>CM049315.1:58278888-59733888 GCA_026874595.1 Sipunculus nudus | reverse complement strand
GGCAAGCAATAAAAATTCTCAAGCCAAATAACATGTAAATAATCCAAAATAACATGTTAACCATTAATAGAGCCATTACTGGGAGCTCTGTGTGAGAGGTTTTATTGAGCACTGTGTATTTTGCATCCTCCCTGCTCTGAGGCTTTCTGTTGCTGTCTTGTACAGTTTGCTGGCTGGGACACAAGCTTTGCAGGCTGACCTACAGGCTGTACTGTTGCAGCACACAGTGTGCTGCTGCAGAAGGCCAGTAAGTGGCAGAGCTATCCCAGACAAGCTTCTCCAGTTACCGGGTAGCAGGCCACACCTCTGGCACACCCAGCGATAACAGCCATTAATCTCACTTGCTCCATAAGCCCACTGCCATGTTCTCAAAATATGCTGTTTATTTAATCTGGCATGATCGGCCTACTGAAATATTACAGTCTACCTTACAGCCTGAAACAAGACAGTGCAAGGCCTCCTTAGACCCATGCACAAAAAAAGCAGGTTCTTAATTAAGTAACTGGAAGTGGCTATGGTATCCGTTCTGTGCCACCCCACCCAAAACATAACTGAGCCCGAGCCGGGAGTGTCAGAGACACAAAATGACCTTGCAACATTGTGACAATTACCAAAGACAGTGCCACTCTAAATTATTGCCCTTGACGCAAGCAGGATCAGAAAATTTCTCCAGAGACCCACTGAACTGAGTAACGCTAATTACTGTCTACCTCTCAGACATATTACCCAAAGCCCGGTCCACCTGCTTGCTGTGAAGAGTACTAAATATATGTGTAACTACCGGTATGTGTGTGTATGTAGAGAGAGAGAGAGAGAAAGAGAGAGAGAGAGAGAGAAAGAGAGAAAGGGAGAGAGAAAAAGAAAGAAGGAAGGAGATAGAATTTTCTTTTAAATTTATATCTCAATTCTCATTGCAATCAACACACAAAACATATTTCATTATAGGATTCTCTGCCATTGTGAGACTGCCATATCTAAACTGAGGGTCAGTCCCATTTGCTGGAATGAGGGCTGCCTTTTATTACAGGTTTTATAACAACTTTAATATCTGGCCTCACAAAATTTAATTCTCAAACCAGCACTGACCTTAAAAGGCTTAGTGGATAAGACTGTGCTAGTAAATACTTGGGTTATGGCTGGAAGGTGCTCTAGGGTAAGCAAACCAGCATATCTTTCTTACTTGCTCTGTGTTTGAGAAACTTCAAAGATCTTAAAGGAGTGGCGTCACCTTTATGTCAGCAATCTAGTTCCTAGCTATCTTTATCTACGAGTTTCACCCTTGTGAGCTTGGCCACGCCCTGGCAGTCTGAGCACTAAATAAATGTTACCAAGGCTTCTGGCACACCCTACAAAAACAGCCATGGCCTGTTGTTTCGTCAACAGCTCTTGTGAGCAAGTTACGGATACGGGAAGTAAAGAATGCTTAACACTTCAGAGAGACAAGGACACTTGTATGTGAAGGTCAATCAACCCCGAAATAACCCCTCTCAGTGGAAACACCGCTGCCAAGCACTGAGAGGGTGTGTCTCTAAGATGGGGTGAGTACCATCGGGGATCTTACATGGCCTCACAGAATACACTACCTGCTTCTATTTACACCTTGAATATTTCTGACCATTCTGTTGACCACACAACGCACAATGGACACCTTATTTCATGCTGAACATCTCAAGCCTGAGTGGCCCTGCTTTACTGGTTGTGAAGGGTCAGAACCAGCCCCCGACATTACCTGTGTATGATTACCTGGATATAATAAACACTGACTACCTGTACATAATAAACATTGACTACCTGTGTATAATAAACACAGATCATATCTGTGTATAATAAACTCTTGATTACTCTAGTATTTATTTAGAATGAATGGTCATTATATACACAGTTCTGTGGGACCAGGCCAAGCTCACAGCCCCATGTAGTACAGTCTTAATATTATCAAATAATTCAATACATTTAGCAAGTTGCTTTTATTTTAGATTTCTTTTAGTTTGACCCTATTTAATACTCAGCTTGGAAATACTCTTTTGATTTGTCTTTTATAATTAATATGATATAAACAAAGAACAAAATGATAATTATTATAATAAGTATTGATATTATTAATTTATCTTTTTTTTTAATGTTAATCATTTTTTATTTTTCTTCCTATTATCATTATGATTATTGTGATTAACAATATTTAATATTGTTGCTATTTTTATCACTACATATTAGTAATGATGATAAAGACTTTCACATTTATAAATTCCATAAAAACTGAATGCCCTTGATCTTCAAAAATAAATTAAAATAAGATCCTAAGAACCAGATCAATAAATAATATAAATGATTATGGGCATTTTACTGTTTTTAATAACATTTGAAACTTTTAAACAACACCATACATATAAAAACAAAGAACAAGTGACTATTTTTTTTTCCTTTCGTTAAGTACGGTGAAACTTGCTAGTGATCACATGACCACCTGCGGGACAAGCCAGTTAGTTTACAAGTGTTGGGGTCAGTGGGGAGGATGTGTTTATGGGAGAGCCATACTGCACAACCAAATTCTCAACTGGGCAATATACTGAGAATTTTACAAATAATATTTTGAGTTGTATAGGGAACAATGTTGAATAAAAACACCAACATTAGCATCTTATTCACATACTTATTTATAACGAAATAAGTCATGAGGAGGACATGGTTTAATATTAAGAAATGGTTTAAATATATGCAGAATGAACAAGTCAAATAAATAAGATTTTTGTATTATTAAATTTTAACAGATTTATTTAACTGAACATCTTCTATAAGTGATGTCAGTTGTGTTTGATAATCATCATTTTGATTAGAAGGGTCAGTACCAAATTTTTTTTTTACGTACCAATCAATGATAAACAACAAACATAAATTTTTCATACTTGTAACATAAACAGCAAACCATATGAACATTGTCACAGGCCTTTGAATTCAATACTGTATGCTTGAGGCTTCCTAACATGCCACAGATGCAACATGCCAGGTTATGCAATGATGAGTGTTTGCTCATCTGGTTGCTCAATTTTTAACTGCTTCCATGGGCCAGTGGTCGTCACGGGCTAGTGGTCTTGATACAGGGATGTTTTTGGTGAGAGTACATGTAGTTATTGATCATCATAGTTAGGTCATTGTGGTAGCTGAATGATTTTTATGATGATTCACATTACAATAGTCTCGGACTAAAAAAAGGTCATCTGAGTGGGGTGGTCGAGATAGTGGGGTGGTCAACAGGTGAAACTGCACTGTGTCTGAATTGATCCAATTCACCCTATCTGATTAAGAACTAAAATGAACAAATTAAAAGATATATCTAAAATTTATATGACATCCATGTTTATACAACCTATATACCTTAGAAGGATTATGTACCAACAGGTGTATGTTAATTATATTTACCTGTCCAATGACGTGGTAACAGTAAAATAAAGTACGATGGTCTGGTGATGAATCATACTCCATCCCCCTGCTGCTGTAAGCGTACATGTTATCCAAGATGATACAGAGCAGCCGATATATCTGTGTCTGTGATCAGTGTGTGTACCACTGACTGAGATGTCCTCAATATAAACGTGATTGCAGGCAGTCTCACTGTAAACCTGCCATATAAGGACAGAGGGATAAAACCACCGGAACTGATGACAAGGATGTTCCTCCCCCTGCCTGCGGGGCTGGCAGTCACGGTAGATATGATGTTAACAGGGATGTATTAATAATTCACATCGTTAATAATGCCGTGTATGGTCGATTATATCTTGCTCGATCTGTACCTCACTGAGGGATCGTGTACAACACCTGTACCACAGCTTTGGATGCTTTATGGTTTTAATGGTGTCAGCCTACCCTCAGGACATGGAATAGACCAATAAAATATGGCTAGGCTACAAAAGCAGTCAAATGATTCAGGCAATATATTTTATAGTGACAAAATAAAGCTCTTCAATACTGCTCAATGAAAGATTCTTAGTAATATCCATGTCGGCTCAAATACCATGAACATAATTATATTATATTAAGTTTTACTATTATATATCCTTTTAATAAATTAACTCTTCTGACTATTAATAAAGAATAAAATGTATAATAATAAAAAATCTGAACTTTCATATAAGTCAGTAAAAACATAGTATTACAGTTGTCTGTACAGTCATACAATTCTTCATACTACCAAGCAGAAACATGATAATAAAAAGAGGATTGTTCATTTAGACTGAATAAAAAGAGCATAATATAAAACCTTTATAGAAAATCAACAATCATTAAATTTATAAAAAAAATAATTTTTTAGGATTATTAAAAGAAAATGCTTGCCAGAAATGACAGTCTGTGTATTTGTATTTTTCCTTAACCACAAGAAGATCAGTCTGAAAAAGTCGTGGGAAGGTCACCTAAAACTGGGTTGTTGTTTCAGGATTTCAGTGTAAGGTTGTTGGTTAAAGATATAACATACATCCCTGAAATATCTGCCATCAGTAAGTTATGGCCACACCCACCTGGTATCACATGACTGTGACTGACAGCTGAGTGACTGGCCAGGTGTGTATGTTGACAGTTGGCAGCCCTGGGTATGTTGTAACAATCATCCTTCATTACATCTGGCTGTGTACATGAAAATATCCCTACCTCTGTGCTACACAATCAAGCCTGTATTACTGTGCAATAAATAGTGTATTAAATGTATGTATCATATGTTTCATTATCCCATGCACAGCCTGATCTGGTTTTGCAATTTTTATGCTTAATATTTTACACAGAAATTTTACACCTTACAGATCAATAATACAGTGAGCAAGATAAAAGCAAACTTTTTGCTGTTTGCTGAAGTTCATCATACCTACCATATACAATCCACCTACCTATTATTACACTACATTCACCATGCCTACCTATTATTACACTACATACACCATACCTTTATATTATTACACTACATACACCATACCTACCAATTATTACACTACATACACCATACCTACATATTATTACACTACATACACCATACCTACCAATTATTACACTACATACACCATACCTACATATTATTACACTACATACACCATACCGACCTATTATTACACTACATTCACCATGCCTACCAATTATTACACTACACACACCATACCTACCTATTATTACACTACATACACCATACCTACCTATTATTACACTACATACACCATACCTACCTATTATTACACTACATACACCATACCTACATATTATTACACTACATACACCATACCGACCTATTATTACACTACATTCACCATGCCTACCAATTATTATACTACACACACCATACCTACCTATTATTACACTACACACACCATACCTACCTATTATTACACTACATACACCATACCTACCTATTATTACACTACATACACCATGCCTACCTATTATTACACTACATACACCATACCTACCTATTATTACACTACACACACCATGCCTACCTATTATTACACTACATACACCATACCTACATATTATAACACTACATACACCATACCTACCTATTATTACACTACATACACCATGCCTACCTATTATTACACTACATACACCATACCTACATATTATTACACTACACACACCATACCTACCTATTATTACACTACATACACCATGCCTACCTATTATTACACTACATACACCATACCTACCTATTATTACACTACACACACCATACCTACCTATTATTACACTACACACACCATACCTACCTATTATTACACTACATACACCATACCTACATATTATTACACTACATACACCATACCTACCTATTATTACACTACATACACCATGCCTACCTATTATTACACTACATACACCATACCTACATATTATTACACTACATACACCATACCTACCAATTATTACACTACATACACCATACCTACATATTATTACACTACATACACCATACCTACCAATTATTACACTACATACACCATACCTACATATCATTACACTACATACACCATACCTACCAATTATTTCACTACATACACCATACCTACCAATTATTTCACTACATACCTTATATCTACCTATTTTTACTTTATATACCTATTACACTACATACACCATGCCAACCAATTACACAACAATTACTGACAAGGCTAAGTTGTCCCTCTATACATAAAGGAAAGACCAATGAAACTATATTTCATATTTATTCAATGAGGTAGGCTTCTTCTTTCTGTATCATGTTTTAATGTATGCACAAGTGAAATATTAAAAATAAACATAATATTTAAAATAAAATATACAAAGTATATAATTATAATATAAATATTAAAATCAAATTTAGGAGTATTAAGCATCAGTTGAAATCCTTTGGGCTGCTGTTCTTCTTGGTGTATAAGATTATACAAAGTGTAACCAAATAACAGAATCCTATTCTGAACCAAATTTTCATAGTTTAATGAAAATCCCCTAGTAGTAATATGTCTTGACTTCATTTAAGTTGTTTCATTACTATGAAACTGAAAGACTGGGATTTGTAACATTCCACATATAACACAGTAACACCGCTTCCTGTGGACACCTCTGAGTCTCCCAAGTCTAACTGACATTTCTAGACATCATGATTAAAGGAAATCTTTCCCCTACGAAAGTCTAATCTGTGTAAGAAGAGACATCTACCTTGGTGCTTGCTTTAACATGAATTGTCCTTTTCTAGGATAAATAAAACAATAGATATCATACCTTTATTAAACTCTCTGATCCCCCCCCCCTGACCCCAAGGTTTTAAGGTGCAGTCTGTAATTGCTAGTGGTATGCCATTAATTGATTATATAGATGACTGGTCATTATCTTTCATAATCAATTAAATTGACTGGATTAAATTTGCATAATTGATCACAGACAATTATGTATGCACATCCAAAGAAGTCATATTATCCCAATAAAATATTCTTTAGATATAAGAAAGACGGGGCACCAAATAGCAAACAGCATTAAAACTTAATTTTGTACGAAAAGTAAGTGTCAACAGCCCAGCCATCACCTTCAACTTTCAGTATGATGTACAAAGTTAAGAATGAACTTACTCGGTCAATATATTTAGGTGTAATTCTATACAGCACGCTTCCAGTAGTACTGATGGTACATAAATAATTAATTTATAATCAATCATTGGTCCTTTTTTATTTTTCAATCATCAATTTTGATTTTTCACCAATTGCTACCATCAACAGAGACCACAGGTCTTGTGCTTTTTATACCATGGATATCCTTCAGTAGTTAGTGTAAAAGCCAAGAAACCCTGATCCAGAGATTAATAAGTGTTCTTCTCCAGTGTCATAAAAGTGGCACCCAATACCCCATAAGCATACCGCTAGAACATGACCCAATCAGCTATAGAGGTGTACCACTTGACAGTGTCTCTGGCCAACTGGGTCATGTGACCAGTCTCCCAGCAGTACTCCTAGACTGGTACAAGGTCATTATTGTAGGTCAGGAAAGTTTCTGTTTGTTGTACTCTGTGCCCCTTGGCTGGTATACAGAATGTGCCTATGAGTTTTTGTTTATGAGACATCAGCGTGTGTAATGTTTACATTCAGTTAAATATGCTGTCAATAAACACAGATAATGTAATATGATAATGTATGACAATAACTCCTGACAAAACTACAGATACATAAGACTTGCATGTAAATGTATTGGTGTATGGGAGGGTTAAGTGTTTCACGGTTCAAAAAGGTAGTTTGACTGTGGATACAGATGTCTTTATGACAGGTAAAACCTGGCGCCGCTACCATTTTGCGCCACTGCCAGCCAAGTTAAGATCAAGCCGAGTTTATCAGGAGGCACCACCAATATTTCTTTAAGCGAAAGTGGACCAATTTTGTGCAGCTCAGTTTGGCTTGAGAAAAAATTAATAAAAAAAATCGATACGACATGAATGCCCCCGCCTGGGGCAAATTAGAAACATTTGTTTAATTTTGTAAAAATTTTTTAAGTTCAGGAGGTGTTGTATGGTCAAAAGTAGCTAGGTCAAGAAGGGCAAAATGCAAACTCGATCTGTAACTGGTCATTATCAAGGAACACACCAAAAATCAGGCCAGTATGAAGGCATTGTGAAAAAAAGTCCATACATGTGCATTTTTCATAAAAATTTCTGTCTTTCATGAAATTTTCTATGTTCAGGATCTGTCATATGGTCAAAAATAGGTTAACTGGGACGATACGCGAACTCGACCGGTAAGTGGTCATTATGCACCCACAGACCAAACATTGGACCAGTATCTGTAAGCATTGCATTGCGAAACTAGAATATTAGCAAAAGCTGGTTATCAGTTATAAATTTAAATTGGAGAGGTATGTACTATGTTTTATAACAATCCACCAAATGCTTCCTGAGAAATATCCCCCTAAGTTTTATTTTCTATACAAAGCTCTGTGACCTTGAAAAGTAGGTCAAGACCACCCATCTTTGAACCTGACCAAGATTTTGTAAATATGATGCAAAAGCACTGAAGTAATGAAGTTCCTTAGTTGAATACCTTTGGAGATATCCTGCACAAAGGCCAAAATTGAAAAATCCGATAAAATTTCATTAAAAAATCAGAAATTGCAGGTGATGCCACCAAAATTGTGCAGCACGTACAGACCATCAGTCCCAATGATCATAGTAAGTTTTGTGAAAATCCACACAATGGTTCCTGAGATATAAGCTTCTGAATGTTTTTCTATAATCAGCTCTAAAATGTAGAACAAGGGACCTATGGGTCACTGTGCTCAGCTGACGTTAACCTTGAAGGTAAAAATCTAAAATAATATCTAATGGAGATAAAGTGTAAGAGGAAGAGGTAATAAAGGCCATGGTTGGTTTATATGACTGGTTTGTATTGATGAGCAAGAAATTGTTGCAAATAATATTTTGTGACCTGACCATGTGTGTTTCCTAATGTTGAAACTAAAGCATGTGAGCAGTTTGTGAACAAATGATCTGTACTATTACCATGATCATTAGTTGGTTTTTCAATTAACTGTTGACATTTCAGTAGTTTACACATTTGTTCAATTGAATCTATTTTTTTTTTTGTATAATATATATTATTAAATATATATGTATTTTTTTATGAAATGTATACAGTTGAAATATAGCTTATTAACAACATAAAACAGGGCAAACAAAGCCTGATCTCAAATTCTGCTGAGGCAGGAAAATAATGAACAAATGTTTGTATTAAATCCTGATTTTTTTATCACATCAATTATTTTCTAATTTAAGTTTATATTTCTATACATGTCCAATTTAACATATATATCTGAATATAAAAGTTGATTCATAATTCTCAATTGCATCATCATAAATCTCAATCTTGTCAGATAACACCACATCATGCATACAAATGTTTATTTATTTTTTACCACAAAAATATATCTTTTAAATCTGCAAAACAATAAATATCTAAAAATAATACTTGATTTAGATTTCACAATTTGTAATTGTGTCTTTATTTATCCATAATGTGTTTCATATTTTATAATTTAAGCATACTGATGGGTTCATTTATATTTTGTTAAAATCATTTAAAGGAAAATTGATTTCTTTAAAAATGCTACATTACACAACATTGCATCTTCTGGATTACACCTTGAATTATTTTTTCAAGGAAAGTTTTTGCATATTGGAGTGGAAACAGCATTACAATTAAGGAGATACAGTGAAAACAATAACAATTACTGCATAACACTTGGTGGGTTGGGTTTGCGCGGGGGGGGGGGGGGGGGGGGGGGGTGATTGGGGTGGTGATATGAGAATAACTGTACACCTGTCACAGCAGGGGATCTCCCCCAGTGACTGTAACAAATCAGAAACCCTGGCATAGCTGACTTCCAGTGACCTGGAGTGCCTGGAGTGGGACCCTGCATCTGTAATCAAAGCAAGTGACTACAGAAAAAAAAATCAATAACTAGCTTAATTTTCAAGCTTTTATTTTCTAATTTCAGATTTAGATAAACTAAATATTTATGTTTACATGCTGTGAAAATTAAATCAATGGTGCTTGCAGGAAAAAAACGTGCCATGGTCAAAGTTGGGCAAAATTTAAGGTACTGATTTTTTTTTATGCTAATAACTTAAAAAATTTACAAAATTCAGATCTAATTTTGGGGAAAACAATTGAATCTTAATTAAAATAGTTATATACTTGAGAAAATAGACTCTAGTTTCAAAATTTTTCATGTTAAGTGAGTTATTATTTTTCCTGATTTTTTACAAAGTCCATTATGTTTGGGCCCATAACTTAAAGAATTTATACTTTACAGACTTAATTTCTGGCATGTACATAGGAACTATATAGAGGAATATTTATGATAAATATGAGAAAAAACAGATGAGTGGTTTTGATATTAGGCAGTCCTGAAGTGTGAAAATAGGATTTTAATAAAAAATTGAGGTTTTTCCTTAATTTCTCAAAGGAACGAAGTCGCAAAGACCCAGTTTTCGGCTTGGTAGGAGATCTTGGGGACATCTAACATTATGCTGAATTTTGGATTCCTAGGTCTTATGGTTTCAAAACGTGCCACATCTACGGACGGACGGACGGACGGACGGACAGACGGACGGACGACGGACAATGGACCACGACTATAGCTCAGATGACTTATAGTCAGCTGAGCTAAAAATGGGTCAAGGTCACCCATCTTCGAACTTGACCGAGATTTTAGAGATATACATCTTCACTGATGAAATAAAATTCCAACGGTGAATCCTTTTAGAGATATCCCGCTCACAAGGTAAAAGTTAACAGACGCGGAACGGACGGACGGACGGACACCCAAAAAACAGATGGACGGATAGACGGACAGCTTGGGTGACGACAATAGCCCATCAGCCTATGAGCTGAGGGCTAAAAACGGCTGTACATGTACATTTGTCATGAAAATTTCTATTTTTCATGAAATTTTCTAAGTTTAGGAGCCGTAAAACGGTCAAAAGTAGGTCAACCGGGACGAAACGCGAAATTGATCTTTAACTGGTCATTATCTGTCTACACACCAAAAATCAGGCCAATATCTGCAGGCTTTGCGAAAAAAAAGTCTGTACATGTGTATTTGTCATGAAAATTTCTATTTTTCATGAAATTTTCTAAGTTAAGGAGCCGTAAAAGGTCAAAAGTAGGTCAAACGGGACGAAACGCGAACTCAATCTGTAACTCGGCATTATCTGCCCACACACCAAAAATCAGGCCAATATCTGCAGGCATGGCGAAAAAAAGTCCGTACATGTGTATTTGTCATGAAAATTTCTATTTTTCATGAAATTTTCTAAGTTAAGGAGCCGTAAAACGGTCAAAAGTAGGTCAAACGGGACGAAACGCGAACTTGATCTGTAACTAGTCAATATCTGCATACACACCGAAAATTAGGCCAATATCTGCAAGCATTGCTTAAAAAAGTCCGTACATGTGTATTTGTCATGAAAATTTCTTTTTTTCATGAAATTTTCTAACTTAAGGAACTGTAAAACAGTCAAAAGTAGGTGAACCTAGACGAAATGCGAACTCAAACTGTAGCTGGTCATTATCTGCCCACACACCAAAAATCAGGCCAATATCTGCAGGCATTGCGAAAAAAAGTCCGTACATGTGTATTTGTCATGAAAATTTCTATTTTTCATGAAATTTTCTAAGTTTAGGAGCCGTAAAACAGTCAAAAGTAGGTCAACCGGGACGAAACGCGAACTCGATCTGTAACTGGTCATTATCTGTCCACACACCAAAAATCAGGCCAATATCTGCAGGCATTGCGAAAAAAGTCCGTACAACTGTTTGATTTCGGAAGGACGGAAGGACGGAATGACAGACATGGGTAAAACTATATGCCCTAGCCACTTTGTGGCGGGGGCATAAAAAGATAAATCTTTCACAATAAAAATGCCCAAAACAAATGTTCATGTTTTGTTATTTTTTGTTTCTTGTCACTGAATGGAAACAGTGTGAAGTATGAAAATGTTGGCTTATGAGACCACCAGGATAAACTACACTTGATATATAATAACAAACTAGTTAAATGTAAAAATGATGCAATTTGTCGCACATAATACATTAAACTTGTTTAAATAAAATGAGTACTTTATAACATCATCAAATGAATAGGCCTTCAGGTCAGTTTAAGCCAGCCAACATTTTGCAAGCCGAGTTGTGCCACAAAACACTTACTACTAGTCTTTTTGTCCAAGCCAACTGTATTTATGTGGCTATAACATGGCCCTGGGCTATATGACAGGTATCCACCAGTACTATACAGATACCACATGCAGTCATCATGGCCAACGATATCAGCTTGTGATGGTGTCAAGCTGTTGCTGATATGGTTCCTTGTCATTTTACATAAAGCTCCAATCAATCAAGCCTCAAACCATAGCATCCCTGACCTCCTAACCAGGAATAGTATAAACAAAACCATTTAATGAGTTACAATACCACCTCTTAACTACCAATTCACTGAAAGCATAATCTGAAATGTATTATATGTGGATGTATAATTTTTAAATGTGATTGATAAACAAAGGGAACTATTTGTAATATTTTCTGATTTACATGTTACAAATGCTGTCGTACATTAACAAATTCTAATGTGGGCCTGGGGTTTTAAAACAGAGTCATCTGAAAAATACTCTGTATCAGAACTATGAAGAATTCATACCATCATCCTCTTGTAAAAATTTAATTAAAATATTAATTAAAATAAAACATATATATATCACAATTTTTTTTATTTTGTGAACTCTGAAGAAAGTACCATATGGAGGACTACTGAATATGCTTCCCTAGTATCCATCTGTAAACACTCACTGGCTATATAACTTAAGGTTCACTAGGTACCAAAAACCCCAAAACATAAAAAAGTGTTTATAAAGCTGACAAAAATATCTAAAATTACAGCATTCAGCATATCAAAATAAAACACCGGAGGGGTTAAAATCAGTGTCTGAGGACAGATTCTCATAATGTTTGTGTCCTACCCCACAGAACACTGCCCCAGCCCGACATATCAGTGTACATGACATGCCATCACTTAAATTAAGTGCAAAATATTCAAGTTTAGAACAAGCACAGCAAATTAACTATCTGATGTGTTTTTAATGTCTTGAGTCCCTTCTCATGGTGACAGCATATAATATTACTGCTAGGGTCTATATTTAGTATGAAGTATGCGTCACTAGGCAAAGATAAGAAGTTGAATCATTAAACGTGAGATGCTAACCAGGATGTGGGCCAAGTAGCTGATTCCTGCGATATCTCGTAAAACACAAGGGATCCACACTTAAGTAGGTCACCAGTGCATTTTCTCTGATCAATGTACGTGTGGGCTCCCTGAATTGGCCAAACATTGCACTCTCTTTCAGGATAAATTTACATTTTCATTACTAGGACTGAACAAAACTGTTCATGAATGTAGCCCAACATCCCTATGTCAAAATGATTACCGCAATAATAACTACCCTTCTCTCATACAGCCTCACTGTAATTCTGATAACCACTCACTAGACTTGGTACAACATCAATGAGTTGTGAACATTAATGAGGACCTGACATTTATAGATTGAAAAAAAAGAAACTACAAAATTCTCAGTAGGCCAAAGTGTTTCCAACTTGAAAAATCAGGGATTACTCATTGATTATAATTTCACAAAATGTGAACTTGTCATTTCAGTGTGTCTGAGAAAAATATGGAAAAGGATGCAAAGATGATAATCTGTGACTAGTTTCCACATGAAAATACAGAAAAATGAAAGAATTATTCTGATTCAGACACAAAAACACCTTACTGCAAAAAGGGACCCATGGGTCACTGTGCACAGCTGAAGTTGACCTTGAAGGTAAAAATCTAAAATAATATTAAATAGAGATAAAGTCTGCGAAGAAGAGGTAATATAGGCCATGGTAGATTGATATGATTGAAGAAATCATTGCAAGTAATATTTTGTGTTCTGACCATGTGTTTCCTAATGTTGAAATTGAAGCATGTTAGCAGTTTGTGAATATAAGATCTATACTATTACCATGATCATTGGTTGGCTTTTTGCTAAGGTGTTGACTCTTCAGCTGTTTACACATTTGTCCAATTAGATCCTATTTATTTTATTAAACCAAAATGTTCTGTCTATTTTATAAAATGTATACAGTTGCTGAAACGTTCCCACTCCACAAGTGGACTTGATGTGAGAATTAGTCATCTCCCATTAAATATTCTACTATTACAATGTCTATATTGCTTAACATGATGATCTGAATCTTCTGATGGTGTTATATGTACTTTGAGTCTGCTGGACCAATATGAGTGTATGATTTAATTTTTTTATATGAAACAAATATAAGTAAACAGTGTCAGTCAGTACTGTGAGGAACTGGGACACATGCTAGTAGGTCCTGTTGGTGTAACCTGTGGCTGGTTCACTGTAAACTTATCTGTTTACTGACACACTGGGACCTCAGCTGGGGTTACATCCTCACTAGCACTGTCACAGCACCACAGACAGCCTTGTTACCAGGGCAGCATGTCTCACTATTTACCAGTACATCAGCAGCATGTGCACATTATTTATTTTCAGGTCACAGCAACATGGTTACAGGCATCTTGAACCAGGAGTCACAGCAACATGGTAACAGGCATCATGAACAAGGAGTAACAGCAACATGGTTGTAAAAAGGCATCATGAACCAGGAGTCTCAGCATCATGGTAACAGGTATCATGAACCAGGAGTCACAGCAACATGGTTACAGGCATCATAAACAAGGAGTCACAGCATCATGGTAACAGGAATCATGAACCAGGAGTCACAGCATCATGGTAACAGGTATCATGAACCAGCAGTCACAGCATCACGGTAACAGGTATCATGAACCAGGATTCAGAGCATCATGGAAAGAGATATTATGAAGCAGGAATCATGAACCAGGAGTCCAGCATCATGGTAACAAGTATCATGAACCAGGAGTCACAGCATCATGGTAACAGGTATCATGAACCAGCAGTCACAGCATCACGGTAACAGGTATCATGAACCAGGATTCAGAGCATCATGGAAAGAGATATTATGAAGCAGGAATCATGAACCAGGAGTCACTGCATCATGGTAACAGGTATCATAAACCAGGATTCTGAGCATCATCTTGAACCAAGAGTCACATCATCAAGGTAACAGGAAGCAAGAACCAGGATTCACAGCATCATGGTAACAGGTATCATAAACCAGGAGTCACAGCATCATGGTTACATGTATCATGAACCAGGAATAACAGCATCATGGTTATAGGTATCATGAACCAGGATTCACAGCATCATTGTAACAGGAATCATGAACCAGGAGTCACATCATCATGGTAACAGGAATCATGAACCAGGATTCATAGCGTCATGGTTTCATGTATCATGAACCAGGATTCACATCATCATGGTAACAGGCATCATGAAGCAGGATTCAGAGCATCATGGTAACAGGAAGCATGAACCAGGAGTCACTGCATCATGGTAACAGGTATAATGAACCAGGATTCAGAGCATTGTGGTAACAGGTTTCATGAACCACGATTCTAGGTCATGGTTTCATGTATCATGAACCAGGATTCACATCATCATGGTAACAGGCATCATGAAGCAGGATTCAGAGCATCATGGTAACAGGCATCATGAACCAGGAGTCACAGCATCATGGTTACATGTATCATGAACCAGGAGTCACATTATCACGGTAACAGGCATCATGAACCAGGATTCAGAGCATCATGGTAACAGGCATCATGAACCAGGAGTCACTGCATCATGGTAACAGGCATCATGAACCAGGATTCAGAGCATCATGGTAACAGGCATCATGAACCAGGAGTCACTGCATCATGGTAACAGGAATCATGAACCAGGATTCAGAGCATCATGGTAACAGGCATCATGAACCAGGAGTCACAGCATCATGGTAACAGGCATCATGAACCAGGATTCAGAGCATCATGGTAACAGGTATCATGAACCAGGAGTCACAGCATCATGGTTACATGTATCATGAACCAGGATTCAGAGCATCATGGTAACAGGTATCATGAACCAGGATTCAGGGCATCATGGTAACAGGTATCATGAACCAGGTAATTGGTTACAGGTAACATGTAACAGTTAAATAGTAACAGGTATCATGAACCAGGAGTCACAGCATCATGGTTACAGGTATCATGAACCAGGTAATTGGTTACAGGTATCAGGGCTGGCCCTGCATATTTGCCAATTCGCCAATGCCTAGCAATGGGGAGATCTGGCGAAACAATATCCCCTCTAGCTTATTTATTGGTGAAAACCATCTTTCCAATGCCCTTAGACCTAATAAAAGAGTTCTTTGTTTCTGATTACAGTGGTAAAAGATTTAGAGTAGGTAGGTAAGGAATTTATTTTATCTTTAATAATTTTTTTTACCATGTGATGATATAAAACCTGTTTATTAGAAGACTATTTCAAGATTTGATTTTGCTGCTGTTGCTCAGATTAAATTAATTCACACATAGGTATCAAGGAAATAATCCAAAATATATATACCAGACCATCCCATGTTGTCCTACTGTACAAAAAATGGAGCGAGGAACCAGGTTGCAATATTACCCAACCCTCACCATAGAAAGCTGGTACATGGTAATCAAATGATTTCCTGCATGTATATGAACACTGTAACTCTGTTACACATTTATACATATTTTATACTTAAGATCATAGACCAATTAACTGAATCATTACTGTGATAGAATTAGCTGTAATTTCAATTATTTGTGACTTGTACAAGATCTGTGAAGTGGCCTTATTATGCCCTATGGCTCAAGGCTCAAATCCCCCAATAAAATTTAATTTTAGACTGGCTAGGTTTTCTTGGAGATGGTTTAGTTACTGGAAACAAAGAACATTTTTTTAGGCCTTACTGAATGAGCAAAACAAGAGACTATAATATTGTGAAATAAAAGTTTATCAAGAAAGACTAGTCTTCAGTTGATTTAATTATAGTGATTATATATAACTTAATGTTCAATGCAAGGTCACACAAAATAATCATGAATTGCACTGTCCACACATCTTTTCATATTTATATTCATATTGTCAAGATGTGATCAATTCATGATATTTCGAATTCTGCTCAGTGCTAAATATCGATATTTCCCCTTATTCAGAGAATAAGTGCTGGCTAAAGTGATTCTGAAATGACTAAAGAAAATTCTGGTTGGCTAAAATTTTGACTAAAGATTTTTTTTAAGCAGGGCAAGCGGTATCATGTAACAGTTAAATTGTAATAGGTATCATGAACCAGAGTTTCTTGGTTTCAGGAAAAATGAATTTGGAGCATCTTCGTTACAGTTAACATAAACCAGAGCATCTTGGTTATAGATATCTCAGCCTGTTAAACCAAGAGTAAAAGACTTGCATAAACATGGATGTGTCCCCTCTATGTACCAGTGACTTGTGTTTCTCATAATGACCTCACTGAAAATGAAATATTCATGTTCAGCTATAACTACTTTAAATGCATGCAAACAGTCTGAGCAAGTTGTGTTTATGTACAAACATGCACTGATTAAAGTACTGGCAGGTCAACACTATTTTATAAACCTTGTGAGACATGCTTGGTAAAGTGTTAGGTAGGTCACTTAATTATACAAGCCAATATACACATTCAAACTATAAATGTTACAAATTTCACACCCATGACATCTTTCAACTGAACATAGGAAAGTAGGGTTGTATAACATTACAAATTATGCAGATTCAACATCTGTGCCACTGTGCAGTTCATGATTTTTAAGACTTGTTGTGGAGATCTTTACACTAAATCTTGCATAATAAATATATCTGAATAAGAATAGACCTTAACAACACTAATGAAGGATATGATCAAGGTGAATCAATAAATGAGTTTCCTGTTTGTATATGTGTGTCTGAAATGCATTACCTGGACCACTGAGTGTCCAGGTATGGCTCTGAACATAAAGGAGGGTGTGGCTGGGGTTAGGAACAAATGGACCATTGCTGTGGGAACAGCTGATGGTGACACTAGTCATTGTTGCTCATGCTTTACTGACCAACACTGGATGACTATTTGGTGTTTTAAATACTGTACTATTTAACTATTACGAGGACCACTTGAGCTTCACAAATAACCAAGCAAAACCTGCCCAAGAAGAAGCAATATGCTTGTAATACAAGGTGTTCTTTTTTTATCATAATGGCTCTGTTCAGGCAAAACTGAAGTAAATCCAGCTTATCTAAGAGTGATTGGTACATATGTATTTTTCTAATCGTGATAAAGGAGAAAGCTTATCAGCAGTTCACCTGCTGTAGATGGGAGCAAGGCCACGCTACTGATAACCTCTGACTTTGAATCATGTAGGGGCTGATATTAGTGTTTTACAGCCGTCTTGGGTGGTTTCCTAAACATGGGTGTACCTCCTTATATGTGTCTCTACAGGTCTTGATCTTTATTGTTATCCACTATTTATATGGTGGTTGATATATAGTGGGGCATAAAAGACTGGTATATTAAACTCCCTGTAAATACCCCATCACTTAATAAAAAAGATTTACTCCTCCTCATAAAACAATATGTAATAAATTCAGGTAATAAATAACAGTTATTATACCTGGACATTCATTTACTCCTCTAAGTCTGTGACATTTTATTTAAAGAAATTTTCCAGTAGCTGAGCATATCATCTGATCTCCTAACCATTTCATCAAGTTTTAGCTAAGCTTAAAATCTGACCAGCAGTCACAGCATCATGGTAACAGGTATCATGAACCAGGATTCAGATCATCATGGAAACAGATATTATGAAGCAGGATTCAGAGCATCATGGTAACAGGTATCATGATCCAGGAGTCCAGCATCATAGCAACAGGTATCATGAACCAGGAGTCACAGCATCATGGCAACCGGTATCATGAACCAGGAGTCACAGCATCATGGTAACAGGTATCATGAACCAGGAGTCACAGCATCAAGGTTACATGTATCATGAACCAGGAATAACAGCATCATAGTAACAGGTATCATTAACCAGCAGTCACAGCATCATGGTTACATGTATCATGAACCAGGATTCAGATCATCATGGAAACAGATATTATGAAGCAGGATTCAGAGCATCATGGTAACAGGTATCATGAACCGGGATTCAGAGCATCATGGTAACAGGCATCATGAACCAGGAGTCACAGCATCATGCTAACAGGTATCATGAACCAGGAGTCACATTATCTAACCATCTCATCAAGTTTTATCTGAGCTTATCATATTACATCCTAACCATTACATCAAGTTTTAGCTGACATATCATCTGACCTCCTAACCATCTCATCAAGTTTTATCTGAGCTTATCATTTGACCTCCTAACAATCTCATCAAGTTTTATCTGAGCTTATCATATGACATCCTTACCATTTCATCAAGTTTTAGCTGCATATCATCTGACCTCCTAACCATCTCATCAAGTTTTATCTGAGCTTATCATTTGACCTCCTAACCATCTCATCAAGTTTTATCTGAGCTTATCATTTGACCTCCTTACCATCTCATCATGTTTTATCTGAGCTTATCATATGACATCCTAACCATTTCATCAAGTTTTAGCTGACATATCATTTGACCTCCTAACAATTTCATCAAGTTTTATCTGAGTTTATCATCTGACCTCCTAACCATTTCATCAAGTTTTAGCTGGCTTATCATCTGACCTCCTAACCATTTCATCAATCTTTAGCCAGAGCTTTTCATCTGACCTCCTGACAATTTTATCAAAGTTTTAGCTGAGCTTTTCATTCCCTGGTGTCTGGCTTAAATATAGATCACTTCTCCCCCACTGGGGCCGACTTTTGGCATCTGACATGATAATCTGATCTATCCTGTCATCTTATCTCTACAAAGACATTATGATTTAAATGAATTATATAAGTATAACTCAAAAATTTGTTATCAGTAAACAATATAATATCAAATAAACAAATCCTTCCAATGAACTGTTTAAATTTTTTAATATGATGTGAGAAATAATTAAGGTATTAAACTCATTAAATTTATTAAATATAAACTTAGAAATTTGTCTTTTTCTTTCTCAATGTACATACTGAAAAAAGGAACATGATCTGTTGTTTTTCTTCATACATTTATAAAAGGGAACAGAAAACGTAAAATTTACAAATATGTAAAATCTGACTCTCAGTTTTCTTACCTCTAGCAAGGCTTTATGTACAGACATGCTGTACAGACATGCTGGTCAATACCTGAAGACTGCATGTGCCCTTGGTGTATGTATGTGAGTGTGTTCACATGGGTGAGCTTGGTCATGATAAGCAACTAGGCATGAGTGAGTCCATGAGAGTGGGCCTGACACTCCTGAGGAATCCTCATAAGATGTGTATGGCAACTGTAATTACACAGCTGTTTAATGGTGCTAGGATGGGACAGGTCCAACTGTACCAAGCAAATCTCACACCAGAGAACATAAAACCATGCACTCTGTGCCAGTGCTGCACACTAGGTTGAAACAAGTCTTGCTCTGACCACAGTAAAACAGCTATTTTTAAAAAGGACAGGTCTAACTATGGTAAAACACCAGATTTGTGGAATACAGGTCTTACCATGGCAAAACAGCTGTTCTGGGAAGGGACAGGTCATGGAAAAACAACAGTATTGGGGAGGAACAGGTCTAACTTTGATTAAACAACAGTTTTGGGGAGGGAAAGGTGTATCCATGGTAAAGCAACTCTTTTGGGGAGGGACAGGTGTAACTATGGTAAAACAACTGTTGTGGGGAAGGGACAGGTCTAACAAACCATGGTAAAACAACTGTTTATTGGGGGGGGGGGGAGGGACAAGATATTGATTTGGCAGAAGACATACAGTACCAACCCAGCATCAACATACCTTATCTGACCTGGAAACACTTTATAAACTTTATTTATTTTACATGGATTATAATAACTAATATGTGGCACTCTCCATGGCCCGGATGGTGCTGCTCTGTAGTTGGTAATGGTAGAGGACCCAGAGAAAACCACTGACCTTGGACAGGCCACTACAACCCACTCTCATAGCCATGCAGGAATGGGGAATCAAACCTGGGCTGACAGCGGAGAGGGTGCAGCATTTTACCACTCAGCTGTTCAGGTTTTCATGAGACAGACAAACGTTTATCAGTATTACTCCAAGATTGTCTACACAGATCATCATTCAAAGTTAAATTAACATGGTACACCCCATACATATACAGATATTTAAATCATAACCCAAATCCGCTGGAGTACAAAATGTAGCCCAGTCACATCAGAGAACTTGTTATCATGCACAGCCAGAGAATTAATTAGACCCATCGTATGAAGCAGACTGGCCCCTAGGTCCCATATACTCATGTTGATGACAAGTACTGTAATGTACAGGCAGGGAAATATACATGTCTGACATCCACTGCACAGAGAAAGTATGCTTACCATATCTTAATCACTGCCGCTTTACAACACCAAGGGAAATATGTTTAAAAATGTTCTGGTTATACTTACTTTATGTAACTGTCTGTATTTGCATCACACAGGGTGTTACCCGGTACCGACCCTTGCGCTTCACGGGTGGATCAACTCCGAGCTTATCATGGACACTTATGATAAGACAATATGGGCCGATGTCATTATAGACGTTAGGCTGTTAGAACAAAGGTTGGGCCATGGTAAACTGCTCCTGGGCAACGCCCCCTGTCACGCCCCCCTAGGAAATGCACTTCCCGATAACAAGCTCTGGTTTATTTGGGTCAAACGGCACACTCTTAATAAGTAGTAATCTCAAGTCCAGATTTCAGCTCTGATGTTAGCATGTAACATATACTTTCTTCTTTGTATTTTTTTTAAAGTTTTTGTTTGTTATTCCCAATTATGCCTAACTTTATCCAGCATAGTTTATACTGACAAATGATGGCATAAAAGGGAACTTTAACAGCTTCTTTTGGTGTGATCATTGTATTTCTCTAAATTACTATCAACTCCCTGCACTAATGCACAGCCCCTGCCCTTTCCATTTCAAACCTGTTGCTGGCTGGGTGACCAGTTGACCTCTCATGACCTCTGGGTCACAAGCAGGTTCATTTCATCCTTTGCTTATACATTTCACCCTGTGTTACATTTCCTGGTTGCTCCTAGCCGAAAAAGTTATTTTTAGCTCCACTATACAATGGTCTTCATTTTACCATTGTAAAAGGGATCAAAAGGGTTATTCAAAATTCCAAGCAGTATATATTAATTTAATTAAAAATAATAACTTAATTTAATTTACAGATACATGGTTGTATCCACATTCATTGTTTTAGCTGGACTGCAATTATACCACTATTGTTATAAGAAATATACTAATTACTTTATATGAGAGGAAATTCAATTAGGTAAAGCTGAAAAAACTAATAGGAAGTCTGGTACAAAACAGATACATTCAGACTCAAATATTTACAACATTTACTATAACAGCAAAAAAGAATGTAAAAGTCAGCACAATTTGTCTGAATTAAATATAAATAAAGGTATACTACTAGTCATTCCAACAAATTTAAAAAAAATTTAAAAATCTTATTTCAGATTCAACAGCACATGAATGAATGAATACAAACTAACAAGTGATGGGTGTAGTAACTGAGTATTATTACAGAGGTCGAAATAATGTCCTTCTGCCTCTCTCAGACAGGCAAACATGGGCACGGAAAGGCATTTTTGATTTTGTAACAACCTGTTGGAAGGAGGATGCCTGGATATTTTTCAACTTAGTAGTTGATAGGTAGTTACAATTAAAAAATATGACACATAAATGGAATATTTTACAACTAATCTTCCCCTGACTCCCTATATTTCCTATATTTTCCTTTTAAAATGGTCTAAAATTTCTTATACTTTTTGGGGCCTCATCTCCTTTATATTCCCATTTTTGCACTGCACAATCGTGTTTCTGATATAACAGTGTTACTTTTGAAAACATTCAGTTATTTTAGCATGCCTGTATGACTGGGACTTTGATATGATGGTAGGATGTTTTTTTAGCCGAAAGGCTAACTTTTCTGTGGAAAGGCAAACCAGTTTTAAAGCCTTTCCATTTGAAAGGTGAAAATTTGAAAAATATTAAATCCCTGATAATTACATTAATTTTTGCTATCTTTAAAAGTTTTAAATTTGTGATATGTTGCCCCCAAATATTTGGGTGTCTTCATCAATGTTTCTACCAGACATGATCTTGTGAACAACCTGCATCACTGATGAAGGCACCAGTGTCTGTGTCCATGTTGCCCTGTATGAAATAACATCAGCTACACCACATTTGTATACATTCATAGACACTTGCAAAGCTGCCAGATTCAATCTCTATATCACTTGCACTCACAAGTCATACACTTAAGAATTATTTGTGTTGGAAACTGATCTGCAGATAAGAAAATTACAGCCTAAATTAGACATAATCATTTGTTTCATTGTCTCCATTTGGTACACTGCTATACAGCTAATTTGATCTGGAACACATCCGTATTAGATTAACTCTTACAAACATATAATCTATTGGTGTGTCATGTATTCTTATGAAATTATGATTTAAACTGATGTTTGTAAGGAAATTTACAGCTGACAGTGTTGTGACTAAACTGATGTCACCAGCCTCATGTTGTGCACCCTTAAGAAAACTACATACTACCTGGCACTACAGACACACAAGTTACAAAGCAACATCAGATCAAGTAACTATTAACAACACTTTATGTTTCACACAGATTTGTTAATTATTTATTTTTCTCTGTGGAATAGCACAGCCTTGCAACTCAGCTCTAACATATACACAATAGTTTAAAAGCAAGTATATTTTCAATTGAAAAAAAAGATAAAATAAAATGTTGGAAATTGAACTTAGGCTAGATATTATATAGAATAATATTTCTGTTGAGTTTGATCAAAATCCATTGTATTCCTATTAAGTTATTGCTGCGACATCACAAAGTAGCCGTGTGACCTCTGACCTTATTAAAAATGCTTAGATTTTGCCAATATTCGAACTCTGGTGAGAAAGTTTATTGTTAAGTAGTTATGGTGGGTTTTGTGTTAATCCATCAAAGCCCTGGTATGTTATCGCAGCAACACTCAAAGCTACTTAAAAGTTAAGGATTGATGGTTATACCATAAAATAGACGAGCATATAAAAACTTCCAACCATATTGCTTTATGCATTTTTTTTAGTTATGTGATGCATGTTAATGTGTACAAGCATACAATTCTGAGACAATACAGACATGTAACTTATTTATTTAAAAACAAAAAGCATAGTTTGTTAACCTGCATTAGTTTAAAGGTGCCCATTCACCTAATTTTTGAAAAAAAACTAGATGTGTCCGAACGACACAAATGCCCCCACCTGGGGCAAATTAGAAACATTTGTTAAATTTTGAAAAATGTTTTAAGTACCGGAGTTGTTGTATGGTCAAAAGTAGGTCAACAAGGCCAAAATGCAAACTCGATCTGTAACAGGTCATTATCAAGCAACACAACAAAAATCAGGCCAGTATCTGCAGGCATTGTGAAAAAAAATCCATATATGTGCATTTTCCATAAAAATTTCTGTCTTTAATGAAATTTTCTATGTTTAGGAGCCGTAAAATAATCAAAAGTAGGTCAACCGGGATGAAACGCGAACTCGATCTGTAACTGTCATTATCTTCCCACACATAAAAAATCAGGGTGGTATCTGCAGGCATTGAGGAGAAAAAGTCCGTACATATGCATTTGTTATGAAAATTTATATTTTTCGTGAAATTTTCTATCTTCAGGAGCAGTCAAATGGTCAAAAGTAGGTCAACTGGGACAAAACAAGAACTCGATCTGTAACTGGTCATTATCTGCCTACACACCAAAAATCAGGCCAGTATATGCAGGCACTGCAAAAAAAAGTCCGTACATGTGCACTTTTTTGTGAAATTTCTATGTTAGAGCACCTTCAAACAAACAAAAGTAGGTCAACTGGGACAAAACGTGTACTCAATCTGTAACTGGTCATTATCTACCCACACACCAAAAATCAGGCCAATATCTGCAGGTATTGCCAAAAAAAATCTGTTAATGTGTATTTGTCATGAAAATTTATATTTTTCATGAAATTTTCTATGTTCAGGAGCTGTTAAACAGTCAAAGGAGGTCAACTGGGACAAAACATGAACTCCATCTGTAACTGGTCAATATCTGCCCACACACAAAAAATCAGGCAAATATCTGCAGGCAGTGGGTAAAAAAGTCTGTACATGTGTATTTGTCATGAAAGTTCATATTTTTCATTAAATTTTCTATGTTTAGGAGCCGTAAAACGGTCAAAAGTAGGTCAACCAGGATGAAACGCTAACTCGATCTGTAACTGGTCTATATCTGCCCACACACCAAAAATCAGGCCAATATCTGCAGGCATTGCGAAAAAAAGTCTGTACATGTGTACGTGTCATGAAAATTTCTATTTTTCATGAAATTTTCTAAGTTAAGGAGGAGTCAAACGTTCAAAAGTAGGTCCACCAAGACAAAATTTGAACTCGATCTGTAACTGGTCATTATCTGCCCAAACACAAAAAATCAGGCAAATATCTGCAGGCAGTGCGAAAAATAAGTCTGTACATGTGTATTTGTCATGAAAAATCACATTTTTCATTAAATTTTCTAAGTTTAGGAGCCGTAAAACGGTCAAAATTAGGTCAACCAGGACGAAACGCGAACTTCCTCAGCAACTGGTCTATATCTGCCCACACACCAAAAATCAGGCCAATATCTGCAGGCATTGCAAAAAAAAGTCTGTACAACTGTTTGATTATGGAATGACGAAAGGACGGAATGACAGACATGGGTAAAACTATATGCCACGGCCACTTTGTGGCGGGGGCATCAAAAATTTTTTTAAATGTTTTAAATTCTGGCTTCCTCTGTGTATAATTTAACGATCTAAGTGTAATTTTTATTGTGAAAAGTTCTTATGGGGCCTTCCTGAAGGCTGGATGTATGAACTTGTTTATCAAAAACATGTTTGTAAACACAGCAATGTTGATAAATGGGTAAAACATGTAACCTAAGGTGGTAGGTTGCATATATGCAGAGCCAGAAAGTTCACTTGTTGCAGAACAGCATTCGCAGAGCTCTGGCTTATCTGACTTGCTGCAGATGCCCTTGTTGAATTTGTTTTATTTTGGCAGGCCCCCATATTATAAATACATTGAAATAAATAAAACAAGCAGCCTGTGTGTGGCCTATTTTTTCTGTCTCCAAGGGATTACCTTTAGTTTATAAAGGTCAGATAGGTAATGGGGCACCTTTAATCACTGTTACACACAGATCATATTAACTAGCATTATACCAAGAATTTTGACATTTGACCTGACATGGCAGTCCCACTAACTGGTTTTAAGAAAATGGGAGGAATATACCTGTCAGGTTTTAATGAGACATGAAAGCACTACACTAAAAACAGTGTCCTGGCAACTGTCTATCTGTGGAGAGAGTGTGGTGGCAATGGGATGTGTATCTGCAAAGTTTATGGTGGAATAACACTTTTCTTGGGTCACACTCAATTAACAAGTGACCCATGGGTCATGACGCTCAGCTGCCAAGCATGACCTGTGACATCATGGACTGAGATTCACAACTTCCAGTCAAATTTTGAAGAACCAATTTGCCAATTTGTTGAAAATTTTCTATGACAACAGAAATATATATCACCTATGTCTGGTTAAAACACAGTGAATTGATGGTCTGAGGAAAATGCATGATTGTTAAGCTATCAGGAACTATTCCAACAGCTTGCTTGAAACCTGTCAGTCTCAAAAGGAACACCACAAAGGGAAAATATAAGATCAAAATATATAGCAAAAATCAAGGAAATACATGCAAGAATTATTGAGAAACAGGTGCTTCTGTATGAATTTTTATTCAATACAAGCCAACTGTACTGCACTTTTATAAATGATGGTAATATTTATTCAGAAATATTTGACCCAATCCTTTACAAGATTACATAAATATACATCCAACTGCATTCACTTTAACTGTTCTTGAGATAATATGATCAAAAGTAATTAAAAGATGGTTGCCTGGTGGCCATATTGGACTTCTGACAAGTCTGAAATCAGCCAACAAACATTCTCTAAATCGGACCAAACATTAAAGAAAAATTACTGAAACTGCACTGAAGAAAGAATTTCTAAGGTGGCTCACTGGCAGACATAATGGATTTCTGACAAGTATGACATTTGATATCCCACATTCTCCAATAAGAGACCAAAATTGGGGCAAATTATCCAGTAATAAATGCCCAAAATAATTCAAAAGGCATGTCCAGGCCCTCATATCAGATTTATAGATATGCAATTGTAAAAAGTGTAAGTCCAATATTTTTTATTATCACTCTGCTTTTCAATGGGGTCAGCAGGGTAGGTAAACTGCCAAACCTGAAAGAAAAGAAATGCAGAAAGCATGACTAAGAGTCTTGAAATAAAACAAAAAGCCATCCTAAATCAAGGTACACATCCACATATTATGAGAACAAACACTTGCTTTTATATGTGGTGATATATATTAAAATATTCAGATATCTAGGAAACTAAGTTTATTGCTAGGATTCCATAAAATAATCTGCAAGATGTTCCCATCATCTTATAAATCAGTAGCTAAACCTTAATACTATACTCTCATAGTCATAATGCCTGGCTGAAGCATTCTGACAACAGTGTTTTTGTTATGAAGTAACGAGGTACTTATCACTGAGCCTTATCACTTAATAGGCTGATACAAAAGGGAGTCATATGTCACCAGTGTCACTCACAATTACAGCCACACAGGCAGATGTACCAGCTGGAGTGGGATGGTTATATATACAAGAAAAATAGAGATGGTCTATAAAATAAGTAATTGTCAACATCCCTGACCTATGACCTTGGCCTTTTGCCCATATATCAACTGGATTCTTTCTAAATGATGGGTAACTACTGACCACTTAAATCTGGTGTAATTACTTGGCAACCAATGGGTGAATAACTTTGACCTGCAACCTTTAACCTGCTGACGAGCTGACCCCAAAATCAATAAGTTATTTATTCAAGCAAAAAGACCCATAAATATGAAGTTTGAGTCAAACTGAGTGATGCATAGATGTGGCATATGTGAAAGACTGAAGGTTTGGGTTGAACAGTTACACTTGAAATATGCTCACAAGCATTTAGAACAATTAAATATTGTGACCTTGACCTTTGACTTTTTGACCTCAACATCAATAGGCTTCTTCCCTTATTGGTAGGTAAGCCATATATGACAGATGGAAGGTACAGATTGAAAAGTTTGCCTGAAAATGACTCCACGCAAGAAGTGGGTGCTGTGAACTTGACCTTTGACCTCAAAATCAACAGGTCTTTTCCCCTGTTGGCAGAGAAGCCATATCAGTGCTGGAAGGTTTGGAATGAAAAGTCTAGCTTGAAATGTGTCCACTACCTTTTCAAAGAAGTGAATCCTGTGACCCTGACCTTTGACCTTGTGACCTCAAAATCTACAGGATTCTTCTCCAACTTAGTAGGTGAGCTATATGTGAAAGATCAAAGAATTGGGATGAAAGGGTTGGCTTAAAATGCATCCACAGGCTTTTCAAAGAAGAGGCTCCTGTGACCTTGACCTTTGACCTTTTGACCTCAAAAAAATTATGGTTCTTCCCCTGTTGGTAGGTGAGCTGTTTGTGAAAGATGGAAGGTTTGGGATGAAAATTTTGTCTCAAAGAGTTATTTCTGGGGGGTGCAAACACACCCCATAACTTCGAGAATATAGGTCGCAGTGACCTAATTTCAGGTTTGCAAGGAGATCTTTTTATAACCTCTAAGACTGCATAGGGTTCATGGCCCTAGCCCCTACGGTTACGATTTGTGCCCTGCTAACGGACGGATGGCCGGCCGGACGGACAAACGGAAGGACGACGGACAAAGACCCATCGCTATAGCCCAGCATGACTGAAAGTCAGCTGAGCTAAAAACGGAGAACAACAGAATTCTTTGACTGACTCACAGGTCTGATTTGGGTGGTGATCTGTAAAATCATAAGACAAAACTGTACACATGTGAAGCAAGGGACTAAAATCCAAACTTTCAGTTTAAAACACTGCGGAAAATATGTGAGCTCTGAGAGTAATCTTACTAGTCAAACCTCCAAGTCTGATGCTTGGTCAAGCAACATGAGAGAAGGAAGTAGTTGAGCCTACATGAAAAATACAGTTTTATCAAACAATTCAACTTGCAACAGAGATTACAAGTGCTTTCACTGGTGGTACACTGTGGTGTTCCCCATGCCACAAAACTTTATCTGCATAAAGATTACAAAATTGATAGTACTAGATCTGATGTACAGATTCAAACTGACTAAGAGGACACTTCACCTTTGCATCATGAGGAAACATTACAGAGCAATGACTTCTAAAATCAGTGCATCTCCATATCTCTCTACTGTCTAGTGTTTATCAGTCAACAAGAGCCAACCAGTCCCCTCTCTCTTTCTCTCTCTCTCTCTGAGATAAAAGTGGCTTCCCTGTTATTTAAAAAATTAAACTATGCTCATTCACATGCCATATGCCTAAAGAATAAACAAGACATGATAAAATTAATATTGACTAAAGAGCAATTATCAGCAAACATATTTATCAGTTCTTATCTGATATATGTGTGTGTGTGTGCATATAAATGTATATATATATATATATATATATATATATATATATTAATTATAAAATATGCATTAGCATTATTATGATTATTATGTTTAAAATTATGATCGGATGAATACTGAAATAAGTATTTTAACGGATAATTCTGCATGATTTTGAACATATAACTTGACCAACTTGCTTACAATATTTCCAACAACACAAAGGATATTTTTTTACTAAGATAAGTTCACCAGCAGCCATACAGCTGAACTAGCATACACATGTTTCTCCAAACTGAAGTGTTACAAATATGCATTGTGTACCTGGATAATGTTATACTTAAAAAAATTTGTAAGTCAATGTCTACAGACAAAGTACAACAAAATCCACAAGTGGTTGGTTGCATTGTTTGCAAATACTGGTTTTATACTTGTTCCAGTTTTACAAAGCAAACTTGACATCCATATGCAAAGGGAATAAATATGAAAACTATCCAAATTGTTGTTCAAATAAGTTCATAATTAATCACTCTGAAGAAGCTGGGTTATTGGAAGGGATGTATGATAAATGTTATGTATATATTTTGTGCAGATATTCTGATTATGTTTATAGTCCATTTCCAAATCGCTGTATACTTGACAAGTTGTAAAATTAATGTCTTTTCCTTTTTATTTGCCTGTATGTAAAATGACAACTGGATTTGGCAACTCCTTTGAAAGTGTACGCAATGTTCATGTCACCAACAAAGGTTTAATGTTATCAGTTATTACTTGCACGCATAAACACATAAATAATGAATCACCTTTACACTACAAACACATCGCGGCAATGTATCACCAGGTGAGGCTCATGAAACAGACAAGTGCCTGGCATATACCACGCCTTCTGAAACTGACATCAAAGTGCCGCAAGGAGTAATCATGCACTTACTTGAAAATTTCTGCTCCCGTCCAAATGCAGCGCGGCTGCTCGCGATGCCAGATCTCAGCGCCTGTAAATATAAACAAGGCTGTGTTCACACCATGGGGATTCACGTTAAATTCAGTGGATGTCATATGTAGCTTGGTTGTTTTATTGTCCCGTTATTTCACCGATGTGTGCAGTCGCGAATGACGGGAATAGCAGCATATATACGGTGAGGCAATACACATTAAAACACACAGCGAGCACAGTGGTCCAGGCGTGCGGTGTGTGTAATCGCATTGCAGAACTCTCGAGTCAGCGGGCGCAATCTGTATTTGTCGGTTTGTTTGATCAGTTAACATGGCATAATAAAACATACAATCATTCGTGTACGGCTGGATATGCTCGTAAAATAGTATGATCACATTCTGAACTGTGACAAAACTGAGAAATTCTGACCTGTGTTTGGCTCTGGCTCGCAGCCGGCGGCATCTCTCTCTGCTCAGCTGTACCGTTGGTCCAACCTGACACACCCTACATCCGGGCACCGCTCAGACACACCCACTAGGCCTGTGCCATCTCGCGTCCCGAGTTGAGCTCTGGCACGGGCAGAGAATTATTGTTACGTCCTATCGATCTCTGCCCTAACTGATTAGAACCGCACTCCCTGACCTCACTGACCTACCCCCCACACATACCAGGCAAAATTGATGTTTATGCCGTGGTGGGCGTGTCAGCGTGTAAAGACTGTGTATACAGGTAGTCCCGTGTCCCGATCAGCACTGCTGTGGCTGATCAGCTCGACTGGCAGCCAGTGCTCGGGTAGTACGCTCAGCCTGAGGCTCGCTACAGCCGAGTACGTACTACAGCAGACCGACCACCCGCTAATACCACCATGACACCATGATCAGACCAACTGCGATAAAGTGATTATAACTGACCAAAGCACAAAAACGAGAGAGAGAGAGAGAGAGAGAGAGAGAGAGAGAGAGAGAGAGAGAGAGAGAGACAAGGAGAGGGGGATAACATTGATAATTATTTATAAAATACAACATTAACATATATTGTATATATAAAGATAATATATATATATATATATATATATATATATATATACATACATATATATATTATCTGCATCTATTGTCAACTACAGCAGTTAACGTTACGTAATCCTACGGTTTGAATTGAATAGCTTGGACACCTTAGACATCACTATTAACGTGAAACCCAAACTGTCGCCAAAACCACAGAAACAGCCACAGAATAACGAGGCATAATCTCATACCGAGTCCACGGCTAACCATTTAGATATTTATGGTTGGCATATATAGCACGTGTGTCATGGGGAAGTTTTTCTGTATAAACCAATGCCGGAAGCTTTAATCATACAGACTAAAGCTTTCATCACTATTACAATAAGAGGACTATCATGCTACTCATCCCGCTCACTCATTTAATTGAATTCAAGCAAATGTGCTCAGTATAACGATTTATGCTGCTTTATATATATATATATATATATATATATATATATATATATATATATATATATATATATATATATATATATATAAGTTAAGTTTATGTACAAGACGAAACGTACTATATTACATATGTAACACGGTATAAGTCAAAGTATACATGTCATCAGTATATATATATGTGTGTGTGTGTGTGTGTGTGTGTGTGTGTACACTCATTGAGCCACAGCGGCCAGATCATACAAGAATTAAGAATAAATACCTTAAAATACTGAGAAACCTATACACGTTCTGTCTGTCTGTCTGTCTGTCTGTCTGTCTGTCTCTCTCTCTCTCTCTCTCTCTCTCTCTCTCTCTCTCTCTGTCTGTCTCTCTCTCTCTCTCTCTCTCTCTCTCTCTTTATATATATATATATATATATATATATAAATATATATATATATATATATATTTCAATAGAAATTTAACAATTTTGAGCTGCAGCCGCTTGGACATTTCTTTCAAGAAGATTTAAATCATACAATTTCCTTTGTTATGTAGTGCTTTTACTCGTTTAGCAAAATAAATATTTTATTATCATGCTTTTCACTTTTCATTTGATATTTTCATTTGCACCCTTTTCATTAAAGCCTATACACGCATGCAGGCGTGATCGAAGTTGCAAACCTATAATTTGCATGCAAGTATAGGATATCATATGTGACGTTATACACTCATATGAACATGTGGAATTTCAAAACTCAAACATATATACCATAAGATCACAACATATACATTAGATATGTAAGCATTATGTAGGTCACATACGTGTTTATGTATACATCCCTTCGTTTTTCTTGTTCTCCAAACACTTGTAAGGGTACATTATTTCGTCGTCCGATTTCTTGCAGCAACGACATCACTTCACCGAGACTTTGCACCTTCATTTCATTCAGATTTCACTTAATTGTGAGTAAATAATATTTACTATGATACAGAATTTTAACAAATATCCAATAGAGCAAAACCATCGTATAAACCAGTTTGGTTTAATCTAGTTATGAAATTAGCCATAGCATACGGTTATAGTAACCTATTAAGGTTTATATATACATACATATACAACATTGCAACAGATCCGATCAGTGGTATATAGTTTTGTAGTGGATGAGGGGTGTGTTTCGTATCATGTTTTGGTGTCAACCTTGGCTGGAGCGATCCTTTATGGAATGTATACGCTTTCAATCGTGACCATCAAAATGATCCGATCCCTTGTACATGCGATTTTCATACATTCGATATTCCAGTATAGTTATTCAGTTGCGCAGTATAGGCGGGGTTGCCAGAGGTCAAATGAGGTTACAGAGGGCGCCCGAGGTAGTTACCAGTATATGCACGTGTTCTTGCATAAGCTAAAAGTCTGTTAATGCTAACTGAGAGAGCAATGTAATATAACAGGGGTTATGGAAAGTCCGTGGCATGCATGTGTCCACTCTATGATAATTGTTTCAATGAGTAATCGTCTCAGTAATGTTCCGTTTGACTTATATCTAGGGGAGCCCCCCCCCCCCCCCCCTTTCAGTCTTAAAATATGGGATATAGAACAATGCATGTTTAATACAGAAAAAACGCTGTTCTGCGTCTCGCACCCTTTCTTCCTTACTTGATTCTGCATGCTCGAGTTATGTATATACGTGTACTTGAATTCCCCGCAAACACGTTACACCCCCCCCCCCCCCCTCTCAATCCAGGCTAAAATCTTCTATGCGCCCCTGATATCGGTGAATTTGGAGGAGTGATGGATTTAATTTACTGCGGACGTGTCTATTCATTATTGCTCGGGGTTAATCGTGCGGCCCCATTCGGCATAATTTACATGAAGCCTTTCACAAGTGCTTGACTATAAACTGAGATGATAAGCGACATATTCTGTTGTTACCCATGTACTGTTTTGTCTTCATGATCAGAACTTATCACTGCATAATGTGCACTATATGCACCTAAATTCCAGGCCTATTTATTAAAGTCATCGTGAAAAGTAAATATGTTTTAAAAATCTAAAGGTGGGAAGGATTCATAAAAAAACAGCTCAAGTAGAAGCTAAATTTCTTATATTTACTAGCATATTACCCGTTATTGCGTTTTGACAGATCCCCATTCAGGGACATACAGGTCAACACTCTCGACACACTATATACTGGCGCACACTGCGCAGAAACGGACCTGCAAGAGTAGAAACGACCTCTGGCGGAAGGGTGTGTATACTGGCGTAGATTCTGAAAGACGTCGTTGCGACAGATTCTTCACAAATTTCCCTAAATATCGTCAAATTGCTCAGAATTTATGTCAAAAGAGCCCAATAAGGACATCGGCACTTCGCATCGTTCCCGGTATACGTTAAGGCAAAAACCGAGCATGTACGAGGCGTGGCAACAGAGGAATTGTGTGACAACGATTTATTGTCATGTCCATACAGGATATATAAGCTATAGACTGACTTCGGCTCGAGCGTTTGCGTGCGGATCTGTTCGTACTAGTGTAGTCTTAACACACGTATACGGCACTCTGACTTAAGTGTTCGTTACTTCCTCGTTTTGTTTATTCATGTAGTATTTGCATAATTTTTTTCCTGCGCCAAGTCAAACAAAGAACTTATGGTCGTAGAAGGGCCTCCATAGCCGCATAACTTCTTGATATGCCAATATAGGCTTAATTTTAAAGTCGCGAGGAAACCTTGAATAAAATGACGCGCCAAACCCGGCAGTAAAGAGAAATATTACAATCAGCTAAGAGCGCGCCATGGTCATCGATTGTTAAAAAACTAAAATTATCCCTCTGGAGATATCTAATCGATTACCATCGCGGACTTAAAGATAAAATGTCTATGTCAGATTTAACGTTTATAACCGAGTCTGTCATCAACGTACGACCATGTTTAAGCAGAAATAAAAGTATTAAGTGACGAAGGCAACACAATCACTGTGCATGAAAGTTTAAACTGGACATGATTTGCTTTGAAATGGCTAGAAGAGCTCTCATATAAAACATCTACATCAGTGCGCTACAGATTAAGAATAATACAGTCGAATTACTGGCCTACTTTGCTGTACCATGCAGTTTATAACAATTGTACATGACTGATAGCGATTGCCGTCAGAGCCATTGAAAATCATAAATGCTAAAATCGTGTCAGAGTCATCGATAATCTCATTGATTGTTGATTAAACCATTGATAAGTCTATTTGTCCCCTTGCATCGAGTGATATATTGAGATATATCGCAAACAATAATAGCAATAGCAATAACACTCTTTACTTTAATAATAAATAAAATGTCATAACTGCTATAATTTTTTAAAGAAAACAGAAATAGGCCAATGAAATACTAACAGTCAGTCCATCGTGCTGTTTCTTTCTTAATCAGACTGGGTTAAGACCTAAAATAGAATAATATACGACCTAGAATATAAAAATACAATGCTACACGCCTAAAGGAACATACTCAAGAGCAGTATTATAACTACTCTTTCACACTATCAGTTCAGTTTTCCTTTATACAAAAGTTTCGGGGCAAAACCAAGCCAGCACACAGTCTCAGTACCTCGCATATGGCTGTTTAACACCTTGTTATGGTTCTGCGTGTTGGTAAACACAGTCCGTGTGTGTTTGTTTACCATAAAAACACCGCGTGACCGGAGGTCCGATTGTGAGCCGCAAAACGCGATGTTTCAGCCAGTAGGAACATGTATTACATTTTAGGGTCAAGATAGTCAGGGCATCTCCTGATTGACACTTGCTGTGGCCCTGTGCTGCACGCGCTGTGTTTATGTTTACACCTTCGATCGCACCCAGTCCACTGTTTTTAACACTTGTTTACAGGAGTATAGGCAATATTTTGGTAGTACGAAATTTATTTTAAAGATAAGAAGCTATTTATTGTGTGAATTCAACATGCTTTATAGGTGATTTGACCCCTTTAATACAGAAAAGCCGTCTGACACTGTTTACTTTCCACAACTCTGTATAGTGAAAGTTATGTATAAAGTCATCTGGCACTCCAGGCACAATTGTTTACATATGTCATAACTCCCCGTCCCGTCCCCTTGACAAAATCCTGTATTAGTCCCTGTTCATTCCATCAGCCGACGGTACACGCGAATCTCCATCTTGTTTCGATGTCCACCCGAAGGGGCCCATCACCAGATGGCGCTATCCGATCTGCTGATGTGCCGGGGTCCGCCTGATCCCTCAACTCCTTAGTGCACAGATTCTTGCCGGCGCGCGCCACTAACTGTCTGGTCTACAGTGATACCTTTATGCAGAGCGAGGTGATCTTTACCCGCACGAGTTATCAGACTGGGCAAGGTACAACAACAGTACAAACAAAGTATTGTGCAAAACGCATTAATATAGTCAACAACACGAAATAAAGCCATAAATAATGCTGTAAATGGATTTTGCTGTTCATAACAGTATATAAGATACTGACTGCTCTCTCTGTGTATACGAGATACTATCACGGGCACAAAAGATAAAAAAAAATATTCTACACGTCCTGCTATTGAGTGTGCTTTTGTTGACTAAATGTTTTTTGCAACCGTTTTATATCCTCATGCATAGCCATAGCCACAGCCAAACTTAGAAGAATTTAGCTCTCAGAGGCGGAGAAGGGGGGGGGGGGGGGGAGGGGGGTTCCGGGCCTCCTTTCAGCCGCTGCACTTGTTTAAGGGGGTTCAAACGAATTTTTTTGCGGCCTGGACACCCCCCCCCCCTTCTGAGGACCTTATTTCAGATTTTGTCATTGGTCCTCCTGGGCTGGCCCCATCCTTTTATTAATCCTGGATTCGCACTATATACACACTATTCAACTAAAATAATAATTCTAAAGTTTCATTTCTCTCATTGTTACTCAATCTAGTTTAAGCTGACAAACTGCAAAGGCTACTCTTCTCTCTCTCTCTCTCTATATATATATATATATAGAGAGAGAGAGAGAGAGACCTGTAACCGTGTACGTAAGTCAACTAAGGCCCCTGTCCAAAATTCAGTAAATATATATATTTAATACTTTGTCAATTTTTTAAAGTTAATGTTTCACGTTTTTAAAATAAATAATGACAGGCCGTATACATTACGAGTAATAACTCACTGAGTAATGAAGAAGTCCTGCAGACCAGACTGGTACTAAGCACACTGTGTTCAGCAGAACGATGTGGGTCGTTTGTTCTCCTTCTTCGAATTATATTGCCCTTTTTCGTTCCCGATTTTATTGATTATCACCCAGAATGTACCTTACTATAGTCACATTATTTTGACCCAGTTTCAGTAACCTTGACCTATTTTTCAAGGTCACAGGCTTAAACGAACTGCGATTTTATTTAGATTTTCACTGCTGATCATCTTCTAATATATTATGGGTACCGTCAAATGTATTGAAATGTCAGGATAAAATATAGTTGGGACCATTTCTATACCAAAATTTTGGAATTCACTTATGCTTAAATTTTTGTTGGGTAGCGATATCTTTATGTTTTTTTAATAGTATGCAAATAACGAAAATGTGACCTTACAATTTCCACCTCATCTGTAAAAATTGATGGAGATAATCAAATTTCAATTCTGTTTTACAGAACTATAATTTCTAACTTACATTATACAAACAATTGAGTCAATGGGGTCCCAGCTTTCTTATTAACTGTACTTGAGATGTCAAGTTGATACAATGTTTGTCAATAAACAAGGATACCCTTGTATAACAGTTATATAACGTAGGTTATATAACTTCCGGTCATTTCCGGGCGGTACGCACCTTCTCCTAAGCTGCTTCACCCAGAACTAAAGGACTCTAGGTAAAGTTGGCGTTGATAACGCGCCAAAGCAGTGCGAACTTTGGTTTTGATGTTTTTTTATTTTTTTAATAATATGCTAATTACAAAAATTTGACGTCGCCGTTTTCAACTCATCGGTGAAAACTCAAGAAGGAAGGAACAAATTTCAATTGTTTTACAGAAATGCTGTTCTTATCAAAATCTTAGAGGTACAAAAGTTTGTTCAGTCGAAATATGATCCACGGCTGTCGTATGGGACTTACGAGTAGTCTGAGTTGTTTAATATGAACATAGCTAGTTCCAGAAAGGTTAAGTAGCGTGCAGTCGCATGTTTACCATGAAATCCACAAATCTCTTCCACAAACTAATCATCCTGGTTTCGAACACTGGATAAGTGTTAAATATCGATGTCGAATAATTAATAGAATTCAAAGTGTGCAATATAATCCTTTGATTGAAAAGCAGCGGAATATAAATTTAGACTTTACAGATCGTGTAAATGCACGTTAAGCTCAAAAACGCCTACATACACGGCATCACTGAGGTAAAAATGCGCACTTTCGCTTATAATATAATATAAATGAAAGAGAAAATACAATTACCAGTGAGACAAAATAGTGATTTTGGTGCATATGCATTACATTCATTAGGTTTCCGTTATCATTTTTTGTGTAGCTTAATTTCAGACGAACTAATTTTTTAATACCTGTAAACCGATGCAAACATGGAAGCCTAGGAAATTCATACTTGTTACCAAAATTAAAGATGCTTTTAGCAGAGACTGCAGGGTTACATGTGCTAATTATCACATGGAATTTTGCAATAACAGAAAACAAAGAAATGGTTGTTTAAATGTGGGTTGTTCGAGGAGGATATACATTAATAGCTTTGCTTGATAAGTAAGATATAAGATAACATCTTGCATCATCAGATAAGCGCTGCAGAAGTTATTTTAGTGCTGCAGGCAGCCGGTTTCGGGATGTTTTCCCACGGTTAGAGGAGCCGGACTGTGCGGGCGTGTGTCCGGGAGGGGCTGGCCTGCCAGTCTCACTGCGGTCGACAGCAGGTGCCCGTTTGACTGTCCTCTCATGGGTCACGAGGTGCGAACCTGGGCGTGACGTCACACTGAACCTACTATCCCCCTGTAAACATCTGAAATGGAGATCCCTGTAGGTTTGAGAAAAATTGTAAGTATGTGTATAACGAACTGCTGGTCCTTTCTGACAGCTGGGGTTCATAAAGTCACTGTGGTCTTTCCCTCGTATATGTTTGTACTCGGTTATACAGCGAGGTGAATATGTAGGTCTGCAATCAATTATCATTTTTTAATTTTCTTATACCCAAAAATGAACGGCTACATTCCCAAGAGGTTTCAGACAAACAAGAAATATGTACTAAACCAAATGACTTCCTGAGAGCGTGCGTTCAGGCCAACCCCTCAACACAAACAGAAACAATTAATTAAAAGATCTTGTTCACACACCAAGCCTCCCCAGAATATTATTGTATCTTTTTATTGTATTTTGTATTGTATATACAATAAACTATCTTTAACTATCAAAACATAAACAGCGCGCCACCTGTTGGCCGTACTCCGAATCATCTCAAAACAAGATTTTTTTTCAGCTTCTAAATGGTGTTTCAATTGTTTCTTTTTTGGTGTTTCTTCTGTTTTTTTTTTTTTGGAGTTGACGGGCACGCGCAAGATCGGCCCCTGGTGAAGCAGTCTTGCTATGGTAAACATGCACATGAGGACTATGTTTATCCAGAGTTTCCATACACAGAACCATAATAACATATAAAACAGGTGAATTAGTGACAATAGCCGTGTGCCGAAATGGCTCTGGAGAGGAACTTTGGTTTCAGCCAACTGAAGTGATAGCGTCAGATTATACAAATATTATTACTAATACTTATTTATCTCTAAGGGTTAACCAGTAATGATTAAACGTTTTGCTAAAGAACATGTTTTCGAAAATCATCATGATACATTAGCTTGCATGCACATAAAACTATTCCTGATTCTGTATATTGCTTATGGTGGCTAAAATTCCCACTATAATATCATAAAATTATTTACTTCTAAAATATTACTAAAGACTTTGCATAAGCCGGGACCATTTCCTGGCAGAAACACTTTCCATTTATTTTACAACAAACACCAGAGGTTGCGAGATTTGTCTGGGAGCTATCAGCACTTGCATAGTGGCAGCCGCAGGAAAATCCATGATATCATACTTTTCCGACCAATGCTGCAGGGCATAGTCTCCGTTCTGGGCGCTATGCTCCATCACATAAAACACGTGTTAATTTGCTAATACTTTAATAAACCGTCGTCTATCCCGCTACATAGTAGGGAATATTCACCTGGGCCAGTGGTGTGAGATTAGTTGCCCCGACCCTCGGGTCTGTTCCTGTGAGAGATGTTCATTATATCCAATTATAATGTATAAACCAATAAATAACATGCACCTAGGTCATGGTAGAAATATGCTTTGACAAATATATACTTGTGAAAAACATTGTATTATTGCATGGTGAAAATACAGTTTTACCATTCTTATTCATTATCAGACTCAAACAATCAGACAAAAAAATAAATAAATAAATAAATAAACCGTTCTATTGAATCGCCGTCCTTATTCTTCTCGGATCATTTTTTTTTAATTGAACACATGCGTGAAATCTTCGGATTAAAAAAATAATACTTTTATGGAGTCAATCGCCTTCATATTTTAATACTATCTTAACTTAGTATGTCCATCTGCAGAATTCCATACCGGTTTCGGACTACGTGACATGGCGGTGGCACACGCTTCCTTTCATTACAGGTACATGTATATCCTAATGTTAATCAAGCCCGCGGACTACCGCACCTGCGGATCTTTGATGTGTAATCGTCCCCAATGCTTAGTTAGACCACCGAGGAACCTCTGAAAGGTTATGTCCATCTGCAGAATTCCATACCGGTTTCATACTACGTGACATGGCGGTAGCACACGCTTCCTTTCATTACAGGTACATGTATATCCTAATGTTAATCAAGCCCGCGGACTACCGCACCTGCGGATCTTTGATGTGTAATCGTCCCCAATGCTTAGTTAGACCACCGAGGAACCTCTGAAAGGTACACCCGTTTGGGAGTGAAACATTGCTGTGGGGCATGGCCTTCCCATTAAGCCAGGACAGCGCTCACGCACCGTGGGTGGGGACCAACTGTGAAAAATCACACCACTCCTCGGCTGAGATCTCCCGGCTGTGAATCATGTCCTCTTCTCCTAGACATCATGCTTTTCCCTGATCATGTGACATATTTATTAAAACATACAAAAAAAAAGAAAGAAAATGTCGCCAACCCGCACTGGTTTCTGAAAAAAAGTACCTGAGATCCATACCGTTTGGGCTTACACCTGTGCATGTCCAGAGGGAACATAGGAAATGAGAGACATCTGGCGGACCTGCATGGAATTAATGACATGAAACTTCAACGATCCTTTTTCGAACGTCTGTCCTTTCATTTGTCAATCCGACCGGCGCTTGTGTTTAACATTGAACCTGTCAAGCAGTCCTGGAGTAATTCTACTAATACAAATTCAGCTCTCAAAGAGTTCAATGACGATAGAGAGAAGACAGCGCCATCTAATGATCAGCTACGGAATCCCTTGATTAGTAGTGTATTCATCAGTGTAATGTTAATGCCTGCTATATACACACGATTTGAAAAGTTTTTATCAACATCTCTTTGTAGAAGAATTGATATAAACAAATATAAATTAACAGACATTAACAACTAGAATAGCCTTCGCTATGGGAGACTTTCCTCCTGTGGGATGAGCCCCAACCCGTGTTTGCATTCACTTGTTCGGCTCATATTCCCAGAACCTTTGGTGCATAAGTGGCTCAATATTTGTACTTATTCCTTGATGACGGTCCTTAATCCTAACACATTATTTTCCAGTTTGTCAACATAGGCATGTGTACCCTGTCTTTTAACAACTTGTATCTAAACAAACTTATACATTCGTCACAGGAGTGCTATGGGAACTTATATATGCAGGAATTAAGTCCTACCTTCGGCTCAATCATTTATATATACCCAATGTAAGCCAGAAAGCACATACACTCTACAAGTAAGACAGATGAACAGCTTGCTTTAAATCAGACATTTATGAACAGAGGCGATAATGCAGTTACTATGAAGAAATGTTACTGCGTGCTTACATCAGGGATATAAAATAGGTGATAACGCAATTACTATGAAGAAATTTTACTGCGTGACTAACAGTTACATCAGGGATATAAAACAGATGATAATGCAATAACTATGCAGAAATGTTACCGGGTGACTTAAGAGTTACATCAGTGATATAAAATAGGTGATAATGCAATTTCTATGAAGAAATGTTACTGCGTGACTTACATCAGTGATATAAAATAATAATTAATAATGTGATTGGTTTCTGTGTAATGTCGAGATAATAACCGAACCCTGAGCGCTGCCACCTGCAGCCCACTAGATGAATTACTCACCACTTGAAAACGTACGTTCCGGTAGAAAACTTCTGCGTTGCTTATTTCAGGCAAAAAGATGTATGAAGTATTTGACTTCTCAAGAACAAAACTGCGGAAAATAATGGTTACATAAAAGATAATTCAAATGAATGAGATTTAAAAAATTTAAATTGATTTAATTATTTTTTTAAACTAGAATATTTTTTCTATTTCATTCAACTTAACAAGAATCCGGATTCAACTTGTAAAATATAGGAAATTACGTTAGAAAAAATCTAAAATGTTACTTTTTTTTAATAAAGGTATATCACCCACTTCATATTACTTCTAATTTTGTTTTCATAATCAACACATCCATCAATCTATAAATGTAACGAGTTAGATTTAATCATTACCGCATTCATGTTTTTATAGAGTAAATGTGAAAATAAGACCAAGTAAAAAATTAAAAAATAGATTGTTTTGCGGACCTGGACCCCAATATAAGAGCGATCAGCGATTTCTAATATGATGGTGTAGACATACAGGAATTAGCCAAATGGCAGGAATACGACAAAAAAATGCTTAATTTCTTGAATGGATGAATAAAAAAAAAGCCATAGTTTTGCTTGTTTTGCATCATACCTGTTGCTAGTCTAGAACTTGGCGCTAACGGGCCTCACAAATATCCATACATATAAAATAGACGCATATAGATGTCTGTCGCGCAAAAACGGTTGTAGGTGGCACCACCTGTCCACCAATATTTGAATAAAAAGTATCTAAGCTCAATGGACATGCAAACTTTAAGGCAAGTACGTTGATTCAAAACCTTCCTGAGATCAATGCATGTATGTATTCAATGTAAACGTAATTTTAGGTGGCACTATCAGTCTTGTGTACGATAAAGCTAGCCAAGTTGAATGGACATGCAACGTTTCAGGCTAATACATTAATCTACTCCCGAGATGGGTAATTTTCTTAACACATGAAAACGATTGTAAGTAGCGCCTCCAGTCTCAGAAAAAGGTGCATAGGGTCTTTGGCCATGCAGCATTTCAGGCCAATACATCGACTCACTCCTGAGATATATGAAAACATGCATGGATGGATACCACGCGATAAAGATTGAGGGTGGCGCCACCAGTCTCAGTTAGACACCAGTTCCATGTGACCATGAGGACCGATGGTCTGACTATCGGTTTCAGAGGACTTGTTCGAAGTCGAACGTGGCGGCGGCGAAACCCCCGCGAATACATCAACGTAAGAAAGGGAATTATTCAGACCATACTTCGTGACAGTGTAAATATATATTAAAATATTTCTCTTCGCTAATTAAGCAATTGCAGTTCCACCCATGAACACAATATACTTTGTCATGAAGTCATATGGAAAACTACACTGCGATGGTCATCCATCTAACGAAAGCACAGTAATTTTAACATCAGTGGATTATGAATTAAAACAAATTAACATACAAACTTAAAAACCAAAGCATATATTCCACCCCCAAGCGTCTCACCTAGCTGCCAATTCCGTACTATTAATCCGCTGAAATTTGTTTGCTCGGAAAGGAATACAGACGACAACTCAGACTTAGGACTTGAGAGATCCTCTTGAATATCAGAACTGCCCCAAGGTAGCTTGGGCGGTATATTATCATAATCCTTAGTTTATTAAAATATTTTTTTTTTAATTAAAACACATTTTAAAACACTCTGCACAGAGTATCTCTGGAAAAAAGTTGAGTTAATTATCAGACTCATCATCAATACATCATTGTTTCTATCTTTTAACATATAGTGGTCCGTCCGTTCGTATGCACTGAGGTCCACTCTCTTGTCAGATTCGTGTAGAGTTTGATATACCAGCGTAAACCAGGTAGTTGTAAATGACGTTTATTCATACATCATGCAGGTGAAGTGCGGGTGCAGTATATACAGTGTAGTTGTCTCTGCAAATGAACATAAGAAAATAACCGTAGACGTACTGCCTTCCCGGAGAGTCAGCGCTGGTCTTACTATAAAAACCAATAATTCAACAAGAAACATAAGTAGGTAATATTGTTAAGTATTTTAGATAAAGTACTTGGCACCTACGAATAATGGGACATTAAATACTTTATCGACTCTTAGACAGTTTTGGAATTCCTACGGTAATTCCTTCAGTTAAAACACTTCGTTTATGAAAATTTACAGAACAAGCAGAAACATAAGTATATAATGTTATTTCTTAGAATAGTAAAGACTACTTCTTGAATAATAAATAAACCTTTCGTCTTTAACTTATGACTTTGGCAGATATTGTGAAAAGTCCTACCTAGACATAAGAAAACAAGCGAATTCGTGGAATTATTGTCCTCCGCTTTGGGATCTTGTTTCCTTTCATACTTGATAAGCAACCAAAATTATGACATGTGGAGAAATTTTTGTGCTCATGAAAACTTAAAAAGATCCATCATCACATGTGGAGACATCTGCAGGCGAACATAAAAACTAAAACACATCGAGAAACTGGACCACAATTTGATAAATTTTTATTGAGCTGGAGAAAATCATTTTTCAGAGAGACACTCCATAACCAATCCCAACCAAGGTATGCATGAGAGCAATCACTGACCCAAATTTAAATGATATCGGATAATATTTAGGAAAGTTATCGCACGGAAACGAAAACAAGACGGACGGACGAACAGACAGACAGACGGAGAGACAGACAGACGGACAGACAGGCAAACCCAAATCAATGTCCCCCATTCCGCGGAAGCGGGGGACAATAACAGTAGACGTACTGCCTACAAGGAGAGTCAGCGCTGGTCTGAATCTCCTGGACAGTTCATCCTGAGCATTCAAGGTGACCACAAATTTCCGCTCAATTGCACTTGTTCATTACGACAGTTCATGATAATGAAAACCGGTCCTCGGGAGTAAAACTGGTTTGCAACCAGCGAAATAGCAAAATAGGCAGCCAAATGGCCATTGTAATTAGTTTAATGATAATAGTGCCACTAATGAATGATAATCTAGGGAATTCCAGGAGCATATACTGAACAAACCGTTCCATATGTAAACCGAAACATAAAAACTAGACTGTTTTGGCTTTTTCAATCGTGCACAAATGTTGCCCAACCTGCACAGCAAGTTTCTACTTATAACCTGTAAAACCTCAAATAAGACCATTTTTTATAGCTTTAGTCTCAAATATGTATTATAACTTGAATTGTACCATAATATCATATAATTAACAACCGAAATAATAATCAAAAGACAATTTTATTAAATAATACAAAAAAAGTGTTACAATTTTAATTGGAAAAAAAATCTTTCTTAGAAACAACATAAGAATGTGATACATTACACGCTCAGTTCGAAAACTGTATACAATAAACTCAATCAACTGCATAACTATATAATAAAAACTGTATACAACAAACACAATGAACTGCATAAATATATAATAAAAACTGTACACAACAAACACAATAAACTGCAAAACTATATAATAAAAACTGTATACAACAAACCCAATGAACTGCATAACTATATAATCAAAACTGTATACAACAAACCCAATGAACTGCATAACTATATAATAAAAACTGTATACAACAAACCCATGAACTGCATAACTATATAATAAAAACTGTACAAATGTAAACTCAATGAACTGCATAACTATATATAATAAAAACTGTACACAATAAACTCAATGAACTGCATAACTATATAATAAAAACTGTATACAACAAACCCAATGAACTGCATAACTATATAATCAAAACTGTATACAACAAACCCAATGAACTGCATAACTATATAATAAAAACTGTATACAACAAACCCATGAACTGCATAACTATATAATAAAAACTGTACAAATGTAAACTCAATGAACTGCATAACTATATATAATAAAAACTGTACACAATAAACTCAATGAACTGCATAACTATATAATAAAAACTGTATACAACAAACCCAATGAACTGCATAACTATATAATAAAAACTGTACACAACGAACTCAATGAACTGCATAACTATATAATAAAAACTGTATACAACAAACCCAATGAACTCCATAACTATATAATAAAAACTGTACACAAAAAACTCAATGAACTGCATAACTATATAATAAAAACTGTACACAATAAACTCAATGAACTCCATAACTATATAATAAAAACTGTATAAAACAAACCCAATGAACTGCATAACTATATAATAAAAACTGTACACAACAAACTCAATAAACTGCATAACTATATAATAAAAACTGTATAAAACAAACCCAATGAACTGCATAACTATATAATAAAAACTGTATACAACAAACCCAATGAACTGCATAACTATATAATAAAAACTGTATACAACAAACCCATGAACTGCATAACTATATAATAAAAACTGTACACAACAAACTCAATGAATTGCAAAACTATATAATAAAAACTGTATACAACAAACTCAATGAACTGCATAACTATATAATAAAAACTGTATACAACAAACCCAATGAACTGCATAACTATATAATAAAAACTGTACACAACAAACTCAATGAACTGCATAACTATATAATAAAAACTGTACACAACAAACTCAATGAATTGCATAACTATATAATAAAAACTGTATACAATAAACTCAATGAACTGCATAACTATATAATAAAAACTGTATACAACAAACTCAATGAACTGCATAACTATATAATAAAAACTGTATACAACAAACTCAATGAATTGCATAACTATATAATAAAAACTGTATACAATAAACTCAATGAACTGCATAACTATATAATAAAAACTGTACACAACAAACTCAATGAATTGCATAACTATATAATAAAAACTGTACACAACAAACTCAATGAACTGCATAACTATATATAATAAAAACTGTACACAACAAACTCAATGAACTGCATAACTATATAATAAGCACTGCATAATAAATAAGGAATCCTTCTCTGATGTATCAACGACAGGATATGTCAGTGGTGCTGGGTTATCCCTTTGTCAGTGCATATAAAATATTGACATTTAGAAGGCTTCATTTATAGCGTGTCATTCATATAGCAGCACAGTTATCTTCATTCAGTAGACAGCTCCACCTTTATGAAGGTCTTAGTCTACAAATCTACACTAGAAAAGAAGGGACTACTAGGACATACAAGAAATACTATCATCCAAATTTCACAGATTCTGTTAACCCGAGCTTTTTGAAGATATCCTTTATAGGCCTAGGCACTACCCGGAAAAGGCAAGTTGAAGTGGCCACGAATTCTTCTCCACTGGGCTCTTGGTATTTTCTTGTTGTAACGGAGTAATATCTCATTTCCTTTGCAGTAAGTGTCCATCTTTAGGGCCACATACTGATCATTTGGCTGTAATTTTGTTCACAATGGAGTCTGAACATCTGTATTAATTATAATACGTAAATTATTTGATGTCTTCATGCTACACAAGGAACATGTGACCTTATGTACACTGTTAAAAATTACCGTAAAATAACGGCACATAAGACTGTAAATTTACGCCGGTTTGCAATGTAGACGCTCTTGTGCGTTGAATAACGCGCAAATGCAACGTCAAATGATGAGCGTCTGTGAAAATGGTGACACGTGTGTAAAGCAGACGGTACAGATGACATAAACCGCGCGTCATGTGATCAGCGGGGCCACTCATGACGTCAACATCCTGGATCTTTTGACTCCACGGCGGGAAGAGAAGCCATTTTTGTCCGTCTGCTGGCTGCTGAAAGTCACAGAAGTTACCCAGCATCTTCATTGGTAAAATGTTCTTCTTTAATATGTAGGCATAAATCTGTTTACTGTGTAAGTTGTTATTCTAATACTGTGTAATAGTGTAAGTTGGTAATGGTATAGTGGTACGAAGCCAGTCTCGTTCATGTGTTCCCTCAGTTTGGGGGGGGGGGGGGGGCACTGGCAGGGGTAGAAGAGTGATTGAGTTGGAAATATATATTATGTATATATGTGTTTATATATATTATATATATATATACACCTTTTATAATGTGTGACATTTGTGTGATGTTGATATTATACATTAATTAAGTGCAGGTTTTATGTTTCCATTAAATGTCAACTCTAAACCATGTTTAGATTATTAGATAACCTTATATTTTAGTTAACTCAGAAATGGAAACAAAGTCAAGTTCTCTAATTATTAATATATTACATGTCCAATATATAAAAGTAACTGTTACTTGCTCAATATCAGTGTTGGGGATGATTACATTGACCAATCCCCCATTGTTAAAAAAGTGGGGGGGGGGGGGATATATAACCCCATTCCCTGCATTGATGCCAATGTTTATCATTAATGATTAAGTCTTTTTTAGTTTCAGGTAATTGCCAATTAGGAAAAAGGAAGCAAACACCCCCCCCCCCCCCCCCGACCCACAAACACACACACCTGGCCATGTCTGGGTGTATATCATGCATGAATGGTATAAATATACATGTCATATATATATATATATATATATATATATATATATATATATATACATGTCATATATATATATATATATATATATATATGACATGTATATTTATATCCCTTAAAGGTGAAATATTGGTAAAGGCACCACTGAAAACAGTTTTGAATTATTTATTTACTAGATTTTAAATGAGGCCTTGAATAAGGTTTTCTCACTTACATGTCAACCAGAGAAATTAAGATATCAAAGTCCCTATATTTTTTTTTAAATATTTTTAACAGATGCTTAAACAGAGAGTAAACACAGACCAAACAAATAATTAACAGCTTTGAGACAATTTCCTAAAGTTCTTAACATGTTTAAGAAGAAAAAAAAACGTACCATGCTAGCCAAAGTGCTAACATTTTAGCCAGTCTTTTTGAGAGAGAGAGAGAGCCTGAAAATTGAGGCTGCTAAGGCACAGCCAAATACTGTTTATGTTTTCAGAAAATGGTCAAGCATTTCCATCAGTGTGGCAAATTCAAAGAAGATTTAGATACCATCATGGCAACTTTCCTATTTCTTAAGAATAGGAATTATGTTAGTTTAAACATCACATAATAATATACTGCCTCTTTAGCTCAGCTGACTGTAAGTCATTTGAGCTACAGGGAAGACACCACCTCTGTCACTGTCGTTCACTGATACCAGTACTAAAGTTGTTATTAAACTTTTGTTGGAAAACATAGCTCATTGATCCCCCCCCCCACAAATTGTTCTAGCAAGGCCTAGTGAAACCATCTGTAATGTCCAGGTTTGCTCAACTGAAAATTTGCCAGAGACCCCCCCCCCCAACTCTGTTGTACAGGGTTGCAATTTCCATTCATAATGTGGGTTGGATGGGGTTTTTGACACCCCCTCACTCACATATAGGCCTTTGTAATGGGGTATACCACATCTCATCCATCAGTATGCATCAGACTGAGCGCATTTATACTTGTACTAAGATTCAAAATTGGTAGTACTTGCTTTATACATGTACTTGTCACTCCTTAAAAAATAATAACTTTTCAAATAATAGTCAAGTTTATCATCAGGGAACCCAGAAAGATTACGCAGGTTTGCATTATGCCTGTAGCCCTTGTTATATTATAATAGCTAGTATATGTAAATGCAATTACAAATGTTACATCATTTTGTAATATAAAGGCTGTACTGCATATATTGCTTCCTATTTATAAATCCTTGTACACATATCATGCTGATTTTGCACCTTTCTGTTTATACACTGAGTAAAAACATTTGTTGACCCAAAATTTACCATTTTTATATGCAATATAGCACTTTTGTTTATTAATTTATATACCTGCACTTACTTTGTAAATATTATTAATATGCCTGGTGCTGAGATTGTCTTTCGTTGGTTACATGTTTATCAGTTCTGTTTTTATATACTCCTAGAATTTGTTCTACTTGTGCAGGTGTTCAGAGAGCCATGCATGCATCAATGATTAGAGGAAAGATGACGTAAATGTTCCACGCCTTACCAAACTTAGAGCTGTGAACAAAGTACAAATGCAAGATGTGCAAGGTGCACAACAACACTGGCAAGCAGTTGCAGGGTAAATTCCTAGCAGAGAACATTGCAGAAAAGGTACACCAAGGTAAGTTTGAATTTGATCATATTTTCTTTTGTAAAGTCCATGGCAATTTGAATAAGCTGATGAGTTTAATAATCTGTGAAACAAGTATCTTACATATTGAACATTAGCAGTGATGCTGACCTAAATTCGCCTGCCTGTTTCTCATTCTCTCCATTCATTTTTATTCTAATAAACTTTTTGGCTTGCTGCTTGATGGAGCTGAGCCACGCTAACCTGACCATCTCTAACCTTACAGTGTCATTTGTCAAACCTGCTGATTATTGGCTATATTTTTTTAATTTTATGCAGTTTGGAACATGTTTACTCCCTATAAAACATTGCAGATATTCTGGTTATCAAATATTCATAATATAATTATTTACAGTTACAATAAATAAAATCAAGGCCCATAGCCTTACTGTTAATTACTTCATATTTACACATATTTTCATTTGTGCCTTTAAAAATACATTGTCAGGTCTATTGTCTGTAGAAATCCTTCTGGAAAAGGACATTTCATAATTAAATCATCAAATCATGTATTTTTTTCCATAACCTTTCATATACGATCAAGTATGCACATTCTAAAGAAGTCTCTTTATTCCAATGAAATATTCTAACTCTTTCATAGATTTGAGAAAGATGGGCACTTAACAGGAAACAGTATTAATGTAATCCTTATGCAGATAATAAGTATTAACAAGTAAAGTCTTGAACTTTCAGTGTGATGTACATGCTAGGCTTAATTTACTCTGTAAATATTTAGGTATCTATACAACAGATTTTATGTTAATAATATGGCACATAAAATGAAAAAAAAAATGATTATTAATCGATCAACTTTCAGTCATTGAGTATGATTTTAAAACTGATTCGTATCACATTTATATATATATATATATATATATATATATATATATATATATATGCATGCATTGTCTGTGTATTTGTATTTGCAGAAGCAAAGCTCCTATATACAGGATACTGCCTTCACTGTTTGGAGAATGCAAAGATAATATGGGATTGCAGATGGAGGAGAGGTAATTCTTTCAAAACTATTATATTTGTGTTAATATATTCAGCAAGTATTAAAGACAGTTTTAACCTTTTTTTAAGTAAATACAATATATAAAGAAAAATGTTGAAATTGTTAATTTTTTGTGGAGATAGAACAAAATCTTGGCCAATTATTGTCTGTAATGTAAATGTAAAGATATATTTGATATAATAATGTATAATTATTTTCACTTCTAAAGGTTCCCATTGACCATAAGAAAACTATTTTTGTAGTTATTGTTTAAATTTTGTGAAGAAAGAACAAAAGTTTATTTTCTGTAATGTAAATTGATAGAGCGTCAGACTTTGAAAAAAATCTAAAAAAATTTAAAAAAATAAAGGGATAATTGCACTGAACTATATTCTTGCATATTTCTCTCATGTTTCTTAAATTTACAATCTCTCTTTTCTGTTTATTATTTTGTATGCACGGAATGAGATCTCCAACACCTGTGAATGTTCAAGATGGGGACTGTAACATCACTGTAACATATGGTGGATGGCCAGAAACTGTCAACCCATGCAAGTTATTTCTACTTCCACTGAAGGCTTGCTATGCGTCATTTTGGATATTTACCCTGGAGTATCCCAAGAGACTAAAAAGACCTTCAGGTTTCTTGATTTTGGGGTAATTGAATGCACCCCTAACTGCCCTCCCACTGTCATTTCAATTGTTTGGCTTGTGTTCTGACCATCTTTTACTTTAAAGATACCATTAATTTACGACACTATAAATTTATTGATGCACTTTTATCTATTTTTCAAAGATACATTATAAATAGATTTGGGCCCCATTGTTAAAAAGATCAGCAACCTTAATGAGATAACACGCAGCATTCATAATAGTAATCATAATAATATTGCACTAATTGCCAAATTTTATATGTTTAGTTGGAGACGATTTAAATGCCATGCAGTGTGGTCAAAATGTTTAAATATGTTTGCTTCCTAATGATGCCTTTTGGAAGATCAGTATATTATGAATAACTATATACATTAAGTACACGTGTTGTACATGTTGATGATCTGTTGAATATTTCGTACAATAAAGAAGTGGTGTGATATATTATGTGTGAGCATGCATTTTTAATGCCATTTCCCAAATTAGCCAAGATGCATTTCCCTCTGTGGATATCCTGATTTGATTTTCGGGACACTTGACTGTCAAACACAAAGTAACAACTCTATCATCATAAGGAAGTCTGACTTCGTTCGTAATATTTTTACTGGTAAAATCTAAAAAACATGTTATGAGAAACCTGAAGTACACAGATTCAAATAAAGGATTCGTCCGGAGTGACAAGACAGAAACGTTTTGAGAAAGATTATGGAAACCTGTAACAGTACAGCTCCAAGTGCAAAGCACTGTTATTTATTATAAAGTAACAATGTTTTGTTATTCTACATATCAAAGCACCGTGAAATAACGGTGCAATGCCCTGATTCCAATTTAAATCACTGTTTATTCACTGTAAATCACTGTCTCTTAGCACTGTAAAATAACGGCATATTGTCATGTAAAATAACAGATGCCCGTTATTTCCCGTGGCTAAGCACCGTTTATTTACGTCCCAAAGCGCTGTAAAATTACGGTGCAATGCGACGTTATTTAACGCACAGCGTTATTTCTTTGCACGTAAAATAACGGTGCATTGCACTGTCAACTTTGCTGCCGGTGCAAAGCACCGTTATTTTACGTGCAACTTTTAACAGTGTATTTGAACAATTCTATCCAACGATCCGTGGTTAACTCTCGGTATCCTGCCAGTCTGCCGATTCCAAATTTTGCCGAATCCCAGAATGCCGAATCTGAACTTTTTAATATGAAATCATCGGATAAATTGTAAACTATTATTGTTTTTTGGAGCATCGGAGTATTCAGGGGGTGAACACGACAAAAACAGTATACGTTGGCCAGTGCGGGACAAGGCATTAAGACTGCTATAACGGCCATGACAGGTCTTGTGTGACTTGTAGCATGGCGGGTTACCGATTGGTTTACCTGTACACGCTGAAATTAGCATTCCGTTAACGTAATATTGTACTGCTTTGATCGTTTACTACGATCAAATACTACGATGCCGTTAAACATGAATATATATCAAATTAACGGACGATTTCATATTAAAAAGTTAAAATTCGGCACTCTGGGATTCGGCAAAATGAGAATCAGCAAACTGGCATGTAACCGTAGATGCAGCTCTGCATTTAAAGTGGCCCAATCACTTATCTGACCTTTATAAACAAAAGGTAATCTCTGAGAGTTTTGAAAAAGGCTGGAAAACGTGGATATCACCGCACACAGTCTATACTTGTTGTGTTTATATCAACGTGTTTACAATATGTGGGGACCCGCGAAAATAAAACAAATTCAAAAAGGGCATCTGGCAGCAGATTATAGCCAAAGCTTTGCAAATGTGTCCTTTCTACCTCCGCATATATGTAACCTTGGGTTACATGTTTTCCTGTTTGTCAACATTACTGTGTTTACAAACATGTTTTTGATAAAAAAAATTCATACGCCCTTCCGGAAGGCCCCATGAGAACTTTTCACAACCAAAATTACCCTTAGATCGTTAATATATACACAGAGGAAGGAGAAATTAAATAAATTCTCTTTCAAAAGGAAGATGAATAGGCATCTTTAACGCTGAAATAAACATCGCAATATTGAGATTATATCTAAACGCCACTGTTTGTCTTTACACCTGCACATGTTTGTCCAAACAATACCTTTTTAAGTTTTTATAAAACTTCGTGAAAGGCTGAAGATTGGGTTAGACGAAATGCTAACATTTTGATGAAAGTTGAATAACAATAAAGTAGGACGATGCATGTTCCTGAATGGATTCACGAGGTCAGCTAGAACGACGTGGCCACAGCGGAAATCCCAACAATGATGACAGATTTTGGGATTTTCCCGTAACCTTGAGGGAATAAACAACTTAATGCAGCTAACATATAGCATATATACAGCTCCAAAGTGCATTACAATTTACATCTGTCTCTCTGTCTCTCTCTCTCTCTCTCACACACACACAAGTACACACATATATGCATTATGTATACATATGTACAGTAAATATGATTATATATGTATTAAGCAATGATAAATAGGTCATACAATACAAGTACACACAATTCATAAAAAAGCTAGACCTGCACACCTGGTATATCTCGTTAATGCTTTCCTCTTAGGCGAATAAAGGATTCCTGTCTCCAGGTACATGTAAATATACAACCCTTTATAGGACTCACGCTGCCATAAAATATAGCCTCGTTGTATTATAATGAGTGCTTTCCAAGTATTCATCCGCTGATATTTTAAAAAAAATCTGTACATATGTACTTGGTACGAGTTTTATACAAGAAGAGTCTGTCCATATTGAATCTGTTCATCTGATAGTTCATGTTCTCCGAATAATTTTAACGGATATTTAATCAACATATATGCGCATGTTATGACCCCGACTGTAACAACGTTCCTAACTATATTATGTGGTTTTTGTTGTTGTCTAGACGTGCATGTCGGAAATGATGCTTTCGGTAACTAAAATTTTAATTAATTTAAATAAATTAAACATAGGGACTTCAATTCTTCAGGACAGATATATATCAACAAATTCTTGGTCTAGTTTGAAAATGAGTCATTTTTGCCCTCTATAGTAGTGTTGTTTTACAGGTAATTCCCTACAGAGTGTTTGTCATCATAAATAACTATTTCACTATACTGTTACGAGACTTGCAAAGGTACAACATGCATCTCTAATTCAAGTTTAAACTAAAGACATTTGTACGAATGTACATCCATGAGAGAACATTTGTTTCTTTACCTTTTCCACCATTACACAGTTTTTTTTCGGCTGAGGACATTTGTCATCTTCTAGTGATATTCTGATTTTAGTATTATTAGTGAATCATATTACAATTGTGATTTGAACAGGAACCCACACTTTCCACAATAAACAATTTTCCTGCAGTGATTAAGTTGCTAAAAATGATACTATTTTTTGGCGAATGATATTTAATTTTCTTGTTATACTTCAAAATTAGTAAATATACAAATTGAGTTATTCTAAGCACCAAATTAGGGCGAATCACTTTTTAGTGGGCTCCTACATGTATCCATAAACGTTTCTGTTTGTTCACCAACCGTACTTTTTCATTAACGATAACCAGTTCAAGAACCTTATGTAGAATGACCACTGTGAATGTTTTGTTTAAAATGATCTTTACTTTAAGCAATATATATCACGTGAATTTTAAAAAACTTTTAGATTCATCATACAGAAGCAGATCCAGGGGAGGGGTCCTGGGGATCCCCCCCCCCCTTTTTTTCATCTGCAGCCAGGTTTTTTAAGGGTTTCAGAAACATAATTTTGCGGCCTGGACCACGCCCCCCTTCCAGACTTAGTGATCTTTTTTTTTTTTTTTTTTTTTTTTTTAGCTTTTTCTTGGTTCTTTTTCTTAGTCCTCCTTGGTTGGACCCCCCTATATACTGGATTCACCCCTGTTGTAAACGAATGTTTTTATCATCCAGGCATGCATATACCAGTTATCGTACATGTATTTATATAAAAGTATGTATTTTACATATATTTTCCTTTTCATGTCCATAAAATTCCTAAGAACCCATATACAACTTGGCGAAAGAAGCTTGTTACGTCTTAGTCTTTCACCTGGCGTCATAAAAATTTCCCTGAAATATCTACGACGTAGGTGTGTTGTATTTGCAGGTATTAAACTAAATAAACATTCCTTGTTAGTCCATGAGAATTTCTATAGGAAAGCAAAAGACTACGCACGTTGCAAGCTATTGTGAGGACGTAATCTGGTATATTCAAACCCATCCATTCAGATGGTTTTATATCAAACGTTTTACACTCGATTAGTTCTTCACACGGGCTTCACTGGAACTAAACCAGGAAGTGTCTAACATATATCGATCTGGAGGGGGGTAATATGTCGGCATTTGAAGTGTCAGGAACTCAAATAGGGTTCACATTTTTATCCTTCTACATGCACAACACATTTTTCTTACTCAAACTGAATAAACATTCAGTTGATGTTAATCATATAAATGTGTCAGCGTCGTAGTGGGTTCACGTGATAAAGTAACACAAACATGATGAAATCGATTAAGTGTATGCGGGGCGGATATGAAAAAGGGGGGTGGGGGTGCCACCCCCTTTTTGACCTAAACATCTGAGAATAAAAAAAAAAGGAACGCTTAATACCGAAAAACATTGCCGCATTTTGCATCATGATGAATTTCAAACTAACCTGGATTATTTTATTTTATTAGATTATCATTGCAGTATAAACTTTCAAAATGTTTGTACAATAAGACAGTGGTAATCCCTACCTCACCCCCCCCCCTCCGTGCCTTCCTCCGCCACCCCTCCCCCCCCCCCCATTCTCAACTTCTGTATCTTCTCCTGTATATTGATCATTTATACAGACGGAAATTAATATACACTTGTATGCTTCTGTGACAAAATGACTTTTACCATACCTATTTACATGTGGTGTGTTATTTACTAGAATATACAATTGTTCTTAAAACATGAGGGACTCCCTTAAATTTACTGTGTCACAGTAACTGGCGGATATTCCAATACATGTATATAGCTTCTAGATACAACTGTAGCTGACTTAATCTTTACTATATTTTCATGTAACTTTACTGTCTTATGGAAAAGCAGAACATATGATTTAAAAAAGGCTAAATATGATCTACTATATTTATCGAAAGTGTTTAAAAGGTATTTTGAATCGTTAGATTAACAGGGTATAGTTATCGGTTCTCATTAATCAACTGAACACATCCGGATGAAAAAAAGGAATAAATACCAAAGACACGATTATCCTTGTACATGTAGTTGTTTGTGTCTGCATGAGTGCTGGGGTGGAAATTTGGTCTATAGTGTAACAAAGACTAATAAGGCACTGCTGACGAACCGGTAAGTATGTATACAGCCATAGGCGTGGTATATAATATTATACATCCCAAATAAAAAAAAGGGATAAACCAGTACATAAAGTACTTAATGAATAGAATTTAGGTCAGCCAAAACCTTGACAAATGCTTTGCTCAATGTCTCCTTGTCGGTTAAGTGTAAAATCCGAATCCGACGCACCATTTTCATAGGCAAAGGAAAACATATGGTTTGAAAAGGAATCGCTAAACAGAGTTACTTACAGTATTCACTATGAGGCAAGTCCCATGAGCGGTCATATAGCTTCGTATCTGTATGTTATTAAGTAAGTATTCTGTTTAACTTTGATAAATAATCCTTAAATTGAGCGGTAAGTAAGCTATTCTCGTATGCAGGTTGTATTAATAATTGTCTAAGGGAAATCCCCGACTTTTCTTCGAGTATCCAGAGTTGGATATTCAAAAAAAATTTAAGCTAAATTCTCTCTCTTAATCACACTTTGGCAGCGCTGTTTTCCTGTCACATAATACTATAGTTATTAAAGTTATTATTAAATTATAGTTATCAAATTTATGACAGTGTTAATGCATATGTACATATAATACTTTATAACTAAATTTAAAGGATGGATTTGAAAGGCTTTAAAATATAATAAGAAAGGTTATTATATAATGGAGTGCCTCATGTACTCGTGTTTTTTTTTCGTGTTAGCCGAACAAAGGACGGAAATTAAATACCAAAGGATTTTTTTTTTCTCTTTAAATGTTTATTTGTCCTGCTTAAATGAAAAAGGACCATGAATATTGTGTGATAAAAAAGGGAAAAAAATAATAATATTCATTCGCATTTACTTGCCGATTGCATGTACCATGCAGAAACTTTCGATGCTAAGCCTTCATTTCTGGGGCTGCGGCCATAAGCATGTCAGAGGTACATAACTTTGGAAAACAAGAAAAGTTGTGCGTATCCTAAAGTTCTATCCTAAAGACGAACATATTAGATCTTAAAGAGAATAGGAAAAGGGGAAAAAATTGCCTTATTAACCAATTAGAATAAACAGACGAAACACTGCAATACGCGGTCTCATTAGTTTGAACATTTTAGGTCTTTGCCAGGTATAAAAGTGGCCTTTGCCAGCAGTGGGCAAATGAAACGAGTTATTTCGAATGTAACATGACCACCGCGTATGGAGTTAACACTTCTACTGTTACATATTTCTTTAACTGCTTCTGTTGTGTTTATTAAGGTTCATAATTCTCATTAATTTTTGTTTCAGATCGGTGAGGTAAAAATGGTGGTATTCCGACTGAGACTGAGTATGTGGAACAGGATCCTTCCCGTCTGTGCCTTCATTGCCCTTCTGCTCGGCTGGTGATTATATGTATAGTCAATGTCCTGGTAAAATATAATGTAAATCATTAATGGAGAGTATAATATACTAACTAGTGCTATGTATATTAAACTTAAAGTATTGATCCGAGACCCGATTCCCTATGTTACACGTCATTTATGAAAAGCTTTGCTATTTCTCATCAAAACGTTAAAGCCATTTATTTGGCTTAACTTTATAAGTTAAAATGTTCTTAATGACGGTAATTTTGTTATTATGTTTTTTTTTTCAAATAAATCTGTAGCTTTCAAGCTAAGGCAAATAAAAAAAAGTTACCAAAAATCTTCAACAATATAAGGATAATAAATGAAAGGGATAACAAATCCATAACAGGCCAATCAGGTGTCTTCATTACAGACAGATTAGGTATAGATCTTCATTTTGGGGAAACAATTATACATGGATGTCATAAGAATTAAGTTTATGTCATTGTGCCACTGTACAATTTTTTTGTAATCAGCTAGTCTCAACCAAGACAAGACTGAAGTGATTAATTTAGTCATGAAACAAGCATTCATTTTCCGAGGTGCAAAATATGCGTCCCGTAAAAAAAAATTTGCGTTAAGTGAATTTTCGATGAAAACATGACAAGTGGGTGAAAATGGTACATCATTTCCCCTCCAATGATATTTTTTAACAATTTCTGACAGAAAATGATACCTGTATCGATATCTGAAAATGTTTACAGTCTTACTTTACGACCCAGAATGGGCTTCTATGATCTCAGTCCTTTTACTCGACATTCTCTCTGCATGACGTTATCCTATTGGCCAAAAGCTCACAACAAGCTGTCTCATTTGCATAGATGTACATGACGACAACATTGCACGTGTTTCCAACAACGCGGAAGTTTACCAAATAATAAACAAAGGTTAGATCATTGCCGTAATCCGTGAATAAAGCTATCTGACTGAAAAATTCTTGTTTTTTAGCCAACCAACAGTTCATTGAACACTTTCAATGAAGAAAAAAATGTCATATGATCAGGAAAAAACATGAAAATAACAGATGTTTTTGCTACACCGGTAAAAGAACAACATAACAAAGGGAATCTAAAAAAATTGTTGTATTTTATCTTCTTGAAAGATGAAAATCACAATAAAAATTTAAGATGGGGGGGGGGGGGGGTGTTAAAATTGACGCGGGCGGTGCCTGAGAACCATACCTTTTTTTGGCCCAAGATAAACAGGCAATTTTCGGCCGAACCGGTCAATACGCCGCCTAATGTGAAGCCGTCAGATCAGGCTGGAAAGCTTGCCCGGCTATATGCTCAAATACCAGTCTTATCGACGTTGTTACGACCCATAATGTAATAATTGGCCCATATTGTAATAACCGTCGCATATTGTAATAACGGCAAATTTTGTACTCAAAACAGCCAATATATTAATAATGGCCAACACTGTAATAATAAATGAGTAACACTGTAATAACTTTACCTTACCTTTGCTGTAATCAGCATGAAAGGGGTTAAAAAATGAGGGGGGGGGGGGATGCCATTAATATAAAAATTAAAGTGTAAAAGATTATGATTAAATTCATGTCAAATTAACTTTGACAAAACATATATTTTGCTTTCTTGTGACGAGAATGTTTCCGTTAACATACAAATATGAAAATCACTCGATTTCCATTATGACTGCGTCTGTTATACTAATGAGGAACCCAAATGGCTGAAATTTGAGAAAGTATCCTCAAACGACATATCGCCTGTTAGATTTGGAAATTATTCTTGAGCTTAAAAATGTGTTATTACATTATTGGCCGTGTTTCTCACTTCTCATATTTATAACAATATTGGTAGGGTAAGAGTATTACAATATGGGTCGTTTTTATTACAATATGGGCGATTATTACAAAATGGGCCGTTATTTTTTACAATATGGGCCGTAATTACAATATGGGCCAGTTTTATTACAATATGGACACTTTGAATTTATTACAATATGGGCCGTTATTATGCAATATGGGCCGGTTGTTACAATAACAATGTAACAAACGTAACAAATTGTAACAAACGGTATATATTCTACGTCAGAATGATAAAATGTAACATACTTTACATTCTGGCACCGATATCATGCTTGTCCCTCAATAAAATATCCAGTAATCCCAGGATTTTACATGAATAGCACTCCGGTACAAATTTAAGAGATGATTTAATCATCGCTTTTATGCACAACTTTAGGGATTATTGGCTATTTGGTCGAGGGAAAAGCCCGATATCGCTGCTGGAAGGTAATCCGTTTGATTTCGTAAATCCGACGCACAGTATACCGTTAGGGGACTAAGATTTGAGCATATAGCGTTACAGACCTTCAGGCCTTATCCGACTGCCGGTAGAATCGATTGGTCTCTTTTCTGGTGGACACTGACGGGGGTTGGTGGTGAGTCCGTCAGCGTTAAGTTCTGGACAGACCCATTCTGCCCTTACATTGCGATTCACCGGCTGCTTAGAGCTTAGAACCCTACCTCCACAGATTTTATGGCCTCGCAAGACACTCTGCCCAGTGCTCTCATTGAATCTACACAATCCGGTTCCGAATGCAGGTTCAAAACCCTGTCCGTGAAGTTCGAATCCGCGTCTTCCTTCTTCGAGTCCAAGTTATTTGAAACCTGCGTCCGAGTCCAATAAAGTCTATTTATTAAAGAAATTTCAAATGGACATTTGAGATAATTGTGATTTGTGTAAGCTGCCTTTTTGTCTGAATGGTAAATTACCTTTCGATGCTGAACTGGAGCTTGGTGTATGTAGTCTTTTTCATAATGTTTGCAGATAAATGTGTCTTTATAAAATGTGAAAGAGCTTTTGTTCTACTGGGGTCAAGCTTGACTGATACTGATTATTTACTCCCCAAAAAAGTGAACTCGAGCACAAGTCCGCACTAATGTCCCAGATCACTGATTGTTTTGTGGCCAATGGATCCTTAAGATTTTTCTTGTGTAGATATTGGAGGAGATACTCCAACTCTTTGAGAGTCACATCTCCTCCATCTGTCACCTCCCCGTGGATAACTTGCTTCTCGGCTGTCCCTCTCCTATCTTGTTAACTTCTCGGGCAAAGTGACTCAGTCTGTAACCAAACGTATAGCTGTGCTGGATGCATCCGGAAATCTCCCGCAGTATATGTTCTCATTCTCATCTTGAACATGACGGATGTCCCTCCACTCGGCTCTTATCCCTCCAGGTTAAGATTCTTCACTGACGATTGGTCAGACTACCCTTAATTCCTGGAAGGCAGCTTGCCATCTCCAATTTCTATAGATAAAGGTTGTCTGGGAGCTTATGAGATTGCCCTTATCGACCAAACAGTCTTCACGTCTGTCTCAACATGACAAAAGGAAGTCAACTTACCACTTCGATCATGTACCCAGGTCGGATTCGTCTCCAGTACTGACATCAGTTGGTCCGATTCAGGTTTTTGCCTGTCCACTTGGTTGTCTCAAACGCTTAAACTTAGTTTGGCTGCCTGCCTAACGGCCACGCTGTCGTTTCTATCAGTTAGTAGCTTGTTTTAGATGCTCCCTTCCCTCTCTCTACCAAAGTCTGCCATGTCTCCTCTAATTGCAGTATCAATGATTTCATGTCGATAACACATCCAGTGCATTATAGGAATTTGTTACTCAAAATCCTGTGTAAAGAACATAACTTGGTCACTAGTGTGGTTCCATTTCCGGTTTCAAGTTCAAATCATTTACTCCCTTCAAATACCTTGGTTTTCCCAAGGCGGTGTTGATCTCACAGTCTTCGTTTAGAACAGAAAGTTAACTTCCGGTAGAAAGATCGGTCAGTCATTTACACATCTGAGCCTATGTCCAATAGTTATTCAGCAGGTTGATCTGGACATCATCTATTAACAGTCCGCCTTTCTTCCCTTTGGCTTTCTCACTGTGGTTTCTCATTCTCTCTTCTTTTGACTTTCGGAGGTTTTCCTTGTCCAGCTTAACTACTCCGGCTTCGAGAGACCAGGCGGACACAATCATCACAATGTGGTGACTGTCGTACCTAAGTACTTCTTTTTTTATAGGTAGTCGCTTCAGGTCGCTTCTTGTCGATCGTGTTTCACTTTTGCTTGAGTCAACTGACCGTGGCCGTAACACTAAAGCTAGAATTCTTGAATTAATTGACCAGTTAGGGATTCTAACTGTCCTTTCTCGGTCTGGTTAACCTGCTGGCTCTATTGCCTCTATCCATCAGTTGTTCCGGGAAGTCTTTTCTCTTTTTGTCAGTCCGTGTATTCTAAGGTATCACAGAAGCTGACCACTGTCGAACTTTCCATCTGGTTTGACGTCTTCACTTTCCTCGAATACTGAATGGCAAGGCCAATGGCTTCCGTGAGAGTCAATGGACGACCAAGACATGAGGACATGACAGGTTTCTTTCGTGACTCTCTTCCTCAACCAAAACATTCATAGGAGCGCAGACTCCCTACATGTTGGACCGAATCTTTCCTTCGAGGCATCGTTCATGGACTCTTAGTCACGCCTTTTACTGAGTGGTCTCTCAGTTTTAACCCATGAGCACATGGCTACCTTCAAAGCTCTCTTGTCTTCGTTCCACGAGCTCCAAAATTGATTTCACAATCAGAAACTATCAAATCAGTCTGGTTTCAGTATTGTTGACTTATGGGAGAACTCTCAGCGCACACATACAACTTGCTGATAATTACATATTAGATAAATGGCTCTGTTGCTTCAAGGAACTTTTTTCTACTCCGCCCTGTAATACCAACTCCATTCAGAATGGATGTTTTTGGACTACACAAATGTTTTGCTTCATCAATTGGATCAGAGTCACGTCCAACATTCATTATAATCTAATTGAGGGTTGTGCTTCCCATTACCACCAGGGGTCACCCTATCTAACAACTTCATCTGGGCCACTGAAGTTACATCTCTCTTATCGAAATAAACATATCTGACCAATGTCTACAACATATATAATAAATTAAATAAATACAAATATATACAAATATTCCTAGAGAAGAAACGCATGTGATATAAGTTTCCTGTCTAGATCACTTACTAAATACTTCTTATTAATAAATACTAATTATTTGAATATTGTTTTTAAAAAGTAGCATGCAACATATGATGTTATGAATTTCAGCCAGCAAACTAAATAATTCCTCTGTAATATACCTAAATTTACATGCCACAAAAATATTGAGTCTTTATTTAATCAATGCAAAATATATATATATATATAAAAAGTAAACAAAGATTTCTTGCTAAGTCATGAGAGCATGATTAATAACTTGTTTTTCTTCGAGGCTGTGTCTCAGCCTACAAGCTAGATTATGTGCACAGACTTATAAACAGGTTTTCACTGCACCAGCAAAACCAAGTCCCCTGGCAGATATGACCCACTTAATTCATAACTGCTGAGTCATTTGAGTCGTGCTATAGTTACGTCTCTCTGTCAAGCCCTTACTCGCCAACACAAGTTTTCATCCCCAAGCAAAAAAAAAAAAAAGGAACATAAAAAGGTTACCGCAGTACGGGACCCCATTGTACTTTTTGGCCTCTAAATCGAGCCCATGAAGGCATTTTATGTGCCTGATTAACAAAACGGGGGTATACACTATGACGACAAAAAAGAGCGAGAACAAAGTTTAAAAGCAGAACAAACTTTAATAGAAGACACCTACAAACTCTGCGCTTAAACAAAATCCTTTTGTTGTTCATAGACCAAAACCCCAGCTACACGGGACACTATGGCGTCTCAGAACCTTTGTCCGCCTTTGATCACAAAAGCTGTCTATCGGGGCTTTAATGATCCTCAATATTGCCAATCCTGCGTCTGAATCTTTGTTCATGATAAAAAAAAGTCCCAGCCTCAAGAACTCGCTGATTAGTTTTTACTCAACCTTCGTCGGAATATTTTGGTACGCATCCATTCATCAACTTTGCATCGTATCAAGCAGTTCAGTCGTGTTAAGAAAACGTTATGCCTTGGATATAATGGCCATAGAACAAGATGAACTTCTATAAAGTACATTTTTGAGCAGTGACACCATTGCAGACATTTTCAAAGAGGATTGGACGTTGGTACTTCCACCTGGGTGCTGGTGCATCTTTTGTCACCGCTAAATGGAGCAAATAGAAGTTGGCCGCCTAACTTACTCTGAGGAAACTATTTTCGTTATTTTCGTTGGAGAAAGGACCTATTCCCGCAAGGCTGCAGCTGTCTGAAAGGCCGTGATGCCGCAATGACCATGCCGTCACCTTTGAAGAAAACAAATGTTATATTTGGCGTATGCAAACAAAGAGTATGCAAGTACATGTATTCATTTACGACAATGAAGACGACAGTTTCCTAAATGCAAAAAAGGCATATATCGAAATCCTCGTCCATTAGTTATGGGTAACTCTTTCACTTCAGATGAATGTCAAGCCAGGTGGTGTGCCAGGAGTTTCATATAATTCTGCATTAATAGTGCCATGCAATTAAGTGTTCGCTATGCAGTGCCGGCAGAAAATTTCTCGCTCAACAGCTAATGTACACTCTTGAGGTATTTGCGATGAAAGATATGACCAAAGCATTCATTCATATATCTGTGTATTTATCAAACAGAATATCATTTTGTAGACGTGACCAGGACATTTTAACACGTTTGTCTGTACAGGTGTGGCCAAGGCATCTGGGCAGTTCTACGCCGTGACATTTCCAATAAAATCATCCAGCGAGGGTAATGTGGAACTTTATTTATCCACAGTTGACGGAGCGGCAACGATTAAGGTACGTCTACAATTTAGTTTGAACGGAGCTATGCTATACACTGCTAATTAATCACCTGAGCCTCGATAATGTGTAACAAAGTTTATAAGTGTAAATAATAAAATCTGATTTAAATATTATAGAGAAATATGAAACTTTGTTTTAAAATTCTTAAAAAAAGGAACTGATTTGTTAATATTCGGTGGCGTTACTAATTATTTATTTTTGGATCCCTTCGTTAGTTATAATTATTGATAACTATGCATTTATAGATGATTTTGTATTTGCAAAAGCTGAATGTTACAGTAAACACCATTTTGGTTTTATCAAGTTGACGTCTGGAATTGGACTGTCCCAGTCAATAAATTTAGGAAGAGGACAGGGGGTAAGTCTTTCTCTGTCTGCGGAACAGTATCAGACAGTTGTTGGGAAGGAGGACAAGGGGATCCTGGTGGAATCTAACAGTACCATTACTGTTCACGGCGTCAATGGTCAGGGCAGTCCTTCGTCTGTTGACGCTTTCCTTGCACCACAAGTGACAAGTAGGTCCACAAGGTTTATTGTTGCGTGCGGTGACAGCGGTTTCGGACTATACACGATTGTTGCAGTCTATGATAACACAAACATTAAATTGTATGAAAACACTGGCTCGATTGGCCAACCAAGTGAGACTTTGACTCTCAGTCGTCACCAGACACATGCCTACGTTGGACCAGATTGCACAGGGTACTTCATAGAGAGTGACAAGCCTGTGTCAGTGTTCTCCGGTGACATGTGTGGTTACGTTAAAACCAGCGACTGTGACCACATGCTGATGTCTGTACCCCCAGTTTCCCTGCTCAGTACCGACCATTTTGTTCCACCAATAGGAGGGAGGTCAACAAATACTGGCTACGTCCTGCGGGTGGTTGCTACACTTACTCAGGTAACTGTAACAACACCGTTCCACGGTTCTAGAGTCCTTAACCCAAGAGATTACTGGGAGGTGGACGTGACGGGTTCACAGGCAGCTTTACTTTTAACTTGTTCTGCTAAATGTCTTGTGGTTCAGTACAATAAAGGAGGGTCCGTAGACAACCTGCAAACAAACCCGTTCATGTTAAATATCTTACCGGTGGAGTCCTACAAAAACCTGATGGCTTGGCGCCTCGGAGAGTCAATTGGCATCAACAAGTTCTTAACCATTGTTGCCCCAACAGAAGCTACAAACAGCATCCTGCTTGACGGGTCAGTGTTATCCTCAAGTGGATGGGTAAGGTTTCCAACGCCAGACTACAGTTACAATGTTGTTCCAATGACCGATGGTCAACATACACTGAAACATCAGAATCCTTCCGTCAGAATGGCAGCCTACATACACGCACATTCGAGAACTGGGGTTGGCTTTCCGGTTAGCATGGAAGGTACAGCTTAATTTGTTTTACTTAAATTGTGTACAGTGTTTATTCTATAGATATTCTTCTCGTTTTTAAAGTAATTTACCTTTGTTCCCGTGAAAAGAAAAAGAAATTCTATATGATCGGAATTAAGACCTTTGCGATACATGGATTTATCCATCATTTTATAGATGCATGTGGGCATCTAAAATAAATGTTTATAACCCTTAACAAGCATGTATAGCAGAAAGGTTCCCCAGTCTTCATTGACCTGAACCTGAAGCAGATATTTGTAAATTTTTGATGGGTATTGTATAGGGACCATTAGATTTAGAGTGTTTAAAGGCAGTATCTATAGCCTTATTGGCCTTTTAAGTAGTGTTAAACTTCGCCACTTAGAAGGTTGATGTACAGATATACATTTCAGTCACACAATTTTTTATGAGAACATCAGTAAGTCAATCAGTTTTCTTTCAAAACTTTGTTTTAAAACGTCGGAACTCTCTTAAATATATTTTGTAGATAAAGGTAAACTGGAATTCTTGAGACGTTTAATAATCAAACCGCATAAATCTAAACCACTGCTTACATTTTGGGACCAAATTTGTTCCAAGATACGAGCTTCTACTTTATTAACAAAAAACGCACTCTGATATACTTACACAGAAAAACCAGCATGTCCAGGGATGGACAGATTGCCCACCGTCAATGTCACAGTGGGGACGTCTGATGAGGGTACTCCTGAAGTTCAGTTTATTTGTAACTTCACTGTGGAGACCAGCAGTACATTTAATGGGTCCATCCAAGTAGTCTGGTATGACGGGAGTATGAAGCTGGGATCATGGACAGTTGACAGGACTTCTTCTAATCATATTCTACATGAAAATGACTGGAGACAGAAGATTCACCTCCCTGCTGAGGTATGAGAAGAATTTACCCTCAATCCACAGGCTGTAAAATTTGAATAGATAGGATTATAACGTAACTAAATCGATCGTTATGCACACTTTTGCTCTTTCCCTCTTTCTGTCTCACTCTCACACATACATGTTATATATATTAGAAGTATAGCCTTTGTTCTGACAAGCGACTTGCAACATCCGCGTTTAGGTGTGTACGCAAAATGGCAGCCCAATGAGTAGTTTCGAAATTTTTGCGTGGTCAGGGTTCGACACGGGCACGGAAATACGACATGAATTATTGTACTCCGAGGACAGTTTCCCGGTTGTGGAGAGAGTTTGGTGGCCATTTGATCCTTATCTTTCAAGGAGTAGTCGAAGGATTGCTCACGTCCGCAAATTATAGCAGGATATATAATATCCTATGAAGGTAAACCTAAATAAGACTAATATTTTTTTATTCTAGTTCTTCTGTCAGACGGGAACAATGGGAGACGACTGCGTACCTAAGAGGTTCCTCCAAAGTGAAACATTCTTCGCAGGGATAAAGGTAAGCCACCCTAATTCTCAAGATAAGTGATTTCTTCAAACTAAAATAAACGTTGGACGCAGCTTCTGGTGGTATATCTGCTGACTCTATTTGATGCTTTCAAGGTCCCCGACAAGATTCAGATTTATGAAGGCGAGGAGGCAGAAGTGAAGCCTGAACTAACTATTCCTGTTCTTGGTGATGGATTTGTGTCTCTGGAACTCGTCAAGCTTGATCAGTCTGAGTCAGTCAGAACAAAACGTTCCGTCTCCTCACGTCCGCCCATTTATGACAAGAGCAGTATTCTGGTCAATACATGTACCACCAAACTGAACGCAATTACTACTGACGGCGACTGGAAAGCGAAATGGAAAGCAACCAAGGATGGGTCCGAGTCATACAATATTCTTGGAGCAATCAACAGGGACTTTGTCCCTGAAAGAATGACACTCGTTAAATTCAAAACCGGTGAGTAACAACTATATATTTAAAGAATCCTTTTATCATTGAAATGGTTATAAATTCAGTGGTAACGTTGTTAGATGTTGAGATCTTAATGAGAATTGCTGTTTATTCCGCCGTTATTGTGACAGGGTGTACTTTACATTAGTTTGCTTTACACAAAAGAAATGAGAAATGAACGTTTCCGTAAGAATCAAATCATAAATGTCATATGAGATCATGTCGAATCACTTTCAGGCTCAAACACTGTTAATTCGATCTGGGAGGACGTCGGAACGAGGTCGGTGCAGGTTAGTAAATATACACAGATATTTATGGGCTTCATAGCATATTTAACGCAAATTCTTGCCACGGACCACCGGCAGAGCATATCTTTTGCCGTTAATTTATCAAGACACTTAAATCTGGCTGTGTAGATTTATACTTAATATATGGGAGAATTTTAGAAGGGCAGTTGGTCAATGCGTGACATAGTCTTATGTCATGGCTAATCCGTAAACACGCACCGGCATCCCTCGCATAAAATTCGATCTGAATTCGTTATCATTCTTTTACAAATTCTTTCCTCACACACTTAAGTTTTCTTTAATAACGATAGGTTGCATGTTACACTTATTGTTAATTGAGATTACTCTCTATTATAAGAGCTTCATTATTTGTAAATTTAAAATAATCCTTTTTGATCTTTTGAGCTGTAGTAGAGTTTCTTCAGACATTCGTCCTTTTCCAGCCGAGACGTAATAAAGGCTAGTCACGTTGGTGATTTCTATTTACAGGTTACAGTAAAGGACAGAGACAAACAGTTTCAGCTAGAATCCAAACACTGCCGCTCTTTCAATGATGTCCATATGACTTCCTTCGACCAATGGTTAGAATATATTATCATTATTAATAATATATTATTTTATTATATTATCGATTTTATCACTATTACCGCAATCCTAATTAATCACCAACCCTTCGTGATCAGATTAGTTATCATTTCATTTCTTATTTTACATTTCATGCCAAGTATGACTGCGAATCATGAATCTGTATATCAGTTCTATTAAAGTGAAGGGTTCAGGTATTCTACAAATGATAAATCCCTGGTAATCCTTGGTAATTATTCTATGAGGTCTGCGGTCTGTGACCCTGAAAGCTTGTAACAGTCAATTACAAACGGGAAGCAGTAAAGGAGTAGTGCAACAAATTTAACATGACCACTGACCAGAAGTGTAATAGTCTGTATGAAATATTTAACGTGTGAAACTAAAATCAGCTAGAATGTTATGAGAGATTACGTTTATTATGCAGAGGTTCACTGTCCAATCTGTTTGTAACAACCTTGTTGATGGAACTGGCGAGCCGTCTTTTTACTCCTTAAAATGAGTATATTTAATTCTTATTCAACAGCCACTATGAAGCCCAGTACTCCGGCGAATTTGTCCTCTACAAAAGTCTGAAGTATCCTTACCAGGTAGGACATTCTTCGACGCCTGTGATATTCGGAGAAGATATAACCGTACTATTTGCTGTAACTAAAGATTATGTTGACGTTATTAGTGAGAGCCATTTACCGGCCTTTCAATGCATATTCCGCACGTCCACTGAAACGGACAAGGTTTTTTATCAGGACGCTAATATTCAGGTGATTATTTATAATCAGGTATTTATAATTCAGGTATATATGCAGATGATTTGTTACAGGTACACACATTCTTAGAGTCATGTTATTTAAATAACGGTGCCCCAACCTGCAACTGTGGCGTGGCAGTGCGGGCAGGCGACGATGCCTTCATACTGGACAAATGTTATAACGGCGGGCATAACCAGAAGAGGCGCCTGAGAGTGGGCTTCATGTCTTGTGGAAACTCACTCACCGTGTACCGTCAAGGAAGTAACTATCTGGTTTGTATATGATGCAGGCCTCAAGAATGTAATTTTTCATTTTTATCTGTCGATTGTTTTAGTTTGGTACAAAAGCTACAGCAACGAACAAAGTAAGTCCCTAGGTTGAATGTTTTACTAACTTTAAATCATTTTTTTTAATCAATTCGTCGCTTATAAGTTAGAATACAAAAAAATATACATCTTTGCATTGGCTATTTATTCATAAAGCGCCGACCATAAAACGTTCAGTTTAAAAGAAAGTCAGTCTTTATCTAATGTAATTTTAAACTATATTATAGATTTTGTATTAACTAGCAGTTTTTGTATTAAGCTAAGATCCCATATGCATTGAATGTGGCATGCGATAGATTTCATATGGACCGGCACGGCAAAGTGCATATTTTCTATTTGTCGCGCGTTCCTGGGTACCATGCGGAAACGGCAAAATATCTTTACATGTAGCGATTCGTTTTGCAGGAAACGCATTCCGCAGGCCGTTACCGCGTATATGAAATCGATTTCGTTGTCCGCATGCCGGATCCGTATTCCAGTCCCAGCTTTAGTTGCAATGCTTATATGAATTGTTCGATTGAACGTCCTCCCCTCAGTTATTCTGTTATGATTTGGTAATGACCATTAACAATACATATAGTCATAATTTATTTATGGAAACTGGGTTAATAGTGTTAAAAGTAGAATGTTTATTTAAGCCAATCCAGCCAGTTTCGCTTATGACGCGCAGATGACTGCATTGACTGTCTGTAGATATATATGTTAAACAGTTCATGCTAAATGCTGTTCAAAAGTTTATACTTATTACTGTTTAAGCTATATCAGACAAGGCGATTTTGGTCAACAATCAATATAATTATTCGTGTTTGATGTAACTTTACTTCACTGACATGGATGCTCGAATCTGTACATTTCTGTGAACTCTATAGTCTGCACCAAGGGCATTCCTTTTCATAAAAGAAGATGATTTATTTACGCCTGCATTTGCGGATTTAGGTTTCTTATGGCCCCTGGCTGTACTTCAAGTCCTTTCATCAAATCGATGTGTGTATAAACAAAAAAAAAGTTCTTAGTACTGTCAAACCACCTTCCAGCTTTAAAATCTGTATTAAAATTACTTTAGTCCCTATGATATTTACATATTTGGAATCCACAGAATATCCTCTGAACTTTGCCAGATGAATAATTTTTTTTGTTGATCTTAAGGTTTTAAAATAATATTAATTGTTAAAAAATCCGATGTATCTTATACATTTTGCAGAGCATCTATTCAGCATTAACGTCATCGTGATATATAAATTGACATCTCCAGGCATTTTTTAAGGAACAATATTATCTTTCTTTCTTCATAAATTTTTATTTAAAAAATTGGTTACTCTTTGTTACACATGGTTTGTAACCGCTCTAAAAATTGAGATGTTGAAGAAAGAAAATTATATATTTCTAAACTTATATGCAAAATCGGTAAGCTTTTTTGCTGATGGTATGTCGACAATATCAATGAAGATGATATATTTAAGTGAAGTACTGTTCTGAGAAAATGGTTTTAGGGAGAGTACTTTGTCCAGTTTTCTAACTGAATTGCGTACCAAATGACAGTTGTATAAAATGTATCTATATTATGATCTGATTTTATTCCCTATCTCATGAATTATTGTTAATCATTTATCATTTTTAAAACAATTATTTTAATGCCAAATGTCAAGTCTGTAACTGTCAGAGGCGGAGTTAACGATCCCAGAGCCTACCGGTGATTAATTCACCAGGTTTTCCGGGTATGTCCTGATTAAGTATCATAAACAGAGCCCAGCTTATAAAAATAAGTAGTACCCCAGCTCTTAAGACCGGCTACTGAAATCACAAAATCAGATGGCAATCATGTCTAAGCTCAGTTTGCTAGCCAGTCGGTAACTGAAGAATGTTTTGGCTCTCTCGAGATTTACATGTGCTTTTGTGTACAACCTACTCTGGGTTGACAAGTCAGTTGCAATCCTTCTTTTTTTCATGATGAACGATGCCGTCAATAAAACATTTTTGTGACAGTGTGGATTTAGCAGTGACCTGGTGGTTCACAAATATTCTGAAGAAATGAACATTTTATGATTTGTAGATGATAAATAGCTGAGTTGTAATTGTAGTATGTAGTCGACATTCGTATTACTACAGTCAGTAATTAAAACGGTGAACAAGTTTACAGATTCATTACCCCCTATGTCCATTAATTTTGTGAAGTGGTGACATCAAGACTAAAGAACAATTTATGGGAAGGACCTAATTCGAAAAAAAATGTTGATCTCCGTATATAGTTGCAGGCCTATAAGTTATTTGTTACCACGTGAAGGATTTCTCCAACAGGGCAAAATAAAACAACACAGGAGTTTTAGTTTTAATACTGCCTGTCCATACGTTAAACGTAAACAGGCGCTAAAGAGAACATGCAACTTCTAGCCCTTACCCTGACCCCAGGACGGCCTTATTGTATCCGCCAAAACAAAGTTTTGCGGATACTGTTTTTGACCGGGTTCCGCCGCCGCCGCCGCCGCGTTCGTTTCCGGAGAACTCCTCTGAGACTACTGGACAGATTTTTCCGGAACTTACACAAATTATCGGGTCACATGTGAACTGGTGCCTAACTAAGTGACCTTGACCTCTGACCTTTCCTTTATGCCCAGCGTCCGTTTGTGCGTCTGTTTCCACACATAAACCCATATATCTCGGGAACCGTTTGACCGATCAGGAAAAACATTTTACACAAATTTAGCCCTGGGATAGCTTTATAACATACACAACAAAAGGTGGCCCCACCTGCAACCATGTTTGCACAGTGTCTATCTGTTCATCTGCCTTGGGTTAAAATCACTCATATCTCTGCAGTGGTTTGACTAATTCACCTAAAATTCGGCATGCGTATACATCCTAGGTAGCTTTCTTGATTTTATGACAGGTGGCGCCTCCTACATTCACGTTAACGCTGCAGACATCCAAGCTCATATCTCGGAAACCGTTTGACCGATCAGGAAAAATTTTTTACACAAATGTAGCCCTGGGATAGCTTTATAACATACACAACAAAAGTTGGCGCCACCTGCAACCATGTTTTCACAGTGTCCATCTGTTCATCTGCCTTGGGTTAAAATCACTAATATCTGTGCAGTGGTTTGACTAATTCTTCTAAAATTCGGCATGCGTATACATCCTCGGTAGCTTTCTTGATTTTATGACAGGTGGCGCCACCTACATTCACGTTAACGCTGCAGACATCCAAGCTCATATCTCGGGAACCGTTTGACCAATCAGGAAAAATTTTTTACACAAATGTAGCCCTGGGATAGCTTTATAACATACACAAAAATGGTGGCGCCACCTGCAGCCATTTTTGCACAGTGTCCATCTGTTTGTCTGCCTTAGGTTAAAATCACTCATATCTCTGCAGTGGTTTGACCAAATTACCTGATATTCAGCATGCGTATACATCCCGTATAGCTTTCTTGATTTTATGACAGGTGGCGCCACCTACATTCACGTTCACGCTGTAGACATCCATGCTTATATCTCCGGACTCGTTCAACCAATCAGGAAAAATTTTTTACACAAATGTAGCCCTGGGATAGCTTTATAACATACACAAAAATGGTGGCGCCACCTGCAGCCATTTTTGCACAGTGTCCATCTGTTTGTCTGCCTTTGGTTAAAATCACTCATATCTCGGCATTGGTTTGACCAAATTACCTGATATTCAGCATGCGTATACATCCCGTATAGCTTTCTTGATTTTATGACAGGTGGCGCCACCTACATTCACGTTCACGCTGTAGACATCCATGCTTATATCTCCGGACTCGTTCAACCAATCAGGAAAAAATTTTTACACAAATGTAGCCCTTGGATAGCTTTATAACCTACACAAAAATGGTGGCGCCAACTGCAGCCATTTTTGCACAGCGTCCATTTGTTTGTCTGCCTTGGGTTTAAATCACTCTTATCTCTGCAGTGGTTTGACCAAATTACCTGTAATTCGGCATGCATATACATCCTAGATAGCTTTCTTGATTTTATGACAGGTGGCGCCACCTACATTCACGTTCACGCTGAAGACATTAATGGTTATATCTGGAACCGTTTGACCAATCAGGAAAAAAAATTATACAAATGTAGCCCTTGGATAGCTTTATAACATACACAAAAATGGTGGCGCCGCCTGCAGCCATTTTTGCAAAGTGTCCATCTGTTTGTCTGCTGTGGGATAAAATCACTCATATCTCTGCAGTGGTTTGACTTTTCCACATGAAATTTTGCATGTGTATACATCTTGGATAGTTTCTCGTTCAAATAACTGGTGGCGCCACCTATAATCATGTTCATGTGGCAGAGATCCATTCTAATATGTAACACATGTAACTCTAAATCCCCTTGCCACTCAATCCATCCCTCACTTCACCTGTCCTTCTCTGATTTTGGCGGACACACGTAGTCGCTTGTCGACTACCCGTATTCTAGTTTATCATAGGGGTTTTAACGAGTCATTCCACTTATTGTGAGAGAGGGGTGGTAAGCTGCTTGCCTGCACGCGGACGTTGCGCATACTGAGCGCTCTGTATATGTTGGGTAACAAGACGAGTGGATGCTCAGTGCGCGTTGTCCCGGGCAATGTGCAGTGGCAACAAAAGGTCCAAGGAGTCTTTTACACTCCTTATATATTTCAGAGGCATACATGACAAGAAGCATCAAGTGTGTTGTTATAACTTGATCTATATGACCATTAACGTGTCTAAGGTGCAGAAATAACATAAGGAATATTTCCTAATATATTACAATATTGTGAATTGTCACAAATCTTTAATGGTGTTTTTATTCCCGTTATATATATTAGAGCTATTCCCCTGCAGTATATGTATTAAAACAGCTTTCTTTTATAGTATATTTTATGGCATATATCACCGAAATGAATTAACAAAGTTTCTGTGTATGTTTTATTTAAAATTGAGAGCATAGTTATAAAGTACTTAGCTTTGATTCTGTAGGTGAAGCTGCCGTCCGGGACTATGGTTGATATCAGGGTGGGCTCGACTCACATCAATGTCTCTATCAGGCCGACGTCTGCAGACGTGGGAGCCACACGTGGTCTCTGTGGGACGCTTGATAATAATCCCAGCAATGACCACTTAGGCAGGGGAGCCACCAGTCCTCAGCCTCCATACTGTCACCGATATGCGCCAACGGATTTCGTCATGAGTTGGCGGTAAGTATAAACAAGCAGATGTTGATAAATCCGACGGCCGCAGCCTTAAGATATATTGTGTAATATGTATTATCACTGTAACGGCGACCGAACCCGGCTCTCTACGCTGTCGACCCGGGTTCGACCCTCGGCGTTGCTATGATAGTGGGTTGTGGAGGCTCGTCAAATGTCGGCGGTTTTCTGCGGGTTCTCCGGTTTCCTCCACCCCTTCAGAACACTTAAAGCCACCATTTGGGTCATGGAGAATAACTTGAATTAGTTATTTTAATTATTTGTCATGTACAATCCATGTAAAATAAATAAAGTTTAATTCAGTCCAGATCAACAAATGCACATTGATGATTTCATAAAAACACATGATAGAGGAGCCCCTACATATTTGCGATTTAATAAATTAAAGATGTAAATTAAAGTTGTCCGTGGAGTCAGTCTGAATGCATCATAAGCGCAACTGTTCTTCTTCGCTTAATAATGTATTGAATATTAATCATGTTGTGATTCTATACTGGCAGAATTCAAAATGAAGAAGAAAGTTTATTTAATGGAATTGCAAGGGCTAGAACCACGACCCAGGCCCAAAGTACATATTGTGATTGTAATGGAAGTGTCACCGGTTGTTCAGGTAATATGGACAACATGAATAACCAGGTGAGATAGAGTTAATGCATAAATAATCGATAATTATCAATACTCGGCTAACAGTATGGGGTACAACCTTTATTTCCTGGTAATTAATTGGTAGCAGTTTTATTATTTTGTAAATGATTTGTAATAGCGGTTGTCATGACGCGATTTTTGACCCCGCCAAGAGGATATGCGTTTATCATCGTTCGTGTGTGTATTCATGTGTGTATTTGTAGATTTGTGCTTGTGTGTTTTTGTTCTCTACAATTATATAACTCAGGCAATCATGAACGAAATCCCATGAAATTTTCAGGGTATTTCGGGAATGGGCCAAGGATGGTTCGATTAGATTTCGGTGTGGATCCATCTCATGATACGGGTCAAATAAGGACTTCCAGGAATATTCCCAAATGTACAGTCACTTATGCACGAATGAAACTTGGAATATGGGTAAATAAGTTAATGCTAACACGGTCCAGCCTCGTGCGCCACGCAGGCCTACCCCCCTGTTCAGGTCACGGTCAAGCGTCCAGAACTTCGGAGTGAGGGTGTCCAGTAGTTTACGAGTTGTGCACACCGGCAATTTCTAAATACGAACTTCAGCCCCGGGATTTAAATGATTTTTAAAACGTGTGCTCTCATTTCTGAGGTGAGTGGCCGTCTGCCCTGAGCACCAAACAGTTGGCCTCTCCCACGGAGCCCCAGTTCAAGTAATATGAGCCGACCAGTTACAGCCCCGTTGCCAATAGGAGGGTATACGACATCCCCGTTCGTCTATGTGTGTTTCTTCACAAAATAACTCACGCATGCCATTTCGGGAGTGGGCCAATGAAGAATCATTTAGATTCTTGTGTGGATCCATCACATGATCTGGATTCAGGAACGTCATCAATTAATATTCACCTATGTACATTCTTTTATACACTAATTAACCTGAGAATAAGAGAATGCAAACACAATACGTACCCCCACATAGCAGAGGCTTGCATTCCTTAAAATGCAAATTTCTAGTTTTCTAGCTAGGTTGACTAACTTTGAAACAAAGGTAATAATATCCTTTGCTTTTCCTAATGTGAAAATATTAGGATATACCTAATAATAATAATGTTAAACATGTTGTTTTAACCTTCAAAAAATGATGACAATAGTCTTCAAAACAAATAAATAGTATATTTTCCAAGGATAAGGGCAAGATGAAGATAGGTCCGACACAAACTATTTAACTATTCATGTCTATAAGCAAGATGTCAGAGTCTATTGAAGCTAATCATTCCATTTGAATGGTGGAAGTCATGGTTGAGAAATTATGTTGATAGAAAATTTTAATGTCTGCAGCCAGACAGGTCCGCGAGGCTGATTGATTGACTGCACAAAACATGGCACGTATTTTGTCCCGTGATATCTGAATGCACTCTGCATCTAACACCGTATTTATAATACCTTCTGTCTTAGAATTGGAGGGACTGGACACCAATATTAAGAAGACTATGTCCCACGGAAACGAGACCGAAATTCCAGCCTGAAAATCTGGTCGGCAGACGACGAAGACTTTTGTCATTGGACCAGGTGATGTCACTCTCTGTCATACTGTATTCTGAAACATCGTAAGATACAGGAGAATGCTATTGCACACACATACATAAACACACACACACATATAGTTTATTTTATTTATTTGTTTATACCTAATGCAATCTAAATGCAGAATTTAAGAGGAGAAAGCAATAAACACTAACCTACAGATGCAACAGCGGAAATCCACATTTTGCCATGGATGACTTATAGATTTGCCACTTTAATATAAGAACTGGATAGATTGACTAAAACATAATTAATTTTTAATTTCACGACCGATCTATTTAATAATTGACGTCTTTTTAGTTAATTACAGACCCTTGTACCGTGCTCTATGAATATCAGATCCTGGGACAAATAATAGCCAGAAAAAATCATTAAGGGGTTAAGATCAGTAGAACCTCAGGTGCCTTGACAGACAGTCGAGGCCTGAATGGCCTGGGTCTCTCCGCTAGACACCCGGCTTCGATCCCCAGCATGGCTATGAGAGTGAGTTGTAGTGGCCAGTCCAGGGCTGGTTGTTTTCTCCCTGGCTCTCCTCTAAACCCTACCGAACGCCACCTGAACCATGAAGAGTGCCTCTTATTTTTTAAAATAACTATTTGCAATCCATGTAAAATAAATAAAATTAGGAATACATACAAGTTATGTTACAAATAGTTTCAGGAATATGAATGGAAGAACGGATGGACGGTGGAGAGCGCAAGACAACACTGCATTGAAAAAGTGCTTGAGACATCTACCGGTCAAGTGTGCCAGGAAGTTGGAAACTACACGTCCATAATAGATAACTGCATGCTTGATATACAAGTAAGAAACTAAGAATTTGTTTTGCACTGGCCTTTCCTTCCAGGCAAGCGACACCTGTCGGTGAAGATTGGTAATGAGTGCTTTGATCGGGATTACATGAAACATAATCGACATTTTAAGGTCACAGGACTGTCCCATTAGCATGTGTTACCTTTGTTTCAGTTTTCCTTAATATTTTACAAACTGCTGATTTGTGTCCCTTGGACATGTAAACATTACAAAAGCTGACAAGGACATCTACATTTTGATATGTAGAAAATTTGGGATTTATGTTACTGGTTGATTTTATCTAGATTTTAAGAATTTTAATTTCAGATATTTGACTGAAAAATCTTTTTAAGTCAGCTTATAAGTAACAGTTAAACAGAATTTTTCATGGTATTATGTTTATAAATAGGTAATTTTTTTAATTCGAGGTGTTTACTCTTATAATTATGAATTTATAGGATACTTAAATTTTTTATAAACATGGAAATGTTTATTTAAATATTCACCTACAAATGGTTACTTAAAATAGGCAAAACTAAAAATTCTGTTTCCTTTCTCTATAAGTCACTAATTTTTTTTTTTTTTTTTTTTACAAAATTTCATTGAAATCAATCCAAAACATTTTGAGATGTCCTACCAAGAAGTTTTTATGAATTTCCATTAAAACGTCGTGGTCCTACGAACAGAGAATATACCTTTAACATTCATGAGCTGTTGTGATTAATCTACTTTGTCTCGTCGTCATGGTGACGGCAGTGTCATAGATATTGGGTGCAGTGACAATGAAGTCATGTCATAATAAAATATCTCCTACCAAGCCGCCATTTGGCACCGCTGGCTGCTATATATATATACAGTTGTCCGGAATATCGAGTCTGTTACTTCGACATAAGCGGGGTATTCGACTTAAGCGAGTATATATATATATATATATATATATATATATATGTGTGTGTGTGTGTGTGTGTGTGTCTGGTGTGTGTTTATATGTGTGTGTATTCTAACTATTCCTTTTCTTACTTTAGATAATTGGTAATGCTACATTTGTGGATGATGCGAAGGAGGCAATGCTATCTACGTGTGAGTCTGAGGTGACGAGCCGCTACACGACGGGCGACAACAGCACGGGCGTCAACGTCAACAAGGTCCTGGAAGCCATGTGTCCTGGAGACTGTCACGGACGGGGCAACTGCTCAGCCGGTCAGTCTTATTCTCCAAGTAAATAGACCATGAGAATGGAAGATTTAATTGTGTATGAATTGTCCTTCTGGCAAAATCTTGCTTAGAAAAAGCCTTTGACAACATTTTAAAACAAAGATTAAATATCAGCCATGATATGTATTACATCGTTGATACTCACGTATTTGCCTCCTTTTCTATCAGAGATTTTAATTTCATGAAAATATTATATTATTTAAAAACTAAACTTCACAGATCTTTAAAATATTGAAGTTGCGCGGTATGGCCACTAAGTGGCGTGCGCGCTATGTGTATGGCCAGCAACGCCGATTGCAAGCGTGTTTCCATTCGTTTAAAGGAGTAACAATGCGGTTTTAGAACGAAATATTGACAGATACCACACTCTTTAATTAGAGCGCAGTATATTACATGTAAATTTTACATACCTGGTTTATGAAAAGATTCCTTTAAGGTAAACAAGGATTTTATCATGCTGACTGACTTACTGAAGATGTTTCGCTTTGTCGAGCAGCTACAGGCTGCTGGAGCCAAGACTTCAGCCCTGCGCGCTCTTTAGAGTAATTTTGATAAAGCCGATACACGTGATGCCACACAAGCCAAGCAATTTCTCATGCTAACCATATTACTTTAACCGACCGAAAACAACCACCTCTATTTTAATAAATGCTGGCTAAATGAGAGACTATGTCATCACATCTGCAGAATTCGATTTCGATTAACCTGGTTTCAAACAGGCTCGCTGTACTTTACTTGAGTAAATATCCTACTACTGGGTCAAAACAGAGGACAACCAACGAAAGGAGCACTTGTCAATAAGAGTTACGCACGACCGTTGGGCACGGTCTTGCCAATAAGCGCTCATCCTAAGTCCCCACCCTGAGAAATCTCACCGCTCTGCGGCTCAGATTCGTTTCGCGGTCTCCCAAGTTGAACTATGTGCGCCAATTAACCCCATACCATAGAAGAATATTTTACTGGTGGGGTTCTTTTGCTTGATAATCTGCTGGTTCTGTTGTTACAGGTCAGTGTGTATGCGAGTCAGGTTACTCGGGAGAAGACTGCCTGACCGACACGAACAGACCTCCTGTAATCCTGCAGGACGAAACCGATCAAACATGTGACATGTCTAACAAGTCCTGCTCTTATGTTCTTATATACGGAGACAACTTCCGTGATGGAGTAACCTGCCGAGTCCAAACATCGGAGGTAATGTACTCGATCTTAAGTTGTTAAGATAGTATATTTAGATTTAATTCAATTATTTTGTTTTATCTATATTTATACATGATAACAGGATCAGACACCATTCGGATCCACCACGCCCTGTTATATTATCTACACTTAGATAAATAAAATACGTATGAACAGCTTCCTAAATTTATTCATATATTTTTTAACATTTTCCACAGAAAATAAAAGTACTTATTAAAAGCTCCCAGTTTATCTTAAACCGTCCAGTTATAACTTTATAGAATTTTATATCCTTCCGGTTGTTTACGCAAGGTGGACGAGAATGGAGTCAAGACTGGAACGGAACATTTCGTTAATGGGACATATTTGAGCATGGAATCTTTGCTGTGCGACCTAACGACCTCTCACAGGAAGAAACGTGCCGTGTCTGGTCAGAGCTGTGCCACTGTGTACAACATCTCAATAACAAACGACGGGCATATGTACAGCGCCGGACACCAAGTCGTCGCCTACGACACGGAGTGTATCACGTACAACAGCAGTACGTCAACGTGCAAAGTCAAGGTAGGATATGGTCATTTCAACGTGTAACTGAACAAACCATGAACTATGTGTGATCTTAATATTCATGAGCAGAGAAGTTTTGCAAGCAGCCAATCAGGTTACCGTTGGCAATGTAAACAGTCATTTACCTGATATGCGTAAAATTTGCATAATTTGGGCGACTCTCCCAAACAGAACACATGTGGTCTTCAATAGTACCCATATCCGCATTTTTTTATATAATTGTATACAAAGGAAACGCTGAAAAATGTTCTAGGCCAAAGAGGACAGAAGCTGTTTCGACTGACGAATGAATAATAACGTCTAACCTTGCACTTAATTTGTATGAGACAATCCAAAATATGACAAAACACTTCACAGTGATTGCGATATGTTCATCACTGGAGAACAGAAATAGAGTTTACGTCATACATGCCCGACCATTGTGACGTCATTGTGATGTCACTTCAGTCTTATTATTAGGTCTCACAACCACAGGCATGGAAAGTCTTCTCTGAAGCAGCGTTTTGGGGCTCATTGGAATAATCAGGTTAAATGGATTCAGCATAAAGGCTGTGATGATTAGATCAATTTCACTCATATACTACTTGCTTAAAGGTGCCAATTCACCTACCTCTTGAAAAAGAATTTGTTATTTCTGGCTTCCTATGTGTATATATTAATGATCTAAGGTGATGTGGTTGTGAAAAGAACTTATGAGGCATTCGTGAAGGATGTATTAACTTGTTTATAAAAAAAGTTTGTAAACACAGCAATGTTGAAAAACGGGAAAAACATGTAACCTAAGGTGGTAGGTTGCATATATGCGGAGGTAGAAAGATCACTTGCTGCAAAATGTCATGTGCAAAGCTCTGGCTTCTCTGACTTGCTGCAAGATGCCCTTGTTGAATTTGTTTTATTTTGGCGGGCCCCCACATTTTATAAACACGTTGATATAATAAAAAAAGCAGTCTGTGTGCGGTGATATCCACGTTTCCTTGCCTATTTTTATAAAAGCTCCAAGGTTTCTTCAGTTTATAAAAGTCAGATGGGTGATTGGACCCCTTTAAGCGTTTATGTGGGCAAATTGAACAGATAAATGTTGAAAGGTTGTTAAGTTTCAACTCATAATAAGCGGAGGCCTATGAAGTGTTGCCGAGTTATTTCTGTATCAATATTTGAGTGGATTTTTTTTTATGGTGGACCTTCTCAGGGAGTATGGGTTGGCTGGGGGAGACTTCCATTGCGATCACTTTGCGATCCTAGTCATCGACACACTTATGTTTACTTTCTTGTTACCCTGACTGATAAATCCTCACAGTACAAGTCATTCTTAACAACAAATACGATTACACATATATCAAACGTTATGTACACAACTTTAACCATACATGAAGGCACGTGCGTTGCGTTGGCGTTACAATCGTTGGGATACATTCAGCTGTTCTGATGCAAAACCACTATGGACTATAAAATGTCATCGCACTGACACCGTTCTATCTGTTGCATTGTACCGTACAAGGCACATTCATTCTTTTCTTGTATAAAACAATCCACATAGGGTACTAGACTTGTCCAGTCAATGCATTGGTAAAATCCCCCCCCCCCCCCCCCGGGGACAGGGCCATCAAACTTGCTTTTGCTCGAAACGCTTAGAACATGCAGGCGGTGTCACCTCGAGGCAAATTTTGTAACTATTTTTTGGCTCGCCCGGGGGGGGGGGGGGGGGGGACTATTTCATATTTCATCGCACCTGGGGGGGGGGGGGGGCTATTTCATCGCACTGAGTTGTGTCTATCGGTACATGGAACCAAATTTTAAATCATTTTATACATTTCAGTGGCAAACGAAAACACTAATAGGGTACTTATAATGAATTAATCGTCTATGATTGCAGGATGGTTACTGTTATGTGTCTGATATGTGTGTGGCGAACGGGACACATTCTTCCGATGGTTCTTGCTACATTTGTGATCCGAATCGCCACGCCACTGAGTGGTCCGGTGAGTAAACATCTTTACCAACTATTGGTGGATTTTTTAAATAATTAATAAACTAAGTCTGTGTGAAGTTTACTTTGTTACTGTTTCAGTTGAAGATCCATGCAGTGTCAGATCATCTACAAATACTCCTGTTGACGAGGTTACAGAAACTGATGGCTCATCCACTCAGGGAGCTACCACCGGCAGAGCGGGATCCACCACAGCGGGTATCACTGAGGGTGTAGTTGAAACCTCTACAGAGGATGCAACGACGGGCGTAGCTGAATCCTACACAGATGGAGCTACCACTGGCAAAGAAGGATCCACCACAGCGGGCGCCACTGAGGGCGAAGTTGAATACCCCACAGAAGGCGCAACCACCGACAGATTACGATCCATTACAGAGAGCATAGTTGAAACCTCAACAGAAGGCGTTACCACGGGTGTAGCTGAATCCTCAACAAAGGGTGCAACCACCGGCAGGGCAGGATCTACTTCAGAGGGCGTCACTGAGGGCGTAGTTGAATCCTCCACAGAGGGCTCTCTCATGGGTGTAGCTGAATTCTCCACAGAGGGCGCAACCACCGACAGAGCAGTATCTACTACAGAGGGCGTCACTGGGGGTGTAGTTGATTCCTCCACAGAGGCCGCTACCCCGGTAGTAGCTGAATCCTCAACAAAGGGTGCAACCATCGGCAGGGCAGGATCCACTGAAGAGGGCGTCTCTGAGGGCGTAGTTGAATCCACCACAGAGGCCGCTACCACGGGTGTAGCTGAATCCTCAACAAAGGGTGCAACCACCAGCAGGGCAGGATCTACTTCAGAGGGCGTCACTGAGGGCGTAGTTGAATCCTCCACAGAGGGCTCTCTCATGGGTGTAGCTGAATTCTCCACAGAGGGCGCAACCACCGACAGAGCAGTATCTACTACAGAGGGCGTCACTGGGGGTGTAGTAGATTCCTCCACAGAGGCCGCTACCACGGTAGTAGCTGAATCCTCAACAAAGGGTGCAACCACCGACAGGGCAGGATCCACTGAAGAGGGCGTCACTGAGGGCGTAGTTGAATCCTCCACAGAGGCCGCTACCACGGGTGTAGCTGAATCCTCAACAAAGGGTGCAACCACCGGCAGGGCAGGATCCACTAAAGAGGGCGTCACTGAGGGCGTAGTTGAATCCTCCACAGAGGGAGCAACCACCGGTAAAGCGAGATCCACCACAGCGGGCGTCACTTGGGGCTTAGTTGAATCCCCCACAGAAGGTGCACCCACCGACAGTTTACGTTCCACTACAGAGGACGCCACTGGGGGCGTAGTTGAATCCTCCACGGAGAGCTCTCCCACGAGTGTAGCTGAATCCTCAACAGAGGGCGCAACCTCCAGCAGAGCAGGATCCACTACAGAGGGCGTCACTGAGGGCGTAGTTGATTCCACCTCAAAGGGAAAAACCACGGGCGTAGTTGAATCCTCCACAGGGGGCGCAACCACTGACAAAGCAGGATACACTACAGAGGGCGCCACAGAGGGCGTAGTTGACTACATCACAAAAGGAGCAACCACGGGCGTAGCTGAATCTCCCACAGAGGGCGCTGAAAGAGGAAGGCCAGGCTCCACCACAAGGGGCGCTGACACGGGCGATGTGGACAAAGGACCGGGGAAGCAGCGACAGGGGTCACCACCGGTGTGGATGATAGGTTTGATCACAGGGGCGACATTGGCTGTCCTCCTGGTGGCAGCCGGGACGGGAGTGTATGCGTGCAGGAAGCCAAGTAGACACTGAGATCCGAGTTGTACCTTCACATGTCATCCATATATATACATATATATATATACATTTAGGAAATAGGCTAAACACCTGCTCCAAACAAACGTCTTGGCTGACATGGATATATCAACATGATGCATTTATTCAGAACTCATAAGTTAACATTATAATCAGCATAATTACATTTACACTGCCTTCATCATACTCTCTTTTTGCTAGTATTTTTTACCATACAGACTCGTCGATTCTTGAAATGAAAAGACTTGAATTGATTCATTTCTACCAGAAATTGAGACGCAAATCACATAAATCTATATATTAAAAAAAATGGATCGGCGTTACACTTTTCACATTACTCATGTAATCTATAATTCACCTGTAAACAAATTAATACATTATGTAGGTACATATAAATTTTTCAAGTGTGGTATAATAAATTGATGTATCTAGAATGAAGTTATGGGAATCGAGAATCAGGCACCATCTATTTTTATTGAATTACTTGAGTCAATATTGAGGTAAAACAAAAGTAGCACACGTTCCGGAACATGTTGCTCGAACATAAACAAATGTCGCATTCGAGGGTAATAAAATTACCTGAATTTGGTGAAAAAACAACACCTGTTTCAATAACTATGTACCGCTTGATAATTAATCATTCAGACTAATACGGTTTTGTTCAGAATCGTTGCTTACGAAGTAACATATCTCACTAATTATTTTATGTGAATATAAACTTAACGACTGTCAATAATGACTGAAGAATGTTCATCAAATAAATAGTTGTGAGATTTTACATAAAGCCTTGTTTTTTACCATGCAGTTTATAGAAGGAGAGTTATGTTAAATAATGATGGGATCACCAATCAGTTAAGTGCATCAATACTAGTATATAAATGTGTATTTGTATGTGTGTGAGAGAGAGAGATAATGTATCCTGTATACGCATATGTAAATATAATATATATGAAATACGCATTACGTAAACGATCGGCCATTTTAATATTAAATTCTTTAACCAATATTAAATCCAAACAAAGTAGGAATTCAGCTACTCGGCTATTTCCAGGCTTTGTAATTTTTTTAACATGGCAAATGCAATGGACAATTTAGCAGGCGAAAGTTCTCCCAAAAGCTTCATTTTGACTAGGCCTCCTAAACCCTGATCATACAATACCATATTGTTAAAAGCATTAAAACCTTACAATCTATTAATGGCTGGTGCATGAGAGGTGTATATATGTGCGCCTGCATATACAGCACTGCACGAACTATACGTAGTAGTGAAAGTGTTTCACAAAATTTTATTCCTCTGTATTTGTATGAATATATATATATATATATATATATATATATATATATATATATATTAGCTGATAAACTCAGCATGCCGGGCTTTTTACCGGGATTAGGGAGATGTATTAACTCTGAGATGAAGAATGTTGGCTTATTTTTTTTTCTAAAAGTTAAAAGAATATATAAATAAAAAAGATATAAATTTTCAATGGAATACTGTCTTATTAAAATATGCACAAATATTTTTACATTTATTTTGTTGCGCTGTGCCAGTTGTACGCTCCCGAAATCTTGCTCTTCTAAGGAAGCAACTGATTTTTACGCTGCCAGCTTTGACCGTTTATGATATATTTACACACCAGATGGCGGTTCGTTGTCCGCTGAAAAAAAACGTGCATATGATGTGACAAGCAGCCAACCAGATGCCAATAAACAAACACTCCACAGGCATCCTGGCTCCGCCCATAGCTGCGCTTCAAGCGCCGCTCGATAAGGGTTAACGCTCGAATTTTAATTGCTCTCTCTGTATTCTCGCATCATCGACCGATTCGATTATGACATTATGACTGTGTTAGCGTAGCCATGTGTCTGTTGTCTGCAGAACTGAAACCAGTCAGCGAGGTGTGCACGTAGCCTTTGCTGTTACGTTTCGTTTGAATTACAAGGCCCTAAGCAAATCACGTCTGGGACAATTCTCTTCGAGCCTGTGGCCTGTCCAGACGGTTACCGGGGCGATGAGCTGTCACTCAAAACGAAATGAACATGATTGGCTCCGTGTATTCCTCGCTTGGCCGTGTCTTCCAGCACAAGGTCTCATCTGATTGGACAAAAAAGCAGTGCTCCCCTCTGGTGTAGCAATTCAGGATACGAGGTCATAACAAACAGCGCTTACGATATAGGGAATAGGCCTATAGTTAAAGCGCTGTGTAAAGAGCGTATGCCCGTTGCAAGAAATTCATACACCGGTTGGAGAACTAGTCAGTGATGATGTATACATTTGCGAACCGGAATGGGACGCGGGGGCATTCAGATTTTCGTGAACTTTGACTGGTTACTATTGGACGTATAAAGAATAGGCTGATGTGAGGAAGACATGAAACATGAATTAAATGTACGTTTTAAGGCGAGGAAACGGAAGAAAGAAAAGAAAATATGCATACCTCGTCAGTAGCAGAAGCGGACCAAGGGCAGTCCAAGGGTCCGTATCCCCTTTTCACCCGCAGCAATCTTTTTAATCGTAGCAGACCTATTTTGAGGCCTGGAACCCCTTATTACTCTATTATCACTCAAACATGTACTGTTCTGTTTTACGTTTCTATAAGTCTCTATTACTGAGTCAGGTGTGGCAAGGAATGTTATTAACCAGTAAAATATTAAGAGAGTGCCAGTGAGCATTCCAGGAGTGATAAGAAATATGTAAACAGGATAACAAGTTTGGTCTCGGAAGTAATAAGTAACAAAAAGTGGAGAGAATTCATTGATGAAAGAAATCTTGTAACTCCAAAACTGAGCAAAATATACTCTTTTCTTATATCAAGGTGAAACATCAGTGAATGTGTGATATTTACAAGGGAAGATCGAACAATTTCAAGACTACATTGTAGCAAATAAATTTGATATATGTACACTTACTGAAACATGGATCAAACATGAACTATGAAAATGGGATAATGATATTTTAACACCTTCGGTTCCACCAGATGGATATAAAATCTTATCCAGATCCAATGGCTAAGCTGGAGGGGGGTTTGCCATAGTGTATCGTGACAACTGGACCTGCAGCATAAAGCCTGCCGGTTCACAGAAACGGAGTGCACTGATTATACATTAAACGAAAAGGTGAATAGTTACCAGGGGTGGATACAGGAATTTAGAATAAGGGGGGGGGGGTCACATTGCGAGGCCGCAAAGCGGGTGAGCCGGGGGGGGGGGGGGTGTAAAGAGCACCCCCCCCCCTCCCCAGGTGTAGAATTTCTTTGAAAATTTAGGTTGTAATCGTGCAACCTTGGGTAGCTTAAATGCATTATAAAGCAAGCCATACATTCTAACTAGAAGCGCGACGGTGTAGGCACACTTTGAGGGTTTTTTTTCTGAGATTATTTTGTTAGATCGAAAAAGGGGGGGGGGCGCCCCCACCCTAAATAAATTTGGTCAGGTTACAGATTAAATTTTCGTTGTCCTTTGATGTTTTATGAAACTTCTGACAGATAAGTCTATTCTTCCGACCCCAATCGGGTCAGTTCTTTTATTTTTGGAGCAGCTGGGGACTACTTTGAAATGATAATTCACAGACAAGGTGTCACACCACAGGGGATGTGACTCTCCAGGTTCTTTCACAGTCAGCTAAATCAACAGGCCGACCTCAGGAAATATACATACACGCCTTACTGGAATCCCTGTGTTTACAGAACAATCCGAATAGTTGGTTCGCACTATAGTTCAAATCTGGCGGTTAGCTTGTCTCGTCCCAAGACGCTTTATTCGGATTTGCTCTGCTTTTCTCTATCAACGTCTTGAGATTGACCCTTATGAAAACGCCTTGTTAGGTTCCAAATAAGAGTCCCCGTTGGAATGGTATTAGTGACTTTTTATCCAGTGTCAACGTAAAATAATTAAATTTTCGTTGTCCTTTGATGTTTTATGAAACTTCTGACAGTTTGTAGAATCATTTGATGCTCAAATGCCCTTCATATCCATAATTTTACCAAGAATCGAATGTTTACATAGAAAAGAAGCCTCCATGTTATTTGAAAAAAGTCACTTGATTTTGACTGGGACCCTGCTCTGATATTATCGCTGTTGGAACTGGAAAAAGCGGGCTATAACAGAGGTCCGTACAGGGTACCAGTCGATCAAGGTCTGCTCACAACTAGTTCCAAAGTTTGTTAAAATCATGGCGGGCTTACAAGGATCTTTAGAGGATAATTTTTTATTAATACATTGAGGTAAGAACGTGGTAATGTTGCCAGAAAGACTCATTTACTGCCAAAGACGTGACTGGATGTATTTTAATGTTTATATTTAGCACCTTTTAAGTTTTTTTCCTTCTATAGTATTCACCACTACAAGGCCTTATTGTACACGTCATTCTCACAACTGTAATTGTATCACAGTTGTGGATTTCGAAACAACTGGTTAGCTTCCACCGCAGAACGCGCGTAATCAGTCTGTAGATATAAATCCAGTGTTAATCCACAAATGTCCTGTGTTAGAGCCCTCTGTCAATGGCTCTCTCTACCTTAGCTGCAATCAGCTATCACTCTCCGGCTGTCGGATACAGAGTAACTTCTCTCCCGCGAATCTCTGCACCGTTACGACCCAGCGTCGAGACGAAGTCCTGTGTCTGTTACTGGGAGCTATCTATATGTTCAGAATACGGCTCTCCCAGACTGACTGTCTATACATACTGACGCTACGGCCCCGCAAGGTTCACCGGAGAAAAGAAGACCAGCCCGTCCGGCTGTCCGCAACTACCCACAGGTACCTCTTCACTCTCAATGCGGCTGCCAGCTTCCTTCGATTTTCTCCCGATTATCCAGTTTTGTACCAGTTCCTGACGACACAAGTCCCGCTAGATTCCTCCGCCAGTTAGCAGCTTAATCCAATTGCTCCGCTGTCACAAACATAAAATATACAGTAGACACGCCCCCAGGAGTAATACGTGGGAAAAAACTACCCGACCCTGTCTGACATGACAAGTCGGCGCCAGCTAAACACCGTTGCGAAGAGACCATATTACAGCTCGAAAAAGAAACGAACAAAAAAGGGGCCAGCGTTCTACACTCTCTGTGATGCCGATATCAAATAGACCAGCTGCTACTCCTAACTGACTTTCGGAGAATGATCTGTTGTTATTAGGTTCCGCAACAAAAGCCCATCTCATCACTCTCTTGTTCACACACCTGGCCTTGCTAATGCATTTGAGAGGTTTGTGGTCAGTTTGGTGAATGGTCTACATGACAAATACGCCATGATGGCCCGCCATTATCGCCTCGTGGCCCATCTTCATAACATCAGCCGGTAACGGGTTTGGGTAATATGAGCAAATGTGCTCATATTGCCCTAAAATGTAAAACATTCAGTTTACACTGTTGTTTTAGTTTTAAATAGTCTACTATAGTGTACTATGTTTCATAAAATTACAAATAAATTATTATATATGATGGTATACTTTATCTTTATAAATATTTAATGTAAAAACTAAAGGTCACCTGCATGTACATGGCAATGTTCGACTATCATAAAGTAAAAAATAGCATTTGAATATATTCTGCAAGCCATCAGCGCCCTTTCCCTGTGTGTGCATATACAGAACATACAACTGTGGAATATTGTGGATTTTTTTTACTATTGGCCATGAAAGTATCATGCCTTTGTCCTTTACAGGATACCATGCCCATAGATAAGATTTGCTGTCAGAGTATGCCTCTGTGACAACCGGGTACCATGACCATAGATCAGTTTCTGCTGTCAGAGTATGCCTCTGTGACCATCGAGTACCATGACCATAAATTAGAGTATCTGCTGTCAGAGTATGCCTCTGTGACCACCGGTTACCATGACCACAGATCAGTTTCTGCTGTCAGAGTATGCCTCTGTGATCATCGGGTACAATGACCATAGATCAGAGTTTCTGCTGTCAGAGTATGCCTCTGCGACCATCGGGTACCATAACCATAGATTTGAGTTTCTGCTGTCTGAGTATGCCTCTGTGACCACCGGGTAGCATAGCCGTAGATTAGAGTTTCTGCTGTCTGAGTATATATATATATTATCATTACATGATACGATATATTCCTTCACTATAACCCTTTAAAACTAGCAATAAGACACTGTATGTGAGGGGTAATAATGTGTATAATTCATTTGTAATGCATCTTATGTGGAAATTGAAGCTTTCAATGTAAATCAACAATTTAGCAAAATGTGCTTTAAATGGTTTTATAGGAAATTACATTCGCAGGTCTTAAAGCCTCTCGGCCTTCGCTATCAACCTCGTCCGGGAGTTTGCCACAAAAAAAAAAAAAAAAAAAAAAAACAGCGGAGGGCAGCTCGTTTAGGTCTCAAATTATTTTTATCCCGGGGTGCTCATATTTCCCATATGCTCATATTACCCCTATGTACCTTAACTTAATTTATCGTATATTGTTAGTTCCTGTAAAAGTACGACTATTATTAAGAGTTTTTTCAAAGAATATTAATCGCACGGTGGCCCATTCAGGATGTTAACCATGTCCATACCATTGTTTGAAAATAAGTGCGGAGATACATATTAATCATGCATGAAAAATATTATTTTCTTAACCGTAGAAAATGGCTCCTGATACAGACACACATGCACACGGATATTTGCTGATGATTTAGGATTTTCTTTTTATTGCAATACCGTCTTAACTTAGTACTGATTGAATAACTTGTGCGGCGGGGTGGAAGGCGCGGATCCAGGATTTTTTGCAGGGAGGGGTCGACGGCTGTCATGCATAAAAATTGTCTTAAAAAATCCGCCTGGGTGGGGGTCGAGGGCTACAAGAAAAAAAATAAAGGAGAGGAGGGGATTAGCGGAGCGTCACGGTATGTCTGTGTAATAGACTAGATTCTTGACATACTAGTCCTACTCCAGATAAGAGTAGAGATTCATTAAGTCCAAGTCCGAGTCCCTGAAAAAGTGAACTCGAGTCCGGACTCCAGTCATGCATCACTGTGTACTTAATGCAATCGTGAAAACTGCCAGACTTTGTCGTTAGTCTAAGGTAAATCAGAATATAAAGAATTAAATATATTAGACTTTTAAGATGAGATGAGATAATAGCTTTTTACCTTCAGTTCTTGGAATTTGTTGTTGATTTCCAACTCATTACTTAAAAAATAGATAAATACAAATGCAAATAAATCCATAAAAATAACACAGAACGCATTTGACTATGCATGTAAAAATAAGCAGGTAAAATAAACTGTAGATTAAAAACATAATTCAAAACCATAAATGTCTATAGAGTTATGTGAGTAAAAAAGTTTAATTTTGTATGGCACAAGAGATTTTTTAAAGCGAGAAGTTCTGCAGAATTTTACATCTAAGCGTTTACTTAAAGGTTAAACAAACTGAACTCTCAATGTAGGAGATGTGGTATAAGTCGTGCATGGCCTTTAATACAAGAGCCATTGATAAGGTTTCACAGAATTTACATAAATTTTTATTCCACAGACTGTAAGCACAACAACAGTCACTTTACATCTCACCGAAAACTCATGCAAAAAGTAAATAAGTACGAAAAGAAATTAACGGGAATATCTGATATAAGTAATATTTTCCAACATGCTGATGATCGGCCTATATATAAACAGTGTTTTGTCAATATGAACGAATGAAAAGCGGCCCATTTACCTTGATAATGTAGCGCCATGTCGGACCTCTAACATTACGACCAGATAACTGGCTGTCAGAGTGTCTTTACATCTAGGCCAGAGGAATGCATTATAAGGCCCGGCGAGGATGCAAATATTTTCGTCATTTCTGACAACGCCTCATGGACTACAGAAACACTGTCAAATAAACATAAACCAGACAAATCGTTAGCTTTATTTAGTGTACTTTCCAACAACACCAAATATGAACGAGAAAACATCCGTTCTAACTCAGCATATTGGTAAATCCCTCCGCATGTTTGTTGAATTTCTGACCGCACGAATACAGGCATGGCTCGCTCGGGTTACTGGGTGCAGCCAATTTGTGCGCTCTACAGGAAATAACTCTTTACCATAGAGACGGGGTTTCAGTTTAGGTAATGAGTTCACATATATTCTCTTTCGTTAATGGCTCATTAGTAGCATAATGTTAAGATGATTGGCTGTTTACCACAATATTAACCCAACATGATGGAAGACCACTTCGATGCATTCCTCGATATTGCATGTTTTACGACTCAAGTAGGCCTATCAGCCCAATTATCATTGCCTACTGAGTCGGGTTGTCACGGCTACTTGATGATGGGGAACCGATTTTTCTTATCTGGATGAACATTTACAACTGTATTAATTAAAGTTCTTAAAAAGCATATCAAATCAATTTGAAACTATAACTTTGTCAAAGTTGAATCGAGACTCTTTATAATAAAAAATAATTGGTAGTCCACAGTAAAAGAAATCAAAATCGTGAACCATGTTGTGACCATGTGGTTTGCAGGGAGACCAACAACAGTTTTTTTAGGGTAACCATATTCGAAGCACACTGCTGATTATTGTAACTGCATTGACGTTAGCGGTGTCCGAGGACCCGGAAAACCAAGCATGTAAACAATAAACGTCTATGCTAACGCAGCGTGGCGCTACTAACCAATCATCTTTACAGCAAAAATTGAAAGCGGGTTCCAAAATATCTCATGGGCCAGAATAACCCAAAACGGCAACCTCTCTTTTACAAATACCTGTCTATTACGGCTACCTCTCCATTACGGCTACCTCTCTTGTATGGCTTCCTGTCCATTGTGGCTACCTCTCTATTACGACTTACTCTGCATTACGGCTCCCTCTTTATTGCGGCAACCTCTTTATTGTGGCTACCTCTCTATTACGGCTACCTCTTTATTGCGGCTACCTCTCTATTGCGGCTACCTCTCTATTACGGCTATCTCTTTATTGCGGCTACCTCTCTCTATAATGACTACCTCTCTCTTGCGGCTACCTCTCTGTTACGGTTACCTCTATATTACAGGTATCTCTCTATTGTGGCTACCTCTCTATTACGACTTACTCTGCATTACGGCTCCCTCTTTATTGCGGCAACCTCTTTATTGTGGCTACCTCTCTATTACGGCTACCTCTTTATTGCGGCTACCTCTCTATTGCGGCTACCTCTCTATTACGGCTATCTCTTTATTGCGGCTACCTCTCTCTATAATGACTACCTCTCTCTTGCGGCTACCTCTCTGTTACGGTTACCTCTATATTACAGGTATCTCTCTATTGCGGCTACCTCTCTTTAACGGCTACCACAATATTACGGCTACCTCTCTATTACGGCTACCACTTTATCGCGGCTACCTCTCTGTAAAGGCTACCTCCCTATTAGGAATCCCTCTCTATCAGGGCTAGTTAACCTCTCTGTCAGAGACCCTTGAAAATGTCCCGATAAAGGTATATATAAATTCTTAGCCCTGAAACGATTCAGATATAGAGAGCCAGGATGAACGTAACCACCAATATGCCGTCTTTGGGAGGTTAATATGAATCCTGTTTTAGTACAAGATGGGGGCTTTGTGTCAAAATATATATATTTAGTTCACTGCGTTCAAAGAGGCAGTACAAATGACTTTGTAGCTACGTTCTGTTAAGGTATATTTTTAAAAATATCATCAACGATTATCAATAACCCAGTACATGTAGTACACTTATAAATCATATAGCGTGTGGTTGAAAGTAACTATCTAGGCCGTCTAAAGTTTGTCTGGTTTAATTGCTGGTAAGAACCGTTCTGCTTTTGATTCTGTGTTTCCAAAATGAAGTACATGTCACCTTTTAAAGTTTGAAAGTGATTTAAGAAACTTCCCCCGGACAGGACATTAATTGTTTCCCTAAAATGTTTTTCTGTATTTCAAACAGGTTAATTCTTGTTCTGCCTCTGACAGGTGGCAAGGTTATTTTGCCCTTGGCTGTTTTGTTTCTTAATTGTTTGGTTTGCCTGCTAGTAACTTAACAAAAAGAGTATTGAAGCGATTTTTATAAAATTTTGTGCAGTGTTTCGGTAACCCCCCAGTGAATGGTGGTAGAAGTAATCTTTATCTCCATGGTATATCCATGCATTAAAGGATTGTTTTTCGTTTTGACACAGGGAATTTCTATTCCGGTCGAGGGCTTGGGCAAATTACTGGTATAACTGTTCGTCCTTGTTCTGGCGCTCAGCTGTGAGACTTCGTTGATGAACCATGCCGCCGTGTAGAGTACAGAAAAATGTGATTAGGATTCCGGCGGAGGTATGATTGTCGGCTCAGACTTTTTTGATTATTGCAAGTTACTTGTTTGACTCAAATTATAACTAATATCATTATATTTACTTGCGCAATATATATATATATATATATTTATATATATATATATATATATATATATATATATATATATATATACTTTCATGGCGAGAGTCTACGGAAGGAAAAATGTCCAAAACAGGTTTATTCGTGCATTAAATTTCTCAATATTCCGTGAAGACATTCCTGAATCCGGATTATATCCTGGAACCACATAAAAAATCTTTTCGATTTTTTGAGTGATTTCGCGGGTCATGTGAACAAACACACACACACACAAACACACACACGAACTGGGATGAATGCATACCCTCCTGTCGGAGGCAATAACAAAGCGAGCCCGCGATAAATGACGAGGCGAACGCTCTATTTATACTAGTTGGTTTACCTTGTTACCATCACGGGCCAGTGTCTTCTAGTTTTATAGGAGTGCTTTTTGAATAAAAGCTATTTAAAATAAAACAGCGAACAGCCGGGTAAGGTGTTTCATACAAAAGGCGAGTGAACCCGTTTCCTTTGCTTATTGGAAAAGAAACAATAAGCTGATTCCAGCACAAAAATTATCTATGTGCACCCTTCTTCTCGAAACGAATCTCTCCTGTTTGGGCAATGTAGGACGGCCGTAGACTGGTACTCCGCTCTATTATGGCCCTCAGCCAATCATAGAAGACGGGCACACAACGCCATCTTCAGTAATCCCAGTTGCAACTCCTGATCTTCCAGTAAACAGTTCCAACTCCTGTATGCACGCTCATGCCGGTTGTCATGGACGCTCACGCGGACCTGGTTGATTACCCGTGAAGAGTTCTTGTAAGATATCTTTCTTTTGTCTCTTCAAGTTTTAGAAAATTTAAAAGGGAGTAGTTAAAATAATGAAAATGGATGTATATATAATACGATATAGTAAAAAAAGTTTGATATTACACTGTATGGGGCATTGATTTATCATTAATAACTAGCAATCTTATCATTAATGTCGATGGCGTTGTGCGCCCGTCTCTATGATTGGCTGAGGGCCATAATAAAGCGGAGCACCAGTCATGGACGGTCGGGACTACTTGTTTCAGTTGTCAAACTTTAAAATCAAAATTTGTTACATTTCTAGGTAACTCCTTCTTTTTACATTCCACATGCATATGCTTACATAATATTACTTATTTCGTGAAGTCCTTACCACGAAAACCACCAATTTTTATGTTTTTAGCCATGAAACAAATCATACCAAACACACTTGAACGAACTACGTTATCCTCTTCACTATACTTATACTTACGCGGCTGGTGTATTTAGAAGCCCCAGCGTATTGTGGGGGTCAGATTTGACTCCAACAATCCCTAAAAAGCAGAGTCGTATTCTTGTAAGTCCGAGTCTACGCAGTGTAATCTATTTTGGCGGGGGGTGGGGGGTGGGGGGTTGCCCAGGTACAGCTGCAAGTATGCCATGGTGCGGCATTTGTGATCGAGTTTATCTTTGATCAGCAAAAAAAGTCATTCAAGAGCTAAACACCAACCCACTTAGAGTTTATGTCACGAGTATAAGACAAGGACATTGAATAGTGCTGGGCCGTGATTGATCGAACGGTGCAGCCTTTGCATGTAATACAAATATACAAGCTGGCCTCATATTTACCAGGGGTTAAATCTACATTAAGCATTTTCGAGTACATAAAAACACGATGTCGTCAGCAATAATTATGTTCACGTGGTCTCTCAGAATTTATTTTCCGGGTATGTACATGGTATATGTTGGCCCAGATTAACCTCACAAGGATACAGGCATATCAGACAGACGATGTACTAGCTTTGGATGATTAACTTGAGAAATTTACTTGAGCTTCCAATTTTCTCGTTTAAGCATGGCCGCTAACCTGCAGTTTTCAGATGGTATGTATATACATATTACCCTACTCGAATGAGGTGTGCAAATATATATTATACGATATATACTAGTACATGTAGTTAAGGGCTCCACACCTACATACACACATAGGCGTATATGCATACAAGGGAGGACCTTGCTTTCACACTATACTTCTGAGGACTAACAGTTCTGCTAAAGTTAGCTAGAAGAGCTATTGAGATCCTAAACAAATAGGTTACGCATGTTTCCTCGCACACTTTTTTTAAAGAAAAAGGCTGGTTAGACGTGAGAACGATGCGTTGACTTAGCGCATCACTTTGGGGAAAACCTGCGAGGACATTCAGTTTATGTCATGTCTTCGTGTCATAGAGAGGACCTACTAATATATATATATAAAGTACATAAAGTATGTGAAGATAAAAAAATGTTTAGATTAATGTTGTAATTCTATATAAATTCAAAATCTTCACCAAAATGAAACAAGACACAAGTAATACCATTAGAAAGAAATCAATGAATAATGTAATAATAAAATGATGTAACATGGTCTCTCGATACAATAAGTGCAAAGCAAAAAATACAAACGATTAACATGAATTTACATAATATATTTTCACCGGATGGAAAGATTAATTATTTTATCATGTAAAACGTGTTGTGTCTGGTATAAACTATAGAACTAAGCTGCTCACAGTTTTTCTCGACAGGTCAGAGGCTATACCTATCGTGTAGATAAGAAAATCTATTAGTTTTTTTTTTTGTTTCCTGTTTACTCCTGGAACCCATGGTAATACGAGGTTCTAATTCTAATTTCTCACGTTCTAAATAGGATCTGATACCGCTAAACAGGTTGGATAACTAGTTTAAACATATTATCGAGCACCCGGCTTACATACACACACACACACTTTTCTAACCATCTTGCAAAGCTCTCAATAGATGGCGCTGTCACACACACAAAACAAATTTCAATCAAAACGTTCTTTCTGAGGACTTGCAAGAAACTTCTCCAGCATAGTTTTCCAAGCTTTTTTAATTCTTTAACAGATTTCGTTCGCGAGGACCCGTGTGTTAGTCCTCACAAGAAGAAAAGTCCTCGCGCGTTTGGTGTGCAGTCAATATTGTGTCCTCTTAAGTACGGTTATACAAACACATACATACCCGCCCACCCCCCCCCACACATAAATAAATATATATATATACATATATATATATATATATATTATATATATATATATATATATATATATATATATATATATATATATATATATATATATATTCTGGTCCTTGACCTGTACACCACATTTTTCGAACTAATAAAGGTTTTCAACACTGTCATCCGTGACGGACTCTGTAAGATTATGGCAAAGTTTGGATGTCCTGACCGCTTTATCACCATCATTCGCCAGTTTCACGATGGTATGATGGCGCGCGTCCTCGGTGATGGCGATGTGGCTATCGACAGTTACCAAGGTATAACCAATGGCGTAAAACAAACCTGAGTTCTAGCTACAGCACTGTTTACAATAATGTGTTCTGCCATGCTAATGGATGCTTGTAAATTAGAAGGATCTGTTTCCGGGTCCGGTCAAGGTCGGTTCATTTTGTGGCGATTGAGCAGACATTAAATATTGCAGGGCAGCAGAGAATATCAAGCATTTAATGTAGGAGGAAAAGTATATTTTTTCAAGATGGTGGGAGACAGGAGAAAATTCACATACCTTAATAGCACATTATCATGGACAGCAAACATAGATGACGAGGTCAACAGCAGATTAGCATGGATCCCAGGTTCGCAATATTTGCCGCATGCCAAATACAAACTTCCAAAACATCTTTTGAATGGAGAACTCGTATCTGATAAAAGATCCATCGGAGGTCAGCGGTAAATACAAAGACGTTATAGATGCTATAAAGTTGCTCTATTAATCATACTCTTTAAAATATATACATTATGTACAATAAAAAATATTATAGGATTAACACATAATAAAAGCTAATAAAAGTATCTTAAAGAACTCATGGTTTATTTTATTTATATAAAATATTTATTTATATGAAGCTGTGAATAATTCACTCACAAAACAATGTTTAATACCAGATTCAAAACACAAATTTGGCTGCAGTGTTCCAATTTATTTATTGTATCAACATGAGTTAACATGCATTATAATATATATATATATATATATATATATATATATATATATATATATATATATATATATATATTATTATTATTATTATGTTCATTACAGATGAGGAAATCAGGGATATTCGGAAAGCAATGCAGGGATTGACATCAACTACCCATACACGCAAACCTACAAGGAACGCAAAGTTCATGCCGGGAGCTTACAGGACTTTTTTTGAGGGAAGCAATAGCGATGAGGACATGATTCACTTCCCCAGATATGTCGGTAATCACCAAAATCAACATTATCAACGCCCACGGAGTGAACCACAGCTACAACAGAAAACTGCGACATCAGATTACTCAAAGCGCCGATTCCGAGAGTTGTTCAACCAACAGAGGAACTCTGGGGTCTAGAAGACAAAGAAAACGTGCTGCGCGTGACTGGCTGCTTCGGTACTCTTTACATGTTTGACGAGCCACCGAAAGCGAAAATGACTTTAGGGGAATTCCAAATTTGGGGCGAAAAGATGCACGATTATACACTTGGTCGGAAAGAAAGACTCTTCCGTTCTTCATTTGGCTACAGGGCTTTCTCACGAGACAAGGTGGAGGAGTACCTCAATCAGGAAGGCTACGAACTCGTGGAAACCAGCTCCTCGTTTGAGGTTAAGATCACTTTTATCGGAGACCATGCTGGACATAGCAGTAATATCATACTGAACGAAAGAGGGGGGTTTGTAGAATTCTGCTATCCCCCCGTGAAATGGGTAATCTTTAACTACAAAAGAACCGACAGGAATCTTAGAGATACACGGTTGACTCTCGACACACCGCGTCGGACGAAGGATGATTCCGATCCAGGAGTTAAGCTGTACAAAAATAAAGTCATCCTCGATGTGGACAAGAAAGATCTTTATTTAGTCGATTCGGATGTCAGGAGCCGGTGCCAGTATGTGAACAAAGTCACCAGAAAAATATACGAGAAACCTAGAGGGAAGGGCGGTGGTGGAATGAACCCAAGGATTATTCTCCAGAAATACATAGAGTTTAAAAATCCGGATACCACCGGGTGTTTCAGGGATTTCGAGGATAAGGGTGAAGATGTTCGGGTCCAACCGAGCTCATGGCATTACGCAGGTTTTCCTGACGACTTTCTCCGCTTCTGCTGCGAACTGGAAAGTGCTTTGGTGGGTCCCCAGTACTAGCTTCTGACATTATGGACAGTCTATGAACAGCATCAGTGTGCCTTTGCGTCTTGTATCGAGGATTGCGCTGTAACGCTCGATCCAAATATTTTGTCATTTTTTAAATCAATAATGACCTACATGTTAGCTGCAAATTGAAATATACTTTCAAACAACAACTATTTCCTTTGTAACTTAGCATTTTAGTAAAGCTATTTCTTGATGTTGAATTTTTGACCATGGCATTACTCGCATGCGCACGGGTTATTGGGCGATAGCAAATCAGTATGCTTCACAGGAAAAGGCTTGTTACAATAAAGACGGATTTTCACTTTGTGAGTTTACATGTATTCTTTCGTGTTAACTCAATAATCGTAGTCAAATGTTAATATATCCGGTTGTTTACTACGATATCGGATGCATTATGTTGGCTGACCGTTGCAGTGCATTTCCCCCGGTTGGCTTGTGTCGCGATTTAAGTATGCTTACTAGTAAAATAAAAGGGTCCAGTAAGTCATGTATAAACGGTTTGATCACCTGTAGCTCAAATACACACTGCAGTTGCAACAATTTAGCCGGTTCTGTGAATTCCTCTGATGTTGTTAAAATAAGCCACATGCTCAACACGGTGTTAGTTTGAAAAGGTCTATTCAGAATTAAATTGTACATAGAAATGCAGGAAAACGCTAGGCTTAGTGAAACCCTTTCCGTTTATTGCTTTAACAATGTTTAACATTAAATGCATAGACAGAAGTCTGAAACCTAATCCTGGTGCCACATTAGCATGTTAAATATTAAATATATAGATACTATAGTATATATAACTGTATCCTTTGACCTTACCAAGTTTTTTTTATATACCTGTAATGAATGGACTTTCATGACGAAATAAAAATAGAAAACGGTATGTATACAAGAATGATATGTATAGGGTAAAAATTAAATGCATTTGTTACAACATATACAGCATACTGTAAACTGAAAGCTTTTATTTCTGTGACATGTCATTGTGACGTCGGAATAATGTCATTTCAGGGATTATATTCTGTCCTGTTAAAATTAATAGGCCTAGACTTTTATTCTAAAACACATATACATGTATCTTTAAGAGTCGTTTTTGTTTTTTTATAAAATGTCAATTTCATGAACCATTTTTCAAAATTTGTCTTAATTTATTAATTTATGCTGATATGAATGAATTAAAATATTTAATAAAATTGGTTCATTTAGTCAATTTATTTATAAAGTACACGTTAAATCCTAGCCTCTCACATCTCAACTGGCATCAATAACCAATGCATTTATTTCACCGAACAACCCATGATCGATCATGATTCGACCAGCTGCCCATTGCATATACATATAGGTAATTTTTATATTAATTTAGAAAATTGGATTGGAAGGTAACGAACCATTTAATCACACTGAATGTATATATGCTCTCAAATAACATCATTTTTTTTTAATTTTCCATTCAATATCGCTATTCCTATTTGCATATATCTATATTTATATAAATCAAATTAGTTGATAAATAACGCATATATGTAAATTAGCTTTAATAATGAAACAATACATATTACGGATAATAAGTGAAATGATAAGCAACTATTTAAACAGCCATTATGTGAAATAGTAAGAAAATATTTAAGTCATGATCTTCCTTTGAAAAGACCAATACCATTATTCTAAATAATTTGTCTAATTTGCATTATTTAATTGCGTTTTATAACTTGAAAGATATGAGAGTTAATATAGACATATGTTATATCTTATCAAATTTGAATATTAATTTTGTACCCGAAATACTCTTTCCATAAAAGACAAATGATCAATATATTTATTTATTATATAATTAATTTCACTAATGTACTATACAACATTTTATGTAGCAGATATCGACTCTACAGGACAAATTACCCAAGAATCAACTATGAAAAGTTTTCTTTAGAGGATTATTAAATTGTTCTTTCGTTATCCCTGTCTATAATGGCTATTTTCGAGTGACACACAACCCTGAATGATTTAAATATGGCTGCATTTATCCAAGATGGCGGAAGATAATATGCACCAAACATCGATTTTAGTTTATTAATTTATGATTCAAAGTTTTGAAAAATAGTATGTTTGCAAAAATCTATATAAAAATTCGACAGAATGACACAATCACATGTTATAACCGGGATAGGCCAAAGGCACGCCGTTTACCGGACGGGTGAGTTTTTTTTTTCTGTGTGAACCTGTGCATGTCGGTTAGCCCTCAGTCAAAAGGAATTGTAACAACACTAATTTCATAATAAAGACTCTTAAAATGAGCAACATTCGATATACAAAAGCGAAATTCGGGAAAACTGTCGGTGCCCGGCCAGTTCGGCACCTGGTCAACTTAGAGACACAGTTCATACATGTTAGGGCAATAATGAGCCATGGCTTTAGATATTTGCATGCCAAAATCGCACAGACAAGCGACATTCACAGGCAAATATCGAATATCACTTATATCAGAGACATTAGATATTAGCATACGAATATCACAAAATTCATATGACTTAAAATGACATTCGATTTATGCATGCGACATTCGGGCAAAACTATCGTTCATCGGCTAGGTCGACAAACTGACCAACGGGCAGTGATAGGCCATGTCCTTAGTTCTTCAACCGCCAATATTACGTATAGACAAGCGACATTCGCAAGCGAATATCATACATCACACAAATCAGGGATATTCGATATTCGCATGCGAATATTTAAAAAATTCACATAATTAGCGACATTCAATATTCACCAACGAACTTCGGAAAAACTATCGGCCCATTGCCTTTTTGACACATAGTCAACGTAAAAACATAGTTTCATACATATTCGGGCAATTAAGGCCCTTAAGAAGGATTTATTAAGATATTGGGCCAGCAAATATCTAAGGTTATGACCCATCATTGTCTATTGTCCAGGTTGTTTAGCTAGCCGAGCGCCGATTGGTCCATAATTTATATGATTTGTGTGATATTGGCATGCGAATATTGAATGTCGCTGATATGTGTGATATTCATTATTCGCATGCAAATGTCTCTTGTCTTTGTGTTATTGGCTTTCGAATATCTATTGTCTTTTCCCATCTCTGCCCATTGGTCAGGTTGTCGAACTAACCGTGCGCCAATAGCTTTGCCCGAATGTGGCGTGCGAAAATCGAATGTGACCAATTTAGATGATTTTTGTGATATTCGTGGGTGAAAATCGAATGTCGCTGTTTTGTGTGATAATCAATATTCGCATAGGAATGTCGCTTGTCTGTGTGATATTGGCGTGCAAATATCTAAGGCCATTACGCACCATTGCCGTAATATGTATGAACTGCCGCCGGGTTTACCAGGTAGTCCAACAACCCGAGCGCCGAAAGTTTTCTCGAATTTCGCTGGTGAATATCGAATGTCGCTGATTTGTGTGACAATCGATATACTAATGCGAATATCGAATGTAGCTTATTGGTTTGGTATGTATATGCGAAATCAAAATATCGCTATTTTTATTTTTTTTTTTTTTCTGCATAGCAAATTATTGCTCTTAACAGAATTTGAATTTGAATTCTCAAGAGAATATCAGAAGTGAGTTCCCGCTGTCCAGCCGAAATACCTGCCGATCAGCTTAATTGTAAGTACATGCAGAGGGTTAAACTGAGATACAAAAGCTGGTTTGCCTCGTTATTTTTGTGGATTGCGAGGTGCCTTAGGCCAGACATGTGACAAGAGAAGATGCCCATAGTGAATCTGAGGCCCCTCGTCAAAGTTATTAGAGTTTTGCGGCTGAATTGCATGCGATAATCGAATATCGAATGTCACTAATTCATATGATATTTTGGTGATATTTTCATGCGAATATCAAATTCACTTATGTATGAAATATTGGATATTCGCATGCAAATATCGAATGTCACTAATGTATGTGGTTTTGTGATATTGGCATGCGAATATCAAATATCACTAATATATGTGGTTTTGTGATATTCGCATGCGAAAATCTAATGTCACTAATTTATGTGGTATTGTGATATTGGCATGCGAATATCGAATATCCATGTTTTGAGTGATATTCGATATTCACATGCGAATATCGAATATTTCCCTGATTTGAGTGATATTAAATATTCGCATGCGAATATCGAATTTCGAATATCAGCCCAACTTCAGTTCCGTTCTTTATACCTCTACTTCCGGGCATTTATTCCCTCTCTCACTAAAATAAATTTTTAAATAAATAGAGATCACAGATCACACTTGTTAGATTATGGACAGTAATTATACTCGTTGACCAGCGTAATCGGGCAATGTATAATGCAGAAACTCCAAGTGTCTGGACCTCAGAAAACTATTTAAAATTTTCCCTTAATTTATATAAAAAAAAACGGAATTATATAACGGAATTTATGATGACCTGCTTATGCAGTGACACCAGGTATAAGCATATATATAACAATTTGTTTTATAAATACTATATATATATATATATATATATATATATATATATATATATATATATATATATGCATTACTGAAAGTTTGGATATAATATAAAAATGAAATATAAAGAAAGATATAGATGAGCTGACTAAATCTAAGATTTATACCAAGTACTAGAGATAAAGTGAAACACTGATCGTGTGAAAAGGTCAGCCTCGAGGTAGTTTGAGATTCTCCCCTGCTATAATGAATTAGAACTAATGCTTTTCCAATAATATCGTGTGCAGGTTATTTTATAAACAGTTTGTGGCCGACGGGACAATTAACAAAATTGGGAGCCCCCTATGGAAAAAATTTATAGGGCACGCCACGGTTGGTCTCCTTGGCAAACGCCCCATAGCTTTTTACAGTTCAAGTTCTTCATTTGACACGTGAGTCGCTTTCTCACAAAAGATGTGCAACTTAGTTCAGTTTGAACAATAGCTCTTGCACTTTGTCAATATCTAAGTTACAGGATGAAGGAAATCCTTTCACTTTGTTCTACCGCTCACTGCATGTCTGAAATATAACCACCTTCTGATTAAGATCATCGGTGGTGTGTCGATTAATCGTTTAAATCAATAATTGGTTGTTTACTTTCAAAATCGATTAAATCGATTCCATTTTCAATAATCGATTAAAAACGATTATGTTATATGCACATGCAAAGAATCTGACCCTGTCCGAGATCTACTAACATAAAGTAATGAACAGCATCAAAACGGAACCTTCCGCAGCCAACAATCATCCATCGGCAAGTCGATCTTGGATTCGAGTGGACTGGTTTCATAACGAATACCGATGTACATGCTACCCTGTTTACTGCATAGGGTCAACATTTTAGGAACTAGAATACAGCAGTTTTCAAGGTTATATAGAAGGTACATCAAATAATCGATTAATAATCAATCATATGTCATTTTTAATTTTAAGTTATCGATAATGATATTAAAACCAATTCGTACCACTAATAATCAAGTAACATCAGCGTTACAGCAAGGGTATATCATACAGAGCCTGTCAGGTAAACTACAAAATGCATCATAGTATATAAAGAGGATATGTAATACAAGTGAGCAAAGTTCTTACGTTTGCGCAAATGATTATTATTATCCGCCGTCAAACTTAGAGGGAGGTATTTCATACACCACAATATCATTAGATGTCATACCTATACCGTTCTAGTTATCCAACACTCTTCCAGTTGCAAATATTCGACATCCTCCGTCCTCATCAAATCCATTTAGCAATAAAGTTTGTTCTACACTTTTTTGATAACTAATTTTCGGAAGCCTATAATTATCGGGGGCCCCTGGCTACAGCCTACCCATTAAACCGCTTCTGGGGACTCGGACTTCGACTACTTGGACCCGGAGGTAAGCACTCGAGAAATCAGGTCGAGTCCATCTCGAGTCTAATAGAAATAACAACTCTGACACATATTATAAAAACTTATGTACATACGCGAACTAAGTTAACAGTATATTGTTATATAATAACACTATAAATGCCAAGCTTTGCTCAGCATAGGGAGCTATAAATGTAATTAACCATTGTAGTAAAAGCCTATGTGAAAAATGTATATGGTAATATGAAATTCCCATTTTAAATTGTTCTCTAGGGATACTTGTTTCGGACTCGGACTTTTATTTGGGTTTAAATTGACTCGGACTCGGATGGTGTGGACTCTACCACTAGTCTAGCTGCGAAACCGGGCAAGGTTTTGGACCATGCTTTTGAAACTAAAAGTGAAAAGTGCTTCAGTTAAAAAAACATATTGAAATGCCATCACAAAAGCGGGATTTGTATTGTTTTATCCCTTTCTATTCTTTTCAATCTAGACATGTTCCTGGGACAACAGACTTACAAAGATGTAGAAAAATAAGCCAATGGCAAGGGCGTCAATACAGGGGGGATAGGGGTATATAAGGGGTTTTAAGCAAAGGGCCCCCCCTTGGATGGTCAATGTAATCACCCCCCCCCCTGAAATTGAGGGAATAATATCAATATATTAAAAATGAAATATATTAATAATTAGAATCATAGAGTTTGGTTCAATTTATGAGTTTACTTTGACTATTTCGAAAATGGTTAGAATTATTATACATGTATTTCTTCACAACCACAGGGGTGGATCTAGGAAAAGCGGGGGTCCAACCCAGGAGGACTATGATAAAACCTTAAAAAAGGTCCTCAGGTCCGGAAAAGGGGGGAGGGGGTCCAGGCGGCAAAATTGGTCTGAAACCCTTGATAAAAAGGTTGCTTCGGCTGAAAAGGGGGGGGGGGGTCCGGATCACCTGGATCTCATCCAAGTGGCCTGAGTTTGGCCGGTTCGGCTGGACACCAAGTAATGTAGACCTATCTTGTTGTTATCCCGTGGCAGGCGTAGAAATAAGTGGTCAATGTTATTACAGAGCTAGATATTCAGCGTGCTTGTTCCTATACAGGGGTCGAAATAACGCGTTTCCGCCTGTTTCAGACAGACAAACCTGTGCACGGTAAGGCATTTTTCATTTTGTACCAATGCGTTTTAAAGGTGAAGACCTAGAGGTTTTTCGTTATTAGTGTCTGAGAAGAAGGAACAAAAATGACAAACATGGTCTATAATGTCTTCTGTCTTCCAGCATTTAGGCCCTCATCTCCAATTTTTTTTCCTGCACAATCGAGTTTCTGATATAACAGTGTTACTACTGAAAACATTCAGTTCTTTTTGCATGCAACTGTGCATGCATGTATGATGGCATGTACGATAGCAGAATCGGATTTATACTCAGCGATGTGTGACTGACATTTTGATAAGACGGTAGGATGCATCTTTAGCGGAAAGGCAATTTTTTGCGGAAAGGCAAACCTGTATTAATGCGTTTCCCGTGGAAAGGTGAAAATTTCAAAGTATTACGACCCCTGATTCTATGTTCACTCTTATATCAGTTCAGGCTCTTTTAGAATACAATTTTACTTGTGGGCTAAATACAAATGAAAATATACCACGTTTAAATGCTTTCATTTCTTCACAGCAAATAAAATGATGCAATCATCCTGCAGTCTATTTTTGTTTATTAATTTACATGACAAGTGTATATATGTTTATTTGTACAACACAATCATTATTAAATGCCATTTATGTATTTTCTTTTCAAGTAAGAATAAATATCTGAATCCTGTGTAGGGGATGAAAATGAAAATAAACATGTATAATTGTTTGATTATATAATTTAATCCCCGAACTGAGAAAAGACCTAGTTCAAACCTAAGCCACTATCGTAGTTATTTATCAGGAATACTGAGGTTTATATGCAAATTACATTCATCACATCACTGACATCAGTAAATAATAATGAAGCAAATAAAGCAGTAATATGAATGTATGAGTATATAAAAACTTTATTGTAAAAAATACAAAATTTAATGTATTGTCAAAATAACTTTCAAGGAATTGGGTTGTATCGTTCTCAGTCCATATGAAACAGTTCATAAGATGTCAGCATTTTTTTTAAATAGAAAGCTCTCACATAAGTCTTAAAGTTTCAGTCTGTGCAAATTCTGGACCAAGTTAGTCGGTGTTATGGTAGCATTCATTCCAAAATGTAGGAGGGCATACACATACTGAAACCGTCAGTTTCGTGTTCACTGCCAGTTCATCCCTACAAAAAGAAAACTAGTTTATGGATATGAAACATATTCTTGCCGGAAGTCACGTCATCTCTCGAGAAGCCAATGATCTCTCAGTAAGCCGTCGGTACGTCCGGTATGTCCTTATTTACCATTAAAGAGTTCAAATCGTGTGATTTCAGATGGGCATACACATACAGAAACGTCAGTCTCTTGTTCCCTGCCAGTTCACAAAATAACTATTTTATGGATATGAAACATTTTCTTGCTGGAAGTCACGTGATCTCTTGAGAAGCCAATGAACTCTCAGGAAGCCGTCGGTACTTCCGTTCTGTCCTTGTGTACAATACTGGAGTTCACATCGTGTTTTTTCAGATGGGCTTTCAGACTACATTTCTGGCTAAACTTCTCACCGCAGTGGGTCCACTCATGTTCCGGACCCTGGTACAATAAAAATATCAAGATAGATAAAAAATATGTCAATGCAATATATATATATATATATATATATCTTACTTGATCCCTATTTTTGCTCTTTAAATGGAATCTGTTGCAGCTCTAATTTTTTTCTTAAATGTTGTTCCATTCACAGACTGATAAAAAACCACTTTAAATCTCATGAATAAAATTTAATTTCATTAATCACTCACATGAAAGCTCACACATCAAATAATTTGCTCTGGTATAAGTTTGCAAACCTGATATATTTCTGTGATATTTATTATTTTTTTTTACATATTTTCATTCATTACCCTTTTATAATAATTCAATATATATATTGATTCCCAGAATCTTTTTCAAAACCAACATGGTTAATTCAGTAACCGCCTATTGTGGGCTTCCAGCTTGCTATATACAGTCAAGCCCACTTTGTGTCATATCGTTAATAGAAAATCCCGTTTATTGTCACATAAATCTCAAATCCCAAACCATTTCCTATATAAACAATGGTAAATCTGACCGTTTAATATCATTGAATATTGTCATAATCCCGGTTATTGTCATGCTTGGAACCCTTGGCAATGATACCAGATCCCTGTTAATATCACATCAGGCGCCGACACGGCGATCATCGAGGCCAAGAGCCTTTAATCGGTCAGGCGTATGAAACAATCACATCTCCCACCTGTGTGCGGCAGGCAATGAAGTGATGCATGCAGATCACTCCCCGTCACTTAGCTAATTTACGTCTAAGATACCACGGTAATCCACGTCATTGCGTTTCATCGTGCGTTAACAAGTGCAAGTTTGCCATCACGTCATACATAATGAACTCCTGGCCTTTGCAAGGCCGTGGTTTACACCTCGGTTACGTTGCAGAGATGATATGAAGCACGAGCACTAAACGTTGCTTATGACCGAAAATCCCCTTTTAGGGTCAACGAAAAGCTGGAGGTTTTGTGAGCACTGGAGGAGATACCCGGTCCAAAACCTCAATCGCGGCGAAACTTCAGAAAGTTGACAATGGCATGACGATGCCCGACCCCAACAATCCTGTCATAAAGATGATCATGGAAGTTTGAGTCATTAATAAGATATCCAGAAAATCAGGCGCAATAGTCGGGGAAATTATTATCTAGTAAAAAAGTTTGCCTACGCATAACGTTATAACTGTGCCGCATATTTCCAGACATCTGACCTCATGACCCAGACGGTACGACTCTTTCTGTTGGCAAGTCGGATTTTGTCAGTTATTGCAGCATGCGGCAGAAAACTTACAGAAAATAAATTGTCAGGTGCGCATAAACGTAATTTGATATGCCTTTGTGCAATAAAAAAATCAAAAACGATTCTGTTTCCTTTTTATTGACGATTTATTTAATATAATTTGAGATATAATGCTTCATCTATGACTCAAAAGGACATCGATGTTGAAGCCTGCATTATGTCACATCCCGGTTATTATCATAATGTATGCATGCACCACCGATATGACAATAAGCGGGCTTGACTGTACATGTATATATATATAAGCAATATTACACAGATCAACTGGTAATAGTTCAGCCTTGAAACTAAAATTCCTCTTTGATGATCGTGTTCCCTCAATTGTTATTTAACTGCTTTATACATGGTCTGTTTGTTTCTGTATAGACTTATAGATGTTGTGTTATAGATGTCATGGAAACGAGAAACGCTGGCTTACAACTTGGTGCAATGATATCATTTGTTTAAAACGTAATGTCAGTACCTTCATTGTAAGTATGAATCGAACCTTATCATAATTTTAAAAGCGCACTCATTCTTTAATTTATATTTAATTTGAAGTATTGGGATAAGGCTTCCAAATATATGGGCCAAACCCAAACTCTCTGTTTCTTTTTGTGTCGCTTATAAATAAGAATGAATATGAAGAAGCAGAGGCAACTAGTGGTATGCCAATAAATCGATTATATCGATGAGTGGTCTTTTTTCATAATCGATTTAATCGATTGCATTTTGCATAATCGATTACAAACGATAATGTATGTAGACCCAAAGAAGTCATATAATCCGTATCAAATATTCTTAATCATAATCAGCGAACAATACTTAACATTGTGCAACGAATAAGTGTCAACAACCTGGCCATTACCGTAACCTTTTAGCACGATGTACAAGTAGACTGGATGTACTCAGCATATTAATTTCACGTTAATATAGATGGTGCATAAAAATAATCGCTTAATAGTCGATCATCGTTTTTATCTTTCAATCATCGAATATGATCTTACAATCGTTTCCTGCCAATAGAGGCAACTGTGTAAAATCAAAAGGAACGGCAATGATAAATATCAAATTTAATGGCAATGATAAATTCAAGCGTAATGGCAATAATAAAATCAAACGTAATGGTAATGATAAAAAAACATAATGGCAATGATAAAATCAAATTTAATGGCAATGATAAAATCAAACGTAATGGTAATAATAAAACCAAACGTAATGGTAATGATAAAAAACGTAATGGCAATGATAAAATCACATTTAATGGCAATGATAAAATCAAACGTAATGGTGATCATAAAATCAAACGTAATGGTAGTGATAAAAAAACGTAATGACAATGATTAAATCAAATTTAATGGCAATGATAAAACCAAACGTAATGGCAATGATAAAATCAAATTTAATGGCAATGATAAAATCAAACCTCATGACACTGACAATATTCTACGGTGGATGAATGCGTGACGTCTCATCCGGTGATTCCCTGTGATCTCGGAGGTGATCCCGTCGTCTGAAAGCTTTACCACAGATGTCACACGAGAACGGGCACTCGTACGTATGTGTTCTCTCGTGTATCAGCAGGTTGTAAGATTTACTGAAATCTCTCCGGCAGTGTCGACATGGGTAACGGCGCCTCATTTTAGATCTAAATACAAAAATAAATACACCATGTTAGGCAAAAAAAAAAAAAGTTTTGGTTCTCAGGCACTTTTTTCCAGAAATCAATGCGAACGGGCCATGTGTTTTTACCTTTTTTTAACGTTTCGATCAAAATGTCCTATGATCAGGAAAAAAGTATGAGAATACTGTAGATTTTTTTTATTTTGCTAAACAGGTAAAAGCCCTGCAAAACAAAGGAAATTTTATCAAAAGTGTATTATTTTATCTTCTTGAAATAAATGTTCAAGGGGGGGGGGGTTGTTAAAATTTACGCGGGCGGTGGCTGAGAGCCACACCTTTAGTCAAGCTGAGTGCCACACCTTTCAGTTCTTTTGGCTATATATTACTCAATAAATCATATGTGATCTGCTCGCGTAGTATGGGCATGTTTTAGAAGCATTTTCTTTTCTTATTTCGTCATATTGTTCTCTATTAATACAGACTGCTACAGCCCTTATTAATTTAATGATTCCATATATAGAAATGTTCTTAAACAAGGATGGTTTTGATGGTATATGGTTCGAGTGATTGATGCTCTAAGCCACCTGGTCGGATATTTTTCTGACTGCATAGATACGCAAAAAAAATAGCTATCAGTACAGATTAAGTTTATTTGTACACTTTCATTTTGCTTTAAATTAATTCTGTCGTTTCACTCCTTTCACAAGTCTGTTACTTATATCAACGTTATTCATATTTATTCACATATATTCTTTATACTTTTATAGTATGGAATACTTTAGAAGAATATCAGTATAGGAGAGATGTATTTACACACACACACACATATATATATACATGTATGTATGTATATATATATATATATATATATATATATATATATATATATATATATATATATTTATTTATTTATTCTCGTCAAAGTGTCTCGTCTAATCTAATTTCATGAAAATGTTAAAACCTTCAAAACTTAACATCACAGAACTTAAAAATATTTAAGTTTCGCAATACGGCTACTAGGTGGCGAGTGCGCTATGTTTATGGTTAGCACCACTGATTACAAGCGGATTTTCGCTCGTATAAAGGAGTAACTAAGCAGTTTTAGAACGAAATATTGACAGATACCACAATATTTTAAGTAGAGCGCACAATATTGCATGTATATTTAACATACCTGGTTTGTGAAAAGATACCTTTAAAGTTAGATACGGATTTTTTTTTTTTCAAGCTAACCATATACTTTAACCGACCAAAAACAACCACAGGCTTTGGTGATGCAACCACTTCTATCTTTATAAATGCAGTTTTTATGAGGTACTAGGTACATCACATCTGCAGAATTCGATTTCGATTACCCTGTTGTCAACCTGACTCGGTGTACTTCACTTGCGGGTTCTGGGTGTGAAAATATTCTACTGCTGGGTCAAAACAGAGGGGAACCAACGAAAGGCGAACACGTCAATATGAGTTACGCACGACCGTTAGGCACAGTCTTGCCAATTAGCGCTCACCCTAAGTCCCCACCCTGAGAAATCTCATCGCTCCGAGAATCGTTTCGCGGTCTCCCAGGTTGAACTATGCGCGCCAATTAACCCCATATCATAGAAGCATATTTTATTGGTGGGGTTCTTTTTCTTGATAATGACGTGGTTCTTTTATTACAGGTCAGTGTGTATGTGAGTCAGGTTTCTCGGGAGAAGACTGCCTGACAGAGACGAACAGACCACCTGAAATCCTGCATGACGAAACCGATCAAAAATGTGACTTGTCTAACAAGTCCTGCTCTCATGTTCTTATATACGGAGACAACTTCCGTGATGGAGTAACCTGCCGAGTCCAAACATCGGAGGTGATGTACTCGATCTTTAGTTGTTAGACAGTGACGTAACACGTCTAGCCATATGTCAAAAGTTAACAAGGGAGGCGAAATCAGGTTCTAAAAGGATATTTATTATCAGGGTCTTTTTTTTATTATGAAAACAAATATTTAAAGATCGGGCTAAAATTTGGATCCAAGTCTTTCTTATTTTTAGCTTTATTTAATTTGTTTTATCTATATCTATACATGATAACATGATCAGACACCATTCGGATCTACAAGGCTCTCTTATATCATATACACTATAATAAATAAAATACGTGTGAACAGCTTCCTGAAATTATTCAAATATCGTTAACATGTTCCCCCAGAAAATGAAAGTACATATTAAGATTTCAGTTAATCTTAAACCGTTCAGTTATAACTTTATAAAATTTTATATCCTTCCGGTTGTTTACGCAAGGTGGACGAGAATGGAGTCAAGACTGGAACGGAACATTTCGTTAATGGGACATATTTGAGCATTGAATCTTTGCTGTGCGAACTGACGACCTCTCACAGGAAGAAACGTGCAGTGTCTGGTCAGAGCTGTGCCACTGTGTACAACATCTCAATAACAAACGACGGGCAGATGTACAGCGCCCGACACCAAGTCGTCGCCTACAACACGGAATGTATCGCGTACAGCAGCAGTACGTCAACGTGCAAGGTCAAGGTAGGATATGCCATTTCAACTATTTCATCGCACTGGGGGGGGGGGGTATTTCATCGCACTGAGTTCTGTCTATCGGTACATGGAATCAAATTTTAAATCATTTTATGCATTTCAGTAGAAAACGAAAATACTAATATGGTACTTGTATTTAATTAATCGTATATGATTGCAGGATGGTTACTGTTACGTGTCTGATATGTGTGTGGCGGCCGGGGCACGTTCTTCCGATGGTTCTTGCTACATTTGTGATCCGAATCGCCACGCCACTGAGTGGTCCGGTGAGTAAACATATTTACCAACTATTGGTGGATTTTTTAAATAATTAATAAACAAAGTCTGTGTGAAGTTTACTTTGTTACTGTTTCAGTTGAAGATCCATGCAGTGTCAGATCATCTACAAATACTCCTGTTGACGAGGTTACATAAACTGATGGCTCCACCACGGAGGGAGCTACCACCAGCAAACCGGGATCCACCACAGCGGGCGTCACTGAGGGTGTAGTTGAATCCTCTACAGAGGATGCAACGACAGGCGTAGCTGAATCCTACACAGAGGGAGCTACCACTGGCAAAGAAGGATCAACCACAGCGGGCGCCACTGAGGGCGTAGTTGAATCCCCAACAGAGGGAGCTACCACGGGTGTAGCTGAATCCTCAACAAAGGGTGCAACCACCGGCAGAACAGGATCCACTACAGAGGGCGTCACTGAGGGCGAAGTTGAATCAACTGCAGAGGGCGCTACCACGGGCGTAGCTGAATCCCCAACAGAGGGCGCAACCACCGGCAGAGCAGGATCTACTACAGGGGGCGTCACTGAGGGCGTAGTTGAATCCACCACAGAGGGCGCTACCACGGGCGTAGCTGAATCCCCAATAGAGGGCGCAACCACCGGCAGAGCAGGATCCACTACAGAGGGCGTCACTGAGGGCGTAGTTGAATCCTCCACAGAGGGCGCTACCACGGGCATAGCTGAATCCCCAACAGAGGATGCAACCACCGGCAGAGCAGGATCTACCACAGAGGGCGTCACTGAGGGCCTAGTTGAATCCACCAAAAAGGGAGCAACCACCGGCGTAGCTGAATCCCCAACAAAGGGTGCAACCACCGGCAGGACAGGATCCACTACAAAGGGCGTCACTGAGGGCGTAGTTGAATCCTCCACAGAGGGCGCTACCATGGGCGTAGCTGAATCCCAAACAAAGGGTGCAACCACCGGCAGGACAGGATCCACTACAGAGGGCGTCACTGAGGGCGTAGTTGAATCCTCCACAGAGGGCGCTACCACGGTTGTACCTGAATCCCCAACAGAGGGTGCAACCAATGGCAGAGCAGGATCTACTACAGAGGGCGTCACTGAGGGCGTAGTTGGATCCTCCACAGAGGGCGCTACCACGGTCGTAGCTGAATCCTCAACAGAGGGCGCAACCACCGACAGAGCAGGATCTACTACAGAGGGCGTCACTGAGGGCGTAGTTGAATCCATCACAGAGGGAGCTACCACGGGTGTAGCTGAATCACCAACAAAGGGTGCAACCACCGGCAGAACAGGATCCACTACAGAGGGCGTCACTGAGGGCGTAGTTGGATCCTCTACAGAGGGCGCTACCACGGGCGTAGCTGAATCCCCAACAAAGGGTGCAACCACCGGCAGAATAGGATCCACTATAGAGGGCGTCACTGAGGGCGTAGTTGAATCCACCACAAAGGGAGCAACCCCGGGCGTAGCTAAACCTACCACAGAGGGCGCTGACACGGGCGCAGTGGACACATCACCGGGGAAGCAGCGACAGGGGTCACCACCGGTGTGGATGATAGGTTTGATCACAGGGGCGACATTGGCTGTCCTCCTGGCGGCAGCCGGGACGGGAGTGTATGCGTGTAGGAAGCGAAATAGACACTGAGATCCGAGTTGTACCTTCACGTGTCATCCATAATTCCATATATCCGTACAACGTGGAGGGAATATGTGAGGTTTCATTTAGAAAAGTGGCTAAACACCTGCCACAAACAAACGTCTTGGCTGGCATGGAACTATCAACATGATGCATTTATTCAGAACCCCTATGTTATCATTATAATCAGCATATTTACCTCTACAATACCTTAGCACACTCTCCTGTTGTTAGTGTTTATCACCATACGGACTGGTTAATTCTGGAAATGAAAAAGGGTTTCAGGAGATTGGTTTCTACCAGAAATTAAGAGACAAATCACATAAATCAATGAACTTGTAAACAAATAGATCACCGTTACATATTTCATATTACTCATGTAATCCATGATTCACCTATAGATAAATTAATACATGTATGTATATTTTGTCTCGTGGGGTTTAATAAAAGTATGTTTTAAGGGTGAAGGTATGAAAATCCAGAATCAGGCACCGTCTAGTAGCACACGTTCCGGGACATGTAGCTCGAACAAATGTCGCATTCTAGGGTATTAAAATTATCTACATTTGGTGAATAAGAACAGTTTTGTTTACTATTTTAATAATTAAGCACCGATAGTTAAATAATTCAGATTAAAACAGGTTATGTTTGCTTGTTGCTTACGAGGGAAAATATCCCACTATCATTATATGTGAATATATACTAAACGATTGTCAATTATGACTGAAAAATGTTACATCAAATAAATATTTGTGGAATTTACATAGAGCCTTGCTTCTTACCAGTTTACAGATGGGAGTTATGGAACACTTACGATAGGCTCATGCATCAGTTTTAATGTATCATGACACATACACAAACACACACACACACACGGAAGTGTGTGATCAATACTAGTACATGCGTACCATCTACATGTGAGGTCAAAGTGTAAATTATATATAAATATAAATATAAATATATATATGTGTGTGTGTGTGTATGTGTGTGTGAGATAGAGAGAAATGTATGTCCTGCAAACGCATATATATATGTAAATGTATGATGTATATTATTGCATATACGGCCTCTGGTCTGTATATCCCTAATCTGTATCAAAATTAACACTGAGAATAATAATGGCGTCAACGGTGAATTTAAAGCAAATTACGCGCATACAAGGTATATTATACGTACAGCTGTCCTTAGTTATGTAGCTGTGAATGTAGATTTACAGTAGTAATTCTGGATTTGTGGAGTTCTAGCCACATATTTAATAAATTATTGCCCTTGAGAAAATAATTGAGTATCGTCGAAAACTCATGTCAAGGCATTATTTTATATTCCTGTAAGGGGCGAACCATTCGATACCGTGGGGGACATGATTATTTTTATAAAATGTTAGTTTCGATAAAACGCTTGTTCAGGAATTAAAAGGCACAAATGTTTGGTTCAATGCAATATACTCTATAATAAATAGCAATCATGCATTGAATTAAGGCTACACTGATCAAAACTTTCTTTTTTTTTCTGCTCTTCGCGCTGCATCATCTCAGAAATTACGGTTATACATTTGATATTTAAAAGCTGGCGTATTGAATTTCATTTAAAGAGGCCCAATCACCTTTAAAGCAAGTTGAATTAACATGAGAAATAGCGTCTTCTCTTTGAAATAAATTGATACCTGCCAAAACTTTGCTCTGAAACCGTTGGCTTACTCCTGTACACGAGTGTTAAAAACAGTAGATCGGGAGCGATCACAGGTTTCGACATAAACAAAGCGTGCCCCGCCTGGGCCAGACCATATGTCAATCAGGAGATGCCCTGACTGTTTTGGCCCAAAAAATGTAATACATGTTCCTGCTGGCTGAAATATTGCATGTTGTCTGTCGCGAATGCGCAAAATCGGACCTCCGTGTTATTGTAAACAGACACATGTGGACTGTGTTTACAAACACGCAAAACCATAACAAGGTGTTAAATAGCTCAAAGGGAGGAACTGAGCCATGTGCAGCGATAGTTTTGCCTTGAAACTTTTGTATGAAGAAAATGTGAACTGATAGTGTAAAAGAATAGGTTTAATATTGCTCCTGATTTTGTCCCTTTGACAACATCAATGGCAAAAACCGATTGTCTGTAGGTAATGGAAGAGTGGAAGGATTGATAAATAATAACAGCACAAGGAAACTCATTTTTACACAAAACACTTATATACAACAGGTGCGGATACAGGATATAGGAAAAGGAGGGGTCGATCCCAGGATGAATATTAATATTGAAAAAAATAAAATAAAATAGGTCCCCAGTTCCGGAAAAATGGGGGTCCAGGCCGCAAAAATTCGTCTAAATCCTTTCAAAAGGTTGTGACGGGCGGAAAATGGTGGGGGGGGGGGGGGGGTTGTCCGGACCCCCTGGACCCCTCCTCTGGATGTATCTGAAATATACAATAAATTAGTCTAGGGTCATATTGGAATCAATTTCTTTACATAAACGATCAGGTCATATTAATACCAAATTCTGCTACATGACAATATCTCAGAAACATTTTTTTTCCTCTATCATGCTTCTATCTACCCTAAAACTGAAATTTAAAATTTTGATTCGATAAAAAAAATTTTTTTTTTCAATAATAAAGACACACAGTAGAGGAAAAAATGTTTTTGAAATATTTTCATGTAGTGTAATATAAGTTCACTAATAAATGGCTTACTGTTACTGGGCGCTTAAATAGCGTACCTTTTAATTTTTTTTGTTTAAAAATGTTACAAAATCATGTGAAAATGAGTGAAAAATAAAAAAATACGAATACCATCCGAAAGAATACTCTATACCAGGCTATATAAATTTAAAACAACTTTTGGATTGATTTAGATGTACTTTTTTTACAATAATGATACGTTAAGCTAAGAAAGCTTTTTAAAAACGGACGGGCTGTTTCCCTTCATCACCGGTTAGCTTGTTAGCATGAAATCATCCAGACATTACAGAAGCAGACATCAACAGCAACAAAATATTTCAGATGGACAATACATTGAAATTCAAAATATTAATTAACATCGGTATTTCGATGTCCGTTTTCATAAACACCACAGAATAACATATGACATCGGGGAAATAAAGCACTTCCTCCAACCCTATACTATTTCAGTAATGTAATATCCTTACAGATGCTGGTATGTCATATCATATTATTATAAAACGCTGCACATAACAAGAACATAAAAATACATAAACAATATTATGTGTACATAATACAAGTTATCAAATATATTTAAAAACAATGTTACATATTACAACAATATCTAGAATGTAACTCTTCTCTTGGTTAGGTTAGCTCTACTTAACTCTCCTCTTAGTTAGATTAGCTCTACTTTTTTATGACGTCATTATTATTTAGTTTCAACCTTAATTGCTGAGTTGACGTGCATGGGTCATTATCCGCTGACAGCGCTGTTGAGGATGGAGGAAGGGGTTGACTATATTATACATGTATACATTATTTAAACAGAGTAATGCTTGGCAGTCATACATTGTCACGATACGCTGGTGAACTGAGGGTATGTAAAATATAAAAAGAGTATACACAAAGAACTGTATAGTATATATTGTTTAATATGCTTCCATTAGGATACTGACCATATCAACGTTTGTTACTGACTACGCCAACCCTCTCCCCCAAGAAAAACGATCAACAGTTCGAACCTTGAACGACGAACTGTGCGCATGACAGCTATACCTACGTGGAGACAAGTGTCGCCAGGTGTAATTACACCAGGTGAACAAGGTCCACACGGACTATAACGTACTGTCATCTTGCCGTGTCACCCACACATTATTGTAGGTCATAAAAACGTGGATCGGCATAGATCTGGTCGTGGTATTATCGGGGACCACCAACCTACCTGAGTCCGCCAGGTAAATTTGATGTATACCTGACAGTACACATACACGACAACCCCTGACCAGTTGACGTGGAACCCAGGTTCCACAGGAAATGCCAGTGACACACAGATGTTTACACTTGCGATGGGCGTTACGAGTGACTTAGGATTACACTACAGCTGAGAGGGTACCAGTTTAAGGTAGGTTTGACCTTGTAAGGGCATTCACTGTACATATAATGTACACAAGATGCTTATATTGTGCGTATGTTTGAATGAACTTGAATGCTTATATTTTCGCCCATACATGAACGGCTTACTGTTGAGGAGAAAAAAGTATCCTGATCATTCGAAAAGGGTTCTTATGCTGTGTGTAACTTTTATAAACAGCATACCTTTATATAGCAAACAAAAGTCAAATCAGCATATAACATTTTATATGAGACGGAGGATTAAACATGTATGTGCGTATATTATTTGAAGCAGTTGAAATAAATTTGTTGCAGACAACCATTAGATTGATAACCGTAGGTCAAGTGCACGGATTTTTAGATTTATACATGTTTGAAGTATTATTTGATATTCTTTAGACAGTAGGCCTAATGATCTTAAAATTTTATATGATATATATTTGATTTTATATGATTATGAAACACATGTCAGTAATTAAAAAATACTTCAAGTTACAGGTTTTGTGGGTTTGCCAAGACGTGTTTATAACAAGGATTATGTTTATACCTTTTCATTCTTTGTTTACCGTGATCATTTTTTATGTTTACTTCCTTTTATATGAATATTCATATTTGTTACCTGTATAGATAATCATATCACTTTGAACATGATACCATTATATGTTCATAAATGTATTAGCAGAGCGAGTACCTCTATATTTTCATTAGACCGTTTCCAAACTCGGTAGTTTATACAGGGATAAGCCGCCGCAGAACTTTTTAAGGGTTCCATACCGTTATAATAGGAAATGTGCAATTGTAATTCTTGATTTTAGCATTTCTAGAATTTAAAGTTTTCTTCCCTCACAGACTAAATTTATATTTATCGATCACTCATATGCAGGCTTATACACTTTATAAAACTGTCCCTTGTATGAGTTTACAAACATTTTGTTCTTGTATATACATGTATATACGGCATTGTTTACCATAATTCATTCATAATATAATATTCAAAATTTAAAATTAAAAGTCTCTGATGACCCTGGTCTCTTCAACTACTTAATATCTTTAACTGGACTCGACAGGTTTACACAAAAGCAGAAAATATCCACAAATAAACCAATTTCAACCGCAAACTGTGACTGGCGAGAGTGATAGTACATTGTGAATCAGTGTATACATGTGGTGACCATGGAACATCAGCTTGCACACACAACCAAACCAGTTTGAGATGCAAGTAACACATATTTTCTTGTGTTTTTTTTTCTAGCTCATCCACCTTGTCCAGAGACATTTTCAGAGGCATATACGGGTATTTGGGAGTCTGTTGTTAAAAACAGCAGGGTTCCTCACTGAATACTTAAGCAGTATCTACCTTTGTTATAGGGTAACATTTAGGCGACATCAGACATGAGCTGAAAAGTAAAGATCGCAAAAACAACACAAAAACCAGGCCATGTTGACAAGGAACGCTTGATTACAAATTTGTGCAGTTCTAAAATTTCCTCAAAATATACCCTGGCTCGAAACCCAATACAAAAAAAACGTATTTGCGGGCTATAGGCCCCCAGTTTTCTAGATGAAGACCTTTATAAACTTGCCTTTTGTCTTTTTTGGGGCCGGGACCCTCTTTCTTAAATCCTGAATTCGCCCCTGCCATGCATTATTTATCGAAAATTAATGTTTTCTTCACCATGAATATATTAAAGAAATAATATTTTTATATATGTATATTTATATATATAAAATTGCTTCAAATTCAGAAATAGGACTTCCTTATTACATGGTTGTTTGCCATGAACTATGCGTCAAAATTTACAATTGAGAGGGATTATATAGATACGATTGGCTTGACTTTTTTATATATACAATTTTAAAGAATTTTAAAATTTCACCATGAGCCAAACACCATAGAGTTGTCTTTCAGTTTAGAGCATATATTGATTAGGACCGATGGTCGTCTTAAAACCAAGAGGATCTATATGAAATTACATGTTTGCAAGGTTTTGACAGGTAAGTTCAAGTTTATGTGTGTAAATATACGAAATATCCTCAGAATCGGTAACAGAACATTCATCTTGCAATGGGCTCTTTGCAGATGTGTTAATATACTGGTTTTGGGACAAGGATCAAGTTATATTTTGGCCGTTTGCTTTTAAATTATCGGTTGCAGATGAAATCGACGAAAACATTCCGATAGTATCTGCTGAACAAACGCGAACGCCCGTGTTGTGCTGTATTCACCTGGCTGATTACCTGTGTATGATACAGCCTGGTCCGTCAGCTACGGCTTAACCTGGATGGTTTATCATCGTGCCATGGCAACAGGGTATAACAAACACAGCCAGATATACCTAGCGACGGTTACTGGCAATATGAAATAATTTGACCGAGCAGAGGTTTTTATTTTCGGTTGGCGAGCAGACAAGCATTAAAAAGTCATTTGGTTGCGTGGCTTATGCGAGCATTCTGAGACTTAAATGGCCGTTTTTAAATTGTGCTGATTAATTAGTGCAGGGATTGTTTTTTTTACATCAAGGTTTATCAGGCTCATTAAAGATTAATCAATGAAACTGATAATTTATTTATAATTTATTATGATAATTAGTCGCATTAAGTTGATAGTGTGCTAATCTTGTGAAATAATGATATCCTCCTTTTCGTATATTGTGTGTCTTGTGCATTTGGAAACAAAGAGCCTGCGAAACTTCTTCAATTAACAACACTCAGAACCCGACTATATGGTAAGGAGTGCTACTTATGTGCAATTGGTAACATTTTTTAAAAATACATGTAGTTGAGATTGTGGTTCATGAGAAATTTAGTGGTTATAAACCCCGTAGCAGTAAATGCTTGCAAAGCGCTGTGACAACAGACTGAGCAGGTTGGCAAAGTGAGCTTGATTCAGTGAATGCATTTCTAATAAACCCATCACGAGTGCAAGGTTAGATGGACCTGCATGAAGCAATAAATAACGCTGGTACAACCAACTCGGCTTTGATAAAGTGTGTATGAGTACACACAGTAGTTAAATATACCATTGTAAGGCCTCATATATATCTGTTGATGACATGGTAGCCCCAATACCCAGGTCGGGTATGCCGCACGATCAGTCGCCGGGGGACTTGACCTCGAGTAGTAGAGTGATCACAAATAGATGAACTTCACATACCGCGTGACAACTGACTCCACACTCAGTTCCTAAAATTACTCCATGGTTAAAACTGATGAACCTTTATCACAAATGAAGAAAGCATGAAATGCATTCGGTTGATATTGTGTAAATACTCAGACGTGAGTCCAGGAGTAGGCTTAAAAGATTATAATTGTTACATTAATATTTGTTATCATAAAAGCACACATGTTCATTGCACTTAAATGCAGCAGACCCCTTAATCGAATCTTCGAATGTAATTCATAAGAAGAAGAAAAACAAACGAAAACACAAAATATAAATCAATCTAAGGAAAGCAAGCCTCCGCCATGCAAGGGGTCATCGTGGGATACTTCCATTACTCGTGTTTGCATTAACTTATTCGTTCTATATTTCCAGGTTCATTCCTGCATTAATTAGTGACTGAACATTTGTTAATATTCCTTGATGACGTTTCCAGATCCGCAGCATGTTCGGGATCCACACCAAAATCTTGTCGATTCTTCATAGGCCATTTCCATGAATCTTTAATGAGAACCCGTTAATGATTGCATGAGACATGTCGTGAACAAACATACCACTTCACACAAACACACACACGTACGGGGATGAACGCATATTTTCCTGGCCGAGGCAAAAAAGCCCTCTTCTGTAGGGAAGAGTTGTTTGACATCAGATACGAGCATTGTTCCCTGCAGGGACACCATAAGTGAATTGTTTAACTTTAGTTCACAATACTGATATACAATTTCGTATAGAGTTTGCGACGCAAAACAATATCCAGGTGTAAGAAGAACCGCAGTGCAACAGTTAGTATGCACCTAACTCTACACATATACATGACAAAATTGGCGCTCCTGTGCTATTGCTGGCTCTATGACCGAGAGTCGTTTCACACATACCGCCAAAAAACAACTTTTTGAGGTTTGTCATGCAGTATGTTCATGTTGAAATCGATATATTTCCTTCTGGCAAATATTATAATTTGGATTTTTTAAAACAGTACTCCCTTGTCGGAACATTTATTTATTTAAAAATAAGATAACCGGGAAATCCCTAAAATACGAAATGAACTTTAGGCCAAAAAAAAATTAAAGGTATGGTTCTCAGGCACCGCCCGCATCAATTTTAAACCCCCGCATCAAAAATTTTTATTTTGACTTTCAATAAAAACTTTCCAATTTTGAGCTGCTGCCGCCCCGACATTTGTTTCAAGAAGGTAAAACCATACAATTTCCTTTGTTTTGTAGTGCTTTAACTTATTTAGCAAAAAAATGTTATTTTCATGCTTTTCCCTTATCATTTGACATTTTTATCGAAACATACCAAAAAATTAAAAATAAAAAAAGCGCCCGCCCGCATTGATTTCTGAAAAAAAAGTGCCTGAGAACCATTCCTTTTTTTTATTTTGGCCTTATATATATATATATACTTGATATATTAAGCTTCTTTTAGATAAGATTATATAACACACATATCTATAGTTATAAAGGTTAATATGATTAAAACCAGGGGTTCGTATTTATCATTGACAGGGTAACAGTAACCAGCATTTATCAACTAGAATACGGGTAGTCGACAAGCGACTACGTGTATCCGCGTAAATCAGAGTGGAACGGGTGAAGTGAGGCATGGATTGAGTGGCAAGGGGAAATAGAGTGAAGTGTTGCATATTATCATGGATGTCTGCAGCCAAATGGTGTATGTAGGTTGCGCCACCTACCACAAAATCCAGAAAGCCGTCCAAGTTGTATACATATGCAAAATTTGAGGCAGATAAGTCAAACCACTATATGTTTATGAGTGATTTTAGCCCGTGGCAGACAAACAGATGGACGCTGTGCAAAAATGGTTAAAGGTGGCGCCAACAGTTTTGTGTATGATAAAGAGCTATGTGAGAACTATACACATGCAAAACTTTGGCCCAATCGGTCAAACGGTTCCCAAGATATGAGCTTGGATGTCTGCTGCATAAACTAGAATGCAGGTGGCGCCACCTGTCATAAAATCAAGAGAGCTGTCGAGGATGTATAAACCTGCAAAATTTTAGGCAGATATGTCAAACCACTGACGAGATATGAGTGATTTTATCCCATGGAAGACAAACAGACGGGAGCTGTGCAAAAATGGCTGCAGGTGGCGCCACCAGTTTTGCGTATGATAAAGAGCTATGTGAGATCTATACACATGCAAAATTTTGGCCCAATCGGTCAAACGGTTTCCGAGATATGAGCTTGGATGTCTGCAGCGTAAAGTGAATGTAGGTGGCGCCACCTGTCATAAAATCAGAAAAGCTATCCAGGATGTATACGCATGCCAAATTTCAGGTGAATTAGTCAAATCACTGCAGATATATGAGTGATTTAAACCCAAGGCAGACGAACAGATGGACACTGTGCAAACATGGTTGCAGGTGGCGCCACCATTTTTTGTGTATGTTATAAAGCTCTCCAAGGGCTACATTTGTGCAAAAAAAAATTTTCCTGATCCGTCAAACGGTTCCCGAGATATGTTGTTTTATGTGTGGAAACAGACGCACAAACGGACGCAGAGTGCAGAGGAAAGGTCAGAGGTCAAAACAAAATCGGGGCGCAGCAGTTCAAATGTGACCCGAACATAATCCCGGGTTTTGTAAAATTCCGCCCAGCGGTTACGGAGGAGTTCTCCGGACACCTACGCGGCGGCGGCGGCGTGCAGCTGAAAACATAGTATCCGCAAAACTCTGTTTTGGCGGATACAATTAGTTGTAAAGTAACTGCGTCAGTCTGCTTGAAGAAATCAATGGTACAGTGAATGATGATAAGACAGCTGTCCATATACAGCTAAAATTCTCAAAAGTACGACCACCAATGGGACCTTGATAAAGTTGTCGCATTTTCGAGGTGTTTGTCTAAGTGACGTCTCTATATAAAGAACAAAACAGAATCTGGACCGTGAACAAGTAGTCATGATTAACAGGTGGTTGTTGGACGAGGTCTTACTGTATTACTACAGACACGCAGTCACGTTTCAAACTTTACGACTCGCCTAACACATATTCTGATTGCCATACATATCCTTAAATATTTGCAAATCACTGATAACATATAACTAATAGATAGTACTTGTTTGTAGACTTTCGCTTGACAATGTGCTTAATACCATGGTGTGCCAAACATATGTAGGGCCAGGAGCAATTTATAAACAGTGTATTAAAACAGGGACGTCATCGGTTTTTAGTGATACGTATTGTATTATATTTTCACGTTTCTTTCCAACATTTAACAATGGCATACGCTTATAAACACTTCGGTATAATATAGAATGAAACATTTCATCTAAAGTCTTCTTCCATGGAAACTTGTGATGTGAAATACGGACTGGAATAAATCATGTGTGGATGGATGTGTGTGTAGGGGTGTAGCTGTGTGAGAGCATAAAACCTATACAACACTCAACATATTTAGAAAAAGTATTATTAGTATTTAATGCGTTTGATTCTGGTTCTGCTTAAAGTTTGCCATTATGTGTTTAAGTATCATCGTTTACCGGAATATTACTTTCATTTAAAAGCACATCTTGAAAATGAAACATGTAAAATGATTTCTCCATATCCCTTTCTGTTTCCCTCGGTTAAACAGACTATATATACAGATGTTGAAGTGCGTGAACCAACTGCGGTCCCTGAATCGGTCGATACCGCAGTTCAGGCGTGCCGTTTATCGATCGGCAGCTTCATTCCTGGCCAGACATCAAATTTTAGTCCCAAACTATCAGCTGTGTGAACATGTGTATGTTTCTTATTTCGGGCGAGTCATGGAGTGGTCGTCTCTCCTGGCCCCTCTGAGTTGTTAGCAGCACGTGTTGATGTTGCATTGAAAATTCGGCTTCACAGGTCGCCGCACCGTACAGCTGTCTCAGGCACAGACGCATGGGAGTGACGGCCACGTCAGTATGAGATGAAAGGGTCAACGGACAGTCTGTAGGAAATATTCACAAATACAGATCACCTGGAAATATCCGTTTATTCCAGTGAAACCTTCAGACTATAGACTCGGAACATCCAGCATGGATGCCGGTCAAAACAAATACAAACCTTAAACCCCAACCCTTGGTGCATGCTGGAGCCCTATTGGCCAATCATCAATGTAGAGGGATTTCCATACTTTACGGTAAGCCGTAAATACACCACCCAATCTATGCCATACTGGCGCTATCCTTCTTTCTTTCCCCTTTGCCTCATTCTGTGAAACAATTGTTTACGTATAAAAGAGAACAAAACAAGAAAGCAACACCCTTATAGAAATGGCGTATTCTGAGGGTATCTGAACAATGGAACAATTGTATATTAAAACTACAACCTAACTTAAGGGGAAGTGCAATTACGACCGTTAAAGATCCAGAAAATCATACACGAAAGTGTCATACAGAGTTACTAGCAGTAAAGCCTACATATGATGCATGCACTAGCTACATTCGTAGAATCACACATGATGGACCTACTGTAAAATATAGGTGTAGGTCAAATACAGAATCATGGAGATAGTTTGCACTTGAGAAAAGGGACGACTATAACATCATATGGCAAACACCAACAATGAAACAAAAACAGCAATGTAAAACAACTAGAAAACAACCCTACGTCAGCACATAGTCCTTAAGTCGAACATTAAGAGTTCGTTTTCTGTTTGATCGTCTGGGTTCCTCTCCCTGTGGCGTGTCGCAGCACTCCGGCTGTAGGTCTGTTGAAGCAGAGCTGACACTAGGATGAAGCACAGACGGGGCAGTTGCATCGCCGGGCATAGACAGCTCAACTGGAATATTAGGCGGGTTCGATGGAGGTAGAGCGGCAACGTCCTGAGGTACAGATAAACTACCGGGCTGAGCCATAGAGATAGTGGGTTCCGTGTCGGCTGACAAATGAGGAGATAACAATGGGACCATCAGGTCCTCCTCAACAGAGTCATCCACAGAGTATGACCGCAAATTTGACGTACACTCAGAGGATGTGGTGGGAACTGTAAAGCACTCGGTACGCTTTACGCGGTAAGACATATTGCGCAGCTGTGACCCAGTAAACTTTTGTATATTGCACCATGGCCCGTCAATGCTGGTAACCAAGTAGCGATCCCTAGCTTTCGATTTATTCCTGTCACCATGCAAGTAAACTAAATCCCCAATCTTGGCGTCTGACTCATGTCTATAACTAGCAAGGGGAGCCTTGCTTCGTTCACTGTGGGCATGGTTACCTGAACGGAGCTGATGTTGTGCTAGTATGACATCCTGGTCGGTGAAAGGAAGCTGCGCATTGGTAAACATATCTCGTTGGGTGAACATCTCTCGCGCCGATAGACCACGGGCCCTGATTCTGGAATTGAGACGTGAGGTGGCTATAGCTAAGGTCATGGACGAGACTGGTCCGCCAGACGGGTCCTCTCGTAACAATTCCCCTTCCAGCTCCTCGATAGCTTTCTCGGCAACAGGGTTCTTATTGCTGTTTTTTGTTCGGCCTAGCTCAATACACAAACGGTGTTTTTCTAAGAGCTTGTCGCGTTGGATTGCCTGGAACCCCGGACCTGGGTCAGTGCGAATGGTGGCATATGGACCATCAAGTGGAATCATACCGACACAAAGCTGGATAATGGCATCTCGTAGCGTATTCCCACGTTCATCCTGGAGAATGCAAGCATTTGTAAACGAGGTAACGCACTCACGCACAACCAGAATAAACTGTCTGGACCGACGCATCACATCTGCGGCAAGTGATACGCCCACAGCAGCTGGAGGGTCATTTGTACTCTGCTCTACTCTGGCCTTAGGTGCCAACTGCAACACGGCACACTGGTGGCAACTCTGTGACGTGGCGCGTACAGACTTCTCGAGATCTAAGGCATAAAAGTATCTCTGCATCATCACTTTTAATTGGTTGGAGGAAGGATGGTCAAGCCTGATATGTAAGGCCATAGCTAGGCCATCTAAGACTGCCCTTGGGACTATAATACGTTCACGCGTAGGGCCTAAAGGCTCATGCAGAACAACTACCAACAGGCCATCCTTTGCAATGGTGGCGACACGCAGATATCTTTTGACGTCGCCCTGGTGAGTGAGTTTTTTAGAAGGCCTTGTGCCTTGAACTAAATGGGCGTGAACTCGTCTAAGATCAGCGCACTCCACCTGTATATTAGCCCAGGTCTTTCTATTTGTAAAAGGGAGCTTAGCGACGTTGTTCATAACATCATCACATGTCACTTTACGAACAACCGACTCCTCTAGCTCACACACGAAACCGCATATCTGGCATTTGTCTTCTTGACACTCTGGCGCATTTCTGCTGGCAAAATCAGAGGGGATGTTGGCATTTCCTGATAAGTGTCGGATGGAAACCTGATAACGGCTGGCTGTAGACAAAAATGTCGAAACACGAGGGCTGCTCGAAAACTCACCGCGGCAGAGCTTACTGAACGCTTCAACACATGGCTTACTGTCAGTGAGAACGCACGTTTTACGCCTTGACTGGATAATGTAAGGACTGAAGTGCTTGATGGCCGCTGCTATGCCAAGTGCCTCGAGCTCACAAGGCAGCCAGGTGACTTGGTGCTTGCGTAACTTAGCGCTGAAATGGCCTGCCACACGTGGTTTGCCATTGCGCGTGATGTACAAAGTAGCTCCTATGCCCCTGGGACGGGTAGCAGCGTCGGTAACTACCCAGAGCTGGTCATCCGGATGAGGCAAAGCAATTGATGCGCTCCGCGACAAGGCCCTCTGTGCCTTTGTAAAACTAGACCTAAGCTCATCAGACCACAATATTTGTTCTTTAGATTCCATACCTGCTATGGCGTCCTCTAACGGGGCTAACCACTGTGCGCACTGTGGTAATACCCTTGCAAGCACTTTGTATGCACCAATAAACGAGCGAAGACCCTTAACTGTCCCCGGTATAGAGCATGTGGAGAGTGTGGCAAGGCGGTGCGGGCTAGCTGATATATTTCCCTGTTGCCAGATCCAGCCAAGAATAACCGCAGATTGAGGCGCAATAACTGTCTTCGACGGAGAAAGTGTCAGATTGTTCGAGGCTAATGCAGCCAAGACTCGACTCCAGTTATTCAAGAGATCGGATGGGGTGTCGCCACCGATATACATGTCGTCTGCAATCTTAGCAACTACCCCTTCCACCAGAAGGTCGCCTAGGACACGGCACATAAGTTCCTCCAGTGCGGTCTCCGAACCTGGCATCCCCATTGCACATCTGCGGTACACTCTGATGCCCCGAAAAGGAGTGGCAACGCCACAATATTTCATTGACTGTTTCGCGAGTGGTATTTGATAAAATGCACTTTTCAAGTCAGTCAGAATTATGTATTTCCACCGTCCTATATTACGAAGTGTACTATCCATATCAGGAAGAAGCGATGGTTGTGGCTTGCAGTATCTACCAACATCTGCGAATGCGGTGACTAGCCGTGAGCCCCCACTAGGCTTCTTGACTAGGAATGAGGGGTTAACATATTCAACAAATATACCTATTGCCTCGGGGACTGCAAAAACTCCCGCCGCTTCTAATGCGTCAAACTGGTCCTGGAGTTCTAGCAGTCTATCGCGTGAATACTGTGGGACCCGTCCCTTCCTCTGAGGCGGCTCTACAGGCCCCATATTCACGACAGCCTCAAATGGACCGGATGCGCCATTGTAACACCTTATGTTTGGATCAAAAACAGAATCAAAGTCTCTATGTTTGTCAATGAAAGCCGACCTGATTGCTTCGGGCAAGATGTTGTGGGGGTCAACCTGAATATGTTGTGAAAACAAGTCACTGGAGCAAGAGGTCTGGTGCTTGTGTGGTGCCTTTAGAGCGTCAGGGGCCTCATAAGGCCTTTCATCTGTATCGCTGGCAAGGTCCACAGACAAAGCCCGCACTTGGCACACATGATCATTTTTTCTCACAAGTATGGGTGCCCCAGTTAGGTTTGGAATGCGAAGTTTGTGACCCACGCTTCGGACAACCTCTGGAGATGGCCACGGCTCACAGCCGTGAAATGTCTTGGAAGCACAGTCATAGCGGGGCTCAAGAGCCAAATAGTTGTCGTCGCACCCAATGTTGGGCGGGATGTCCATTTCAAGGAACTCTCCTGGCCAAACGGTTGTGTTGGCGGGTGGTGCGCGTAATACTTGTGCCCGCCGAATGGAATGCAATTCTTTAATACCGGACCTTTGAGCATATTCATAGACTGTTCCATCACTGAATATTACCTGATGCTTCGCTGGTCTTACGGAGATATCATTCTGCTCCATAAAGGGGACCCCAGCAAGGATATCAACATCTAACTGGCTCACTACTAATCCCTCAAAATGGAAGGACTTGTCTTCTCTATGAAAGGTCATTGTAGTCTCACCGATGACCTCAAGTGGAGACTGACCATCAGCTTGGTTTGCCATTTGGGATGAATGCTTGATAACTGCTCCCGCCCTTCGAGCGGCTTCACCACTGATCATATTACCTGTGGCACCACAGTCAAGAGTTATGTTTATTGGTGTGTGACCATGAAACATGTTCACCGTAGGGGACGCTTTCACTTTAACGCGTCGTGCTGTAGGAGTAGATAACTCTCTAAACTCAGGTGACCAACCCTCTTGTGAATCATGTGCCCTGTCTAGATCAACATCAGGAGATAATCCCTCACAATTTGGCTCCTCATCATATCCGGAGACCTGTCTTGCTCGTACCATGTACCTTCTGTCACTTTCAGGCAGAAATCTACATTCACTTAGGAAATGCTGTTCAGGTCTCCCAGCCTGAGAGCACAACGGGCATTTTTTTTCCAAGCGCCTAGTGCGGGGGCGAGACTGAGGAGTGGGCGCTTTTTGTGAGTATGAGCGAGGTTGCTGGAATCTAGACACCGCAGTACGCATAACTTTTGCATCTTCAACTGTGCGGATCTCGTCCAGCAGCAAAGACAAGGCCTGCGATATCTCTGGTTTAATGGAGGCCAATGTACGCGACCGAAGCTCCGTGCCGTATCGTTGCTTGACCAAACGAGGTAGATCTGGGTGAATGAGTCTTAACCAAGTCAGCACGACCAAATTTTCCAAAGTCGGGGTTAATTCCTCATCTTCATCAATGGATTCGCCATGATGGGAGATGCTGCCAGACTTTTTCAATAGACTGTCTTCGATGAAGGCTACAAGACGCTGATAGAGCCTTTCAGGTCTCTCTTCAGGCTCTAAGTGGAAGTCTGCGAAATCAAGAAAATGACCACCTGTGCGTTGAAAACCATAATATAGGCGAATTGATTCCCATATACCGTCGAGTGATGTAGAATGAGTCACTATTGTGTTTCTAGAGATAACTGGGCAATAATTGGCTATCTGATCCAGCATAAGCTCCAACATGCTGACTTTCTGTTGGGCTGTACGTCTCTCACTTGTAGGCACACTACTGTCATCACTGGTAAGTCCACGTAACAACTGACTCTTTGACTTCTTAAGCCACGTAAATCCTTCAACTAAAAAGGGAGCAAAGTTGGCATCCAATGACAGGGTGTAAATAATGTTCTGACGCCAGCTTTCTACGGAAGTAAGTGTCTCGTTTTCGGTTAAGCACCATTGTTTCGGAGCGCGATGGGTAGAGGCCATGTTCTAAGGCTATCAGTATCACAATCAGTATCAAGTTTGATTTAAGCACACAGTTATTCCAACTATTCGGAATCAATGTATGGTTTATATTTAGTCAGTGCACAGGCCTACACAATGAAAACTGTGATTTCTACCTTAAGGCAATGACAGTACCTGTTTTTCACTGAATACGTCCAAGTACAGTAGTAGCGTATACTAGTAGATGCTTGCCGGTTAAGTAGTTACAACTGCTCTTGTTGACAGCAAAGTCCGCCAAAATACCTTCACCTCAGTTCAGTTCGATTGTATCCGAACACCTCAACAGTAAATGAAAACCGCTGCCACCACGTCAGTATGAGATGAAAGGGTCAACGGACAGTCTGTAGGAAATATTCACAAATACAGATCACCTGGAAATATCCGTTTATTCCAGTGAAACCTTCAGACTATAGACTCGGAACATCCAGCATGGATGCCGGTCAAAACAAATACAAACCTTAAACCCCAACCCTTGGTGCATGCTGGAGCCCTATTGGCCAATCATCAATGTAGAGGGATTTCCATACTTTACGGTAAGCCGTAAATACACCACCCAATCTATGCCATACTGGCGCCAAGTACGCCTCCAGTTGTCTTTATAATGTGTTTGTCAATAGTTTTGTTTGATTTCACTGAAAACAAACGTATTAGTAATCCATCTTCAGTTGATTAGAGGGACATAAAATCTTATAAACGATACAAAACCATTCAGTTCAATACTTTCATTTATTGAATGGGTCATAGTTTGTAGTTGGCTGTTAATAGTGTAATTTACGTAATTATAGACAAAAGCTGAACATTTATTTTATTTTAATCTCATCTGTCGAGGGTTACACTTGTAAGTGTTAGGTGTGTCATGTGTCTTTGTACGGGGGGGGGGGCTACTCGCACACACACGCGCGTACACACACTCGCACTCATTTATATTAATATACCTTTTAGCGTCTTCATGACACATTTTTAAATATATTAAAATTACCTATAAGGTTATAAAAATAAAGTAATATGTTTCCAGTCCTAAGTTATTTATAAACCAGGTTTAGATATAATAGTTCATAGTACACTCATAATGGAACCAAAGTCTATATACATCTGGTTATTAATATATTTCATTTGCAAAATAAATATTATTCTCTGAATAGTGAGGGGGATGATTACATTGAACCCCTCCCCCCTTGCTAAAAAGTGGGGGGGGGGGATATATACCCCCGTTCCCCACCTATTTTGACGCCCCTGCAAATGTGTATATTATTGATGGGAATGCAGGGCTTTGGTCACGAGTTGACTGTAATGTATCGTGGTTGATGTACAGGCCTGCTGTCTTATCTGTGTGTTATCGTATACCACATGGTAAGATACAACGCAAATGTCAAAGGTAAAGCGTTCATTCAGAGTTCTCCACATATGTATATCTGTGTATGTCCGTGTTCCAAACTACCATCAATCATTAATGCTCGATTGTTGCTTTCTGTTAATGGTATATGCATCTCTCCATATGTAAACTGTCTTTGAGACAGAGAGAGACAGAGCTTAAAACGATGCCGCAATAGTCATTGATATACAAACAAGTAAATTAACCCTTAACGTGTCTTTCTTTGTGTCAGGTACAACCTTTCATTTCATAAGATATCTAATCATCGAGAATAATTTGAAATTTCAGTTTTGCAAATGCATCTCAATATTTAAACACTAGAGGTGGTGAATTAATAGATGACCCGGTCATATTTAGTGCAAAAGTTCAGAAACAGGACCCAACATATTCCTCATCAAAGGATCTCTAAAGGAGATCTTCAAAAGAATAAAAGCTTTCCCGTATTAAGTCTATTTTTCTCCAGCATTAAAAATATGTTTATCCGCATGTATATCCTCACGCGTCTATATGTATGTCCTTTGTCCTTGTGGCTTAAGTCCTTTTGTCGAAGCATTAGAGCGTTTTATAATCCTGTTTTCATATATATATATATATATATATATATATATATATATATATATATATATATATATATATATATATATATATACCGCTCACTGCATCAAGAATGTGAACCAGCTGGTAACAACGACTGATTAAAATATCACGTCAGCTGTTAGAGGTTTTATGCGATTACTGTGACACTTCAAGGTTAAGTTTTGTTTTCATTATTGATGTTATAGCATGAGTGATTTTGGTATATTTAGTTTTCCGAATAATGCCAGGAAATCTGTATAAAGTACTAAGATTTCGTGTAGTACAACCTGTATGCTAAATAAAGTAGATACAAATAAATCAATGATACGGAAATGTTATGGTCCAGGGCCATGTTGAATTTGTAGATCCACGTGTATTCAGTCGACCGGATAAGGTATAACAAGTGGTAACTGCGTCACACAAGGTAAAATATATTGACTGCGCTTAATTAAGACTCTTTTGTTTATATATATATATATATATATATATATATATATATATATATATATATTGCATATAAATGTGGACTCAATTCTTGCAAGACTTATGTGCCACCAGGTTCCGAATCCTGATTTTCCTCTGTTCATTGAGTTAGCTGCACATGTTCCTTTCCTTGTTTACGTGACATAATGAGAAGATCGTCCGGGATGGCGCCTAAATATATTGGGCCCGGAGAAAGGTGGTTTGAATTAGTGCCACCAAGTCAACAAGTGTGCGACTTCTTGGATAATTTACCTCGTTCTGGGGTCAGAACGCTCTCAAGGGGCTCTGCGTGTGTAACAGGTACACATAAAGGAGGACATAATTTTTTCTTTATTTGCAGATATTTTAAAAATGCTTAGAGATCATAAGGAAGAAAATCTGATTTTGTTGTATCTTCTGACAGATCATGGAGGAGGAGGAGGTGAACGAGGCCGCGGCCCAGCTGGTGTCGTTTGTACGCGATGAAAACGAGGTCGGTATAAAGAACCTGATCGGCGCCCATCGCCTGTCCATGACGCAGATTTCCGCCACGTCTGACGCCGACGGTTGGTCTCCCCTAACGGCTGCAGCAGAACAAGGAAACTTCCCCATTTTTACCCTCATCTTATACGCAGACGGTGACGTCAATGCGAAAAACGTTGTCGGTGGATGGACACCATTACACTGTGCCAGCGCAAATGGTCATCGGAGAATAGCGGAAGAACTCCTTCGCGCAGGCGCGGATGTCGCGGTGGAAGACAAGGAGGACTGGACCCCGCTTCATTATGCATGTGATCGTGGTTACGTGGACGTGGCGGAAACTCTACTCGAAGCCAATGCGGAAGTAAATGCCAAAACAGTTGACGGGTACACTCCCTTGTATTTAGCTTCACAAGGAGGACATCCAGAAGTTGTCAAACTCCTTCTTTCTCATGGAGCCGAACACGGAGCTCAGGATGAGGAAGGATGGACAGCATTGCAGGTAGGCTGATATGTTTGTTCAGTGATCTCATTCTTGACCCAAGATACATTAGAACAAGAGGAACAGGAGGTATTTTATCTGTATATAGTCAGAAGTGAAAAATAACATGATTGGCTAGTGACGCCGCATTCCTCCATACTCGACTCGGTGCTCGTTACAGACCACATCACTCCATTCAGGAAATTGTCATTTATTGTCAATACATTGTCAATTCTGGTTCTCAAGGTTCTGAGTGGCTAGTCGTAGTACAACCTTCATTTTAAATTAAAATTTAAGAACTCGTAAATCATTGTTAAATTTAAAATGAATAAAACAGGAATATAAAATTGTTGAATGCTTAAGCATTCCAACATTTCAGAAGTTTGAGTGAACAGTAATAAAAATCTTATCAGAGTATCAATCCAGCCAGCCAGAAGTAATTTGCTTGCAGCAACGTTTTAAATTCAATTATCTGTCAGGTGAAAAGTAAACTTGATTTATTCCCGTCCCTGCAAGTAAATTTACCACTGCTTAGGACAATTAAAAGTATTCTTGAAATCATACTGTAAAATATCTCAAATCTTGCAGGTCGCTTGTGAAAACGGATTTACGGAGGTAGCAAAGATCCTTCTGGAGGCAGGGAGTGACGTTAACTGGCAGAACGGCGAGGGGTTTACATGTCTGTACATGGCAGCGCAACACGGTCATGACGACATCGCATTGCTGCTGTTGGCAAAAGGTGCGGATGTAAACATTCAAGAGGAGGACGGGTTTGCACCTCTCCACATGGCATGCCAAACCGGAAACAAACTCTTGGTGGACCTGCTCCTCAGTGCGAGAGCAGACGTCAACCTTCGTGTGAAATCATCATCGTGGCCCCCTTTACTATACGCAGCACAGGATGGATTTACGGAGATAGCCGAACAACTAATAAAACGTGGCGCCGAGGTGGATGCCAAAAACGAGGAAGGACACTCCGCACTACTGATTGCTGCAGAGAATGGTCACCACGAGACCGTTAGTCTGTTGCTGTCTCACGGCGCTGACGTCATGCTGACCGACGATGGCGGCTGGTCTGCTATTCACCATGCGGCACAGAACGGACATGTTGAGATCATCAAAGAACTCATCTCTCTAGGAGCAGACCTGAACGCTCGGACGGAGGAAGGGTTCACAGGATTATTTGTAGCTGCTCAAAATCAACACAGTGATGTAGTGTCAACTTTGTTGAGCAAAGGTGCTTCTGTCAATGCCCAAGATATCAAGGAAGGCTTATGTGCTATGCATGCTGCGTGTTCATTTGGTGATATGGAAGTACTTGATGTATTATTAGCTTCTTCTGCAGCGCCAAACCTGCAAGATAAAAAAGGCTGGGCCGGACTTCATTATGCCGCAGAAAATGATGAAACTGAACCAATTCTCAAACTCCTCGGGGTCGGTGCAAATGTTAATTTACAATCTGTTGACGGACAGACGCCTCTGTTTATCGCTTCTCAGAACGGCCATGAAAAATCCATAGCAGAATTAATTGATAATGGTGCGGACGTGATGTTAGTGGACTTTGCTGGATGGTCTCCTTTACATGCTGCGTCTGAAGGTGGCCACAACAATGCTGTTTTAGAATTGCTAAAAAAGGGCGCGGATATAGATCGTAAGACATACCACGGATGTACCAGTCTATTCTTAGCTGCTCAACAAGGCCATCAAGCCACAGTTAAACTGCTTATAGACCACGACGCACTGTTGGAAATTCAGGACAACAATGGCTGTGGTGCGCTCCACATCAGTTCGGAACGTGGACACCACGGGGTTGTTTGTCTCCTCCTGGACACCGGGGCCGAGCCGTCTTTACCTGATACCAATGCGTGGCTTCCTCTTCATTATGCCGTACAAGATAATCATGCAGATATTGCCAAAAGCCTGCTTGACGCCGGCTGTGATGTAAACACACAAACAACCGAGGGTTATACCCCTCTACTTTTAGCTGCGCAGAAAGGATATGTTGAGTTAGTGAAGATGCTGTTGAGTCAGGGAGCTGACGTCAGTCTTTCTGAGGTCACAGGAGTGTCGCCGTTACATATAGCGTGTGACCAAGGTCACGTTACGGTTGTACGCCAGCTGCTGGATTTCAAAGCTTACATCGAACAAGTCACAAATGACAACATCACGTGTTTATATTTCGCCACGAAAGCCAATCACATGGAAGTTGTCAAAACCCTGCTTCAACGAAATGCCAATGTAAATACCAAAGTGCAAGATGGGTTTACCGCTTTACATATAGCCGCCCAGAACGGAAATGATGAAATTATAGACCTGTTGCTAAAACATAAAGCTCGGGTAAACGTGGTGGATGACGCCGGTTGGTCACCTTTGTTCTTCGCATGTCAGTCTGGCCACCAGTCGTCTGTGAAGAAACTGGTCAAGGCTGGGTCAGACGTGAACTTGCTGGCTCTGGAAGAAGTGTGTGCACTTTTCCTAGCCATACAGAACGGTCACATTAGAATAGCTGAGGATCTTATCGTATCAGAAGCCAATGTGAATGTTCAAACGAAAGAGGGATACACCTGCTTGTACAACGCGGCTCAGAAAGGGGATTTGGAAGTTGTCCAGCTTCTCCTCTTCCATGGCGCAGATCCGAATATCCCGGAGGAGAACGGCTTCTTCCCCCTTCACGCTGCCAGCGTGAATGGACACAAACGTGTCGCGGAGTTTCTAGTTAAGGGCGGCGCATTTGTGGACAGTAAATCTAAAGATGGCATCACTGCCATGGAAATGGCTGAAGAAAATGGTCACCATGATATTGTGGAGTTGCTGCGCAGCCAGGGAGCTCGTGTGTCGCCAGGAGACAGAGGCTCAGGAAGCTGGGGAGATTATTTTAAAGGTTTCTTTAGCAAAACTTGGGGACAAAGTGTTCGTGCCATTCAACCATTTATCCGCATCCCCGCAGATGAAAGTGAGGACCACCCGGTACAAGCTACCATATGACAAATATGATACCATCATATTGAAAATAAGTTTGTGCAATCCGAACTACGATTTTCCGTGATCTCATCTCTGTATATAGCAGAATAGGGAATATATATAGCAATATCTATCATTTTGTGGTAGGTATTCAAGCTCTAGAACATTCCAGGGATTCATTATTCACTAGGCGAGGCTGCTATAGGGACACTAAGTCGTTAAGGCAGTACGTTCCGAACAGAGGTGGAAAATTCCTGCGTGGCAGTTGCAATGAACAAATATGCAGGTGCTTTGCATGTGATAACAGTGTGCCTTTACAGCACACGCAACAGAAAAGAGAATGTTGAATTACGTTCACAATTTAATGATTATACCTCTCTTGAGACGAGAAAGGGCCTAGTATTTGTCACAATTATAAAAGACAATTAAGGCCAAAGAATATTTAGATGAAAACCTTAAGTTAACCTGTATCCTGTTGTTTAATGCCAAGGTTTTCGAAAATCGGTATTTTATGCATGCTTTAATGTGCAGCACCGTCTCTTGGCTGAGCCTTTTTATACTTGCAAGTATTTATGCCATAATGCTTTAAAAGAATTGTGAAAATTTTATTCTTGTTTAAACCATTGTCTCACGGTAAAGTTTACACTTGGTTGAAACTAAGAGGGCCATTGATCCAAATGCCTAGAATGGTGGTAATTTATAGTGTTGCAAACCATTGTGCCATATCAGTTCGCTGAAAGATGACGTTTAACCAATCATGCACCGCCGTGTTTTCAATTAGTTGACCACGTCTTTTAGTTATACTGGTAAATGCCACTAGCGGCGCCCAACTTTTTTTTAAAACTTTGCTGCTGTATCATGTGTGATGTTAGTATGTGTATGGGCTTCCAAATCCCCAACTGCTAAATTTCTTCCTCAAACACGTCGTAGAAAATAATAAAATACATCAGATATATGAATGTAATATCGCATTTAAAAACTTATGTGAAAGTATTAATACGATCATCTGCTAAAACGCTGTACTGCACAGATGCCGTCACACAACTCGGTTATATATGTTGTGTATTAGAACAGAAAAAAAAGGCTATTGCTATTCGTGAGGAACATATTTTGTTTCGATACCCAGTGTTCTCGGTTACAATGTGTCATATGCATCGTCAACGAATTCTTTATGATAAAATGCATATCATTTGTTTGTACTATGTACATGTATTTGGTACTTGTGGAAGTAATCGGGAAAAAATGCTTAGGCAAACTTTTCAGTTTGTTTTACCTTCCTCGCTTTAAGGGTAAAATTTCAAATGCAAACATTACTCTTAGATACAAGACACTTGTTGACGCAGTGGACTGGTTGTAGCTACATGATTTTAGAAATCAGCAGCAGGCGATGGTGATGGCAAGTCAGCTTTGCTGCAGTGATGTGATATATACCTGGATATGTATTTTAGGTTTAAAAGTATATTTTATGTGACACCTACAGACCATTCCACTCAATTATCCACTTTCTGGAAATTATATGTTATTGATATATAATTTATTCAAGTATCACTCTTGATTAAAGGGACCATCATTAAAACGTGCTTGCTTTAATGTTGTGAGAGTTTGTTGAAACAAGGAATATTAGGCAGCAACCTGTGCCTCTGAAACATGGGCGCAATTTGGTGTTATTCCCCCCTCACCTTTAGCTAATTAAATGAATGTTTGTTTAACACTAACTGGATTTTGTATTTAAATATAGGCTGTGACGCAAATAAGTATACAGAATGTTAACATGAATGTTTCACAGCGAATTTCCTCGAATATCAATGAAAAGCAGTGTTTCAGAAACGAATAAAATAGGAAAATGACCGATATTGTGATATAATTTCCCCTTTCGTGCTCGGCCAATAAACGCTCAATTAAAAAAAATCATAGAATGGCATTATTAGGGAAAATATTTATACTTCATGTTGGTTTCTGAATCGATACGTTTTCCTGTCATTCTGTTCTCAAATATGCTTCAATATTGCTTAAATATTAAGTTTTTTTTTTTAATTTCCCATACCGCAGCAAGGGGATACCCCTTCCACGCGTAACTTCTCGGTTGGTACACACACTCGACAATCGCGATTCCCTGAAATATTTAAACGGGGGTAGTTAAACGTGGTATACCCCGTGACGTAGGGCTATATGTGTGTGAGGGGAAGGGGATTCCCCCATATTGCGATTGGAAATTGCGCCTCTGTTCTAACAAGTGACCCAGGGGTCATGACGCTCAGCTGACCAGGAAGACATTGACAAAAGTAATTTTATCATCTGAATGTCAAATTTGAATGAAATACTTTTTCCAAACTTGACCTTTTGTATAAAATCATCCAATATTCATTGGGGTACTATGGAGCTCTGTAGCATGACGGATATGGGTAACAGACACCTATTTTCAAGGTTTACAAGATGACTTTTCAGGGGTCTCCCAGCATGTCAAAAAATAAAATTCTAGGTCCAGTTATTATGATTTGTGCCCTGTTAACAAATCCAAATGTTTATTCTGGGGGGTATTTCAAAGCCGCATAGGATGAAGGATATGGGTAACAGAGATGTAATTTCAGGTGCACAAGGAGACTTTTCAGGGGCCTCCCAGCATATCAAGAAAGGAGATTCTAGGTCAAGTCATTATAATTTGTGCTCTGTTAACAGATGACCAAATCTTTATTCTGGGGAGTACTTCGGAGCCCCAGAGCATGAAGGATATGGGTAACAGGGACCTTATTTCGGGTTTCCATGTAGACCTTTTATGGGCTTCCCTGGAGGTGAGGACAGAAGATTCTAGGTCCAGTCATTATGATTTGTGCCCTGTTAATATATGACCAAATCTTTATTCTGGGGGGTACTTCAGAGCCCCATGGCTCACAGAATATGGGTAACAGGGACCTTATTTCGGGTTTCCACGTAGACCTTTTATGGGCTTCCCTGGAGGTGAGGACAGAAGATTCTAGGTCCAGTCATTATGATTTGTGCCCTGTTTAAAGATGACCAAATGTTTAAAGATCACAAAAGTAGAGAAAAAAATCGTAAAAAATAAAAAAATATAGGTGGCGCCACCAATCTCCAGAAATTGATGAAACACTCCATGATCAATATCCATGCAAAGATTCATGGTGATTAATGCATTAGTTGTTCAGATACTTGAGCTTTTGTATTAAATTTTGCATTATTCTTGGGGGGTACTTCAGAACCCCATAGCTCGAAGAATATAGGTCACAGTGACCTAATTTCAGGTTAAAAAGCAGAATTTCCATAGACCTCCCAGGATTTCAAGTAAGAAGATTCCCGGTCTAGCGGTTACGATTTGTGCCCTGTTAACAGACAGACGCCTGGATGGCCGGACGGACGACGGACAAAAGGTGATCCCTACAGCTCAGATGACTTTCAGTCAGCTGAGCTAAAAATTGAAAAAATACAGGTGTATACCAGAATGCAGAAACTGATGAAACATTTCATGATCAATATCCATGCAAAGAATCATGGTGATCAATATAATAATTGTTCAGATACTTGAGCTTTTGTATCAAATTTTCCATTATTCTGGGGGGTACTTCGGAGCCCCATAGCTCAGAGGTTATGGGTAACAGAGACCTAATTTCAAGTTTTTAAGGAAACTTTTCATGGGCCTCTCAGCATGTCAAGAGAGAAGATTCTAGGTCCAGTTGTTACGATTTGTGCCATGTTAACAAATGACCGCATCTTATGAGGTCTCAAAAATAGAGAAAAAAATTCGTAAAAATAAAAAAATATAGGTGGCGCCACCATACTGCAGAAACTGATGACACATTCCATGATCAATATCCATGCAAAGAATCATGGTGATCACTGCAATAGTTGTTTAGATACTTGAGCTTTTGTATCAAATTGTCCATTATTCTGAGGGATACTTCAGATGACTTACAGTCAGCTGAGCTAAAAACACTTAATGGTCAATATCCATGCAAAGAATCATGATGATCTCCGTATTAGTTGTTCAGATACTTCAGCTTTTGTATCAAATTGTCCATTATTCTGAGGGATACTTCAGAGACCTATAGCTTGAAGGATATGGGTAACAGAGACCTAATTTCAAGTTTCCACAGGCACTCTTCATGGGCCTCCTTGCATGACCAGAATGAAGTTTCTAGGTCCAGTTGTTGCAATTTGTACCCTCTTGATAGATAACATAGGTGGCGCCACCAGTCTGCAGGAATTGATGGAACATCTCATAATCAATATGTATGCCAAAAATCATGACCATCAGTGATGTAGTTATTGAGATATTGAAGTTTTTGTATGAAATTTTTGACTACTCGGGGGGGGGGGTACTTTGGGGCCCCATAGCTCGAAGGATATGGTTAACAGAGACCTAATTTCTGGTTTCCATGGAGACTTTTCATAGGTCTTCTAGTGTGTTGAGAATGAAGATTCTAGGTCCAGTCGTTACTATTTGTGCCATGCTAACAGATGACAGCATCCTTAAAGGTCTCAAAAATAGAGGAAAAAATCGTAAAAAATCGAACAATAAAGGTGGCGCCACCAGTCTGCAGGAACAGATGACACATCTCATGATCAATAGTTATGCCACAAATCATGACCATCATTCAAGTAGTTCATGAGATATTGAAGTTTTTGTATGAAATTTTTTACTTTTTCTTTGGGGTACTTTGGGGCTCCATAGCTTGAAGAATATGGGTAACAGAGACCTAATTTCTGGTTTCCATGGAGACTTTTCATAGGTCTCTCAGTGTGTCAAGAATGAAGATTCTAGGTCCAGTCTTTACGATTTGTGCCTTGTTAACAGATGTTTACATTTTGAAAGGTCTCAAAAATAGAGAAAAAAATTCGTAAAAAATTGAACGATACAGGTGGCACCACCAGTCTGCAGGAAGTGATGGAACATCTCATGATCAATATGTATGACAAAAATCATGACCATCAGTCAAGTATTTAATGAGATATTGAAGTTTTTGTTTGAAATTTTTTACTTTTCTGGGGGGTAGTTTGGGGCCCCATAGCTGGAAGGATATGGGTAACAGAGACCTAATTTCTGGTTTCCATGGAGACTTTTCATAGGTCTCTCAGTGTGTCGAGAATGAAGATTCTAAGTCAAGTCATTACGATTTGTGCCTTGTTAACAGATGTTCACATTTTTAAAGGTCTTAAAAATAGAGAAAAAAATTCGTAAAAAATCGAAAAATACAGGTGGCGCCACCAGTCTTCAGGAACTGATGGAACCTCTCATGATCAATATGTATGCCAAAAATCATGACCATCAGTCAAGTAGTTAATGAGATATTGAAGTTTTTGTATGAAATTTTTGACTTTTCTGGGGGGTACTTTGGGGCCCCATAGCTCGAAGGATATGGGTAACAGAGACCTAATTTCTGGTTTCCAAGGAGATTTTTCATGGACCTCCCAGGATGTCAAGTAAGAAGATTCCAGTTTTAGCGGTTACGATTTGTGCCTGGTTAACGGACGGACAGACAGACAGACAGACAGACGGACAGACAGACGGACGACGGACAAAGAGTGATCGCTATAGCTCAGATGACTTTCAGTCAGCTGAGCTAAAAAAGTATTTTAATACAAGGACCACTTGAACTCAAGGGGGACCTGGGTGAAAAGAAGGCCCTGGAAATCTTAGTGAAATCGGTAATCGGTACACTAGTCCACACGGTAAGTTTAGTAAATGGTTTTCATGACTGTTGCGCGGCCGCTCCCGTAGGCCACCTTTGCAGACTCGACACCTCGAAAAATATTATTATGGATAATTTTTCAAACTTCCATGCTCATAGAGACGGATGAGAGGTCAGGATTTTTTTTTAAATGGTCCTTTATTAGAATGCCCTCTACAACACGAGATTTCGAAAGTTTGGATGGATTACTCTGAAAGTCGGCATGAGCAAATATCTTTGTCATCTCTGTCTCGAGCAGGGTTGCCTGGATCTTCAAGGTCATATCTGCGGAGAACCAGAATGATTGTGACCCCTATAACTTTTGACGTACTGAAGATTTCCCCTCAAATTTGATACACAAGTTGTATCAACAATGGTCTTTGAAAAGACAGAATGGAGGCCCATACAAATCTCCTTGGAAACCTTAAATTAGGCCATTGAGACATGTATCCCCGAAGACCCAAAATGTTAGGTTTATTACTCATCACAGACGAGCAAATGATTAAATTTTTTTACGTTTACGCCATTTTCAGCCAAAGAAATTTGCTAATGCATCAACAGCTCCACTGTCAAATCTTAGTATCGAATATTGCGCCTTCTGTCCATATTTAACGTTACCACCTTCACGTATATGAATATCTCCGTAACATCCGAAAGAACTGGTGGATGCTATTAAACATACTGGAATATTGTATAGGGCGCCGTTTATTTGTATGGAATGTCACTATACAGTCATGTTACCGGTAATATCAATCATAGCCAATTGGATTCGTGAATATCTTTAAAGTGATATGATTTTCATCAACTCTTAACCGCCGAGTTTAAAGTTTTGTGTACTTTTAATGTTTATTTATTTTTTTTGTATTATTATATCGCTGCACGCCTTCACGGTGGTGACAGTCCTATCAAAACACTGACAATAGAGATCATATAAGATACTCCCTGGGAAGTGGGACCAAATACAAACAGAGGTCGCTTTTTACAACAACAACAATCATAGATAGACCGTCTATGTGGCGAATGTGATATAAAGTCAACGAGGACTTTACCCGGCCAAAGATCTGGGCTCCGCCATGCAGGCCTTCCTTCAAGATTTCATCAATTGAACTTTTTTTTCTTTTACTTTTAGTAGTTTTCCACTTTTAATACATCGTTTATAGTCCGTAAAAGACACATTATTCCTTATTTTGTTTGGTTTCCCTTAAAACCTCATTTAGTCTCTAAACAAAACCTTCAAAAAGGTCCCAAGTTCAGCAAAAGGGGGCGCCAGGCTGCACAATTTGGCCTAAATTTCCTAAAAAAAAAAACTGCGGCGGCTGAAAAAGTTGGGTCCGAACCCCCTTGACCCCTCCCCATTTATCCGCTTCTCCTACTTACGAGGTATGCATATTCCCGTTTTATTTTCTGTATGAACAGCTTTCTTGACTTTAAACATGTCTTCCTTGCATCAATCTATCATTTATTAGTCTAACAATAATATTATATGTTACCAGTCAAAGATCTTCGAAAATCTGAATGCCCCGCGTCCCTTTCCGGTCCGCAAATGTAAACATCATCTCTTACCCAGGTTTACAGGTCTATCCCAAATATTTAGTAAATAACAAAGAGATGGACCGTGTGAAAACGCTAGGAAAATGTCAGATAAGTAATAGTTATAAGGAAATGATAAAAAAAAAACAATTCTGACCGAAATCTACACTAATAGCAATTCAAGCGCCTGAGGTGAAAGTGTTTATCACTGCATTACAATCACAGATTCACAGACATCAATATTTCGTTAACCTTGCACCAGTATAGGCACATGATGATAACACATGTATAAATGTTACCATAGGGTGTTTTCCCACGAGGGCCGCCTCGGTGTGCCGTGTGACGTATATGCCTAGCATGTCCACGTTTCCTCGCTGGGTAACTCAGTATACACGATGCGTCAGGGATTTATTCTGATATTGCTGTGGACGACGCTGGGATTAGCCGCCTGTGCTTTGCAGAGAACGATTATCCTAATAAGGTCACCGACGGTTATCGGCGAAAATGTGTTTATACGAGGAGGTAAGATGATGAATACTACATCAAACGATAGTCAGTAAGAATTCTCATGGTGCAAGGTACAAATGAATGATACGTTTATAAAAAAGAAACCTATAGATATGTGTACTACAAAGAACAGATGAATGATGCGTTCATAAAAAATTCATAACAAATACAGACATTTGTTACGTTAAAAGTAAAAGAACAAGGAAAGGTTTACAAGCGTTAGTGTCACAAAGTACTTATAACGACATATATTCCAGTTGTTTTTCTGTAAAATGAGAAAACATTTTCGTATGATGAAAATTTATACTTCAGCGGACGTGGTGGAAGTAAAGAAAGTTATCATATTCTGGGAGAGGGATTTGTTCATGTCTGCTTTAATGGCGGGGCAGGGGAGAGGTTGGGGAGGGGTGTTGGTGTTCGGAGATTTTGACCAGGTGTGATTTATTCGGGGTGGGGGAGGGGACGGCGCAGGGATCTTGTCGGTAATCCTATAGATTGTCCACTCGCATTTTATCAGCAAACGATGCCCATTGATAGGAACCCATTGCAGGTCGTATATTGCAGCTGGGGAATCTCTGCTTCGGAATCCCACTCCCTGAAAACGGACTGACCTAGGGAGCAAATGAAGATGTAAGGTCAGGATCTAACTATTGGTATAATTCCTGGGTATTTTAGGTACATACCCTCTGAGTCAAGGGTGCAAATGAGGCGTTTTGTCGTGGGGTTTATTTCTGATCCATTAATTACATTGAATCTACTGGTTGTCGGAGACTTATGGATCAAGTATTTTCCAAAGTGATTCTTGCCTGGAAAAACTTACATCGGCTGACACCCCCCCCCCCCCCCCGGGGAATTACTTTCAGAGCTTTCATATTTTACAAAGCACTTAAAGGGACCCGATCACCTTTCAAGCATGTTGAGTTAACATGAAAAATACCTTCTTCCCTTAAATGGGAATGGCGCAATCACAGGTGTCAACATAAACACAGCACATGGGCCGTGTGCATCGCGGAGCCACAACACGTGTCAATCAGGAGATGCCTAGACTGACTTGACCCAAAAAATGTAATACAAATTCCCGCCGGCTGAAACATCGCGTCTTGTGTGCTCAAAATCGGACCTCCGGTCACGCTGCTTTGTTATGGTGATTTTACCATCACGCAGAGACATTACAAGGTGTTTAACAGTCGATGTATGGTACTGAGACTGTGTGCTGGGACGGTTTTGCTGGGAAACTTTTATATAAGTAAAACTTAAGTGATACATATATTGTGTGAAAGAATAGGCATAATATTGCTCCTTTAAGAATTTGACCTGTTTCAGGTGTAAGTGCGAGTCGCAGACCTTGTTTAGAGGACGCGGCAGTGGACCCATGTGCTATCGGAATCCATCACCGAGTTCGACCGACGATCGGTTCCAGCAGTTCTTATTATCAGTGGTCAGAGGGTGACCTCCACCTGGACTGGTATGGGGAGGAGCAAGGTCAAGGGCGTTACCAAGGTAGCGCTGCCGGAGGAACACCTATGATGTGGACAACTTCTACGTAAGTCTGAGAAAAGACTTACTCAAACATATTCTTATGAAATTGCTGATACTTAAGCTTCCTTTTGCCTTGTTCATTTAGTGGAGGGTAGTCTTCATTTAGTTTTAATAAAATACACGATTTATATTTACATGTTTCTTAGAATGTCCCATAAAGAACATATTTACCTCGTAAAGTGAAATTGACTTCGTCTGATACACATGTATACTGATTGACAAATCTGGTAAATTGTATCGAGTGAACTAATTCATCAATTAAACAATTTGTAATTTAAACTGATTATCGTTAAATTTTAAAATATTATTTGAACACGGGTGAAATAATCAGACAAAGTGTATTTTAGATGTTGCCTATTATTCTGGTTTTTTTTCTTACGTAACAAAGACCCGGCGGAGCGTCCGTTGAGGTTGATGGCCGTGGATATACAAACCTTAATCGATTTGGAGCACACTTTTGGTTGCTTGATATTGACATGGAATGTTCTGACACAGAAAACGGATGGTTTGAATTCAAGGTGATGCATGATGGGTATCGCTGAATATTCATTTAAGCTGATTAATCATAATTATACATGATCTTGTAATATTTATTGAACAGTCTGTTTACATTAATAGTTAATTAAAGTATCAATAATCCTTCATTTTGAAATATACAAAATAATCTCCATTCATCATATTTATCTGTAGCTTTCCTAAGTATTCCATCACTAATTGTTAAGCTGTAGGCCCTTGGCTTGCTGTGTTTTTTTTTTGGTTCTAACTTAAATATTAAATTCGCATCGGGCTAGATAAAATCTGTTCCTCTAGTGGGTGAACATTGAAATTTTGCGATTATTTCCTCAAATTTAAATATTTTCATGCAATTAGACACAAAAGTTGTCTGGGACTAAAGGCCTAATATGAGAGAAAGAAAAACTCATAGCAGAAAGCAATTAACATTTATATTTAACAACCTTCTAGTTTTTTAGTGACATGTCGTCTGCGATGGGTTGCCATCTTCACATTCATAACATTTTTTAAAACATTTAGAACGTTTCTATGACAAGAAACAACCAATCTGCAGCTTTTCTATGTAGATTTTGAGCATGTGACCAGTGACCTCGCCCTTTACCATTGGGGATCAGGTGTTGTCAAAAATATCCTATTTTCTCATTTATTGATTTTATGTTTTTGGTCTATTTTTATTTAATCAGGCCTGTGTCCCATTCATTCATTGCCAATATCAATGAACAGATTATAGATTTCTTTCATCCTGCGTTAACATATATAACCTCAACCTCTGGGAAATAGCATATTTTCTGTTATTTTGTAAACTATATTGGTATTTTATGTATGACAGACATATATAACACCAGTGGAAGGTTGGGAAACCAATATCGACCAGTTTAGCAAGTGTGGTGGTGACCCAAACAACGTCAAACCGTACTCCAGTATAAACCACATGGGGAGATGCGGGATGATGAACGTCTACTACAAGGGCCAGCCTGAGTGCAGCGTGTACAACATCCCCAGCTCCCCGGGCACCCAGCCACCCGGTCAGTTGTTAAAACCTTCTCTCTGGCCATGGGACTAAAGTTCCCAAATTACCTGCATGATAAACACAGGCGTAGGGATCTAATTGGTTAAGGGGTCGATTTAACCGGAATTTTACACAAATACATTATTTTTCTTTTAATCGACAATATACAGCACAAACAATATAAACAGATAACTGAGAAGATAAAAAATTGTTTTCTGCCCTCCTTTTATAAGCCACCAAAATATCAATTATTTTTCAACATTTACGCCAACAGATGTCTTGCGCCGTGAGACAGATTGCTTATATGTCAGTACGCTTTCGGGAAATGAAAATCTCTTTTTTAACAGTGTTCAACAGCTGTTCTCCTTGATAAATATATTGGTGAAGGTATTTTAAATGTGAATTAAATCCGAAAATGTATGTACATCCACATGCTATGTGTACCATATCTCTTGGAGAATCCGTGATAGGGCGGAAGCAAACGCTTCCTCTAATTTATATCCTTGAGTTAACCAGGCCCTTGATCTACCGCACATGTACCGCCGTTTCGGCCCTCCTACATTAGAGAGTCTACGACCAGCGTACAGAACGTCTTTACTTCGTGCGTACAGGACCGCCTCATGGCCTACAAGTACGCTGTCACTTGCCTTAAACCAGGCAAGTCGTTAGCTTATTTCGGATACTTTCTGACAACACCTACCCTGTTCTAGAAACATTCCGTTTTAACTCAGCACATTGGTGAATCCCACTGCAATTTGTTGAATTTCTGACCGCATGAATATAAGCATATGGCTCTCACGGGTTATCGGACGTCAGCCAACTTGTACGCGGCACAGGAAATAACGCGTTACCATATTTTCAGTTTTGTTTGTGAGTGCACATGTATTCTTTCGTGTCAATTCATCATTCGTAGCCTAATTCCAGGGTTATCGGCGGTTTACTACGATTTCAGTGCAGCAGGATGGAGAACACGTTAAGTACATCCTCCCGTATCACGACTCAAGATAGGTTTACCAGCTCACTATAAATGTTGTGTATTCACGGCTACCGCACATGGAGGTCCTAGGTTTATTGCTAGGTTATATAATACCGAGGAACACCCAAAAGCGCAATTTAGTTTTTGAGTTATATACAGCCATGCACGGTCTTCCCATTAAATTTGCAGAGCACCGACCCTGTGTGCTAGACAAACGTGAAAAATTACACCGGTTTTCGAAATTACGATCTCCCTATACCCGCGCGCTCTACTCCTAGACCACAATAACTGGTCAACAAATAGATTATATTTGCACCGACTATCCGGAATTTAGATCAGATGACATGGGTCGAATACAAGACCAATTTAAATTATTCCTTGCCGAATATAACCGCTCAGTCATGTACAAATATCATCGACAAAGATTACTGACGTATGTTAAATCTTACTGATGCGGCGGTCTGGTCGAAATATTAGAGAATGAATATGGAACTCTCTTTATTCAATTTAAAAGCTGGATGTGGAGTGCGAAAAATGTTTGAGTCTCCGGCTACGGTTGAGTTAGACACACCAGGAATCCTGCCTCAGATCGTGGGCGGCAGTGCAGCTAGTATAGGACGCTGGCCATGGCAGGGGGTGCTGCAGTATAATGACGTCATCGGGGGATGTGGTGGTGTTCTCATATCTCCCGGCTGGGCGCTGACGGCTGCACATTGTGTTTCCGGGTGAGTATTTGCAGTTGCATTACAATGAGAATAGAAATGTTAATGGTTATGAATATATTCTTTTGGATATATTCTGTTATTCCTTTAGGCCCTTACAGCCTGCATTTTATCGTCATATATTCGCTATTATATTTGACACACAGGCAATGTTAAAGTGCTTGTCTAAAATAAAAAAAATCATACATTTTTCCGAAACAGCGAACAAGTCAGGTTCTTTGTTTCTGTACTCGTGGAATCGAATTTCGAAATTGTCTAAATTTAAAATTTTACCATTTACGTAAACAATTTTAGGACAAACCCGGCTATCTTGAAGATAAGATTTGGCGAACAACATCTTGCGGTTACCCAGGGAACAGAACAAGCCATCCAGGTCCAGAACATCATCATCGTAAGAAACAAAGTTTCAAGTCAAAAGCGAATGGTGGCAGAAGTGGGATAGAATAAGAGAATTGGTGTATGTCTGGACTAGTTACTTTTATTAATTCTTAAGAGCGTCCGATGGCCATTTAGGTTATCTTTTCCATTTCAAAATAATTTACGTGAAAAGTTGTGCAGCTTGATATTTAGCTTATATGCATTTGATAGCTAATGTTATTTCTCGTTTTCACAATGACTTTAAATTAACAATTCCGCAATCCATTTAAACTTAGATGGTGGCTATATATGTAAACTGATAGGAAAATAATAACTTTATCATAGAAAGCTGGTTCCATATTTCCTCAAAGCAAGTCCCTCCCCTGAGTATGTACGTAGTCTGCAAATATACCGCATTAAATCTGTTTTCATAAATGAAAGGTTTTCACAACTGACGGACATCGTTTCGTGTGCATTTTCTTATATGAACTGCAAACAAAACAATGAGAGAAAGCATTGCAAATATTAACAAATGCAGTTAATACGCATGGGGCAGTTTTTTTGCACACTATGCACAAGGGATTCGGACTAGATTTACAGATGCATCAGAAACAGCATCGACTGCAGCGGTTTAGACTGTTAACAAAACAGGGATAATTTGAACAACACTGAAGAAATTATATTATATTATATTATATCATCACTACAATCAAATATGCCTATAATGACTTCCCCTAAACTCTGTCTCAATAATGTATTATCTGAAGCATGAACAGTACGGAAACCCCGGGCCTGGAGAGCCTTACAATGACAGAGATATAGCCCTGCTTCAACTCAACCCTGCCCACCTGAACATGAACGTATATGACGTCAACACGGCCTGTCTACCCACGGGTTACAGTACAGACGCATTCGTTAACGACGAATGCTGGGCCACTGGGTTCGGCGGAACACAGGGTATGAATACACCATTTCATTGCTATTTTGACCGAAGGATTTTTGTATAATTGATACAACATTAATATTTTTGAAAATAATTAATGGTCAACCGAACTCAACTAGTGTCTGTTTCATCCCTTCATATACACATATCTTTGGGGTTTTTATTATTAGTTACAGTTGGAGGGAGAAATTGTACTATATGTAGAAGATTAGTGGACCTAAATATCAACAAGGAAAAAACACCTACCTTGCTCAAAATTTTAAGACAGAATTATTTTTAAAAATTGAAAACTCAGTCTACATTACACAACATATATATCAACCCTGTTGACTTATAAACTGTTGTTTGGTTGATGTCATGTAAACACTCAAAAAAAATATTTTGACCGGCCAAAACAAATATGGCTGCTCATGCAGGGACACATCTGATTAGTCAGATCATTGGAAAGAGTAAAAAAAATTGTGAAACAGGACACTAGAAATTTCGTATTTTAAGTAAATTGCCATGTCAGAGCGTTACTTCAATATGCAGCTGTCCATGAAACCATTGAATGATATGATGCTTTGAAAAAGTAATCTCTTAAAAACAGGTGAACACAGGTTGGTGGAACAGATCACTTTTAAGGTCTTCAGAAAAAACATCTCTCTGCTGTGTATGAAACGTAGCACAGAGACGTCTGGTGGAGAATGCAGAAAATATAATTGCATCTCCTAGATTTCTGCAGTCTGTTCAGTATTAAGTATATATAAAGTCTGTTTAACCATTATATGAACAATGCATTTCTGAATTTCTCTCTATATTACTCATGTTTTGCTGAAATGATTAGGTACTTCTGACAGTTATCGCCTGAACGAGATCAAAGTTCCTGTTTATTCACACGCGGATTGTGTCGCCACCTGGGGAGCGGACCGGGTAACTGTAAGACAGGTTTGCATGGGGACCTCTTCTAGATCTGCGTGTGGGGTGAGTGTAACAAATATGAACCAAATTTTATTCGGGGGGGGGGGGGGGCAAAGATCCCCTGAAATATTGCAACCTGTACACTAATGTTATCTCGTTCCTCTATATTCTCTGTAATTGCGTTATCCTAGAACCTTTTTCTGGTGAAACTAAAGGCAATCGAAAAAGAAGAAACAGCTTCCCGCCCCCTTCGGCCGCCTCGTTGATGCACCGTTACAACACCAACTTTATAAGGACAGTACCGGATTTACATATCCCTTGAGCGAGCTGCAGTCCAAGATCTCATAATCCTGAGAGAGGGATGGGTCTAGAGGGGCCTCTTCATAATAAATAAATAAATACATTTAATTGTATCCGACGAAAAAGAATTTCGCGGATACGTTTTTTTCAATCGGTTTGGTACCCGTCGCGTTCGTTTCCGGAATATTGCTGGAGAACCGCTGTCCAAAATTTTCCGAGATTTGGCATGCATTGATATAAGGGCAGATCTATATACTAGAGCATATGTGAACTGGTGCCCCATCGTAAGGGTAACATGTAACATGATCTTTTATTTTTCTCATTTGCGTTGAGTCCATTTGTGCGTCTATTTTTTTGTGTGAAATTAATGCATATATCTCAGAAGAGACGTGTTGGCCTGAAATATTACATGTACATACATCTCATATACCGTTCTCTCGTAAAAAACTGGTGGCGCCACCTACAATCGTGTTTGCGTGGTGTCTGTCGGTGCGTTTGTTTTGGCAAAATTTACACATATCTCAGGAGTGGTTGGATGCACTGGCCATATTTTTTTCAGTCTATCGGACTCAGATATACCTTTATCTCGTAAGAGACATTATGGCACCCGATGGTGTCCATTTATGCGTCTATTTTTAGTGTAAATTACACATAGGCCTACCTCAGCAATGCATGGGTGTATCGGCGTGAATTACTGCAATGTTGGATATACTTATCTCATATACACAATACCGGTGCTGCATTCAACAATAGTTTCCTTGCTTTGGGGCACTGTTTTAACACCCTTTTACTTCTTTTTAACAATCACACAGGGTGAAATCATGCAAGCCTGAAATTTTACATTCTCAAATATCTTGATTACTAGTATATTGCAACCATGATTTGTGGCGCCACCTATAATAATTTCCCTGCCTTTGTGCAGTTCAACTCCCTACAATAATTCAATACAATAAAAAACTGAATAACGCTAAATCTATTTGACGGACTTCTTTCAAATTGTGCATCGGCTTAGCATTTTTGTCTGAGGTAAGTGTCAATGCGAATTTTGATCATAACCGTGGTTACTGGAAAATGATCTTGACGTCATATTGTATTTGAATATCATTAATATAAAGGATTAAATATCTCTGAGATGCTTTATTTATCATTCTTAAAATATGCTAAGTAATCACGATAGATGTTCACTACCGTTTTTCTATTGCACATGCTTTTGGCGCCACCTACAAAACATTCTTCTCGTTGAACATGGCATGTTGCGCCATCTATAGGTAGCATGTTAGTAGTGGTATACACTGATTTTACGTCGGATGGCCCATATAGGGTATTGTTTTATATATATATATATATATATATATATATATATATATATATATATATATATATATATATATATATATATATATATATATATATATATATATATATTGATTTCAGGGTGATTCTGGTGGTCCCCTAGTGTGTAAGAAAGACAACAAGTGGGTAGTTGTTGGGACGACGTCTTGGGGAACACAGGAATGTCAGGGGATGCCGTCCGTGTACACGCGGATCACGGAGTTCCTGAGCTGGATACAGGGGATCACAGGACTACCAGTGACGGAGTCAAGAAGATAACTAGAGCACATCAATAAATAAAAAAGGTTTTAACTTAACTTAATAAAAACAAGCAAATTCGTGGAATTTATGTCCTCCGCTTTGGGATCTTGTTGTCTTTCATGCTTGATAAGCAACCAGAATTATGACATGAGAAATCTTGAGTGTACATGAAAACTTTAACAGATCCACTATGACATGTTGAGACATCTGCAGGCGAACATAAAAACTAAAACACATTGAGAAATAGGACCAAAATACACTATGACATGTGAAGACATCTGCAGGCAAACATAAAAACTAAAACGAATTGAGACACTTCAACACCAGTCCCAACCAAGGTATGCATGAGAGCAATCACTGACCTAAATTTGAATGATATCGGATAAAATTTAGGAAAGTTATCACACGGAAACGGAAGAAAACAGACAGAGGGACAGACAGGCAAACCGAAATCAATGTCCCCCGCTTCCGCGGAGCGGGGGACAAAGAAAACAAATTAATGTATATAGTTACTATCTCACAAAATCACAAAATGGAACAGTCACTATAACCCTAAGTGTACCCTTCATCGAAACGACCTCTGGTGGATAGGTACTGTGGGACGGCCAGGACTACTTATCTCAACTATCAAACTTTAAAATAAAAATTGGTTACATTTCAGGAAAGCCTTTTCTGTTAATATTTCACATGCGTATGGTTACAAAATATTACTTGCTTCGGTAAGTCCTCACTACAAAAATACCCATGTTTATATAATTTGCCTGGAATTATTCTAATCCAACATATTTGAACAGACAACCTTACTCTCTTCACTACGTTTTTACCTGCTTATCTGGTGAATGTAGAAGCCGCGGTGCATTGTGGGGGTCAGATTATGACGCATGTAAAACCACAACAGTATGCAGAGTCGTACTCTTGAGAATTCGAGTCTGCTCAGTGTGCCCTTAGTGTGTTTTTGTATGAAGAAATGTCTGCTTGTTTACATGCAAACAGTATAAAAAACACACGTGTTCATAGTCAGTTTTATGTTCCTGTGGTGTGACAAAAGGATGTTATACTAACTGTATCAGATATGCCCTCTAGGGATCCAAGCTTCCGATAAACCCTTTGTTTTGGAAGTATAATGTTATTGAAATCCATATATTTTGTTCCTAAGATCCTGCTCAGACTATCATATGTTGTAACTCTTTATTAATTTAAACTATTTATTTTACATGATAGTTATTTCAAGGCACTCAGGCTTTGGCGTTCGGTAGTATCTAGAGGAAAGCGGAGAGCACGGAGAAAACCACCGGGCTTTGACGGGCCACTTTAACCCACTTTCATTTGTAATCACCCAGGGGATCGAACGATTTATATATATATCATAAATTTCATCTTTCAATCTTGAAATCTATATACTTTCATTTGATACCATACTGGATAGAAAATACTTATATATATATATGTGGTGGGAATTGGTTTTAAAAAATCACAAACGTTGATCGAAACATAAAACGACCGATGATCGATTATTAATCGATTATTTAATGTACATCTCATTCTCTATTGCCTTGAAATCTGCCGTACATTAGTACCTAAAATATTGACCCCAGTAAAAATTGTGACATATATATCGGTATTCATCATGAAACCATCAATCCACCCGCATCCAAGGTTGAATTGCCGACAGGATTAGATTCTTTGCATGTGAAAAATGCAATCGATTTAATCGATTTATATATATATATATATTGAATATAATTCGGCTATAACTTTGCTCAGTTTACAAGTATATTTTGCCGGGATATAATAAAACCGTAAATAAACTATAGACATACAGTCGACGTCACTCATGACATAATATCCGGGCATTAGATAATCATATTTGGTACTTTGCATCGGTGTGAAAGTTATAAGTCTCTCTGTTCTATTGGCTTCTGTGGCGGCGTAAATTGTACATAGACTGGGACCGGCCGGGGCTTGTCAGTTTCCCTTCTAGAAAATAAACCCCGTTTTATTTGTTCCCAAGTTTCGCTTTGTTTATTCGATTTTGTATCAGGTTTAAATGTTGATGAATATGTATTGTTCATGTGAACTCCTGTCTTACATGTTTTCTAATTACATGCACACACGGTAATCCTTCACTCAGTGCAAGGCATCAAATTAGGCCTTTCAAAACATCAGAATTCCTCTGCTTTTCAGGATTAATTTTAGACTTCTTAAAACTGTCTCTCCTTCTAGTTGGAACTTTCTTTTAAGTGTTTTCATGCATGTCCGTAAGATATTTCCAACACATGTTTAACAGACTGTCTCTCTAAAGACAATACACAAATCGTACCTTGTAGCGTATGAGAAACGTATACTATAACAGCCCTGCCTGGGCTTTAGTATTAGCGTTTACTAATAAAATGCTTAAAATAAAACGTGAGTCCATGTACCGATAGACTTAACTCAGTGCCAGCTCCGTAAATCTCCGTATGGTGAATCCCTGATATTTGCATATTAGGGCGTCACAATTAAGGCTCCTGACGATTACCTCGCATTTGCATATCAGGCCGCCTGGACTCCTGTGAATGGCATCGTTGCTATGAGGAGGCAAACAGCGTCCCATAGGCAATAGACAGCTCAACCCGCTTGGTAACAATCGCACTGAAATCGTGCATGTTTTCAGAAATTCCGCACATGGACCTTCGTGTCCTATGATATATCTCTGCTGTTCGAACATACGGTCCATGGGCCAAATTTAAGTGCATTATAGACAATGTCACATCGATTTTGTACTGTGTATTTGTTAGTGTTCAATTTACACATGAAAGTCTTGCCAACATGCTGAACGTCGTGATCGTTTCAGACAGCCGGTACATGAACTACAGTTTGACTGCGTTCTTCGCGTGTGGACCTGAATATCTCACGCTGATTGGCTGAGTTTGAGACACATTTAAAACCGGCCTACTGCGATAAGCAATGGTCTGATAAACGGTGACACACTGACTCACTGAGGCTGAGGGTTAAATATAGTGTTAAAATAGGCGGTTACTGAATTAACCATGTTGGTTTTGAAAAAGATTCTGGGAAAGACCACTATAATTACTCCTTACGTCACTGGCAAAGACCTTAGTTCAGCGAGGCAGTGATGTGTGGCGCTGACTGTCCGGAACGGCCCAAGTTTACCAGTCGATGAGGGTCAATAAGAGGGTCAGAGAGTAGTAATTATAGTTATGTAAGTTGCCACGTCGTAGCAGTACCGAGACAGTGAGAGCCGTTTGATATCTCTGTCAGAGCCATTTCATTGACTGGGCCAGTCTAAATAATAGTGGACCCACGAATACCACGTAGGCCTATATTCTATTTCATCACCCCTGTCCACCTAATTTTTCGCAATATTTCTTTCAAATCTATTTCATTAGCCAATGTACATTAGTTTTTAACAAAATAGGCAATGTGGCGATTTTCGATGATTTAAATAAGTATGAAATATATCTAAATTGCGACGACCGGACGGTTTTTGTCTGTTTAGAAAGGGCTGCAAAAAAAAAATGACGTCATTTCATGTGGCCATCTGTTTATTTATGTGATGTAGGAAGGACGTATATGTGACGTAGCAAAACACCACCGTGACGTCACCCTTACGAATCGTCAAATGGGTCTTCAAGTTGTTTAAGGATGTTAGCTCAGCTAGGTCGTCACTGATATGTCGCAAGACCGTACATTTTTCTTTCTGAATTAATCATATGGAATCCATACATGGGAGATTATTATTTTGCCTGATTTTTTTCTGAGGTAAATAAAGACGGACAGGGGTAATATATGGAATGGAGAATAGTATAAGTGTGGCCTGTGACATGGACAACAGCGGCAAAAATGATTATGTAAGGCCAAAACAAAAAAAGGTATGCTTCTCAGGCACTTTTTTTCAGAAATCAATGCGGGCGGGCGCTTTTTTTATTATAAATTTTTTGGTATGTTTCGATAAAAATGTCAAATGATAAGGGAAAAGCATGAAAATAACAGTTTTATTTTGCTAAATAAGTAAAAGCACTACAAAACAAAGGAAATTGTATATGGTTTTAACTTCTTGAAAGAAATGTCGGAGCGGCAGCAGCTGAAAATTGGATGGTTTTTATTGAAAATCAAAATAAAAATTTTTGATGCGGGGGTTTAAAAATGATGCGGGCGGTGCCTGAGAACCATACCTTTAATTTTTTTTGGACTGATATATGGAATTGTCAACCTTATAAGGTTATATTCTTGTGTGCTCCCTTAATGATTTCCATTGCTTAATTCTTATAGTCACGATCGAGGCCTTAGTATATTTCCCGATGTATAATTATGCAAATATAGAGGAATAAAATTGTATTATATAAATAATTTGTATCAAAATTTGCTTCCTCTGTATTTGTATAACTATATACAGCACTTGTTCCATACCATATATAGGGCGCCTAGCAATTGTTTATTGCGGGGGAAATCACACATATATATATATATATATATATGCGTGCGCGCGCGCGCGCGTGTGTGTGTGCAGATTTAGCCCCTTTCGCACAACCTTGAGCTAATTAAATTCTTAAACGTACAACGACCTTTTCCAGGAGATTTAATTCTTTATTTTTACAAAGCAACAATTCTGGTTTGAATGGCACCCAAATTACTTCCTTCAGACACTCCCTCACAAGCCTACAAGGATTTGTATATATCGATCATGTCTTTATGACTAGCCGAAAATGAAAAGAACTCTAGTAACACGTACCCAATTAATATACTGTCGATCAATTTTAGCAGAGATTAATAAAAAAATAAACACAGTTTTTAATACCAGCTGAGATTATGACCCAAAGCCAACCAGAGCTAGCAAGACCAATTACTTTTAACGTCGTCTAACCCGGTGATCTATCCTTAAAAGTAATTGGTCTATAAAACCCCCTGTCATGTAAGCACAATGACTTGGCTACATTCTACAAAAATACTGGTTGAAATTACCAGGAATTAGTTTTTCTGAGACACCGCCCGACACGGTTAAATGCAAACCAGCAGGACTTTAAATGTTAAGCAGCAAATGCTGTAATGAAGTAAAATTGCCATAGTGCCATCTCTTCTTGACAATTGTGCTGCATATTTTCATTTATATATCCAGTCAATATCCAATCCTTTGTTGTGATGATAATATGAGAGAAATTTTCATTCATGATCTCTCATTTTATGCAAATAACTGTCTGACTCACTGGTGCGTAAGAGTCCTCCAAATAAGATGGCGTCAGTGGCACATCTCACTCTGTCAAATGAGAGAAGTTGAGGGAGGCCACACCGTAGTTTTAACAAGTCATCTGTTATCATAACTTATGGAATATTTAACTTTATTATAGGTAAGCATCCTTTGGTGTACATACAGCACACTTCATGTTTAAAGCCCATCCACGATAAACTACGACGTTGGATTTTGTCCATCAGCATTGCTGATATTGTGATAGCCCGAACTACGGGCAGTACGGCCGATGATCCAGCCTTGTTTGTGTTACAGCCTACAGGCCTGTACTGTACTGTAGCTACAATGCTGACAGTGGCCGCCAGCCGTTCTCATCGCCACCGGACCAGAATGCCACCTGTTGTGATCGCCCCCCTGGACCGATCGCCCCCAGTTCGTGGTCGCACCTTAGTTGCTAGAAGTCGCCATCATGATTAATATAGACCAACAGTTATTTGATGTTATTAACACTGAGTTGCTATTTTAATATGACGAAAACGATTTATAGGGGAATGTGAAATGATTGACAGTTCATAAATGCTATATACCAGTTCAGCTATTCGAATGGACACATTACCTCTTGAAATCTATTTAATGATCTGTTGAAATCTGTTAAAATATGAAAGAAGGAAATAAGATTATCTAAAATCTTTTGACAATATTCCTTTAATATTTCTGAATATTTTTATTGTCATTATTATTATTAGTATTATTTTAATTAATATTGTATTATTATCATGTGTTATTGTATTTTTAATAGTCTTAATAGAACCACGATTCAAGAATGTTTTACAGTTTATTATATTCAGATAAAAAAAAACAGAACAGTCACACAATAATAATAATGATAAATAAAATTGATAATAATAATAAAAATAATAATAAAATAATAATAATAAAAAAAGTACATGGATCATGGACTCAGGGTCCCTATGCTCACTTTGCTTAACATTTATACATATTTAAGTTTAAATGAACAGGGGTGATGGACACTTGTACACAGGTAACCACAGGGGGTGCTGTACACAGGGCAATCAGGATCCATGGCAACCAGTCATACACAAACAAGGGCGATCAGTAATCAGTGGCTATCAGTCCCATTCCCACTGAAGGTAATGTACACTTTAAATTAGCTGCCCTTCCTACTACCGGGTAGGGTGTTGTCAGGAAGGAGGCCCCTTCCAGAAACGCCAAAGGTGCATTAAATAAAGGAGAATTTTACAATAGGTGCGACATTATGGTTCAATAAACTGTTTAACTTTACTCTTTAGGGTGACACATTTGACGGGGCTATACCCATACTGTTGTAGTCTGCTTGACATCACCTCATATCCACCTGTCTTTTTAAATAGAAGTGTTTTATTATATACATTTCAAGGGAAATAATTATAGTGTAGAGGATTAAAGGACCTTATTTTCAACAAGGTAAATAAATAACAAGCATGCACCTTATTTAAGAAACAGAATTATTTGAAAATATGAGAAATCAGTCTACATTTTACAACATATCAGATCCACTTAATGCCAGTCAACATCATTGTTCACTTACAGAAACAGACTCTTTTGACAGCTGCTCATTTGAGGATGTCATGTAATCACTTAAAATTATAACCAGGTAAAACAAAGATGGCTACTCATACAGGGACATATCATATCTGCCAGATCATTGTAAAGGGACTTAAAAAGTCGTGAAACATAAAATGGGGATTTATTGTAAGTTTTGTAATTGCCTTATTTGGTTGCCACTTCAAGATGTAGTATTCTAGGAAATTGTTGAAAAATATAAACTTTTAAGATAGATAAAATACAGGTGGTTAGTAGACCCCCCTCCCCCCCAGTTATCTAGGAAATTGTTGAAAAATATGCGAGTTACAGGCATAGCTTAGCTTATCCCCATGCAAAGGCAAGTTTGCAGCTTTAAGTGGCTTCACTACTAATTAGCACTGTGACCTTGATTAATAGGATTATGACTATGAGCCCATCTGTACTGTGCAGGCATGATGTTTATCTCCTGCCAGGTCATATATGTGTTTCTTGTGTTAGGATCACTCCCCAACACATTCAACAAATGTGATCTCAAATTAATAAGTATCCATCTGTTGCTACACTTATTATACTGACACGCACCTTGCTGCCAAATTTAGAATGGTTGCCATAAACTGCAATATGTTACTGTAACATAACTTCACAACTTCATAACTGCACAACTACAGTGCATATATGCTCCAATGCACAACCTGGACAATCAGAAATTAACTTAGGTGATACAGAGACACCAGCAATATTGGTCAATATCTATAATTTGCAGACTAGGTATTTTTGCTAAGTATTATTTTGATGATTATAAATTATGTTCTTTTTAAATTGTAATTAGATATAAAACAGATGATGTTTGTTCATGGACCAATGCCTGATTGTTGTATTTACTCAACTATCTTTTCATCCACAGTAAACAGGGAAAAAAGTCTGCACAATGGATCAGATATTGAAGGGACTACTGGCTTCCAGTCACACTGACCAGGTGAAGAAACCAGTCTTCTTGAGAATTGCTGAAGAAGGCAAGAAACAGCAGCAGGTCAGTGGTTCAGTTCTTGTCATAGGAGTGGTAAAAAGGAACAATCAGGCTAGGCAATCAATTGAACAATAACAATAAACATTGAACAATAAAAACACTTATTACGAGATTAAAATGAATGAGATTATTCATGGTGAGGATCAGTGGTGACGTCTGTTGGAAAAAATCGGTATTACCGGTCATAACTTTGACGGAGCCGGATTTCCTTGGAATCTATGCTGTTTATAAAAAGAATTCAGAAAATCAAAATATGTAATTCAGAACACTATAAAATCTTTATAAAAATTCAAATTTAGCTGGTTACTTACTGACATTTTTTAGCTCAGCTGACTGAAAGTCATCTGAGCTTTAGCGATCACTCTTTGTCCGTCGTCCGTCTGTCCGTCCGTTAACCAGGCACAAATCGTAACCGCTGAACCTAGAACCTTGTAACTTGGGATTCTGAGAGGTCCATAAAAAATCTCCTTGGAAACCAGAAATTAGGTCTCTGTTACCCATATCCTTCGAGCTATGTGGCCCCAAAGTACCCCCCCAGAAAAGTCAAAAATTTCATACAAAAACTTCAATATCTCATTAACTACTTGACTGATGGTCATGATTTTTGGCATACATATTGATCATGAGATGTTACATCACTTCCTGCAGACTGGTGGCGCCACCTGTATTTTTCGATTTTTAACGAATTTTTTTCTCTATTTTTGAGACCTTTAAAAATGTGAACATCTGTTAACAAGGCACAAATCATAAAGACTGGACTTAGAATCTTAATTCTTGACACACTGAGAGGTCCATGAAAAATCTCCTTGGAAACCAGAAATTAGGTCTCTGTTACCCATATCCTTTGAGCTATGGGGCCCCAAAGTACCCCCCAGAATAGTAAAAAATTTCATACAAAAACTTCAATATTTCAATAACTACATCACTGATGGTCTTCATTTTTGGCATACATATTGATCATGAGATGTTCGATCAGTTCCTGCAGACTGGTGGCGCCACCTGTACTGTTTGATTTTTTACGATTTTTTCCTCTATTTTTGAGACCTTTGAGGATGCTGTCATCTGTTAGCGTGGCACAAATCGTAACGACTGGACCTAGAATCTTCATTTTCGACACACTGAGAGACCTATGAAAAGTCTCCATGGAAACCAGAAATGAGGTCTCTGTTACCCATATCCTTCGAGCTATGGGGCCAAAAATTACCCCCCAGAATAGTAAAAAATTTCATACAAAAACTTCAATATCTCATTAACTACATCACTGATGGTCATGATTTTCGACATACATATTGATCATGAGATGTTTCATCAGTTTGTGCAGACTGGTGGCGCCACCTGTATTTTTCAATGTTCACGAATTGTTTTCTCCATTTTTGAGACCTTTAAGGATGTAGTTATCTGTCAACAGGGTACAAATCGTAACGACTGGACCTAGAATCTTCGTTCTTGACACACAGGGAGACCCATGATAAGTCTCCATGGAAACCTGAAATTTGGTCTCTGTTACCCATATCCTTTGAGCTATGGCACTCCAAAGTACAGCTCAGAATAATGGAAAATTTGATACAAAAGCTAAAGTATCTGAACAACTAATGCAGAGATAACCATAATTGTTTGCATGGATATTGATCATGGAGTGTTTCATAAGTTTCTGCAGACTGGTGGCACCACCTGTATTTGTTCGTTTTTTTTTACGAAATTTTTCTGTATTTTTGAGACCTTTAAAGATATGAACATCTGTTAACAGGGCACAAATCATAAAAACTGGACCAAGAATCTTCATTCTTGACACACAGGGAGACCCATGAAAAGTCTCCATGGAAACTTGTTATCATGTCTGATACATGTACCTCAAAATTGAATAGCCTATCTTCTCGGCTCTCGCCCCGATGTCATGTTTCTGGAAAAAACCTTCATCCTTGAATGTGTATAGCCCGGTCATTTACTTCTGTTTAATCTTTGTTTTTTTTTATACAATCACGGATATATTGTATGAATAGAAATACTGTTTGAAATCTAAATCTGTGATGAAAATTTCATTTCTTGAATTACTCGGAAGATTCGAATCATTTTCATACCGGTTACTTCGGTATTATCATTGTCACATCCTATGTTGACATCCCTCCATTTCACAATTTGCTGGTGCGTTTGAAAACATAGCTGGTCAACTTAACTAAATATCAAAATAACTGAAGTTACCTTGTCGAGATACGCACGTATAGCAAACATGACGCGTGAAAACGAGTGATTTTAAAGTGAAATTAATATGGCCGGTCGAGATTAGCAAGTTTTTTTTCCTCAAGAAAGTTTCCGTTTGGGGAGCCATCTTGTCCAGATAGCGTTCACGCAAGGCACACTGGGAGGGAATAGGTGGCTGTTCTGTTTACCACCCACCGCGTACAGCTGTTCAAAATATTCTTAGCAGAACACCAGGGCGTTTCAGCACATGGCGGCACTCAAACTTGATTTTAAAACGATCGTCAGCCATTATGCGACTCTTTACGATGTCAGCTTTTTATTCATTTTACTTTCTAAACAAATAATCGTTGCTAAATAATGCTGCAAATGAGTTTAAAGTAGGCATTTATTTCAATGTTGCTTGACCATGCCCAACGAAGTGGGCCGCTGTGTTACAGCAGGGGTGTTTTAAACGTATTATTTGGTGACAGTTACCAAGATTTTTATAACAAGTTATATATCGCACAAAAGATATACATGTCAAGGTTCTACATTTAAATTTTATATGTATACCACGAGCCGTGATTAAGTTCGTGCAGGTTGAAAATCTGACAATTTCAGCAGTCTTAGCCATCATGTCGCCCCCCTGAATGCTACTGCGTGATGGTGCGTAATGGTGGATAGTATTCAGGCTTTTTGCTTCAATAAATGTACATATAAACCTCAGTTCAGTGTTCATATTATGGTCGTTGACAGTTGCACGTACATGCAAAGAAGCGTTTTGATGCATACAAGAATCGTTTTGCGTAACCACCATTCAAATGTAACGATCGTTTGGGGAATCATTCTTTTTCTGATAAATGCCTGACCATCCATGTGCAAAAATCGTTAGTAACATACAGATATTTTGTTCTATCTCGAGCGTTAAATATATTTAATATACGTCATCTTGCAACATATTTAACCTCCGTAATTAATACTTTTTATTTTAGTCTTCATTAAAGAAGCTTTGTCGTGATTTATTTTGCTACGTGCAGCTGATTATCTTACCCTCAGGCCAGAGACGGAGTCTGGGTGCGGCCTTTAAGGAGGGTTTTGGGTATTTTGACCTTAGTGGGAGCTCCTTTAAGAGACCTTGCAAACTCAGGGTGCGGCTATAAATAGACGTGCGGCCATAAAAACAAGATTTACGGTAGTCACATTGCAAATGCAAAATGGTTTCAAACCGTTTTCAATCCACATTGAATCTGTATTGAGTGTTCGCACAGCTAACAAATGTGTATCGAATCCATTTTTGCTTAACCATTTCAGTCCACATTTTATTGAGGATTGAAATCATTTTCAATGCAAATTGAGCTTTCACACAAATACATGCATCAGTATGTTTACCTTAAACACCTGGTCAGTGATGATGTGAATCAAATCCATTTTGGCTCAAATCCATTTTTGGCAAAAACAAGCATAACCAGGGCTAAAATTTCACATACAATTAAGTGATGTCACAAAGTGGTCTGTTGTCTGTTGATGTCATTGTTTTGGAAGCTTGACGCTTGGGCTTTGGCCCAAACTGTTTTGTTTTTATTTTCCATTAGCTGATAAACCCAGTAAACCAGGTTTTTTTTGTGGTTTGGGGGGGGGGGGGGGTTAAATGAAATGAGGAATGTTGGCGCAATGTTTTATTCTAAAAGTTCAAATAAAATACAGATTTTCAGTGGGATTCTGTCTTAATAAGTTATGTACAAATATATTTTTCATCAAGTCTTAATATATATATATTATATATGTGTGTGTGTGTGTGTGTCACAGTGTGTGTGTCAGCCTGTCAAGAATTGATATTTTCTTTGTGAAATCATTAAACATGGCCATATCTTACTATTATAACTGTAACTTACAATAGCTCTTGTAACTTAGCTTTATTGTCCCTCTGTCTGTCCACCCTTTACCAGAGGACATAATATTCTTAATTTGAAACCAATCAGTCTTTATGAATTCTGTGTGGGATCCAGAAATTATTTCAGATTATCAAGTGATGAAAAAGCTATTTTGAGTCCCATGAAAGGAATAATTTTCTTTGTGTTCAGGGTTGCAATATAAATTGACCGGACCATGAACTGTTGGTGACCTTAACAGCATATACACTTAATGAATGATCATCAGCAGAGTAGTTGTGAGCAACCAGACGTAACCATTGGCACCATTGGCAATGTAAACAGTCAATCACCCCACAAGGGAGAAATTTAGTGGTGTCACTTATTTTCAGGGGGGATGACTTGTAGGCGTGGGAGGGTAATCAAAGTTGGGACAACTTTTTAATAACCATATATATATATATATATATATATATATATATATATATATATATATATATATCTGTAAATCTGAAACATATTTCAGCTACTTTACAATAAAGTATATAAGGTTTAAAAAAATAAGGTATTATGTTTCTAGTATATGTTAATTCTAATTTAGATTTAGAATATTTCATAGTTAACTCAGAAATGGAACCAGAGTCTAATTCTAATTATTAATATATTTCATTTCCTATAAATAATATTATTCTCTGAATATCCGGGGTGGGGGGGTGATTATATTTACCACCCCTACCGCCCTTGCTAAAAAGTTAGGGGATTTATACCCCATTCCCCCCCCCCCCCCCCCCCCGTATTGACATCCCTGGAGTAATTTGAATAATTTGGGATACTCCCCCAAACAGAACACAAAGGGGTAACTTAGAGTCACACATATTAAAACAGTGTTGCTACAGGTTGTGTCAATCTAGTATTCATTATAAGAAGAGACTTGAGGCATCCACATTTTTTATGCCATTCCTTAAAGCATGTGAAAGGCTGGACCTGGAGTTCAGCATCATATTCATCATAGGAGAACAGAGTTATGAACAAGCAATTCCAGCTGATATTGTTAGTCATGCATTCGTGACCAACCTTTTTGGCTTGTTTGTGATGTCATTGTTGTCTTATTATCAGCTCTTGCAATCATAGACATGGAAAATCTTCTGTGTAGGAGCGTTTTTTTTAAACTCATTTGCATCATTAGGTCATGCAATGGGGGTAGCATAAGGGCTGTGGAGGTCAGTTTGCATTATATACACATATATCCTTTTCAGCTTGCAAAGTTTGAACAAAATCAGCCTGACCAGTTTTTCAGAAAATTGCATAAAAATTTGCTTAATTTTGCTTTGCATATTCATATTGAGAATGTAAATCATTGCATACACCTCTTGTGTGATCTATTATTTCTTGAATATTGTCCAAGTTTAATTTTGAAGGTGAAAAACAAAGAGCAAGGTCAGTTTTTGATCAGCAGTGGTATAGTGTGCATTGGACCAGAAAATTAAAAATAATGTGCTACAGATAAATGCATATTGCAGTAATCTGTCAAAGTGTGCACAAATTTACCCAGTTTTATCTTAAAAAATGCTTACACACTTGTGAAAAATCTACTATTATTATTAACTTTATTAGCTGGTGTTGGTCATGATGTCACTGGTGGTACTTGGCAGCTGAGTGTCATGACCCCTGATTCACTAGTTTCATGTGACTTAGATTTAGAAAAAGACTTAGAAAATGTACATGAATGTTTAACCTCACTTACTAACCTCCAATTCAGCATTTCATTTGTTTAATTGTGATTTAATTGCAGGTGTCAATGGTCATGTCTGTGCTTAAGATCTCATCTGAGATGCTTCTGGAGAGCAGGAAGGAGGTAGAAACACAGGCTGGCAAGCTTATCTTCTCTAACTGGTCCCGCACTAACAGGACTGCCACTAGAGAGTTCTTCGACCCAGTGTTCCTGATGCATCTCATGGACAGTAATGTTTATAATGGTGGTAATGCAGTCTGGATACTGCATGAATGCATGCTGATGTTGCAGGGAAGCCCTAGGTTTGATCAAAGCTGCCAGCTGATTGAAGCACATGCAATCCAGTTTGTTAATAGCAACCCTTGTTATGAAATGGTAGTACCTTTCTGTAAATTTCTACAGGATTTTAGAGACTGTATACCAACTGGGGAGAACACTGCTAAATTTTGCGTGGCAATGGTCCATGCTGTGAGTGTGTTCAGCATGCCGCAGGTCAGCACCAGGGAGTCGATTCTACAATACGTGCGTGATGTAGGTGGCGTCATTGGTAGCTTCCTGAAACACATCTGGGATAATGCAGATCAGGGATGCGTAATGCAATCATTGGAGGCATTGTTTAGAATTATCTCTTACACAGATGAGAATGGGTTAGAGCCTTCTAATGCACTAGGAGGTTTGATCAAGTTCATACCAACAGACTTGATTCAGCAGGTGACAGATAAAGTAGTTACTGACACTCAAGTTACCGACACAGCCGTAGAGCAGGCACTGAAGAGGATGCTCGGATGGCTTAGCTGGCCTGGAGCGGGGAATGTAGAACTCTGGCTCCTGGCCTTCCTCAGGGGACTCGCTGCTGCTCACAAGTACTCGGTACTCATCCGAGTAACAGAGGAGAAGATTGAGCAGGTAACATGTTATTAGTAACACTCACTACAGTAACTGAGACCGAAAGAACAGAAGTATATCATTGTTTCTTTTGATTTCATATTCTTTTCTTGTGAGCCCATCCCTTGTCTTAATTACACAGACTTCAGAAATCATCCTTCACCAGCAGCACTTTCTTTGAATGATTGAATAGCTTTTGAAATTAATTGACCTGTAGTGCACAATGACTGGATCATGGTTAACTCAATGGCAAAATGGCAAGAATTTCATTTTCAGCTTGTGTGGCTTTAAACTAGAGAGATATTTTACTTTTAACAAGCATTAGTGAAATATATTTTTTAAAAAGTTATGTTATGTTTAGTTTTAAAAGATAGCTATTGGTATATTTAAATGATTATCAACACCTGTATCTAATTTTTCATGATATTTTTTTGCAAATTTCATGATATTTCTTGCTACTACAAATCACCTTTTATCAAAGGAGGGAATGTGGCAATTTATGATAATTTAAATAAATATGGAATAATTATATTTACTTGGCAACACATGGATGGTATTCCCTTGTCTAGAGAAGAGCTGCAAAAATGATGACATCATTTCAAGTGGCCGGGTCTGTTTATCCATGTAATTGTGGGACAGGAGGAGGGTCATGCATGCAACATAACAAGTGTTACGTACAAATAGCATTGTAACATCATCTCTCATTGGCTGATTCATAATCATCCAATGTATGCAGATTAAGACCTTTAAATCAGGCAGTCAGTGATATGCTACAATACCATATATATTTCTTAGTCATATTTCATTTTGAACTAATCGTATTGAAGCCATTCACAGGAGAGGTTTTTGCATCAGATAATCACCACATTTGCCTGATTTGCTTCTGAGGTAAATAAAGGTATTATTTTGGGGCATTTGACAAAAATGTTGAAAAAAAAACAGGCAGATGTAGTTAAAATATAGAACTGAAATGTTGAAAATATTAATGTTTTTCAGAGTTAATTGTTTGATTACAGGTGTTTGAGATGTTGCATCACCCGGTTGTGAGGAATAGTGTCCTGGTGGTTCTTTCCCACATGTTACTCAGTTTCCAGCATTCAGCCCATGTCTTTCACAAGGTACTGCAGTTCAGCTTCATTTGATCAGTTTGCAGCATTAAAGGCCTACTTCCATGAAAAAAAAAAATGAAATACTTCTGAAGGTTTATTCATTTACATGTATATGTATAAATTATGGTATAATAAAATCAAGCTTTGCGCACTTAACTGTTAAAATTTAAATCGAAAGACCTGTAATCCACCCCACTCAGGGACCCCGAGCCAAACAGCAACATCCTGGCCAAGGCGATTGTGACATCACAACCAGAACACACCGGGCGGTATTGTTATGGCATCAGTTGAGTTTAACACAATCTTGGGAAAATATGCCAAAGTACTGCGTCGTTGGGTTGAGCAGTAACATCAAGGGTGATGGTGTGAGCTTAATCATATTTTAACAAGTGTATAAGCCACATGTTCGTGCCAAATGGACAGGATTTCCTTTACAGAAAAGGCTGACCTGGCCCCGGCCGGGCATGATCTGGGAAGGGGATTCCCCAGGTTTGGCCACTGACATGAGGGTGCGGACGGACTTTTCCTGACATTTAGTCACCTTTGTTGTCACTTTTGACTCTACCGTATATCCCTTACATGCGTACGCTGCTAACTAGGAAATGATGCTTCTTTTCATCTTTACGACTCCTGTATCTCTTAGTCTTCAACTTTGCACCTGTTATTCCCCGACTCGGCCTTGACACGTTGGGAGGTGGCACCACGCAGTCTGCACTGATGCCGTATCGGGATTTCAAGTGACGTGTTATATGACAACCAACATATAGTTGCTTGTTGCTCGTGTAAATTTAATAATATCAAACTGATCAATCAATCAATTTATTATTAAATGTGTTTGAACGCTTGTAAATGATAAAAACTTTATTTTTTATTTTTGGACTTTTTTTTAGTTTCAAGACACATATGACTGAAGGGGTCATGTAAAGCTCGGTGCATGGTGCCTCAGCAAAGGCATTAACATTGAAGAAACAATTAATAAGATTCTAAAAAAATAAACCCACCATGAAAATCGTTACTCCTTATTGTTGACAATAATCAAAATAATTCATTTTAATATTTCAAATCTTTTGAAATATCAGACAATTAACAATTAAAACAATTATACCATGCATTTCAGCATATTTCAATTCTGTGCCTAAATAATATAAAAAATATAGGCTTCGGAATGGCTTCCTAACATTAAATGTGTGTGTTGTAAATGGGTTGGGGATATTTTCTCTCTGTTTGAACCTTTTTTTTTAAGTTTTTATGTTATATTGTTTTAAAAATGTGTATTTATTGTATAAAATGTGATAAGCAATGTTTTATCCATTTGTTTCATACACAAAACAAATTCCATGCCAAGTCAGCACACACACACACGCATACATATAATTCAAGAGGTGTGATTAAAATTTAATAAGTATGTAAATTTAAGTATGTAATACTTGTATATAAAATATGAATATATAACGTGTATACATGTAAATTGGTATATATATATATATGTGTGTGTGTGTGTGTGTGTAGATATATAAAGATAGACACTTGTAGTATGCATATAACAAAATATCAAATCAATTACCCAGTCAGTCATAAAGAGAACTCCAAATCTGTTTCAGCAGTCTCTCTCCTTCCTTGTTAGTATGATTGGCCATATTGCACTCAAAGATGTTATACATGAACCTTCAGATGATACACTGGCCGAAGTACCCATGCATTTAGTCCAAATATACCTATACATATACTGATCAACCTTACCAAAGACAACATATGGGTAATTTTGTATAATTTTAAATGATAATTTATTGTAAATGTACTTTTCTTGGAAATAAATCTGCTATCATGCAGAGTATTATAACTGGAATGTATGGCTTCTGGACACATTTTTAGCTCAGCTGACTGAAAGTCATCTGAGCTATAGCGATCACTCTTTGTCCGTCGTCCGTCTGTCCGTCTGTCCGTCCGTTAACCAGGCACAAATCGTAACCGCTGGACCTAGAACCTTGTAACTTGGCATTCTGAGAGGTCCATGAAAAATCTCCTTGGAAACCAGAAATTAGGTCTCTGTTACCCATATCCTTCGAGCTATGGGGCCCCAAAGTACCCCCCAGAAAAGTCAAAAATTTCATACAAAAACATCAATATCTCATTAACTACATCACTGATGGTCATGATTTTTTGCATACATATTGATCATGACATGTTCCATCAGTTCCTGCAGACTGGTGGCGCCAACTGTATTTTTCGATTTTTTACGAATTTTTTTCTCTATTTTTGAGACCTTTAAAAATGTGAACATCTGTTAACAAGGCACAAATTGTAAAGACTGGACCTAGAATCTTCATTCTTGAGACATTGAGAGGTCAATGGAAAAATGTCCATGGAAACCAGAAATTAGGTCTCTGTTACCCATATCCTTCGAGCTATGGGGCCCCGAAGTACCCCCCAGAATAGTCAAAAATTTTCATAAAAAAAACTTCAATATCTGATTAACTACATCACTGATGGTCATGATTTTTGGCATACATATTGATCATGAGATGTTTCATCAGTTTCTGCAGACTGGTGGCCCCACCTGTATTTTTCAAAATTTTACAATTTTTTTTTCTCTATTTTTGAAACCTTTAAGGATGTAGTTATCTGTCAACAGGGTTCAAATTGTAAAAAACTGGACCTAGAATCTTCATCCTTGACACACAGGGTGACCCATGAAAAGTCTCCATGGAAACCTGAAATTAGGTCTCTGTTACCTCTATCCTTTGAGCTGTGGCACACAAAAGTACAGCTCAGAATAATAGAAAATTTGATACAAAAGCTATAGTATCTGAACTACTAATGCAGAGATCACCATAATTATTTGCATGAATATTGATCATGGAGGGTTTCATGAGTTTCAGCAGCCTGGGAGCCACCTCTATTTTCTCAACACCAGGTTATGTGCTCAAATTTGGTATGTTGATTTATCATTTATTCATTGTCTGTGCATTCCAGATAAAAAAAAACCTTGCAGTTCCACTTTATTTCTAGTCTGTATGCGCAACATGCTGTTTCCAGCAAAATTTAATTCTTGCAATACCAGTTAAAACTAATATCTGATGACTACATATTCATTAGATTTTGCATGCAAAACATGCTTGTAATTCAAGTTCAGCTGAGCGTCATTGCCCATGGGCCTCTTGTTTTTTTCATATTACACAGTTCTTAAATTGGAGGATACTAAAAGTACCCCTGAAATCCAGATAAACTGCTTTACATCAGCCCAAACAAAAAAGATCAATTATTCTTAAATTCTTGCTTGTAAATTTTTATTTGCACAAGTAAAGCCTAGCTGAGGCAGTATGGCAAGAACTTTACCTATAACATTGTCAACATAAAACAGATTAATAATAGCCATGGGTTTTTCTGTCTGATGGAGTGTTTTTTACAGAACTGTATCATACATATACACTGTGTATAATTATAATGTCACTGTGTGTGTGAATTTTTTTATAATGAAACACGACTCTTTCATAATTCATTTAAAAATGTGAATTTCATGCTTTGTACTATTAATTTCAAATCTCTCTCTCTCTCTCTCTCTCTCTCTCTCTATATATATATATATATATATATATATATATATTGAATTATAAAGGGAATGAGTGTAAATTATATAAATAATCAAATGTATGTATCATTTCCATGATGATGGGCCAGAGGGGGGGGGGGGGCAGTACTTAAAATTAGTACCACCCACCATTGGGATGAGTGGTACATATACAGCTTCATTTAAGACTAACCCTGTGTGTGGTACTATAAGGTTACATGTATTCATGAGGTAAGGCCTGCCAAGTAAAAACTCGCTTTACGAAAAGTATATATATAGTAATACTACTGCTAAACAAAAAAGCGCTTATCAATGTCAAAACAACAATTTTGCATTTCTGATTATGAGGTATGTATGTATAAATTATGATAAAAAGAAAGGACCAGCGCTTTATTCATACGACAAAACCAAGCTTCATATCAGCTGATTTTTGCAGAATCAAAATATGTCACCACAAACATTGTTAATGTTATAACAACAACAAACTTTGTTGCAAAGCGTCGCGAGCGATATTGAACAAACTCGACCAAGTCAAGAATCACTATCTGCATCTTGTAATATTCTACATTTTCTTGCTCTAAATATTATATTACTGAATAATCTGGTTATTTTGATAATAATCACTAGATTGAAAATATCCCTTAAAATTCCCAGAGACTCCATCCTCGATTTTGTGAAGCAGGTCACTTCGTCACTGGAATCAAACCTGTTGCCAGTGTTGGTGTGTTGGCTTGCAGTGGCCGCTGTCTGTGTCACCGACTTCTGTTTCTAACAACGTATACAGGGCCCAAAATTACATGAGGCTAATGTCGAAGTTGCCATAAATCTACATATCTAAATTCACCGCTCTATTCTCCTTAAACGTATCTCAAACATTGTCATCTTACGATGATTCTTCCGCCTTGCTTGATCAGATTGACCCGTCAGCCTTGCTGAAACCACGTGGACGCGCAACGGAGGTTCTGGTTGTGACATCACACACGTCCTAGGGCTGTCTCAACTTTTTCAGGGGGCTCCCAGGACTCTGTTCACATATTCGTTCCTATCACGGATAGTAGCTCCCCAATGTCAGTAATTTTTACATCAATTTTATTTGTAGGTTCATACCTTTCATATATGCAAAAACACCCAGAGGTTGGAAGTAGGCCTTTAACGGTATCATTTAACCCAGAGTCATGCTTAACATGGCCAACAATAGTTAACAGAAATAATAAAGTTTTAAACTTTATATGCAGGAATAAACTTACTATATAATCGGCATGTCTAATGGAATTTCACAATATGTAATGTACTGAGATGTACTGTGGTTGGCTTTTGTTCATCAGGGTTTCAAATTTGCGTTTGTGAAAGGAAAATTTTGGCAAAAATAAAACCATGAAAAAGAAGCCACATGTGCACAGGTGTAAAGTACTTCATTCTATAGCCTTAATGGCATCTCACATATACTGTAGAAGTGGTTAATTAGGCATGTCTGAATTTTCTGCAGTCTTCCAAGTGGCGAAAGATCACATCAATCAGCTAGTAACATCCCAATCTGCCAAGCGCCACTTGTGTGAATACCGAAATTTCAATGAAAACACTAGATTTTTGTGCATACAAAATAAATTTTGTATATAAAAATAGTGTTGTTCAATTTCTCAGTGCCCCATCAGACATTTACGATCTATGTGACACAACATTGTCCATTCAATTCGCCATTACTCTTTCCTTGTATTTAACAATGATGTTGGTATCTGAAAACACAGATATGTCTGGGGGTGTTTGAAATAATGTGTGTTCTTTATTTAGCAAAAACACACTCCCGCAAAAAATGCAAAAATAAAACCCCGCTTACAAAACCACTTCTAAAGTATTGTGCTGGTAGCATCAATATTAGGATGTATACATTTTATGATATAATTATTGATAATGCAAATAATATCGGCTCTTTTACATATCTGCCACTATTACATGAATAATTTCCACCTGTTCGATGTTCCGTTAGCATGAGAGTTCAGTAAGTGCAGCCATGTAGGTACAGGTCAAGAGTTCACTCAGTGCAGTAGCTGCACCTGCACATTATTTTCGGTTCACTTGAGGACAACTGCCTTCCTCTGTTGAGTTTGGTGATCAAGGTGCACCTGACTTAGAAGTTTGATGTATCAGCTGATTCAGCTTGAAATTTTGGCCTGCCCATGCATCTTTGATGGCTTTCTCATACACAAGACTGGTGTTGACACCTATAATGATTTTTGCACAGTGTTTGTACCTGCTTATTTCTCAGGAGGGATTTGATGTATCAGCCTGAAATTGTTCATATCAATACATCTCCAAATTTTGTTGTATACAAGACTTGTGGCACAACCTACAATTGGTTTTGGGTTTCATGCTTCTGTGCACATATCTCATGAGTGGTTTGAAGAATCTGCCTGAAATTTTGCATGTCAATACTTCTTCTATGGCTTTCTCATACACAAGACTGGTGGCACGACCTACAATCATTTTTGTGTTGTGTGCATCCATGCCAGTATTTCAGTTAATCTAATTGGTGCTTGTACTCAGGTTGAAATTATATGTTCTTCCATTGTACATGTACATGTCACACATGTTTACACAAATGTATTACCAGATCAGGTCAATTTAAATGGAAACCTCATAGAATAATAAGATATGGTCAGGGAAACGTAGTTAATAATATTTAATAATGTTGTGTTTATTTTTATCAATGGTTTTGTTGATCAGTATATAGGTTTGTTCATGTATCAAGCAAAGAAACTTACAAGGCTACAGTTTGTTATGATTGGCTGACAGAAGCTTCTGGGAGGCTTAGCTGGTAATGTTTAGCAGAGCAGGGCATAGGAAAACTTTGTGTGTTGAAGAATTGTATTTTGAGCCATTAAACAGTGGGCAAAAGCCTGAGAACTGTGTATTCTGGAAGTAATGTTTGAGAGACTGGAACCATTCAACTGTGGGCGAAAGCCATTTGTGACAGTCTCAGAAGTAAACTCCTTTTGTAGCCCCTTGACTAGAAATTTCTAGACTTTTATATGAAAGTTCCCAGGAAATATGTCTGCTGCTTGTTTGGTGTGACACATATTCTTTAAAAGTTATCAAGTACTTTTCAAGTAATGGTTAAGCATGTTATCATGGAAGCATTATACCTGATGTATATCCCATTGCACAGGTTTGCATTAGGCCTGTAGGCCTTGTTAAGAAAACTGTATAGTTTACCTTTTTGAAGACTTAATTGTGTAATTATTCCTGGATGTGACACAGTCAGTGTTAGCATGTGAGTTAAACATGTTTTCTATGATGACTTGGGTGCAGCTCTATGTGAAGCCTTGGCAGTTGACGTGAAGAAAACTGGCTCTTTTGTAGATAACCAGTGATGTGCCAAAGATGATACAAGAACTCAGTAAACAGGGTGATGAGGGCACTGTACGCCAGCTAGCAGAACTGATGCACTGCCTGATGACGCTGCACCCAGGATTTCCTGAACTCTATGATCCCATTTTGGATGCAGTACAGGTACCAGTATCAGACTCGGGGAACCAGCAGTTTGTTACATATTCCTGCAGATCATATTGCAGCATTGAAATGAAAATTATTATCATTTAAATTTTGTTTTCATGAATAACACTTCAGAGAAGCAATAAAGAAAAATGTTGCTTGTATTGTTGCTGGAACGATATGTTGACACACCAGTGGATCATAATACAAGTCAGATATTGTATCAGTGCCCCTGATTATATGTTTCTAATAACTTGTTATCCAGTGGAAAGCATTATCTGATGTTCATTAGTGGTCTTTCAGTGTCATATAACTACAATTTATGTAAGGTGACCCAGCATTAGTCAGAAACAAATGTTTACTCTCATCTGATTGATTAGTAGTCTAGAAATAAAATTTTATTAGAGGCAGTGGGTTATCTGTTTTATCTGAGAAGACTTGTTGTCATGTCAGATGTTTTTAATTTTGTGTTCTACAGTACTACCCAAGACCTACTGAAGAGGTTATACAGTTGTGGTTGGCACAAAGTAAATGGACCTCCCACCAGAAGGCCACATACTTTGCTGTCCCTCAACAAGTCAATGCCACTGACAAGATAGGCCTCTGTAACCTTGGAAACACATGCTACATCAACAGTGTCATCCAGGTCCTCTTTATGTGTGACAGGTAAGTCTGATGCAGTTCCTTTTAAGTGGAGAACTCACCCTCTTTGAACTGATTATGTAACTGTGATTTGGGACAATTTCACACACATTCCTTATAAACTTACAGGGAAACACTTACTGGGAGGCTTAGTGTAGTCTAAAACAACTTATCCCTTACAATCAGGATTTTTTATCAACATTTGTGAAGTAATAAGAAAATTGTCTTATTCATTAAAAATTGGCAAAATGTGGTATATGAAATATGTGTGGGAATAATGAAAGTTAAAAAATGTTCTGTCTTCCATTAACATAATTTACCACTAAATGATTACTGGACAGTAGTGGGGTAAAACACTCCGCTCTCTCCTCTGGTGACCCTGGTTCAGTTCCCGTTTTGGCTATGAGAAACTCGGAGGGTTGTAGTTGCCCGTCCATGGCTGGTGTTTTTCTTGGGTTCTCGGGGTTTCCTCCACCCCAACAGATTTCCAAATGCCATCATCTGAGCCATGGGGAGTGTGGCAATTAGTTAAAATAACTGTTTGTACAATCCATGTAAAATAAGTGTGTGTGTGTATATATATATATATGTTGAGTAATTTTATATGCAGACAGATGTTTGAGTGACAAAAGTTTTATTTTTGCCTCAAGTTCATCAGATTACATTTATGGTAATTATTAAGTTGCATCCTAGCAGTGACTTTTATCCTTAACATAGATATGACCGTATTTATTCCAATTTGGCGATCCCTCTTATTTCTCGACCCAAAAAAATATTTTAAAAGCATATTTTCTAAAATGACTCTAATTTCCTGACTGCCAACAATGTTTTCTGTCGACGGTATTAAGGTGAAATGCCTCCATCTCTCACGGGCACCACAGTCTGTATCTGACTAGATTCTTAATACACTGAGCATCCACATCAAACTTGTTTCCAATAAAATTTTTGAAGATACAAAGATGCATTTTTCATAATATATAAACATGATATAGCGTTCAAGTTCCAATTGGGTGTCCGTGTCGAAGCAAACTAGTGTGTCATTCCTGGTACGCACGTGCCTTGTGTGCAATTCACATGGGATATTTAACAATAATATTTAGAAGACACAGGGAAGCACGCGTGGTTGAACAACTGTGACACAGTTGGAACAGTCATCTTAGTTAAGTTTAAACGACCCTGGTTAGTTTTTTGATGGATGACCGCGCGTACAAAAGAGGGTCTGATCGAGGCCACGCGAGCTAGGACCATTTCCGCTTGTATATATTTTAACGCGCCTTTACTTTCCTATATTTATTGCTAATTATGCAAATAAAAGTTATCTGATAATAGGCAGTTATTTTTTGTAAAGTCTTCTTCCAACTAAGGTGCAGCTGCTTCTCCCTTTTCAGCCCGCCGATATTGCCGCCTGGTGGTTTAACTTAAAACAACTGGTAGTTACATGAGTTGCCGTCTATGTCAAGTGATCGTACCTATACGCGAAGTAGTGATCATTTTGTAAAGTGATTGAGCTCCGTTTGATTAATCATTTGCGGACTCCGTATTATTCATGTGACAGTTGGAAGCCCGATTGTAGGAAATACTGTTAAGCTAACAAAAAAAACTTATAAACGACCAGATTATTTCTCAATCCATATGATAGCTCGAGTGTCAGAGCGGCTCTGCATCTCTAGGGAAGGTTATAAAACTGCATGCCTCTGTAATCTCGACCACCGCAAATTCTGCAGGAAGATAATTTTCAAAAATCCTCCATTATCTCGACCTCTGAGAAAATTAATTATTTTTAAGTGGTCGCCAAATTAGAATAAAAACGGTACATTGATTATTGAATGTTGTACACTTTTGTGTTTTTATCAATATTCAGACTTCCACCATCTAACAGTTACCTTTAAAAAAAGTGAATTCCACATGATTATATCGAGATATCAGCATGGTCGTATTTTTTTGTGGCTGGATTCACTCAATTATTGTTTCTAACTTTAGTTTTAGGAGAGCTGTATTGACAGCCCCACTCAGCCTGAAGCAGCCACTGCTGGTTAAGTTGCAGTACCTGTTCTCCTTCCTGTCCCTGTCACAGCGCCAGGCGCTGACACCCAGTACTTTTATTAAAGTGGCCAGACCCCCTTGGTTTGAAGCTGGCCAGCAACAAGACTGCTCTGAGTTTCTCAAGTACATGCTGGACCAGCTTCATGAGCAGGAGCTGAGCAGGAGAAAGGATGCTGAAGCAGCAGCAGCTTCCCCACAGAAGGTCCCAAGCAGCCAGGGTCTGTCTGCTCACACCCTGGTACAGCAGATGTTTGGAGTCAGCATGCTGATTTCCAACCAGTGTCTCAAGTGCAAACATAAGAGCAAACATACAGAGATGTTTTATGATGTCCCGCTGGCTTTTCCAGATGAAGTTCTCTCTGCCAGTGGAAACATCAGGAAAAGCACAAAGAGCAAGGGAGCCCTAACTGGAGGAAGTGGGGCAGCTAAAAATAACTCCCCCGAGAAAGGGAGCACTGGCATTGTCAAAACTGTGAAACTAGAACACTTGCTCACATACTTCTTAGCTCCAGAAAATTTGGCGGGAGAAAATCAGTATTTCTGTGATTGTTGTAAATCCAAACAGGATGCTGTGAGACTGCAGAGTATCGTGCATTCACCTGAATACCTCATATTTACCTTGCTGAGATTCTCTTTCAATGTGAAGACAATGTCAAGGACCAAAGTATTTACTAATGTTCATTACCCACCCTTGCTGAGTGTTCCAGTTGTTAATTCAGCCGGTCCCAGTGTGGTTCATCAGAAATATGCACTTTGTGGTGTCGTGGTTCATTCAGGAGAATCGTCAGAATGTGGACATTACTATTCCTGTGCCCGCCACGGACTGCCAAACATGTGTGCTGAGCTGGTGGACAGCGACCCACTGACGCCCAACTGGTACTTGTTTAATGACTCCAGAGTGTCCAGCACAACTTATCGGTCGTTCAGCCAGGTGACTCTCCGCTTTGGGAAGGATTCAGCGTATCTGCTTGTCTACAGGAAAATGGTTCCAGGACTTCTGGAGAGTGAGTCATCCATTAGTATCCCGGTGCAGAAGGATATGAGAGCAGCTGTAGAGAAGGATAACGGCAAGTTTCTACAGGTAAATGGTCTACCAAGCATAATGTCACTCGATTCTGTTATCTTCAGGTAGTTCATGGTCAATCTCTCTGTTAAAGTTTGTGTGGCTTCTGAGTCATGTAAAGTAAAGTTTCTTGTTAATGTTTCTGCTAGTGTTACATGTTACTGCACTGTAACTTGTAACCATCAAAATACAGACTTATCAGTTAACTGAATGTCAGTTAGGCCAGTTCTGTGCATTTTAAAACTGATGGTGATGTAGCTTAACCAAAGCATTGTGTTCTTAATGAAAAACATTAGATCAGCATAGTTACTTTTCTGTGAGTCCCTGGGCAATTCTGTTTAATTAAAAAGGCTCCATTGAGGGCTCTGCACACGCGACACGAATATAACCTAGTGTCCTGTACTCACAAAACATGCATGATCCACAGGGACATTTATCTGTCCTGATTGTATGAAAGTTTTAAACTGGCTGAATAATGCATGGTCTAAAATGCCTGTTTTGTCCTACAAGGCTTGTTGTTTTCCCAAGCACATACTAACCCAGTTTGAAAATAAAAATAGCCATATAAAATGGCAAAGTTTATGGTAAATGCCCATAATCCTGTCTTCGACCAGTTCCGTTTTTAGCATACAAGTTGCAAAGTCATGACAAATTTAAGTCAGATACATGGTTTTCTAGTTGAGTTAAATAAAATAAGACACCTTTGATATGTATGTTTAATTCTCACTACAAGTCCAGAATGATCTTTTAAATCTTATTCATTTTTCAGCACTGTTAAATCTGTTTCACATAGTATATGTGCATAAAACAGCAATTACATCTTTATGTTTAAACATTTAAGAAAGGGGTTTTTATATAAAAAAAATAAATTTAAGTATCTGAAGCTTTAATTTACAGGTGTAACAAGAGACAGTGCTGAATTAACCCTGTGGTCACCTTTGATCTTGTTGCTTGTCTGCATAACTCAGGTGCAGGCAGTACAAAAACAAGGATTACCAGAGACGGTTATGCACCACATCTGCTGAAATTAATAAATCTGAAGTGCAGGTCATTATACATGGTAAATATCCATGTACCCATGTTATTATATTGGTAAATATCTGTGGTATTAGAGTTGTAGGTTTTGTCCTCATGAAATAATATACCTGTTTTATTACAGGAACAAGAGCTGGCTGCTAGAGCCGAGGCCATGAGAAAGAAGCAAGCCCAGGCTGCCAGCGCTGTCAACTTCTCCATGAACCAGTGGAAGGACTGGAATGACAAAGGAGGGCCCCCAGGGAGCTGTGGGGGAGGGGGAGGGTTTAGTACAGGGGCTAGATATGTATGCTAATAAAACAAAAGAGGGGGGGACTGACCCATAATTAGATTATTTACACTAATTGGTCAAGTTATAATGCTGATAAAACATTACCTGTTACACAATCTGGTAATGGTCTTAAATGATATGACAGACTCACTTTAGGTAAATGGAAGAAATTTTAATTTGTTGCAGTAGTGACTACCTCTGCTCAATATACAAGGGGCTATCTTGCATTATGTAATTGTGTTTTTATTTTACTGAATGCAGATCTGGATAGGTTGTTTGTAATCTTTGCATATTCAAATATGTTGTGAATATGGATGCCAAATATCTGTTACCTGAGACCCCCAGTATTGTATTGCTGGTGCTTTTATGAAGCCATTTTTGCAATGAAGGTTTCATGATCTTATTTTAGATGGTGTAAACTTATAGGGTGGACATGTGATGCATCATATTATACTGTAACTGTATATGATATAATATAGTGACACGTAATGGCATATAACAAATTGGTGCTGTGAGCTAGTGTGGTGTCTGGTGAGTGATGTATTGTACAATGCTCTTTTGTCAGTTCATACAATTTTACACTGTTATTGCAGTCTCCTCTACAGTTTTATATCAGTGTGATCCTTGCAGTGCTTGTTACACATTTCCATACATACTCCTTGTGCAGTATATCATAACCAAAATTTTATGTCTTAAGAAATTTTACATGATACTGCTAATTGGTACATGCAGCCTTTCTGCTTGCATTGCAACTAATTATTAAATGGCTACAAGATATTATCAGTTTTATATCATTTGTCTGATTTGGAATTAGTCATAAAGTCTTAGTTATGATCTTTTCCCTGACATCACAAATGTTAACAGTTTATTAAGTTTTAATGTAAAGAATTGAAATTGAGGGACAAAGATAATATTATGTCACTTGTTGTCAGCTGGTCAGCTTTAAGTGAATGAAAGTACAAGAAATTTACATTGCTCCTGGATGAATGGTTTGTGTAGTTATTTAGCAGTTCAAAATTTCAGCCCAGGTTTCATTCCTTATTGTATCCCCAGACAAAGTCAGGGGGATACCATGTTTTCATGACGGTCCTGCCGCCGCAGCATATATAAATCTTGTTGGCGCGATAACTCAAAAAAATATTTCACGGATCTTTACCAAACTTGGTATATGTATAGATATGGGTGAGAGGACGACGCCTAGTGAAAATGAGGTCATGACCTTTACTAAAAGAGTGTCCTTGACCTTGAATATTCCTATATTTGGTGAAATTAAGACAAAATCTTTAATTTCTCAGTAAGGGAACATGGAATGATCCAAAAATCAAATTGACCGAAGATCTTGGATAGCTTTGTCTTTTGCAGAAGACAGGTGGCACCGACTTGTACGTTTTCTTGTTAAAATGATGTTAACGCAATAACTTAGTAAGAATTTGAGGTACAGTCACCAAACCCACTGGTTTGATGCATCTTATCAACGGCTAGGTCAAGTTCGAATATAGATGACCTTGATGCATTTTTCAAGGTCACAGAGGCGATAACGCTAAAGGATGTTAACTGATATCTCACTGAGGGATGCATGGATTGGTCCAAAAATCCAATTGACATTAGATCTTTGAAAGCATTGTTTTCTGCAGAAGACAGGTGGTGCCAACTTATGTTGTTTTCTTGCTAAAATGATGTTTAAACAGAATTACTTGGTGAGAATTTGAGGTACAGTCACCAAACCCACAGGTTTGATGCATCTTATCAATGGCTAGGTCAAGTTCGAACATGGATGACCTTGATGCATTTTTTTCAAGGACACAGCAGCGATTATGCTAAAATGATATTAGGGCAATAACTCAAAAAGAATTTGTGGTACAGTCACCAAACCTACAGTTTAGATGCATCTTATCAAGGGCTAGGCCAAGTTCTAATATGGATGACCTTGATGCATTTATCAAGGTCACAGAGGCGATAACGCTAAATGACATTAACTTTAATATCTCACTGAGGGATGCATGGATTGGTCCAAAAAATCAAATTGACATAAGATCTTTGATAGCATTGTTTTCTGCAGAAGACAGATGGTGCCATCTTATGTTGTTTTCTTGCTAAAATGATGTTTAAACAGAATTACTTGGTAAGAATTTGAGGTACAGTCACCAAACCCACAGGTTTGTTGCATCTTATCAACGGCTAAGACAAATTTGAACATGGATAACCTTGATACATTTTTTCAAGGTCACAGCAGCAATAATGTTAAAATGAAATTACTGCAATAACTCAAAAAAAAATTTTTGGTACAGTCACCAAACTTACAGGTTAGATGCATCTTATCAAGGGGGGGGGGGGTAAATTGTCTGGGGATACTATGGCACCTGCATTGACAAGAAATAACTTGTCTAAATACATGTAACCATATTAAGAACTGACATTTTGTATTACCATTTTCTTTTTTGGAGCGCAAAATGACTCTAGATTTGATGAGGGTTTCTTGCTAAACCAAAATTTGGGCCATAGAATCAGAATGTGTACTTCTGAATAATAATAAGTCTGTGACATGACCACACATTCACAGACCTAGAGAGAGTCACAGAACCAAAGTCTGTGAATGCATGGTCATGTCACAAATTGCTAATATGAAAATGAATCAAGGTCTCTGAGTACATGGTCATGACAAAAACATGGTAGTATGAAGATTGTTCATTAATAAGTGTAAAGAATTGAAACAGTTAAAACATAAAATGAAAAATTACTCTCTTTATAATAAATGCAAAAAAAATTCAGGATTTGCCAAATAGTAAACAGTTCTGATCATAGGTTCCAATGAAACTTTTATTTGTAATTTCCAGACTTGGAAAATATAATTCGGACAGAGGTATTAAGTGAGAAAAAAAACTGCACTGTTTTAACTGAGAGGAACATTTTACTGTGGTCGCACAATATTTATGCAGGTTCCCCTCAGGCATCATTGTATTGTTTACAATGTGTCTGATAAGAACATGTGCCCGGAAAGAACATGTGTAAACCCTAGTATAGGCCATCAAAAATGGGACTATTATATTTCTTCATACTGTGTATGTCTGTATATTTGACATCTCATGCTGGACAAACATACACTGGAGCACTCGGGCTGTGATAAGTTAGGGTATTATGCTAATTCAGAGTTAGTTTATACTGCTTTCATTACATTATTGTCATATTATTACTCACTTATCTTCATTGTGAAATACACTTTAAATCCTCATGAAACATGAAGTTGTTCTTGTTCTTTTCAAATCCACTGACTAAAATCATGTTTTGTCCATGGGCATTGTCCTTTGGTGTCTGTCCCCTGCTCCACCAGGAGACAGAGTGAACAGCCATCTGTCCACCTGTACACATAAAAATAAATGGGGTCTGGACTTTCAAGTAATTAAGCACTCATCCCTCTCTGCTGACAACCCTCCATCCCTACAAACCATTGAAAGCCACCATCTGAGCTGTGGAAAGTGCCTTGTATCAGTTATTATAACTAGTTGTGCAATCCATGTAAAATGAAGCTTAAAATATGGAATGTGTTGTCTCAAAAACTTGTCACTCGTGTCCATTTCTAAGTAATTTGGCATGTGTATCTTATGGGTCCCCTGACCTTGCTGGGTTCTTTAGCTTGGCTTACCATAGGTTTCCTAAGCTTTAGCTATCACCCTTTGTCAATATAGTCTTTCCGGCAGTTAACAAGACACATCATGTTTGACACAGAAACTTCTAACTTAATACCAACATAAAATTGAAGAAAATTGGTCCATCTGGTCCTTCAGAACTTGGCTGTTGATGACTTAATTGTGAAATGTTAACATTTTTGGCTGTTGATATATGAAATTTATATTTAAGATGAAATATCTCAGTGATTGCTTGGAATCTTTCTTAAACTCAGTAAGCTCATTGATCATGGGTAGCCCTTTCAGATGTACAAGACTGGTGGTGCTATCTACTTTCCTTATTATTACACATTTGTAATAGAATTTTTCAGACGTAGAATTCAGGGTGGACATGTCACATTTGTAGCCCAGCAAACAAATTCCTTACATTTAATGCACAGATAGAAAATGAATTTAGTTTGATGAATTTAGACCTAGTTACCGAATTTAAACTTGGTCATTTGGGCAAGTAAGCATATTAAAATTACAATCTCAGAAACAACAGGAGCTAGCATCACTAAGTTTTGTGCAAATGTTGGTCACTTGACTCGTATTGAAATTTCAGTTTTTGTGGCTAAAATTATGAGGTTTATTTTACAGGCAAAAACCTCATAATTTAAGCCTCCTTCAGCTTAAAAATGTTTTATGATGAAACTGTCAAGCTGAATGGTTTAATTTTTAACATGAATTATCCTAGGGTAGAGTCCTTTCAGTTGTATAAGAATAGATTGGGTTCATTGATTTTTGGTAGAGACAAAGAAAGCTTAAGTTAGTCTTTGGGCCATTGGTAAGCCTTTTTCAAACTGAAGGCTGCAAAAGTCTTCTGCTGCAAAACTGTTGTTTTAACTTTTGTAACATTGCACAAAAATTATTCTTAGGTGGCCTTTGTTCAAGTTTACTTATATGATTTTGGGCAGAATTATTAGACTTTTAACAATGAAAGGACTGTGAGATACTTTGGTAAAGAAAGCTAAACGTTTTGATAAAAATATCCTGTGAATATGCAGCTTGAAAAAAATGCAAAGTCTTTCAGTATGTGTAAACAGATTTACCAACATGCTAAGATTATGTCTGTAGCTATAAATAGTTTGGCAGACTGCCAACTATTTCAGATTTGACAACAGGTCAAACATAAGTCTGGATCTATTTATAGCTTTGGCAGACTGCCAACTGTCAGATTAGGCAACAGGTCAAGAGTTCACTCAGTGCAGGAGTTACAGTTGCAATTTGTTCTGGTTCACTCAGGGAAAACTTATTTCCTCACCTGAGCTGTTTCAGCCCAGTGCACCTGACTCAAGAAAAGTTTGATGTATTAGCCTGACATATTGACTTGCCCATGCAACTTTGATAGCTGTCTTGTACCCGAGACTGGTGTCTCCACCTACAATGATTTTTGCACCGTGTATGTCCCTGCTTATTTCTCTGGAGAGATTTTATATACCAGCTGGGGCATATGTATACATCTAGGATAGCTTTGTTGTATACAAGACTGGTGGCACCACCTACAATAACTTTTGCACAGTAAATTATGTCACTGCTTATTCCTCAGGAGTGATTTTACATTTATCAGCCTGAAATTATGCTTTTTGATACATCTCAGTAGTTTAGTTTTATACAAGACTTATGGCACCACTTCAATTGTTTCATGCATCTGTGCACATAGCCCAAAAGTGGTTTGAAGTATCTGCCTGAAATTTTGCATGTCCATATATCTTGGCTTATTTGTACACAAGACTGGTGGCACCACCTACAATCATTTTGTGTTGTGTGCACCCATGCCAGTATTTCCGCAGTGACGTTTGTGTTATTGGTACTTGGACTGGGGTTCAAAATATTTAGTACTTGCATTGTTTATATACATGTTACACTTTGTACTTGAAAAGTAATGGTCCAGCATTAAAACTTTATACCTGATGTATATTCCCTTTGCACAGGTTTGCATTAGGCTTGTAGGCCTTGTTATAAACTACTTACAATTTCAGAATTTAAAAGCTGAAATGTATATTTGTGCCTGGACAGTCAAGTGGTAAAACCCTCGTTTGATCCCTGCCGTTGCAGTGAGAGTGAATTGTAATTGGCTGTCCTTGGTGTGTCTTGTCTGTGGTTTTCTTGGAGAATTTTGTTTCATACAGTTTATTGAACACCACCATCAGAGCCATGGATAGTCCCTGATATTTGAGTTGTATCCCCAGACAAATTTGGGATACTATGGTTTCACAATGGTCCCGCTGTCGCCACTGCAGAAAAATCTTGTGACTGGGATAATTAAAAAAATATTTCATTGATCTTTTTCAAACTTTTCATTTGTATAGATAAAGGTAAGATGAAAAAGCCTATTTAAAATGGGGTCATGACTTTTGCTAGGAGAGTGACCTTGACCTCTAATAGGTCCATTTTTGCTGAAAATAACACAAATTCTTAAATATCTCAAGAAAGCTTGCATGGACTGGTCCAAAAATCAAGGTGATCGGAGATCTTGGATAGCCTTGTGATATGCCTGAAACTGGTGGCGCCACCTATTATTCTTTTCTTGTTTTTACGCCTTTTAATACCCCCATAATTGCCACTTGACAGTACTGTGAGCATTATAAGTAAAAAACTGATGGACAGATTTCTTTCGTATTATGAACATGAAGAGAGATGGGTTATGTCAGAGGTCTGTTTAAATTTGGGTCATGACCTTTACCATGAGAGTGGCCTTGACCTTTAATATTTCCATATTTGGTGAAAATCACACACCTCTATGAAATCTCCAGTGTTCATAGCCATATGAATTTCAAACGTGACTTATGTATGGCCCACCACAAAAGTAAGGACCCTATAGGTTCGAGGGTCATATGGTCAAAGGTCAAGGTTGCTGGACTCATATCTTTAAAGATATTGTGGATGCATTTTAAGCAAAACTTTTCATCAGAGATCTTCCATCTTGAACATATAGCTCACTTGCCAAAGGTGGATGAGCCAGATCAATTTTGGGGTCATAAAGTCAAAGGTCAAGGCCACAGGAGCTATCTGTAAAAAAATTAGTTTCCAGATGATAATTCCAGCTTTTTTTTATGTATGGATTTCAAACTTGACTTATATATGTCCCATTAAAAAAGCAAGATCCCAATTGATTTTGGGGTCACGAGGTCAAAGGTCAAGATCACAGGACACATCTTTAAAAAGATTGTTGATGCATTTTCAGCCAAACTTTTCATCTCAGACCTTTTATTTTGCACAAATAGTTCACCAGCTAATAGAGGAATACCCCTATCCATTTTGAGGGCACAAGGTCAAAGTTGAAGGTCACAGGAGCCATCCATCCAAAAATTAGAGTCTGGGTTGATAATTTCAGCTTGAATTGATATATGGATTTCAAACTTGACTTGTATATGTCAATCTATCTTGGGAAGTTTTCTCATAAACCATACAGGTGGCGCCACCTACCTTCCAGTTTTTAGCTCAGCTGACTATAAGTCATCTGAGCTATAGCCGTGATCCATTGTTCGTCATCCATCTGTCTGTCTGTCCGTCTGTCTGTCTTGCCGTCCGTCCATAAGTAGATGTGGCACATTTTGAAACCATAAGACCTAGGAATCCAAAATTCAGCATAATGTCCCCAAGATCTCCTACCATGCCAAAACTGGGTCTTTGCGACTTCGTTCCTTTGAGAAATTAAGGAAAAACCTCAATTTTTTATTAAAAACCTATTTTTACACTTCAGGACTGCCTAATATCAAAACCACTCATCTGTTTTTCCTCATATATACCATAAATAATCCTCTGTATAGGTCCTATGTACATGCCTGAAATTAGGTCTGTATTATATAATTTAAAAAAGTTATGGGCCCAAACATAATGCATTTTGTAAATAATCAGGAAAGAAATTTGATCACTTAACACAAAACTTGTTAAAGCTTAGCACTTTTTTTCCAGTAATATTACTTTCATTAATCAAAATTAAATTGTATACCCAAAATTAGATCAAAATCTTTTAAATTTTTTAAAATATTAGCAAAAATAAAAAATTGGTACCTTAATTTTTGCCCAAATTTGACCATGGCACCTTTTTTTCCTGTAACTGCTGTGGATTTAATTTTCAAAGCATGTTTTTTTTAGCATTTCAACTGTTAACACCAAAAATTTGAAACTAGTTGATCAAAAACTGTAGATTTTATTCAGGTTTCAAGCACCATGTCACATTTTGTTTACATCAAGCTAGTGTTATGCAGTTTGCTAGAGCTCAGCTCCCGAGCTTAAGCTCTAAGTTCCTTAAATTTGGCATACAGTTAGATGTCTCCGAAGTCCCCTATCATGCCAAGAATTTGGTCACTACGACTTAATTCCTTTGAGATAATGAAAAACTTCATTTTTCCATTAAAAACCCATTGTTACACTTTAAGACTGCCTTATATCAAAACTACTGATCTGACTTTGATCATATATAATATACATATTTTTCTATACATTCGCTATGCACATGCCAGAAATGATGTCAGTATTGCGTATTTTTTCAAGTTATGGGCCCAAACATAATGCACTTTTTAAAAAATCAAGAAATATATTTACTCACCTAAGATGAGAATTGCTGAAGCTGGAGACTTTTTTTTCAGGAATATAACTTTATTTAATCAAGATTCAATTGTTTACCCAATATTAGATCTGAATTTTGCAAATTTATCAAGTTATTAGCATAAATAAAAAATCAATACCTTAAATTTTTTCCAACTTTGGCAATGGCACATTTTTTCCCTGTAAGCACTGTTGATTTAATTTTCACAGCATATATACATAAGGATTTAATCTTTTAAAATCTGAAATTTCAAAGGAATTGATTGAAAAGGGTAGCTTTTATTCAAGTTTTCATACACCATGTCATGTGTTGTTTACATCTAGCCCATCTAGTAGTACAGCCTTCCCTTGCATTATGTAACCCACCCCAGGCAGCTTGCCTTGGCTCAGCTTGGCCACTACTAGCAGGCTTCCCCTCTGCCCTGCACACCCCCCCCCTCCCAGATGGTGCATTAACTAGATGAATGTTATAATTTTCTGTATTTCATTTTATTCTTGGCTATGCAATGCTACATTTTAGGTTTTGTATTTACCACCAGGGTTACAATGATTAAAGCGCACATTTAATTGTGTCCACAAAGTGGTGTATTGTTATGAAAGTGTGGATGTTCATCAGATAAGTAATTCCTTACTTGAGAAGAGTAAAAACTTCACCAGGTGTGAAATTGACTATTAATTCCAGTAATAAATTAAAGCTTAGATTGTAATTAGCATAATGATATTGTTTGTCCCTCATTCAACCAACAGTGTGTATACTTTATTTGAAAAGATGTTTTTATTTTACCAAATTTACTGAATCTTTTATTTTATTTTGGTGAACAAGATTAAGCATGTACTGAAAACTCCAATGTGCAAAACTTTTTTATAGTGATTCAAGGAATAATCTTGTAGATCCCATGTTGTGGCATTATTTTCTTTTAAATTCAGTTTAAACATTTGTGATTTAAAGATAATAAAAATAAATGTGTATGCATAATATGACCCAATATGAGCTACGCTCTGGATATATAATGATTGCCACTTAGAATTCTAATATTTTAACATATTTTCAGTGTTTTTTAATACAAATTTATAAAACTTGTAAATAAAAAAAATTAATCAGATAAAAACTGTTTTAATGGAAAAAGTGGATATGCTTAAATAATAGGCTTATATATAAACTTAAATGCATTATTCCCTTGAAAGTGAAATAAAGGTATTAGTCCATTCTGTCCACTGGCCTGTCCATCTGTAAATTTTTTGACATATGCATCACATTATCTCAAAACTTTTACTGTTTTTCTTCATGACAGTCTTGTCAGAGTATTAGTTTGCAGTCATATATTTAGAACTTTACTATAACCAAGTAGGAGTTCCTCTTTCCTCTTAGCTTCTCATATGCTTATATAAATGAAAAACATTAAAATAGAAAATTTTGCATTTGCAAAAATTTCAAACTTAAGCTGAGCGCCGTGACCCATGGGTCCCTTGTTGTAGGATAAACTAATACCCTTTTCTGAGGAGTGATTTGCCCTATTGGCCTGAAAATGTGCATATCCATAGACCTTGGACTGCTACATTTTGTACTCAAGATTGGTGGCGCCATCAGCAATTGTTTTAGCGTGGCTTCCATCTGTATACATGTGCTTTGGGTGAAAATTGCTCATATCTCCATATTGGTTCAAGATACTGGTCTGAAATTCGGCATGTCCATCCGTCTTGGAAAGATTTCTTGTAAACCAGACAGGTGGCGCCACCTACCTCCCCATTTCTGTAAAATAAATTGTCCTTTTTGAGGAGTGATTTGCACTATTGGCCTGAAATTTTGCATATCCATAGATCTTAGACCCCTCCTTGGACTCAAGACAGGTGGCACCATCTGCTATTGTTTTGCCGTGGTGTCCATCTGTACATGTGCTTTTGGTGAAAATTGCTCATATCTCTGGAGTGGTTCAAGGTATTGGGTCTTAAATTTGGCATGTCTATCCTTCTTGGAAAATTCTCTTGAAAACCAGACAGGTGGCACCACCTACCTTCCTGTTTCTGTCAAATAAATTAATGCTCTTTTCTCAAGAGAGATTCAACATACTGGCCCCCATATTTGATGAAAAATATTGTTTCTCAAGTTGATAGATGGAAGAAACCATAGTCGCTTGCTAAGTGTCAGTATATGTTGAAGATGGGGGCCTATTCTTACAAGGGGGGGGGGGGATTAATTGTCTGGGGATACAATATCTAGTTTATATTATAAGTAGTTGTACAATCCATATCAAATAAATAAAGTTTATTTTCCAGTCAGGTGAGCTAAAAACTGATAGTTTTTTTAGCTCCGCTAACTGAAAATCAACTGAGGTAAAAGTATAGTGCTTTGTCTGTCGTCTGTGCGTTAGCAAGGCACAAATAGTAACTGCTGAACCTAGAAACTTTCTAAGTGTATATCCAAGGAGGTCAATAAAAATTCTCCTTGGAAACTTGAAATAAGGTCAGTGCAAACTATATCCTCTGAGCTATAGGGCTTGTAATACCCCCTGAATAATTAAAAATTTTATACAAAACCTCCAGTGCCTTAATAATTAATGCATGGATTGCCATGAATCTTCCCTTGAATATTGACCATGACTGGTTTTGTCAGTTCCTGAAAATTGGTGGAGCCAACTGTATTTATTTCCAATTTTTACGAGTTTTTGAGACCATCATATGACAGCAATTATGTCAGTTTCTGAGCCTTGGTTTCATTCAGTGTCTTGAAGCCCAATGTGTCTATTATTTAATATTCGTCTCTTCAGTTCCTGATGGTGCCACCTGTATTTTTTCTATTTTTATGCATTTTTTCCTTTGAGACTGACAAACTATATTGATACTATCTGATTCGCATCTGTGATTTCATCTGTGTCCTGAAACCTTGTGCTGTTTATAAGGGCCTCGTTTGAATAAGCCGATGCCCTTTATTAATCACCCTGTCTGTCCGTCTGTTCCTGAATGCATGTCCGTCAGGTTTGTTTCCTGATAACTCATGTTTTGATTGACATATGGATTTCAAACTTGATTTTTTTATGGCCCACCTCTAACGCGAGAATTCTATTTATTTTGGGGTAATGAGATCAAAGGTCGAGTCAGCTGTCAGGACCCACATATTTAGAAAGATTTTGGATGCATTTTAAGCCAAACTTTATATCCAAAACCTAGCTTCCATCTTGCACATATAGCTGACCTGCCAATATCCACTTGGGGAAGAACCTGATTTATTATGGGGTCACAAGGTCAAGGTGCTATCTGTCCACATACCAGATGATAACACCAATTTGGATTGAAATATTGGTTTCAAACTTGACTATAATATATGGCCCACACTAAAGTAAGAACTCTGTTGATTCCAGGGTTATGAGATCAAAGGTCAAGGTCCCCACTACTTTGGAAAGATTGTGGATGCTTGTTTAGCCAAACTTTTCTTCGCAAACCTTGTCTTTCACATGTGGCACACCTGCCAATAGGGGGGGGGGGGTTCTTTTGGGATCACTAGGTCAAAGATCAAGGTGACAGGACCCATCTATTCACAAATTAAGTTTATCAATGAGAACTCCAGTTTGAGGAGACGGGGTTCAAAATGATCACAAGACCCATATTCTTACAAAGCTTATAAACATATCCTTATAGACAAATTCAGCTGAGCATCTAGACCCATGGGTCCCTAGTTTCATATTGAGCACATGGACAGGTAAGGGTCATACATTGAAGCCTAAATGACCTTTATCTTGAGTGGCCTTCACAAATCACAAACATTATATGTCTCAAGAATGGGTGGACAGGTTGTTCTGAAAAACAGAACTCTATAGAATTCTGAACAGAAAATCCTTGGACTGGTGACCTTCACCTTTAAGGTTGGAATATTTGTTAAACTTTACTTTTGTAGTACTGCATATTTTTTCTCTAAAATTTGATACACCTATTATCTCAGCCAAAGTTATCAGAGTAGATTGAAAACTTGTGACCTTGACTTTGTAATGTCTATATATGAAAAGGGGGGGGGGGGGCTATTTTTAAAAGGATTCAGCCTAATGGCCTGGTTAACCACAACATTACCAATACAAGAAGTATCTTGTTTAACATGTGTTTATAAAGATTTAATTCAGTTTGTATGTACCTTAAACTTTTGTAATCCAGTGGAAGATCATGGCCCGCAGCCAGTCTTCACAAAGAAACAAGAAAAAGTCATGATGGTGACATTTATTGTTCTATACATAACAAATAAAATGTATGCTGCAGAAATAAAACAGAAACAATACACTTCACTGGGAGCAAAAGACAAAATATACATCAAGCACCACAGCTGGGTCTGAGTGTCATGTGGATTGCACATGTAAAATAAAAAGAGTATAAAGCATAAAGATCTGTAAATAAAATGTAAACAGCTACATATACATCTAAAGCTATGTGACACGATGAAATTTGATTGAATATATGTATCTATATTATAAAACAGGGAACACAGCATTGATGAAGTACCACGAGTTCATAATAAATGTAGTACTAATTATTAATAAGTTAAAGAAACTAGCATCTACAGCTGATTGAATTAATTACAGAACACACTGGATTAATGTCAGATCCTTTTCCATGCAACCATAGCACTTACTCGTATCTATCAATAAATACACTAGCTACTGCTACAGATATATCTAAAGAGAGTGACCTTGTAAAGCTGATCAATCTCATTCTACATTATACAGTCCCATTTATGTAACCTGTAAATAAATAACGTAACCACAACAGTAACCTGCCATAGGCCAACTCTATAACATTGTTAATATATGTTACCATGGTAACAATCTGATGTTAATACTGAATATTAGTGGGAGATCTTTTCACATAAAATGACTAAATCACACATCCTGTTTACAGTATTGCATGAATCGAGGTAAATGATTTCATGTACATTAATATCTCACCTGTGATTGGATGTCTTCGATGTAAATAAGTTTTAAATTGCACCCTATTTCTTGGTGATAAAAGAAAAACCTTTTAAACATTAGTGAAACCTCACAATTACAACAACCAATGGAACCCTGATAAAATGGTTGCGTTTTCAATGTGGTCGTCTAAGCGACATCTGATATAAAAAGCAAAGGAAAACACTTGGACCTTGAAAAAGTGGATGTTATTTTGAGGTGGTTGCTAAACTGAGTTGGTTGTTAGGTGAGGGTTTACTGTATACAGGGCCTCTAAGCTCACAAGTCCTGATTAGGCATTTGCTCCTTCACTTGCAGAGCCATTTTGTGTAATGATAAAGCATCCTCCTTTGGCCTCTACCACCTGAACAACTACTGCTTTCACCAGTTACTCAGGGTCACATTTTAGCGAACGTTACAGTCAATGTAATATAAGATTTTATAAATCAGGCTTTTGATTCTATACAATCTTGATGTCCATGCACTTGCACATATGTGCAGAGTAACAGCAATTATGAAAATAGCAGAGAGAATACAAAATACAATTACTGCAGTATACATAAATAATCACACAGCTAGCTTCACAACAACCTTTGTTCCGATTACAGTCATTATCAGATCAATAGGTCAAGGTTTGTACACACAGCTGTCCAGACTACCAGAGGTTTTGTTTTTAACAATATAAGACATCAAATTGTACATAAATGTTTTAATCACTTTTATCTTAGAAAATAAACTGCATAAATAAACATACTGATATTCTTGCTATTATGCTATGTCATAATATCAAGTCATATCATGTATTTTGATATACGTGTTGATCATTTCCAATCGGTTCTACTCTAGCGACCATAAAATGACATGAAGTACCATGTTTTTAATTATACTGAGACATCAAGATTTAGATTGATTCAGTGATGGATAATTTGGGGAGCAAGAGATTCACTGGTGGAATGAAATAGAAGCAGGGGAGATTCATTGATGGAATTAAAGATTAAAATTTTGAGATTAAAATGATTTAAGGGGAAATGAATACACTGGACACCTGAAGAGATAACTAATATCTGAAGGTGGAAGCAGATTCAGTAGTGGACTGGGTGAGACCGATTTAAGAGAGATTTAAAGGGGAATGGAGGGCAGTTTGGTTTATAATTTTATTGTCAAAGACACTAAGTAGGAGCTGGCGAGGAAGCAAAACTCCTGCTTATCAGACCATGTTGTTTCCACTAGTAAGTTAAACATTCATTCCCGTTGGTGTGTGTTCGTTCACAAAATAACTGACACAATCATGACAAACTCTTATGAAATTTTCAAGGCCTTTCAGGAATGAGCCCAAGAAGAAGCAATTAGATTTTGGTGTGGATCCGCCACATGATCTGGGTCCAGGAAGGACATCAAGAAATACTGCAAACACTGGGGTTGGGGGGGGGGGGGGCGGCTTCTGCAAAGATGAACCAGGGAGTAGGGGCTGAAATAGAAAATGCAAACACATTTTGAGGAACATCCCACCATAAGGATCACCCACATGGCAGAGGCCTGCATTCCTGAGAATGCATATTTCTAGCCGAGATTGTAATAAAGCACTAAAATCTGACTCAGCTCTCTTTGGGTGGTCAGCTTTAAATCATTCTTTTTAAGTTCAACAGAAACACTTGTTCAACAATTTCTCAAATGTTTGACCTAAAACACCTGCATAGATTTCTAAGTATGTGAAAACTTGCTTGATTCGGACAAGTTATAAAAACTTGATTTTACTGAATAAATAAATCAACTTAAAAATAAATAAATAGTGTGTCATAGAAATGACACAATAACAAAGAAAGAAAAGCATAAACTGACCCTTGTATCACAGCAGAGCATAACAAGCAACAAAAAGCATAAACATTACTAGTATATACTAATATATACTGAGGAGGTATATTCAAATATGCAAATATACAACAATACTTTTACATCTGATGATAACTACCCACATTTTTACTTCTGGCAGTTTTTCAACAGATAAAACATCCTGTCACATACCCTAGAAATAAAATATGTCACAAAATATATTCAAAATAACATACCTATAATATCTATTTATTTGGGTTAAATACAGCAAAAGCAAATTTTCTTCTACAAATGAAGCAAGAAATGAACTGACCAATGGCTTTCAATCTAAATATTCTCAATGTCTGGTGCACATAAAATCATAAATCACATTATTTACTCGTCAGTAATATATATAGCAGTCATATGGTTACATTTATGACAGCTGTACATGGAGTTTTGTCAGACTACAGAGTTTTAAACTACCCATTTTCTATGACTGTGACGAGGTTAATACAGCAGCTTCAAGTTAAAAAAAGTCACTACGTCTATTTTAGCACAGCTTAATTTCCCTATGTGCTAAATGCAATTTAGCCCTGCCTGGGCTTTAATATTTGCGTTTACGAATAAAATGCTTAGAATTAAACATGATTCCATGTACCATTAGACTTAACTCAATGCCAGCTCTTATCATAAGAGGGTCAGATAGTGGTCAATTAGTTATTTGAATTGCCGTAAAATGGCTGTACAGATACTAAGTGCATTACAACCCGGGAATGTTTGCTTTCTCTGTCAGAAGCAACAATTAAGTCGTAACTATTTCATGGACTGGGCCAGTCTAAATGCAATTTTTAAATGCCAAGGGAACTTATGCATATTCATAAAGCTTCCTTTCTTGGGTTATGCAAAAGAAAATCAGCTTCTGTGAGTGTATTCTGGTATGATGGATTATTTAGAACATTCAGATGAATATTAGAACATCATTAGCAAGAATTAACATCACAAGTTATAAACAATGAATTCAATCAATTTAAAACATCATTTGGCTTGAGAGCTTCATACATTTATACTGAATGAATATGAATAGATAATATGTATTTACGTTTCATTCTCATTAAAGCTGGGCAGCTAATGTTCAAGGAAGATCTTTTCTCAAATAATTAAAAACAAACAAAAATCTGGCACAAAACACAATATCTTACAGCTGTTACATCACCTGTGTGAGTTATATATGCTTAAGATTTTTTCATGAAATAAAGAAAATAAGTGAAATAAAATATACATGATATCACTGGCAGTGAACTGAAAACATGTAAAAGTGTGTAAGTTTGAGTTCTGCTCTTATGGCGTCATTTTCAATTGCTTTACTCCTGTGATGACTGGTTGCTACGGACACCCTTTTTGGCATCTTCTTTCAGCTAAGCATAGAATGACTGTCAATATCATAATGGTACAATAAAGTGAAACAACAATATACTGCACTGCACAAAACCATATTTTTTAAATATGCACAATACTGTACAAGACATAAGGTTTAAATGTGCACATAAGTGCTGTTCCACATTCTGAAAAACATTTCTCTCAAATCAGGAACTGTGCAGCTTTTCCCTTTCGGGTTGATACAGATAAGCTACAGTCCCAAATTACTTTCATCAATATTGCTGATGCATATTCCAAAAGAACAAGCCTAATTGTGACAACAATTCATCAATGATGTACACTGCTGGTGCAAATTGTATACAACAAAGTGATACATAATAATTAATAGACAATACACAAGTTAATGATAAAATGATTTTTTTTCATAATTAACATATTAAACATGTAGAAATTCCTAAATAGCACTGGCCTTTAAATTACAAGGCATACCTTATTTTTGTATATCTGTTAATTTGTATCTTCCTTGTCAAGAACATACAATATTTATTATTGCAATACCTTGGAAATTTCAAATATTAAGAATAAATTATTTTTATGGTATTAAAGTAAATTATAAACTGCTCTATTTGAAGCTTTTACCAGTGGTCATATTCTATGATCAAAAAGAACAGAAGCCCTAAACAAAGTAAATAACTAGCACTTCAGCTAGAGTAAATAGGCTATGTCACCAAGAGCTATGGAGTCACCTTGATATAGACTTGAAAAGATATTTACAACTTTCATGGATTCGACATATATTGCAAATAAATCAATAGGTGGGAAAATATTGTGTAAATATTGGTGTATTCTCTAAATAACAAAGCAAGTAAATCATCTAAAGATCAGGAGTAAAACCTCAAAATGGGACAAAATAGGGCATTTTCAAATAAATGCATGTTCAAAAGAAGGCATGCAGAGTATTATGTCTGTATAAATCATTAGAACAGCAACATGTTTTATGTGCCATGTTTGTATAAGGTGCATGTGCTCATATTAACATTATGTCAGTAAAATGATTGGTAGCATGCATTTATGTGTGTGCATGTATTCATGTACATTAATGCTCATTCTGTACATTCATCTTCATACTATAAAGCCTCAGGCAGCTATGCTTTCAGAGACCTTGATTCACTGGGCCACTCTGGTGTCTATTTCATGAATAATGAACAAGGCAATTTAACCAATCAAATGACCTGCAACAAATATCTTACCAATCAAACATAGCCATATAAACCTTTCATGTTTCTGATGCAATTGTTCTTTTTCAGACAGCCTGTTTACATATAGGTTATTGGATTTGATTGACAGTTGTGATTTTGGCCCAAACACTTACAGGCTTGTTCATTTTTCATGAAATAGATGCCAGAGCAGCTCAATGAATCAAGGTCTCGGAAAGCAAAGCTGCCATAGGTTTGATAGTAGGATGATGTGTACATTAGGTGATTCACTAATACATGGACATGAGTGAGTGACCTTCACTTAAGCTTGCTATGCTTGAGACTAGAATGATATACATACATATACATGATAAAAATGCACTAGGACAGTTTACAACAGTTAAACGTGCCTGTCGGGGAGCTGGAGTTGGAATCAATTTCTGTGCTGCTGCCAAGTGCATATCGAGGAACGAGATCATGTTGATGTGCTTGCCATGTCAACTCTTTGGCAATTTCCAGGAACAGCTGTTCCACATTTTCTGCTTCTTTTGCTGATGTTTCTAAGAAACGCATCTCATGCCGTCTTGCAAAGTCTTCTCCTATATGTGTAGGTATCTCTCTATGGTTGGTTCTGTCACTTTTGTTTCCTGAAAAATTAATGGAAATGGAAGTTTAATCAAGAAATAAGGTTAGTATAAGTCTGAAGATTTGGTTTGGGATGAGTATCTTCAATACTTGCATGAAACACAGCAATATATAGAAAGCAATATACAGACTAAAATCTGTTCTTGGCTGGGAAGTTAAAATCCTTTTCTTTTGAAATTTGAAACCCTGAGCAGAAGGCCATACATTACTAGGAATCCTTCAGTTTTTATGCGTGAAAGTGCCATAAAATCTAATGTTAGTTCAATCTTTGGAAAGTACAGCAAATGATTATCTTTATTTAAACTGTAGTTTCTCTGATGTACAATAATTTGGTGAAGTTGTGCAATGTCCTAATTTAAAAAGCCGAAGTCATCAGAAAAAAAATCTGCACTTTTAAAAATTTTTATACCATTTGTGAATTTTAGTTCTTGCTAACAGATTGAAATGTATCTTATTTTGTTAATTTCATAGTCAGTGTCACAAAATATATTCTTATTTGTCAAGGGACTTGAAACAAAAAAATACTAAGTTTTTTTTATAATTATATAGAAGGGGCTGATAAATGTTAGCAATCATATCTCAGAGCTGAACAGTGAAGAAAATACACAAGGATTAAGAAGGTTACATTTATGCACTCATCAGTTCTTCAGAAAAAGTGATTCAACAATGCTGAATTTTCCAGGAGTCTCTGGTGTCACAGGTCACTTGTCAGCTGTCACTGTTGTGAAACTCATAGAATGCCCTTTTCTTCGGAGAACATTTAAAAGTTAAAGCCAGACCTGAGCAAGTGGCAAATCTGTGCCATTGTGTAAATTCAAATTTGATTTGCAAAATGTGAATGCTGTGAAAGTTTCTGGAGATAAAAGTTTCATGAACACTGGAGCATGACACTTTTTTAAAAGATTTTCCTTTTGTAGAGGCAACCACCTCCATTTTTTTAATGCTTTCTCAAGTAAGTACTATTTACATTTGCAGAATTCAATTCCAGTTTCAAACTGCGGGATAATCCTGGCATCAGCCAGGCTCAGTGAAACACTCTCTGCAGGTCCTGGGTGTGTGTCATCCCCATTGATGGGTTATAACACCAAGGAACTCCTACAAGGCACACTCATTTTTGAGTGAAACATGACTGTTGGGTACAGTCTCCCCATTAAGCCTGCAGAAAAATCTCACTGCCTCAGCTGAGATTCGAACTCATAATCTCCCAGCTTTTGAGCCCTGTGGTCTATCCCTAGACCACCAAAGCTGATAAATGGATCATGACATGCTGAGTTACTCACCCACAAGATATGTCAGCACCTTGTTTGAAGCATACATGTCAATTTCATTCAGCCACTGGGGAAGACAGTCAAATGTTGGCTGGCAGCTGATGTCATACACGAGGATGAGGGCATTGGCTGACCTATAGTAGCTCTGTGTTATTGATCGAAACCTTTCCTGTCCTGCCGTGTCCCATATCTGAAGCTGTTACAAACAAAAAACATCCTTGTACAGCATGCACATTGCAAACTACTACAAGAAAGAAACTGAGTAATAATGAAGGCCAGGTCTTTTAATCAAAGTCTCCAAAACCTCATCAGATTTTGTTTTTTCTTAAATTGCTTAGAACAGATCAGAATATAAATATGAATAATAAGAGCATTCACTGGTAGTTTTATGGAAAGTCTGTGATTTTCCAAGGATATGTTAGGAGGTTCATCAGAAAATCAAATTTTCAAAAGAGATCTTATAAATTATGGTAAAGGGATCAATTCACTAATCAGTACAAAAGGCTGACAAGATCCACATTTCCAGTTGCTCACAACTGCAGAAAACTGTATATAAAAGTCTCCTTTGAAGAAAATTTAATCTTGCATCTTTATCAGGGCTACCACCAGACTCATGAAAAAATATAGTAATTTTATAGGAGCATTTGAGATAGAAATATAGAAGTTTAAAGTAATTTTTTTTCTTACAAAAATACAGGTACACATATAGGAGCTTTCACTGCACAATTGTGTTTCACTTGGTTACTGGTCATGATCATCAATTTTCCAAGCAGCATCTAAATGTTTTTAAGGCAAAAAAAAATAAAACATGGTTCTCAGGCACTTTTTTTCAGTAATCGGTGCGGGCGGGTGATATTTATTTTACCTTTTTTTGTATATTTCGATAAAAATGTCATATGATCAGGGAAAAGCATGATAATAACAGAATATTTTTGTTAAACAGGTAAAAGCAATAAATAACAAAGGAAATCTTAGCAAATTTGTATCATTTTATCTTCTTGAAAGATGAAAATCAAAATAAAATTTTTGATGCAAGGGGGTTGGGGGCTAAAATTGACGTGCATGGTGCCTGAGAACCATACCTTCATTTGTTTTAGGCCTTGAGAGGTTTAGATGGCTGTAACTGTACACAAAACAAAAAACTTAATGTTTTCAATTGTGCCAGGTCCATATAACAAACATTCAATATTAACTGAAATATTGAAAATGCAATTTTGCAATAAAAAATATGAAAAAAATAGAAGATTATGGTCAAAATGCTGGAAAATACAGGAACTTATAAGAGAAAATTTGTGCACAGGAAGAAAATAATTCCACATAGACTCACTATCGGAGCCCACAAAACTAAAATAAGTGACCAGGGGTTAGCTAAACAAAAGGTGATGTAGGCATTATATCATCATGGTACAACTTGTGGCAAACCCAGTTAATAAAGGATAAGCTACAATGCAAAATTTACAGCTCTACCCTGGAAATGACTTAACTCTGAGGTTGATAATCAGATAATAATAATCATCATCAGATATACACCCCATCCTCTCCTGATGGTGCTTAACAAATATCTGAATAAAAATATAAATTGAATGTTAATTTTCAAATAGCAAAATAGATTACAGAAATTAAAGGTGATGATTTGTTGAATGGAAAACAAAGGCTAATTTAGTAAACAGCCGATATATTTTCAAACCAAAGTAAACTTTAGTAATAAAATGTGTTAATTTTACAAAATGTGGATTTGATAAATAAAATTTTCTTCAGACATTTCAAACTTTCACTGGATTCCCTGTTTTCCCATCCTGGTGTCTCCAAAAATTTTTCCCACTGAAAGCTTTGTATAAATTAACATAGAGTACATACATTTGATATCATTTGTCCTTCATTATTTTGTCTCCATACCTTTACTTTTTCGCCACCCATCTCCACAGTTTTAATCATGAAGTCAACACCTATGGTAGCACCTTGACCCGGTGGGAATAGACCCTGAAATATAATCAGGCAAATAAGTTTTACATTTTAGAAATATCAATTAGCTCTATAAGGACTTTCATAATACTTTATTTTGAATTAAAGATTTCTCTGATTTAAGCATTTATCATGTGAGGTTTCTACATCACATTCGCTTCATAAAACTGTTAAATTGCTGAAGATGTAGAATTTAATTCATGAGAGGCTCACCATTTAATTAATTTAATTGAATATGAAATGTTAATTCTCAACCAACGGGTACACATCTTTCAATTCTAAATACAATGAAAAATAAAGAAGACAAGTGTTAAGGATAGGCAGTGGACTGTCTTCATTCTTAAAACTATCAGTATTTAGATATGTCATCTATAGTTTTGTCAAGTTATGTGTAGTTCAAACTTTGGACAATGACTCCTTAGCATCATGGTTAAGAATTCCAACCATCTGTTCACACCATGTTCCATACTTCAGTACTGTTTCAGTAGAACTAGAATATCAGCAGAAGCTGACAAAAGCCCTCAGCCAACAGAACAGAGTTTAGAGGTGGTAACAGTAACAGGTACTAAATATCTGTTCTCACATGGATGTATATCTGTACATGTCTCAGTTATAAATTTAAAATGGAGAGGTATGTACCATGATTCATAACAATCCACCAAATGCTTCCTGAAAAATAAGCTTCTAAGTTTTATTCTATTATAAGCTCTGTGACCTTGAAAAGTAGGTCAAGGTCACCCATCTTCAAACTTGACCGAGATTTTGTCGATATACATCTTCACCAAAGAAATAAAATTCCTATTGTGAATCCTTTTAGAGATATCCCGCTTACAAGGCCAAAGTTGAAAAATTCAAGAAACATTCATTAAAAATTAAATATTTGTAGGTGGCGCCCCCAAACCTGTGCAGCAGTTACAGACCATCAGTCCCTATGATCATAGTAAGTATTGTGAAAATCCACAATAGGTCAAGGTCACCCATCTTCGAACTTGACTGAGATTTTGTCAATATACATCTTTACCGAGGAAATAAAATTCTGACAGTGAATCCTTTTCCAGATATCCCACTCACAAGGTAAAAGTTAACGGACGCCGGACGGAGGGACGGACGGACAGCTTGGGTGACGACAATAGCCCATCACCCTAAGGGCTGAGGGCTAAAAAGCCTCTTAGAAGTTTTGTAATCTGAAGTTTTGCCTTTCAAACCCATCTTATAATAATTCAAATGACAAAGTTATTCAGTGTTTATTTGGGGTAACTTTTAGTGGTTTAAAATTGCTTGTTTTAAAACAGATGCCTTAGTATGATAAATAGGGCTGTGCGATATTATCAATATATCATGAAAACGGCGATTTGCAAGTTGTGTATCGTGATACAGTTTTCAAATATCAATATTTTTCTATATTTTGTTAACAAGCCCTAAAACTTATTTTTTTGAAGTAAAAATAATGTTTCTGTTACAAATCTAGACATCTAAATTGGTGGGGATTAAGGACAGGCATAAAGTGAAAGCCGGAACCATGTCTTTAGACATTTAGAAGGAAATTTTCAAGTAGGCCTGATCAAGGAGGTTATTATTTGTATTACCCCCATGACCTGTTATACCATAGGTCAAAGGTCAGTCCCGGAAAATTTGCATGTCTGCTTGATGACTTATTGGTCAGAAGTATTTCATCATAATAAATAATTATTCATTAATATTCTCTCCTCATGTCATGATAACTGCAGGAAGATCAAGTGTCAACTTAACAGTATCATTGTTTAAGAATGGCAGCCTTTGGATGAGGAACATGACTGTGATTGTGAATACCATCTTTCACTCTGTATGCCAAATCACTGTTCAGAATTCTATAATTGCCGAGTTATTTGCACATATAAGGCTTAGGGAATTCTTTCTTTGAATGTTTCTTTGAGTTCTTTCAACATTCCATTATTAAGTACTGTTGCCATATTTCATTACTGGAATGAACTGATCTGCATAAACTTTTACTGTGTCATTATATTTAACATGATAAGGTAAAAACAGTAAAGTCTGTTGGGATTTTACTCCAGAGCCTATTGGCTCATCAGGCCAGAGTTTATAAATCACGGTTTTTGTATGGTGAAGTGACTTAGGACTTTAACTCCTCCTGGACTGGACCCTAGTTCCATTGCAGGTAACCTTCCCAGTATTTACTGGTAGTGAGTGGTACCAATTTCTACTGCTGGGTGGACAGAGGCACACTTGTGGTTGGGACCTTGCCCCAAGGGTCTTGGCATGGTGTGCGTCTGACCGGGGATTTGAACTCACAACCTCTAGATCATGAACCCGGCACCTTAACCATTACACCACTGCACCTTCGATATTTAACATGATAAAGAGCTATTTTTGATTTAATAATTTCTAAATATATATATATATATATATATATATATATATATATATATGAATACAAAAAATACACTTATTACCTTTAAATTTTATAGAATGAAAATATCGCAATAAGCTACCACATATCGCAATATACTGAGATACAAAATTTGTGGGCAATACCCAGCCCTAATCATGATAAATATTCTAATGCTAATTACCCATGAAATTTCAATTAGACTATTACACAAAAGAGTCACTTATTTATCTTTAATTCTTATAAGAAAATGAAGTCATGTTCCAATGCCCATAAACACATCTTCTTACTCACCTGTGTAAACCTTCTTACGAGGCATGTTTTGCCAACACCAGCATTCCCAATCAGAACTACTTTAAACAAGTACTTGTAATCTTCCATAATTATACCTGGAAAAAAGGTGCCTTGTAAGTATATAACTTATATATCTCATGTAACTTATAAATTGTATATATCTCATGGAAGGTTATGAGTATATATTATAAGTCATGACCTGCAGTTTAACATACAGTTAATTTAAGGACCTGCTTTCATACAAACCTTGAAAGGTACATATCCGATATGAAATCAATGACACTCTTAAGTAACAGACTTAATATAATGGATAAAATTAAAAGGGTTATGCGGCAGAAATCGTATTAATTAGCATACTATTGTGGCGGAGTGTGGTGACCAATACCAAATGTATTTTACCATATTGGCCAAGGTCTGGGTTATTCAACATTATCAATCAAAACTGTTGTTAATAATTTGTTACTGAAACTGCCAAATAAGAATATTAACAAAATGAATTAAAATAGCCCCGATGAGTAGTATGTCTTTTCTTTAGAAAACACGTTTTATCTCTGGTTCTATGGAATTTGTGAAGCCAATGTAAAATATGTAATCCTGTAGAAATTAATAATCTGTCGAGCTTTATCACAAATTAATGTCAGGTTTGTCAGGATTCAGCTATATATATATACTGTAAAACAACCCCTTGTTATGATTATTGCCACTTGGGCCTGCAACGCACACGGAATCTACACTTCACAAAAGATAGATCACACCCGAATATAGCTCGTCGGGTTTGTTTCCTTGTTTACATCATGAAACATACATTCAGGTAAACTTGAAGTTGACTCACACACAAGACAGGTTCGCGTCACCGCGTAACGTTAAACCTTACACGACGTTCATGATTATACTTGGATCGATGCCTAACCAAGGCAATGACGAGTTTGACAGCTCTAACCGGATGTGTTATGAGCAGGGGAACTCTGGGTAAGTTCGGCTGCGTCGCGATTGGTTTGTAAACCTTCACGTCATTGGTCAAAATGTGACGTTAGGAAATTTGGCCAATCAGTGATGCGAATACTTCCTTGTTCTTTAATACTTAACGTCGCCATTTGCACGACAAGCCACGAAGAAACGGTGTGGTGGCAAAATTGCGGCCGAAATCGCCGCGACAGGAACCGTCCAACAGAAGATAAAGTCGGACGATAAAGGAAAGAATATGGAGGAAGAAGTTGTCGAAGAATTTGGATCGTCACTGGAGGAACTCACGTTCAACAGTAAACCTCACATCAACATGTTGACAATGCTGGCAGAAGAAAACAACCAGTTCTCGGCGCAGATTGTGCAAGTCATTGAGGCCCACATTAAAAAGGTTTAATTTAATTCCAAATTTACGTCACACAAATCTTCATGATAGTTTTTTTTTCGTGGAGCGGAGATTGTTTGATAAATCTACAGATAAATGGGTAATTCAAACGATTCCGTTTGATTCGGTTCCGGAACGTGCATGTCGTGGGGAATATTGTGTGGCTGTTGAGCTAAAATATACTAAAGGCAGTAAAGCCAGGGTTGTAAGGTCAAGGTCGTTTGCCTTAAACGTTACGTATTTGTTATCTCAACATCTACACAAAATATAATGCCACACGTCGTGTATTTGATAGGAACATGGATATATAGTAACCGTATAATGGGCCTTCCATGTTTTGGCAATATTGTTTTCTTTGCAGATTTTCAACAAAAAAATTAGGGGAAAAATGAAAAGGTTTCTCAGTCTGGTAGTGCTCCTCCATTATGTTTCCCCCTGCCCCCTTTCAAAATTATTTTGATTTATCGTGGATTTTCCAGTTTCTGAGCTCCAAACACTCCCAAATCGGACCTGATGAAAGTAGTGATTTAGTTTTTGTCCCTTTTATAAAACAATTGACAATACTTTTATTATCATGTTCAGGGTTGAAAACTTCCTTCCCACAGTTTCTGAAAAAGTGCAAGAGAAACTAGACTTGTATTTTGTCATTGGGTCTGTTAGACAAGGCATAGATCACCTTACTAAAATTGCAGAAAGCTCATGGTTGTGGTCCTTGATAAGTCTTTAAGTCAACATTAACAAATCATTGCACATTGTGTCCCCTATTGAAACAACCAATAAATACAGCTAAACATGGAGGGCCTACAATCAGCTGTAAAATTAACAACCATCAGTTTTGTGACCAAATTCCAGGCTTTCAAGTTTACAAGTACATGAGGTGCTGGATTGGGGAAAAGGATGATTGGAATTTACTCATTCACAGAACCAGATTTGTTGAATGTTGCACAACAATAGGTATTTTAAATTTTTATTTTTCACCACCTCAGTAATTTTTGCATTGCAGTGTCATTGGCTAAAGGTATATCAGAAATAGTAAATTATATCAAACTATAACAAGCAATAGCCATGATGTGAACTGCAGACCACCAGGATTCTCTGTGGTCAAAGCCTCGTGATATGGCCTGTGCATTTATCTGCATGTTGTGAAAGTCCATGAGTAAATGGTCTTGCACTGAGATAGAAACTTTATAGCTTATACAAGCTGATAAGTGCCCAAATTATCTTGCCCAATCTTTGGTAAGCAAAAAATCACGTTTTGAATAAACTGAATTCCATTTTTGCTCTCACAATTTATTGGAACATTAAACCAGACTGGCTTTGGAATGGCTAGGTCCAGTCCTGATAATTATGTTGCACCGAAGTTGAGGTTTACAGTTGATTACTGAACACCCAACTGATTTGATGTGTTTAATGGCTAGTAGTAAACAAACCGTATTGCTGGAATTTGGTCACATATCTGCATATCTAGAGAGAAGTTTGTTCCTTGATTTATAGAACAGGTTTTCTAAAAGCATGATCAATCTGTGATATGTTATAATTTGCAAGTTGGGTGTGCTGATCTGTATGTTATTGTGGACCATTAAAACATGTTAAAGTTATGAGTCTTCTTGTATAGTTTGCTTTTGGAGCAAAACCCATATGACAGACAGTTTTTTAAGAGACCACAAGTATTGTGTGAATCTTGATTTGTTCCACGAATAACATCGCCCAGGATGCCCCTGTTATGGCGAACCTACAAATGCATTCATTGATGTCTGTTACCATAAGGGCTGTAATAGAGAGACAATGTGATATTAAAGGTCCTACATTGTGTCGAAAATGCAATGTCCCCGTGTTGGTATGTTGAGGGTAGATATGACTATCAGCAGAAAGTCACATTCAGCACTGCACAATCCATCCAGTTGAAACCCCCCTTTTCATGATTCATCATAAACAGAGATGAGGCGACAGCATTGCAAATGTAAACACAGAAGAGAGGTGACTTCTGTGAATTGTATAATGAACTGAATATAGCAAGGCCTATAGTATCAAATGTATTGCTACATCTCTCTATATAAATTAATAAACGTCTCTATATATTAATAACTATAATATCTATTCTGAATCAAGTCCTTATAACAATATTATGACTGTTGATGCCATTTCTTAGTTTTTGCTCCCTTTTGTTGTTACTTTCCAATGCAAGTGGCTGTATGTATATTCCAGGAATTTAGAACTGTCTTTATCACTTGCGTTGTGAGCAGTCCATTTATACATGGAAATGTCTCTATTAAGTTTGTCCTCTGTCCTTCAGTATTTCAAATGAAATATAAATTTTAAGTTTTGAAGCAAGATGAAAATTGGTCCTTGGGTCCTGTTACAACTTGACCAGTCAGGATTAGGTACCTTGACGGCTATTTTCCAAAAAAAGAGGATAGTATACAGCATTTACGAATCAACTACAGTTAAATGGTCACACAGAAGAAAATTCTCAACATGTTTTTCATCGAAGATGATTGGTAAATGGGTTCCATAGTTTACCAAATTTTAGCAAAGTTGAAATTTTGAGGGGAGGGAAAAGACGTTTGCCCTCTGGTTGCTCAGAACTTAAATTGAGCCTGAGATTGTTTTGAAAATTACAAGAGCTTTCTTGTTACTAAGCAACATTGGCATAAAGAAATGGAGTTATCTTCCATATGTTTGATAGCAAAGCAGCAGAGATGGTTTACAGCATTGCGCTACTGTTGCAGCAAAAAGCAGTCTGCAGTTTCAAGTGGGAATGCTGATATGAACGCTTGACCAACCAAGAGAGAAATGTGCATTGGCTCAGGAAGTGCTGAAAATTCTGCTGGGCTTGAAGATGGCTGAGGCATATAAAATGGAGCAACCAGAAAAATGCTGACATCCAGATATTGAACATTACATTGAACTCTTCTTAACAGGCCTTTTTTTCAATGGACAATAACCCTAACCAGCAGTGTGTGTAACTGAATGCTTGGGTTGTATGCAAATGTGTGTGTGTATGCTCAGGAATATGTGCTTGTTCAGATGTTTGAAAGTGTACACTGCAATGAAAGCAAATTTGATGGATGTGGATTGAAAGAATGAGCCTGAGATTCAGGATGTGGTTTTTCATACTACAGTAGATATGTGAATGTGCGCATTGAACATGGAAATTGGGTGTACTGATGGACTGAACAACTTGCACAGAATAAACCAGCCTGAGTGTTAGTTTCTTGCTGCTTACTTCAATAATAGAAACTGCTGTGAGAAGCCTTCAAAGTAAATATTTCATACACAGAAATGTGACTGCAGTTGACAGTTTCTTGAAGTTGCTTACAAGGACAACCATTTCAGTGATTCCACGAACTTCAAATGGATCTGAAAAATACTTTTGAGGTTTCAGATTAGCCACCAGTTTAATCTGTGTGTTACTATTAGAACTGAATGATTTGCCCAGTGTTGCTTAAAATAGTTTCATTAAACCATTTTAAATGCTCATAAGATTTTTTTTCGGTTGTCAGATGTACTCTTAACTATATTCACTGGAACTTCCAACAAACTAAGATTAAATTTGTTTCCTGCTCCTTGTTTGAGAAGTTTATGGTACACAAGTTCATACAAGTTCATACTGCTTTGTAGATTTTGAATCAAGTTACAGAACTGAAAGTTTTATACTGTATAGTATTTCAGATTTTGTTGTTGTAATGGCCTTTTTTTTGGTAGTTAAAAGAAATTGCTTTATGTTGATTTGATCCTGATGTATATAATTATTTTATTTGCATCTGATGAATATATGCTGTTAGTATTTGTATCTTCAGATATCAGGTTGATGGTGAGCATCATGGTGATAATGAAGTTCCATGGCCACATCTGCTGCCCTGCGGTTAACTCTGGATGGAGGATGGTTTTGATTTTAGATGTATTGTTTTTTGTCTCAACAGGCTGTGGCCAAGCAGAAGCTGCCAGGGCTGTATTTGCTAGACTCCATAATAAAGAATGTCCCCAACAGTGACTACCTGCAGCATTTCTCACAGAATATTGTAGCCACATTTTGTGGCGTTTTTGATCAGGTCAGCATTAAGTAATTGTATACCTCTTCCAAATGTTTGGCATTTTAGAAGTGTTGGTTTAACAGTAATGTAAGCTTAAAATACCTCTTGTGTTTTGAAATTAGAATTTGCATAGCATAATGAGATGCATATCATGTTAAAATGCAGCATTAATAAATGTTTGCTTTCATATCATGTATTTCCTGATTTGCTCAGAATTTTGCATTTAAAGTTTATTCAATAGTTCACAAGTTTATGGTTTTGTAATTCTGTTATTTTACCACTTTGTCAATTAGAAAAAAGTAGACCTGGGGGATGCAATATGTTTGGTAAATGCTTTGGTGTCTGAAAAACTTTGGTTGTGCTTTTGTCTCCATACCCCCAGCAGAATGTCCATCAGAGAGTAAAGGTGTTCTGTAATGGCGGTAAACAACCCTTTTTATACCATAATACATGATTACATAATGTAAATTTAATTATCATAATACACATTTGAGAGTAAATGAGTGTAAATGAGCTTTTATGTCACATATCTCAAATGTTTAGTTGTACATGCTAGAATCCAACATGGAAAAAGTAAGAATATTCTTCATTCTGTTAAAATGCATAAATAATCAGTCATGGAGGTTGGGGTTGGAGTGTCCAACTCTTACTACTTGCTCTATAACATTATCAATATGATACGGTAAGACCATATTAAATTCACCAAAAATCTGTGCAATATTGTTATGGTTCTTGTTTCTAAGGATGATCTATCCTTAGCTGGGTTAATTTCAGAATTACAACATCATATTCATTGTGATATAGTCCACTATTAGCCACTTGGATATATATAGTTTATTTAAATATTTGCATCAGTCTGTTACCCTTGGGCATATAAAGTTTCATGCTGATCGGGCTAATTTGATCTATCTATAAACATTTTCATGATATTCCTGTCTTTAATAGCCTTCATTTTGCAGGTGGGTTATGAGGCTTTAATGTGCAATGTAAGAATGAGTGAATGGAGTTGAATCTTTTGGACAAATCTACTCTTCTGAAAGGACCTTATATCTTAACACCATGTGCCTGAATAATGATAAGAACTCTGCCCTGTGATATATTGAAGTCAATAGAATTTTTCACAGATAAAAAAGTGTGTTCATACAGAGAGTAAATAAAAGGAGAAAGTTGGATGTCTTGCATAACCAAATTTATTTTTAATTGAATAACAGTATTATAGTTTTGCCTAAGTTCTGACAGTGCGTTTTATTATAATACTACCTTTTGTTAGAGTAAGTAAAACTTTCTCAGTTTCCGTAAATGATTGTTAATATATGCGACCTACATTCAGTCTCCCTTGCTGAGGGTCAGTCTTGTGGTATGCTGCCAAGTGTTTACTGAGAGGTGTTTGTGTAAGAATGTTTGATGGAAATCCATGATACACAAACCCGTTGTATCCTGTTATACACTGATACAAGCACAGTACATGAGAAAAGTTTCATAGCACAATAATAGATGCTCGTGTAATAACTGACATGGTCCGTGTAATACACAGCGTGCATTTGATGAACCTTAAATTATTGATTGGTAAACCATGCTGATCATCTTCCTACCAACAAGGCTCTTGTTGCCAGACGCCTTGCTCAGGTAATGCTGGCATCTTATTTCATGAACAAGTTTAGCCAATCAAGTGACTCTCGTACAGTCTACAGGACTCCTGAAATGCATCTGTTGTCATATTTAGATCAAAAGTTCAGCATTGCCAAAAGGGTATTGAGAATCTGACCAGTGATATAGCTTTGTAGGGTATCCCCTTTCTGGTGCATTTATTCTTGATTAGATGGCAGTTGTATATCTGAATTCACACTTGCAAGCTTGTTCATTATTCATGAAATGGATGCCAAAGTGGCTTGAAGAAGCAAGGTATCTAGAAGCCTAGCAGCAAGAGCCTTTCCTGGGGGAAAGATTGGAGATTAGTGCCCATCATACCTTAGTTATATGTACTTTGCACTGTGGATGGTGTTAAACTGGTTGCATGGACATTCTTGTAAGCAGAAGATAAAACTGTATCATAATAGCACAAGTTGACCAAATTTCTTTTTAAAACTAACTTGTGTTCATACATGATTTAATGATAAGTTTAAAGTTTCTGGAAGATCTTTGTAACCCCCTAAGCAAAGATTCTTAAAATAGCTTGCATAACTTTAGATCTTAAGCTGTGACAGTCCTAGCACAATTCCTTGCCATCAGTTTGACCTTGCCATCACTGAATAAATAAAATTCTCATTCAGATGTTAAATAGACCTCGACCTGTGTCCCTCAATTTAACTTGAAATGGGTTAAGAATACATTGCTTGTGTTTGACTCGATCCTCATGCAAACACAGCATGGGGAAACACTGATACTTTATCTTCTGATAAAGTGTGTGTAGCTCCAGTAAACAAGCTGATCTTTAGATTTAAACGATCTTAATAATCACAAATCTTTGCATTTCTTAATTGCTATTAATTGTAAACTTAAATAATAATCCCACATGAATATTTGAAAATACTGTGACTTGTATAAAACATGAGCAGTGAACTTTATTTGACCTTCAGAAGATCCAGTGAATTCATTGATATAGAGGGCAGTGTACCACAGGGGTAATTTGCACATAAGTGGGAATTAAAATTTCGCTAAGGTATGAATTGTTTAGCTCCTGGCAAGCAGTTTTAAACCCTCCAACACCAGGACACTAGGCCTGCAGAAGCAATGCAGCTGGAAAGGATGGAATCTGGCCACTGTTAGGCTCATTAAAGGGTTTAAAGGCTGAACAGAGCAAAATAACTGGCTGTCTGCCTCACAACATCTCACAAACTTCATGCTCACAAAGTTCTAGAACACTGACAGTTTGGATGTGGTTGAAATGGCCAATGATTTCACAATTTAACATTTCACAGCCTTTAAAAAATTGAACATTTTTTTTGCTCATGACCAAGCAACCGATAATGCTGTCCAAGAATGTCCTCATCTAAAGCACATGTTTATTGCTCCACTTCTAAGGAATATGTAAACTTTCAGGTAACTTGCAAAACGGCACATTTACTAATATGAAGATCTGTTAGTGTCAGAAACACCAGAAATACACCTACCACATTTTGCACCCTTCGTTCAAATTGCATTTTGTGTGGCCATCTTCCACCCCCCCCCCCCCCCCCCCAAAAAAAGTGGCTCCGTACAATTTGTGCTAAGGCTTCCGTCTGGCCTCTGAAAGAATACTAATGTGGTCATCATTAGCCCTGTGTCCTTATTTGTTGCATTTCGACACCTGCACCAGAGGCCTGTTTTAGTTGTTTTTGCTGAGCTGATAGTTTCTGTCAAACAGTTATCTTCCCAACATTTCCTGTAGTATTTGTGATTTCTGAATTCCTCCCTGTTACTCTGTACATATTAATGAACTGTAATTTTGTTGAAAAACCTGAAGAACCACATTGCCTAAGGTGATCAATTGCATATGTGGGGAAGTTTAAAGGCCACAAGTAACAAAAACACAGGTTAGTCTGACTTGCCATCAGATGTCCTTGCTGATTATTTGAATTACTTTTGCTTGGGCACCCCACATATTGTAAACATGTGGATCTGTGGGAACTATTTCCTGCCATATGTTTATTGCTGGTTCAAGGGATTGTCCTTGGTAAATAGGTCTAATATAAGAAAAGCCCCCTTTAAGTATTTATTAAAGCCTAAGGTTAGCCCTAAACATTTTTAAGCATCATGATGTACCAATGGATTACAAGAGTGATATACCTATATTACTCTGCAGCTCTATAGTGTGGGAGCAAACTTGGGACTTCAGCTTCTGCAAAACTCGTTTGGTGGGGGGGGGGGGGGGGAGGGATCTAATTAATACTGACATGGGAGCTGCCGCCTAACTGTGCTTGCCACAACCATGTAAAAATAATTATAAGCCTTCAGCTGTTGATATTAATTTTTTTGATCGTTTATCACAGAAACAAGCTTTGCAATCTGTGAAATACTGAATTAGCTGTAGATCACAGGCCATCTGTAAAACTTGTTTGCTTGCTGTGTCCACATGTCAAATGAACCAGTCTCAACCCAAGGGCCATTGCTCTTCATGCTTGCGTGACCTACAGAGACTGCCATGCATTAAGATTTAGGACCCAACTTCAGTTTAAAACAAATTCTTAATTGTTATACTTCTTTGAATAAAGTTCCCCAAGCATCCTGCTCCAGAAAGCAAATGCACTTGAATGGCAATAATATCCCCTTCAGCCCTTCTACATTCAAAATGTGTAACCTCAGTTTACTAGATTTGTCTGTGTCACTCGTTAGAATTTTCGGACAACATTTACTTCAGGGACAGATCTAGATTTTGGAAAAGGAATGTCCAACTCGGACTGAAACTTTGCTGGTCCGCTGAAAAAGGGAAGTGGCTCCTGACCTAAACCACCCCCAACCCACTCACCCTCCCACACACACTTCTGTACTTGTTTGAAACAAGGATTAATTGTTGAGAGCATTTGCAGAGCTGTGAGAGAGATGAGTGCATTTTCTTTATGTGGCAATAAATATTATTATGAAAGTGTTCACCAATGGATTTATTTTCTGATTTTGAATATATTGTGGTGCTGCCGAGCTGTCCAGTCTTTGTCCATTGTCTGTATGGTCATCTGGAGGTCTCTTACCAGGGCTCAAAACGACCAGTTTAAACCTAGAAAGAACTGACTCGACCATTGAACAGGTCCTAGTAAATCTTTTAAGAAAGAAAGGAAAATCAGGCTACACTGACCAATATATATCTAGGGGTTCCTTGGGGCCAAAACATGGATTTCCAGCATATTGAAAGTTTTGTAAAGATGCTGAAGAAATATGTTGCATTGCAACAGAGAATTGATAATTGTGTACCTCTTTAACACTATATCTTTCAGCATGTAAAAGTTTGCTCACCGTTTTGAGTAAAACTTCATGTGAAAGCTGCAATACCTCCATGACTGTATGCTTAAGAAAGGGCTATGCATGTTTAAAATTTCAGTTTTATAGAGCTTGTGGGGGAGGGGGGGGGGGTGTTTACTGATCTCTGCCCAGTGCGCCCAAATTCGGACAACATTGCACCTTCTGTTAAAAAAAGATCACTTTTTGTAATTGAACAAAATTGGTCAGCTGAGTGTCATTACCCTGGGGTCACTTTTCTTTGGGGGGGGGGGGCATTTTTTTCGATGTTGAGAAAAAGGACATAAGTTGCATTTATATGATGTGTCTATGACCTGTACTTTTTGGTAGGATCCTAATGATGTTGCATGTCATTCTGAAAATGCACATTTATTTTTAGCAATGCTCTGAAATTCAATCAGGGTCTAAAATTAATTTCCAAAAATATTTTTACTGATGCAAGTTCTGTTACAACCAAAACTGCCCCCTCCAACCCACCGACCCACTGTTTAATACAAACCTGTCAAATTGCTAAGATAAAGTCTCCATACCACAACTAACTTGTCAAAATAATTTTGAGTTGTTTGCCATACAGCTCTAAACCCTGAAAGGGCTTCAGGTACAGCAGTTTGCCCAACTTTTAAATTTTTAAAACCCTATTTAATACAAACCTTTTTTTTAAGGTGGATTTGTTAATGGCAGAGATGGTCTGCATTTTAGCTCTTAACTTTGTTTCTGTGAATATCTTGGATTCCCCCCCCCCCCCCCCAAAAATTTTGTGCTTGTGAACACATGTAAAAGCCCTGTAATTCTGCAAGGTTGAACTTTTAAGACTGAAATGAATCATGAAACTTGCCTTTTTCCTACATTCCTCACTCCTTGGTCATTACGTTCCTTCCACAAATCCATTTCGTTTGTCGCCTTTTTTTACTGGGGAGCATTCAGCATTGACCACAGGGGCAGATCCAGGATTTGGAAAGGGGAGGGTCATGCTCAGGAAGACTGAAAGAAACCTAAAAGGTCTAGTCTGGGAAGGAGGGGGTCATGGTCGCAAAATTTGGTTTGAAACACCCAAAAAAGGTTTTGGCTCCAAAGATCTGCCACTGGACCACAACCAGGTGCTGGAACAGGGCCAAGATTCTTCTACTGTTGGAATTCAAGGCATTCCAGGATAATGAAGTGTAGAAGCATGGCATGTTGCCAGTAATACACTGCGCCCCTGGTGCCAGTCTACAGCAAATCCTCCCCATGCAAGCAGTGCAGGTTTAATGAAATGGATATGGAATGCAATGAGGCTGCTCTGTGAGGAGTGTATCTTTTTCCAAGACCAAGTTGTTTCCTATCACAACTCTAAACCATTAAGTGCGTCCCATATAATTCCAAAATAAAACGAGACCTAAGTTAAAATTAATGAGAATTCTGTTGATCCTTGAATTTGTAGTCCATGGGGAACAATGACTGGTGCTCTCTCACCATGATCTCGTAAGACAAGAGGTGAGACAGAAATGGTACTTTTATTATAATAGGTGACCTCAATCTTAATCCAACAAGAAAAAAAAAAGGGGGGGGGGGAGATTCTGCTAGGGAAGCGTGATGTTTCTGGGTACAACCTCTCAAATCCACTGTAAATCTGCATGCACCATAATTAAGTACATTTGCTGAACCAGTGGAGCAAATATGACAGCAGAATGGTGATGGCTCATCGTAAGCCTAATTTCTTGTGAACAATGGTGAGCTTATCACGATTGCACCATCCTGCCATCCCGTTGAAGCTGAAAATGCTTTGCACACAGATCGAACTAAAACCTTCATTATTCCAGCACCTTTTAAAGAACAGATCATCAGATTTTACTCCAACCTAACATTCATCGTTTAAAGAATAAAATTAATTCTCAAAAGTGTAGTGTATTATGGTTTTGAGAACTTGAGACTTGACAAGGCTCTGGTACCTGTAGCTGTGCCAACAATTTAAAATAGAAATGGGTATTTGTTTATTAGTGCTTGTTGGAGAAATAATTCCCATTTAAGTGGTTGCAAAATTTGCAGCAAAAAAAACCTGTTGGAACAGGTTTTAAGTCCTGCAATGAAGTGGACCAGAACACGTAAGAGTGTGGGCCCACAAGTACTTGCCACTGGAAGAATGATCCCAAGATCCAGAAAGGGGAAGGTCGAGGCCCCAAAATTTTGTCTGATTTTTTTTCACTCCTTTCAGAAAAAAAAAGTTTTGATGGGTTAAAAGGAGTTTGTTCCCCCCCCCCCCCTTTGGATCCAGGGTTACAAATACTCCTTTCTGCACCACCTGACATGTAAGCCTAATGTTTATTTTATGGCTTACAGTGGTGTATGATAGTCTGTTGTAGCTGGATGATGCACAACTATCAGATTTCCTTGCCCACTGAAAGAATAGAAATTCTTATCAAGATCTAACAAAAAATGCTGAAGAAAAAATCTGGAAAGTGGCTTTAGAAGCCATTTGAAGGAAAACTTTACTGTTTCGTGAGAAAAATAATCAGGATATTTTGGAAACAATTTAAATTTATTTGTTAAATAGGGGAAGTAAGGCATTGTTTAATTAAAAAGTTCTGATAATATCAACGGTTAAATTCTACTGCAATAGTGCATACACTTAGTATTAAATAGTTTAAATAAACCTATAAATATATAAATGCATAAATCTATTAGAAGTACCCTTTTACAAATATTACCTGATCATAAAAATGTGCGAAACACATTTTTAAAATTTTTTCAAAGGGGCCCTCCAAGTTAAATCCACAAATCAAGTTGTTTGGTGTTGAGCAACTGTTATTTTGACATTCATTTAAGGTGTAGGACACTTTCATCAATCAGCACTCAACCTTTGGCAGTATAACGTTATTATATCAGATTTTTTTTTTTTTTTTTTTTGTGGGGGGGGATGCATTTGGGGGAAAGATTGGTAAACCTGGGGAAAAGGTTTTAGTATTTTTCATATGGACAGTGATAAGTTTCATAAATATCTTTAAGATCTACTAATACTATAATACTAAATAAGATAACTGGTCTTGTAACTATTCCCTTTATTTTCTTAATTTTGTTATTTTGATCTGCCGGTATTACATCAGCATTAATGCACTAAAGCTCACCGACTATTCCCATTTTTCTGACTGCACTCAAGTTCAGATGTGATAGATTTATTTGGTAATTTCACTAAAAAAATTATGATTTTGAGTTTATTTGTAAAATGAAACTGGACTCCAACCTCCCCCCCCCCCCCCCCCCCCCCCAGTACAGCATACATTCACACACAACATCTAATAATCATACATCTAGACCTTGGCTAAACAAACTGCTGTTGTGTGTTGGTTGCATTTGGAGGGAGTGAGAGGTAAGCAGAAACAATTTACCTGGAAAGATGCAGGTGGTTTTAAGTGTATTCATTGATATGTACAACACAGGTGGATGAGAAAACCAGAGAGGCCATGTTTAAGTTGCGGCAGACTTGGACAAACCTGTTCCCCAACAAAAAGTTGTACGCCTTGGACATGAAGACCCAGCAGCTGGACCCAGCATGGCCAGTGACTGCATCACCTCCGGAACCTGGGGTATCTAGCATCCATGTTAACCCCAAATTTCTTAAGAAGGTAAACCACATGATCAGCTCACAGAGCTGGAAGATGTCAAAAATGGTTGCCTGCCAGTTGAAAATTAAAACTTTTATGGCCTAATTATTTTAAATTAGCTCAAGCGTTAAGCTGCTTAAGCCATAAATGAAGTGATCTTTCCTGACGGCACCAGTTCTGCTTTGCAGGAAAAGATTATCTCTAATCTTGTGTATTTGATTCTTTTTATTTCTGTAAATCTTGTAAATTTGGGACATCCATCATGTTTTAGGTATAAGTTCTACTTATTTTTGTTTTTAAAAATGTAGAAATGATGGAACCTAAGCTTGGCTCCAGTAGAATATCTTTGCTTTCTCTGTTGGACTGGATTCAATGTGTTTCAGAACTTGTTTTCCTAGTGGTGTTTACTTTCAAGTGGTTTTTTTATGGGTGGCTGGATAAGGGGGGGGGGTGCGTAGGAGGGGGGGGGGGGGTGAATAGTGGCAGATGGATGATCTCACTTATATAGTGTATCTTGAACAATTGATGACACATCCTTAAAGACCCAGGTCTATATAGGATTCGATTGAGGATCCCCTTTTTTTCTGGTTTATTAGTTGTCACTGTAATGAGCCTCCATTTAAATACTATTTAAAATGAGAAAAATATATATTTTGAGAGATTGCTCAGTGAACTTATTTCTGGTACTTTGAATTTGTAATGTACTTGAACTTTTATGTTTACATACAGGGTTTCTGCCAGGGATAGATGTCCCAAAATTATTTTCTGTTGGTGAAATATTAAAAAATAGTTTTGAAAAGATTGGTAATTAAAAAATTAATTTGAAAAGATTAGTAAATTCTGAAGTATACTTCCACATATGTATTTTGTCAGAAGATCACTCTGCTCTCTCTGGGGAAGTTTTGAATTGCATCTTTTTACAGGATTTCCTTTCATTAAAAAAAATACAGTTCCAAGTTGCTCAGGAACAATAGTTCTGATACAGTAAATTATATTGGTTGTGTGTTATATCAGTCTTTGCTAGGAGGAACTTTGAACAAATGGATAGTTTCTTGGACTTGTTTATTTTTACCCCCATAAGCAGATATTGTGAAAGGTGTTTTTCATATATGTGCATCCCTTTGCATTTTGAGAGCAGATACAAAGTGTAGTGGTACACTGTATAATGTTGCACTGCATTTATCCATAAATTAAAAAACTTGTTTTATAATTTTTTAAGTAAAACATTCTCTGATAGAAAACATAATTTCTTGCCTCAAAAGTGTATTTCAGACTGCATGTAAAAACAGTTTTAACTGAAAAATATTCCTCACCAGTGGGAAGCAGAAAACAGTCAACTGAATATTTTTCCATGGTTGCTGTGCTCTCTCTTTGCTAGATCATGATTGACCTTGATGTGAAGTTTTAGTTTCTTCTAAAGTACACATTAAAGTGGGAACCTTGGGTGCATGGCCGGGGTAGTTCATTGGTCCCATGCTTTTCTTCCCCATCAACATTCTAATGCCTGGCCAACCAAACTGCAAAAAAAAAAAAAATAGTTTCTTCAAGTTTGGAGGGATCATTTGAGTCCAGTTCTATTTATTCATTTATTTTGTTCAGATGGTTTGGATGGTATGGAGATTAGCATATTTGAAATTTACCTGACAGATAAATGGCTGATAATACTGTGCCATGTAGGATTGTGGTTTTGAAAGCAGAACTATTTTGATAAATAAAATTTCAAATTGAAGTGGGTGCATAAGTAACACAGACTTGCTTTTTTCTGGTCAGGAGGATCCCCCAGCAGACACTGCCCCAGTGAAGAAAGTTACACCAGCAGCAGCGGCTGAGGAGAAGGAGGCAGAGATGAGAAGACAGCTGATGGCAAAGCAGCAAGAGCTGCTAAATCTTAAGCAGCAGCAGCTTGAACTGGAGCTGGTACAGACAAAACAGAGGCTGGCACAGCAAACCAGAATGGTCAGTATGATGTCACTATTGTAGCAAGCTTTTTCATTGAGTAACTGGCTTGAGAGGTATAAGGGTAGAGCACAGGACTCATAGCCAGGAGATAATGAGTTTAGGTCTCAGCTGTGGAGTGGTCTGATTTTTCACAGTAGACTCCCCACCAAGGGTAAGTGCACCAAGTCGTGTTTCACTCACAAATTAGTGTGCAATTTGGGGGGTTCCTTGGTGTTGTGAGTTTTGTGACTTAGCAGAGGGGAAGATCACACACCCAGGACAAGCATGTGTTGTACTCGTAATCCTGTATATTGGCCTACCACATAGTCCAAACCAGAATGAAATTCTGTAGATGTACATAGAAACTTGTAAAGCCAGCGTTAAAAGTTAGAGGCAGCTTACCTCCACAAAAAAAAATTAAAACGTTTTTGCATTAAGTCACATGGAAGTGAACCAAGTATCATTTAACAGTTGTAGCCATACTTAAAGTGATCCTTGTATCCAACAAAGTTTGTTTTATGCAACCATAGTTGATTTTACAGTGTCTATATATATAAAGTTAAATAAATTTAAACTGCCTCATGTAGTAGATATTAGGGCTGAAATGGGTACAAAATTTTGGACTCGAATACTTGACAGGCATTACCCAACTCAAAGTCAAGTACTGGTTACCATGACAAAGATAAAGATAAATTGACATCTGTTATTATGCATAAATTTAACTTCTTGACGGCTTAATTTAATCCCAACGAAGGAACAGATATATAACATAACAAGACCTCTGTTAATTTGACTAGCATATGTTAAGAGCCTTGTGCCAGGCTATGATGATTAATAAATAGGCTTACAGACTGCACATAAATTTGCAGTAATATTCAGATATGCATGTACATACACAAGTACTTGAGTCCAAACTCAAGTACTCGAGTACACCTTTCAGCCCTAGTAGATATCTCACCAATCATTTTCTCTTTTATTCATTTCAGATTAAGACACCGCCACCAATAAACCACATGGGTTCAGCTCCAGCTGTGACTCCGCCAAATAGAGTGCAGCAGGCTCCACCACCTGTTGTAAACCAGCCTACATCAGCGGAGGCCCCAGGTGCAAGGGATCCACGGAGGGTAAAGCGAGACCCAAGGCGCCCCCAACCATCTGATAAGCCAGTAATCTCAGCACCAGTTATAACTACACAAACTGTACATGGTGTACCAGCTGCTTTAGTTTCCACTGTAGCAACCATAGCAGCAGCAATGACTAACCCTACGCAGAATGCCCTAGCTGCTCAACCAGCAGCTCCCCCTTCCACTACAGCTCCAGTGAAACAACCAGAGAATAGCCTCAAAAGGGATCCCCTGCAGAATAAAGAAATAAAAACAGACCTAGTGGTCCAAAAGCTTGACAAAAATACAAAGCCAAAACAAAACACTGAAGAAGGTAAATCACCTATTGGTAAAAGAGGAAAGGAGGATCCAAGGAAACAAGATAAAAACCACAATGAAAGAACAGACAGAAGTCACAGTGATCACCCTCCAAGAAGAAGCAGTCACAGAGAATCCTCTGATGATGAGAAGAGATCAAAACACAGTAGTAGATCAAGGTCAAGGTCACCAAGAGATCATGGCAGAGAATTACGATCCTCAGGGCGCATACCTAGAGGAAAGGCTATCCGAGGTAAAAATGAGCAGTTTGCTCGACGAGGCAGATCAAGAGTTCACGATGAAGGCAGGAGTTCAAGGGATGCTGGTAAAACATCTGACAGACGAGATAGACACATAAACACGCGCAGTTCAGTAGAGAGGAGTGCAAGGACAAGGGATTCAGACAATCGTAGGGAAACAAGAGCTTCAGCGGCCAGAGGGCAGGGCCGGAAAACCAAAGATACTGACAGGCCTAAAGATTCTGACAGGCCCAAAGATACTGACAGGACCAAAGATATTGATAAGTCAAAGGAGAGCAAGAAAGAAGAGAAAGAGAAGGTCGTAAAAACTAAAAAAGATGAAGTCAAAGAGAAGAGTCCTGAAAAGCAAAGTGTTAAGACAGGAAGGAAGACTGTGTTAGAAGACGGACAGCCAGCAGCTCTTGATACAGACATGAGGACAGAGGAACCTCCAGCCAAGCGCCAAAAGACTGATGACCAGGCAGAAGAGGCCAAAGAAAATACTGACATCATGTAAGTACAGTCCTATAACTTTGAAATGATTGCTAGCATCTATTGATTAGTTGTTTGGGGAAAATTAGAATTGATTTTATATCTTGTAGTTTATTTGATTTTCAAAAAAATTAGAAATATATACATATAAGCAGCATAATCACAGTGAATTTTGCATCATAAACAGGCAGTATGTTCAAAGTAAATGCAGTGATTTTATGACAAACATAAATGCTTCATATGTAGCAGTACATCTCAGAGTTAAACAAAACTGGGATAGATAATAACTTAATGGTATTGTTGCCTCCATGTTTCAGGGATTTGTTTGGAAAAGAAGACATGGATTATCGCAAGATACCAACAATACCAAAACTACCCAACAGGGCAGACAGTGATCCTCCTGAAACAATGGATGAATGTTTCAGCACCCCATTGAAAAGCCCTGGTCATGCAAGGTGGGCCAAGTTTAAAGCTGATCACCCAGATAATTTCTCTACCCCATCTACCCCTCAGCTGGAGGTCCCACCAGGTGCTACAAATCAGCACGGAGATGTTGATCTCAGATCACCACCGATAAGAAACCTTGCTATGAATGACCCTCTTAGACGAGCTCATCCCTTGAGGGAACGGGCACCTTTTATGTCACAACAGAGCCAAGAAGAGCAAAACTTCTCAACCCCTCTTTTGATGCAGAAATCAAATGAAGTGCTGAAACAGGCTGACTTGCAGCTTCGCTCAGGTAAACTCTCATCAGAACAGCACAGAGAATTAGTCAAACAGCTTGAAAAACTGTATCAGCTTCAGCAAGTCAAAATGAGGATGCATGATGATAGGCCAGGTCGTCCTGACCGGTTCATGCTGAATGACACTGAGGGTCCCTATGCAGCATTTCAAAGCCCAACAGCTGAGAGAAGACATCCTAATTGGGATAACAAGCCACTAAGAATGAACAACATCCCACCTATGATAATTGAAGAGGATGGGACAGAAAAATACCTCCCTCAGAATGACCCGAGATGGATGCTACCAGAGGACATACTTCAAGGTCAGATGAAGCATCGAGATCCCACCCACGAGGTCGTGATAGATAAACGTTCATATGAACTTATGTTCAATCGACCCCCACGTAAAATCCCTATTGGCAAGAAACAATACCTAGTGAGGGCTGATGGCCAGACTGGAGAAATATTGATTGATGATGTACCATACTATAAGATAGGTGAACCAATCCGAGAAATCACATTGCTTGGCTTCTCACATCGTATCTTTTTCCATGGTCCTCCAACACAGATATGGATTGACAGTCACCTGCATGAAGTACAGATTGATGCTCCACCTGAAAATATCAGGCTTGGTGAAGAGACAATTAAAATTCGAATTGACAGTAAGCATAACCAGGTGTTTGTTGACGGCCGACCTGTATGTCCATTTGGTGGAGAGAAGAGGAGAGTGAAACTTGGAAGCCAGTTGCATGATGTACAGTTTGAACCTCCAACAAAACAGATTTTGATAGATGGCAACCTGTGTGATCTAAAGCTGAATGGCAAGTATCCTGTGGTTGTTATAAATGGTGTTGAACATGGCATCAGATTTGATGGACCACCAAAGAAAATATACATTGATGACAGACCCTGGTTAGTGCCAATGAATGCACCTCAAAGAGCAAGGTTTGGAGTTCGGGCACACACTATAGCATTTGGTGGCCCAGGCCATGAAGTTATTATTGATGGTAAATGGTATGAACTCAAGTTTGATGGGCAGGAAAAAAGAATACGGTTAGGTTACAAGCGTCACAGGATTCGATTAGATGGCCCTGCACCTGATGTGAAGATCCTGCCACCAATATCACCAGGTGGCGCTGCACATGAGAATCACAGGCCACGTGATGAAGACCTGCGAGAAGGCCGTCGTAACTTTTGGAAGAACAGGGACCAGGACATGAGGGAGCCCAGCGGTCCAAGACATGGTGGACCTGGACCAAGACCTAACCAGCCAGGGTCAACTGGATCTAAAAAGATCATGCCCCTACTTAGTAAGTTCCTTTGAATTTTAAATTAATTTAAAAAGTGTTAGACCAGGATTGATTGGTCCCAGCAGTAATTTAATCCCTATATATAAATTATTGGGACAGGTTAATAATTTCTAGCTTGATATATCATTCCTATATAACTTCTTTTATAACTTTTTGAGATAGATGATAGATAGACATTATCCCTTTGTAGAACTAACAGGGTAAGCCAAACACCACTGATCAGAATTGTCCTTGCATTCAATAATGGGTACAGGCCAACACCAGAATTATGCTCACATTAAATGATTGGGAGAGGCCAGCACCAGAATTATCCTCACATTAAATGATAGGGTCAGGCTAACATCAGAACTATCCTCACACAAAATGATAGGGACAGGCCAGCACCAGAATTATCCTCACATTTAATGATAGGGTCAGGCTAACATCAGAATTATCCTCACATAAAATGATTGGGACAGGCGAACACCAGAATTATCCTCACATTAAATGATGTGGACAGGCTAACACCAGAATTATCCTCAAATAAATGATAGGGACAGGTTAACAACAGTGCTACCCTTACATTGATCAAATTAGGATAATAGCAGTAATATCCTTTTATGAATGATTGGGCTTGAATTTTAGCTCCAACTGTTAATGTCATCCCTATGTAGAACTATTGAATATATATATTTATACAACTCGTGAACTTCTACTGAGCATTGTGACCAGTTGACTACTGTAACTGACAGTACCTCCCATTCACTCCTGTGCTGCCAGATGTGGTCATGTGAAGTGGAAGTGGAACTGTCTGTAGGTTCAAACTTCTGAATCTATGTACATGACAAGAAGGATACACTATTATACAGCATTACTGTTTTTATCTTTTAGCTAGTGTTATGAGTATTAGCATTGATTCATGAATATTCTCAAGTTTTGCATTAAAGCTCATATTATTGACATTTTCCAGATACCCTTCCTTTCACATTCTTTATCTCATTAACTTCTTCAGGTCTAAATTTAGAGGGAATCCGGGGACCACGGGCAAGCACTTCTGAAGTACCCAGGCCACCAATGCCACCACCTTTGTTACGTGAGCCTGTCCAGTCAAGAGGACCAAGGCCATTGCTAGAAAGGTCAGGACCAGAAACCATGCCTGACAGACCAGGTCCAGGACCTATGCCTGACAGACTGGGACCAGGACCCATGCCTGACAGACCAGGTCCAGGACCCATGCCTGACAGATCAGATGGACCAGGACCTATGCCTGACAGACCTGGGCCAGGCCCACGTGGCACGAACAGACCTGAGTTGAATCAAGCCAGGGGACCAAGACCAGATAGACCTGGTTTTGGACCAGGACCCAGGCCTGATAACAGGCAGCAAGGGGATATGGGTCCAAGACCAGGTATGGGTCCACAACCAGGACAGGGCCCACAGTTTGACAGAGGACCATCAGGGCCTGATATGAGAGGGCCTGGACCTATGGGTCCCTTTGCTGGACAACCAGGTGTCCTGCAGCAACAATTAATGGCAGCCCAAGTAGCAGCAGGACTTGGACAGCAGCTTGGTATCCCTCCAGGATTCCCGGGTGGTATGGCAGACCTGGTGAACCTTGGAGCAGCACTGAGTATTGCACTGAGACAGCCATTGCTTACACCGAGTGGACTAAACATGAGGCCAAACATGCCTGGTGTTCAAAACATGGGTGGTCTGGGCATGCCTGGTCCCAACATGCCAGGGGGGTCAGGCCAGCAAAGCATGAATCCTCAGGGAAATATGAACCCGGCAGAGAGAATGCAAGGCCGGGGTAGTCCTCACATGCAAGGTGGTCCTGTCAACAACATGCAGCCTGGGCCAGACAGGCCACCAGGACCCATCCAGATGCCTCCAGGAATAGCCAACCAAGATAACAGCGGCCAGATAATGCCAAATGGAGACTCAGGATCCAAACAAGGTATCTACCTTTGTGTTTCTACACTTGGACAAACAAGACTAGAGATTGGCAATTACTTAGCTTTTGTATCATCTGTTAATTAATATAACCAGGACTCACACCAGGTAAATACTTTATTGTATCACCAGTTTAATGAGACAAACCAGGTTTAAGCCAGGTAAATACTTTATTTATATCACTTTTGTAATGAGGAAGTTATGAAGTATAAAAAGCAAACTTGTCATTCAAAAAATCTTGCTAGTATGAATCATGCATTGGTATGTGTCTTCAGAGAGAATCCATCGCACTTCAGCACTACATAGGCTCCCAGTTCCACAGTATGCAAACTTCTCAAATTCAAATGTCTGTATGGTCTGGCTACATCATACCTCTTAGAGTTCCTTTTCATGCACACTGCTCCATGCTCTCTATGATCATCATCAGCACATTTTTATAAGTACCACAAGTCCAAACATGATTTGTTTGCACCAGGACTTTTTCGATTGAGCCCTGCAGCTTTGGAATAAACTCTTGTCCGTTACCAGAACTTCCACTAGCATTCAACAGTTCAGAAGTGCCTTGAAAGGGTTTATTTTTGTGAAGACATTTGGCCAATTACAGCTCTTTGAGTGATCCATTTGGATTGGAGACTGCTCTTTATAAGACTTGTTATTATGTATACCAATTTATATGCTACAGTTACTGATCAAGGGTGTGTTTATAATGCATTGCATTTATGTTTTAAACCAGTATCTCTTTATTGTGTCATTCTACTTGCTTGAAAATTGTGCATTTATATAGTTCCAATGACCATCTGACCCACTACATCTTCATGTTGGTCACATACACATTTCACTTTACTTGATGACAGGTGACCAAGGACCCCATTCAACCCAAGAAAGTTCACAACCTAACCCACAGATAGATGTGAACGACTTATTCTCAAAACTTGTGTCTGCCGGTATCATCAGCCAAAAGGATGCAGAGGTCAAGAAAGATGAGGCAGCAGCGGAGCAGAAGGACAAAACGGATGAAAAGCAAGAAAACAAGAGTGACATGCAGAAAATGGTAATGCTTAAAAACATGAGAATATGTTTTAAGATCTTGAATAGTGTTCTTGAAACATGAGAAAATGGCAGTGGTCTTATAATGATCACCCAAAAATCAAGAAATATGGAAATGCTGACGTGAGAACTTGAACAAATTGCAAATGTTTGGATTTTCATGAATTTTAGAAAACGGTAAATTCTGGAACTGGTTTGCTTAAAATATATAAATTGGTAAATTTCTTTTAATAGTGAGTATAGCACATGGGGAAAATAGTAAATATCTGAAATACCTGCTCCAGACATGGTGAGAAATGGTAAATATCTGGAATTTAATTTACTTGAAAAAAAAAATTGTAAATTGTTTGAATTGATCTGTAGAACAGATTAGAGATATGTAATGGTGTTATAATGGTCAGCTTGACTGATTCGGTGAACAATAACAGGCCATTAAATGGCAGAATAATATTTTTTTCTGTAGCAGTTATCTCTGATATCTTTGGATATTGACTGTATATGCGTTTTATTTATAGATGGAGGCTGAAGATAAGAAGGAAGGACCACTCCAAGTTATACCAGACTTGATTGGCTTCAACATTGACAAGCTCAAAAAGTAAGTCTGACTATACTACTATCTTGTGTGCCTATATCAGGCTACCTGTTGCATTATCAGTCATAGACAGATATTTGATCAGATGCAGCAGTAACATCATATTTCCTCAAAATATGTTTTACTTCACAACTGTTTAATAGTAGTAGAAATTATATGTATCATTTTAATACTTTTAAAGGGGCCCAATCACCTATAAAGCATGTTGAGCTAACATGAAAAATAGCTTCTTCCCTTTAAATAAATCTGTACCTGCCAAAATATTCCCCTGAAGCCGTTTGCTTTCTCCTGTAAACAAATGTTAAAAACAATGGACTAGGCGTGATGACAGGTGTAAACATAAACACAGCGTGTGGGGCCGTATGCATCGCTGAGCCAAAAAACATGTCAATCAGGAGATGCTCTGTCTGACTTGACCCCAAAAAAATGTAATACATGTTCCTGCTGGCTGAAACACCGCGTGTTGCCCCTCTTAATTGGACCTCCGGTCACGCAGCCTTGTTTTGGTAAACAGACTGTGTTTACCAACAAGCAGAGCCATAACATGGTGTTAAACATGAAATGAGACCATGTGCTGGTTTTGCTGGGAAACATATGTATAAAGTAAAACTGAACTGATAGTGTGAAAGAATAGGCAAAAATTAGCCCCTGATTATGTCCTTTTAACAATAAGATAAATTATTAGAATAAATTTCCTTAAAATTAATACTGTTTAAAAATAAGAACAAATATTTTAATTTTTCCAATTTTTTTTTAAGATATCAAGCCTCGAAACACACCATCCTGCTGGGATGTTGTGCATCACTGGCCCTTTATCTTTGGTTCGTCTTACTATGGTACCCCATAAGCACATTGTGCAAAAATAATTGTATATCAGGTATATTTAGACATTTTTATCGAAGCCCTGTGGCTTTCTTCTTTTTCCACTTAAATGTGGCAAGAATTGTCAATGACAATTTCATTGACTGGGAAACTGATGTTTCTACTTTTTAAATGTTTTCCAATATTACAATATCTTAAGTAATGCTTTAAGCAGTACAGTCTGCATGAATTGTGAGTAGCTTTGTGAAAAATGTTTTAAGAACTGGGGATTATTTATATTTGTAGACCATACCATGGCATCCTGCAGAGATTGTACAGAGGAATACAGTGTTCTTCGTGTGGGATGAGGTTCACTGCTAACTTCATGGAAAAATATAGGGAGCATCTTGACTGGCACTTCCGTCAGAACAGAAGAGAAAAAGAGGAAATGAAGGCTGCCAAGTTCAGACGCTGGTATTATGATATCAGTGTAAGTATATTAGAAACATGGTTGTGTTGTTATTAGTCACCCATTCTAGTAGCGCCATATCTACCTTCTGACATTATGATCAGATTACTGGCTGCCAGAGTGCCTTTACATATAGGTCTGAGGAACGCATTATAAGGCCCCATGAGAATGCTAATATTTTCATCTTTTTTGACAACGCCTCGTGGCCTACAGGCACACAGTCAATTGACATAAACCAGACTAATCATTAGCATATTAGTGTACTTTCAAACAACACCAAACATGAAATAACTCAGCATATTGGTAAACCCCTCTGGATGTTTGTTGAATTTCTGACTGCATGAATACAAGTCTGGCTTACACTGGTTACTAGATGCAGCCAACTTGTACACCATACAGGAAATGACTTGTTACCATAGAGATTGGGTTGTGCGTGTACATGTATTCTTTTCAGTTTATTCATCATTGGTAAAATAATGTTAAAGATTATTGGCTGTAAGACCACTGCGATGCATTCCACAATATTGTTTGTATCAGGATTTAAGTAGGGTTACCAGCCCAGTTATCATTGCCTTCTTTGTCAAGTTGTCACAGCTATTGCTACAGGAGGGAGGACTACTAAAGTTGTCCCTGTCTGTCTGTCAGTCTGTCTTTCCTTCCCACCCAATCTTTTACCAAATATATCTAAAAGCACTGCTGCTTTCTTCATCAAATTTTGCAGACATACTCAACACATGACTGACTTTTGAATGTAACCTGCAGGTGGCGCTACCTCTGTTCAACTACAATTCCTTTAGCTAAGTCAGTAAATAAGAACACACCAGCCTTCAAATCATCGATATTATAATTGATGGTGATTGCACTTTCACACTTCTCCCATTGGCCAGATGTGCACATTTTTGGTCTTGAATTGTAAGGAAACATGCAAAGTGTGTCTTAAAGGGGCCCAATCACCTATAAAGCATGTTGAGTTAACATGAAAAATAGATTCTTCCCTTTTAAATAAATCTGCACCTGCCAAAACATTGCCATGAAACCCTTTGTTTACTCCTGTAAACAATTGTTGAAAACAGGGGACCGGGCGCGATGGCAGGTGTCAACATTAACAGTGCGTTGGGCTGTGTGCAGCGCAAAGCCTCAACATGTGTCAATCAGGAGATGCCCTGGCTGACTTAGCAAAAAAAATATAATACCATTCCCGCAAGCTGAAACACAGCGTGTTGCCCCTTTAAATCTGACCTTCGGTCATGCGGCCTTGTTCTGGTAAACAGACACGTGGACTGTGTTTACCAACACCAATGGTCATAACAAGATGTTAAACAGCCGTATGCGAGGAAATGAGACTGTGTGCTGGGGTGGTTCTACTGAGAAACCTTTGTATAAAGCAAAACTGAAATGATAGTGCAAAAAAATAGGCATAATATTGATCCTGATTATGTCCCTTTAAGGGGGGCCATATCCCATAATTTTACCTAAATCCTGAGATATTTCACCTCATTTTTTCAGCGCCCTCTAACCACCTACACAAGGCTGTTCAAGGTGTAGTTATAGTAAAGTTTTCCTACTAGGGGACGCACCACATCTAAAGCTCCAATCATATTATCCTAGAAACAAGACACTATTAAAATGTGGCAATACAAAATCTGTAGGTTTGGCCTATTTTTAATGAGGTCTAAGTAAATTCAGGTTTATTTTGCCCTTAGTGTATGTTACTTGCACAAAGCATATCTCCTTTTCACACAATTATCAGTCCTTAATTTTGATTGAGATGCTGCTAAACACAGTCAACCTAACAGTGTTTTTCAATACCACCTGTCTCAATGGCTAGCCCCAAGAGGTGTTTTAGAACTGCTAAAATGTTTGTTTTCTTACCAATTATCTTGCACAATATTCGAGTCAAAGTGAAAATCTGTTGTGGATATATTCAGCCTGATGTTGCAATTAGCATTTCTTTGTATCTACAGGACTGGATCCAGTTTGAAGAAATAGGAGACTTAGAAGAAAGAGGTAAATACATTTTAAATTGTCCTAAGAGAACTCCATGCTACTCCCAAGGTGTTCTTATTTTTTATGTAAGTGTGTAGGGTAAACTCTTGTGCCAGAAAGTTAACTATGTTATGGATGTTATTTTTGTTGGAAATACACAGGTCAAGCACCAACATTTGACAGCATATATTGATTCAGTGGGAATTGAGTGATATTGCCAAAAATACCTATCACACTATGCTTGTGATTTTATACATCTTTTTTATTTGATGCATATATATATATATATATATATATATATATATTTACTAAATATATATCAGTGATATACATTCTACCTTGAATTGAGATGCCTTTTGTACACTATTGTAAGAACTTGACATGAAATACATGTATATCATGCAAGGCATAGAATATCAGATGATTGGGGTAATGCTTTGTTTACATATCTATTCATAATTTTTTGTGATAAATTTGTCTCACTGGAAGGAAAACTAGTGTCTGTTCCAGCAGTAATTTTATGTGGCATACTTGTTACAGCTCAGAGTGTGTACTTCGAGTCCATTCTGGCTCAGTCACAGCAGAGTCAGCCAGCATCACAGAGGTCAGAGGTCATCAGCTGTCCAGCAGCCTCGGGCAATGAAACAGATGATGTGAGTAATGCGTCTCAACATGCATGCTTTTTACAATTGCTTAAATAGGGTGCTTAGTTTGAAATAATCTTCTAGGTCTTCTATCTGTTAATAGGATTTTGTAATTATTTTACAATATTAAGAAGTTAATGAAGTAAACTTAGTAAGGAAGTGTTCAGAATGTCCTGATTGATTCACAGATTAAGAATAATTTGTTTTGTAAAGAAAGACTGAAATCTTTAGCCTAACGTGATTCAATTAAAATTATGTAGTCATATTTGATTTATGTTGTGTATATTTCCTGGAAATGTATGTATATTCTAAGAGATGGCAGATTAAACAGTAACAGATTTTACACAGCTAAAGGAAGGATACTTTAGGAACATTAATGCAAGAAATAAAAAAATTAATTGACCAAAGGATGCTTCTGTGTATACAGTGACATACAGTGGTGCAAGAATTGTTGTCGTTTTCCAGGTGTGTGAGATTTGCCGGGAACCGTTTGAACAGTTCTGGGATGAGGATGAGGAAGAGTGGCACCTGAGGGATGCAGTGAGAGTAGAAAACAAGACTTACCACCCAGTGTGTTACGAGGATGCTAAGGAGGTCAGTCATCAACACTCGCTCATACAGATTATCAGTTGTACTTATCAGTGAAAATGTTATGTCATTAATTTGGTGAATCTATAAAGTAGATATTAGGTGATGGAAATTATGTGCTAATACGGATTTTCATCTCTGACATATCTGTAAAAGTATTGTATGTTATACATAATCAGTAAAAATAAATGGTCTGTAAATAGTGGAAATCAATAACATTGCTATATTGAGAGTGTTTGTTGTTACAGAATACATAACAGCACAGATGCTAAATAGTATCAGACTGGTTATCAATGTCAGTTCTTTGTGAACAGTTATGAGTTCTACACATTATATGTCTTACTGGATTAATTATTTTATAATTAAGTTTGCAATGGCAAAGTGAACATATTAATGCTAGATCTACAAATTGTATTTTTAACTTGCAGCTCTGATCATCAGTAGCTTCTTTTTGCCCTCCATGTTGATTGAGCTTATTCAGGACAGAAAGCTCCCAGTGTTGTGTCTGTCATTACTTTCTTATCCCTTGATATGTTAAATGCACACACAGATAAATAGAGCAGAAAATTAATATGCACAAACATTGGACATGACATTGCATAACAGTGGCTCTCCAAGTGATATGCCAAGGTTACCAACTGAAAGTCAAAACCAGGTCATTTGTTCAATTTTGACATGGAGGTACATTGATTTGGATGGAAAGTACCAAATTTTGTATTACCTGTATCTGTTCTCTGATTTACAGAATGAAGTCACAGATTCACCAAATCTCCAAGAATCCCTCCCAAATCCCCTGGCAAACCCCCTGGCTTACCTGAACGCCCTCACTCAGCAGGGAATGTGGGGTCAGGCTGGGGCCTTAGGGACCAGCAGCAACCAGACAGAAACTAGTACAAACACAGCAACACCACCAGATGGGGTTCAAGTCAAAACGGAACCTGGAAACCTACAGGTCAAAGTGGAACCAATGGACACTGCAACTCAAGAATCTGGGGTGACCAGTGTCACAGGGTCAGAGGTCAAGGTTAAAACAGAGCCTGAACAGACCCCAAGCCAACCAATGGATACAACAGAAAATTCATCAGCAGGGACTTCAACGCCACCAATCAGTACATCTGGTCAATCAGCTAACAGCTCAGAGCAAAGTTTAAAAGGAGAGTCTGTCATTGTTATAAAACCTGAGCCTCAAACAAGTGGTGATACTGCAAATTCTTGACAGTTCCTGCATAACCCTTTTCATGTATATATTCCCGGTTTATTTGAGTAAATTGGCATTACCCCTATGCTTAAACTATAAAGAATTGAAACTATAAAAAATGTATTCATTAATACATTGTTGAAAAATACTACAGTATTCAAATTCCTGTTGGTTTAATGTTTTGAAGGAATTCTTGCATACTGTGGTTGCCATAAGCAACAAGTATTATTGTGTGTCAGTTCTGTGTCATTACAGTCAACACTGAAAGCCAAAGACTCTTTGTTCCTGTGAATATTGCCCTAAGATTATTGGTTTGCAAGTTGAGTTTGTTTTAATTTAATCGAAGGACTGTTGTACAAAATTCCTGTTTTGTTAATTATGTTGTATACTAGTGTCAGTTGCAGGGAATTTCCAATACTGTTATGGGAGCCTTCCATTGCTTGCTCTCACTAGATTGCTCAAAGCAGGAGAAGTATTTTATTTTCAACATGCAAGTGTCAGGCTGTGACATATATTTTCATTTTTTTTATGCCTGGTCCTTCTTATTAACTCAATTGTTCAAACAGGTTTTATTTTATCGTTGAGGCCGTTTTAGTTTTTTGGTGGAATCACAAAGTATTGTGGATCTAAGATTAAGCCACAAAGTGAGATAATGTTGCCAAAACAACTTTGAGGTTCAACTTTGTATGATTTCAGTTGAGGGGGTAACTTAGTACATATTTGAGTTATTTGCTATTTGTTTTTTACAGAAACATTTGCCGAGCTAGTTATTTTATGAATATGGTGTGGCTCTACAGCTGGTACAGATTTTCTTATTTTTGACAAAATAAGACTTTGTGTCTTAATTTGGAGCCCAGACCAGGATTTGTTTTAATCATTCCTTCCTCTGCACAAACTAAGCCCAACAGATTAAACTTATTTCAGAGTAGAACCTCAAAGCTCATTAATAACTTTTTATCATGTTTAGAAGTTTAAAACCTGTAGAGATATAAATTATATTTGTGCATGTTTGATCACCATGGTGTATAAGTATATGATTGTAATAATACCAAGTTATCCAGTCAGTACCAGCCCTGATACTGTTTGTTTCATGTAGCTTTAGATACCCAAAGCCAAAACTGATGGTAATTGTAATCTTTGCTCTGTGATAAAATGGACATATCACCTGACAGCTAACTTGTGGTTCCATACAAGATGTCATTATTTCTTGTACAGTTTGTGTTCATACATAAATATGATCTTGTGTCATTTTGTAAATCATGCTCTATCATGATGTCATCAGTTTTGTAGTTATCGTGTATTATAATGTCATGCAGTGTTCATAATCATTATGATGTCATCAGTTCTGTTGTCAAAATATACCGTTGTCATGCAGTGTTCATAATCATGATGTCATCAGCTCACAGTGATCATGTCATTGACAATAAGTTTTGCACTGATCATGCACCTGAATGATGCCATCAGTTTTGCAGTGATCATATGCCATTATGATGTCATCAGTCTTTGCAGTGATCATACACCATTATGTCATCAGTTCTGCAGTGCTGGTTTTTGTAATTGTATGTCTCTCAGAACATAATGCAGAAGACTTCATCATTTTAACATTTATGGAAGATTTTTCCACAAGTCATCAGTCCTTTCATTTCATGAGCTCTTCAAGGTTGATTGTGTCAGAGTAATCATCATATATTTGTTTATTTCACCATCATTGTACATATGACTACTTCAGGTTGGAAAATTGTTTTATAATATGTGTATCATGTATATTAAGCACACAGGTTCAGCAAATTTGCTGGAATAAACTGTTTAAAGTAAATGTTCTTGTTGTCAGTCTGTGATAGACCAGCCCATGTAGTTTACCCACCAGAGCATATAAAACCTATTGAAATGACAGAAAACATTTGTTTGACAGGAAACCCAGAATCCTACAAATCTCTGTGTCACCTTGTAAGATGGCTTCTTGCAAATTGACATGTAACTTGATAACTGAATATTCAGCAGCAACCATATTTAAATGTTTCCTCCTTTTACTTCACAACTCACAAAAATATTTTTAGTGCTTGCTTAACCTCATTTGTCAGGATAAATGCATTGTAAATCAACTCCAAAGATATCAGATGTATTTCCCTGTTTAAAAAAAATCATGGAAACATTTCTTGCATAATAAGTCTCTAAAATGTCCTATATAATTTATTGTCTGGGCTGCCCACATACTTGCTGGGCAAATGATCCACGTGTGCTGCTAAATATAAACTTTTAGATCGGGAAAAACCTCAATTTTCCTAATTGTTACACTTCAGGACTGCCTAATATGAAAACTACTGATCTGTTTTTAGCTCAGCTGAATAAGTCCTCTGCCCTATAGTGATCACTCTGTCCGTCGTCCATCTGGCCGTTATCAAGCACAAATCATAACCACTGGACCTGGAATCTTCTAACTTTACATCCAGAGAGGTCCATGAAAAATCTCCTTGGAAACCTGGAATTAAGTCTCTGTGACATATTCTTCAAGCTATGGGCTCTGAAGTACCCCCTAGAATAATGAAAAATTTGATACAAAAGCTAAAATATCTGAACAATTAATGCATTGATCACCATGATTTGTTGCATGGATATTGATTATGGAATGTTTCAACAGTTTATGCAGACTGGTGGCGCCACCTGTATTTTTTCGATTTTTACGATTTTTTCCCCTCCATTTTTGAGACCTCAAAAGATGCCATCGCTCTGTCCGTCGTCCGTCTGGCTGTCTGTCCGTTAACAAGCACAAATTGTAACCACTGGACCTGGAATCTTCTCACTTTACATGCATAGAGGTCCATGAAAAGTCTTCTTGGAAACCTGGAATTAGGTCTCTGTTACCCATATTCTTCAAAATATGGGGCTCCGATGTACCCCCCAGAATATTGAAAAATATCTGAACAACTAATGCATTGATCACCAAAATTCTTTGCATGGATATTATCATGGAGTGTTTCATCAGTTTCTGCAGACTGGTGGCACCACCTGTATTTTTCGATTTTTTACTATTTGTTTATCAATTTTTTAGACCTTAAAAGATGTGGTCACCTATTAACAGAGCACAAATCATAAGGGCTAGACCTAGAATCTTTCTTGACATGCTGGGAGGCCCATGAAAAGTCTCCTTGGAAACCTGAAATAAGGTCTCTGTCACCCATATTGTCTGAGCTATGGGGCTATGAAATACCCTCCAGAATAATTGAAGATTTGATACCAAGGTAGGGCACAAATCGTAACCATGGGGCCCAGAATCTTCTATCTTGACATCCTGAGACTTTCTCAAAAGTTCTCCCCAGACACCTGAAATTGGTGAAACAGTGACCTATATTCTCAGAGTTTTGGGGTATGTTTGAGCACCCCAGATATAAAGCAAAATATACACAAACTGCAGGATTCCTCATGAAAGGCTGGTTTGATTGTTATCAAATTTGTTGTGCTTATGGGTCTTGATGAATTTAAGGTAATATGCATGAACAATGATGCCACCTATCTTAATAAGTTGTCTGTGCAAGGACATATTATCAACATTTAGTTGGCTGAGCGTCATGAACCATAGGTCACTTGTTGATCATATAGCATAAATATTCCACTATATATTTCCACAATAAAGCTCAGTAATGTGTAATTTCTTGAAGTTTTAAATAAGTAAAAAAAAAAGGAAAGATATTTACTCAATATGATAACTGTTGAAGCTTTTTTTTCAGGGATATAACTTATATTTTATCAAGATTCAATTGTTGTCACAAAATTATATCAGAATTCCGAAAGTTTTTAAGTTATAAGCATAAATATAAATTCAGTACCAACTTTGACCATGGTACATTTTTAAACCTGACACATAATTTAACCCATCATTATGGCTAATTTGATATATTAGCCAAACTATGGATAAATAAAGGTGTAATTTAAAATTGTGAATTCTGAATAAAGTTATATTTTTCAGATATTTATTGTTTTGCAAATTTATAAAATAATTTTTTTTTGTGGTAAAAAAATAAATACATCTATATGCATAAGGTGATGTTATATGACAAAATTAGGGATTAACTAGATCTTTCTTGGCACCGCAGGTGCCATAGTATCCCCAGACAATAAACACCCCCCCCCCCCAGCCCTTGATAAGATGCATCTAAACTGTAAGTTTGGTGACTGTACCACAAATTCTTTTTGAGTTATTGCCCTAATATCATTTTAGCATAATCGCTGCTGTGACCTGGAAAAAATGCATCAAGGTCATCCATGTTCGAACTTGACCAAGCCATTGATAAGATGCATCAAACCTATGGGTTTGGTGACTGTACCTCAAATTCTTACAAAGTTATTGAGTCTTACAAAGGTGACGCCAGCTGTCTTCTGCAAAAGAGAAAGCTATCCAAGATCTTTGGTCAATTTCATTTTTGGATCATTCCATGTATCCCTTACTGATCGAGATATTAAAGATTTTAAGTGATTTTCACCAAATATGGGAATATTCAAGGTCAAGGCCACCCTCATAGGAAAGGTCATGACCCTAATTTGAATAAACAGCATCCCATAACCCATATCTATGTATATGCATAATATAAAAGAAATCTGTCCATTAGTTTTTGACTTATAATGCTCACAGTACTGTCAAGTGGCAATTTTGGGGGTATTAAAAGGCACAAAAACAAGTAAAGAATTATAGGTGGCGCCACCAGTTTCTGGAACATGACAACCCTATCCATGATCTTCGATTAACTTGATTTTGGGATCAATCCATGCAAGCTTTCTTGAGATATTTAAGAATTTGTGTGATTTTCCCCAAAATTGGACCTATTCAAGGTCAAGGACACTCTCCTAGTAAAGGTCATGACCTCATTTTAAATAGGCATCGTCCTCTCACCCATACCTATACATATACTAAGTTCGGTTAAGATCTGTGAAATATATTTGAGTTATTGCGCCGACAAGATTTATATGCGGCAGTGGCAGCGGGACAGGCAAGAAAACATAGTATCCCCCGACTTTGTCTGGGGATACAATGATGATGCAAATCTAGAATTGTGAATCAGCTTATATTTTCAGATATATGTTTTATTGCAAATGTATAAAACAAATTTGATGTAATAAAAATAAATAAATCTTATGCCTCAGCAGCATTGTAAATAAAGTGATTGGTTTTGTTTGTCCATGTCCCTATTTTTTAAATTTAATAATTATAAATAAACATATTTTCCTGTAAGCACTGTAGAATTAAATTTCATATCCTTATGCAGGGGTGTTGTAACCCCTACCATGAACCCTCCCCCCTGAAAAAAAATGGTATAATGAAAAAAAATTAGGATCTGATTGAAGAATTATGTAAACTGCTGAAGTGTCAACAGCTTATCAAAGAGCCAACCAATGAACATGGTAATAATGCAGATAATAGATCTTATGTTCACAAACTGCTCACATGCTTCATTTTCAACATTGGGAAACACATGGTCAGATCACAAAATATTATTGCAATAATTTCTTACTCATCATATCAACAAACCATGGTCAACTTCGGCTGAGCACCATGACCCATGGGTCCCTTGTTAATCTTAAAAAAAAAGTCAAGTGACCCATGGGTCATGATGCTCAGCCAACTAGGAATTTTATCATCTGAATGCCAATTTTTGTAAGTGATATCCCCATTCTACTGTAGCTTTTAAAGTTCTTCAACTGACTGACTTTCAGTCAGCTGAGCAAAAGAACACTGCATAAATGACACCTGGGAATGGGTTGAAAAGTGTCAATAATACAATCAGCTTATTAATCATCTATGATCTCCAGTTTTTTGGTTTTCTCATGACAGCTTCAGAAAAGTCCATTGGATAGATTTTGATGTATAACTTGTTGCAGACAAAAGTATAGTAATGAAACATGATTGATATTTTCATGTTTTTTTTAATTTTTACATAGTGTGGTATTCCCTTGCGTCTGGTAAAATCCTCATTATTACATGCAAAGATGGATGGGGTGGATGCGTGCCCCCCCCCCCAATGGAAGCCTCAGATTCTTGCTGTGGAAAAATTCCCCATAACACCCAGGTTTTATCACATTTTGCCTGATTTCACTTTCTTTAATCTATCAAGTGAATTACTTGAGAAGTGAGGGGATAAATCTTGTTCAGTCTGGATAAACTCAAAAACTAGAAATCAGATATCCCATATATAGTATCCCCACACACTGGGCATACCCCCTTTATAATCATCCCACCATTTCTTCTGAAGCATATATATTTGCATGCTACTAGTCTTGTTCATTACATAAAGATATCCAACATGAAGCTCTGACCTACATCTATGCACATGGTCATTTTCAAATTAATGCATAAGACAGCTATTGTGAGTTTGCTGTGATGGGTTTACCACTGACACAAGAAGTCACAATTAATTAATTATGCTATTTCAGCTAAACTGATCTAAAAGACCAAGGTCACCAGGTTTTGGGTTCCAAAGAACTTGGTTGAAACGAATGTGTATCAAATTTTAAGGGAAATATGCAGCACTTCAAAAGTTATGGTTCTATAAACATTTCAAGAAGTTTGCAGATTTGACCTTCAAGGTCAAGGTCAGGAGTTTTTTTTTAAACTTTGTTGAGAACTTGAGTAAAATAATTTGTATATCAATTTAAAGGGTACATATATGCAGTACTTAGTAGTTATGGTGTTCACAAGAAGCCTATATTTCTACAGATTTGGCCTTGAAGACTAAGGTGAAAGGTCACTAATTCTTGGATTCCATGAAGAACTTGGTTTAAAGGGACATAATCAGGAGCACAACTATGCCTATTCTTTTACACTATCAGTTCAGTTTTGCTTTATACAAGTTTCCCCAGCAAAACCATACCAGCACACAGTCTCCATACCTCACACTTGGCTGTTTAACACCTTGCTATGGCTCGGTGTGTTGGTAAACACAGTCCACTTGTGTCTGTTTACCATGACAAGGCTACGTGAACAGAGGTCTGAATATAAGGCTCAACTCCTGATGTTTAGCCAGCAGGAATATGTATTACATTTTTTTGGGCCAAGTCAGTCGGGCATCTCCTGATTGACACATGTTATGGCTCTGCCATGCACATGGCCCCACGCGCTGTGTTTATGTTGACACCTGTGATCACGCCTGATATACACTGTTTCTTAAGGGAAGACGCTATTTTTCGTGTTATTTCAACATGCTTTATAGGTGATTGGGCCCCTTTAAACAACAGGTGTACCAAACTTGAGGAAAAAAAGATTCAGTACTTCAGTAGTTATTGGGTTTACAACAATCTGCTGTATTTCAGCTAGTTTCACCTTGAAAATCAAGGTCAATGTTACCATCTTTGAACTTGTACTAGGACCAACTATCCTAGATCTTTGGTTGTTATGATTTTAAGAACAATCCTCCCATTATTAAGAAATCTGGTGTTTTATTTTTTCTCCACATATGGAATTTAATACGCGGTCAAGGCAACTCAGAGTTACAGTTTTAGCCAGAAACAAATTTGTGGACAGACAGACAGGGTGATTAATATAGGGCTTATTCAAGTTGGGCCTAATAAATTGGTAAATATTTATATTGTGTTTTATAAATAATTCATCGTATCCCTAGTACGTTATCTTGATGACTTTGAGACCAAAGGTTAACAGACGGACGGAGACTGCCCATGCCATAATACTACCAGCCTAAGAACTGGAGCAGCACAAGCCAAACTGGTATCAGCATGGTTTAAATGCTCCACTCCGGATGGACATCCATCCCACTCCACATACAGAATTAAAACACAACATCAAACTCCTTCAGTGGATGTCAAACACAAAGGCCATATTTATTGCCAATAAATGTAATAACATTTTGTGAAAATAAATCTACTCTGTGGTATTACAAAAACACATCACAATGGAATTTTTGAAATGCAGATATATCACAACCCTATGTCTTTTCCAAAAGAAGAATTATACACCTTTAATTTCAACATAGTCCGCGAGTATCTCTTTCATCTGATCACTTGGTCAGTGTACAGAACTTGGGACAGCTGATTAAGAGAAGATTCATCTGGCCAGTAGTGGTGTGCCGATTAATAGATTAAATTGATGATTGATCATTTACTTTCAAAATCGATTAAATGGATTGCATTTTTGCATAATCCATTAAAAGGGATTATGTATGAACATGCCAAGAAATTAATCATGTCAAAGATATAAGAACACAAAGTTACAATTAGAATCAAAACGGAAACTTACGTGCAGCCAACAATTGACTGATGGCAAGTTGATCTTGGATATAGGTGGACTGATAGTTTTATTCAGATAACTGATGTACGTGTCACAGTTGTTCACTGGGGTCAATATTTAGGTACCAGTATACAGCAGATTTCAAGGTAATATATAAAATACATAAAATTACTAATAATATCAAATAAATAATCGATCATCGGTCGTTTTTATTTTTCAATCATTGATTATGATTTTAAAACCAATTCCCACCACTACTGGCCAGATGTGTCTTTTAACTCTTTGCAATAAAACAACTTTCTGATTTATTCATAAGTGGTGAGTATATTTAAAGAACACTAACAAGTTTACAAAATGGTATTAATAAATTCCATAAAAGGCTAATAAAAATGTATTGATAAAGGTAATTATTTTGAATATCATACTGAGCTCTGATAATAAAAATATTGCATATATTGCATGTACTGTCAACAGCAGTTACCAACTCTATAGTGTATATAGTATACAAACATATAAATCACCAGTCTGTGCTATAGATAATAACTAGATGCACTGACTTGGGCTTAAGCATGTATAAAAACTAATATAGGGTACAAAGAGAAGACCAATCTCTCCTGTTGGTCAGAGTACACGGTATAAACTACAAAAGGATCCCCATTTTATACAGCACTGCATGCAAGCAGCAATGCACAGATAAAGTCTGTGCAAGCCAAACCCCATACCCCTTTCTCACTCTTCATGTAACATTTATAACACTACACAATGCTTGTGCAGACATATGGCTGCCAGGGGCAAATTTCATTATTGGAGCAATTATTTAGAACTTATGATATGACTTGGTTGCAATGGGTCAATGGCTGAGCCCTTACACAATTATTATGGCAGTTGATGTTTGGGTGGTAGTTTGTTGTCACTGCTTTGTAGCACTGAGGTTGTCCAAATCTGGTTGGAAAACAAATCTCTCCTTAACTGAGAAAATAAGAAGGTCAACACCGTCTATTCTCAATCCATCTATCCTGCAGATGGACTAGATCTTGCCAAGAACAGGCAAGGACAACAAGGAATCCATGGGGGTTCTATTTTAAGCCTAAGTCACTCTGTAAGTGTATGGGCAGCGAAGTCCAGGACAAGGTATTCACAGACCTTCCATGAAAAACATGCATTTTTTACGATAGCAGTCATGATGTCAGGGGAGCTTCTCACCATTCGAGTACAGTGAATGTGCTATATGGAACATATTCCCACAGACTGCTGGGGCATCAACGGAGCTTTCATACAGTTTCATGATGAGTATGACAAGATCAGGGGATGCAATGGCTTCCTATGTTCAGCCATGGACGATATACGGATGATGACAGAGATTGTGCAGATTTCCTTGTTGAAGGTTGATCTTAGGAGGGACTTTCATGGAAGTGCTTTGGATTTCCATGGATAAATTTCATGTCAAATGCCGGAAAGCTGACCTTTCACAATCCTGCACATCCATTAAGACAGTGTCATCCACGGCTGCTCTGTGGAAGTTTGAAACATTTAAAAACTTGCATGGAATTTGACGTACCAAGACCAATCACCAAGGGTCATGAAGGATGACAATGGACAAAGCCACGGACTCTTCACAGCTCACAAGGGCTATATCACCAGGCATGGTCCTTAACAGTGCATCTGTGATGATCCAAGGTCAGATCTGTGACAGTGAGACTTAGGCTTTATTTAAACATGTTATATTATTAACAGTCAGTGAGAATGATCAAAAAGAAACTTAGCAAAAACTTTTATTTGCCCTGCTTATTACTATAAGTTGAAACATTCTTTGCCCCGGTGACCATATTTGGTAATGCTACCTATATGCAGGCAGTGAGTTAGTGGACTGGATTAGAATGCATGTAACTTGACCACTGAATGAAACGTGTAGCCAGACCCAGGCCCCATCCCACACAAGTTTTTTAATACGTCTGGCGACCAAGAACAAAGAGCATTGTCTTATATCATGTAGACGTGAACTCTTCACAGTGATGTTGGCCTAGCTGAGTGCAAAGCTTCCAAACACAGGTGCAGGTCTAAGTCCAGGCTACTTGAGTCTGAGTCCAAGTCAGAGTCCTTGAGATTCAAGTCGTAGTCCACCTTCTTTGAGTCTGAGTCATTTAGGACCCAAGTCCAAGTCTGAGTCCAATACAATACAAATCTCCTTATTAAAAGAAATTTCAAATAAAAATTTGTTAGGTCAAAAATGATATGGTTCACAGGCACTGTGCCCATCAATTTTAACCCCCCACATTAAAAAAATTTAATTTTTTATTTTCATTAGAAACTTACCAATTTTGAGCTCCAGCTGTTCAGACATTTCTTCAAGAAGAAAAAAAAATACAATTTCTATCAGATTTCCTTTGTTATGTAGTGCTTTACCTGTTTAGCAAAACAATTCTGTTATTATTATGCTTTTCCCTGATCGTATGACATTTTTATCAAATCATACAACAAAAGTAAAAAAAAAATAAATAAATAAATCCGGCACTTGCACACTGATTTCTGAAATAAAGTGCCTGAGATACATACCTTTCTTTGGCCTTATTGTATAACATATATTGTATATATATCATGTATGTGATATGTATATCATCAGTTTAATGTTTAATTACAATTAGATCCCAATGTAGAGCTAAGGCTTGGTATATAGTCTTTTTGTAGTATTCTGTTAGTATTTCACACATGCATAAAATTCTTATAGAATTACAGAGATTTTTACTGGACTTGAGATGGATTTAGCCTTATTTCTCCAGTTCTAACCTCTGAATCTGAGTACAAGTCTAGGGCCCTCAAATCCTAGTGCGAGTCACTAAAAAAGTGAGTCCTACATCACCGACTCCATGAATAGACATGTTTTTGTATCCAATTAATTCAGGGAGTAAGGCCAAAATAAAAAAAAGGTATGGTTCTCAGGCACTTTTTTTCAGAAATCAATGCGGGCGGGCGCTTTTTTTATTTTAAATTTTCTGGTATGTTTCGATAAAAATGTCAAATGATAAGGGAAAAGCATGAAAATAACAGTTTTATTTTACTAAATAAATAAAAACACTACAAAACAAAGGAAATTGTATGGTTTTATCTTCTTGAAAGAAATGTCGGAGCGGCAGCAGCACAAAATTTTGTTTGCAGCACAAAGTTTTTATTGAAAATCAAAATAAAAATTTTTGATGCGGGGGTTTCAAATTGATGCGGGCGGTGCCTGAGAACCATACCTTTAATTTTTTTTGGCCCTAACATTTCTAGAATAAACTTTCTACAGAGAGTTTGCTGTGTAAATCATGTAGAAGTAATAATAAAGTTTTAAACCCAACAGCAGATTTGGTGATGACCAAAATGACATATGAGTATATTCTCTGGTGCACTTTCAACTACCCTGTTTGATATAAATGCTGAACACATTTGCACAAACCTGACGAAAAATTACATCTTTAATCAAAATACTGAGTCAATGCTTTACTACTGCACAATTAAAATATCATAATCATAAACACTATATTGCAGGTTATAGTTTTCTTCTGATTTATAAAATAAAGTATTATCTTATGATCTGAACTCTGCCAGTATATACATACCTGAATATCTGAAAAACAGGAGCAAAAAATGAATGTTCTATGACAAAATTTGCATCAAATTTGACACATAAAACTGAACTTAAGAGACAATGCTGCAAGAAAAAAAATATCAGAATCAATGCAGATCTAAATGAAGGCCTGGGCAACAGGACAAAAATGTTAATTTCAAAGTCAGAGAGGGACTTTGCAAATGTCACCTAGGATATATGATACTCACATGACAATATCATTACAGACATACTATTTATGTAAAAACAGAACAAAGACATCTCTGACATAAGAGACAAAAGATAATGCAGAGATGTAACAAGATAACATGTCTGCATCACATGACAACAGAATGCAACAAGGGAATGTACCAAAACAATTTTACAGATATAGCAGAGTAACAAGAGTACATTATAAAAGTGACATTACAAGAGAGTATAACAAGCAAATCATTAATGTAAAAAGAGAATATAACAGATATGCTTGTAGTGTAACAGTATCATTATTGCAATAACAGTACAACTATTTCTATCACAGCAGTTTAATAACACATTTTAATATTGAAACAACAGGTCTTTACTACCATTTTTTTATATATGTAAAAACTAGTGTATAACAATAGAATTAACAGAGCCCATAGTGGTGAAACAATAGTAACACAGATATAACAGTTATGTAACAATAATATTGTGGAATAACAATTTCTGTGTAGATAGAACACTGACATAACAATCTCATCGCAGAAATAACTTTATAACAACATCACTAAGCACATGGCACTAATATAACAATTTCATAAAATTATAAAACCATAAATTCCTGGCACTGATGATGCCATAGGATCCATCCTCTGAACCCTATCCATTGACAACCACACAGATGGCGCCACAAGTCTTACACAACATACAAAGTTATCAAATTTTTAAGGGAATATAAAATTTCAGAACAATCCATGAAGCCATTAATCCTGAGAAATCTCAGTAACTAAAATTTTATAAGGTCAAGTTATATTTGGCACTACGACTCGTTGAATTAAAAAGAATTTATCAAAGATTTTACAAGTTTCAGAAAACAAGCAAAGCAATTCCTGGAAAATATGTTCTTTGATATGAGTTGTAAAGAATCAATAATACTTTATCAAGGCTGCTCTCAGAGTCAAGGTTTTGGTATCCTGTCTGCACCAATTTCACGTGTAATTGAGAAAATACATAAGCCCTGTAGGTGACACCAGACATAATGCAAAATAGATAATACTAAGCATAATCAATTGGCAGAAGTCAATATTTCCAAATAACAGATGATGCTATTCCAGCAAAATCAAAATTTGATAGGAATTTTGCTAAAGGTGCCAAACATGAAGTAATTACCCAAAGCTGAATGGGCTCTGATCCTGACACATATCTATATATATACTGTGGTTACTTTTTATTTGTGAGGGTTTCAATTTCACAATATTCGTGAATGTGAAATAATTGCAAATATGAAACCCTCAGGAATAAGATGTCCCATCAACTTAGATGATCTCTAGAAACAACCTAATCAGCAACCTAAACTGTGCCTGGTATCGGAACTAGCCCATACATCTAGCATTAATTTTTGTAAAACATGTCATACAGAGGCTATATCAACTGTGATACAAGTTACTGACTGAACCAGTAATTAGTGAGGTATTGTAGGATTAATTCTTACTTTAAAATATACTGTACTAGATTTTAATAGTTTCTGGTGCAATCGCAAAAATTAAACCCTCGTATAACATTTAAAATGAAGAATTCGCAAAATTTCAGCCTAGCGAATAAGAAGCCAACCACAGTACATGCACACTATCTGAGTCAGAGAATTCTGGAGATATTTTTTATTTAGTTGTTCATACCAAATTTAAGGTCAATCTGCCTCCCTGCTTTTGAGACATTAAAGGTTTTGTACCATTTTCACCCAAAATGGACTCATTCAAGGTCACTCTCCAATTTTAATTTGATTCACCCTGTGACCCAAACCTAGGCACATACAAAATATGAAAACAAATCTAGTGACAGCTTTTTGAGTTGCAAAATGAGTTTCTCCAGTTGTGTGGACAGCCATGATGTAACCACAGTATCCCATAATGCAAGTCTGGGGATACACTGAAATCACTCTCCACAAAACAGATTATGCAAAGTTCAATACATACCTTACCCTTCAAAGCTGACTACTTCTAAGTTTCCTACTTATTTCTATATCCTATTACAAAAATAATATGAAATTAGAATGGACACACATATAGCCGTGTCACCGCCTTGCATTATGGATGGTTCCTTAAACTCTGCTTACAGGGTGAGAGGATAATGTGTGTAGTTGGTAAAACATTATTTTCTGCTGTTCACAGGGTCTTTAGATAATCTGACATGCCTGACTTGTGGAATTCTTGCCTGTAGAGTCCATTCTCTGCAGTTTGTCTGCTGAGCTGACCTTTTTAGTTTCACAACTTTGGCTTTCTTTTGAGCTTTCTTGAGTCAAGGACAGCTTGTCTGTCTTGACAGATGTTTCTGGTTGGCCTAAAGGTTTGGCTGCTGGTTTGGCTGTTTCAACAGTTTTGTCTTCTGCTTTAACTGCAGCAGATTTGGCTTCTGTTACTGCTTGTGCTGAAGTATCAGTCTTTCCAGCTGCAATGAGATAACAGCATTAAGTATCAGTTTGGTATCATCCCATTCATATAGTAGCATTAATTATTATAACTCAAAAATTATGTTTATAACATCTGATAAAAAAATTCATAAGATTTTCACAGTACTGGCAACTGCAAAAACTTAACATTAATAATATAGTAACTTCCACATAATATAGTAACTTTTTAGGAATTAAAAAACAAGTGACCCATGGGTCATGACGCTCAGCTGACTGGGAAGAGATTCGCAAAAGGAAATTTTATCATCAGAATGGTAGTATATACCCATTCAACTGAAGCATCAAACAGATTAACCAACAGGCCAAGATTTAGTCTGTATTTATATATCTCAAAAATAGAGAAAAATGTGTAAACTTTTAAAACTAGAATACGGGTAACCGACAAGTGACTACATGTATCTGCCAAAATCGGATAGTGAGGCATGGATTGAGTGGCAAGGGGAAATAGAGTGAGGTATGTTGCAGATTAGCATGGATGTCTGCAGCCTAAATGTGTATGTAGGTTGTGCCACCTACCATAAATCCAGAAAGCTGTCCAAGTTGTATACACCTGCAAAATTTTAGGCAGAAAAGTCAAACAACTACATGTATATGAGCGATTTTTGCCCATGGCAGACAAACAGACAAACACTGTGCAAAAATCTTTGCAGGTAACCCCTCCAGTTTTGTGTATGATAAAGACCTATGTGAGATCTAAACACATGCACAATTTTGGCCCAATCGGTCAAATGGTTCCTGAGATATGAGCTTGGATGTGTCCAGCGTTAACTAGAATGTAGGTGGCGCCACCTGTCATAAAATCAAGAAAGCTGTCCACGATGTATAAACCTGCAAAATTTTAGGCAGTTATGTCGAACCACTACAGAGAAATGAGTAATTTTAGGCCACAGCAGACTAACAGACAGACGCTGTGCAAACATTGTTATAGGTGGCGCCACCATTTTTTGTGTATGTTACAGAGCTATCAAAGGGCTACATTTGTATAAATTTTATTTCCTGATCGGTCAAACGGTTCCCGAGATATAAGCTTGGATGTCATCAGCGTGAACGTAGGTGGCGCCACCTGTCATAAAATCAAGAAAGCTATCCTGGATGTATACACATGACGAATATCAGGTGAATTAGTCGATTCACTGCAGAGATATGAGTGATTTTAACCCAAGGCAGATGAACAGATGGACACTGTGCAAACATGGTTACAGGTGGCGCCACCATTTTTGTGTATGTTATAAAGCAATCCAAGGGCTACATTTGTATCAATTTTATTTCCTGATCGATCAAACAGTTCCCCAGATATGAGGGTTTATGAGTGGAAACAGACCCACAAATGGACACTGGATAGAGAGGAAAGGTCAGAGGTCAATGCAAATTGGTTAGGCACCAGTTCACATGTGACCCGATAATAGGTGTAAGTTTGGGAAAAATCGGTCCATTAGTCTCCGAGGAGCTCTCTGGAAATGAACGCCGCCGCGGCGGAGGAACTCGGTCAAAAACATAGTATCCGCAAAACTTCGTTTTGGCTGATACAAAAATACAGGTGGCTCCACCAGTCTGCAGAAACTAATAAAAACACTTAATGGTCAATATCCATGCAAAAAATCATGGTGATCTCTGCATTAGTTGTTCAGATACTTCAGTTTTTGTATCAAATTGTCCATTATTCTGAGGGATACTTCGACGTCCTATAGCTTGAAGGATATGGGTAACAGAGACCTAATTTCAAGTTTCCACAGGCACCTTTCATGGACCTCCTTGCATGACAAGAATGAAGATTCTAGGTCCAGTTGTTGCGATTTGTACCCTGTTGACAGATAACCACATCTTTAAAGGTCTCAAAAAAAAGAAAAAAATTCGTAAAAATTTGAAAAAAAATAGAGGTGGCACACCCAGTCTGCAGAAACTGATGGAACAGCTCATGATCAATATGTATGCCGAAAATCATGACCATCAGTGTTGTAGTTATTGAAATACTGCAGTTTTTGTATCAAATTTTCCATTATTCTGGGGGGGGGGGTATTTTGGACCCATACAGCTTAAAGAATATGGGTAACAGAGACCTAATTTCAAGTTTCCATGGAGACTTTTCATGGGTCTCCCTGTGTGTCAAGAATGAAGATTCTTGGTCCAGTTTTTATGATTTGTGCCCTGTTAACAGATGTTCATATCTTTAAAGGTCTCAAAAATACAGAAAAATTTCGTAAAAAAAACCGAACAAATACAGGTGGTGCCACCTGTCTGCAGAAACTTATGAAACACTCCATGATCAATATCCATGCAAACAATTATGGTTATCTCTGCATTAGTTGTTCAGATACTTTAGCTTTTGTATCAAATTTTCCATTATTCTGAGCTGTACTTTGGAGTGCCATAGCTCAAAGGATATGGGTAACAGAGACCAAATTTCAGGTTTCCATGGAGACTTATCATGGGTCTCCCTGTGTGTCAAGAACGAAGATTCTAGGTCCAGTCGTTACGATTTGTACCCTGTTGACAGATAACTACATCCTTAAAGGTCTCAAAAATGGAGAAAACAATTCGTGAACATTGAAAAATACAGGTGGCGCCACCAGTCTGCACAAACTGATGAAACATCTCATGATCAATATGTATGTCGAAAATCATGACCATCAGTGATGTAGTTAATGAGATATTGAAGTTTTTGTATGAAATTTTTGACTATACTGGGGGGTAATTTTGGGCCCCATAGCTCGAAGGATATGGGTAACAGAGACCTAATTTCTGGTTTCCGTGGAGACTTTTCATAGGTCTCTCAGTGTGTCGAAAATGAAGATTCTAGGTCCAGTCGTTACGATTTGTGCCACGCTAACAGATGACAGCATCCTCAAAGGTCTCAAAAATAGAGAAAAAAATTCGTAAAAAATCAAACAGTACAGGTGGCGCCACCAGTCTGCAGGAACTGATTGAACATCTCATGATCAATATGTATGTCGAAAATCATGACCATCAGTGATATAGTTAATGAGATATTGAAGTTTTTGTATGAAATTTTTGACTATACTGGGGGGTAATTTTGGGCCCCATAGCTCGAAGGATATGGGTAACAGAGACCTAATTTCTGGTTTCCGTGGAGACTTTTCATAGGTCTCTCAGTGTGTCGAAAATGAAGATTCTAGGTCCAGTCGTTACGATTTGTGCCACGCTAACAGATGACAGCATCCTCAAAGGTCTCAAAAATAGAGATAAAAATTCGTAAAAAATCAAACAGTATAGGTGGCGCCACCAGTCTGCAGGAACTGATCGAACATCTCATGATCAATATGTATGCCAAAAATCATGACCATCAGTGATGTAGTTAATGAGATATTGAAGTTTTTGTATGAAATTTTTGACTTTTCTGGGGGGTACTTTGGGGCCACATAGCTCGAAGGATATGGGTAACAGAGACCTAATTTCTGGTTTCCAAGGAGATTTTTTATGGACCTCTCAGAATCCCAAGTTACAAGGTTCTAGGTCCAGTGGTTACGATTTGTGCCTGGTTAACGGACGGACAGACGGACAGACAGACAGACGGACAGACGGACGACGGACAAAGAGTGATCGCTATAGCTCAGATGACTTTCAGTCAGCTGAGCTAAAAATTATTTTCTAATATCTAATATCTAATATTCTGCAAGAGAATGTCACCTGTAATTCAATCAAATCTGGCAAAGTTTTTTTTTTGTAGTTGTATTAATATTTCTTTACATGTCTATGTATGTGCACAGTGTATATATCCTCTTGGACAGTAGCCCTTGTTCCTGTAACATTAAAAATCTTTCTGTTTGCAATCTGACCTGTATTCTCAGGCTTTGTGCTGGCAGCCTTCTCCATAATTCCTGTGTTGGCCTGCAGGTGGGAGTATTTGTCAAGTGCAGCAAGCATCAGATAGTCTGTTTTTGTCACTAGTACACGAGAGTTGAGTTCTGCCTCATCTTCCATTCCAAGCACCCTGACGTGGCTTTCCTTTTGGTGGGCAGGACACAGCCAACGAATCTGTCCTGTTGGCAAGTGACATCTACAAACACCGTTTATTATATTAAAGTAAGACCTAAAAACACTGTCTACTGTATTAAAGTCACACCTACAAACACCATCTATTGTATTTAAGTGACACCTACAAACACCATGTATATTGTATTAAAGTTTTGCAATTTGCTTCATCACTTAAAAGTAACAAGGTCATGTTAATGTTCATATAGCTCACTCAGTGGACCTGTTTAAGGTTTCATCTAATATTAATGATAATGAAGCTATTTTAAATAGACTCAAGTCATATTACCTATATCTATGCACTTAAATGTTGAACTAGAATGGAATTACCTTTAAGTTCCATGTACAAATTAAAAAATTTGTTCCCAAATATCATGGTCTATAATCAAATCCAATTTCAAAAGTTATCTTTCACAAGAAATCCCAGAGACAAAATATAATTCATCTGATCTGACCTTGAAGATCCTGGAAAATCGGGTTTGTGTATGTGTGCATGTGTATATATATATGTGTGTGGGGGGGGGGGGGAAGACTTAAAATATCTAGGAAAGATTTTTTAAGTTGTCTGACATGGAAGGATTGTTGTGGTGGCAGTGGGGCTAATAGTGCGACCCTGTTGAAACCATAGTATTCCCCGACTTCTTTGGACACAATAATGATACATTCAGGGAATGCTGATGAACTGTTTACAGACAGAGAAAGGAGTACAATGATGGGTTATGGTTGTTTTATGGTACAGAACTGACCACTGACCTGCTGAGACTGCCATAGTTCAGGTCAGTGTCCATCTCACGTGTGTACCTGTGGAGATCCAGGTAAGCCTCGTTAACCTGTTGACCGCTCTCCTCATCACACAGCTACAAAGTACATTGCAAATAGACAAGCTGAGTATGAGCTTTTCTGTGATGTTGTGAATTCTTGCATCAAGTGAATATATGCACTGACTGTGAGGCTGTAAATAGCTGCACGAGCTTATTTGTAATCATGTGTTCTTTCATCCTAGTTCAATAAAATGTATCAATATTATTGCATTTATAATCATCATTTTTATAGTAATTATAGTTACATATTCACTTGGTTACATATAATGAAGTTATATATTCACCTGTTTTCTAATAATCATGCTAATATATTCACCTGCATTACGCTTATTATGCTGACATTTTCATGTGATATTACCAAATATTTCACCTGTGATACATTATTTACACCTATATATTTACCAGTGTTATATTAATTAGACACCTATAATGTAAATGAGTTACATTAATTATACCTATACATTCACCCTGTGTTATATTAATTCCACCTATGATTTACCAGGGTGTCATTAATTCGACCTATACATTTACCAGTGTTATCTTAATTACATCTATACATGTAAATGAGTTATATTTATTACACCCATAATTTATCAGATATTAATTACAACTAAACATTCACCTATGTCATACTAATTACACCATTGATTTACCAGTATTATATTAATTACACCTATAAACTAACTGATGTTATAATAATAACCCTATATATTCATCTGTGTTATTTCAATTAAATGTAGGCATTCTCCTTTTTTATATAAATTTTACTAACACATTCACCTATGTTATATTAATTACAACTATACACTGACCTGTGTTACATTAATTACACCTATATACTGACCTGTTTTATTTCCATTACAGCTACACAATATATATGTATATATATATATATTCACTTAAATATTTACATATTCATCAGTTTGTCTGTATATTTCACCTGTGCCATATTAATTATACTAATCATGTGTGTATTATTAACCATTAGTTATAATTATAATAAGAAATATTAACAATACTTATAAATTACCCAAAGTCAAACTAATCAAACATATAACTCACTTGTGTGATGTAGGTGATATACTGACTGCCTGCCTCTGTACCATCCATCTGTAGAGAGATGGGGCTGTGCTTGAGGAGTTTATGTATACAGGTAAGATAGGGTGCCCAGTGCTGCAGTTTCTTGTCAATCTGTTCATGGTCCAGCTGCAGTGCCAAGTGCTCCTTCCCACACTCATGCCATCCCTGTCACAAGAGTCAATTTCTGAATGGCTGTCTACATTACAGGGAGGTTTCCATAAAAACAATGACTTCTCTAAATAGATAACAAGGTATAATTAGAAATACAGCAGTACCTGCCATTTTAAAATGTTTTTAGTAAATATTCTTATGAGAATATATACATCTTTAATTAGATATTGTATTCATATATGAACAGGCTCTTTAAAGGCTTTTTTAATCATAATGTCAAAGGATCTGCTTTTTTGTATTAAATGTCCATATAAACATTTTTTTTTTCATATATCATTGAGCTAAAAACACAGGCATATATCTCTGTACAGTAATCATTATCCCTAATCCCTACCTGCATCTGTCCCTACCTCTAATCTGCAATGTAGGGACACTTTAGCTATATCCAACAGGTGTCCCCTCATGACCACTACTGCTGTGTACAGTTATCAGCTAAATACCTAACGGTACTTTCAGAATATCTAGTGATTTTGAATATTGTCAACAGCAATAATATTGAAGTAGGGTCCACACTCTATGACTGAAATTAACATCTACTTATTGATCTGAAGGAAATTAATTCATAAAATGTAGCACATGATGTAATCCTCAATAAGAAGCAAGTCCATATCAGTTATATTAAGGTTTACGTCAAGACACAGGGCAATATACAAACCAATCAAATGTCAACAAACCTAACCATAAAACTGAGTACCTGCAGCATATGACGCCACTCAGACATGTAATATTTGTGTGTGTTCATCACGTCTATCTATTTTTATCTTCCATGTACCTAGGTAGTTCTCCTACTGCCAACATTTTACTGTACTGACCTTCTCCCACTCACAAAGAACTCTTATGACAAGTTGACTCATCCAGTCAGAGCTTCCTTCATTATCTGTAAAATACAATGTAATGATCTGAACATCACACAGGATAATCAAAACTAGATTACGGGTAGTCGACAAGCGACTAAGTGTATCTGCTGAAATCAAAGTGGTATATGTTAAGTTAGGGATGGCTTGAGATGTAAGAGGAAACAGAGTGAGTGTGGATGTCTGCCACATTAACATGATTGTAGGTGGAACTACCTGAGAAAGCTATTTAAGATGTATACACATGCAAAATTTCAGGAGGCTAAGTCAAACCACTGCCGAGATGTGAGTGATTTTAACCCAAGGCATGATAAAGAGCTATGTGAGATCTATACACATGCAAAATTTCAGGCTGATACATCAAACCAGTCCTGAGATATTAGCATGTATATCTGCAGCACAAACATGAATGTCAGTGGAGCCGCCTGTCATATAAACGTGATACCTATCCAAGATGTATAAACTTGCAAAAAAAGTCCAACCATTGCAGAGATATGAGTGATTTTAATCCAAGGAGATGAACAGATGGACACTTTGCAAAAATGTTTGCAGGTGGTGCCACCAGTTTTGTGTATGATAAAAAGCTTTTAAAGAGCTACACCCATCCAAATTTCAGCCTGATTGGTCAAACAAGTCCCAAGACCTGTGGGTTTATGTGTGAAAACAGAGGTCAACCCAAAATGAAGGTGCAGCAGTTCACATGTACCCTGATCATAATCTGAGTTTCATAAAATTCCATCCAGTAGTTACGAGAGAGTCCAGCTGAAAACACAGTATCTGCAAAATTCTGTTTTGGCGGATACAATGATCACCTTAAAAGAGATCCCTGGTCAAACTTCTGACCATTTAATGAACTGCCTACATAACAGTATATTGTAAATGGAAGATCTTACCTCTTACACTCAGACGCAAAAATAATCACACACCAATGGAAAATGCATATATAGTTAAAATAAACTATTATTCCTAGCAAAATAATATAAGATCCTGCAAATGACATTTACATGTAAAGTGCAATCTGCTTGACAATCAGCTGGCTGAGTGTTTCCCTGCTTCAAACTTTTTTATGAATGAATCACATATATATGAGTATTAATGAATACTATTCCAAACACCTCAAACTAATTATGCTCAACATGTAGGAAAAAAATTTCCAATCTCTCTATATCAATAAACAGAATCAAAAGCAAATAAGGATTGTGAAACCTTTTGGTTTAATTTTAAAAGGCTTTTACCCATAAATTCTTAACCTGTATCCCTCTGCAGCCTTTAGGAATGCAAATTTCAGTGTATATTATCATTCCAATGAGTTGAGTACAAACACTAAATTTTATTCTTTAAATATTATAACTTAAAAGACTGTATACCTTCTTCAGATTCATTCTCCAGCATATCTAAAACAAATATTCTTGGATATGGTGAACTTGTTTCCACTTCTTGGAGACCAGCAATGTACCTGATGAACTTTCTCTGTGCCAGCTCACACTCTTCCTGCAATGTAGAGTCTGGCATGAATTACACAAAACTTGGATGTTCAACTGTATATAAATATCCTATTTTACACAACGTTTGAACATTCATGAGCAGACAGCTAGACTAGACACCATAAACCAAGCAAATTGATTTCTGGAACAATCCTGTGTTTTCCTTCACCTATCATAGAAGCAGCTTCAGGAGAGGTTTTGAATATCAGGGAGAAAGTCTTGAAACAATTAACAGAACTGATGAGTGTAATATCAGTAACAAACAGGACTGACTGCATGTGTGACCCTGAAAACTATGGCATGGTTATCCACGTTCAAATTTGACCTAGCTCTTAATGAGATGCATGATCGGTCAATCAAATCTGGCCCTTCATAAGATACATCAATGGTTTGTCTGGTGAATGTGCCTCACATTCTTTTCGAATTATTGTGGTAACATTATTTTAGCAAGGACGCGTCTGTGACCTTGAAAAATAGGTCAAGGTCATACATTTTTTAACTTAACCTAGTCTTCATAAGATGCATCAATTGTGTATGTTTGGTAACGTTTTAAGTTATTGCTGTCATATCATTTTAGCAAAACTGCATCTGTGAACTTGAACAAGTAGCCCATGCGCCATGATGCTCAGCAATTTTCAAGGAACCTTGAACAATGGGTAAAATGACTTCCAGAGTGCACAAAATCATGAATTTTGCCAAAAGTCCTTAGAAATAGGTCTTTCTAAGTCTTTCCGAGAAGATTTTACCCATCTGACTAATAGAATGCTAAAATCATGTTCTTTCACATTGCTCGTAGATTATAGGTCACAGTGACATTTTTTCAGGTTTCCAAGAAATATTTACAGAACCTCCCTGGACCTTAATCAAATTAGAAGTTTCCTGGTCCAACTGCAACCAATCATGCAAATCTGTCCTGTAAGGTGTTCAAATTATGTTCCTTCACGTATCTTACAGAAAATAGATCACCATAACCTATTTTCAGGTCTGCGCAAAGATTTACCCAGGACCTCCCTAAATAGCATGTTAGATGATTCTAGGCCAAATGGATACAATTTGTGCCCTGTCGACTCACTAGGTGCTCAAAATCATGTTTTCAAACAGTTTGCAAAATATATGTCAATATGACCTAATTGCAGGTTTCCTAAGAGAATTGGCTAGAGCCTCCCAGGATGTAGTTGGAAGTTTCTATGTCTAACAAAACCGTTTATGAGCCCCATAGCCCGCAGGATATAGGTTGGAGTGACCTAATTTGAGGTTTCTTAGAATTTTTATAGACCTCCTTGGGTGTTCATTTAGAAGTTTCTAGGTCCAGAAGCTATGATTTGTGCCCTGTTAATGGCCAACTAATTGGCCGGACGGCCGATGGACAAAGAGTGATCACCATAGCTCAGATGAATATCAGTCAGCTGAGCTGAAAAGGAGTCGAGGTCATCCATATTCAAACTAAGCCTACGTCTTAACCCCTTCTATGACCTTACAGGAATGCTTCAAGGTCATTCTTATTCCAGCTTTACCTAGCTCTCCATTTTGTGCATTAATGTTTTGAGTATGTTGGCTGCATGTCAATTTGTTTTGAAGTCATTGCGCAAACAGTAACAATGTATCCCAGATAGGCAGAAAGACAGAAGCATACTCACCATACGCCCCCCCCCCCCCCCCGCCCCCGGCCCCCCCACATAACATAACAATATAAACATAACAATATAAAATTAAAATTAAATTCAATCTTATATGACAGACTTACAGTGAAGGACTTCTAGTAAATCTGCAATAATTGTGTGGTAGGTATTAGTGTGTTGTATGTCTGTCTCGATGTATGAGAGACATGTTATATGTCTCTGAGTAGGCATGTGATGTATAATACCTACAACATAGAACATCTGGTTGATCTGCAGTTATGAATATGTATGTATGCGTGTCTGACTATGTATGTGATGTTCAACACTATGTGTGTGTGTGAGACTGTGCGACACTTATAGCATAGGACATCAGGTTGATCTGTAGTGACTGTGTATGTACATGTGTGTGTGTGTGTGTGTGACTGTGAGACACTTATAACGTAGGACATTTGGTTGATCTGTAGTGACTGTGTATGTATGTGTGTGTAACTGTGGGACACTTACAGCATAGGACATCAGGTTGATCTATAGTGACTGTGTATGTATGTGTGTGTGTGTGTGTGACTGTGGGACACTTATGGAGTAGGACATCTGGTTGATTTGTAGTGACTGTGTATGTATGTATGTGTGTGTGTGACTGTGAGACACTTACAGCGTAGGACATCTGGTTGATCTGTAGTGACTGTGTGTGTATGTGTGTGTGTGTGACTGTGAGACAATAACAGCATAGGACATCAGGTTGATCTGTAGTGACAGTGTGTGTAAGTGTGTATGTGTGACTGTGGGACACTTACAGCATAGGACATCAGGTTGATCTGTAGTGACTCTGTATGTATGTATGCGTGACTGTGAGACACTTACAGCATAGGACATCAGGTTGATCTGTAGTGAATGTGTATGTCTGTGTGTGTGTGTGTGACTGTGGGACACTTACAGCATAGGACATCAGGTTAATCTGTAGTGACTGTGTAGGTATGTGTGTGTGTGTGTGACTGTGAGACACTCACAGAATAGGACATTTGGTTGATCTGTTGTGACTGTGTATGTATGTGTGTGTGACTGTGAGACACTTACAGCATAGGACATCAGGTTGATCTGTAGTGACTGTGTATGTATGTGAGTGTGTGACTGTTAGACACTTACAGCATAGGACATCAGGTTGATCTGTAGTGACTCTGTATGTTTGTATGCGTGACTGTGAGACACTTACAGCATAGGACATCAGGTTGATCTGTAGTGACTGTGTATGTCTGTGTGTGTGTGTGTGTGACTGTGGGACACTTACAGCATAGGACATCAGGTTAATCTGTAGTGACTGTGTAGGTATGTGTGTGTGTGTGTGTGACTGTGAGACACTCACAGAATAGGACATTTGGTTGATCTGTTGTGACTGTGTATGTGTGTGTGTGTGACTGTGAGACACTTACAGCATAGGACATCAGGTTGATCTGTAGTGACTGTGTATGTATGTGAGTGTGTGACTGTTAGACACTTACAGCATAGGACATCAGGTTGATCTGTAGTGACTCTGTATGTATGTATGCGTGACTGTGAGACACTTACAGCATAGGACATCAGGTTGATCTGTAGTGACTGTGTATGTCTGTGTGTGTGTGTGTGTGACTGTGGGACACTTACAGCATAGGACATCAGGTTAATCTGTAGTGACTGTGTAGGTATGTGTGTGTGTGTGTGTGACTGTGAGACACTCACAGAATAGGACATTTGGTTGATCTGTTGTGACTGTGTATGTGTGTGTGTGTGACTGTGGGACACTTACAGCATAGGACATCAGGTTGATCTGTAGTGACTGTGTATGTATGTGTGTGTGACTGTGAGACACTTACAGCATAGGACATCAGGTTGATCTGTAGTGACTGTGTATGTATGTGTGTGTGACTGTTAGACACTTACAGCATAGGACATCAGGTTGATCTGTAGTGACTGTGTATGTATGTGTGTGTGTGTGACTGTGGGACACTTACAGTGTAGGATATCTGGTTGATTTGTAGTGACTGTGTATGTATGTATGTGTGTGTGTGACTGTGAGACACTTACAGCGTAGGACATCTGGTTGATCTGTAGTGACTGTGTGTGTATGTGTGTGTGTGTGACTGTGAGACAATAACAGCATAGGACATCAGGTTGATCTGTAGTGACAGTGTGTGTAAGTGTGTATGTGTGACTGTGGGACACTTACAGCATAGGACATCAGGTTGATCTGTAGTGACTCTGTATGTATGTATGCGTGACTGTGAGACACTTACAGCATAGGACATCAGGTTGATCTGTAGTGACTGTGTATGTCTGTGTGTGTGTGTGTGACTGTGGGACACTTACAGCATAGGACATCAGGTTAATCTGTAGTGACTGTGTAGGTATGTGTGTGTGTGTGTGTGACTGTGAGACACTCACAGAATAGGACATTTGGTTGATCTGTTGTGACTGTGTATGTATGTGTGTGTGACTGTGAGACACTTACAGCATAGGACATCAGGTTGATCTGTAGTGACCGTGTATGTATGTGTGTGTGTGTGACTGTGAGACACTTACAGCATAGGACATCAGGTTGATCTGTAGTGACTGTGTATGTATGTGAGTGTGTGACTGTTAGACACTTACAGCATAGGACATCAGGTTGATTTGTAGTGACTGTGTATGTATGTGTGTGTGTGTGTGACTGTGAGACACTCACAGCACAGGACATCACGTTGATCTGTAGTGACTGTGTATGTATGTGTGTGTGTGTGTGTGACTGTGAGACACTTATAACGTAGGACATTTGGTTGATCTGTAGTGACCGTGTATGTATGTGTGTGTGTGTGACTGTGAGACACTCACAGCACAGGACATCACGTTGATCTGTAGTGACTGTGTATGTATGTGTGTGTGACTGTGAGACACTTACAGCATAGGACATTAGGTTGATCTGTAGTGACTGTGTATGTATGTGTGTGTGTGTGTGTGTGTGTGTGACTGTGAGAGACTTACAGCACAGGACATCGGGTTGATCTGTAGTGACCGTGTATGTATGTGTGTATGTGTGTGACTGTGAGACACTCACAGCATAGGACATTTCGTTGATCTGTAGTGACTGTGTATGTATTGTGTGTGTGTGTGTGTGACTGTGAGACACTTATAGCGTAGGACATTTGGTTGATCTGTAGTTACTGTGTATGTATGTGTGTGTGTGACTGTTAGACACTTATAGTATAGGACATTTGGTTGATCTGTAGTGACTGTATGTATGTGTGACTGTGGGACACATAGCGTAGGACATCTGGTTGATTTGTAGTGACTCTGTGTGTGTGTGTGTGTGTGTGTGTGTGTGTGTGTGTGTGTGTGTGTGTGTGTGTGTGACTGAGGGACACTTACAGCATAGGACATCTGGTTGATCTGTAGTGACTCTGTGTGTGTGTGTGTGTGTGTGTGTGTGTGTGTGTGTGTGTGTGACAGACACTGTTAGACACTTATAGTATAGGACATTTGGTTGATCTGTGTGTGTGTGTGTGTGTGTGTGTGTGTGTGTGTGACTGTTAGACACTTATAGTATAGGACATTTGGTTGATCTGTAGTGACTGTGTGTGTGTGTGTGTGTGTGTGTGTGTGTGTGTGTGTGTGACTGTTAGACACTTATAGTATAGGACATTTGGTTGATCTGTAGTGACTGTATGTATGTGTGACTGTGGGACACATAGCGTAGGACATCTGGTTGATTTGTAGTGACTCTGTGTGTGTGTGTGTGTGTGTGTGTGTGTGTGTGTGTGTGTGTGTGTGTGTGTGTGTGACTGAGGGACACTTACAGCATAGGACATCTGGTTGATCTGTAGTGACTGTGTGTGTGTGTGTGTGTGTATGTGTGTGTGTGTGTGTGTGTGTGTGTGTGTGTGTGTGACTGTGGGACACTTACAGCGTGGGACATCTGGTTGATTTGTAGTGACTGTGTATGTATGTGTGTGTGTGTGTGTGTGTGTGTGACTGTGAGACATTTACAGCGTAGGACATCTGGTTGATTTGTAGTGACTGTATGTATGTATGTGTGTGTGTGACTGTGAAACACTTACAGTGTAGGATATCTGGTTGATTTGTAGTGACTGTGTATGTATGTATGTGTGTGTGTGACTGTGAGACACTTACAGCGTAGGACATCTGGTTGATTTGTAGTGACTGTGGTACTTGTTCCTTCTTTTCCTGTGCTGGCTTGTCTTTAGGGATCCTCTCTTTTACAGCGCTGATCAGCTCCTGTACTGCAGTGTCATCATACTGTCCCTGCAGCTTGATGACTGGAGCCTTGTTTCTGGCCAGCAACATCCCAACCTGTAACAGTCCAAAATACCAATGTGTGACGGTCCCCCTAAACACCCAAAACATCCGTGTTTTGGGTATCTGTGACGAAACACCACGTGACACCAACTTAACTTCAAACATGAACCCAAAACGTAACACCATTTGATAAATAATCATCTGATGAATATATATATGCAATATTGTTTCATAAATTTATTAAATAGAGATAAAAACGAGTGTTTCGTGCCGTGGTTGGTTCACCAGCGGCAGCCATTTATGCCAGCTATGAAGCTGCCCCCTAGTGGCGCAAGTCGCAAACAAGCAGAGCACTTGTCAGATGTACAAAACACTATTGCTTTTTTCATTTTACAGAATAGTGTCACCATTCCGCATTGACATATGTAACAGATGATAATTTATTCACCGATGCCAGTGTTTGCTTTAAATTCATATTTAAAAGGGTGTTTCGTGGTGTTTCGTCACACATACCCAAAACACCAGTGTTTTGGGTGTTTAGGCAGACCCATGTGTGAGAGTCCAACATCCCAACCTGTAACAGTCCAAAATACCAATTTGTGAGAGTCTAACATCCCAACCTGTAACAGTCCAAAATACCAATGTGTGAGAGTCCAACATCCCAACCTGTAACAGTCCAACACCCCAACCTGTCATAGTCCAATACCCAACCTGTAACAGTCGAACATACCAACCTATAATAGTCCACCATCCCAACCTGTAATACTTCACCATCCCAACCTGTAACAGTGAACCATCCCAACTTGTAACAATCCAACATCCAATCCTGTCACAGTCCAACATCCCTTGCAACCTGTCATAGTCCAGCATCCCAACCAGTCACAGTCCAACATCAAACCTGCAACAGTTCAACATTCCAACCTGTCAACAGTCCAACATCCCATGCAACCTGTCAAACATCTCAACTCCCCATTCACTTACGCTCCCGAGGCAGTGGAAATCTTGCGCTTCTAAAGAAGCTACTGATTTTCCTGCTGCCTGCCTTGACCGTTTATGATGCACTTAAACACCAGGTGGCCTGTCTGCTGAAAAAACTGCTGATGTGTCTGGCAGCCAACAAACACTTGACAGGCATCAGGCTCCGCCCAGAAACTATGTGTGGGGCCATTCTCTCTGAGCCTGTGGCCTGTTCAAATGGTTACTGGGGCAAAGAGCTGTCACTCAAAATGAAATGAACAAAATTAGCTCTGTGTATTCCTTGCTTGGCTGGTAAACCTTTTTGTCTTCCAGCACAGGGTGTCATCTGAATGGACTAAAATACAGTGCTCCCCTCTGGTGTAGAGATTCAGGATACGAAGTCATAACAAACAGCGCTTACGATATAGGTAGTAGGCCTATAGGTAAAGCGCTGTGTAAAATGCATACCATTCACGGGGAGTACAAGGGTAATTGACAAACAGAAAGCTGTGGATTAAAGGAATATTGGATCAAGTATGAGAAGTAAAACTATGTTTCAGATTCTTTCTCACCTATACCTTGCATATCACTGGGAAAGACAACCAGTACTGACACTGGCATGAAGATAAACACAGACATAATAAATTACCTCACTGTCATGGAGCACCCCAAACTTGTCGCTGCCGACCAGAGCACACACTATTGTCTTGTTTGTCCAGCAGGCGGTGTACCTCAGCTCCATCATGCAGTTCTTAGACTTGGCATACTGAAAATATGGCAATAACAAGCATCAGTACTTATATATATGCTCTCTATATATACTGGCACTTGTTGTCAAACATGTAAGGACTAGCAGACAGGTAGAATCATATCATTGTCTCCGATATCACTGAAACACACCCATACATCTTAGATAGATATCCTCAAAAGGTCATTAACAGAAAAATTTCATAGACAGATCTAAGGTACCAGTAAGTAGGCATCTTAGACAGACATATCTTAGACAGACCAAAAACTGTCTCAGGTAGACAGATATTACAGAAGAATATCATAGAACAACACCTTCTGACTAGACATAAAATAAAACATCACATCTGTAAGCCTTAAATCCGACTTTGAGTAGCATAAGTTTAATTTCCTAGTCTACATAAATTCCTATACATAATTTGTTAAAAAGAGATAATAAAAGAGTAGCTAAGCGTCCCTGACTACTTGCAGATGGTGACTGGTAGTTAGTACAGGGTAAAAGGAATTATAAATATGTGTATCCTTACCTCTGCTGACAGGCAGACAACTACAACGGACGCATGTCTGATTCCCACCAAAATGTCCTGGAACAACCCTTGCTGGAAGCACAGTAAAAGAGATAATTGTATTATCACAAATACTACAAATATGCAACCAGGCCTCACCATGTGGGATGCTCCTAAAACCACATTTGCATTCACTTATTCAGCCCATTTCCCAGGTGCATTTTGCATAAGTGACTGTACATTTGTGAATATTCCTTGATGACATTACTGAATCTGGAGCATGTTCTGGATCCACACCAAAATCTAATTGCTTCTTCATTAGCCCATTCCCAAAATGTTCTTAAAATTTCATGAGATTCTGTTCATGATTGCATGAGTTACGTTGTGAACACACACACACACACCTACACATAAACGAACAGGAAGAACACATACCCTCTTGGCAGAGGCAACAATATACAAATGTGACAATCTACAAATGTGGTTCCCTTTGGTCTATATGAAAATCCATACACTGGAAAGTTTATTTTTTTTTAAATAACAATTTAATTAGAGCTTAATCAAAAGAGTCTGTGACTGTTACTTCATGAGAAAGATTTGATATGGAGATGTAGATGTAATAGGCATGGCTGTGACAATATGAGGAACAAGACCTCTGCCACCCATCCTTATTTTACTGTTATATTTATTCAAAAGAAAGTGCAATATTGTTTCAGTATCCCTGTATGGATGCTCTAATAATTAATCAGTCATTCAATAAGGTGTACAAGGCAGGCAATGGCTTGCCATGAACTAAAATTCAGTTTGGCCAAACCTAAAACTTACCTGCCTTACAGCATTGCAATTCTATTTTTTGAATCACAAGAATCATATAAAAAATACATCAAAGACCATCTGATAAATCTGTTTTTTATCAATGAGCATTATTTCTTCAGTCATGTTGTGATTTGTGCTAACAAAAATCAAAAGGCATCTAAGGAAATCTACTTCATTTTGTATTGCTTATATAAAATAATTTTACAAGAGCTGAAGCACAGTTTGTGTTTTTTTTCTGAGAGTATGCAAATGCTTGCTTATTTTTTGTAAAAATGTCAGAAAAAAATGTTCCATATTTTGTTACCACATACTCCCTAGAGGTATTCCATAAACATTTTTTCTTTATTAAGTTTTTCTGTAAGCAACTTAATGCAAACATTTTAAAATAGATATTGATCAAATTTTATATTATAGTAAGTTAACTGAAGGTTATCTGAATCTCCACTGTTTTATTTTAATTTACAGGATTCATTTAAAAAAAACATTGTGACATACTGCTATTTCTTTATAACAGCTCTTCATTGGTATTACTGGTAGAGGTGCCTTTTTTCTGGAGGTGACCGGTGACAGGGCTGTAAAATGTAACAGCTGTTTTGATGAATATCCTGGCAGTGGCTTTTGGTCTTTGACTGCTTCTTGTTTAATACAGGTTTCTTTTACATGTAGCCATTATTTTTCAGAAATCATAAAACACTAAAATCATAGACACAGCTGCATGTAAAACATAATGTACTGATCCTGACCTACGTACCTTCCCTGTTTGTTCGATATCCAGCCAGACCTTGTGACCCTTCTCCTCCAACTTAGCTTTAAGCTCACGTGGGTCGGCACCATCTGTGGCGCCCTCTATCTTGCGTGTGCCTCTGTTAATGGCATCTTTTGAATTTGTCCAGCAGTAACTAAGAAACACCTCTGGGTGGACGGCCTCCTGAAATGTGACACAGGAAATAAACTGAGAAATTACCTGTGAACCATGAGCCATGAAGCTGAAAAACAAAAATGATATTGAATGGCTAAACTATCAAAGGTTAAAGCAGACTTTTTTTTTCAAATTTTATCAAGAGAAATAACTTGTTCAGCTTTCAACCAGGTGATACTACATCAGGGCTTATAGTCCAGAATTTGGTTTATTTTTGTAAAATGTTCAGTCTGGTAAGTTGCAGGTTATACAAATGTACAATGGGTTACTGTTATCAGATTTCACATGAGTTCATCCATTCTTCTTCTTCCAGATGAACATGAAAGAAAGAAAATATGTAAATAATTAAAGATTATTTTTATAGCATCCTTGGTTCAAATTTTTGTAAAAAATATTTGACCTTAAATAACAGAAGCTTGTTAGAAGAACACAAACAATATATAGCACTGATACGTGTGAAACAAGATAACCAGTGAGCAAAAACTTCATTCAGCTTAGAAACTCCAACCTCTACAGTTTTGTCCATATTTACAATGGCTGCTCAGAGTGTGTGTTTTTGTACGACTGCCTGATACTGGTCCAGCCCCTTACCTCCTGCTGCAGCTTATTTTTGATGCTGCTGAACAGAGCAACCATCTTCTCACTGAACTGTTCTTCCTTCCTGATGTCAATATACAGCTGCAACAGCAAGGATAAAATTTTCTATGATCAATATGCATACAATATTTTAGGGCAATATATGAATGCATAACTGAGCAGCAGGACCAATCCTGCAAACTCAATTCAATGTTCATATAATGTTTTAAATATTGTTCAAATCCTGTTGTTGTTGCACCAATATCATTACACCTGTATCTATAAATATACCTTTTACTGAAAATAAATATATAATTTTTCCACATTTCTTCCCTTAGCACTCCTAAAAAACTTCTGTTTTACCAAGGTGAAAATTGTCTACTTTCAACTTATTATATTACCCAATTTCTATTTCTGACCAAAATTCTTTAATCAATTCACATTCCCAAAATAGATGCACTGTATTTTCTACATTAGTTTTACAAAAAGTGCATTTGTTATTTGTTACTAATTCCCACTTCTCTAACCAGTAATTCTTACCTAAAATAATCGGCAGGTCTTTATACTGAAAATCCTGTGTTTTAACATCCTGAAACACACTTTAAGATGACAGGTACACCTCAGATACACCTCTATTTTGAGAAAATTATTTATATGTGGCAGTTTACAAAATTACAACCAAATTTCATCCTTAATACAATGATAAACTAGTTCTGAAGTGGTTTGATGTAAAACATAGCCTTACCATACAACAGTAACATGAAAGTATGGGGTTCATTCAAATATTCCTTTCCAATTTCCTATATCTTTGATAGAACCAATGACATTAATGAATACCACTGAAAGAAGAATCTCTCATGCAAGCCATATTCTTTCCAAATTTCAAAAGGCTCAATATGGTGATTATCATCAAATAAATCACTAGCGCCCATGATCCCAACTGTGATGAAATCTTTCTGATAAATCATTTTGTTATTGATCTTAACATTTTTGTTCAACCATATTATTTGATTCCATAATTCTTGCTCTCTATAGAAAGCAGCCCTGATGATCTGAGCACTTAGTAAGATTTCTCTTAAGAAATCTGTAATATTTTCTTTTTCCAAATTCTGACCAAAATTACCCAATTAAAGTATTTCTGTTTTCTGTGATATCCATTTTAACTGAGCATTCCATTATTTCTTCCAAAATCTATCTTCTTCATAAAAATACCTTTTAACCCATAGTATGCGGGCTGTCATTATAATGGACTTTAAATGTGGTGCATTTAATCCCCACTTTTCCTTTTTTTTTACAGTCAGATTTCTCATACGCCATATGTTAGTTAATTTCTCAATATCTTTTATTTCTTATAGAAATTTTCTCTTTTGCATTCTTTATTATCATAAGAACAAAAAATACTGAGGATTTTGATCCTGTGTATATTGCAGTAAGTCTTTAATTAATCTAATATTTTCTCCAATATATCATCCTTTAACATATCTGGTTTGATTCATATGAATTAATTTAGGAAGAATTTTTGTATATCTGGTAGCTAAGGTTTTTACAAAATTCTGAATTCATTATTTAACTTTAACAAGAAGATTGGCCTCCAATTTTTTTATCAAAGTTCTATCTTTTCTTTTTATCTAAAAGTGTTATAACTGCCTGTCTTTGAGGACTCAAGAGCTTTAATGATTTATGTTTTAAAGGAATCTATCATAAGCTAACCAAAATATAACAAAATATTTTTATAAAAATCATCACTACTACCTTCGTTACCTGGACTTTTCCCATCTTAATTGTTAGCTGACATTCTTTACCTGTGATTGGCCAGTCTAGCCAATTAATATCATCTTGATCAAGTTAAGGTATATTTATAGTCTCCAAATATTCTTCTAATTCATCAGTATCTTTATTGATTCTTGTTGAATATCAAGTCTGATAATATTCTTTGCAAATTGAAAATATTTCTAGGTGATTTTTAACACAAGTATTATTGTTTTTTTTCAGTTTCCTAATAGTTTTCCAAATATTCTTCTGTTTTTCTAAATTGAGAAATGGAATTACTCTGCCAATAGTGGATAATGTTTTAATGATCGCCACACCTTTTTATTGGATATAAAATATTGGTATAGGAGAGTACGGGGTTACTTAACGATTCAGGATTCTGGGGTTAATGTTCAGTGACTTATTTAAAGTTTAGGATTTATATATAAACTCTTTACAAGAAAACAAATCAGAATGTTTACAAAAGGGCGGACACTTCAGGGGGAGTTTAAGTGGGCTATAATATGTTTGATCCAATGGCGGAAAGTCATTATGAATGAAACAATATGATTATCCTCCCTGGGTATGAAAATTACACTAGTGTGGCTGAGCTCTTCTACCCTTTTTCTTGTGTCATCTTCCCTGTGATCTAGTTATCAAACATTATATTTTTTTCATTATCTATTTCCTTAAGTTCAGTTCAGTTTTCATTTTATCCTGCTTACAAATTCTATTTTATCTAGGTTATTTTCAACATATATCTGAATATACAATTCTTTTTTTTAGTCTTGTTGACAATTTCTCCTCCTTCTCATCTTGATTTCTTTTGTTTACTACAATTTTTCACACAAAAGACTCCTATCTTATATTTGATATGTTTCCATTTAGCTCGCGGGTCTGTTATTTAAGATGTTTCCTCTACCCAAATTACTTCCCCCCCCCCCCCCCGGAGATATTTCTTGTATTTACTCAAGATTCATCTAGTGTACTGTTATTAATATAAGTTTCCAGTATCCTTTACCTTTTTAACCTTGCTCAGATTTTTTAATTGTCATGACAATGACTGCCGTCTGATTTTTAAAAAGGAACAATATCCACCCATAAATGTATCTTGTAAACCACTACATATAACCCAATTATCTAATCTACATTTTATCTTTTCACTTTTTTGTCTCCATGTAAAACCCTTCACTGTAGGATTTTGTACTCTCCAAAGGTCGATCATATCAAAGTTTTCAATAATAGTGTGCATAATCCCAGTTACTTTTTTCTTTTTATCTACAGTTCTTCATTTTTTATCTTTACTTTCATCTAATACCACATTAGAAACACCTCCTATTACAAGATAGTCAACTGATGTTGCATATTTATTTAGCAAGGCTTTCAACTGCAAATAAAATGCAACCTGACAGCTCTGAATATTAGGTGAATACAGATAAATTAAGAAATATGTCTTCTGTTCTATTTCTACTATACCAATAATAATCTTCCATCTAATGATTTTTTAATATATCTAAATCTTTTGTTTCAAGATTAGGTCTGAACATTATAGCGGTACCTATGTCACTAGAATCTCCATGACTATATTCTATTGTTCCATAACTACCATTTCGCCATACATGCATTAATTTCCTGTTAGAACTAAACATCACTATGGTTGATCTATTAACTATGGTTGACTGAAAGTCACCTGCACTAAAAACTAAGTGAATAAATTTAAATAAAACTCTTTAAAGGTAGGTTTTCATATAAACATGCAACATAAAGTTCTATGATGATAAGAGATTGTTCAACTGAACTTCTGTTCACAACTGACCTCATGTGGTCCAATCTCAAAGCCGACCTTGGTGTGCTGCCAGTCCATTGACAGGTCATTTCCAGCCAGGACGATGATGTAAGGTTTCTTGGAGCGCGAGGCAATGTGCATGAACAGGTTACAGCAGGCCTGGTCTTTAAGGAACTCCCCTGTCAGGAACACCAGGACCGCCTGTCAACAAAATCATACCATAAATAAAGTTCCAACTGTCAACAGAGTCATGTCATAAATAAAGAACTACATGTCGTCAAAGTCATGTCATAAATAAAGAACATCCTGTCGACTAAGTCATGTCATAAATTAAGAGCTACCTGTCAACAAAGTCATGTCATAAATAAAGAACTACCTGTCAACAAAGTCATGTCATAAATAAAGAACTACTTGTCAACAAAGTCATGTCATAAATAAAGTTCCAACTGTCAACAGAGTCATGTCATAAATAAAGAACTACATGTCAACAAAGTCATGTCATAAATATAGAGCTATACCTGTCAACAAAGTCATGTCATAAATATAGAACTACCTGTCAACAAAGTCATGTCATAAATAAAGAACTACTTGTCAACAAAGTCATGTCATAAATAAAGAACTACCTGTCAACAAAGTCATGTCATAAATAAAGAACTACCTGTCAACAAAGTCATGTCATAAATAAAGAACTACCTGTCAACAAAGTCATGTCATAAATAAAGAACCACCAATGAGTCCTGAGCACAGCTGATCTGTGACACTGAGAAGTTATATTGTAACTGATCTTAACTTAAGTTGAAAGCAGTGACGTAAGAACAAAACATAACACTAAAAAATTTGTATTAATGAAGAAAATTTATATGGAAGCACCAGTCTTGCCATGTCTGCAAAGGCTACCCATGATAAATAACCTAACCAAATTTCAGTAAATCCATGCACTCATCACTGTAATATCTAAAGTATCATTTTAAGACTAAAATGTCAACATTTTACAATTGTGTCTGCCACAGTTTTGAAGAATTGGCTGAGTAAATATTCTTCATATTTTGCATGATGACCATGAAACATGTAAGAATGATGCATAACCTCATAATAATACACTCAAATGCTACTTTGTCAAACTGTCACTAGAGTTACCAATACATGTACATGCCTTCATCACAAGCAAACTTGATTATGGCAATACCCTCTTACTCAACTATCCAATTTCTCTGCTTCAGAGGTTAAAGAGGGTGCAGAACTGTTCTGCAAAGATTCTGAGTGGCAGTCATTAAAAAGACCACATAACACCAGTATTACAATATCTACACCGCCTACCTATCAATTAGTGTATAAAGTTCAAAGTTTCCAAGCTAGAATTAAAAGCGACGCCTCAAATTGCCCCTGCTTACTTGCAAGACCGGATCCATCTATATGTGCCAAATCATAACCTGAGATCTCGAAATCAAGAACTCCTTGATGTATCAAAAACAAAAGTCATAACTAGTTGCTCAGAGAGCCTTCTGTGTCATGGGGCCAGCTTTGTCGAACAGTCTCACTCTCAAACTCAGAAGAACTGATAATCTAGTCACTTTTCAAATAGTCACTTTCAAAAAGAAAATGCCTAAGACAAAATTAGTGATCGCTCTTTGGAGTCTTCTCTGCTGCTGGGGCCGGTGTGTGACCCGCTTTTTGGGGCTTTGTGGGTGTGGGTGCTGTGGCCTTCCTCTGTCACCGGTGTGGGTAAAACAGTGGTGGCCCTTCACAACTCCCAGCTTGGCTTGGCGGCATCACATCTATTGGCTCACTCAAAATTACACTTAAGGTCTAATCATCTGCTAACAACCTTGGTTTAATTTAGCTTTAGAATTCATATTAATAATAATTTTAGACACAGTGATGTATATATATTTAGAATCCTTAGAATATTCTCTATCAGATGAGATATATTTAAAAAGTGTAACAGTGTTCACTTTGAAAATTTAAAACTTGAAATGATTTAAAATTATTTTTTTTTAATTGGATATATCGGTACCGATATATCTCAAAATTGGCATAGTGTATGTATGTGGAAATAGTATCATTTGAAACTACATACAAATATCTCCAGGCGTTTTTTTGGTTATATATTTATTGTATTTTTTTCATAATGAATTTTATATTTTAAAAAAATGTGTGATATTAAAAATACTTATTTCATTTAAATAACGTATTTCTACTACACTAAAAACGATATAGGTAAAAGAAAAAAACACATTTTAGAATACTTGTTGATTTACCTATATGCAAAATTTGAAGACTCTATATTCGATGGTTTTTGAGAAATATCGCTCTAAAGACCGTACAGTCTCCTGAAATAGTGTTTTGAGAAAACAGCCAAAAACTGTTTGGGAAGAGCAATTTCGTTTTGAGTGGAAAACAGGGATATAAGCTCAAATGACAGTTGTTTTTTTCACTATATGTTCGGATGAGAATCGGTTTCAATATATAAATTATAAATTTTAATGGTTTATCAATGTTAAAAAAAGGATTTTATTAGGCATCATGACAACTGGAGAACTGTCAAACTAAAGTAGGCGGAGCTTACTGGTCCAAGGGGTCGGTCATCGGTAATCAGGTCATAGGCTACCGCGCCGGGGCACGCGTCAGGTGTGAAGTGACTGATAAGAACGATCACTCTGTTTACTTTGCGCTCTTATTAAGACCACCATATACCCTAATCCAATTAACAGCTTGTCTCTCCCTCTCACAATTATATATGAGACACTATATTGCTAGCAGCAACACATATCTCTCTCTCATTAAATTTATTTGCACCAGTCATATACGTGCTAAATTATGCTGCAGCCGCTCTTCCTTTACTGATCACTCTCATGGCTAAGACTCCGGCACAGTTCACTTCGCTAAATTTGTTAGCAGGCGACGAGGTGGTGTAACTTGGTGCCGCGTTCCTCTCACAAAATTTATTTGTGCAACGCAGTTTTATATTGCTGCACCACCCTCGGCGTTTATCTACATCTCTCGTTCAAATAGCAAATTTTATCTTCGCTCATTCTACTCTATTTTCTTCGACCCATGATGTTCAGTGTATATTATAGAAGAAGGAACGATGTATTCGGTAATGGTTTTGGCGATGTAATGATGGACCCTAAGAGAAAATATTATGTGTATAACAGGGTCAATATTACAGAAATAACAATCGGTCAATTCATATTTCTGGGTATATTCTTGGTGCCAGGACTATTATTGGGTGACACTAACATATTTTAGGGCAGTGACATAGACATTATTCGGCGACTGGAGGAGTACGATGTACAGTTTACTTCTGGGTTATGCGTATAGAGAGGACGTGCCAATTAGTAAGTGCCGGTAATAAAGATAAGCTCTTTCCCGGCTGACTGACCGCGGCTTCCCCACGCCTGTCAATCAACCATTTGCCTAATACCGCGAGCGCATGGTTAACCAATAAGCAACTTACATGCTGCTAACTCTCGCTGAGCTGACAGTTGGTCCTGTTTGCACCCCACGTGGGGTTGACATCTGAATTAAAATACTTATTTTTCTAATTGATACAATATAACCCCAGGAACTTGTTTTTGTGAAAAGACAGATATAACAAACATCTATAAAGCCAGATGTTTTTCAGAAAAATGTAATTTTCATGATTTTTGACGATGATTAGACCTTAAGGACCACGCAGGGCTGTAGTCTTAACTACAGCACACTGTAGCTGCTCGATTAAGCAAAATATCTTCAGTCAGTCAGTCAAAAAGAAACTAAAGAGTTTCTTGTTCAAGAAACAGTAAGATAAATTGTGATGAACTGTGCACCAAGTTTTCTTCCCTTGTGACAATGAGCAATTTTAAGTAAAATTATTTAGCACAACTAAATTTAGTTGATTTTATGTTTTATCTCACTACAAATAAATTATTATTATTTTAATAATCATATTGTTTTGATTTGTAAAAATATTTGTTCAAACATCTAAACACATAGAACATAATTACAAAAAGGAAGCTGTTGGTTAAAACATAAAACAAATGGAAAATCACTATAAAATAAAATCTGCAGTTTAGACAGGATTGTTCAAGGGCCAAACAAACACATGCACCACAATATCACACTCTCGACTGACCTTAGCATCCTGTATGGCGACCATGACCTCCTGGATACTGGCTTCTGTCAGGTCCTCTCTGTAACAGCTACAATGATCGAGACACACTGTGAATATATTGTACCACTGGACATTATACTGTCACAAACACCACAACTTTTTTTTATCCACGAAGAAGCTCTTTGTAAACTTAAAATCACATTTCTATCTTTAGACTGGTGTTCCTTGATCTTGAAGTGTTTAAAGGCACATGGCATACAAGGAATCATCAATCAACTAGCTTTAACATACTGCAAAATTGAAGGAATTTCTTAGATGAATTATCTTTTTTCCCCTCTCTACTTTATTCTCACTCTCCTAATACTTCCCTCTCTTATTTCTCTCATCATTCTGTCTCCTTCTTCCTTTCTCTCTCATACCAATAATCTTTTCTTTTTCTTTCTCTCAGTTTCTCACACACACACACACACACACACACACACACTCACACACACACACACACACACACACACACACACACACACACAGAAGCACTACCTTCAGGTAGGCCACAACAGTAAGGTAGGCCACAACATCATCACCTGCCTAGTAATGCCATTTGTGTAAGGCAGGCCTCAGTTACCTAACAGCTGTATGTAGGTTTTGAAGGGGTCAGACTATTCCCAGAAAACCACTGAAAACCATCAAATATCAACCAAAACCACTGGTAATCCACTCATTTCTTTCATATTTCTGCATAAATAGTTGTTTTAAAAGAAAAATAGCATAAAATAATAAGTATATATAAATGAATAATATACTGAAATTTTAAATTTATTTCTCTCCTTACTCCTGTCAAGCTTGCTGTAAAACATGTTTGTAACCAATTTGGCCAACAGATGGCAATAAATTTCCTCAGAGAAAGGCCAGTGGCTACAAGTCTCTGGGCTCTAGTCAGCGTACGGTTTCCATGCAGTCAGCATAAAAATCATATCTTGGAATTATAAATTTTATAATTGATTAAATTTTTTTTCTGCTAATTTTCAGTAAAAAAAAACTAAAATATTCAGGAATGTCAAAGAAAATAGTTGATTTTTGGTGGTATTCTGTGGTCTTTGGTGATTTTCTGTGAATAGTCCAGCTAGTCTGTAGTGTCTACAGGGAACTGTCACTGGGAAGTGAATTGTGGAGTCTTCTGAGCCAGTTCTTGGGAAGGGGCCTTAAAGCTTCTTTACCTCAGAAAGGCACACACACATGCATGCATGAAAACACACACACTGCTGTCACTGGTCCTCACCACGAGTAGCCTTCCTTCACCACAGCACTCTGTACATCTCTGAGCTGTGTCTTGACTACAGATTTCCCCTCCTTCTGCTGACATCCGTGTAAGAAAAACAGATCAGTTGTCATGTGCTTCTTCAAGTTCTGCATCTTCTGCATGCTGTCCTCAAGGTGAAGGTCAAGGTCATCAAACTGGCTGTAACTTTCTGGTGGCATTAGTGCTGAAAGTAACATCCAGTTTATCAACGCAACTACAGGCATCTCACATATGACCTCATCATTGTAATCCAAACCAAAAAAAAAATAATGAAGCGTACTTTTATTCTTTGCTGGGGATATATGATGACCATCATGTAAAAACATCTACTTTTAACTCAACGGAGATTAATGTTATCAAGACATCATTAAAATGTACAGGTCATGTCAAGTTCTTAAGAAGCAGCAAAAACTACCCTTTATTATTTAATACCTGGGTAAACCCAGTTATGAAGACCAACAGTATATCAGGGACTCACCTTGTAGATATGGCAGAGGAACAGAGTGAAAGAACTCATCACACTGCAGGAATGGAGCATGTCGTCTCCGTGCTTTCCTTATCTTGGATGCAGCAAACAGGCTGTCAGTCATGGCCTGAAACAGTAAACAATATGCCTTCAGTTGATCTGTGTACAAAAAGGACTCCAAATGTTTTAATTTACAACCAACTAATTTTTTTAGCATCTACAAAGTGACAGAACATTTAATAATCATGAAGTGAGGCTCAGGCTGTATCCCAAATTCACAACATATCAATTTTTTCATTAGCTGCAAAAATTTTGGATTGACTGACATGGATTTTTGTTTTACACAAATAAATTTCAACAGTAAATAACAGTGGTAGTGGATATATTTTTGGAAAAATTGAAAGAAACATGTACACTCATACAGTCATACACCTATGCATGTTTACTGCTTGATCAACGGCAAGACTTAGAGGAAACACCATTAGGTGTCAGGCATCTACCATATTTTTATATTATTGTATCAAACAATAATTTTTTACATTTTTTCTACCTATTTGTGAAAAATCAAAATTAACCAAACACCATATGGTTAAAATATAATTTGACCATAATCATGATATAAAAACAGGAAAGAGTCCTGCAGCGTTTACCTCTTTCTCCACACACTCTGGGCAGGGTAGAAGGTAGTCAAATGTGACCCCCTGGAAGGCTTCCAGTACCAGCCCCTCAATAACCTCATGGATCAAGAACAAGATCCCCTCAGGACGTGGTCCTTTCACATGGACCAACATCTCATGGTTACTGCATGAACACAAGCAAACATCACAGACATCATAAACCAGCCATGCCAACAGTAACTAATCTCTTCCTGAGGCAGAGATACTTGTCAATTTTTATTTATTGCTATTATTGTCATTTTTTCACAATTTCAGTGACTCTTACCTAGTATGTATATCACATGACCCGAATCCACTGACCTCATTTCATTGACCTGGACCAGTTTGAGAGGTGACAGTTCCAAAGTGTCACATTAACCAAATGCATGGCATGTGTAGGGAATACTTTTACACATTATAAGTACCTCATGTTAATCTCTGATATCTGAATAAATGAACTTCACACATCAAAGTGCAAAGTGGTGTGTCCTTCACATACTGGTTGAAATGCATCATGACTCAACCTGTGACAATGGTCAGGTCCAGGTATTCATTGATAATCACCCCTAGTTCAGCGACATGGAGACAGGTGGTGCTATACTGACTGTTTCACTGCCTCATCCCAGACACAGTACTTTGAGTGCTGAACAAAATAACTACTGCTGCCATCTAGTAGTTTACTGAATAACTATATTACACTGAATGCATCTTAAATTTATCTGTACAACTGCACTACATTAAAGAGATCCTGGTACCCTGAAAGTGGAAGAATATGCCTTGATAAATACAGAGATACTGAACACTAAAGCTATTTCCATGTGCATGTATATGTGTATATGCATGAAATATCGTCCACATAATTCTGAAAATATAGTGTTTCCATGTGTTCATCAGCATATATAACATGCATGTGTATATATGCATGAAAATTGCATAAGGTCTGCATGAACTCAGGGATTCAGGGCAAAATGATGTCACTTTACCATATTTTTTGACAAAGACCTGTTAAACCCACTGTACCACTATATACACCTGCCAGTTCACACATATACAAACATGCACATGGAAACAGCTACATTTCATGCACATATATACATATACATGCACATGAAAACACAGCCTTAAACTGTATTTAAACCTCATTTATTCAAAACCTGATGATTTGCGACATGTACAGACCACCAATCTATAATGACATGTACATGTTTTTTCAACTTTACTTTTACTTGATCAGAAACTTACCTCAGCTGCTGCATGACAGCCATGTGGCCGTTCTTCTTCAGCACAGACCCTTTCTTCCACAGTCTGTCAATGTCTGACAACTGGAACAGCCTCACCTGTATCAACAAGGTCATCATTACAATGTGAACACAAACAAGCACAGAATCAACTTCACCCACTAACTGCACAGAAAATGTACAGAAAATGTAATTTTTCTACAGTGAGACTAACCAGATATTTGCATAAATAATGAGTTTCTGAATGAACAATGAACAATTTTGAAAAGGGCAATAGCAGGTTGAATATACTCTGGTGCCTGGTACGAGCAACCACTTGATCACGTGACCACTTACAACTTATGGCTGTTTTTCCTTTGCATGGACAGTTGTAGAGTAACGTGAACACCTGCAATAACTGACCAACCACTACCAAATTTTAATCAAAAGTCACAATTTCATCTGCCTAGTAGGACCAATTTCTAAACAAAATTACCACTGCCAGCATGTAAGTGGGCCTAAATGAGGTGATAACAGCATTGTTTATTATCGTTAGTGATCACAATCAGTGATAGATGGGGCTGTTGATGCCCCCAACATGCATTGCCAAGTAAAGCCTTTTCATAACAGTAATTTACCTTGGGCCATCTTCTGGTATGAACTTTATCCCTGTAAGTTTCTGAATGCGAGTGAAAATGACAATCAACTGATATGGTCAATCAAATTTTACTTTGTGTGAAAAATATTGGTGCAAGCATATTTAAATAAAACAACAATCTCTATTTCCCAGTTTTAATGAATCACAAAACAGACATAACACTAGCTGTAATACTTATTCTTTCAGTCAGCTGACCTGTGCTCTGTTGAATAAGCCAGCAGGTAGGTAAGTAAACTTGTACAGCATCAGGCTCTCTCTAGTTCCTGGCTGTTCTTCATAACCCTGCCAGTTGATCTGAAATCAGACAAATGTTGAATACTATAACAGTTGTTTCAAACTCAGTAATTAAGCAACCTTCAATATAGCTGATTTTATTTAAGTGACCTTTGGGCACAATTTTATTTATGAGTGACAAACTTGCATCTTATGTTTATATCTGACCTTGACCTAATTTCCAAGGTTGTACCCTTCATAGCCACTCCCCCATTATCACTCAGTTATAGATATCATAGGAAGTTTTCCAGTGATCCCTCAACAACTGCAAACATATATTAATCAATAATCAAATAAGGCATGAAATATTTAATTCATTTCAATTTTTGCATTTTTGTCCTAGACCACCCCTAAGGACAGATGAACACTTCACATGATTAACAAGGAAAGTCCCACATCAGATGCTGACAAAGCAACAGATAACTTAGTTACATAAGAGCTAAGGTACTGTATAATGTTTGTCTCAGAATCATCTGGGAAGAAAACCTTATGGAGATGTACCTCTGTGACAATATAATGATTGTTTCTTATAATCAAATTGTGATCAATTGAAAGGCAATAACTGATTATCAAACTGAATCAAAGATCAATCAGAAATTTCTCCAACAGATTCCATACACTGACCTAATATATCACAATGGAACCTCTATACACTGTTTATGCAGCTTTCCTCTCTGTTACGTCAATTTCTGACAGGAATAAATCTAGAAACCTAAAGCTCTTTCTCATATAGGATTAATAAGGCAGTGTAAAATACACTGTTACAATAATATTTACAAAAAAATTGTAAATCTAGCTGATTTTATATGAATTATATAAAGAATGGTACAATGTGACAAACTGACTTGTAAGATTTTGAAGATATTTTTTACATTTTACTTTTTTTAAAGATGCAAGTTAATGCTTATAATGACACTATATAAATACTCCCTTATTTCACAAATACCAACGTTAGTTGCCTATGAACATAATAAACTTTTTTGTTTTACATGACTTGGACAAACAGTTATAGTAACTACTCCTGAGCAGTCTTCATGGCTCAGATGGCCTTGGACAGGCCACTACATCTAACACCGTGAATCCAACCTGTGTCACAAGGGGAGAGAGCTGAGCTCATTACCATCCAGGAGCCGTCCAGGCCCCTCTTACCTCTGGTTCACTGAATGGCAGGAGACATGGGACAATGTTGTATGGAGGATCCGTCGGGATCGGGAACGTCAGATCAAACTCCTCAGTCAGTGACAACAACCACCTTAACATTGACGCATCATGGCCTCCTCCCCACACAGACTTCAAATCTGAGTGGAAGAACTTCCCGTTCTGAAGAGAAAATAATAAAATATATATCTCAGGCAGAAGTGTTTTTATAGAGATTCCATATAATGAGGTACTGTACCTTGTCTTGCTGTTCTTTTTAAAGTCAGTGTTAATAATTTGTGAATCCTTGTTGGCAAAAACAAGTGATGGGGCAACTACAACACAATATCACAAGTTAAGACAGATAAACACTGACAATTATCAAATTCACTTACTTAACGATCTGAGATAAATAAAATTTTGAGAATGTGCTTGAAAGTAATGCATAGTATAAACACACTAAACACACTAAGAAAATTACTAACAAATTTACATTGTTATAATAATATTATTACATTATGGCCTTAAACATTAAGCTGGTACAAGATTACACAAGGCTTTACAATTCCTATTTTGCTGGTTCAGCTAAGTTCAAGGTAAATACTGAGACATGCGTTACCTTGATGGGGGACTCCTTGATGTTGACCACTTTGGCCATGACGTCCACCACCCACTGCGGGCTGATCACCACCTTGGACTTGAGAAACTCTGTTGGGAAATACTGGACAGTCCCTAGATCCGTCAGAAACTGTACTGCCCTCTTTATCTAAAATACAAAAAAACGTAATCACTTCACAGACTGTAATGGACGTTTGGCATAAATTTTATATGTGATGTAAGGTTAAATAAAGATGGCTGAAATCCAACTCAGTGCCAGTAACCTTGTCTACACCATACAATTTTGTTTTTTATTTTTCTTCAACTTTACCTTGGTATCTAGATAAACAGGTACATCATTTAATTTATCAACATTTCAGGTAAATGTTTATGCATGTTGAATCCAATTTCCTAGCCAGGTGGCTTTTCTGCCCTAAAATCATTTTTTAACATTAACTTGCTCTGAGCTGGCAGTCAACCATTAATGTCTCGCCCTATTCAACAACATGTAGTGTGTTATTATTGGATACTTACATCATCTTCCTCAAAGATTCCTGCCTGCATAGCCAGCTGCCGAATATCCTCCCAGTCCAAGAGACTGGTCTCTCGTCTCTTGCTGAATGATACAACAATATTACATTAAACTCTTGCATGTCCATATGATGATTTTTTTATGTTTATATGAAATCCATTATATAGGGAGAGAAACCCACAGGGCCATACATTAAAATTTAAATCATATGTCAAGATGACTGTCAAGTCATGCACTACTGACCTTAGGGCAATAAAGACATATATAACTCATTTTAACTGCTTATTTTATGGCTATTTCACAACTGATTGGGATTTTATTTTACTGTATACACGCTGTCTATACTCCACATACAGCATCAGTAATTAACAATAATTTCTATCTGTACATATTTTATTGTACTACCTGGTGTATTCTAAACTGAATTTTTTTAATGTATTATGTATCATTCAGTCTTAATATACCTTGTAAAAACTGTTCTCCAAATTCAGGTACAACTTAATTATTCATATTCAACACCAAGGCAAAATAAAATAAAAGGTATGGTTCTCAGACACACCCGTGTCAATTTAAAAACCCAGCATCAAACATTTCGATTTTGATTTTCAATAGAAATTTACCTAATTTTGAGCTCCAGCTGCTCGGACATTTCTTTCAAGAAGATAGGATAATATCAAACCTTATGTTTTTTTTTGGCCTAACATGTACCTGTAAATACTCTCCTCCAAGCTCAGATAGACATTTGGCACCTTTGACCCCATGTACACCTCTTTTAATGTAGTGCTGATGATTTCACTTTCCAGGTCTTGCATTCCCTGTAAAAAACATTTCAACTTATCAAACAATATATGTGTTATTAATGTCATTCAAACGAAGTTATGAAGGAAGAATTGTATTAAAATGCAATGAGCTATATTCAATGGCATATATAATACAGTGAGCCATGTTCTTACTGTACTCTATGACACTTAAGTCTACTATGGTGATGTAATGTTAAAGATATGACTACTTTTATCATTTTAATTTCCATGCAAATATAACACTAATAAGTAAGGCACACAAATTCACATACTGTAATATATGAGCAATCTGCTCCTACAAAAGCCAGGTTCATTGCAAAATTAACAATATAGTGTATACCAGTAGGGGTTGCTACTCAGTACTGCTGGAATAGAGAGTACTGACCTGCCCAGTAAGACAGCTAACAAAATGAAAGCCAACAATCTGAGGGTACTGCTGCTTGAGCTGGTCCACTGGGATGTCAACTTTCTGTACCTACAGAGAGAGAAAATAGCACCATCAACAAGTGAGAACTGAAAGAATAACTATATGAACACTACACCCTACAGAAAACTGTAAATAAAAGAAGCGAGTAGAACACCAAATCCCACAAAGAAACCTGCTTCTGGGGCTCCAGGGTGGAGCACAGGACTCACAGCTGGGAGATCAGGAGTGTGAAACTCAGCTCAGGTGGTGAGATTTGTCATGGTCTGTCCCACCCAGGGTGAGCACTCTGCAGGCATAATGGTAAGCCATGCCCAATGGTCATGTTTCTCCTCATAAACGAGTGTGCCTTTTGGAGGTTCCTCATGGGTATGACCAAGCAATGGAGCTGATTACATACCCATGGCCTGCAGTTGCAGAAGTCACTGGGCCTGGTTAACACCAGGATATATAATGAGAAGAAGCGTTTCATACTGCCTTGTCACGTAGTCCAAAACCAGGATGTAATCCTGCAGTTGTACATCTACTTATTCAAGCGAGCATTGAAAACAATGGAGGCGGTTACCTTCAACAGAAAAAAAATATTTTAAAAAATTACACAAAGAAGAACTTTGCATTGTACAGAGGTATAAGAAGAATCCTGTATTCCAATGAGATTTCATCCAGAACACTTCAAAGGCCTAGCTGTAATGATTAGTGCTTTGCTGACATAGAGATGGACAGCCTGAAGGATGTTCCATTGCTACTGCTCAGCATGACTGAAAGCTAAAATTGTAACACAAATAGACAAATGGTGACATAAACCCTTGATATAATCCTCAGCAGAGGATGAAACAGGTCCCCTTCTTCTAGTGCATATATTAACACCTTAACAGGTTAGGGTCACCATTTGTTTATTTCTTCTGAGAATCTAGTTGAAATAATTTGTGTTTAAAAAAATATGCTTTACTTTATAAGTTATGGGGTCCACAATAATCCTGCATTTTGGCTTATTTGACCTTGAACATCAATGAAAAGATCACCAGTTTTTGAACTAATCCAAGAACTTACCATTGGTAATTACAATTTTCAGAGCGAACCCATCAATTATATATAATAAAAATATTTTTATGCAATTTTCACAAAATATGGAAGTATTCGAGGTCATGGCACTCTCAGAGTAAAGGTCATGACCAAAATTTAAATATGCTTCATTCTATGACCCATATCTAAGTATACACTCAAAATGAAAGTAATCTGTCCAATAAAAATTTAATTATAGTGCTCATACTCTGATCAAGTGGCATCAATTGGGGTGTAAATTGGTCCAATAATAAGAAAAGATTAAAAATGGCACCACCAGATCTTCATTCAAGCTTATTTTCACACCAGTCCAATCAGCTATTATTGAGATATTTAAGGTTTTGTGTGATTTTCACACAAAATGAACCCACCAAAGGTCAATACAACTTTCCTTATAAAGGTTATGCCCCTGTTTTAAACTGGCTTTGCCCAGTCACCTATATATGCACATGGAAATTTTTTTTAAATCTGAAATATCTTTTTAGTTATTTCACCCAGATGGATTGTCTGTGGCAGTGGCCAGACCATGCTGAAACCATTGTATCTCAAAATTTTAGTCTGAGGATATAACAGTGATAGCCTGCCACCCAAACTTGTATTTTTTATTAACTGAAGATGCTGAGGTGGCATACAAGCTATAGGATTCTGATCAATTCTAGTGTAAGTAGATGTGCATGTCATTTCTTAAAGTACTTTTTGTTATATCAGCTTGTTGAAGTGTCATTTTCCTTAGTTAAGACAAAAATTGATGTTATTCTGTTGAGATAAATAATAAATATTACATTAATGGCTGAAATCTGTATATGCATGCAGCAGTCATTAATAATGAGGCTGGTTTCACTCGGAAAGACGGTCTCTTTGTCATGACAGCTTGAGAGCGGAAACTGCAATACACTAAACTGTTCCAAACTTTAGTTTTTGCCGCCAGGCTTACCACCACAAATTTTGTGTAACAGCTTTTTTCATCATTATTTAGCAAATAAAACACAGCCATATAAGCCCCTGAAGTCATATACTACCAAACGGTAAATATTTTGATCCGACCCTTGGAATGGGTGTTCTTTCTATTATGACTTGTATCATGATTATCAGACCCCTATAAGCTTTTTAAAGCCTGAATGTCATGTTGTCATGGCCAGGAATAGTTACCTGGTCTGCGTGTGTGCCCACCACGAACACCGGAGCATCAGGAGCACGACATTTGATGGAGCTGAGCCAGAAGTTGAGGCCGGAGTGTTCATAGCTGAGGCGCATGGACCACAACAGGATGTACACCGCCTGCTTGGACAGGAAGAACTGGAAGAAAACAAAGTGGATCATGGTCAGGATGATGAATTAATTCATTACAGGACAGGAAGAACTGGAAGAAAACAACATGGATCATCGTCAGGATGATGAATTAGTTCATTACAAGTTTTTTGCACATTTACAGCTCATTTGTTACTGTATAGTTTTACATACAGATTCATCTTGAATTCTGTTCGATGATAACTATTTTTTCTTTTTTTTTTTTGTGGGTACAAATTAAGTCTATGGGCTTTTGGTGGCAATGTCTTTTGAATTAAGATAAAGGTACAAGATAAGACTTATATGTCATTACGGAGTCTTCTTTAAGAATTCAGGTTTCATATGCAAGGGGCTAGGAATAATGCAGAAGTCATGCTGCGTTTGTTACCGCTCGGAAATAAAGTAATTACCAGATGGCAGGTGGTACATAAGACTTGCAAACATTTGGTACCCAACAAAAGACCCACTGACAAGATGTCTAGGTTGTTATAGTAACCAAAAAGAAACTGATTAATTTAATATGTTCCATGTCACATTTGTTCAAAATTATTTGTCATGTAAAACTTTTATGTAAATCAGTCAAATATTGCATGTTGTCTTTATTTGCTCCCTGCATCTCCAAAAGCAGTGAATAAAGGTGAAGTGGGACTGACCAACATGCTCCGCAAAATACCAGTTTCCCAATGCAATGGTACGTTCCACTTGGATCACGTGTCAAATGGTATTTCCCACTGGGAAACTCGTAATTACAGTATTTCCGAGCGGTAATGAACGCAGCATCATAACCTTTAGTTAAAGTCATAAAAGGATTATCTGAGGTTCTACATAGACTCAATGAATTTGCCTTTAAATGGCAGTATTTGAAACAGAACAGGGACCTTAAGCTCTGGAGTCCAACACCTTAATTGGTATGTTGAGTTCTTCACCTGTGATGAACTACTTTTAACTTTCTGTATTTCTGAACAGGGAGATTGTGAGTTTATATCTCAGCCAAGGTGGTGAAATTTGTCATGGTAAGTCCAACCCAGGGTGAACACCCTGCAAGTTTACTGGGGAGACTGTGCCCAAAAGTTGTGTTTCACTCACAAACGAGTGCACCTTTTAGGGGTTCCTTCATGTTATGACCCAGCAATGGGGATACAGACACCCGGGACTCACAGGAGTGGTACACCGAACCTGGCTGACACCAGGATAATCAGGTATAAGCCCCAGTGAGTTTCACATAGTCTGAAACCAGAATGGAACTCTGCAGATGTACATAATACATAGTTAAGGAAGCATTTACAAATGGAGAGAGTTACCTCCATAAAAAAAAACTAAAAAAAAAAACTTTATCAACTGACCTGATGGGTGTTGTAGTACACAGTTTGTCCAGCAAAATCCCATGTACTGAAGGTGACCTTCTTCCCACTAGTATGAGTCACTGTCCAGGTTCCCACATCAATACCATCCGTGATGTCCTCTGCTGTAAGCTGGGCCGTCCTGTACCTTCCACTGGTCAATGCCCGCAGCAAGCTGGTAAAACACAAAGACACAAAACAGGATTTAGAGCTTTTCACTGTAACTGTTAACCCTTCTATACAACCAGCAGTAAATATTACATGAGGATATCTCAAAGAGATATCTGATCAATTATTATATATAACTATAATCTATAATATAATTATTATTATAAATACATTTTTTTTCAACATTTTAGATTTCTGTAAAATTATTATAATAAATAACAAGGCCTAAAGGCCTAATGTGAACCTGTGCAAAGTTTAGGAGTATGAATGGAGGTTTATTTTTAAAATTTAATATTGATCTTCTTAAGTCCTGCATATCTATCTTAGTCATAATGATTTCAGCAAAATGGACGTTTCAGACCTGCAAGTTTCAGACTAGGACATTTTAAAACTAGAATATGGGTAGTCGACAAGCAACTATGTGTATCTGCAAAAATCAGAGTGGGATGGGTGAAATGAGGCATGGATTAAGTGGCAAGGGGAACAGAGTTAGGTGTGTTGCATATTAGCATGGATGTCTGCAGCGTAAACTTAAATGTAGGTGGTGCCACCTGTCATAAAATCGAGACAATTGTCCATGATGTATAAACCTGCAAAATTTCAGGTGGATAAGTCAAACCACTGCTGAGATATGAGTGATTTTATCCCAAGGCAGATGAACAAATGGACACTGTGCAAAATTATTTGCAGGTGGCACCACCTTTTTTAGTGTATGTTATAAAGCTATCAAAGGGCTACATTTGTGCAAAATTTTTAGCCTGATGGATCCGAGATATGTGGGTTTATGTGTGGAAACAGACCCACAAATGGAAGCTAAGCAGCGAGGATAGGTCAGAGGTCAACCAAAAATGAGGGCGCAGCAGTTCACATGTGACCTGATGATAAACCCGATTCGCTTAAAATGAAAACCAAGTTTTTTCAAACAGTTGAAAGATAATAATCTGGGAATTCTGCATCTAGACATTGTGTCTAGACATCTAGATGCTGTGTCTAGATGTCTTGACACATTGTCTAGACACACGCCAGAGCCAGGTTAGTTGCCATGGTGATGTCTGGACCCCACCTGTTTGTACTGAGTGACCTCTTGACTTGGCTGCTGAAACTCAGCAAGTTGTCAAATCTGTTTTCTAACACAGAAAGCCTTTTTCAATTGGCTACAGTGCTTTTTTAAAGCTGTATTTACCAAATCTATTCTTATAAAACTGGCAGGACCCTACCATAGAATAATTCTTGTAAAGTTTAAACAAATCAGCTTAACAGTTTCATCATAAATCAGTGTATAAGCTAGAAGAGTTTAAAATTACATTTTGGCTTGTAAAAAACACATCAATGTAGGTGGCGCCACCAATACATCTATTTCAGATATGACATATGTGACAAACATTGGTATAAAATTTGGTGATTATAGCTCTAGTCGTTTCTGAGATTTTAATTTTAGTGTGCTTTTTTTGGACAGATGACTAAGTTCTACCTCCTGTACCTCGGCTACAAATCTCCGAACTGGAACCATTCAAACAAACTTGAGAAAGATTGTTCCAGGGATCATTTCTGTGAAATATTTGGCTGGACAGTTTGGCTTTTAGTTAAAAGCTTTTTTTAGCTTTTTCCCTATAAAATCTAAGAAAATGCAGTTAGAAAAAAATAAACAAAATCCGATAGAGTTTTTCAAATGACTGATTATTTGCAAAAAATTTGGTGATGCTAGCTTCTGCCTTTTTTAAGATAGCTATGGTTAACATACAGACGACGCACACCACACGATGCACAAAGGACGACCCTGCACCATCGCACAAGCTCACAGGTTTGCTAAAAAACAACAAGTCTAGAACAGTCTATAGTTCAAAATGATTTGAAAGTAAATTTATCCATCATATACATTTTTTCAACATTCTGCTTACCTGCATCTCTGACAGTGTCAGCTTGTCAAACAGCAGATAATTATCAACAGAAATGTAGTTAATAAGTGCCAATGATGCTGAGCAGTGAGACAAAATATAACGTTCTCCAGTGAACCATATGAATGCCATGTTGTCTGAATCACTGACATATTATCCATTACTGTTACCTGGTTTTACCGGCTCCTCCCAGGCCCACCACCATCAGTTTCGTCCTCCAGTTTTCAGTGAAGCCGCTGCTTGACCTCCGTAGATATGCCAACACGGACTGTGTGCCGCGGGATACAATCTCTACTGGAGGCAGTGACAAGGCAGCACACCCAGCCAGGCCGATGTCTGATCAACAATATATTCCAACATATATGTTATTAGAATTAAACATACCTATCAAAAGTGTCTTTTTTTATTTAACTCCGCTAGAAAACCATGTATCTGACATATCAGTAGTGACTTTGCATCCTGTATACTAAAAATGGAACCAGGAGTAAGACAGGATATTCCACATTTACCATAAACTTCACCATTTTGAACGGCTATTTTCAAACTGGGTTAGTATGTGTTTGAGAAAACAACAAGCCATGTAGGACAAAACAGGCATTTTAGACCACACATTATTAAGCCACTTTAAACTTTCATACAATTAGGACATGTAGATATGATGTTCCCATGGATCTTTCACCTTTCATGAGTACAGGCCACTTGGTTATAATCTTGTGGCAAGGGCAAAGCCCTCATTGGAATCTCTTAAAAAAGTCTTTCAGATTCATGCTGTATATAACACATGCAGCTTATAAAACAAATGCCAGTTAGTGTAGAAATAATATTAATAACTGAATACATATCTCTCAACTGGATCTGATGTCAAGGCATACTAAATCAGATCAGATGTATTTAAAGTGATCAGATTTATGCTTTAGTTCTATACATTGGGTCACTTAAGGTTGTTAATATTAGGTATAAAATAACAAAGGCCTTATTTAAACTGTCCACATATAAAAGTCTGTATTTGTAAAGTCTTGATAATCTTTGATTATTTCAAGGCTTTCTGAACACTAAATAATCAACAAATATAGCAAAAAGATTTGAATTATGGCTATTTTCAGAGTGTTTGGTTAAAATGCATACACTATTATAACTTTTTATCATGGGTTCTTTTCAATGAAGCAATGGGGATTTCTATAATGACTTAATTATAAAATTACAGAATGTGACACCACAAAATATAAAATACACCAATATGTGCTGTATATAACCATGAGAGTCCAGATTCCTGCTGGATTGTCAACTACCAACCTTTCAGGTGAGGAAGACTGGCGAGTTGATGGGGCAGTGCTTCCAGCCGGATACAGAAGTTAAGACCAAGTGACCTGAGATTCTTCAGGTTCTGAACAGCGGCGGGCAGACGTGTGAAGCCGTGGTAAGCCAGGTTCACATCCTGCAGGCTGTCAAGGTGGAAAATGGATGACGGTACTCCACAGTATAGGTCATCAGCTGGAAACAATGTAGAAAGCATGAATATGTAGTTACTGAGGTCAGGATATGGATATTAATAAGGTGACAGATAAAGCTGATGAAAGAGGACATACACAACTGCTAAGTGATGATATACATGACTGATAAGAGATAACAGCAGATCAGAGGATGATATACATAGTTGATAAAAGATGAGAGATACAGCAGCGGGCCATCAGGAAGGAAAAGATTATTCTGAATTCCCATCTGGATTTGAATTGTTATTTAACCTCCCCCCCTAGAGATTTATCATTCAAGAATTTATGCAGCCATATTGTAAGTGGACATACAATACAAAGGTGCATTGAAAAGAAGAAATGAAATAAGTTTTTTTACCAATAGTTTTTGCCCCAAACCTAGGAACCACGTAGTAGAACTGGGCATTGAGGTCAGCAAACTCTGCCTGCTGTAGCTTTCCATCTCCATTATGGTCGCTCTCCTTGTACATATCACACAGCCTCTGAAACAAGAGAAACATAGGCTTAAAAGCAGGGTCCCAAGTCAAGTAAGCTATGTAGGATGGTGAACACCGGCTTCCATGGTCTAGAGGAAGAGCACAGAGCTCAAAGCTGGGAGATAGTTAAAATTTCAGCTGAGGCAGTGAGACTTTTCATGGTCAGCCCCCGCCCAGGATGAGTGCTCTGCCAGCTTTATATAGCAACTGTGCCCAACAGTCTGGTTTCAGTCACAAACAAGTGTGCCTTTGGGGGATTCCTTGATGTTGACCCATCAATGGGGATGACAAGAACCTAGGACCCACAGGAGTGTTACACCGAGCCTGGTTGACATGTGTATGAACTTAGTCCAAAACATGTATCTAAATGCCTAGTGATTTCACATACTAATACATTCACTAGAGCATACTGACACTTGTACAATCCAACTGAAATAAATGTGTAAGACCACTGGCCTCACATAGAATTGACCGGCCAACCCCCTAAAATGTGCTTCTAAATGACTTTTGAAGACAGTTTTTGGGGTTTCTTTTGGTTCAAGGCTTGCAATCACCTAAAAAAGTATGAGCATGGGCCAAGGTTTCAGAATCATCAACTTGGTCATACTTTAGCACGATCACATGGGTCAGACAGCCATTCCTTATACTTGGAGAAGATATCACATCAAACAACAATAAATCTATGATACTTCATAATATAAGCAGAATTCCAACTAAATGCGTGTGAGGCAGCCATTCTTTATACTGGGAGAAAATAAAAACGTAACACTACAATAAATCTACAATACCTCATAAGATAAACAGAGCTCCATCTGGTTGCGGGGGTGAGACAGCCATTCCTTATACTGGGAGAACGTGTACTCTTGCTCAGAGGCATTCACATTGCGGTGCATGGTCCACCAGTGCTTCCCTGTCAATAACATACACAATTTCTGAATTTTGGTTTAAAATTTATGAAAAAAGTGCACCAAATTGTCTGATAAGCAAACACTAAGTCAATATTTCAAATCACCTGGACTTATCTTGGGTCTTATTTACAGAGGGTAACAACATGTTTCTGCAAAAATTGGCGCAGGCTTATTTTATCAAATGTACCACCTTGAGTAATAAATTGAAATTTGGTCATCAATAATATTATGTTGTTACACAGTTCAAATTGCCATCAGTCCAGCAGTCCATAGTTTCCTGCAAGATGGTTTTACAAGATGGTAAGTCACACAGGGTTGCCACCAGCCAACTCTGAAAAAATTCCCTGACTTTGTGTTGGTATTCAATGATAAATCATCACACAAATTTTGAATTGGGTTTCAAAAATGTCATTTTATAGCCACAACTTCATTGGAAAAAGTATAGAACACCAGAATGAATCACACATCAGATTCTGCTTTTTTATTTTAGTACTCAGGAATTGAATCGCACCATCAGTAATTGTTGGTGTTATATAATGTGCATCCATACTCTGCATCATCAACCTTAGATTTTTGTACAAAAATTTAAAGTTAACAAGAGTAAATCAGCAGACTTACCACATTTTTAAAAGATGCCAAACTCTTTCAACCTCATAATTTAATTTAATGCGAGTGGCATTAAAAACTACCTGACCTTTCCCCGACTTCCCAAAATATCAAAGAATTCCCTGACTTTTTATGAAATTCCCTGACTTTTCCCTGACCTTGAAATAATAATTTTCCCTAACTTTTCCCTGACTGCTGGCAACCCTGTCATAGTTAAGGATAGGATATGTATTTGCACTGCTAGTGTTACTAACCTGCCATCACAAAGGACTGGAGGTTTTTCAGGTTGCCCAGTTCTTTAGGGAGCTCTGTCAGGGGGTTTCCCATCAAATTCAGGTACTTCATCTTTTGCAGATGTCCGATACTGGCCGGGATCCGAGAAATCTTATTGGATGCCAAACTCATACTCTGCAGGTTAACAAGCAGCCCTATCTCCTCAGGAATACTCGTGATGGCACAGCAACCAAGGACAAGATAGGACAGGTGGCAGCACTGCATTAGACTCACTGGAATTGTGGATACTTTGCCCCTGGAGATATGGAATGATCGAAGACTGGTCATGAGATTGAAATCCTCTGGGAGGGACATGAGATTGCTCGTTCCATGAAGTGTGCAGATCTGCAGGTTTGGCATCAAACAACACATGTTGTCAGGCAGTTGCTCTCCTTTGAACCCATTGTGCCTGTACATGGTCAAGCATTCTGTGTACTGACCTAGCTGCTTGAAGTCCAAGGTCTGTACGTTCTCTACTGCTCTGGTCTGAGAGCTGGCTGTCTTTGAGTGGGATACACACATGCCATTGGTGAGTTTACTATCAGGGAACAGACTGGTGGGATCAAAGTCCAGCCTGTCAGGTTTCTGTTTTCCACCTCTTGCTCTGCTTGCATTTTTTCCCTTCAACAGCCTGGTGGGTAGGTTATGTAAGGGGGTGTCAAGCTCTCGGTGGGGGTAAACAAAAGACTGAAGATGTAGCCTCGAGGCCATGACCTCAATCAAGTTCTGTAGCATGCTCTCCACCTAAATGAGAAAGCTAAAGGTGTAGGCTTCAGAAAATGACACACAGGAAATGTTCTATATCAAATAAAAAAAACCCTCCTTTAATTAATGTTACATAGACTACTAATATAAAATCAAATCTGCATTACTTTTACAATACCTTTTATATATAACAGTTTAATAACCATGATAATACTAAATAAATTTAATTAAATCAATTGCAGATAAAAAAAGATTATACCATTAATCAGATTAAAATCTCAAAATAATTATCTCAAAATCTAAAATATAACCCTTTTAAAAGATATAAAAGAATAAACAGCTCACCAGATGGCGCTGAACATCATGCAGGTTCTTGTCAGGCAGCAGCTGCTTGAACTGAGGAAGAACAACCTGAAATTATATGAGAGAATTAAGTCACTCAAGTATCACAACCTATTTTAAGGGGTCCAAAAGATATAGGTGCATTAAATGGAGCTGATCTTCAGGGCTAAAACAACAAGTGAACAGGCTTATGGTATTTTTTGTCAATGATGTAGAGTAACATGTCCAGAAATATAAATCATGAACTGACACATATTTTTTACAACATATTTCTAACTTATAAAATACTTTATAAAATTTCTTTTATATATTATATTAAATAGTATATAGTAGAAGCCTATTAGGCATTGAACCAACATTTTTTTGTTATGACAATGTGGGTTCACTTCATGGTCTAGCTGATCTATGTATGTTTATGATGAACCCACATTTATTATATTTGTCAATGATGTCATGTACACGTCACATCAAGAAAAAATAAGTCAAGAAACCATGCTTATATTTCCTATATAACTTATACAAACAATGAAATATCAATTTATATTATTTATAGTAGGGTATAGCAATAGCCTATTAGGCAATGAATTCACATTTTTTAAAACTAAAATGTGGGTTCAATTACTGTTCTGGCCTCTTGAAGTTCAGCCCTGTTAAATGCACCTACACCTTTCAAAAGGTAACGTAGGTCTATATAGAGTCAGCAGAACAAACATCTGATACATCAACTTCACCTATGTCCTTCTCATCCTATCTACAGCACGTGTTGTAGTCCAGTCCACACCATCTAAGTCCAAGTGTAAGTCGGAGTCCAAGCCACCTGAATAAAAAAATCTAAGTTCTTTGGGTTTGAGTCCAAGTCTACCATCTTCAAGTCCAACAAAAATATCCTTATTATAAAAAATTAAAACTGGATATTCGAGATTATCATGAATATTTCTGGTATAGTTTACATATGCTTTTGATTTGATGTATAAATATAATTAGCTCCTGATGCAGGGATAAGCTTTCTATATACAGTCTTGAATTTTTTAATTTCTGCCAATAGGAGACTAAAGTGCATTCCCCTATCAGAACATCCTAGTTTATGTCACAGTCTTTTTCCCTTGGACTTGAGATGGATTTAGAATGTTATCTCGTGCTTGAGTCCTGACATCCAAGTCCTAATCCGAGTTTAACCCTCAGGTCAAGCTTGAGTCCAAGTCCCTGAATAAGTGGACTCAAGTCTGAATTGGAGTCCAAGTCATGACTGGAGTACCACATCCCTGCTACAGGCTGATCTTCAGGGGTTTAAAAGCCAGACAGCGTTTGTAAACATGAGGTCAATGCACACAATTACGGCACCAGTTCAGGCTACATGATAAAATCTGCTTCAGTCATCCTGCTGTGTTCTCTTGATGAGGCTATACAGGCAATGAGATAGATGGCTTAACATAGGTATATAAATCCTTACATGTCTGATAAAACATGCATTAGGTCATTCTTGATCATTTAAGAACTCAATTTCTGGTTCTTGTAACCTTACTTTTTAATCACAAGCTACAAAGATACATAGTACAGGGAAAGCACAAAAGAAGTGGTTATGAGATACATGGTACAGGGAAAGCATGAAAGAAGTGGTTAGGAGATACATGGTACAGCAGGAGGCACAAAAGAAATGGTTATGAGATACATGGTACTGGGAAAGCACAAAAGAAGTGATCATGAGACACATGGTACAGGGAAAACACAAAAGAAGTGGTTAGGAGATACATGGTACAGGGAAATCACAAAAGAAGTGGTAATGAGATTCATGGTACAGGGAAATCACAAAAGAAGTGGTAATGAGATACATGGTACAGGGAAATCACAAAAGAAGTGGTTAGGAGATACATGGTACAGCAGGAGGCACAAAAGAAATGGTTATGAGATACATGGTACTGGGAAAGCACAAAAGAAGTGATCATGAGACACATGGAAACAGGGAAAGCACAAAAGAAGTGGTTATGAGATACATGGTACAGAGGAAACAAAAAAAGAAATGGTTATGAGATACATGGTACAGGGGCAACAAAAAAGAAATGGTTATGAGATACATGGTACAGGGGAAACAAAAAAGAAATGGTTATTAGATACATGGTACAGGGGAAACAAAAAAGAAATGGTTATTAGATACATGGTACAGGGGAAACACAAAAGAACTGGGTTTGAGATATTCTCATGTAGTTTACTATTACAGCCCTTTTAAAAGTGGCTTACTAATACAGGGTATTTTAAATTGTGCAATTTCTAAAAAATTTAATTATTTACATTAAAACAGATGAAAGTGAATGTATATTATCTAAGTTCATGTAGCATCAGCATGAACACTGCCAACAGGTTTAAAATTATGTACACCTCATGGGTACTTGTGTGAATTTGAAACAACTTGATAGACTGATTGTAAATGAGATTTTGCCTCTTTAAGTAAGAGGCGGAGAAGACTTACCCTTGTCATTGCAAGTTCACTGTAGGCCATGGCTGTTGGTGGAAAGTTGAACAGGAAGGAGGCAGTTTCATCTGCTTTGTCCCCGAGGGGGCGCCCTGCTTCATCAAGGCAGTGTGCATGATGGTAGAATGTCTCGCCTGTACTCTGTTTCTTTATGTGTACATCTGTAAAATACATGTACAATATAACTGTGGGAAAAACAAATGAAAAATACACCAAATATTTGGACTGAGATCAAAAAGCTTAATATCTCTTTTACTGATTAATACCTCATTGAGAATATTCAGGAAATTCATGTTAGATTTTGACAGGATGTCCTATTCAGTATTAAACCTACTAAACCCTACCATGAAGAAAGCATATTACAGAAAGACAATGTTACTGTAACGCACATTTTTTACACTCAGTAGTTAACAGTTGAAATTTTTATGGCAAAATCTCATTGCTGTTTAGTTTATAATTATTTGCACATGCACCAGAAACACAGGTTTGACCTCTCTTAAAAGAGTCACAAAAAACAGATTAAAATAACCAGAACTTTTACATATATGAATATCTATAAACACAAATAATCTCAAGCCTGAGGTCTGACTTCAGGTTATTAAGCCATATAGCCTGGATTACAGTATCTACCTTTATTTTTACAGATCTGATGGATGCTGAGTTTTGATGGGTCCCACAGGTTGTCATGTGAAGGACACAACAGATGGTCCAGGCTCAAGTCATCAGGAAGCAGAATGTGTGTGCTGCCATCTGGTGGGAACTGTTTCAGGATATCATGCCAGTCTTGTACCAATTTTGCCAACTTTCTCTTTTGTAGTTCAACCACTGTATATATAAAATATTTATATATATTTACATTGAAATCTCACCTGGAGACCACCCTGCTGTCACCACCACCCCATTGATATGACCACTTTTTTGTCTAAGACTATTGTAAATTAACATAATATTCTTCTGCTAACACAACCACCCCTCTTACATGACCACTTTGGCTGATCCAACAGGTGCTCATGTTAGCAGAATTCCACTATATATATTTTTATTAAATATAAAAATGTCATAACTCTGAGAAACATTCCCTATGTATGAAAAATAATTCCTTGTTTATAAAACTTACAAGGATTCTTTTTTTTCTCAACTGTTTGTGGCCCTGGCTTTTGTCACATATTCCTACACAGTGCGAGATAGATGGACAGGTGCCTTCACAGGTGAATTTTACATGATCATTATCCTGATTACCCTACAGCAGTGTAGCCTTGAAGTGCAACTTCAATTTGGACAGATTTTCAAGTTACAAATTTTCCATTTAGTAAATAGAAACATTACCATGAGAGATAAAAGATATGAAGCTCATTTTCCAAATCAGAAAAATACTCCTATTACACCACTTAGCATGACAAAATTGAGCATATGTAATGTTTCAACTTGTTTGGTTACTACCTTGGTATACTGATTTCCCTTTCAGTTTGGCATACTTTTCCTTAATTATTTATTTTAATTTTGTTTTATTAAATAGTGGTGTACACTCTATAGTTCCACTGAGTGTAATCTTTAAAGAATTTGATTTATGACAAGTATTTTTATTTACAGCATAATGCTGTATGATGCATAGGGAAGTAGTATTAAACTTGAACTCTAGATTGAAATTTAAGTTTTCTGTATACATTTTTAGTTTGATATTAAGCTGCTTTTCTTGGTTATCTATGAGATAATTACTTAATTCTATTTATTACATAATTCATAATTTGTGGTTTTTATCAATACCATAGAACACATACATAAAGTTGAAAATGTCATTTCATAAGTATTGATATAATAACAAATTAATATTTCTTGAGTACATGATGTTACCTGGAAAGAGGGCCCGGCGGTTCACCCTGCCGAGGGTATTCATGTATACTGTATCAGTCTGAAAAAAACAAAAAAATGACCATAAGTAGTTCCACAGGAAAGCATAAATGCACTGAGAATATACTTTGTCAATAATAATTTAGTTTGCAGACTTTATGAAAATAAATCTCTTTAAAGATTGCACCAGATTTTGACATTATTCAATAAGGCTATAAATAATATCTGTTATTATAATTATAATTATTCTGCCTTCAGGACTTCAAGACTGGAGCTTGGAATAAATTATAATTCATAAACTATCATTAACATTCTCAAGTTTTCACTGTTTTGCATCTGGGGTGCTGGAGGGATTCAGACCGGGATCCTCCAGCTTGGGAGACCAATGCTCTAACCGCTAGGCTACATCCTATTCCAAAATGAAATTGTTTTGTGTTCAGTATATTCCTGTTATATTAAAACATCACTGATCCACATGACAACTACAGTCATATGGACATTGCTCATTAATAAATAAATCATCCTTATATCAGCTGATATATAGGTAAATGCAGCAAGGGTGTTAATTAATGCAAAATATTTTATTATGTTTCAGCCAAAAAAAAATGTATATTTTATGTTGAGATGGTATCACATTTCAAACTTACACAAGGTTTATGCAAGTGCATTATGGCTCCCCCTGATGGGATAACTTGGTACTTTCCTGCAGGAATCCACACCTGTGACAACAGGGTCTCGTTACGCCAAACTTCCATCAGGCAGCAGGCCTACACAGAACATACACTCACATTTTATGCTGTCATAAAGAAGAACAAACATGCTGACAGAACAGAATGACAAGGATGAGGGCTGACATCAGACGTAACATCTTATCAGAATAAAGATTATTTGGCATTGAATAATCCAATTATAAACTGATGAACACCACATTTAATTTATCAACAGCATGCATTCTCACTGAGATGAATAATAAAAACAAGGGACCAATGGGTCATGGCGCTCAGCTGTTATATATAATAAAAAATATGATCTGGGAATGAGGCACATGCTGGTTTTGTGTGGTAATAAATATAAGGTGTATTATGAGTTGTTGGTATTTAGCTTATGTATGATTTTTTATAGTATCTTTGCAGACAGGGAAGAGGATTGATTTCATTTATTTTATTAACGAATGGAGTGCTAATGTCACACACATTTCGACTTGGCCATATAACTTATAAGCAGCACAAATAATAAAAGAGTTTAACTATTTATTAAAATTTAATAACAAATATTGTGCCGATATAATTTTTATTAAAAAAAAATAATAAGAAAATCTTATGATTTTTTAAATAAAATATAACTGAAATGGTTTATAAAATAATATTATAGAATATATTCATGAATGCATCCAGAATATACAAAATTCTTAAAATTTAAATAATGATCATAAGTACCTGGTTTTATGCCTTTTATTTATATTAAAAAAAATAAATGTGATACATTCACTTTGGACTACTTTCACATCTATCTACACACAAGACACAGTAGGAATCTGGATTAATATTATCCACTGCATCTTTGTCTATCATTAATTTCCTTCATATGATCTCTAATGATTAGTAATGAATAATATGATTTATTTTTTTTATCATTAAAATTGAACTGAAAAATACAATAGGTGACTGCATGGTGTTATTTGGAATAACGTTGACACTGACATTCTATCCATCTATACAAGATTCTTACATCATCAGTAACTGCAAGTTAGTTTCCTGTTACTCATCAACTTACAAATTACTTTTCTATTAATTTTTCTTTAATTAGTTATTAAAAACCAATAAAAATTTATAAATTTATTGTTTATTGTTATGTTGTTTTTCAAAACAACTACTAGATGAGTTGGGTTGGACACCTGGATCAACTGTGGCTGGGTTAGCTGCCTGGCTGCCCCAGTGTATGCCTCGCTTCAAGCATGCATAATTTGCTAAAAGCTCAACAAGGTCAACATACAGGTGACTGAAGAGGGGCTGGGTAGAGCCTGGGTCTGACATGGTCTAATAAAAACATTGATTAAAGCTACAATTTTTGGCAAATTTCATTCAGCTTTCTAAACTACAAAGCTTAAATCCTTATGTGTGCATGATATGAAAATAATATCAACAGTGCTCTCAGGAAACAAACGTGCCATGGTCAAAGTTGGGCAAAATTTAAGTAACTAATTTTATATTTATACTAATAACTTATAAAATTTGAAAAATTCAGAACTAATTCTGGGTATTCAATTGAATCTTGATTAAATAACGTTACATCCCTGACAAAAAATCTCTAGCTTCAGCAATCCTCTTGTTAAGGGAGTAAATATATTTCTTGATTTTTTAAAAAGTGAATTATGTTTGGGCCCATAACTTAAACAATTAGGCAATACTGACATCATTTCTGGCAGGTGAATAGCAAATGTATGGAAAAATATGTATATTTCATATGATCAAAGTCAGATCAGTGGTTTTGATATAAGGAAGTCTTAAAGTGTAACAATGGGTTTTTAATGTAAAAATGAAGTTTTTCATTTATATCTCAAAGGAATTAAGTCCTAGTGACCAAATTCTAGGCTTGGTAGGGGATTTTGGAGACATCTAACTGTATGCAAAATTTAAGGAACTTAGAGCTGAAGCTGGGGATCTGAGCTCTAGCAAACTGCATAACACTAGCTTGATGTAAACAATATGTGACATGGTGCTTGAAAACTTCAATAAAATCTACAGTTCTTTATCAACTGGTTTCAAATTTTTATTGTTAACAGTTGAAATGCTAACAAAAACATGTGTTGAAAATTAAATCCACAGCAGTTACAGGAAAAAAACATGCCATGGTCAAAGTTGGGCAAAATTTAAGGTACCAATTTTTTATTTTTGCTAATATTTAAAAAATTTTAAAAAGATTTTGATCTAATTTTTGGTATACAATTTCATTTTGATTAATAAATGTTATATTACTGGAAAAAAGTGCTTAGCTTTAACAAGTTTTGTGTTAAGTGATCAAATTTCTTTTCTTATTATTTACAAAATGCATTATGTTTGGGCCCATAACTTTTTTAAATTATATAATACAGACCTAATTTCCAGCATGTACATAGGAACTATATAGAGGAATATTTATGGTAAATATGAGGAAAAACAGATGAGTCGTTTTGATATTAGGCAGCCCTGAAGTGTAAAAATAGGTTTTTAATAAAAAATTGAGGTTTTTCCTTAATTTCTCAAAGGAACGAAGTCGCAAAGACGCAGTTTTCGTCTTGGTAGGAGATCTTTGGGACATCTAACATTATGCCAAATTTTGGATTCCTAGGTCTTACGGTTTCAAAACGTGCCACATCTATGGACAGATGGACGGACAGACGAAGGACAATGAACCACGACTATAGCTCAGATGACTTATAGTTAATATCATCACAGAGATAAGTCATCTGAGCAGATGAAGCTGATTCTCATATTCCTGATTCAATAAAAGTCATATATTTGCTTTGCTTAAATGATGATACAGTTATATGTTATTATTCAACCTGAGGGTTGCCTATCAGCTGCAGGACCAGGGAAGACATAGCTGCCTGAAGGCCAATACAAAGGCAATACCTAACAAGCCAGTTTATAATATTTTCATTAAGCAGCCAGGCATGTTATCAACACAACCACTTGTGTATAGTCACTCTATTTTCACAAAGTACTTGAGCAAAACAGTTCGAAGGCACACACCCCAGCACCATTACACATTCAGATTCCTACTCTGTTGTCAGTTTCATTCCGGGGCAGTGCAAAACATGGCACAGTGACATCACAAACCATGTGATCCCTAATCGATTTCATTCTTGGGCGATGAGTCAATGTTTAGTGATGTCACATGAATTGTGATGCTTGTTGATTTCATTCTGGGGCATTTCCTCACTGATTAAACTAAGTCACCTGGCTGACAAGACCCCACTGTATTTAATCATAGCTGTCTCCCCAAGGGCACTGATGTGACCCCTGAATGACATATCATATTACATCTGTCAGGGCCTCTGTATACAGGTGATAACATGGATTGCCAGTACATTAATACTGGAAAATGGGTACAATGACAGAAACAATGATGACCTCAAGTCTCACAAAGCTGCTACATTTATTTAACATTTATAATTGAGTAAAGTTCTCAGAAAATCAGAGTAGCACTTATTGAAATTCATTGTAAATCACCAGATGCAACTTTTGACACTACAAGATGGAGTGGCTAGACTGAAAACTGCAAAGGATTAAGACAGACTGAACTTAGTATGACTTGAAGTCGGCTGAGCTAACCAATACACTGACCTGTTTTGGGAATCCATCATGCATCTGAAACAGTCTACAGGATGGTGTCTTGTCTTGTTCCTCTCCCTTCATCTTACACTTCATGCTGTTATAAAATAAACAATATAATGCATGTATAAAATAGGATAATCAATATACAGTAAAACCTCGCCTAATGACAACCTCAAAATAATGACCCACTTTGTCAGCAAGGCTCCGATTACTTGTGCTCTTCATATCATATCAGTGGCGGATCCAGAGGGGGGGGGGGGGAGAGGGGTCAAGCACCCTCCCCTTTGGAGCCGAAACAACGCTTGTAGGGTTTCAAACCAAAATTTTGTGACCCTGACCCCCTCTTTCCCAGACCAGAGGACCTTTTTTTCTTGGGTTTTCTTTCAGTCTTCCTGGGCCCGACCCTCCCCTTTCCAAGATCCTGGATCTGCTCCTGCATATATTCAAACCTCAGAATAGCCAACCCATCTTTTTTCCTCAATGACAGCGACCATGTTGGTCACAGAGCACCATATGGGCTGTTGTTAGATTCTTGCTAGTCAAAACAACTTGATCTGAACAAGCCACTTTTTTGTACAGATCGTGTTTCTCTTGAATGTTTATAAAATGCAATAGATGCTCTATAGCCATCAGATGACAAATTTAGTTATAGTATATATATAATGTCACATAAACTCTTCAACTTACTTATATGCAATATTTATAATTCACAATACTATATATGACTATTTGTATCACTTATTGTATTTTTATTATTGTATTTTGTATATATTGTATTTTATTTTTTTTTTACATTATTGTATTTTTTACATTGATTTTGATTGTACTCTTAGTTACACAGAGGAAATAAAGATAATCAGTATACAGTCAAATGGGCTGCTATTAGATCCTAGCTAGTCAAACCATCTGGAACTCAACCACTTTATCAATATCCCATTGGTGGTCATAATTTTACGGTAATAACCCCATTATTTTCTAGATAGTTTATAATTAATTGTATGTATATACTCACACTAGTTGCTTGACATCTCGGGTGTCAATGTGTTTCCAGAAGGTCTTGACATCATCTATACCAGCAGGCACCGCAGCCCACTGTATCATCATCTTACACCTACTGACATCTGGTGAGGAAAACTTGTGTTAGAAAAACTGGCTGATTTTAAAGCCTTACTTGTTTGTGAAGGGATCAGGTATCACAGACAGATTAGTAAATTATCTGACCTCGGGTCAATTAAGATTTTACCAAATCCATTCAAGAATTTGTTTACAAAGATTCCAATACATTTCGATTTGTTAGGAAAAATTGATAAAATCTGATTAAATCCATTTTTATCCAATTCAAATTATGTTCACAATTCAAAATGTTTTATTTTGAATGCTGTTCATTTCACTGATGCATGTGGTGGTATGCATAGTTTTAGCAAGTAAGTAAGCAGCTCTACAACTGCTCACCATGCATGCTCCTTAAGACACCTACTTCAGATGAATGAGGGCTTCATTTTAGCCAGAATTTGCCTGACTGGTCTCCAAACTAAACAACTCAAGGACAAACTAGATTCAGTGGTCATGGGTTTAGCACAAGACTCAAAGCCTGGTGGTCATGAGTTCAAATCTCAGCGGATCAAGTCAGATTTTTCACAGTTGACCCCTATCCAGAGTGAGTGCTCTGCAGGCTTAATGGGAAAGCCATATCCAATTGCTGTGTTCCACTCACAATAGGATATGCCTTGCAGAAGTACCTTGGTGTTATGACCAAGCAATACACATCTAGGGCCTCTAGGTGCAGTAGTCACCTGGCCTGGTTTACACCAGGTTATAAATAGAGGAAGCATCTGCAACTGCCCTGTCACGTAGTCTGAAACTGGAACGGAATTTTACTGATGTACACATACTTTGTTAAGCTAGCTATTAGTAGTACCTTTGTAAATATGAGAACTTGAACATAAGTATTCAGTTCTACTCATCTGATTCAAAACTTCAATACCAATTCAATTCTGATTAGTTACATCTCAATATAATTTCAAATTAATTCAAATTCATACAATTTTTCCTTGAACTCCAAATCAAATTCAATTCAGAAAAAACTGACCCCAGGTCTGCAAATAACCAATGTGGGTAGCACGGCATGCCCATCAGTCTTTATGGACCATAAATACCATACAAGCTTTTGTGTTTGAAACTGCAGACTGCTGGTAAATCTAAGTGTTCACATGAGGCAGCTCCATGCATGTTTATTACTGCCTGTTAATTACTGTCCGTTCACTACTGCTGTATAGTAGACAGTGTATTAGCTGGTGCATTTGTGGCAAGTATTACATATTTTCAGATTTCAAGATATTTTTTTTTACATTATGAATAATGTAAAGATGACAAATTACCTGTCATCAAACAGGGTAATAAGAAATTCAGACACGAACAATCAAACCTTGCTTGGAAACAAAATAATCCTTAAACACTCACCCTTTATATCGATGAAGACTTTGACGCTGATGGACTCCCCTGGCCGCAATAAACCCTGGTTTGGTCTCACTATACAGGACATCGGTAGTGTTGTCTTAACCTAAACAAGATAAAATCATAAAGGTGGTTATGAGTAAAAACCATCTGGTCAGACCCTACCAAGTTGTTACCAGAAAGATGTGTGGGTGTGTTTCATGATGTAGGCACTGATATAAATATAAGAATACTGGTTGACTGTAATAACGATTCAACTTTAAAAGATTACTGATGATAAGTAACATCCTATTCAAAGCTTGACTTTTGAATGTTCAAATTTCATATTTTTTTAAATGCTTAACATCTTGTGGGTATTTTGGACATGGCTTCTGTAGGTGATACTGCCCCAGCAGGAGTTACCTTTACTGAAGCTGACAATGTTCTCATGGCCACTTACCTTAAATGCTATAGTATGTTGGACCTGGATTCTGTGAGTGATACTGATCTATACATCTGCAGTTATGACCTTTACTGAAGCTTACAATGTTCTCATGGCCACCTACCTTTATTGCCATAGTATGTTGGACATGGTTTCTGTGAGTGATACTGATCTCTGCCTCAGCAGTCATATCCTGTACTGAAGCAAACAATGTTCTCATGGCCACTTACCTTTAATGCCATAGTATGCTGGGCATGGTTCCTGTGTGTGATACTGATCTCTGCCTCAGGAGTTATAACCTTTACTGAACCTGATTGTTCTCGTGGCCACTTACCTTAAATGCTATAGTATGTGGGACATGGTCTATGTGAGTGATACTGATCCCTGCCTCGGCAGTTATAACCTTTACTGAAGCTGACAATGTTCTCATGGCCACCTTACCTTAAATGCTATAGTATGTTGGACATGGTTTCTGTGGGTGATACTGATCTCTGCTCGGCAGTTATAACCTTTACTGAAGCTGACAATGTTCTCATGGCCACTTACCTTAAATGCTATAGTATGTGGGACATGGTCTATGTGAGTGATACTGATCCCTTCCTCGGCAGTTATAACCTTTACTGAAGCTGACAATGTTCTCATGGCCACTTACCTTAAATGCTATAGTATGTTGGACATGGTTTCTGTGGGTGATACTGATCTCTGCTCGGCAGTTATAACCTTTACTGAAGCTGACAATGTTCTCATGGCCACTTACCTTAAATGCCATAGTATGTTGGACATGGTTTCTGTGGGTGATACTGATCCCTGCCTCGGCAGTTATAACCTTTACTGAAGCTGACAATGTTCTCATGGCCACTTACCTTAAATGCTATAGTATGTGGGACATGGTCTATGTGAGTGATACTGATCCCTGCCTCGGCAGTTATAACCTTTACTGAAGCTGACAATGTTCTCATGGCCACTTACCTTAAATGCTATAGTATGTTGGACATGGTTTCTGTGGGTGATACCGATCTCTGCCTCGGCAGTTATAACCTTTACTGAAGCTGACAATGTTCTCATGGCCACTTACCTTAAATGCCATAGTATGTGGGACATGGTCTATGTGGGTGATACTGATCTCTGCCTCAGCACGATGTTCTCCTTCTATTTTAACCAGCTCTAACATGGAAGATGGGCTGTCAATATATCAGAGAATATGTAAAGTGTACAACATTTTGACTAATTCATCACTGATTAAATTAGCACGGTGTCAAAAGAGGCAGGAGAATCAAAATCAATTTTTTCCAAGGGACAGCCTCTCCTGGTCCCTTATTTATGTGTGGTCCAATGGTCAACATTTATAGTGCCTGTGCTAACCATATCAATGATCATGGTTTAAATCCTAGCCCAGGGATCAGGAAAATATGTTCCCTTTCACATGGACCCATATGTTTTGCTGGAGGTAAGACTCTGTCCATAGTTGTCCTCTTCCCAGACATCCACACTTAAATGGAAATATCATATTTCGACTGTACCCTCATGTCTAACCAAATGAAACATTAAAAAAGATAGACTAGATATTATATCATTCAAGAACCAAAGATATCCACATAAGATAAGGAAAAATTACCTTATTTTCACATCAATCCCAACGTGTTCAGATATTTCCTGAAACAATCAAATGTACAATGTTAATATGTTTATTTATTATCTGGCATCCTGTGCAAGATGTGATATACTACAATATACTGGTGAACATGACACATGCCATAAGGTTTCAGTGTTGTCAAACTCTTAGTTCAAATTAGCTTGAGAATAAACATCAAAATAAGTTTAAGCCCCGATGATATATTCATATTTTTTTCAAAAAATGTGATATATCTCATCACTGCATGTATTTAACAATTACATCACCTTAAAATACTCGCAAATATCACCAAGAATTTTTTTAAAATGTAAATTTATCATCATTCCTTCTTCTTAAATTTCAATTTTAATTATTCTTTGTTTAAAATGACCTGTGAATGCTTTATAAGATAAGATTTAGCAAACAGAAAAGAAAAAAAAACACTTTTTAGATTACTTGTGTTGGAACACATGTGCAAAATTGGACAGCTTTATTCCTGATACTATGTTAGAAGATGTTGTAATCAACTAGAAAACTGTTTTGACAAAATGGCAAAAAAATGTTTGGGAAGAGTAATTTAGTCTGAGTTTTCCTGCCATTTGAGAAAATGGCCCGGCTAAAATGAAAACTCCGTAAATTATAGAATTATGGACATGAGCCAAAGCATATGCACTGTGTAATAAATGAAACCTTTGGCCTGAAACCATTTAGTGATGCACCAAGGGAAAAATGGGCCTACAGCAAGTGTTATATAAAAGTTACATTTCATAAACAAATAATGTGTGAAGGTAATTAAGTTTTCAAAAGTTAAATTAATGGCCATATGAGTAAAAAATAAACCTACAAGGTTTGACTTTTATTCCTGATTTAAAACTAAGTTTAACAGTGTTATTCACACCTAGGGCCGGCCAACTTTAAGAGATATGAATGAAATGCTACAAAGTATTTATATCTTCTTAAATCCCCCCATTCCCCTCCCCATGAATGGTGGTTTTGTGAGCTTTTCTTTATTAATGGGAATATTCTGTTAGCATTCACACGCTAGAAGCCCCGCTTACAAAATTTCCCTTAGTAGGCCTATCATCGCCCACTTCCGCCTCATTCTCGGTATCTAGGTCATGCCTTGTTTTGATATAGACACTTATTTGAGGGCAAAGCAGGAAGTATCTGGGGAGGGAGAGATGTATGTAATACAGAAAAGCTCACATCCATTTACTAACAAAACCACCATTCACGGGGAGGGGAATGGGGGGTTTTATTGCGTAAACATCAATGTGAGAGTTTTCTGCATTAATGAGCAGAAACAGATAAACCATAGGAAGGAAGATACTGACCTGGAACGACAAGGATGAAGAGAAAGACGATCAGCAGGGAGATGAAACCACAGCAGACGACGACATCGGCAGTGAGGTAGTCGGCGGAACCTAAGTAGACGTTGTCGAACATGGTGCTGCTGACATTGACCATTGTGTCCTGCAGGCGGATGTCTATGAGCTAAAATTGGGTGAACGTAGAAGGAGTCCTCCAGATACCCTTCTTGACCAGGTCAGCAGGAGACATGCCAGACAGATGAGCAAAGGAGGAGGCAACGGTTCCAACCTCATGAGCCGTGACATGTAAGGCAGTGAGGTCAGCAAGACGCAGGACTCATGGGCTGTGAAAATAGCAGCTTTGATCCAGTTACTAATAGTAATGGGACTGATTTCTTTATTGGCTGCACCAAATTTGTGGAATTCGTTTTCTTACAGCCCCTCCAGAGAGTTTTTGTAGCGTTAAGATTATACCTTAAGGCACGGACGGGGCAGTTCATGGCGCCAAAACAATACTGGCTGTTAGGCAAAGCAGGAATGTGCCACGAAACAATAGGTTCATCGTATGACTGAGACTTACAATAAACGTCTGAAGGGAAATGTAAGTCAGCGGAAGACCCATTAGCCGTAATTTGAGTAAATTTAGGATCAGCCATAAGAGCATGGAGCTCAGCTCTCTACGGCCAGCACAAGCAGAAAAGCCGTCTTCTGCGAAACATGTAGCAGATGCGTAGAGCTGAGCGGCTCATAAGGAGCATTATGGAGGTGACAGAGGACTACGTCAAGTCGCCAGGAAGGAGTAACGTACTGCAGGCGAGACGTACAAGCGCCAACCCCCCGGAGAAAATCATTAACAACGGGGTGACAAAGAACAGAATAATGATGGAGGGTGCCAAGCACTGAGAGGAGAGCCTCCCTATATCCCTGAATAGAGGGAAAGGAAAAATGTTTATCCTGCAATAAATGGAGCATGACATCCAGCAGCAAGTGGACTGGTGGATCAAGCAGATCTATACGACGCTCGTGGGCCCAGCGAGAGAAGATTAGCCAGCGCGAGTCATACTCAAGGTCAGAAGATCACTAGCGGAGAGCCTCTTTAAGTTCAGCAACCAGTGCTTAAAACCCCTGATCTGTGAGCAATCAGAAGACAGTAAGAAACAGCTCAGAGGGTAAGACCGAACAGAGCGAGGATGGAGAAGAGGATCTACTGACAGGGGCAGGAGAAGGCGCAGGTGGAGAAGAATCACCAGCACCAAGGAAACCACGGAGCCGCTGGATGGTACAGGAGGATCAGGAGGAGGTCAGTGAGTGGCTCCTCTGACAGGCTGAGAAGTATCCGTGGGATAAGGGTGGGGGCAGGGAACCCATACAAGAACCAGCCAGTTCGGGTTGTCTAGGGTGTGTCTTGGAGAAGGACACTAGGGCAACGTAGCCATGGACCGGAACAAAGGGTGGAGGGTTCGAGAAATTGAACAGATCTAAATCTGGAGTCCCCAGAGAGCCAAAGATCCCCTGCAGAACCGCCGGAGGGAGGCAAACGTCTGTAAGCGTAACGTAACGATCCCGGGAGAGGGCAACAGCAAGGAGGTTCACGTCACTGTGGACATGACGAGCCTGCAGAGTAAAACGGATACATAGAACAAAAAGGCGACAAGTGTCCGGCAGCAGTGAGGGTGACTGAGTGCCACCCTGCCTGTTAATATAAGCAAGAACCATTGTGTTGTCCGTCATGATCAGTACATAACTGTTGAGTAAGCACGGAGACCAATGTTCGAGCGCATGACGGACTGCCCGGAGCTCCAGAACATTGATATCGAGTAGACGATCCCGAGGAGACCAGAGGCCAGAAATCCAAAGATGGGCCAGGTGGGCACCCCAGCTGATCTGAGATGCGTCTGTTAAGGCGATGGCCTGGGTGAACAGTATTATGTGAAGGAGAAAAGACAGCCAGAGCCAGGGCCAGAGGGCCCGCCAGGCCTGGTGGGCAGGGAGAATCACCAAATGTGGAGTCGCCGGAAAGACGGTCAATGATGCTGTCCTTGAGGGGGCAAATGTAGAGATGGCTGGGAAGGGGGGGGGGGGTTTCATTCATAGGAGGAGCACCTACCTACGCTGGAGCCTGAGGGAAGCGAGCAACCTCCACCCGAACAGGACGCTGTGGAGACAATACAGGCGGATTAACAGAAGAAACTTGCCCTGGAGCTGCGGTGACTCAGACTCTATGTCGAAAATCTGCCCATAATGATTCACAAAAACTTGAGTGCCAATGAAGGAGGGAGACGGCAAGACCATTCTCGGAGGGCCCTGACGGGGCAGAACCCTGACGCTTCCTGTTGGGGGCAGCTAGAGGGCTAGCCAGAGCCACAACAGGGGTATGTAGGACAGAGCCCTTCAAGGAGGGTAAGGTAACTGGAGTGAGAAGAGGATCCACAAGGGGAGACCGTAAGGCCACCATACCAGACTCAGATGGAGGGACACCCCCCCCCCCCCCACCCCTGCAACCTGAGCTGAAGACAGCACAGGAGAGTGAGAGGGGATCAGGGGCAGTCAACCATGCATAAAGACAAGCCCCCTTGTAATATTCCCTAAGGAGAATATTCAAATGTATCATATATTAATAATTGTATTCGATGTATGTAATTTGTAATGTATCCAGTAATTATTGTAATAACATTATTTCGTATATTCATGAACATTCTGATATTGTTTATATTTATGTTAGCATCTCCTATATGTATATCAAGTAGAATAGATATGGGCAGTAATTTTGCATATTCCCCTAGAAGCAATGAATGCCGCTCGGTTCCCTAAAATGTAAAACCAATTGTGTATAAATGTATATAGCCATGGATTACTAAAAGCTAAATTCGTATTGTTATTGAACAATTGTATGTGCAGCTGCCAAAGCTTAGTCGGGACTCTGTGTATGTTTAATTATAAGCCTCAATGAGCAATTCATTCAATCTGCCATGTACTGGCATCCGGATTACGCAATTACGTTGACAGTTTCCTAAATGTGTGAGTTGCCCCCGCCGGGCCGCCTGGCACTTCCTTGTGATGTTAATTGAACCACGTAAGTGACACGGCCCGCAGGGGTGGCACCTCCTAGATTACTTGTTGGATTGATAATTGATTATAATTGTTCTGATGTTTATTCATGTATCCTTGGTCTAAGTTTTGATTGGTTGAAAGATATTGTTAGATTCTAGTTAGATGAAAAATCACAACCGGGCGGCAGAGTAGGACCGAGAGCCGAACTGAGCGCAAGCCAGTTCTCTTGGGTTTATCACTCTTGTATTATAAAGTTGTCATTACTTGGAATAAATTAAACACGGCTTCACTCTAACTGGAGTTGTCTGTGTGTGTGTTCCTTGAATGTGCATCACTACAATTGACGAGCGTGCCACTTCGGACTGGAATCTTTATCAGTTACTTCTGAAGATGTCGCAACAAAGGGTTAACGCAGACCCACCGGCGGTGGTTTTAGCACACCCGGTAGTCATACACCCGGAACAGATGGTCAAATTCGAAAGATGTATTTCATCACTCGAACGGCTACTTGTTGCTGATAACGAGGCAAAACAGCGGGAACAAGCAGACCGCCGGTGATCAAAATTAGTAAGTGACCTAATTCAACGAACCTCCATCTGCGACGGTTCCTCGCCTAAACTTCTGAAAACCTGGTTAAAGGAAATGGATTCGGCCATACAGTACACCACAGATAACCGTATCATCGTTGAAGTGGTAACAAAGACAGCGCGAGGTGAACTTCGCTATGAAATTGAAGCCGTGCTAAACCGCTTTATTACGGATGCACAGTCAAATAATGTGGACACGCCTCTAGATCGTTTTGACTGCCTGTGGTGCGAAATTAAAGTACAGATCAGACGCGCATTCTTTCCCCCTGATGTGGACAGAGAACTCAGACTGAAACTAGCTAAAATGAAGCAGTCACCCCATGAAGATCTGCTTCCGCGCCGCTGCCAAAGAAGCTTTCCCCTTTGCCGCTACAAACTGCGACCAACAAAACACTGTTGTTGAAAATTACATCGCGTCGCTAGCTAACCGGAAAGTAAGTGCTTACGTCGTTTACCAGGAACCGGAGTCACTGGCTAAAGCCATGTCTCTGGCGGGTCAGTATGATAAACGTGAGCGTCAAATTTCACAATTGTTCCCTGGCCAAGCAGCCCTCGATGTACCTGAACCAATGGACATTTCAGCTGTTTCTGAAAACACCCGACCGCTCACAGAGGATCGCATCAGTCAGATCATCGATGAGAAGCTGGCCGCCTCTCTTCCTGTTGCAGCCATTACAGACAGCCAGCCCGTACGCCATTATCCCAGCCGCAGCCACCCAGGAGCTCGCCCAATTAGCAACCCCCATGACTGGACACCGGAGGGCCGCCCTAAGTGTTACGAATGTGGTCAGGAAAACCACATAGCAGCCCACTGTTTCCTGCGACGGGAGAGACAACGACTAGGTAATACACACAGACCTAATGACACATATAATACCACTCACCGTCCTCAACCTAACCAGACCACCCGCCCCATTTACCACAACGGCCAATCTCATTTAAACTACTAACAGCCGCAACACTGCAAACATCGAGACCCCAAATCCAGTTAATTCTGCATCAAATCCCTGTTTCATGCTTAGTTGACAGTGGGGCCTCACGTAGCCTGTTGCGGCGCGACGTTTTCCAACAAATTTGTACCAAGTCGGGCAGGATACCTATCCTCAATAAATGTACATCAACCTTCAAATCAGTTACGGGCCAGCAATCGGCAGTAATAGGGTCCACCGAAATACCTGTCGAAGCGGTAGGGAATATTCAAGTCTTTATTGTTGAAAATTTGCCCAACCAAATGATCTTAGGAACCGATAACTTACTTTTAGGTCGGGCAAAATTGGATTTTCACCACAATTCGATGCTTTGGTTTAATCAACATTGGCCGTTGTCTACAAACAGTGGCAACGGTATAGCAGGTTTAGATCAAAAGTATCCCTCCTGTGAACATACAGATATGGATAGTGTAATCTGTAAATACGCCGATGTCTTTTCTGGCCCAAATGATCCTAACGGATTTTGCGATCTCCTTCCGATACTTATTGAAACAACCGGTCCACCCATCTATCAAAGGGCTTACAGGGCACCTCTCAATAAGAGAATCGAAATTTCGAAATGTGTCGACGAACTGCTCGCTCAAGGGGTCATCGGGCCCTCCTCCTCGCCTTGGGCGGCGCCGATCACACTCGTCGGTAAACGAGACGGCTCAACGCGGTTTTGCGTAGATTATCGGCGATTGAATGCTGTTACAAAACGGGATCGGTATCCACTGCCTAGAATAGACGATATCCTCGATCAGTTAGGCGGCAGCACAATCTTTTCCACCTTAGACTTACGGAGTGGATATCATCAGCTTGCCTTTCGTCCTGCCGATGCGGAGAAAACTGCTTTCACGTGCCATCGTGGCCAGTTCGAGTTCATAACCACTCCCTTCGGTTTGGCGAACGCACCAAGCGGGTTCCAACGCGTTTTAGAAACTGTACTTAAAGACCTACTAGGGGAATGCGTGTTAGTGTATATTGATGATATCATCTTTACAGCAAGGACATCGAGAACCACAAACTTCACGTCGAAGCGGTCCTTAAGCGTCTCCGTGCGGCGAACTTGAAACTTAAGCCGAACAAGTGCTGCTTTGCTAGCCGTGAAGTAAAAGTCCTTGGGTTTGTTATAAATCAAAATGGTAGCCAGCCAGACCCGGATAAAACTGAGGCAATACTCAAAATCCCGCCTCCTACTTCTGTCAAAGGCGTCCGATCATTCATGGGAATGGCTAACTACTATCGCAATAGCATCCAAAATTTTGCTCATATCCCAGAACCCCTCAACAAACTTACCAGAAAGAACCAACGATTCCAATGGGCACAGGAGCATACAGATGCTTTTGGCAAACTTAAACAAGCATTAATATCCCCATCCATCATGGCCTTTCCCAGAACTGACCTGCTGTATCGGCTGTACACTGACGCCAGCGCAACCTGTGTTGGCGCTGTGCTATCGCAGCTTCTTGAAGATGGTAAGGAGGGTGTTGTGCAATATGTTTCCCATCAGTTGTCCGACGTCCAAAAAAGATGGGCTACAATCGAACGGGAAGCGTACGCGATTATTTATTCCCTCAACCAACTCCGACCCTATCTTTTTGGTAGTTCGGTAACCATCCTCACAGATCACAAACCCCTCCTTTCTTTATTCAGCAAGAAACAATTGAATAACAAACTCAAATGGCCATTATCCTTTCGGAGTATGACGCCCGGATCCAATATCATCAGGGCCGGAATAATGTCTGCGCGGATATGTTGTCCAGGGTCCCGCCCCCCGCATATGAACCGATCGGGATCATTGATGTAGACCACGATTGGGTGGACCCGGCGGCGTATCCGGAGTCAATTGCTTTTCAGCAACTCCCCTGGCTTCTTGATGGTATAGAATTGCAAAACGTCGGTCTGCAGCAGCGCGCTGAATACCAGCACTTGTTCCACGACGTGGAAACTGCTGATGATTCCGATTATATTGTCATTGACAATATTCTATATAGTACACACCGTCCTTATGACGCGGCCCCTGCCTACCCACGCCTAGTGCTCCTAGCTCAGTACACTAACCAAGTCATTGATAGAGCTCATAAGGAAATCGGACATATGGCCGCTCTTAAGACACTAAACCATGTTAGAGAAACTTATATATGGCCTAATATGCGCAGGCAAATCCGAGAACGTCTCAGCCGATGCCCAGTCTGTATTACCAACAGTAAAAGGCATGATCACACTGTTATGGGAGACATGCCAGTACCAGCTTCCCCAATGCAGCTAGTTAGTATGGATCTCATCGGCCCATTTGTTCCGTCAGTTCATAATAATAAATATATACAAACAATGATCTGTCACAAAACTGGCTGGGCTGAGGCCTATGCGATTCCTGACAAAACGAACGAATCTGTTTGGATCAAGTTTGCCCACCAGTTTGTCCCGACTCATGGTGTACCAGAAGTAGTCTTGACTGATAATGGCGGGGAATTCACAGCCAAAGCTTTCACAGACTACCTAAAACAGCTTGGCGTTGAGCATCGTAAGACCACCCCATTCCATCCTATGTCTAATGGCAAAATAGAGAGATTTAACCGTACATTTAAGGAGACGTTAACAAAATTGATAGGTAACAAGCCGTCAAATTGGGAACAACACATCCCCGACACACTAGCAGCCCACAGAATAAGCATAAGCGCCGTCACTGGCTATTCTCCGTTCTTCATGCTTTACGGTCGTCACCCTAGGGTTCCCCTCACGCGTTTGCTCCAGTCCACATCCATCGACACGCCATTTGGCAATTGGTTGGATGATACCGCACAAGCCTACCTCGACGCTCACAATAATTCCCTCGATGCCCGAGAGACTATTCGCCAAAATATTGATCGCAGAGCAAATGCAGGAGAAGTTAAGGTAGGGGATACAGTCGTCATCCGTGCCCAAGAACCCCTTACATTTACATCGTAATGGGACCCCCAATGGATCGTTACACGGGTTGCGGGTTTAACATGTCACCTGAGAAATCAAGTGACAGGTGAATTAAAACGTTTACATAGGGACCAGGTCAAAATAGTGGATCCTTCAATTGTCTGGGACGAACTCCCTCCCCGTCCAAAACGAAATCGAACGCGCCGCCAGCCTGCATGGGATCACCCCACTGTCAACGATAATCTCTCCAACCCAACAGAAAAAACTGACTCCGCCCCACACGCCACCTCGTCTAACCTATGTCAAACCAATACTAACACGAGTAACCTCAACCTACAAGACTACGACATAATAGACGAGTCCGACCCTGACCTACCACCCCCATCTCCAAATGAGCCCATCCCAGCTACTGACCCCACCCCATTTACTAATGAGCCCACCCCAGCTACTGACCCCTGCTTGAACAACCAATCAGTGAACCCTGACACGACTGATGACTCTGTGACCCCAGATGGGCAACCAATGGACCAATCAGAGCCAGCCACCACAAAACGCCTTTGCTCCCCATCACCCGACGGTCATTCGGAGCTCACAGCTCAGTGGTTTAACAGACTTCGACCTCGGAAGAAGCGGAAACCAACACCTTGCTAGCAAGATGCGCCGACTACTTGTACCTTGTTCACTGTTGTGCTTAATTATATGTTTACGTGCCCCAGTCGCATCGATGGCCACTCATCCCTGGATAAATTCCTCCACCATTATACTCGTTATCGTAACTGCCCTTACAACCCTCATCATCGCCATTTGTGTTTGTCCCCGTTGTAAGAAAATGCAATCTAACCCACCCGCCCCAGGCATTCCATTCACGAACCCACCGAGTCAATGGGCTCCCATCCCCACCAATCAACCTTGATCCCCTGTCAGCAAACATCATTGAAAAAAAAAAAAAAAATGTCAGAACTGGTTTCACCAGCTTTCCATTTTTTTTTTTAGGGGGGGGGGGAGATATGTAATATTCCCTAAGGAGAATATTCAAATGTATCATATATTAATAATTGTATTCGATGTATGTAATTTGTAATGATATACACAATATCATAAATAAGAATATTCATTGAAGATTGTATTTGCTATGTATCCAGTAATTATTGTAATAACATTATTTCGTATATTCATGAACATTCTGATATTGTTTATATTTATGTTAGCATCTCCTATATGTATATCAAGTAGAATAGATATGGGCAGTAATTTTGCATATTCCTCTAGAAGCAATGAATGCCGCTCGGTTCCCTAAAATGTAAAACCAATTGTGTATAAATGTATATAGCCATGGATTACTAAAAGCTAAATTTGTATTGTTATTGAACAATTGTATGTGCAGCTGCCAAAGCTTAGTCGGGACTCTGTGTATGTTTAATTATAAGCCTCAATGAGCAATTCATTCAATCTGCCATGTACTGGCATCCGGATTACGCAATTACGTTGACAGTTTCCTAAATGTGTGAGTTCCCCCCGCCGGGCCGCCTGGCACTTCCTTGTGATGTTAATTGAACCACGTAAGTGACACGGCCCGCAGGGGTGGCACCTCCTAGATTACTTATTGGATTGATAATTGATTATAATTGTTCTGATGTTTATTCATGTATCCTTGGTCTAAGGTTTGATTGGTTGAAAGATATTGTTAGATTCTAGTTAGACGAAAAATCACGACCGGGCGGCAGAGTAGGACCGAGAGCCGAACTGAGCGCAAGCCAGTTCTCTTGGGTTTATCACTCTTGTATTATAAAGTTGTCATTACTTGGAATAAATTAAACATGGCTTCACTCTAACTGGAGTTGTCTGTGTGTGTGTTCCTTGAGTGTGCATCACTACACCCTGAGAGGGTGGCCAGGTATGACAATAAAAACACAGGACCGCCTCACCAAGACACGTGCCCTCACTGGAGCGACAACCTGAACATGAGGGGTGGGTGTCCAAATGAGGGAGCGAAGCACCTCAAGATGAACAAGCCCGAGAGACTTCCACAGCAGCCAAGGGAAAACAGTAAAAAAATATTTAAAGTAAGTGAAGCCACTAAAAAGTGAACACAAACAGTGGATGAACAGGAGGAACCCATCAAGACATCCTTCTAGTAGAATCGCCAAAAGAATAAGTGTCTATATCAAAACAAGGCATGACCTAGATACCGAGAATGAGGCGAAAATGGGTGATAATAGGCCTACTAAGGGAAATTTTGTAAGTGGCGCTTCTAGCGTGTGAATGCTAACAGAGATTATTCTCATTAATACAGAAAATGCTCACATTGATGTTTAAGTAATAAACTTGTCAGTTAACACTTACATTAGACCCCTAATATTTTATCTCATTTGAATATTAGGATTAAATTCTTTAACATTTTTTTTCTTTAAAAATATCACATTTGTCCAAGTCTCAACAAAAAGAATTTATTTAACTTTAAAATTATAAGATTTGTCCTGTTTCTGCTCGTTGCTGAAAAAAATGTGAAATTATAAGATTCATCTTATTTACAGTACAGGTCTGTCAACAAAATGGGGTGGGGGAGTGAAGGAGGGAGAGAGAAATGCTCCCTGTGGTAATTACTGCAGACAGCCTGATCAAGCTCAACAAGAGATAGGGCTTGCCCAAGTGATGGGATTACATAACAACAGCCTGGGGAGTATACTTTTAAAAAGTATAGAGTAGCAGCACTGTAATATAGATAATTCTACATTTTTCTGAACCTACATAGCGATGTTGCCACAAACCTGTGTGTCCAGTTTGTCCAGTTCTCCCAAGACATCGAGCTTGTTCCAGTCTATCAACTCCTGTTCAACATGCTGTAATATGGAATACAAGAGGTGTTTATGATTAACCAAGTAACACTGAACACATACCATACATGAGGTCATACTTAGATGAACTTAATGACCAACTCATATAATATTTTGTGAAAAGTGGAGGAAAATAAAATTGGAGCAAATGATATATTTTTTAATTTACCAGTCAATATTTTAAGAAATGTTCAAATTCATTGTGGCATTTTGAACTGGCTACACAATGGCTAAAATATGCTCAGATCAAATATGCACAAAACAAAAGATTTAGCTACCTGTGTATGATTTAAAAAAGGGACTTATGTTTATATGCAAGTAGTCCTGCAGGAACTAAATACTTGTAGTGTTTGACCAAAATCAGTCTCAATTTGTCTCAGTGAGAGTCTCTGAATAGAACAGAACAGAATAATACTTTGTCCAATACAAAATGATACATTTGGAACTTCTTTGGAGAGCTAACAAATATCATTGTTCACTACATCTGAATGCACATTGTCTATCATCACTTTTGTACATTACAAATACACTGGTTAAAACTTACTTACAGTTGGGATAATACATACATAGTACACAAATGCATGTTTAAGCACCTATTCACATCTGTATAAAAATTACACAAGTGTTATTGATTATTATACATATGACTTAACTTCCCTGAGATTAGCTCCAAATCAACATGTTACAATTTCATCCTACATATTTATATTAGTGTAGGGAAGACACATGGTTAAATAGTTTGATTCCTTTACATACAAACGCATTCTTAAATTTAATTTGTTCTAATAACTGGCAAGGTTAACTTTTTTCATAATCGCAGTGGGCTATAACCAGAACAAATCTTTTACAATGAATATTAACTACCTCTGGGTATCTCAGGCAAACATTCCATGTGTCTCCTGGTAAAATAGGCATCTGATTGACAGAATTTGTTGGACCTGGTGAGATGGCCTCAGGGCAGGCCAAGAGGGGCAGGATGGTGAACTTGTTATCCATGTCCATGCTGTTCAAAGGTCAGACAATAACAAATTTTTACATATCTGTGATAGGCAAACACACAGAAAAAAAGACCAAACATATGATATTACTCACATTTTTTTAAGCCTTTTTTTTATATTCACTATTATACATATTAAACAGGACAGTCAAACCCCAGAATAAGGACTGTTTGACTGACTCAACTGTAAGCTGTGATTTAAACTGTCTGAAAAGATCATGCATAAAAAGTAATGGTTGCTAGAATTCAAATGAAAACAATGCCATTTCACTAAGTCTTTGATATTTAACTTTATTTTTAAAAAAAAGTGACCCATGGGTCATGAGGCTCAGCTGACCGGGACGAGATTTGCAAAAGGAAATTTTATCATCTTAATGGTAGTATATAACCATTCAACTGAAGCATCAAACAGATTAACCAACAGGCTGAGATTGTGTCTGTATTAATATATCTCAAAAATAGAGAAAAAATGCGTAAACTTTAAAAAAATACAGGTGGCTCCACCAGTCTGCAGAAACTAATAAAAACACTTAATGGTCAATATCCATGCAAAGAAGCATGTAACAAAATTTTGTAACAAATTTTTCAGTATTCTGGGGGGTATTTTGATGCCATAAAGCTTAATGGATATGGGTAACAGAGACCTAATTTCAGGTTTCCTTGGATATTTTTCATGGGTCTCCCTGTGTGTAAAGAATGAAGATTCTAGGTCCAGTTGTTATGATTTGTGCCCTGTTAACAGGTGTTCATATTTTTAAAGGTCTCAAAAATAGAGAAAAAAATTTGAAAAAAGCCCGAACAAATACATGTGGTGCCACCAGGCTGCAGAAACTGATGAAACACTCCATGATCAATATCCATACAAACAATTATGGTGATCTCTGCATTAGTTGTTCAGATACTTCAGCTTTTGTATCAAATTTTCCATTATTCTGAGCTGTACTTTGGAGTGCCATAGCTAAAAGAATATGGGTAACAGAGACCAAATTTCAGGTTTCCATGGAGACTTTTCATGGGTCTCCCTGTGTGTCAAGAATGAAGATTCTAGGTCCAGTCATTACAATTTGAACCCTGTTGACAGATAACTACATCATAAATACAGGTGGCGCCACCAGTCTGCAGGAACTGATGGAACATCTCATGATCAATATTTATGCCATAAATCATGACCATCAGTGATGTGGTTAATGAGATATTGAAGTTTTTGTATGAATTTTTTTACTATTTTGGGGGTACTTTGCGGCCCCATAGCTCTAAGGATATGGGTAACAGAGACCTAATTCCAGGTTTCCAAGGAGATTTTTTATGGACCTCTCTGGATGTAAAGTAAGAAGATTCCAGGTCCAGCGGTTTCAATTTGTGCCCTGTTAACAGATGTTCACATTTTTAAAGGTCTCAAAAATAGAGAAAACAATTCATAAAAAAATTAAAAAATACAGGTAGCGCCACCAGTCTACAGAAACTGATGTAACATCTCATGATCAATATGTATGCCAAAAATCATGACCATCAGTGATGTAGTAAATGAGATATTGAAGTGTTTGTATGAAATGTTTAACTATTCTGGGAGGTACTTTGGGGCCCCATAGCTTGAAGGATATGGGTAACAGAGACCTAATTTCTGGTTTCCATGGAGACTTTTCATTGGTCTCTCAGAATGTCAAGAATGAAGATTCTAGGTCCAGTCTTTATGATTTGTGCCCTGTTAACAGATGTCCACATTTTTAAAGGTATCAAAAATAGAGAAAACAAGATGTGTCGGAACGACACAAATGCTCCCGCCTAGGGCAAATTAGAAACATTTGTAAAATTTTGAAAATTTTTTTCAAGTTCAAGAGGTGTCGTATGGTCAAAAGTAGGTCAACAAGGGCAAAATGCAAACTCGATCTGTAATGGGTCATTATCAAGCAACACACCAAAAATCATGCAGTATATGCAGGCATTGTGAAAAAAGTCAATACATGTGAATTTTCCATAAAAATTACTGTCTTTCATGAAATTTTCTATGTTTAGGAGCCGTAAAACAAGCAAAAGTAGGTCAACCAGGACGAAACGCGAACTCGATCTGTAACTGTCATTATCTGCCCACACAAAAAATCAGGGTGGTATCTGCAGGCATTGAGGAAAAAAAGTCAGTACATATGCATTTGTTATGAAAATTTCAATTTTTCATGAAACTTTCTATGTTCAGGAGCAGTCAAATGGTCAAAAGTAGGTCAACTGGGACAAAACAAGAACTCGATCTGTAACTGGTCATTATCTGCCTACACATAAAAAATCAGGCCAATATCTGCAGGCACTATGAATAAAAGTCCATACATGTGCATTTTTTTATGAAAATTTCTATGTTCAGGAGCCGTAAAACGGTCAAAAGTAGGTCAACCGGGACAAAAGGTGAGCTCGATCTGTAACTGGTCATTATCTGCCCACTGACCAAAAATCAGGCCAATATCTGCAGGTATGGCGAAGAAAAGTCTATACAAGTGTATTTGTCATGAAAATTTATATTTAACATGAAATTTTCTATGTTCAGGAGCCGTAAAACTGTCAAAAGTGGGTCAACCGGGACGAAACGTGAACTCGCTCTGTAACTGGTCTATATCTGCCCACACACCAAAAATCAGGCCAATATCTGCAGGCATTGTGAAAAAAAAACGTACATGTGTATCTGTCATGAATATTTCTATTTTTCATGAAATTTTCTAAGTTAAGGAGGCGTAAAACGTTCAAAAGTAGGTCAACTGGGACGAAACCCGTACTCAATCTGTAACTGGTCATTATCTGCCCACACACAAAAAATCAGGCCAATATCTGCAGGCATGCGAAAAAAAGTCCGTACATGTGTATTTGTCATGAAAATTTCTATTTTTCATGAAATTTTTTAAGTTTAGGAGCCGTAAAACAGTCACAAACAGGTCAACCGGGACGAAACGCGAACTCGATCTGTAACTGGTCTATATCTGCCCACACACCAAAATCAGGGCCAATATTTGCAGGCACTGCGAAGAAAAGTCCGTACAACTGTTTGATTTCGGAATCACGGAAGGACGGAAGGACAGAATGATGGACATGGGTAAAACTATATGCCCCAACCACTTTGTGGCGGGAACATAAAAATTTGTAAAAAATCGTAAAATACAGGTGGCGCCACCAGTCTGCAGGAACTGATGGAACATCTCATTATCAATATGTATGCCAAAAATCATGACCATCAGTGATGTAGTTAATGAGATATTGAAGTTTTTGTATGAATTTTTTTACTATTCTGGGAGGTATTTTGGGGCCCCATAGCTCGAAGGATATGGGTAACAGAGACCTAATTCCAGGTTTCCAAGGAGATTTTTCATGGACCTCTCTGGATGTAAAGTAAGAAGATTCCAGGTCCAGCCGTTACAATTTGTGCCTTGTTAACAGACAGACAGCTGAACGGCCGGATGGCCGGACAGACGACGGACAAAGTGTGATCGATATAGCTCAGATGACTTACAGTCAGCTGAGCTAAAAAGCTCACTTTTATAATTTTAGACAAAATGTTCAAGAGCTTGAGGAACAGTGGAACCCTTCTATTATGAAAACTAAGGGGACCGACCAAAATTATAAGTTAGTAGGATCATATATTCGGGACTATGAAGAGTAGTTGTAATTATTAGTAGATCTCCATTGTGTGGTGGTCGTAAGAAGGGATTCTACTACATATAAAATTGTATTTTCACAATTTAAATTTTTTTATGGATCCCATAAACCCTGAATACAGCCCTCAGGGATATTAATTTACATAAGCAATAACGTGCATGATGTTACATATACATTCATCACAGTCTCACCTTGTAAGACTGATGAAGCTGTCTTCTGAGTCTTTGGCTGCTGATGCTGAGACAGTTATAGACCACGGCACCACAAGCTGAATATCTTCAGTTTTTCTTGAGTGATTGACATGTGGGTGAATATAGGCTAAAACTCCCTACAAGAAATAATAAATACTGTTATATTACAAAGAAAACTAGGTTACTAAGTTACAATGGAAGTTATATACCGAGGTATAACAAGTGACCCATGGGTCATGACGCTCAGCCGACTGACATGTTGATAATATGTCCTTGATAAGATAGGTGGCATCAGTGTTCATGCATATTAGCTTAAGTTCATCAAGACCAATAAGCACAATCTGAGGAATCTGGCACTTTGGGTGTATTTTGCATTATTTCTGGGGGGCTAAAACATACCCAAAAAATTCTGAGAATTTAGGTCACTGTGACCCAGTTTCAGGTTTCTGGGGAGAACTTTTGAGGAACTCTCAGGATGTCAAGTTAGAAGATTCTGGGCCCCGTGGTTATGATTTGTGCCCTACTTGGGTATCAAATTTTCAATTATTCTGGGGGGTACTTCTGAGCCCTATAGCTCGGACCATGCCGCTACACACATGCTGTAGATTTACCCTGCTGAACCTACCCTCTCTGACTAGAGAGGGTGGGTTGGTGATTAGGCAGCCTCCAGCCCTGCCAGCTATTGAGACCCAGCATGGGGACCCTTTAATCTGGCTGTAACCTACGCACTAAGCACTTTGACCTGTCAGCACTGTGCCCTGTCACTGCTGCTTGGCCAGTGGTCAGCAGGTAATAAAGTGTGACTGCAAATGGACAATATAGTCCCCCTATATTCATTTCTTTAATAGCAAAATCTCTCTAGATATACCTGATTAACATCCTTTGCAGTAACAAAAGATATTACTTTAACACATGATTCCCATAATACTTTAATACTTTAAGCTAGGCCAGAATTAAATGGCAGGTTTAGTGATTTAACCCCCAAAACTCCCACTGTTTCAAACAGAGGCTGAAAAGTGTCATCCAAGCTATCCATAGATTAGAGAAGGTTGAGCTGTTATTATATTGTGTGAAAAAGTTTGTGATGTTAATTGATTCATATAACAAGGGACCCATGGGCATGGCACTTGGCTGTTATATATGATCATAATATATTAGGAAGAGGAGGTAGGCAAATGCTCATTTGTGTGGTAATATAAGCAGTATTATGAAACTGATGATTTTTAACTCATGTTATATAAGACTTTTATAAATTCTATGGAGATATGAAAGATGCCATTTATATTTTTAACATTTGGAAATGGTGTGCTTTTGTCACACTGGTTTTGACTTGGCTTTACAACTTTATCTACATGGCAGTAGAAGAAAAAATGTCCATTATCAGTCATGTTAAATTTGCTTTTTACAAATGAGTTAACTGTTATTCAACAATTACAGATAATCCCTACCCAAGAGTAGCACTAGCACAAAAATATAAGAGTTTGACTATTTATTAATAATTAACTATAATTATTGTGCAAAATATAATATTAATTAAGAATATTAGACTTTTTAAAATCATATTATTGAAATAAATGATCTCCTTATGTGTGCATGATATGAAAATTCTATCAACAGTGCTAACAAGAAAGAAGTGCCATGGCCATAGTTGGGCAAAATTTAAGGTACTAATTTTATATTCATGCTAATGACTCATTAAATTTACCAAATTCACATATAATTTTGGTATAAAATTGCATCTAGATTAGATTAAGTTACATCCCTGAAAAGTCTCTAGCTTCAACATTTCTTATGCGAAGTAAGTAAGTATCTTTCCTGATTAAAATAAAAAGTGTAATAATAATTATGTTGCGGCCCATAACTTCAAGAAATTACACAATACTGACCAAATTTCTGGTATGTACATGTAAACCATATAGAGATGTATTTATATTCAATATTATAAAAGGCAGTCTTGAAGTGTGAGAATGGGTTTTTTAATTGAAAATTGAGGTTTTTTAGCTTAGCTGACTGTAAGTCAACTACCGTATTTACTCGTGTATAGGACGACAAATTGGTTCCCAAATTTTGGAGGGCTTAGTGGGGGGGTCGTCCTATTATCGGGTACAAGTTTTTCAGTCACCTGAAGCTCACCGAAAATGATAAACAAGATACTGGTAAGTATATCAACCAGTGCTGCGTCGGTATTTCAGATTCTGAGACAGTTTCAAGTGCAAGGGTTGCAAAGTTTCAAAAGTGAGTCTTGTTTACATACTAAAACATAATATTTAGCTGAATTTCTTGGTCATTCGAATAAAGTACTATATCTCCCTTAGATTACTTAAAGTTTCCTTGTCATAAACGCACTATTGATTTTACACAATTTTTTTCCGACAAGGGTTTGAAGTTCTCCAGTTTACTCTGAAGCTTTTATGTGGCGGTTTTCAGGGTCCTGGATACCGCCGCATTTAATGCAGCTAATGATCAGTCAGACTTTGGAGGCTTCTGAACTCAGTGTTTGTCAGAAGTTTGGCTGAAATTTAACAGTGTGTTAGCCATTTATGATGAAAGAACATTTGCATGTAATTTTGTTTTCAAGTGTGATGTGTTTATAGCCATTTTCCGGTAGTTAAGTGCTTTGATGATGATTATTTCAGTTAATCGCTTTGTAAGTACGTTAATATCATCACAGGTGTTGAAGTCATCATTTATGATTTCAAGTTGAATTGTCGATTCCTGCAGCCCCAAAGCCTGCAAACCATAGTGCTTAATTCAGTGCTTAATGTCGTCTATATGCAATCTCTTACCTACATCAATTTGAAATTTTGTATCAACACATATTTTTTGTATGTTAAGTTTGACTGCATGAAAACAAAAAAAACATTCCTTCATGCAAGTTATAATTTATTGTTTTTCATATTTAGTTAACAGCTTGCAATATTTATAGTACTTTGACAATATTTAATTGTTTATAAGTAGTATTACAAATACTTTCATAGCATCACAGCTTTTGAATTTTTTATCATTTTGTTTTGTCAGTTTAGGCAACCACAGAAATGCATCAGTGCTTAATTCAGTGCCTAATTTATTTTTATCTGGTGTTTCTTATGACATCATTTTGAATTGTATATACACATTCTTTTATATATTTAATAAAATCCTGTTTTGGTCTGTTCCATCATACATTTCCTTTTAACTTTCCTATTTTCACTTTTTTACTAATAAAAAGAAATATACCACTGAACATTTGAAGAAGGAAATGTTATAATAGCCCAGTTTAATCATCTGTTTACATGATCATGACACATAGTGATTCAGTAGCTGACAGATCCATGGTGTTAAAAAATAATTTGTACCCAAATTTGAGGCTTAAAATTGGGGGGTCGTCTTATACACGGGGTCGTCCTATACACGAGTAAATACGGTAAGGTATAGGAATGGCGCTTTGTCCATCGTCCGTCCGGCCGTCCGTTAGCAGGGCACAAATAGTAACTGCTGGTTCTAGAAACTTCTAAGTGAACATCCAAGGAGTTCAATAAGAAATCTCCTTGGAAACCTGAAATTAGGTCACACTGACCAATATCCGCTGAGCTATGGGGCTAGAAAGTACCCCCCAGAATAATAAAAAATATAATACAAAACCTCCAATATCTTGATAATAAATGCATGGATTGTCATGAAACTTGCTTTGAATATTGACCATGACTAGTTTTGTCAGTTCCTGAAAAGTGGTGGCGCCACCTGTATTTTTTGTTATTTTAACAAATATTTTTCTATTTTTTTACTATAAAATGACAACAATCATGTCAGTTTCTCAACTGTAATTACATCTAATGTCCTAAAACCTGGTGTGTGTATTGTCCACAAGTGGATGCCATATAGTAATCACCCTGTTTGTCTGTCTGTTTGTCTGTCTGTCTGTCTATCCGTCCATCCACACAAATGTTTCCAGATGATAACTCCAGGTTGTATTGACACAACTTGACTTATGTATGGCCCACCACTAAAGTAAGAACCTATATGATTTTGGGTCAGGAGGTCAAAGGTCAAGGTCACAGGACTCATTTATTTAAAAAGATTATGGCTGCATTTTAAGCCAAGCTTTTCATCCCAAACTTTCCATTTTGCGCATTTAGCTGACTTGCCTGTATGGGGAGAGCATAAATGTATTTGGGGTCACATGGTCAAAGGTCAAGGTCACAGGGGCCATCTGTTCACAAATTAGTTTCCAGATGATAACTCCAATTTAGATTGACCTTTTAGTTTCAAATTTAACTTATATATGACTCACCACTAAAGTAAGAACCATGTCAATTTTGGGGTCCAACGGTCAAAGGGCAAGGTCGCAGGACTCATTCTTTAAAAAGAATGCATATGCATTTGAAGCAAAACTTTTCATCGCAAACCTTCCATCTTAAAGATATTGCTAAACTGCCAATAGGGGAAGATTCTGTTCAATTTTTGGGTCATGAGGTCAAAGGTCAAGGTCACAGTACCCACTTATTTATAAAGATTGTGGATGCATTTTAAGCCAAAGTTTTCATCCAAAACCTTCCATCTTGCACATACAGCTGAGCTGCCAATAGGTAAGAACCAGATTGATTAGGGGGTCACAAGGTCAAAGTCATCGTCACATCTGTCCACATATTTGTTTTTGGATGATAACTCCAGTTTGGATGGACATATTGGTTTCAATTTTGACTTATATATGACCTACCAATAATGTTAGAACCCTTTTGATTTTGGGGTCATAAGGCCAAAGGTCAAGGTCACAGGACCCACTTCTTTAAAAAGATTGTTGATGTATTTTTAGCCAAACTTTCTGTCCCAAACCTTCTATCTTCAAGATGTTGCTCACCTGCCAATAGTGAAAGTAACATATGGATTTTGGGGTCACTGGGTAAAAGGTCAAGGGGGCCATCTATCCACATATTAGTTTCCAGATTATAACACCAGTTTGGTTTGAAATATTGGTTTCAAACTTGACTTATATATGGCCCCCCACTAAAGTAAGAACTTTTGATTCTGTGGTCATGAGATCAAAGGTCAAGGTCACAGGACCCACTACTTTAGAAAGATTGTGGATGCATTTTAAGCCAAACTTTTCATCTCAATCCTTCCATCATTGACACGTGGTGTACCTGCCAATGGGGGAAGTTTCCTTTTGATTTTTGGGTCACTAGGTCAAAGGTTAACCTCACAGGGCCCATCCATTCATAAATTAGTTTATGGATGATAACACCAGTTTGGGTAGACAGCTTGGCTTCAAACTGATCACAGGACCAATATTTGGGAAAACCTCATAAACATATATCCTTATAGACAAATGCAGCTGAGCATCGAGACTCATGGATCCCTAGTCCTTAATATCTTGAAGGAACCAAGAATTGACCCACTTTTTGGTACATTAGGAGATTTTTGGGACATCTAACAGTATGCCGAATGTCGGATTGATAGGTCAGGTTCAACTTTGACAAAATGAGCTTGTCTGACAGATGGACATATGTAAGGACATGTACGTACTGTCAGATGACAATGGACAACGACATTCCTCTAAGAAACTTTGTTCCTCTAAGAAATGAAGGAAAAACATCAATTTTTTTTAAAACCTATTTTCACACTTCAGGACTGACTAATATCAAAACCACTCATCTGTTTTCCCTGATATTTACCATTAATATTCCTCTATATAGTTCCTATGTACATGGCAGAAATTAGTTCTGTATTATATAATTTAAAAAGTTATGGGATCAAACATTGTGCATTTTGTAAAAAATCAGGAAAGATATTAGATCACTTGACATAAAAAATGTTAAAGCTAAGGACAGTTGTTACATAATCCCATCACTAAGGCAAGCCCTCTCTCCACTGAGTTGAGCTTGATCAGGCTGTCTGCAGGTAATACCTCAGGGAGCCTTTTTCTCCCCTCCCCCCCCCCCCCCCCCCCCCATTCTGTTGCCAGACCTGTACTATGAACTAGATGAATCTTATAGTTCAACATTTTTTTCAGCAACGAGCAGTAAGAACAGAGACCCCTTCCCCACGCACCCCTTCAATAAAAAGGACTAATAAACAAGATGAATCTTATAATTTTAATGTTAAATAAATTCTTTTTGTTGAGACTTGGACAATTTTGGATTTTTTAAAGGAAAAAAAAATGTTCAGGAATTTAATCCTAATATTCAAATGTGATAAAATATTAGGATCTAATGTAAGTGCTAAATGACAAGATTTAAGAAGATATAAATACTTGTAGCATTTCATTCATATCTCTTAAAGTTGGCGGGGCCTAGGTGTGAATAACACTGGTATTAAAATTAGTAATATTGGTCAAACTTTGTGGGATTAATTTTTAACTCATATAGCCATACGTTTAACTTTTGTAAACTTAATTACCTTCACACATTATTTGTTTATGAAATGTTACTTTTATATAAATCTTACCGTAGGCCCATTTCCCCCCTTGTTGCATCACTAAATGGTTTAGCTCATGTCAATTTTTCTATAATTTACAGAGTTTCATTTTAGCAGGGCCATTTTCTCATAGCTTTTCAAATGATAATATTCATGAAAAACCAAAAGAAATAAAAATATTTCGTAGTTAATAATATTTTTCAAAATTCAGCTGAGCGATGTGATCCATGGGTCCATTGTTTCATCATAAAATTGTGATGAAAAAATTCATAAGACCAGGGGGAATATGACAATAATAGAATTGTTTTGCTAAACAGGTAAAGGCACATCATAACAATATATAAAGCCAAAATTGTTGTCAAAATTCATAAAAGTGCTGGTCAGTAGAGATAATCCATTTCTTTAAAATAAATTATACATCAAATATATTGTAGATTACTTATATTCTGTACAGAAATTCTACATTCCAGTCAACCAATAATTGCTGATCAGCGTTCATGATAACTATATATATATAAATATATATATATATATATATATATATATATACAGCCTTGTTATCAGTAAATATATCAACGCTGAACAGCCAAGAATATTAAAACTTTTTTTTAAATAATTTACTTTTTTCAGGTAAAAAATGATGCTGATCAGCGCATTCTGATAAGGTCATTCTGATAGGGAATTATATTTATTTTTATTTTCCCTCCTCCTCCCCAACACTTTTTTTTTGTCTGAGAAACTATTTTAAATATCTAAGGCCTAATTACACTTTGTTAAGGACAGCCTCTTTACAACAAGTTAACGATAACTGTCTGCTTAGAAACACATATCTTTTGATATACCAATAAACCAAAATTATAAACTGACTTGACTATATGCCTGATGTATAGTTGCACGATGAAACACAGAAACTACTCACAAACATAGATATAAGACATACAACCCCAGCCCAAACTATAATCTGAGTTATTTATAAATCTAAAGCTGTGTTATTTTTGTTATATTAACCTTATAAGAGTTAAATAAGATCAATTATTGTAGTATGATGAGGTAGATATATACTAGATACTAGATGAGATATATATATATATTTATATATATATATATATATATATATATATATATATATATATATATATATATATATATATATATATATATAGTTATCCATGACAAGACAGCACGTGTGAATGACGATACACTAACTGATTTTTTATTTGTTTTCAGAAGACTCTGTCCACAAAGCTTTTAATGAGAAATGATTAAAAAAAATGAATCATATCATCCATACGTATCTGAATAGGCTGACCGATACTCAGCCCTAGGAAAGACACAAATCTTTCCCGGCCAATAAGCCTAAGATATTTTTTAAACCTTATATTAACTTCAATAGTGCTATTATACATCTTAATCAGAAGAATCTAGTGATGGAAGTTTGTTTATAATAAAGACAAAGAGCTTTTTATATGACCTAGTGTGATAAAATTTAATTTGCCAGTATTTACCAGCAAATGCCAGTATTTTTCAGTAAAAAGTGGCATTTCCCAGGATCCTTATGGTAATCTTTTTGTTACTGTTATATTTTAAGTTTAATTTTGTTGTGTCTAAGAATGAAACGTTTGAACTGTGTGTCACTATGAAACTGTGATCCTCCTTTATTCTGAGGTACAATATATTTCACTCAATATATTTCATGCCAGTGAATTTTGAAGTTAATATTACCCAAAACTTGTGTACAATATTTAGTCTCTGTGCCCTGAATTAGCAAGGTTTAGAATGAGGTCATTGATATCGCCAGAATTAAACATATTATGACATTATAACAAGCAATGTCACAATATATCTTACTTTATTCTACTTTATATTTTGTACAGTTAAAGATCAAATAAAGGAATAATAAGAAAATATTTTTATTTCATAATGTCAGTGACAAAGAGATGCTAAAGAAGGTAAGGCAATATCAATATTGTCAACGACAGACAGTAATTAAAAAATTGTAAATAACTGTTGAAATAAAAGTGCTTGTAATTCTAGTTTATGCCTTGTCAGCTACATAACGCCTAATCTGTCAGAAATTTTGCAGCAGCAAATGCTGTGACACTTGCATTTCATAAATTTTATAGGATACATGTATCCAAGATTTTATGTGATATGATATATAATATGAAATGACAATATTATAACATATACTAAAACTGACAATTCAAAGAGTTTGCTTTATTTTAGCTGAGCTGACTTTCAGTCATACTGAATTAAAGTGATAGGGCTTTGTCAATCATCCTTCCATCTTGCCAGCCGTCTGTCACTGCCACAAATCATAGTCAGTGTTGCAAGCATGGTTTTCTGCATATTAATTGTTCAAGGTAACACATATCTTATAATTACAGCTTAAACTTCACGGTTAATAGGCCTATATTTGTGTCATTTGTTCACACCTTGCATGCCTGTAGGTTGACTGAGTAAACCTGATTACGGATCTTAAGTTTTATCAAAATTTGAAGGAGATGTATTATATTACAGTATAAATATCATTAATTTGGCACACATGATCCTGTAAATTCATATTTAATATTTGGACATTTTTTTTCTTTTGCAACGTGATTATTATATATATAAAAAAATTATATATATTATTATTATATATATATAAATTAATTTATGAGGCCCCCCCCCACACACACACATACAGAATACACTCCCTCCGTTTTAAAATGCTCCAAAGCACAGGCAAGTTGAAACTGAACCTTGTGCAGTTTGACTCCTTGTGCAGTTATACATACACACATTGGCCAGTGGCTCTGTCCCTGCTCAGCTGCAAGCAGAAGCACCCAGAGCTAACAGTATATAGGTCACTTGTCAGTGTCCCAAGCAGCAAGAGAAGTAGTTCCCTCTGTGTGCCAGGTTATCCACTGTGACAAATGACCAAGAAGGGCCCCCCTGAGTAGCTGATGACATACACAATCTGGCAAACCCCCTATGCTTCTGTCTCCACAGCTACAGCGTGTGTGTCATGAATATGGATGACAAGAGACCTACTTTCAGGTTTCCAAGGTAACAGACAGACAGACAGATGGCCAGACAGCCGGACAGACGACGGACAAAGAGTGATCACTATAAAATTTTAAAAATACTTATTAAAAAAAATTTATGATTAAAAGCATGTTACATGAACAACAATATATCTTATTAAACCTGTATTTTTAATGATAGTGAAGTGTTTGTGAGAGAGAGAAAGAGAGAGAGAAACAAACAAAATGTGAATTCACTAGTATGTCTTTTACTATGTTTGGAAATTGATATTTTTTAAAAATTGAATAATGTTAAAGCATACAAAAGATAGTTTATCTGCTATAGACAGGATAAATCACCTGTATAATATTGGTACAGTGCAGACACATTCCTGCTACAGGTGGCGCTGGCACAGAGGTCTGACACATGCAGCGGCCCCAGTTGTATGCCGGGGTAATCCCATTGTAGTCACATGACGGCCCTCTACTGGTGCAGTTGCCACAGACAGTGCAGAGCGTTGAGAAGTCCTGGCAATGCTTGAGACTAAGTGACTGCAGCAGGTCTGTCCAGTCACTCAGGCTGTGTACAAGGCTGACTTCCTGGATAACAGCATCTGTAAAAACATGGTGATAAAGTTATGTAATAAAGCAGGTATAATGAGTCAAGTCTGTTAATTATAACTTTATATTTATACATACTGAAAACATATACCATATCCATAATACTTATTTTGACATATCTATGATTATCAGTAGGGCTTTCAAGATAACAGATATCTAGGATTATCATGATAACTTACAGCTGCGATAATAGTATCTTTAACTTCCGTGTCATTGTGATATCATAATATGTTTTGGGATGGCCATTTGCAACATCCAGTTCAGAAATCATTGGACAGTGAGAAACTGTCAACACATCCAGGCTAATCAGTATTTACCTTTTTACTATAAATAGAATCAAACATCATATCTTGGTCATGGATTCTCAGTGCTTTTGTTTTAACTAAGTTTTACATAAACCCTTTTGTAAAATAAATAAAGTTTGTCGGTGACTTTTGAAGTAATAACGTAATGCATGGTAGGAGGCCAGGAGCATAATTATGTATATAAGGCAGGTTTGTGTGTTGTAATGGGACTATTAGACTCAACGGTAGAGGCCCAAACATCTATTACCAAATGCAACAACAAAAAACAACAAACAGAGGTAATTTTCGACCTACCGTAGATCCGCGTTTTGCCGCCGCACGTCGTCTAATGGCCGCACCCCATGTTCGTAAAATATCTGGAAGGCTCCTTCACTAGAGTAAAAATTCCCTAAACCTTACTTAATGGCCGCACCACATTCTCACACCGTTCCATTGCCGAGTGGTGTAGGGGAACACAACGAAAACGTGCTTTTCTTAAACGCTAGGCTGCAGCTAGGAACGCTGCGGTATGCTGATATGTGGTCAGGCATAACAGTTTTGGGAAACAGTTGCAACTGTGTATTTTGCTTTGCTTTGCAAATTAATTAATTTAATTCATTGGTTTAACAGCCTGATCTACCCGATTAGAATAGATGACTCATCTAAGACGAATCCTAGTAGGGCCATGAAATTAATTTGACACATCATTGAATGTCAGAGAATCTTCAACTTGGCTAATTAAAGTTCAATGAGACATCAAAGCATTGTATGGCACGACGGTTATTTAAATATTATTTAGACATTATACATCATTGGTCATTTAACAACAAAACATTTAAATAAACGACACCCGCGTCGGTGATCATATTGCCAGAAGACCTCGGGTTGTGCTGATCATAATATATGCAAAATGGTGTCCGAACCGTCAACCGGCAAAACATACCACATAAAATGATTATGGAACTAGCGGGCCTTGGGGTACCTTGCGCCTTTACCCTGGCTAATTAAACTTCAATGGGACATCAAAGCCAACGGTACTCTTTGTGATGACTTTTATTTACACTCTGTACAACGTCGGTCAACCTTGACAAAAACTTTGAATAAACAAATCCCGCGTCGATGTTCAGACAGCCTGTACGCGTACTCCCAGGGTCCTGCTGATCATAATATATGCACACTGGTGCCCGAACCGTCTGCTAGCATTACGTGCCATATTTAAGGATTACGGAACTAGCTGGTGAGGATATGACCTTTGAGCGCCATCTATTGACAATGTGATGAACGAAGAAGTATCTGAACGTGAACGCAGGTTTAATTGCCGAAGAACGTACGGTCTTTGATTATCTTTTGTTTTACAGTTTATTTTAAAAGAAATGATATGCACAAGAAATATCTTAAAATAATGTTTTACCGGTATTGCAGCCATACTCAAATATAGGTACAACCGTTAGTCTGGTTAGAGTGCATAATTTGGCGAGTGAATATCGATCTTTTATCACTCATTGCGTGAAAATGGCCGTGGTTTAAAACTGACTCAGAAAAGTTTTATAATACATATGAGAATGATTAAAATATCAATATTACATTTAATAAAATTAACAATGAATAAAATTAATATACAAATATGCAGTATCATAAAATATATACGTTCTCAGTGTTCACTTCCTCCTTCCTCAGCCTATTATCGCCCATTGCGCCTCGGCGGGCCGTCCAGTCTCATGTACATCTTTGAATTTAGCTTAACCCGCGTTTAATAGCCGCATCCCTTGTCGAGAAATATTAGTCAGGATTTTTAGCTGCAAGTCTTATTTTATGGCCGCGGCGGCAAAACGCGGATCTACGGTATTACTGCACACTTACATGCATAAAGTGGTTGGTTTGTTCAGGAAATAAACTCACAAAGAATGTGGAAACTGGCTGAAATTTGGTGGTCTTTAGTCATGTACAGCTATACAGCTCTACTATCCCCTGAAGTTGAGACATCGGTGGAAATCTGTTAATTCTCTGTTCGAGGCTCTGGTGAGGACTGAACTAGGGACATTAAGGCTACATCTGGTTATGTCTCTTACCTGACCCAGTCTGTCTGACCTCTGTCCATCCAAGCCTTGATGACAACACAGCATACTCAGTGATGGCTGTAATAATGCTGTACACACTCACCAGATGGCGCACCACTTCAACCATACCCTTCTCCTCCTGGTTATTCAGGATTTCAATCTTTCCACAGCATATCTGTACCACAAGCTCATTTCCCCCAGCTTAACACAAGCAAATGAGATTGGATATAAAAACAGGAACTGTAAAATTACTGTGGTTCAAGAAAAACCTACAACTTACATCATACAAGTGACCCTGGGGTCATGAAGCTCAGCCAACTAGGAAGACATTCATTAAAGGAATGTTATGATATGAAAGCCAAATTTTGTAGGTGTATCTCCATTCAACTGAAGTACAGCTCGGAGGATATGGGTAACAGAGCCCCAATTTTAGTTTCCAAAGAGATTTTTCATGGACCTCTGTGGATGTAAAGTTAGAAGATTCTAGGTGCAATGGTTAAAATTTGTGCCCTCATAATTAATGAACGACCGCATCTTTGAAGGTCTAAAAGTAAAAAAAATGCGTAAAAATTAAAAAAACAATCCATATTGCGCCACCAGTCTGCAGGAACTGATGAAAAATTGCATGATGAATATGTATATAAAAAAATCATGGTGATCACTGCGTCAGTTGTTAAGCTACTGGAAATTTTGTAATAAATTTTTAATGATGGGTAACAGAGAACTAATTTCAGGTTCCCAAGGAGATTTTTCATGGTCCTCCCTGAATGTCAAGTTACAAGATTCTAGGTCCAGCGGTTATGATTTGTGCCTGGTAAACTGATAGATATATGGACAGACAGACTGACACGGGACAAAGACTGATTGCTATAGCTCAGATGAATTTCAGTCAGCTAAGTTAATCAGATGAATTTCAGTCAGCTAAGTTAATAAAATCATATATAAAAGATGAATTTTTCCTTGAATATTGTTGGTTGCTCTTGTATGAAAAATGAAAATTATTATATATACTAAATAAATGTTGATGACCAAAAAATCATTTTGAGGTTTTCTTTCTAAATGAACTTATTTAATATGCAGTTGGGTATGCATGTTTCATGGATAAATTTTCATTCTAAGAGAACAGAAATGACCAATGACATATTTAAACTGTCAAGAAGTAAAAAAAATTATCATAACAACTAAGCAACTGAGTGATCTCCACTTAAAAGCACAATAAATCATTTGACAAACCATTACCTTTTTCCACACCAACATAGACTTGGCAGGCAGACAAATGGAAGAAAAGCCCTTGTTTCCATAGTAACACTGGCTTAATGACCCTAAGAAAGCTGGCAATGATCCGAGTGAATGCCCTTTCAGGTAGTCTTCTGTTGAAAACGTAGTTCTTCTTGATGTTAAACCCAGGGGAAGACATCATCTCCTGCCTCTTTTTAAGACAAAAATAGTTAAAGATTATGATATTTTTGCAGAAACATATATTATTATATGGTAAAAACTAAATCTTTATATTTGTTCAACTTGCTTAATAAGAGATCAGATTAGATATTTTTTTGCTACATGTATGTAATAAAAGTATTACACACAACAGTATGTCTTGACTAGCTTGAAAAAGAAAAAAAATTCATAAAAATGTATAAGAAAAGTTAGTTGACAACAGATTAGTTTTCAGTAAAGAATCAGTTTAGTTCACAATTTGCTGTCATGTAGGTAAATTTTTTTTAGCATTCTAAGCATTCTCATTCTTTAGCAATATCTTATGGTAAGTCAATTCAAAAGATGGTAAGAAGTCCTGACTATTCTTCCCAGTTGTTTGAATAACCCTATTAGGTAAATTCCTTTCCAAGCATTGATATTTCCTCTCCCACACAGTGACAGTGTCAAGACACTCTATAACTGGTATATAAAATTTTAGCAGCACTGGTAAGCCTAGACCAAACCCTTGTCTCCTTAAAAAGTATGGGCATTGTTGGGCCTTCTTTGTACAATAATTTACATCTTCCTCCCACTTCAAACTTGATGATTTATGGATACCTAAAAATTTAAATCAGTCAACAAATTCTACTGCAGAACCATAAATTTCTATGGGCAAGATCTCTGATCTTTTATGCTGAAAGTCTATGATCATCTCCTTTGTTTTCCCAACATTCAACCCTAAGTTGTTTCAGAGCACCACATAGTTAATTGTACAATTTCATGACAGTATTCAGTACTATTCATTTTCGTTCCCTCCTCTGATAAGCCCAGTAACGGTTGTGTCATCTGTAATTTTCACTGTTAGACAATTATCAGATTTAGGCACTCAATCATACATAAATAAAGAATATAATGTTGGTGATAATACAAAGCCCTGGGGTGCCCCAGTATTTAGAGACAGCTCTTTAGAAATGTCATCACCGATCTTAACGACTTGTGGACAATTCAATAAAAATTGAATTGTTATCCAACTGCACATATTTGAATAAGACCTAGTTCAGTTAAATTAAGATTAAGTTTCTGAGGGAGAATTGTACTGAATGCAGAACTAGAATCAATAAATAAAATTCAAGAATAATTAGGCTTTTTCCTATCGCGATGTTAGGGAATATTTTGCAGTGTTATCTAAACAGTGTCATCTGCAATAAGCAAACTGGAAAGGATCTGAAGTATCTGGAAAGTGTACACTTCTGCGTCTTTACCATGCAAACACCTTGGAAAAATCTAAGTTAATCAACATAAAGTTGCATAAAGTGAGTATTATCTGGAATCTGACTTTTTTCCATGTAGTGTTCAAGTGTGGCAAATTCCTTTACGGTAACCCTTCTGTGTCCCCTGGCCAGCCAGCCCTGAGTAACGTCTAGTCACCATGGTAACATCAGAAAGATTACTGACCATGCTACAGTAAACTGCATGACTGCATTTCAGTATAAACTGGGTTTAAAAACAGTTTCAGTTAAAAGGAACCACTGATGATTAACTACACTGGCTAACAATTAATTTGTGACTTTTTATTTGACAAAAACAGAGGAATTCGAAGACTTATAGCTTCTATCACTGCAAATAAAACTATATTAATGAATTTATATGAACAAAAAGTATAAATTAAGTAATGAAATCTTCTTAACAACTTTATCAGCATCAATCTTTTTCCAAAGGTCAATAGGAGACAAGTTTAGGATATGAATTATTTCTAATTTTTCTTGCTACTTAACCTGTTTCTTGGAATCTGATGTTAGCTCAATGAATAGATTAAAGACACTAACCTTGGTCTCTGAAGGCTCTCTGAGGGTTTGAGGGTCTGCTAGGTAATATTTGGGGTCAGTGGTTGTCTGGCGACACCTTGTGGGAAGCTGAAGAACCAACTGGACACCCAACATCACTCTCAGTAACAGTCCAAGCTGAATAAACAAAAAATGAGTTATAACTAAGGCAACACAACACATCCATAAATATACAGTAAAAGCAAATTGTTTCAAGATACCTTAAATCAAGTTACCTACTTGTGTGGGATATATTAATACCATTATAAAACCCCCCCATTCCCTCCCTGTGAATGGTGGTTTTGTTAGTAAACTGTTGTGATCTTTTCTGTATTAATGAGAATTTTCTCTGTTAAAGTTTATACGCCAGAGTAAGCCAACCGAAAATTTTCCCTTATTAGGCCTATTATCGCCCATCCCGCCTCGTTCCCGTGTATCTAGGTCACACTTCCGTTACCCATAATCACATTTTCGAAGGCGTAAGGAAGAGGACTGGGAGGGAGCGATGTTTGTAATACAGAAAAGCTCACAACAGTTTACTAACAAAACCACCATTCACAGGGAGGGAATGGGGGGGTTTTATTACGTAAACATAATTGTGAGCTGTTTCTGTATTAATGAGAAAAAAACAGACATGCCTTGGGGAGGGAGCACCTACCTGTAACGCTGGAACGAGGAATCTCAGTGCGGTGATGGAGCAGCAGTCGACGTCGGTGGCGGAACCGACGGAGAGGAAGAAGATGGCCGGGAAAATTGTAGGACCTCACCAGACGCGATCACAGGGCCCATGGAGTAGAGGCCCGAAGCCTGGAGCTGAACATCTTTCAGATAGAAGCGTGTGAACGTAGATGGGGATTTCCAGGATCCCTTCTTGACCAACTGATTGGGTGAAATCCCGGAGAAATGGGCCAAGGAAGTAGAAATTGCCCGAATGTCATGGGCCTTGATGTGAAATTGGTCCAATGTGGATTGAGAAGCTGATTCATATGCGGCGACGATAGTAGCTTTGAGCCACGAACTAATTGTGATAGGGCTAATCTCCTTATTGGAAGATGTGACTTTTGTAGAAATAAACAACTTCTTGCGCCCCCCCCCCCCCCCCCCCCCCCCCCCATAAAGGATGAGTAGCCTTAAGATAATAACGCAACGCATGAACCGGGCAATTGGTAGCCCCATAACAGTACTGACCGTTAGGGAGGGCCGGAATGTGCCAAGCAGACGGAGGGTCATCGAAATTTTGATTTTTCCTATAAAAATCCGGTGGAAAATGTAGGGTGGCCGACGAACCGTCGGCCGCAATTGCGTGAATTTCGAATCAGCCACGAGGGCATGAAGCTCAGAACGGCGACCAGCCGAGGCAAGAGCGAGGAGGAAAACCGTTTTCCGAGACAAATGGAGAAGATGGGCCGAACGCAACGGCTCATAAGGGGGTTCCCGGAGGTGACTTAAGACGACGTCCAGGCGCCAGGAAGGCGCAACATACCGTGGACGAGACGCACGGGCATGAACCTCCTTGAGAAAGTCCGACACCAACGGGTGATGAAGGACACGATCGTGACCCAGCGGACGGAGCACCGACAGCAGGGCGGCGCGATAGCTACGCAGAGAGGGATAGGATAAATGTTTATCCTGCAGTAAGAACACGAAAAAATCCAAAACAGCCGCAAGAGACGGATCTAAAGGGGAGATTCCGCGGGAAGACGCCCACTCCGTGAAGAGACGCCACCGGGAGTCGTAGATGCGGTCCAAAGAACGGCTACGGGGAGCCGAGGCAAGGAGAGCAGCCGGACTTGAAATGCCCTGATCCTTGAGGTGTCCGATGAGAGCACGCATGCGCATAGAGGGCACGACCGAAACGAGCGACGCGCGCGAGGGAACGACGGGAGCGCGATGCAGTGGTAGTATAAGCGGGGGGCGAGAGAGAAGTGAGCACCACAGAGGAAACAATGGAGCCGCAGGATGAAACGCAAAGAGAAACCGGTGAGACCACCCGGACGGCGGCGTGTCGGGGAGACGGTCACGAGGGTGACGTAGACGCGTCTCGGAATGCATGAGAACGGGGGGGAGGGGGACGGAAAATCGAACAGATCGAATTCCGGCCGCCCCAGGCAAGCGAAAACACTCCAAATAACCGGGAGCGGAAGGAGCGGCGGGGAAGGAAGAGACGCCGGATGACGGGAAAGGGCGTCCGCTAGGATGTTCGACACCCCCCGGAAGATGGGATGCACGAACTGAAGCCCGGAGAGAGAGGCATAGATCGAACAAAAGGTAAGTCTCCTGCATGAGCAAGGGAGACCGAGTACCGCCCTGCTTGTTGATATATGCCACAACCGTGGTATTGTCGGTCCGGATGAGAATGTGACGTCCGATCAAGCGGGGAGACCAGTGGGAGATCGCGCTACGGACGGCACGCAGTTCTAGGATACCGATATGGAGCAGACGTTCCCACTGGGACCACATCCCGTAAGCGCGAAGATCGGCGAGATGGGCCCCCCAACCGAGGAGAGACGCATCGGTATAGACACCGGGAAAACGGAACGCCGTGCAGGAGAAAGGAAAGGTCCATCCAGGGACGAAGCGACCGCCAGGTGCTCAAAAACAGGAGGATCGTAGGACGAACTGAGGTTAACCGGAGAAGGCCGTGACGGCACAAGATAGACTGAATCGGACGGAGGTACAGACGGCGGAACGGGATGAAAGACGCGGCCCAGTTGAGAGCACCGTGGAGAGAAGCCGCAGTGCGCGAGTCTACACGGCGCTGCGTGAGAAAGGAACGAATTAGGCGGCGGAGTTTTAGAGCAAAGTCGCGCGGGAGCGACGCTGTGCCGGACTCAAAGTCGAGCGTGACACCCAGAAATTGGAGGGACTGGGTGGGAGTGAGAAGAGACTTCTCCGCATTGACCAGGAAGCCGAGGGTCCGAAGTAAGATGAGAACCCAGGAGCGATGCGACAGTAGGAGGGAGCGATCGGCCGCAGGGACCAGCCAATCATCCAGATAAGGGAGCACAGAAATGCCCTGGGAACGGAGATAACTCGTGACCGTGTGAACCAACATGGTAAAAATCCAGGGGGCCACGTTGATCCCGAACGGGAGGGCCGGGAATTGATAAACGCGGTTCTGATACGCGAAGTGAAGAAACGGTTGAGACGAGGGATGGATGGGAACGTGAAAATAGGCATCTGTAAGGTCTATCTTGAATGCCCAATCCATCCGCCGAACAATGCGGAGCACAGCATGGATATTGAACATCCGAAACGGGGGCGGACGGATGAACGAATTGAGGCGCTTCAGGTCCTTGATCGGGCGCCAACGGCCGTGCGGTTTGGGAACAAGAAAAAGGCGAGAGTAAAACCCCACGGTGGAAGGGGAAACCTCGAAAATGGCCCGTTTGTCTAACATCGATTGAATGGCCTCCTCCAAAGCGAGGCGTTTTGCCGGATCGGGCATAGGCGGAGTGAAGAACGGGTGCAATGTGACGGGAGGTGCGTGCAAAAACGTAAGACGGAACCCGAACTTGACGGTGCTGAGAATTAAACGCTGTGAGGTGATACCCGCCCACGCGGAAAAATGGGCGCTGAGACGAGCGCCGACCGGAGCGATAGAGTCATTTCTTGGTCGAACCTCGTTTAGAAGAGCGACCACGAAAAGGCTGAGAACGGCCGGAACATCCGGAAGGACGGGAAGACGTAGCAGACGCGCGCCGTGGCTGAGTGGAAGCCGCAACCGGAGGCCAAGGGCGGGGAACGCGGAAGGAGGGCCGAGGCGCAAGAGAGGCCGAGCGGAGGCGGGCCTGACGATCGGAGCGCTCGAAGGCGCGGTCAAAGAGAGGCCGTAAGTGGCCGCCAAACAGCAGGGAACCGGTAAAAGGTTGACAATAAAGTTCGGTTAACTCCGCCTGAGTAAGCTCCGGCTTGAAGTGTTTTAACGACTGAATGCAAGCCGTGCGGCGTAATAAGATGCAATTTTCCACCAGGCGCCAAACGACCTGATTTAACACAGCGCAAGTATGGGCAGAAGCCTGCCAGATGTCGTTGAGAGTGAGCGTGTCCGGAGAAACGGGGAGCAAGCTAGTGACAGCCTGCAAGTCGTTAACCATCTCGGCCGGCCCCCTCCAGATCTGACAAGTGACGATCGGAAAGGTGGACAGAGGACGGAAATAAAGACTTTCCGTCCGCAAACGGCTGTTCCAGGCCGGACTCGAGTCGCATGGGAGCCGACGGAATATCCAGGTTATCAGGAAAAGGGAGCAAGCGATCGAAACAGGTAGCCCGGTACCCACGGGGATTCCAGAGGGTACCAGGGGACCAAGGTTTCTCCGAACCCGGCGGAAGTGGGGTCCCAGTAGCAGTGGAGCGAGACCCCGAGACCACCGCGTGGTGCTCACGTAAGATAGCCCCCGTGTGTTCGGAAAACTCCATACACACGGCGGGCGCAGCCGAGGGCGACTGCAGGGCGGCAGGATTCAAAAAGGAACGGGCCGCCGACGTCGAGGAAGTCCGAGGTTGTAACCACCGGAACTTCGGACCAGAAGGGTTAGCCTCCTGGGTGGAGGTAGCCACTAGGTCCAGAAGCGCAGATTTGCGCGTACGCCAAGCCTGGCGTTGCAGCCCGTTCTCCAATCACTGGTCAGGCGCCAGGGCGGGATCGGCTGACTGAGAAGACGGGGACTCTGGAGAACCCCGGGTAGGGGGAGCCAGAGAGACCCGCTGAGCCGGAACAACCGGAGGCTGGAAACATGAAGCCGGGGAACGAGCAGCAGCAGGACCCATCCTGGAAGGAGCCAGAACCGGATCCGCCGGCCACACAGCAGACGGCGTCTGAAATAAAGAGCCGGCCGGCCGGGTAGTAACGGCGGGAGACGGAGGAACCGGCCGCCCTGAACGGAGGAAGGAGGGATCGACGCACTTTCCTGCACGCCAGGAAGGGCCGGGCGATCCAGCGGGACGGCTCCAGCCGGCCCCGGCGACAATGATGGAATTCGGCGAGGAGCCGGGGGCGACGAGAACGGCCGGGGAGAAAGGACCGGGGGCGGCGGGGAGGGCGCCGGGCGGACAGCTGCGGGTCTAGACGAATCGTCTAGATCCAACATCAGTGATGAACAAAACTGGGACAATTTATATAATATGGAATATGCAGATGAGCTGCCAGAACGGGAGGCTGTGGGAACGGGGGAAGATTTCCATTTCCGGGAATGAGAAAGCAACGATTTTACTGTCGAAACCACAGGAGAGGTGACAGGACAGGCGGGAACAGACGGTAAACGCAGCACGGCCGTGGTGCGGTCAACCAGGGTAGGCTCCCCCCCCTCCCTCCCGGAGACAACCACAGGGCCAGACAAGGGAAGAGCGGAGGGGGAACCCCCAGTAACCGGGGAATGAACCCAATCCTGGAACAAGGCCCACTTGTCAGTGGACCACGTCTGGCAATGGAAACAAGGATCAGCCGGACCACGGCAGGAGTCATTGTTGGTACGGCAACCAAAACAAGTAGGGTGGGAGTCCCATACCGGGATTAAAGTGCCACAAGCGACACAATAAGTGGGGTTCTCCATGGCGGGCAAGGGAAAATAAGAATAACTTAAAATCAGTTGGCAAACTCAAAACGACAAACCCAACAGTGGACGAATCTCGCAGCGCGGGATCACACGTCCATCATGGCGTACGCCAGAAGAAAATGTGATTATGGGTAACGGAAGTGTGACCTAGATACATGGGAACGAGGCGGGATGGGCGATAATAGGCCCAATAAGGGAAAATTTTCGGTTAGCTTACTCTGGCGTATTAACTTTAACAGAGAAAATTCTCATTAATACAGAAACAGCTCACAATTATGTTTACGTAATAAAACCTGCTTGTGTAGATAAGACCTCAAAATAAGGTTTTTCTGTAAATTAAATGAAGAAAGTCATTTTTCCCAATGTCATTTTTCTGAAAATGTCTTTACACTGGGATAGCTTTGAAGGGAAACTTTGTTATTCAGTCAAAATTAACTAGTAGCCGGAGATAATAAACATATTATTCAAAATGCATATGTGCCTTTGAACTACATGAAGAACAACCATTGGAAATCAGTTAAAAGCCAGGTATGATTAAAAAATTTGAAAGTTTGATGGAATAATTCATAAGATATATAGATAGATAATGTTTATTGCAGACTCATGGTCCATATGAGACAAATATACCAAAAAGTTATTTAAAAGAAATTGTTCAAACAATTACTTTTCAAAAGCAATCAATTGCAATTACAATTACTTTCCAATTTTAGAAAATGTAATCAATTACAATTACAGTTATCTGAAAAAGTAATTTCAAATAACATTACTTTTGGACCCAACTCTGCAATAAGGGCCCCAACATTTCAAAGTTTGCATTCAATGAATGCAGATTTCTAGTATTATAACTAATATCTTCAATTTAAGTATAACAAAAGAATGAGTTAGTACCCAAGTGTGCTCCAGGTAAAAATACTGAGTTACCTGAGTGTACTCAAGGTCCTGACACAGAGCTTTGTTCAGCAGCATGTTGTTACTCCACACTGGTGTCCCTGACTCCACGCCCCTGACCTCACAGCCCGAGGGTTGTGACGCTATTGCAGACAGTTTACTGGCCACAGACACAAACCATTCAGGATCCAAGACCACTAGAATCTCTCCTCGGTGCTCAACAAGTAGGATTTGTCCCTGGTATGACATACATTGATAAAATATAGGAATGGTTTACTTTCCTGTGAGGAAAAACACCACAAGTGTCCAGTGCTGACTGGGGTTAATGTTCACATGTGGCATCCTGCTTTGTCACACACAAAAATTATAGTCTCTCTGTATTCTGGCCAGTGCCAAAAAATAGCACTCTTTATTCAGGCCTATGGAAAAAAATTACAGTCTCTCTTTATTCAGGCCTGTGGCAAAAATTTACAGTCTCTCTTTATTCAGGATTGTGGCAAAAAATTACAATCTCTCTTTATTCAGGATTGTGGAAGAAAATTAATCTCTCTTTATTCAGGCCTGTTGCTGAACCCATCCAGTCAGAAAGCTTTACTGTCACAATAGGACAGCACCTAAAACTGTTGATCAGGCACAGAGTATCCACAAACAAACTCCACTTGTCAAAAGAATTAGATATATCATTCGTCATATAAATAAGTACAGACAAAATTTATAATGTATCAAAATGAAGCATATATGATGTTTGCAACATGCAAAGAATTTAATTATCAATACTGGAAATAAAATCCCTGTTCCTTTCTTTGCACATGGGTTTATACAATCAGCTTGCGCGATTTATTCAGTGACAACATGGAGTGCTCAAAGAAGTGTTATCACTATTATCATGAAGCATTGTATTTTTTAGAAAACTTTGCAATCAGTTACCTGACCTGAATTATGCTTGTTTACTGTAAAAAATAGAAGAATGCACACAAAATATCAATATGCATAAAGAGATAGGTTTTACCTTTTTCTGTAAGGAAGAAACAGCATGTTTGGCAGCCAGTGATATCTTCCCAAGGGAGTCCGTAAACTTGTTATCGTCTTCAAGCTCCCTCTTGACCTCAGCAAAGGTCATGACCTTCTTATTCATGACCTTGACCCTATGAATGGCCTCTGTTGTTTCAGGCTCTTTCAGGAATCTCTTGGAAGCTGTCCCATCATGGATTAAAGCAGTCACTTTTTCTTCAATCATCTTGACCAAACTCTCAGTCTGAAAATGTTACATTAAAGCCATATATCATCGAGTGTGACAATTCAAGCCTGGTGCCTCTACCATTTTAGGTTTCTGCCAGCTTAGACACTTTCAAGTTGAGCTAAGTTTCAAGTTTGCTAAATTTGAGCAACCTCATCTGAATTGACAAATAAATGTGGATCTCAAACAGATAAATTTATGTGAATGTATTTAGCCAGCATACCTACCGATTAATATGAAGTACATCATCCAAAACTAGTAATGCAATAATGTATTGCATTTAATCAAATTTGCATTTTGTTTCAGACCACTGGAGGCCAGCTGATTTCAAGTCCAGTTGATTCACAAAATTAGTTAAGTTCTTCCTAAGCCAGTTTGAGTTACATGACCATGGGCTATAAAGATAATACTTTTTTACCCTTACAGCAAAGAATATCATAATTAACTTCAAATTTCACCTTTTGATACTCTTATAAAACATAGATAAATTCAAACATTAATAGACAAGTTGCATTCTAATGTACTTAATATATTTTGCAGAAATAAATGATTTGTGAAATATAGCTTTGACATTAAAATTACCTTTTCTGCTTTGGTGGAATGTTGGCAGAATGAGATGATTGGCTGATCCTTCTCAACATAGTCTCGCAGTAAATCATACACTGTTAGCACATAGGATGCTGCTCGCAGGTCAGGAAAGGTTATATTGTCACCCTCAGAGATTCTTTTCCTGAAAATTGAATATGTCCATCATAATCTCTGTTAGTCTTCAAAGTGTTGTCAATGTATATAACCAACAGCAAGATGCAGCTGAGAAAAGGGTTCAAAACATGCACAGTTGATTGTGGTATGGTAAAGATACTGTTGTGACTATAAGACCTTTAAGACCTTTGACAAATATTATTTGGGATACTGAGATAACACCATTTTTGCCAAAGACAGTTAACATTGGCAGATGAACTTGTGACACATGGAAAAAGTTGTATTCCAACAAAACTTGAGGTTCATCTGAACAGTGATGTAGCCTTGACCTCCAGTCCACTTTTTAGGGACAGAGACAGGGACTTAGGCTCAAGGGCACTGGACTCAGACTTATAGTTGGACTCAGAGGTTAGGACTTGAGAAATCAGGCCACTTCCATGTCAAATCTAGTAGGATAAAGTTCTGTCACGTAATATAAAGACTTATATACAGCTGCAAACATCCAACACAGTATATGGAGTATAAAAAGACTATGTTTACCAAGAATTAATTTGGCATTAGAAGCCCAAAGTAATTTAACATTCAAGTAAAACCCATGATCACACTTACAAAAAAAACACCTGAAAAACTCATAATTCCATTTAAAATTTCTTTAATAAAAGATTTGTATTGCACTAGGACTCTGTATCTGAAGACTTTCAGTGATATAAGTTTATGTTTTCAAGGCTTTTTTGGCACAGCCTCCTTACACATTCTTTCTACAATCTGAGTCGCCATATTTTTTTTCTTTTCAATCATTGTTTTTCATGCAAAGGTCTTTCCTGACTAATTAAAACATACCTTGCACCCAATGAAAACAAAGATTTTTTCAGAAAAACTGAATACAAATTTTAAAGATCATTAAAGCTATTTAAAACCACAACTTTTTATGTGGATATTACAATTTTTTTACAAAGGATTTTAAGGTAATACAAGTGGCCCATGGGCCATGACGCTCAGCTGAATTCAAGGAATGTTGAACAATGAGCAAAATAACTGCCAGAGTGCAAACAAATCATGAATTTTGTGAAGAGTCCTTAGAAATGGGTTTCAGTGGGCTTTTGGACAGACAACAACTTCATTTGAAGGTCTCATAAACAGAAAAAAAAAATGCAAAAAAATTTGAAAAAATAAAGGGAGTGCCACCAGTCTGCAGGAACTGATGAAACACTCCAGGATCAATATATATCCAAAGAATCATGGCTATCAAGGCATTAGTTATTCAGATATTGGAGCTTTTGTTTGTATCAAATTTTTAATTATTCTTGGGGGTATTTATGAGCCCTATAGCTCAGAGAATATGGGTAACAGAAACCTAATTTCAGGTTTCCAAGGAGATTTTTCATTAGTCTCCATGGATGTGAAGTAAGAAGATTCCAGATTCAGCAGTTACAGTTTGTGCCATGTTAACAGATGACCACTTCATTCGAAGGTCTCATAAATAGAGTAAAAATGCCTAAAAAATTGAAAAAAATACAGGTGGCACCACCAGTTTGCAGAAACTGATGGAACACTCCATGATCAATATGCCTGCAAAGAATCATGGAGATCAATGCATTGGTTATTCAGTTACTGGAGCTTTTGTATCAAATTTTTAATTATTCTGAGGGGTACTTACTACGAAGGATATGGGTAACAGAGACCTAATTTCAGTTTTTCAAGGAGACTTTTCATAGACCTCCCTGGATATTAAGTTTGAAGATTCCAGGTCCAGTGGTTACGATTTTATGCCCTGTTTACAGATGACAGTTTCATTGCAGATCTGAAAAAAAGAGAAAAAAAATTTAAAAAATTGGAAAAAATACAGGTGGCGCCACCAGTCTGCAAGAAGTGATGGAACATCCCATGATCAATATTCATGCAAAGAATCAAGGTGATCAATGCAGGAGTTATTCAGATACTTGAGCTTTTCTATCAAATTTTGCATTATTCTGGGGGGTACTTTGGAGCGCAATAGCTCCATGGATATGGGTAACAGAGACCTTATTTCAGGTTTTCAAGGAGATTTTTCATGGACCTCCCTGGATGTCAAGTGAGAAGATTCCAGGTCCAGTGGTTACGATTTGTGCCCTGTTAACAAATGACAATTTCATTGCAGATCTGAAAATAAAAAGAGAAAAAATTGTTTAAAAATTGGAAAAAATACAGGTGGTGCCACCAGTCTGCAGGAAGTGATGGAACATCCCATGATCAATATTCATGCAAAGAATCATGGTGATCAATGCAGTGGTTATGCAGATACTTGAGCTTTTGTATCAAATTTTGCATTAATCTGGGGGGTACTTCGGAGCCCCATAGCTGCAAGGATTTGGGTAACAGAGACCTAATTTCAGGTTTTCAGGGAGATTTTTCATGGACCTCCCTGGATATTACGTTTGAAGATTCCAGGTCCAGCAGTTACGATTTGTGCCCTGTTAACAGACGGCCGGACGGACGACTGGTGATTGCTATAGCTCAGATGACTTTCAGTCAGCTGAGCTAAAAAACTGTATTAATATTAGAGCTTTGTGCATAACAACTAATTTTAGCCCAAAGGTGAAAATAATCTGGCCTGCCCTGCTCTGTACAGTAGAGAAAACTCACTACAATCCCAACAAAATATAAAACTAGATGTGTCGGAACGACACGAATGCCCCCGCCTGGGGCAAATTAGAAACATTTGTTAAATTTTGTAAATGTTTTTAAGTTCAGGAGGTGTCGTATGGTCAAAAGTAGGTCAACAAGGGCAAAATGCAAACTCGATCTGTAACAGGTCATTATCAAGCAACACACCAAAAATCAGACCAGTATCTGCAGGCATTGTGAAAAAAAATCCATACATGTGCATTTTTCATAAAAATTTCTGTCTTTCATGAAATTTTCTATGTTCAGGATCTGTCATATGGTAAAAAATAGGTTAACTGGGACGAAACGCAAACTCGATCTGTAAGTGGTCATTATGCGCCCACAGACCAAACATTAGGCCAGTATCTGTAAGCATTGCATTGTGAAACTAGAATATTAGCAAAAGCTGATAATCAGTTATAAATTTAAATTAGAGAGGTATGTACCATGTTTCATAACAATCCACCATATGCTTCCTGAGAGATAAGCTCCTAAGTTTTTTTTTCTATACTAAGCTCTGTGACCTGGAAAAGTAGGTCAAGATCACCCATCTTTGAACTTGACCAAGATTTTGTAAATATAATGCAATAGCACTGAAGAAATGAAGTTCCTGTGTTGAATACCTTTGGAGATATCCTGCACAAAAGGCCAAAATTGAAAAATCTGATAAAAATTCATTAAAAAATCAGAAATTGCAGGTGGCGCTACCAAAATTGTGCAGCTTGTACAGACCATCAGTCCCAATGATCATAATAAGTTTTGTGAAAATCCAAAAAATGGTTCCTGAGATATAAACTTCTGAGTGTTTTTCTATAATCAGCTCTAAAATGTAGAAAAATAGGTCAAGGTCACCCATCTTCGAACTTGATCGAGATTTTATCGATATACATCTTCACTGATGAAATAAAATTCCAACCGTGAATCCTTTAAGAGATATCCTGCTCACAAGGTAAAAGTTAACGCGGAACGGACGGATGGATGGACACCGGACGAACAGACAGACGGACAGCTTGAGTGACGACAATAGCCCATCAGCCTATGAGCTGAGGGCTAAAAACAGCTGTACATGTACATTTGTCATGAAAATTTATATTTTTCATGAAATTTTCTATGTTTAGGAGCCGTAAAACAATCAAAAGTAGGTCAACTGGGACGAAACGCGAACTCCACCTGTAACTGGTCATTATCTGCCCACACATACAAAATCATGGCGGTATCTGCAGGCATTGCGAAAAAAAGTCCTTACATGTGTATTTGTCATGAAAATTTCTATTTTTCATGAAAGTTTCTATGTTCAGGAGCCATAAAACGGTCAAAAGTAGGTCAACTGGGACGAAATGTGATCTTGATCTGTAACTGGTCATTATCTGCCCACACACCAAAAATCAGGCCGATATCTACAGGCACGGCAAAAAAAAATCTGTATATGTGTATTTGTCTTGAAAATTTCTATTTTTCATGAAAGTTTCTATGTTCAGGAGCTGTAAAACTGTCAAAAGTAGGTCAACTGGAACGAAACTCGATCTCAATCTGTAACTAGTCAATATCTGCCCACACACCAAAAATCAGGCCAATATCTGCAGGCATTGCGAAAAAAAAGTCCGTACATGTGTATTTGTCATGAACATTTATATTTTTCATGAAATTTTCTATGTTTTGGAGCTGTAAAACAGTCAAAAGTAGGTCAACCGGACTGAAACTCGAACTCGATCTGTAACTGGTCATTATCTGCCCACACATAAAAAATCAGGCCAATATCTGCAGGCATTGCGAAAAAAAGTCCGTACATGTGTATTTGTCATGAAAATTTCTATTTTTCATGAAATTTTCTAAGTTAAGGAGCTGTTAAACGGTCAAAAGTAGGTCAACCGGGACGAAACACGAACTCGATCTGTAACTGGTTATTATCTGCCCACATACCAAAAATCAGGCCAATATCTGCAGGCATTGCGAAAAAAATGCGGTACAACTGTTTGATTTCAGAATGACGGAAGGACAGACATGGGTAAAACTATATGCCCCGGCCACTTTGTAGCGGGGGCATAAAAATATACAAAGAAAAATATCTATCTTAAAGGTGGATACAAATAACTTTATACACAGTATATCAGAGCACTTCATGTATTTCCAGAAAGATCTCCATGTCCTGTTCTTCACAGACCTGAGAGCTGCTGCCAGCTTGCTGTGGTTTTGGTACATCTCTCTAAGCTGCTGGCTGACTGCTTCCTTCATCTTCTTCATCTTTGCCTCAGCATCTTTCTCCTCCAGCTGATGAAGTCCAAGTATCAGCAGCTGACAATCTCTGGCTGCCTGCCCTTGTCCCATCTAAAATTGAATTTAAAACAAGGGACCTGTGGGTCACGGTGCTCAGCTGAAAATGATTAGGAGAATTTTTGTATATTTGTACATTTTTGTTCCTGACTGTGTGCAAAAAATTTAAATTAAACTAAACTGTAAGAGTTTTGATTTGTGCCCTTTTAAAAGATGTACAGTCAGTCAGCTAAACATTGTTATGGTAACCCAGAATATCCAAAATTATTAAATTGTTCCTAGGGGATTTTCCTTACCCTCCATAAAATGTCAACAAAATCTGTTGCTGACAAACAGAGAGTAAAGTTTAACATCGCTCACTGCTATCAGAGATATCTTGACAATTTGACTACCTATAATTATTATGATTTTACAATGATTATATTATCTAACCTGCCACATAAACTCCTCAACATGCTGAGAAACATCATTGATGTTGGTATCATTGGTCAGGTCTGTGAGCAGAACAACTAGTGTGGGCAGCCCCACCTGCTGGAGAACTGTGGAAACCAACGGCTGAAAGAAATAATGAACCGATACATGTACGAGAATCCTTAAAATATTTTTCTTTTGCTTTTTTAAATTTATTAACAATTATACTGAGAAAAAATATTCATTTAAATTGACCTTTTAAAAAAAATATCTTTTGACATTTGACAGCTACCTATATGGACAATGACTCCAAGTATTGCAGAGAAATTGAAACAATCATGCACAAGCAGTTTTATACTCCATTTAACCAACTGGTGTCGATGTGGTTTCTGTAGATAATTTTCTTAAAAGTTTATATTTTTTAATAATTTCTCAGAAATATGCATATGGAAGTGACAGCCTAATATGGCAAATGAGAAATTTTACAATATATCTCCAGTTTGTGTATCATAACTTTATGGACTCTTTATGTAGATCTGACAGATCAGATGTGTCCCTGTATGGGTTTTTAAAGTGTTCACATGACATCATCCAATCAGCAGCTGTCAATTTAGGCTGCTTTTGCATGGGACCAATGACCTTGACTGCCGTAAGTGGTGCTGGTATGATGTTAAAGGTAGACTGATTTCTTATTTTTTAAAATAAATGTTTCTTCAATAAGGTGTAAGGTAGGTAATTATTTACCTTTTTGACAATTAACTTTTTTCCCTTTAAATGTAACTGAAAATTAACCTTTTTCCCTTGAAATGTAACTAATAACAAGGGACCCATGGGTCATGACGCTCAGCTGACTGGGAAGAGATTTGCAAAAGGAAATTTTATCATCTGAATGGTAGTATATACCCATTCAACTGAAGCATCAAACACATTAACCAGCAGGCCAAGATTGTGACTGTATTAATATATATCTCAAAAATAGAGAAAAAATGCATAAACTTTACAAAAAAATACAGGTGGTTCCACCAGTCTGCAGAAACTAATAAAAACACTTAATGGTCAATATCCAGGCAAAGAATCATGGTGATCTCTGCATTAGATGTTCAGATACTTCAGCTTTTGTATCAAATTTTCCATTATTCTGAGGCATACTTCGAAGGATATGGGTAACAGAGACCTAATTTCAGGTTTCCACAGACACTTTTCAAGGGCCTCCTTGCATGACAAGAATGAAGATTCTAAGTCCTGTTGTTACAATTTGTGCCAAGTTAACAGATGACAGCATCCTTAAAGGTCTAAAAAATAGAGAAAAAAATTCGTAAAAAAACCCCAACAAATGCAGGTGGTGCCACCAGTCTACAGAAACTGATGAAACACTCCATAATCAATATCCATGCAAAGAATCATGGTGATATCTGCATTAGTTGTTCAGATACTTCAGCTTTTGTATCAAATTTTCCATTATTCTGAGGGATACTTCGGAGTCCTTTAGCTCAAAAGATATGGGTAACAGATACCTAATTTCAGGTTTCAATGGAGACTTTTCATGGGTCTCCCAGTGTGTCAAGAATGAAGATTCTAGAACTGATTGTTAGGATTTGTGCCCTGTTCACAGATGTTCATATCTTAAAAGGTATCAACTAAAAAATAGAGAAAAAAATTCGTAAGAAAACCTGAACAAATACAGGTGGTGCCACCAGTCTGCAGAAACGGATGAAACACTCCATGATCAATATCCATACAAACAATTATGTTGATCTCTGCATTAGTTGTTCAGATACTTCAGCTTTTGTATCAATTTTTCCATTATTCAGAGCTGTACTTTGGAGTGCCATAGCTCAAAGGATATGGGTAACAGAGACCTAATTTCAGGTTTCCATGTAGACTTTTCATGGGTCTCCCTGTATATCAAGAATGAAGATTCTAGGTCCAGTTGTTACGATTTGTACCTTGTTGACAGATAACTACATCCTTTAAGGTCTCAAAAATAGAGAAAAAAAATTGTAAAAATTTGAAAAAAATACAGGTGGCATCACCAGTCTGCAGGAACTGATGAAACATTTCATGATCAATATGTATGCAAAAAATAATGACCATCAGTGATGTAGTTAATGAGATATTGAAGTTTTTGTATGAAATTTTTTACTATTCTGGGGGGGGGGGGGTACTTTGGGGCCTCATAGCTTGAAGGATATGGGTAACGGAGACTTATTTTCTGGTTTCCATGGAGACTATTCATAGGTCTCTCAGTGTGTCAAGAATTAAGATTCTAGGTCCAGTCTTTACAATTTGTGCCCTGTTAACAGATGTTCACATTTTAAAAGGTCTCAAAAATAGAGAAAAAAATTCGTAAAAAAATCGAAAAATACAGGTGGCACCACCAGTCTGCAGGAACTGATGAAAATTCTGATGATCAATTTGTATGCAAAAAATCCTGACCATCAGTGATGTAGTTAATGAGACATTGAAGTTTTTGTAAGAAATTTTTTAATATTCTGGGGGGGTACTTTTGGGCCCCATAGCTCAAAGGATATGGGTAACAGAGACCTAATTTCTGGTTTCCAAGGAGATTTTTCATGGACCTCTAAGAATGTAAAGTTACAAGATTCTAGGTCCAGCGGTTACGATTTGTGAAAGGTTAACGGACAGACGGATGGATGGAAGGACAGACGGATGAGGGACAAAGAGTGATCGCTATAGCTCAGATGACTTACAGTCAGCTGAGCTTAAAATGGTCTTAGCAAAAAAAAAATTAATAAAAACAGGTGGACATAATAAGATGGAATGACTTATAGCTATAATGTTTTCCTTTTTAGATCACTTAAACTATTTTTCCAGTACTTTAAAATTAACATGAATTATGCCATAAACTTTACAATTATTCAAAAATACAGTCCTAGTCTGTGAAGGGTTAGGGTTAAGTTTTGATGTGAACATGCTTTTATGAATATTTATTTTCAATATCCTCCATTTAAAAAATATGTAATCCCAAGCAAATACAGAAGGGTCTCATATAATGGGGTCTTTTACAGTAGAAGACTTGAGTTATGAAAAAATATCTAGGAAACAAATTAGTGAAAGTTATAATTGGCTTCAATATAACGGAAAACTCGATTTCTGGATCCGAAAGGGCTTATATGAAACTCAATACACTTAGATTTCTTATAATGAACAGAGGCTGTGGTCAGGTTCCAGTCTCATTCCAGTCCCCTCCCCCCCCCCCCCCCCCCCCCCCCCCCAAGTCATTGACCTTTTGAGAAACCTAGCCGACAGCGACCAGCTTATTAATACTGCACAAATGAATGCAAAGATTTTCACACGCAGGTCATAGATGAGTGGTTTTGTCCCTGCTGTTTACTCCCCTCTGATAACATTAATACTGATAACATAAGTATCCTATTTCATATTCAGCTGTTATGGATGTTATATTCCAGTGTTGTTTCCAGATACATTAACCCAATTCAATTTACAATGGAAATTCAATACAACAAACTAATTCCCAGGGGACAAACATGTTTATTATAATCAGACCTGACTGTATCTTTCAAATAAATCTTAATGGAAAAAGCTAGAAGAGCAGCGACTGTAATCACATGATCATGGGGTGCCTGCAGCAGAACTGTTTTCACTCTGCCGATACCAGCACAGCACTGGTACTGTAGAAGTGCCGACTTCCCTCCTTCTGGGGACCCTGACAAACTGCTGGCCAGGTCAAAGGTCATGCCATTGGTCTGCTGTACACACACACAGCAAGAAGGCATTGATGATGCTGGAAAGTAAAGTGATGTCATTAATCCTCCAAATTCCTTCCCAGTGATTTGTGGTTTTGTTAGTAAACTAATGTGAGCTTTTCTCTATTACAAACACTAATCCCTACTGTCAATCTCATCTCAGATGAAAATATAATAACAAAACGGAGAGTTGGGCGGAAGTAGCACAAAAGTGAGGTGGAAGTGAGTAATAATAGGCTAATATGGTAGAATTATTTGTTGGTACTATCTGGCGACTTACCTCCTGAGGGTAAAAAAATTTGGAAAAGACAGAATAATCCCTGACTTATTTCTGAGGCAATTTATTTAACAGATATTTGGTATACTGTTGTGTTTGTATTTCCTTGTAAATAAGAAATATTACTGATGAGTCCAAAATGCTCAGGAAAGTAGTTTCTCATGTCTTAAAAGTTCCACCAAAACCCAACAAGGATATGCCAAACTGTCAATGCACAGTGATATCTATACAACATAAGGCCAACAAATTGACATGATTACAATTTTGACATTTTCATTCACATCGCATATTTGCCAAAAATAAATTTCAGATCAACAGACAATTAAATACCAACATACTCCAATCAGATGTTAAAACAATAAATGATTCTGTTAAATCTGAATGAATCCGCTTGATGAAATATATATTTAATCTGCTGCAGGGTACTATGACTGGGTAAAATGGTCTGGGCCTCCCAGATTACACATACATACCATGTAGTGAACACATGATTTGAGTAATGTATATATATATATATTTATATATTTATATATATATATATATATATATACACACAGGGCTGTCAATAGGAAGGAAATTCGACATCTGTGATGCTCAGGCAAAAATTTGAGAGAGACACGTCTGAATTCAGAGCATCCCAGGGGTAAGATATGTATTGAATATTGAACGGTTTGTATTTTATGTAATTATCATATCATTATATAATTAGAAATCATGTCATTATATGAATATATGCTTATAGGAAAATGTAAGCCTCAGTTATCAGTGTTTCAGCCACTGACGGGTTCGTTTGAGGCAGCTGTTTATGGTCATTGACAAATACAAAGTCCTAAAGATAGAAACTGGGACATTTCATTGGACATTGGAACCCTCATAACAAAGTGTCTGTAAGAGATTTAGAGCATCTGAGATGCTTAACCTGCTTTCCTGAAAGCCCTGATATTTAAATATAATAGAATGTAAAAGAAATGTGGTACTCCAGTCTGGAGCCCTGATATTACCATATTCCCTATGCATGTATGTATGTATGTTTGTATATATATGTATATATATACACATACATACATATATGTACAAGGATACATAAAGTATGTGGAGCTAAGATCTCACCATACTCCTCGTAAGCCTTGATTGCTTTGTCCACATCTAACCTGGAAAGAGAATGTTAATAATGCTTCAGAGACTTAATACTGTATGAAGCTGACAGATACTGAAGAAGTCATTTGCTGAGTTAACATATATCCTGATAGTAAGCGACTTGTTCCATATGCTTAACTCACTTGATGAAATTCAAATATAACTGGCATAAAAGAAGGTAACATTTTTAATAAAAGCTAAATAAGACTTATAAGAAATACTCACTTTTCTAGTGTATCTTCCTGCTCATCCTTTGCATCTGAAAATGTAGAAATTCAAATAGTATAAGTTTGTGTAGATTTGTAGTTGATACACAGAAACATCCCAACATTTTTTCAAATGAATAACACTTAGTTAAAAACTGTAGGAGTGAATAGCAGAAATTGTGAAAATTAATTTGTAAGCCTGATCATTTACACAACATCAGTGTTTAAAAGATTTATTACATTTGTGTTTGTAGATTGGATGTTTTAGAAAATAGGATTCTCTTCCATTCCGTTTTCGCATAAATGCTGGTGCACTTTGCAGATACTTGTTTAAGATGACATTGGTATCTGCAGCATTCCTACTGATTTTGTTATTACATTTTCAGGGTCTTTGCATGATTTTCAAGGACATAAATTTGTATCAACCTTAACCATACAAACCCTTTAACCCTTTCCTGTTTATATTTGGATTTCACAAAACACAAAAATTTCATATTTCTGACAATGACTTTTGGCATTCTATTTACTTACATTATAACTGATAAGTCATTCAGTGTCCATTGGACGAAATTTCCAATATACTACAGAGATCCCAAACTACAGGTTACCAGGAGTTTTTTTTACTGTTACTATGCTTAACAGTGTGGCTGTCATCATTCAATTTACCAACATGTTGACTGGGTAAGATTACAATTTAATGCATATTCATGAGGAAATCCTTATGCAAATGAATCAGAAATTTAGCATGCTTATGGCTGGGTGTCCTAGGAATGTTTAGAATCATAAATAAACAAGTAACATGTATGTATGTTTGACTTCAGAAAACAAGCCATCATGGAACGAGTTCTAGGTGTCATTTTTGATTAGCATTTCGTAATTTGTGATGTGATTTCCTCCAAAAGCAAATACAACACAAACATATCACTGATAAAGTGTTAAAAGTACATCTGGCTTTATTGTGAGAGTATTCACCTCCTTTTGTTACGCCTCGTGATTCTATTGCTTGCATAAGCTGCCACATCATGTGACTTTCTGAGGCCGTGATGTCTGGGTATTGTCTGGCTCCGATCATGATCCCTAACCAGCCATCTGGTTTGTAGTCATTCTGTACACAAAGTGGAACTAGTTCTTTCTTCAGCTTCCAGGCATACTCCGCCTCTGTAAGGTACATAATGGATTCATGTAATTGTCCATACAATAACCTGTCACCATGTTTTCTCGCAATGTGTGTTGTATTATTTTGCAAAATAAAAGGCACAACTCATCTAGCATCAGGAGTTACCTACCTTTCAATTTTGGTAGCACAATTGGCAAAAACTCCTGTATCTAAAATACATTATTTTAAATACATAACAGACCTGATAAAGTACAAACTATGTTAAACCTGGCACAGAGTTCTTTCTGATGGTATACATATTTTTTAACTTTTCATTGATTTAACATGAATTTGTCACATTTAATAAATAAAACTTTTTTTAATAAGTACACTTATTTCAAGTAATTTATCCTCTACCAGTGTTCCCGCTGCCACTTGTCACGATCTTCATTGATGAGAGAATTGCCGCCGTGACAAAATGAAAATTATTTGCAGTCATCATTTTAAAGAGAGTATTTCAGAGACGGTTAAAATAAAATTTTGCCAGATCAGACATTTTTGTTTCATCGCTTCATTCTCTTCTCTGCCACTTTTCTCATTCGTTGCACGTGGTTCCCGGCTGAGATCTTTCTGAACATTTAGGCAATCAGCTTTGTTGGATATGTTATGGTGCAACTTGGTCTACCTTCATTGGACTACATTGGGGTCAAATGATTGGATGTCCGAGATTGGCTTAGACCAGTACCCTACTCTAATCGTAAACGTTAAGGGTAGCGGATCACATTAACAAGTTAATGAAAAAAACCCCAATTAACAAAATATTCCAGACGTGATATTCGAACAGTTCTCTAAAGAACCAGGCCACAATTATATATTTTCTTGGTACATGGGTCGGCTAAGGAGTGTTGTATGCAAGGTTCGCCTGGCCCATGTTTTCCTCGGGCCGGCTTTGTATCAGTGAGGGTTTCCATGGATGAAATCACTGGTACACAGTGTACGCGGGAGCACGCATACAGACTTATTTAAATTACAGCTTATTAATCATTGTGTCCAAGCAATCTAAGTTATCTAAAATTATCATGTGAAGAATGTCTGGCCGTTGTTACTTTCTTCAGAAAAAGTGGAGAATATTTTTCAAATCCCAGGGGGATCACTGCCTCTACTGTGTACCTTTGTTGTTTGAAACCTTATTTATTTTATTGAATCAAAATTTAACAGCCTACCTATATGTACCACAGTTAGGACACTGTATATTTGGCTGACATGCAGATCAGGACTAACGCTGTCTGTACACCTACCTGTTCTACTGTTAGGACTCTCTTTATATTTGGCTGACATGCAGATCAGGACCACCACTTTAAGTACACCTATCTGTTCTACAGTTAGGACTCTCTTTATATTTGGCTGACATGCAGATCAGGACCAACGCTTTCTGTACACCTACCTGTTCTACTGTTAGGACTCTCTTTATATTTGGCTGACATGCAGATCAGGACCAACGCTGTCTGTACACCTACCTGTTTTGCAGTTAGGACTCTCTTCATATTTGGCTGACATGCAGATCAGGACCAACGCTGTCTGTACACCTACCTGTTCTGCAGTTAGGACTCTCTTCATATTTGGCTGACATGCAGATCAGGACCAACGCTGTCTATACACCTACCTGTTCTACTGTTAGGACTCTCTTTATATTTGGCTGACATGCAGATATGGACCAACGCTGTCTGTACACCTACCTGTTCTACTGTTAGGACTCTCTTTATATTTGGCTGACATGCAGATCAGGACCAACGCTGTCTGTACACCTACCTGTTCTGCAGTTAGGACTCTCTTTATATTTGGCTGACATGCAGATCAGGACCAACGCTGTCTGTACACCTACCTGTTCTACTGTTAGGACTCTCTTTATATTTGGCTGACATGCAGATCAGGACCAACGCTGTCTGTACACCTACCTGTTCTACTGTTAGGACTCTCTTTATATTTGGCTGACAGGCAGATCAGGACCAACGCTGTCTGTACACCTACCTGTTCTGCAGTTAGGACTCTCTTTATATTTGGCTGACATGCAGATCAGGACCAACGCTTTCTGTACACCTACCTGTTCTACTGTTAGGACTCTCTTTATATTTGGCTGACATGCAGATCAGGACCAACGCTGTCTGTACACCTACCTGTTTTGCAGTTAGGACTCTCTTCATATTTGGCTGACATGCAGATCAGGACCAACGCTGTCTGTACACCTACCTGTTCTGCAGTTAGGACTCTCTTCATATTTGGCTGACATGCAGATCAGGACCAACGCTGTCTGTACACCTACCTGTTTTGCAGTTAGGACTCTCTTCATATTTGGCTGACATGCAGATCAGGACCAACGCTGTCTGTACACCTACCTGTTCTGCAGTTAGGACTCTCTTTATATTTGGCTGACATGCAGATCAGGACCAACGCTGTCTGTACACCTACCTGTTCTGCAGTTAGGACTCTCTTCATATTTGGCTTACATGCAGATCAGGACCAACGCTGTCTGTACACCTACCTGTTCTGCAGTTAGGACTCTCTTCATATTTGGCTGACATGCAGATCAGGACCAACGCTGTCTGTACACCTACCTGTTTTGCAGTTAGGACTCTCTTCATATTTGGCTGACATGCAGATCAGGACCAACGCTGTCTGTACACCTACCTGTTCTGCAGTTAGGACTCTCTTTATATTTGGCTGACATGCAGATCAGGACCAACGCTGTCTGTACACCTACCTGTTTTGCAGTTAGGACTCTCTTCATATTTGGCTGACATGCAGATCAGGACCAACGCTGTCTGTACACCTACCTGTTCTGCAGTTAGGACTCTCTTTATATTTGGCTGACATGCAGATCAGGACCAACGCTGTCTGTACACCTACCTGTTCTGCAGTTAGGACTCTCTTCATATTTGGCTTACATGCAGATCAGGACCAAGGCTGTCTGTACACCTACCTGTTCTGCAGTTAGGACTCTCTTCATATTTGGCTGACATGCAGATCAGGACCAACGCTGTCTGTACACCTACCTGTTTTGCAGTTAGGACTCTCTTCATATTTGGCTGACATGCAGATCAGGACCAACGCTGTCTGTACACCTACCTGTTCTGCAGTTAGGACTCTCTTTATATTTGGCTGACATGCAGATCAGGACCAACGCTGTCTGTACACCTACCTGTTCTGCAGTTAGGACTTTCTTTATATTTGGCTGACATGCAGATCAGGACCAACGCTGTCTGTACACCTACCTGTTCTGCAGTTAGGACTCTCTTTATATTTTGCTGACATACAGATCAGGACCACCGCCGCCTGCTCAACGGCCTCTGCCATGGCCTCTAAGATTGATTCACCTGAATAAAAAAATACAAATTATAAAAGTGTTCATGAACAACTGATTCACTTTAATAAAGAACAATAAAATGATTAACGTTATGCCCTCAATATGGTTTTGGGCATGACCATTACACCTTTTCTTTTGGAATCAGTTTCATTACCGAATACAAGCAGCCATAACTATAATATACAGTCCAACCTGGTCTTGTGGACACAATTATGAACACCATTCATATAAGGAAGTCCTCTGAATTTCTCCTATATGTTAGATATTAGTTAAACCTATCAAGGGTTGACACCTTCCAACCACAGTGCCTGGGATGTGAATACCAGTAGGTCACTTTAAGTCTGTAAGATTCCAACCCACCCCTCATAATTATAAGGTATCAGCTTAGTATTCAGAGCATCAATATCCACACCTGAGACTGGTATGACCTTTAAATATAGTGAAGCCTGAACCTGATCATTGCCAGGTGATATTGCTTCTTCATGTTAAATAAATGTGCATTTTTCTTGCAGTTTTTGTGATGGATGTCTGACACTCTGACACATACCGGTATTCATGTTATCCTCATCTATCCAGACTGTGTATCCAGCAGCTTGTAGTCTATCCCAAATCTGCAACACCACAGGCTTGTCTGACCAATGGTAGCTGATTAAAATTTGCTCTGAGCTCTTTATATCTTCTGTATTTGCTGGATAAAAAGGAAAAATAAACACGAACTGAACTATATGCCTGGGTCTTATGGAACAAACCTAATATTACAAAATATTTTGATAAATCAGTATTTCTTGGAGAAAGAAGAAAAGTACCAGTATTTTCCATCTGTGTGAGTAATATTTAAACATCTCCAAATATATGTAAATGAACATTCCCATATAAAGTAAAATTCTTGAAATCAAAGGACCCATAAAATAATATGTAAATACAACCAAATACTCCAATTTAATCTTGAAATATTACATATACCCTTTCATACATTATATTTAGGCCTCTGAGTTATGTATCATGTACAAGTTGAGTACGTGCTCTTGATCTTACATGTACAAGTTCAGTGTGTGTTCTCCTGATCTTACATGTACAAGTTCAGTGTGTGTTCTCCTGATCTTACATGTACAAGATCAGTGTGTGTTCTCCTGATCTTACAAGTACAAGATCAGTGTGTGTTCTCCTGATCTTATATGTAAAAGTTCATTGTGAGTTCTCCTAATCTTACAGGTACAAGTTAAGTGTGTGTTCTTCTGATCTTATTTGTACAAGTTAAGTATGTGTTCTCCTGATCTTTCATGTACAAGTTCAGTGTTTGTACTCCTGATCTTTCATGTACAAGTTAAGTGTGTGTTCTTCTGATCTTATTTGTATAAGTTAAGTGTGTGTTCTCCTGATTGTACATGTACAAGTTGAGTACGTGTTCTCCTGATCTTATATGTACAAGTTCATTGTGTGTTCTCCTGATCTTACAAGTACAAGTTAAGTGTGTGTTCTCCTGATCTTATATGTACAAGTTCAGTGTGTGTTCTCCTGATTGTACATTTACAAGTTAAGTGTGTATTCTCCTGATCTTACATGTACAAGTTCATTGTGTGTTCTCCTGATTTTACATGTACAAGTTGAGTCTGTGTTCTCCTGATCTTACATTTAATTCTCAGATTGCTGACATCAGGCTTCAGAATGACAGATGTTGCACACACGCTGACTGAAGTGAAGACACCTGGTGGCAGGTATTTACTTATCCACTTCACACTATCATCAGTGACCTGAGGGCATCCATCTAGAAGTATCTGGAGACAAAATGTTATAACATAAAAGATGGATTCATCTTTTTTTTCATCTATGAGTATCTATCACATAGTTCAAATTTTCACAAGGCTCTGGTTTTGAAGTGTTTTCTTGATTTTCCTTTTCTCTGTCTTTACAGTCAGATCAGGGTATGAGGTAACTCTTTATATCAAATCAAGCACAACTAACAAAAATTTTCAAAACAAAAGATAATTCTGTGCCATACTGGGAACACAGGCTATCAACTAAGTTGGACCTTATAATGCACATTTATCAGAATGGTTCTGTTAAAATACATGAATATAAAGTCAACAGAATTGTCCTTTCCAAGGATTATTTGGCATCACCTGTTAATCTGATATTGGCTAGAGCATCATGGTTTTAGACATAATCTTACCTGCTTCAGTTTCCCACATGTTGGCAGCACTGCAGCAGCAAATGCCTTTATACCTGCATCAGTGATATGCCAGCAGCCTCGGAGGTCAATCAGTACAAGGGAGGCCAGTTTATCCTGAAACACATGATGCATCTTATAGAGGTCAAATTGTACTGGAAATAACAGGACCGTGAGTGAAAGCAAGTGTCCTGTAGAGCAGTAGAGGTCAAATTATAATGGAAAATAAATGATGATGACAGAACACAAGTCTTATAGAAGTTAAATTGTAATGGAAAATAAATGATCATGAGAGAGGGCAAGAGTCTTACAGAGGTCTTACAAATTGTAATGGAAATGAAATGGTGATGACAACACAAGTCTTATAGAAGTCAAAGTCAAATAGAAACTAGTATACGGGTAGTAGACAATAGCCCTGCCAGGGCTTTAGTATTTGCATTTACAAATAAAATGCTCACAATAAAACGTGGTTCCATGTACTGATAGACTTAACTCAGTGCCAGCTCTTATCATTAAAGCCCTGTAAAGTCCATAGGGTGAATCGCTGATATTTGCATATCACGGATGACTTGACCATTCCCCCGTATTTGCATATCAGGCCGTTACGCCTCATGTGAGTGGCATTGTTGCTAAGAGAACGCCGACAGCAGTCCCACAGCTCGACCCGTTTGGTATTTTCGCACTGAAATCATGTGTTCAGTAAGTCCACGCATGAACCTTCGTGTTCTATGATATATCTTTGCTGAACGAATATTATGGGCCATGGGCCAAATGTAAGTGCATATTGTAGACACTATCGCAACAATTTTGTACCGACAGGTCCAGTAAAATTCCTTCTGCTGAGATGACAGCTGGCAGCATTTGTCTGAACCCGTGAAGTAACTATCAAATTGCGACTGCGAATCGTGATCATTTCAGTCATCCGGTACATTTTGACTGCGCTCGTCGCGTGGTGCACCTGAATATCTTGCGCTGATTGGCTGAGCAAGAGTTTTGCCTACATTATGTTTAACACAGGCCCAACTTTCAAGAGTGCTGGACCAATAAACGTTAACACTGAGGCTGAGGGTTATAGTGTTTTATAAAGTCTCACCGAACTCAATTTAAGCGACGGCCTAAAATTATTAAGACAAATTAAGTGGGAATATTTGTAACCAATTGGAAGCCCAGAATAGGCAGTTACTGAATGAACCATGATGGTTTTGAAAAAGATTCTGGGAAAGACCACTGCTGACATCACTGGAAAAGACCTTAGTTCAGCGAGGCGGTGATGTGTGGCGCTTACCATCCGGGAACCGGCAAGATTACCAATCCATGAAATCAGAGGGTCAGACAGTGGCAAATTGGTTATATGAGTTGCCGCAAGATGGCGGTACTGATACTAAATGCAACACAAGGCATGAATGTTTGATTTCTCTGTCAGAAGCAACAATTAAGTCAGAACTATTTCATTGACTTGGCCAGTCTAAGTAGACAATAGACTACATGTATCTGCTGAAATCAGAGTGGTACAGGTGAAGGGGCATGGATTGAGTGGTAAGGGGAATGAGATGTGTTGCAAATATGCATGGATGTCTGCAACATAAACATGATTATAGGTGGCACCACCTGTCATATAAATAAGAACTCCATCCGAGATGGATACACATGCAAAAAGTGGATAAGTCAAACCACTACAGAGATAAGTATGATTTTAATCCAAGACAGATGGCTGCTGTGCAAAAATTGTTGTATCTGGCGCCCCAGTTTTGTGAATGATAAAAAGCTATCCAAGAGCTACACTTGAGCAATTTTTCAGCCCCACTGGAAAAACCAGTCTAAAGATATGTGTTTATGTGTGGAAACAGATGCACAGATGGACACTTTGCAGAGAGGAAAGGTCAGAGGTCAACCCAAAATGAGGGCGCAGCAGTTCACATGTGACCCGATCATAATCCCTAGTTTCATAAAACTCTGTTTTGGTGGATACAATTAATCTTTCACAAGAGAACACAAAAGTCTTACTCAGGTGTAATTGTAATGAATATTAAATTATCGTAAGAGAGACAGAATGCAAATGAGTGCATCCTAACAAACAGGAAACAGGTCTTCTGCAAAATAAGTATCAGTTGAAGTCATTTGTGTCTGGTTTTCTTGAATACATCATCTCAAGGTGTATCAAGACCTATGTCACTTTTCACCACTAAATCATCTGAAGAAACATTCACTGTCACAGAATCACTTCTAATTCTCTGTGAAAGAACACGTCATACAAACTAACATGTTTTTATTTAACAATAAAAAATACAATACAATAAAAAACAAATTTATAACAAATAAAATAAAGTTGCCACAGTTATTTTCTATCTTTTTTTATAGAACTCATTTGAATATTATTTATTCTTTAATACATAACCTGTATGTAGATAAATATAATATATGGCAGATGCAATATGATGTCCCCATTGTTTTCCAAAAAAAATGTTGACACACAAGCTTTGCTTTCAGAGGGTATATAAACTGCAAGAAACAAAACCAATTGCAATAAACAAACAAACATAATTTACCTTTAAATCTGCATCCTCTTTTTCCCATGCATTCTTGAGGGTGTTTGGTATATCACAGGCATTCTTTGGTAGACCCTTAACAAATCATCACATGATTTAACCTGATGAACAGGTTTAACATAAATATGTTCTCATTGCTTTACATCCTGTCACACAGTGAAAATGAAGTTAATGAGAACCAAATCATTGTTGAAGTAGTCATTGACAAAACTGATATGTTCAATTTCTATTATGTTGACAACAATATTTTATGGATCTTTTAACATTTTTTTTATAAATTAGTCTTTAAATTAAAATAATTTAATAAGTAATCCTGCAGTTTTTCAGATCATCATTGACAAATACTGCATATAACTAACTATATCAATACATCAGTGAATAAAGCACAAATTTATTTTACTTTACATTTACAGTGATTTTACCTCACCTGATGTCCAAAAGGTTCACAGCCTTGTTTAAACAATACTGGGATATAAACTTGTACCACATATATACACATTATATTGCAAGAAAATGTGCATGAGTCTGTACCTACCTTGACTTGCTCTCCCCACAGCTGAAGCTGTAGACTGGTGACTTCCTCACATCCTTTACAGTAAAGCTGCAATACAATTATCAACACAGACCTGTCATCAAAAGTTGCTAAATTGTAATTTTTTTGCAAAACCAGTCAACTTTAGAAACACTAGGTATATGAATCTAGAATGCTATTTAAAGGGACATAATCAGGAACAATATTATACTTATTCTTTCACACTATCAGTTCACCTTTGCTTTATACAAAAGTTCCCAGGGAAAACTATCCCAACACACGGTCTCAGTACCTCCCCTTGAGCCGTTTAAAACCTTGTTATGGTTTTGCATGTTTATAAACAACATGTGTCTGTTTACAATAACAAGGCTGCGTGGCTGGGAGTCCAATTTTATGCATGCGTGACAGGTAACATGCCATGTTTCAGCCAGCGGGAAAAATATAAAATTTTTGGGGCCAAGTCAGTCAGGGTATCTCCTGATTGACAAATTTATGATTTGGCCTAGGCGGTGCAGGCAGTCCCATGTTTATGTTGACACCTGTGATCACGCCCGATCCAATGTGTTTAACACTTGTGTTCAGGAGTAAGGCAACGGTTTCAGGGCAAAATTTTGACAGGTACCAGTTTATTCATAAGAGAAGACACTATTTTCGTGTTAATTCAACATGCTTTATAGATGATTGGGCCCCGTTAATATCTACCTACAAAAATCTTTACAAAACTTGTTTTCTGTTACATAGTATAATTAATTCAAAATATGCAAAATTAAGAACTGTTCTTTATAACACTTATAAGACCACAAGTGCTGGCCTGGACACACAGAAGAGATTCTAGTTAAAACAGTATTAAAACAAATTTCCTTCTTTCTATTACCTTGAGGTGTGTTTATTGCCCCAAAGTAAACAAGGCATAATGTTAGATTGCATGTAGTATAGAAACTTTTACCTGCAGGGTGCCATCTTCAGTTCTTAAATACTTCTCCATGATCAATATCAGTCCACAGAATAACTCACCCTTGGTATTTATTTCTTTAATTATTCCTGAAATTAGTAAAAACATGTTCTCATTAAATAAGGATGCAGTAAATGTAGAGAATACAGATGTAAGAAATAATGGGTAAACTGATGAACCTTAATCTTGTGGTGCTTTATCAACATTATATTATTACACCTGTTATGGAAACATTTCTTTCCCAACTGCTTCTATTACACTTATCACTAAGGATGAGCTGGGTCATCATTTCTACAAGCAGCCAAACAGTTTCTCATGCACTGCTGTCTCCTTGCAGGTATGTCCTCCTAAACTCCTGGATGTAGGAGAACTGTTAGAGGATACATTCTGCAACTTGGCTTTAGGCACTGTTAACAATTTCAGTAGTTCTGTCCATGGTCTAAACTGAAGGACGTGTTCTTTTCTGTTGACTTGGTGGCACTTGTCCGTCTCTGCTGTTGGTTAAGCCTAATTAACACTCACAGATCTCACCACGGATCATCACATGTCAGCCCCAAAGGACCATCCCTGATGATCTGTCATTTATCCCTGGCGGACACCTGGAGAGGCTGCAGCTTTGTCAGTGATCAACCCTCATGATATAACAAGTCAAGAGATCTATGTCAAAATAAAACGAAATCAAATTATTTGATTAATGGCAATCAAATGTGAACTTGAGACAACAAATTGGAGAATCTTAAACATCTTCACACATCAGTTCATTTCAGCTAAGTTGGCAGGTGAAAATAGTTCCCAGTCCTACATGACATAACAGCAGTCCTCTCTTGGGGACAACCTAAGCGTATGGGATGGGCATCACCTCTTATCAGCCATATACCAAATATATGCACAATAATTTATTCACAATAAATGCTTTCTGTCAGAACTGGCATTTTAAGACTCCCCACACTGTCTCAATTCAGGGCTGGAGTGACACCTCAGCTGTGACAGCCCAGTGATCACGGCTAATTACCCACTTAACAGCAATAAAAGTATGTGTACATAGGGACAATGCCATCATGTGGAATCTCCATGAATTTAGCTTGAAGATCTGATTTAAGGTTGTTAATCATTTAAAAAGCAAAGAACAAATGTCAGAATTAAACCTTATTTTGTATGACTGTAAGTGGAACACTTTTTATCTCTCTCTGACACATGCCTCTACACTGAGGGTGATATTCTTGCACACCCCACCTGCTAACTTAGCTTAAACGGACTATAATTAAAGCTGCTGAAGGGGTGTCATATTCACACCTAATGCTAAGCTACTATGTTTTGAGAGACAACTCATACTTCTGGAAATGTAAAAAAATCTTCAGTTAATAACAGAAAATGATGAGCAGATTACATTATAAACAGAAAACTGTTTATCTGAGACATGCATCTCAATAGAAATTATATATAATCACACAAAATTCAAGAATCCGGAGGAAAATTATACCTGATACAGGTGACATATTGATATATAACAACTCAAGATATCACAATAATTTGCCATTTTTCCAATTACTCATTTTAATTATTACTACATTAACGACTACCAAGCACCAACATCTAAGCCAATTTAGAGTGCCTTGTAATAGTTATTATAACTAACTGTACAATCCATGTTAAATAAATAAAATTCATATTAATTATTATAACAAAATATTACACTGAATCTGGATAATAAATTCCTGTGCTGGTGGTTTATAATGGTAACCCTATCCAAACTGCTTGGTTAGGTAGATTTCCTCTGCCTGCAGTTTAGCCCATAGCTTTCGTTCTCTCTCCTTACGCTTCAGTTCCCTCCACTGAGAGAGCCCTAGTAAGGTGTTTGAAAACTGGAGACATGCCACTGGACAAAAAAAAAAAAAATAATCTCCCAGCAAAAAATCTGTCATATATAAGGATACAAACATATTTGTATCATATGGTAACATAACATACCACTTTAAAATCGTCATGTCCATTAAACAGTTGAATCAGGTAGCTCTTGATCTCAAGCGGTAAAAACAAGCATGTCTGGAGGGGATTTCCTTAGGGTTCCCCAACATAAAACGTCATACCAGTTGTCAACCTCCAGCACAGAGTCAAGATAAGTTGTGTTTATCCTTAACATTCATGATAAATTTCTGTACAGAGAATGATGCATTACACCCGCCACCTGGTGATTGTCCCAACTGTTGTTAGGAACAACAGTCAGGTTCAGGGAAGGTAAACTTTGAAAGTTGTAACAGTTTAGGCACTAAAGCAGGTGTTACAACAAAATTTCTTGTTCAGGTGAATACATTAACATTTTTTGCCCCCGAATGCATAAGTTTCGGGTCTGTCTAAAACACGGAGAATCCGCAGAGAGATGGAGAATTCACAGAGAATTTGCAGAGAGTTTTTTATATGCAATACTTTTAAATACACATTAAAATCACGTATCTCAAACTATATTACTCTTAACATATTTGTTTACTGTTAAATGACCAAAATGATTAAAATGATTGAATGATTAACAAGTGACCCAGGGGTCATGACGCTCAGCTGACCAGGAAGACATTGACGAAAGTAATTTTATCATCTGAATGTCAAATTTGAATGAAATACTTTTCCAAACTTGACCTTTTGTATAAAATCATCCAATATTCATTAGGGTACTATGGAGCTCTGTAGCATGAAGGATATGGGTAACAGACACCTATTTTCAAGGTTTACAAGATGACTTTTCAGGGGTCTCCCAGCATGTCAAAAAATAAAATTCTAGGTCCAGTTATTATGATTTGTATCAAATTTTCCATTATTCTGGGGGGTACTTCGGAGCCCCATAGCTCAGAGGTTATGGGTAACAGAGACCTAATTTCAAGTTTTTAAGGAAACTTTTCATGGGCCTCTCAGCATGTCAAGAGAGAAGATTCTAGGTCCAGTTGTTACGATTTGTGCCATGTTAACAGATGACCACATCTTATGAGGTCTCAAAAATAGAGAAAAAAATTCGTAAAAATAAAAATACAGGTGGCGCCACCATACTGCAGAAACTGATGACACATTCCATGATCAATATCCATGCAAAGAATCATGGTGATCACTGCAATAGTTGTTTAGATACTTGAGCTTTTGTATCAAATTGTCCATTATTCTGAGGGATACTTCAGATGACTTACACGTTACAGTCATCTGAGCTAAAAACACTTAATGGTCAATATCCATGCAAAGAATCATGATGATCTCCATATTAGTTGTTCAGATACTTCAGCTTTTGTATCAAATTGTCCATTATTCTGAGGGATACTTCAGAGTCCTATAGCTTGAAGGATATGGGTAACAGAGACCTAATTTCAAGTTTCCACAGGCACTCTTCATGGGCCTCCTTGCATGACAAGAATGAAGTTTCTAGGTCCAGTTGTTGCAATTTGTACGCTCTTGATAGATAACATAGGTGGCGCCACCAGTCTGCAGGAACTGATGGAACATCTCATAATCAATATGTATGCCAAAAATCATGACCATCAGTGATGTAGTTATTGAGATATTGAAGATTTTGTATGAAATTTTTGACTACTCTGGGGGGGTACTTTGGGGCCCCATAGCTCGAAGGATATGGGTAACAGAGACCTAATTTCTGGTTTCCATGGAGACTTTTCATAGGTCTTCTAGTGTGTTGAGAATGAAGATTCTAGGTCCAGTCGTTACTATTTGTGCCATGCTAACAGATGACAGCATCCTTAAAGGTCTCAAAAATAGAGGAAAAAAATCGTAAAAAATCGAACGATACAGATGGCGCCACCAGTCTGCAGGAACAGATGACACATCTCATGATCAATAGTTATGCCACAAATCATGACCATCATTCAAGTAGTTAATGAGATATTGAAGTTTTTGTATGAAATTTTTTACTTTTCTTTGGGGATACTTTAGGGCTCCATAGCTCGAAGAATATGGGTAACAGAGACCTAATTTCTGGTTTCCATAGAGACTTTTTATAGGTCTCTCAGTTTGTCAAGAATGAAGATTCTAGGTCCAGTCTTTACGATTTGTGCCTTGTTAACAGATGTTTACATTTTGAAAGGTCTCAAAAATAAAGAAAAAAAATCGTAAAAAATTGAACGATACAGGTGGCGCCACCAGTCTGCAGGAAGTGATGGAACATCTCATGATCAATATGTATGACAAAAATCATGACCATCAGTCAAGTATTTAATGAGATATTGAAGTTTTTGTTTGAAATTTTTTATTTTTCTGGGGGGTAGTTTAGGGCCCCATAGCTGGAAGGATATGGGTAACAGAGACCTAATTTCTGGTTTCCATGGAGACTTTTCATAGGTCTCTCAGTGTGTCGAGAATGAAGATTCTAAGTCCAGTCATTACGATTTGTGCCTTGTTAACAGATGTTCACATTATTAAAGGTCTCAAAAATAGAGAAAAAAATTCGTAAAAAATTGAAAAATACAGGTGGCGCCACCAGTCTTCAGGAACTGATGGAACCTCTCATGATCAATATGTATGCCAAAAATCATGACCATCAGTCAAGTAGTTAATGAGATATTGAAGTTTTTGTATGAAAATTTGGACTTTTCTGGGGGGTACTTTGGGACCCCATAGCTCAAAGGATATGGGTAACAGAGACCTAATTTCTGGTTTCCAAGGAGATTTTTCATGGACCTCCCAGGATGTCAAGTAAGAAGATTCCAGTTCTAGCGGTTACAATTTTTGCCTGGTTAACGGACAGACAGACGGACAGACGGACAGACAGACGGACGATGGACAAAGAGTGATCGCTATAGCTCAGATGACTTTCAGTCAGCTGAGCTAAAAATCTGTACATTCACGTAAAATTCAGCTCTCAGTTTTTTGGGCAAGCAGGTTCCCTTAAGATTTTATTTGTGCCACGCCAGAGACAACGAATAGCATCAGTAGACTGTGGGCTATTTTGTTCAATTGCAAATGCAGTTGATTTTTGTTCTAATCAAGAAATTAAACAAATTGAACATTTTAACTAGGGATTAATGCAAAAACACTTAGTTTTTCTTTCACTTCAGGCAGTTTTACAACATTTCCTAAAACAAAACTTTCTCCTAGAATACAAAAGCCTAAATATAATGCAACTGTACCATAGGGATTGAATGTGAATGAGGGTTAGGAGATGTATTCGAAGACATGATTGGGTGTGATAAAAAAATGAATTAAAATTATCAGTGGTTTCATTTTAAAAGTGCATTTGTCTTTAAAATAACTAAAACAATTAATGAAATGTTTTTTAAGACTGTGCAAATACGTTTTTATACTATTGCTGTATGTATGTGTACATTGGGCTATATTTTTCCTTTTTTTTAAATATTAATATACTCTGTATTGTTATGGTCAGAAAGAAGTATGATGTATTTTGTACAGAGGCTAAAAAAATATAATTCTTTTACAGTGATCACAATATATATTAATTATTTATTCTTTTATTTTTTTAAAATCCTACTGCCAAGATGATTCATTAGCCTAAAGGTGCAATTTTTGTTTGTGTATAAAGTGTTTAAAGTCGAATATTTGTGTTTCAACTTTTATTTATGCATGTAAATTGGGTCTTTACACTATAAATGGTGATAGTTTTTTTCATTTATTTATTACATTATATTTTTCATTCACCACCTGTAAATTTGATACATGTGCATGGTTTTGTTTTAGTTTGCACAATAGACAGTTGAAATATTAGGTGTTTTGCGGTTTCGTCTAAAGATCTGTCAGTGTCAGCTAGTGACTCAGACGTGTGTTAGATTTTGCGTAACGCATTCACTCGGCGGTGAGTCTACATTGTTCAGCATAAAATGCTTAATTATGTACAGATTTTAAAATTTTTCAGTCATTTAACAGTGCGCAAATATGTTAAGGGTAAAATAGTTGGGGATTTTAAGTGATTTTAATGTGTATTTAAAAGTATCATTGCATATAAAAACTTTCCGCAAATTCTCCATCTCTCCGCGGATTCTCTGCGTTTTAGACAGACCCGTAAGTTTCCCCGTTACAAACACAATATATGATTTTATAGGAATTTTTGCCAAGTACAGGATTTACTTTCTCCAGTTTACTTGAAGCTTCATATGCAGCAGGTATCGATGGAATGGATACACACGCCGCATTATAACATGCAGCTCTTACCTGCAGTTGAGCCTATGGACTAAACAACAAAAACTAAAAACAGTAGTTTAGCTACTTTCTTATAAAAATGATTGAAAACTTTTATAAAGCCTTGATTCAAGCAAGCATGGGTGTATGAATGAGCTGATAAGCCTCTCTCTCTCCCTCTATAGTATATATATATAGATGTAGCGAATGTTAAGTTGGGAGAACAGCCGGCTTGTCTCCCCTGCGGTAATATTTCTTCTCTTTTCCTTCACTATGGCATTGTTGGCATTGTTGTCTTGGTGACACTGTCACCGGAAACTGTTTTAATCTGTCTCTCTGGTTGACTCCCCTGAATAGAAATAATTTTTCAGATTTATCATTTTTATATAAAGTTCTATATCATTAACGTTTAGATTTATATTTAATATTTATATTTAATAGAGGTCAGAATAAAGGCGATATCAATAAAATTATTATGTGTATCGATCCCCACCATCTCGGGATTTGCCGAAGATGTCCGATACTGAACGGCTATGTGGCATGAAACCTTCCCTGACCGGTTTTTGAGAAACCTAAAGCAACAATAGGACAGATCGCATTGCATGGGTACTTGGGCGTGACGTGCCCCTACTGACGATCCCGTTAGGGACATCACGTCAGTCCAGCCTCATGTCATGCTTTCGACAACACGTTGATTCTGATCTTGTCCACTTTGTTGCAGGTAGGTAAAATTATTTTCAAAATGTTGTAGATAGATGCCAAAGTATAAATTGAATGTCAATATAATATTCCCTAATTAATATTAATATATTTTCTATCTGGGTGCTTTAATTATATATCCTTGTGGCGATTATCGTTATTACTACGGGACCTCTGAACCTTCGACCTCGAGTTCTTTGGTTGCACTGGAAACCCCGTGAAATATTCCTGTAAATCTTTAAAGGGACCCACACCACAAGTCAATATGCCAAATTAATGCTGACCTCTAAAAGAGCATTTCCACGTGTCCAAATAATTTCCACGTGTCTAGATAATCTCCACGTGTTCCGATAGAATTCCACGTGGTACTGAAAGAATGGCCAATAAACAATTATATCTGTACCTGTACATCTAACCTCCGTTATTTCCGTTGCACTGGAAACCCCGTGAAATATTCCTGTAAATCTTTAAAGGGACCCACACCACAAGTCAATATGCCAAATTAATGCTGACCTCTAAAAGAGCATTTCCACGTGTCCAAATAATTTCCACGTGTCTAGATAATCTCCACGTGTTCCGATAGAATTCCACGTGGTACTGAAAGAATGGCCAATAAACAATTATATCTGTACCTGTACATCTAACCTCCGTTATTTCCGTCTATCCATCATTTCCCCCCCCCACTCCTAAGGCATCAGCAATATTTAAAAATAAGCTTGAAAATGCATAGAATTGAGTGACCAGGATTTAAAACATAACAGAACTAATTGTAACACTCGTATTGAATAATTCTATAAAATCGTATTTTCTTTTATAAAATATTATGAGAAAATGGATCTACGGCATAAATATGAGTAAAGAGAAAATGGTTCTACAGCAACGGCCTTCTCTCAAACAAACGCAGACGTTATGACTATAACCGTGCTGCCGTCTATCGGTGGATGCTCGCACTAATTCGAGCTAACCCATAACACCCCCCCCCCCCTTCTCTCTTTTATTTTTGACAACTTGAATTACCATGAAATGTTAGCGAAATGTATCAGAAATTCCTACAAACGTTCATAAACCTCGCATAAACGTATTTTAAACTTAAACCACTTAGCATTGTGGTAGAACTCACTGTGGGAATATGCCAAGTTACTTTTAGCCTTAAAAATCTGATCTTTTAAATAAAAGTACGATCCTATGCATTAAAAGTACCAGAACCACTGACCAATGAATGACTCCCAGTAACTTTCCACTTAATTATTGATTTTGAACCTCACCTTTGATAGCCCTGCTGCAAAATTCACGTTAAATTCATACACAACTTTCACCAAGCGTTCTGCGCCTGGCGATGTTGATGATTCGTCATCGGGAACCACCTGTTTGCGCGCGGGGGCCTCGTTGTTCTCGCCCGCTGTTCCCTTTATAAACCATTCCCCTTTCATAACACACATTAGTCCTTCTATTTATTATGTTACGATTATTATGTTACGAAGTAATGTTAATATGGGTGATCAACCAAAGATATCCCATACCTACATGTAAATAAATATTTACCGAGGTAGATTTCTTGAATTTCCTAGGGGAGATAAACAACCATTATCCGTCCCTCCAAATATAGTGGGATACCCCCTTCGCTCTTCCATCATAGACTCCCAGAAAATAACCACCCCGAATGTTTTCACTAAGAAATTTACTACAATCATTGGTCATATTTATATTTTATCTTGTAATAGCATAATTACTTTGAATGATAACAATATAAAACATTATGTACTTAAGAATAATACTTAGCCTAGATGTTTCACATTTGTATACTTAATGTATGTTATTATAGATAGAAGATATAAACGAAGTGAAATCTTAGTGGTATTGTTTGTGTATAGTTGTACACAAACATAATGTGTATGAATAGTTAGATGTAAACAAATATAAAACTAGATGAGAGTTTGAGATAAAGATTGATAGATATGTACAAACAAGATGTTAGATAGTATGAGACTAGTTGTTTAAAAGATATGTATAATAACATGGTTATAATAATAACATGGTTATAATAACATGCAGTGAAGATTTCAGGTAAACCTACCTTAATGAATATCTTGTGTACTTGTTGCAGATGCATACATTGCATTTGAGTATATTTATATACAGTTTAATAAGCAATCCAGTATTTGTAAACAATATGTTGAGTACCTTTATATACATTATAATGAGCAGTCCAATATTTGTAAACAATATGATCACGTGAGTCCAGCCTCATGTCATGCTTTCGACAACACGTCGATTCTGATCTTGTCCACTTTGTTGCAGAATAAACAGTTGTCAAGTGTCAGCTGCGTGTCGTTTACCATTTGTGTGTGTGCGAGTGGGCCACGAACCAGACCCCGCCTTAATGCCCGCCCGTGACATATACATATATATATATATAAATATATATATATATACATACATATATATATGTATATATATATATACATACATATATATCTATTATGACTACTATATATACAAAAATTTTAATAAATACCCGTGAAAAATTGTGATCCAGAAAACTCGAGAGCACTCCAGGGTTACTCAATACATCAATGATAAAAGACTTGGCCTTGCTGGTCGCATAGATGTTGTCACGCTCCACCCTCATCTGTGATTGCACTCTTCATCGCAATCTCCGAGCACTGGAGAGGGCACTTAAAATGCACCATTTATCGCCCACCAATTTTTCCCAGCTCATCCTAAGCAAAATTGGTCCCTTTCACTAAGTTCAATAAAGTCATCAAGTTAAAAATGACATTAATAATCTGCATACTTACATTTCTTACTCTAATTCCATATTAAAGATTGTTGTTTTGAGACTGATTAGGGCGGCAAATTATCTGGTGAGCTTCCCCTGTCGCGTAGGAGATACAACTGATCCACCAACCACAGCGTCCCGTTATTCACTACATTCGAGCCAAAGATATGGGCAATGTACCCAGCGCCATCTACCGTTCTTTAACTCATGCATTGCCACTGTCCCCACAGTTGTGTTCTTCAAGCAATTCAAATTTTGCAACGGAATAAATTAAATAACATTACCTAGATAACATAAACTATCAAATACACTCACAGTAGAATATAAAAGAAAATAATAGTAATAGTAATAATAATAATAATAATTAAAATAGCCGCCTAATAATAATAAAATAACCAGAAGATGATTATGTTGGAGAAGAAGGAGAATGAAAAATAAAAAATAATAAAGAATAATGATAACGAAGAGACGCATAGCTCACTCAGAATTTGCTTGTTATGATGATAATACTACTACTACTAATAATAATAATAAATTTAAAGATAAAGTAGTAGTAATAATAATAATAATAATAATAATAATAATAATAATAATAATATTAAAAGAAGATGATAATGATGATGATGGACTGAAGAACATGAAAAACATCTTTATTGTATCAATACTGTTTAAAGGCCCCATGTCCGGCTTTATTAACCATTCTGTTAAGATTATCTACCATTAAAAAAAAACAGAATGTGTATGGATGAAATGCGAGAAATGGTGAAAATTTATGTAATAATACACCCTCTCAACCCCTTGTGATAACTAGAACATGGCTAATTGTCAAGCAACTATGTGCATCCCCCGAATAAGAGGGACATGGATAAAGTGAGGCAGCCGTTCAAATATGTGGCATGCAGAGGTACCCATATGTATATACCAAGGTGCAAAGACTTCATTGCCTAAACAATACGCTATCCCTTGACATAAACAAGACCAATCGTTAGCTTTTTTTAGTATACTTTCTAAAAACACCTACCTTATACTATGTGCGAGAAAAATTCCGTTTTAAGTGAACATATTGGTAAATCCCTCTGCGTTTTTGTTGAATCTCTCATCCCATGAAAACAAGCATATATAGCTCACTTAAGCTAAAGAAGGAAAATACGGCACTCGAGCGAAGTAGTTGAGGAAGTCAGGGACCCCATCCCTAGGCGCACCTTCAGCGATGATAAAGATGATATCTAAGTAAATGTTTAATTATTATCCGTTTATTAATAGGCCAAAAGATTATAGGAGAAATAAATAGGAGATAGAGAGGAAAAACTAGGGTCTATAGATATTAAACTGGCAGCAAGGTAAGATAAAGCTGACTTGACAAGCCTGCTTGCTTAGTGTATGTGATGTAAGTCTCTTTCTACATAAAATTTGGTAGGTTTATGTCTAGTGGAGAAACGAGTTTATTTTTGGTTATTGTATGCTTGAGGTCATTTGTTAAGATTTTAATTCAGTTTATGTTTTACCCTGTTGTAAGTGTTGACGGATTGTTCTATCATGTAATTGCTTAAGGGGCCCAATCAACTATCTGACCTTTATAAACTTAAGGTAATCCCTTGGAGCTTTTATAAAAAATAGGCCAGAAAATGTGGATATCCCCGCAAACAGGCTGCTTGTTTTTTTTTATATCAACGTGTTTATAATATGTGAGGTTCCCCAAAAATAATCAAAACAAACTCAACAAGGGCATCTGGTGGCAAGCCAGAGCTTTGCAAAAAAAATACGTTTTGCAGCAAGTGACCTTTCTACTTAGGCATATATGCAACCTATCACCTTAAGTTATATGTTTTTTACAAGTTTTGCAACATTGCTGTGTTTACAGACAAGATATTGATAAACGTGTGCAAACCTCCTTCACGCAGCCATTATAAGAACTTTTCATAACCAGAATTACCCTTAGATCATTTATATATGCACGGAGGAAGCAAGAAATCACAGAAATTGTTTTTCAAAAGGCAGATGAATGGGCACCTTTAACATGCAGTCTGTGTGTATGTGTGTGCTCTTAGTTCTGCACCTATAAAAAGCTATGAATCCGTTTATGCCTATAGGGCGGATTTATTGTTTATACAGATGTGTAGCTGCCTCTTGTTTAGGCCCGTCCTTCTTATAGCATACAGCATTTAGAACATTAATTCTACTCCATATTCTGACTGATATACTCTATGTGAGGGCGCCAAGTGGCTTTTTTTTGTAAAATAATAACATCTAAGAATCTGGCAGCGCCAGAATCTTTTAAATTCTCACCCAACAGTTTTAAGTGTTCAAATTATTTTGGTTTATAGGCTTTACTGAACAAAACCGTTTGTGTTTTGGTTGGATTTAGTTTGATTCTCCAGGTGTTGCACCAGTTGCTTATGCGGTCAAGCTGCGCTTGGACTGCGTTGCGTGAATAGCAAACGTTGGAACCAGTGGCCCAGACGGCTATATATATGTCGTCAGCGTATTGTGAAATGCTGGCCAATTGTCCCGTCTTCCGAAGGTCGTTAACATACATGATAAAGAGTAAAGGGTTTTAGCACTGAGCCCTGAGGAGTGCCAGCCTTAAGCATAATCTACTCAGATTTTGTACCTTTAAGATTGACCATATAAGGGATCAATCTGTCAGGATTAGGAGATTAATCTCACCAGTTTATGTAGCAGATGGGATGTCATAACTTTAATGCGGAGACCGTCAGACCATATTGCATCAAAAGCCTTTTCCACATCAAGAAATGTGGCTAAGGTGTGCTGTCTTCGATTCACACCATTCACGATGGCCTGACTGAGCCGAAATATTTGATCAAATGCTGATCTCCCGGAGCGCAAGCCTGATCGGTCGTCATTAAAACATGGGCCACTGAACAAGGCCGGTCTAGTCTTCAAGAACGTAGTAATTCAGTTTTTTATTATATATTTTTTTTTCAAATCGCTTGCCAAAGAAGGGTAGCAAGCTGAAAGGCCTGAAATTTGTCGGTTTTCAGTTGTCTTGCTAGGTTTTGGGATCATGGTTACTAATGCTCTTTTCCGTTAAATCGGAAGATATCCCCATGAAATGCACAGAGTGTATAGGTTTGCAATTCACCCTAGACAGGGGTCTGGGATTTTCTTTAGTAGCTTGTAAGTAAGTTAATTTGTCCAGACCAGCGAATGATTTGCCTTAATTTAGCAAGGGTCCGCTTTACCTCTAGAATTCCCACTGGTCTTATTGCTGCGTTGTCGTCAGTCTTCCGTGGTCGGGTTTTCTATAGAGGGTTGAATAGTGTTTTATTTTCATCATTTATTTGTTTATTCGTGTTTAAGAAATCATTCTTAAAGTCATGGTGTGTCGGGATTTTGTGTATTTGTTTTAAAGTATTCGCAAATAGATCTGTACGACACTTTGCTGTAGCAGCGACTGAACGTGCCGTCAGGGCGTGTTGGGGGTATAGCCTGTCATGTATTTAGAGTTAGAAAAACGTTTGAATTGTTTCCAAAATTCATCCCGAGATTTTTTATGATCTAGACTGTTAATATATTCTGACCATTAAGATCGTTTTTGCGCCAAGATAGCTCGATCTACAAACCTATTTACTCTATAAAACAAAGCTTTGGCTTCCGTGGTACGTGTGCGTTGTTGTTAGCGCCTGACTCGTCGCGTTAAGGCTACAATCTCTTTTATTTCTGGGGTGAAGTTCAACCAGTTTTTATTATTTACTTCTCTTTTTGAGCGACCGCATTGACGGCCTGACACTTCGTGTTATGTCTGTTGCGATGTAATCTAACTGTAAATGTGTGATTATGTCAATTTAAGAAGGACCTAACATATTATTTATTAGGATTTCCTGAAAACAACCTCAATCAGCTTTAGCGAGATTCCGAAATAATATGGGCGGGGAAACCTGTGGTTTCCAACCAATGTCTACATGGGCATATCCCCGTATGGCTTGTATAACGACTCAAGTCCAGCCTAACATAAATTTCTACTGATTAGAGTGTTCACTGCTCTTCTGAGAAATGAGTGATTTTCACCTAGACGGATGGACGCCACGCTAAAACGATTGCAGATGGCGCCACCAGTCTTGAGTGCGAGATAAAGGTCCAAGATCGATGTATCGATCGGACCAAGATGTATTGAACCACTCCTGAAACGTGCTATTATCACTAAACTATGACGCAAAAATTGACATTACGCAAAAAGGATTATAGGTGGCAATTGTATCTGATTGTATCAGACTTTGTCAGACACCAGTTGACATGTGACCCTATAATTATACAGGGTGGCGACAAATCCGCCCAGGGGTCTCAGATGGGTTTTCCGGAAACGAACCCCCGTGAAAACATTGAATACGGGAAGCTTTATTCCGGCGGATACAATGAACTCTGAGTAAAGTTAAAGGGGCCAGAAAATAGATGCACGCACAAGCATACTATACTCTGCAGATAAAGAGAATGAGTACACCTCCAGGATAACTTTATATCATGCAGTGGAGGTCAGAAGAAAACTAATTTTACGTGAATTTTTAAGAATGAAAAGGTGTTACTGAATTCTATACCTGTAGAACAACATATTGAATTACCCAGTCTTTCTGGAAAATGACACAATATATGCAATGTTAAATATACCTGAATTATAGACATATGTTTTAGGGAAATTATTATTTAACTAGAAATCTGCATTCTTAGCAGCCTCTGCCAGGTGGACTCCCTATTGTTGGATGCTCCCTGAACCGTGTTTGCATTTCCTTATTCGGTCCATATTCCCATGCACGTTCATTCATGTAATAAGTGACATTACATTTGTGAATATTCCTCGATGACGTTCATGAATCCTAATCATATGCCGGACATTCATGTGTACGGGACAATAAGCATGCGGACTACGGATACGTACATTAGTTTCTTTCACTAGGCGTAAACGCGCGTTTCTGCGTACATATAAAATAAGCATTAAGCTGTACGTGTCCACCTGTACGCGCACGGATGCGTGAAAACGTGTAAGTTTGTACTGAATTTTGGTCGAGATTATACAATCCCTATCAGCTTAGACAGTGATAATAATAAAACAGAACCAAAAGAAAACACCGGCGGTGCACAGCATTAATATAGAAGATGGTACGAAAAAGGGACAGACACAGCCTCGCACCATTGCAATTTGATGGAGACAAATTCCAAGGCTATCTTGGCATTTATGAAACTTTCTGATGCGCGATTAAAGGACAACGCGTTCTCATTCATTAATGGCGTCAGCTGGGATTAAAAGTGAGCTAATGTAATCAGAGGGGAAGTATCCGTACGGCAAGTAAGGTTCCGTCACCACTTGTGCGTTTCCGCATGCGTTTTTAGCTCAGCTGACTGTAAGTCATCTGAGCTATAGCGATCACTCTTTGTCCGTCGTCCGTCCGTTCGGCCGTCCGTTAACAGGGCACAGATCGTAACCGCTGGACCTGGAATCTTCTTCCTTTACATCCAGAGAGGCCCATGAAAAATCTCCTTGGAAACATGGAATAAGGTCTCTGTTACCCATATCCTTCGAGCTATGGGGCCCCAAAGTACCCCCCCAGAATAGTCAAAAATTTCATACAAAAACTTCATTATCTCATTAACTACATCACTGGTGGTCATGATTTTTGGCATACGTATTGATCATGAGATGTTTCATTAGTTTCTGCAGACTGGTGGCGCCATCTGTATTTTTTTATTTTTTAAGGATTTTTTTTTCTCTATTTTTGAGACCTTTAAAAATGTGAACATCTGTTAACAGGGCACAAATCGTAAAGACTGGACCTAGTATCTTCATTCTTGATATTCTGAGAGACCTATGAAAAGTCTCCATGGAAACCAGAATTTAGGTCTCTGTTACCCATATTCTTCGAGCTATGGGGCCCCAAAGTACCCCCCAGAATAGTGAAAAATTTCATACAAAAACTTCATTATCTCATTAACTACATCACTGATGGTCATGATTTTTGGCATACATATTGATCATGAGATGTTTCATTAGTTTCTGCAGACTATTAGCGCCACCTGTATTTTTCATTTTTTACTAATTTTTTTCTCTATTTTTGAGACCTTTAAAAATGTGGACATCTGTTAACAGGGCACAAATCGTAAAGACTGGACCTAGAATCTTCATTCTTGATATTCTGAGAGACCTATGAAAAGTCTCCATGGAAACCAGAAATTAGGTCTCTATTACCCATATCCTTTGAACTATGGGGCCCCAAAGTACCCCCCCCCCCCCCAGAATAGTAAAAAATTTCATACAAAAACTTCAATATCTCATTAACTACATCACTGATGGTCATGATTTTTGGCATACATATTAATCATGAGATGTTCCATCAGTTTCTGTAGACTGGTGGCGCCACCTATATTTTTCGATTTTTTTACGAATTTTTTTCTCTATTTTTGAGACCTTTAAAAATGTGGACATCTGTTAACAGGGCACAAATCGTAAAGACTGGACCTAGAATCTTCATTCTTGATATTCTGAGAGACCTATGAAAAGTCTCCATGGAAACCAGAAATTAAGTCTCTATTACCCATGTCCTTCGAGCTATGGGGCCCCAAAGTACCCCCAGAATAGTCAAAAATTTCATACAAAAACTTCAATATCTCATTAACTACATCACTGATGGTCATGATTTTTTGGCATACATATTAATCATGAGATGTTTCATCAGTTTCTGCAGACTGGTGGCGCCACTTGTATTTTTTCGATTTTTTAATGATTTTTTTTCTCTATTTTTGAGACCTTAAAAGATGTGGTCCTCTGTTAACAGGGCACAAATCGTAACAACTGGACCTAGAATCTTCTATCTTGACATGCTGGGAGGCCCATGAAAAGTCTCCTTGGAAACCTGGAATTAGGCCTCTGTTACCCAGATTCTTCAAGCTATGGGGCTCTGAAGTACCCCCCCCCCCCCCAGAATAATGAAAATTTTACACAAAAACTCAAATATCTGAACAACTTATGCATTGATCACCATGATTCTTTGCATGGATATTGATCATGGATTGTTATATCGGTTTCTGCAGACTGGTGGCGCCACCTGTATTTTTTCTATATTTTACAATTTTCTTTCTCTATTTTTGATACCTTAAAAGATGCGGTCATCTGATAACAGGGCACAAATCATAACGGCTATACCTAGAATCTTCTTTCTTGACATGCAGAGAGGCCAATTTAAAGTCTTCTTGGAAACTGAAAATTAGGTCTCTGTTACCCAAAACCTTAGAGCTATGGGGCTCTGAAGTATCCCCCAGAATAATGCAAAATTTGATACAAAAGCTCAAGTATCTGAATAACCACTGCATTGATCTCCATGATTCTTTGCAGGCATTTTGATCATGGAGTGTTCCATCAGTTCAAACTGGTGGCGCCACCTGTATTTTTTTCATTTTTTAGGCATTTTTTCTCTATTAAGAGACCTTCAAATGACGTGGTCATCTGTTAACATGCCACAAACTGTAACTGCTGTACCTAGAATCTTCTTACTTCACATCCAGGGAGACTAATGAAAAATCTCCTTGGAAACCTGAAATTAGGTTTCTATTACCCATATTCTCCGAGCTATAGGGCTCATAAATACCCCCCAGAATAATTAAAAATTTGATACAAACAAAAGCTCCACTATCTGAATAACTAATGCCTTGATAGCCATGAGTCTTTGGATATATATTGATCATGGAGTGTTTCATCAGTTTCTGCAGACTGGTGGCACTCCTTGTATTTTTTTTTCAAATTTTTACGCATTTTTTTTTCTATTTGTGAGACCTTCAAATGAAGTTGTCATCTGTCCAAAAGCCCACTGAAACCCATTTCTAAGGACTTTTCACAAAATTCTTGATTTGTTTGCACTCTGGCAGTCATTTTGCTCATTGTTCAACATTCCTTGAATTCAGCTGAGCGTCAAGGCCCATGGGCCACTTGTTATACTCCTACCGCTACAATACATGTATGATTCGGTTAGCAAAACCCGTATCCCATACCGTGCTGCGCACTGCACAAGTGGGCACGGTCAGAGTTTTGCGTATACTATGTTTTCAGCCGGACGCCGCCGCCGCATAGGTTTCCGGAGAACTCCTCGGGAACCACTGGACGAAATTTTTTTAAACTCGGATTAATGACCGGGTCATATGTGAACTGCTGCGCCCTCATTTTTGGTTGACCTCTGACCTTTCCTCCCTGCAGTGCGTACATCTGTGCGTCTGTTTACACACATAAACCCACATATCTTGGGACTCATTTGACCAATCGGGCTAAAATTTTGCATAATTGTAGTTCTTAGACAGCTTTATATCATAACATAAAACATATGGCGCCATCTACAACCATTTTTGCTAAGCGTCCATCTGTTCCTCTGCCTTGGGTTAAAATCACTCATATCTCTGCAGATGATGGATTTATCCCCCTCTTAATTTTGCATGCGTATATACGTCTTAGATATAGGTTTCTCGTTTATATGACAGGTGGCGCCATCTACATTCACGTTTACGCTGCAGAGACCCATGCTAATATTTCAAGACTGGTTGGAGTATTGGCCTGAATGTTTGCATATATAGATCTTACATAGCTCTACAGCTTACACACATTACTTACATTACTTGATCCTTCAACCATTTTTGCATGGTTTCCATCTGTTCATCTGCCTAGAATAAAATCACTCACATCTCTGGAGTGGTTTGACTTATCCACCGGATATTTTTCATATGTTTACATCTTAGATAACTTTCTCGTACAATTGAAAGTGGCGCCACCCACAATCATGAAAACATGATAGACATCCATGTTAAAATGCAACACATCTCACTCTATTTTGACTTACCACTCCAACCATGCCTCACTTCGCCCGTAACACACACTGATTTCAGCGGATACACGTACAGCGCTTGTCGACTACCCGTATTCTACTTTCTTTTACAGTTATAGGCTACGAGTGCGCATCCGCATCCGTATACAAGTGGACACACATCTGAGAAGAATGCTCAGTGATGTATTACGTTGTAAAAGATCAGATAAAATGTTGCTGGTGATCAATTTATAAATTCTTATGTTTTCTTGTTATATTTCATTTACAACATGACTTGTGCTGTATACACACACATATTTATATATACATGTAGACATGAATGAATTGCTTATTTTTCATTTTTCACCAAATGGTCGTATTGCTACTTCTAGTTTTTCTTTGTACATTTATTTACATCAAGCAGGTTAAAAGTAGGAGCATTTAAATTTAAACATAAAAATGACGCCTCAGCCCCGCAATACACCAATAATTATTATGGTAAAATTTAAAGTCTACCACGTTTTGATATATTATCTCCTGACTTCATTATTAAAAAACTTAAAAATAAAGTATACACTGAACTTACATTTTTCTCTCTTTCTGTATATTTTCATTTATTTCATAATGTACTGTACTTTCTTTATATATAACTTTAATGCCTAAATAGGATGGATTTATTTACTGTTTATTCAGGCATGTGGTTCTTGTAGGCACCAAATCGCTTAAGGTCACATTTTCAAGCAATTTCTTCAATCAACAATGTTTATTAAATATTGTCACTCTTTCTTTATACAGCACTAATAAACGGTACTCTAAATATATGAAATTTATGAAATTATTTTTTATTAAATTAATATTACGGCTTGATATCGAGGAAAAAACCAAGGTTAATTCAGACGGAAGGAATGCGTTTTGTTTATAAATTCCCAAGCGGATCTTAAAGCTCTTTTTACGGATCATATCAACTTCTGATACGGAGGGGCATCGCCTTTGTGGTTCTGTCAAGGCGTTCCTGTCCCAAAACATTATAGGACACACATGTTGCTTATAAACAGCATTCTGCCCACATTCTCACATTCTCTTTTGACAAAAATTGAGCAACATGATTTGATATATGCACATAAAACAAACCAAACCATAGACAAACCGGTATAAAAATAATATTAATGAAATACAAAAAACGGTAAAGAATAATATAAATGAATTACAAAAAAAACCACTATAGACTACAGCCCATTCCTCACGGCCCGTCATGGGCCATTCCTCATGCTGTCGCACGTAAAATTGTTCATTTAAATCACTTTTAACTTGCAAATATGAAAACAAAATTAGTAAGATGAAAGCAAATTCGGTTGATTTTAATATACTTAATAAGGTATAGCAGGTTGTCATTCACAAAAAAACCCTTGTTGAATTCCATCGTTTAACAGGAACACATGTATACGGTTTCCGTGGTTTTTTTTTCTCAAATTTGGATCTGAGTGAAAAGCACGAGTTTTAAATTGATATTTCTCAGTAACAACAAATCACATACATTTCTAATTTCATACCTACAAAGTCAAACATGCTTACTTAAGAACTGTTTCAACATACCGATATATCGATACGGTAAACGATACGCTATGCATGCCGTATCGTCTTATCGACGAAACACAAAAACAGCTCACAAATATAGATACAAATCATACAACGTCAACCGAAACTATAATCTGAGTTATTCATAAAGCTTAAGCTGCTTTTCAACCCTATATTGAGCTTATCAGACATGAATAAGATCACATGTCAAATGATCGACTGGATGAGGAAAGTATATACAATTCTCGGTGCTTCCAAGACAATAATAGACTAATTCACAGGGCTTTTAATCAGAAATGATACACAAAGAAAAATAAAGCGTATCGTCAATACATATCGAGTATCGCTTTGTGTAAATCACAATACGTATGGTACCTGAATGGGCTGACCGATACCCAGCCCTACTTACTATTAAGTGTTTAAGAACTTTTCTTTTTATAGAAATTTATAAAAAAAAGTTATGAGATTTATTTTCACGTGAAAAATTAATTCTTTTAGAAGCAAAACTTTATAATTGCATTTTAAACATCAACGGTACGTGATTGGTCAGTAAAAAATTGCCTGTGGATATTTTCATGTATTGTTTTTTTGCTACAACGGGCGAAGAATAACTCTTTTCGTAGTTTTTATTAAAGTTAAAAAAAATTGAGCATCATTGATGAGACCGGAAAATAAATTATATTTTTTCAGATAGATACTTTTTAAATGATATGTACTTTACGGGGTTGTGCATGGAAACAGAAGAATTATTAGCATTTTATTGAGACAAAGAGGGTAAAATGAATGCAGAACTGGGTTCTACATTCACAATGAGCTTTCATCTCCATAAACGATTGTTTAAAATTGTCTGACATCTTCTTTTTTCAGACATGTGACTGGGTTTCTATAGCAAAGCCTTCAGCATTCTCCGCATTATTTTTCCAGACGCGGTTCTTGGTACCTGGTCGATGAACTTTACTCCTCCTCGTAACTTCTTGTAGGGAGCAACGCGTTCTGGAACAAACGACAGGAATGTATGCCATTATGATATAATGAGTATGCCAAGGTATTTTTAACAATATTCCATTTTCATCTTACATATTTATATTATTTCGGGTGATACTCCGTGCGCTTTATCACGTTTAACGTATGATTAAAGATACTTATTTTACACTCCTTGCCTATCTGATTTTATTTCTGTTACTATTTTATTAAATACTCAGTAGGTTTGCGGTAAAGTAATTAAAGTAGGTATATCATAATTTATAACTGAAACTGAAAATTAACACGATCCAAATTGTAAAAGAATAAAGATGAAAAAATATGTTTAAATAAATTAAGATGTCCATTTATATTTATAATCTGGGTACATACAATTAAAAGACATTGAAATAAATGTTGTGTTATTAACAATCTGAAAGGAAAATGGCCGCTTTATGCAGGACACTAAGGTAAAGTTTATCATTTAATCCATCGGAAGGCGAAGGGTTAATGTTTTCTCTTGATTCGTTTGTCTGTTAACAAATGCAGGAAAAAAAATAACAAAATTAACCAAATTTGATGACTTTTTCGGAAGGTCTAGGGGAACACCGAGGAACAATCAAATAAATGTATTTTAAGACAATTTTTACCTTCAACATATTTGAGGACCTCCTCTTCTGTTAAGTCAGGATCAGACTTGACGACCATAGCTAGAGGAAGTTCATTGGTGCCATCCTCATCCGGGACCCCAACTACACCGACGTCATCAATACCCGGATAAGCAAGCAAAACCGCCTCTAGTTCTGCTGGGGCCACCTTGGAAAGTAAATTATAAAATAAAACATAAAACATAAACATTAACAATAATTTATTTTTAACTGTTAACTGAAACAAATTGTACAACGTTGTTTAGACACAATTTTGGACACCGCTTTTAAAAGACCCGCTTATAGTGGGGGAGTAGGAAACATTACAAATATTTTTCGTTTGTATTACTGTACACTCAGTATAAGTAACTATGCTAAATTGTATTTAACCAAAAAATATTACAAATTGATGTACACATCACTAACTGAACTTCAGTTAGGAGCCCCCTATCCGGCGTATTTATCAAAGATTCGATGTAACTGGAATATGCCAGAACAATTGACTTAACTGGTAAATTTAAATTTACCTTATATGCCTTTACATATCTGATATGCATTAACCTGATGTTCCTTGACTTACCTGATATTCTTGGACTTACTTGATATGCTTTGTACTTGATTAATTCTTTGAGTCTGTCCACGACAAACAGGAATCCGTCTTCATCAATATAGCCAACGTCACCTGAAAATGGGGAACAGCGATAATTTGTTAAAAACACTTACTTTACTATAGTAACACTGGATGCCCGGATACGGGACAGTAAATGGATTTCATACTACTGAATACAGTCTATAATGCATAAACAGAAAAGTATTAAATACCTTTTTGTATACTGGTATGTATACTTTCTGTAAGCTCTGTGTTGAGCCCATGATGCCAAATAATTAATAAGATATGTTTCTGGCTTAGACATATTTTCGCAAGGCATAAGGAGGTAAAAAAAATAAACTGTCGATCGATATTCTTACAGGTCCGCTCCCGTCTGTTTGTAAAAGGTTGTCTCTGAAAAAATGGAACGGATGTTTGCAACCGCCTAGCTCCCACTGGACGACAGGCGCGTTACACAATGTATTCACTGGGTGGGCGATACTACTGAAGCGTCACTGGGCCCCTCCACCTGTCACCTTCCTAACCGTCCTTCCAATTAATTTAACTTGGATCCCTTTAATTAACCAATTATCGACACAAAACTAATGTAAATGTCTACTCGGAAAAAAGATTTAACAACTTTTTATTTTTTTCACTTGGTCGCTTCAAATTCGTATTCTTATTTAGCACTCGACTTAGCGATAATAGAAAATGGGCTTTGGAGTATACGATCTTGGAAATTAGGTCAAGGTCATAATAAATACCAGGTGTGACCAGGTGTCAAGCAGGGCTAATATTTAGCCGTGACACAATTTGGCTGCACCCAGTAACCCGTGCGAGCCATGCCTGTATACATGCTTTCAGAATCCAACAAACATGCGTAGGGATTAACCAATATGCTGAGTTAGAACGGAACTATTCGTTCATGTTTGGTGTTGTTAGAAAGTTCACTAAATTGCTCATGATTAGTCTGGTTTATGTCTATTTGACAGTGTATCTGTAGTCCATGATGCGTTGTCAGAAATTACGAAAATATTTTCATCCTCATCGGGCCTAATAATGCGTTCCTCAGACCTAGATGTAAAGGCACTCTGACAGCCAGTAATCGGGTTGTAATTTCAAGGGTGGAGGGCGATATGGCGCTAGGCTAATATTAGGCTCAAAGGTAAATTTTTGAGAGTCAGCCATTTTAGAAATATAGCACAAACACTGGCAGAAGAAAATAAATTGAAATCGATGCTTTTGCACTGGATGAGACCTAAGAAGGCAAACTCATTAACAAGTGGCCCATTGGCCAAGACCCTCAGCTTAATTCAAGGAGCTTTGAACAATGGATAAATGACTCCCAGATTTTCTATAGACCTCCCTGAATGTGATGTTTACGGATTTTAGGCCAAATGGAAACAATTTGTGCTCCATCTGACCAACTGAGTGCTTAAATTCATATTTTCTCCCAAAAAAATCATTTGAAAATTATTCTGCGGGTACTTACGAGCCCTATAGCTCGGAGAATATGGGGAATAGAAACCTAAATTCAGGTTTCAAAGGAGATTCTTGATAGACCTCCCTGGATTTTAAGAAGTCTAGGACTAAAGGTTACGATTTGTGCCATATTGAGGGACGACTACTGCTTTAGAAGGTCTCAGAAATGGGTAACAGAGACCTAATTTCTGGTTTCCAAGGTCAATTTAGAAGATTCTAGGTACAACTGTTACGATTTGTGCCCTGTTAAAAGACAACCGCTTCATCTGAAGGTCTCAAAAATAGAGAAAAAAAATGTGTTAAAATTCGAAAAAAATACGGATGGTGCCAACAGTCTGCAGGAACTGATGAAATATTCCATGATCACTATGCATGGAAAGCATCATGGCCTTCAATGCATTAGTTTTTCAAATACTGCAGCTTTTGTATGAAATTTTTAATTATCCTGGGGATAATTTCGACCCCAATAGCTCGGAGGATATGGGTAACAGAGTCCCAATTTCAGGTTTTTCATGGACCTCCAAGAATGTTAAGTAAGAAGATTAAAGTTTAAGCAGATACGACGGACGAAGAGTGACCGCTATAACTCAGATGACTTTCTGTCGGCTGTGCTAAAAAATGACCCAAATATTAGTAAAGAAATAAAATTATGACCCCCAACTTATGGAGGAGGCTTATTTAGGCCTGAGATGGGAATCGAACATGAAGGGATTATATACCTGTGTGCAGCCAGCCATCTGTATCCACTGTCTCCGCCGTAGCTTCCGGTTTACCAAAGTAACCTTTCATGACTTGTGGACCACGAACCCATACCTCCCCCACATCTCCTGATTCCACCTGGTTGTTGGTGTCTGGGTCCACTATCTGAAAAATAAGAAATGTGTCGTGAAGAAGACCAAAATACCCCATGGTCAAAAACAAATACGGATCTGACCAATACATACATTTACATTAACACACTGTGACATGTTCCAAGGACGCCTTTGGCGTTTATATGACACAAAAACCCGTAACCGGGAATCTGCTTGCCTAAATTACTAACATTATGCTTTTCCTGGTATTTAAACCATGTCTCTAAGTATAGCGTCTATGATTTATACCCTGTTTACGAACGGACAAACAAATTACAAAGTTCCATTAATATAGCTCAGATTACCCTTTAGTGAACCAATCTAAATCATATATGATTCAAAGCAATCCTTAATTGTATCCGCCAAAACAGTGTTTTGGATACTATATATGTTCAGCTAGACGCCGCCGCCGCATGCATAGGTTTCCGGAAAACTCCTCCGGAACCACTGGACGGATTTTTACGAAACTCGGATTTATGATAGAGTCACATATGAACCTCTGTGCCCTCATTTTGGCTTGACCTCTGACCTTTCCTGCCTGCACAGCGTCCATCTATGCGTCTGTTTCCAAACATAAACCCACATATTCGTTAGATCAATCGGGCTGAAAAATTGCACGAGTGTAGCTCTTGGATAGCTCTTTATCATACGCCATCTACAATAATTTTTGTACAGCTTCAATCTGTACATCTATCTTGGGTTAAAATCACTCCTATCTGTGCAGTGGTTTGACTTATCCACCTGAAATTTTGCATGTGTATACATCTAAGATAGTTTTCTTTTTAAAATGAAAGGTGGCGCCACCTACAATCATGTTTACCACTCTGATTCCGGCGGATACACGTAGTCGCTGTCGACTATTCTTCTTGTTTAAATAATCTCGATCTTGAATCATGATTTTGTCTCTGCAGACCTCTCTAGTTTGGTCCCAAAGCAAGTAATCGCCTTTATGACTTAATTATAAAAGTTATTGGAATTCCGACTTATTCTGTACACTTACTAAAGAACTAAAGGTAATCACTGCTAAGAAAAGTGACTGATGTATGAGGCTTTTATGTAAGAGGCTATTAGCACGCAAATTACTTGAGTCCATGTTAACATACAGAAAGTTCACATAACTGATGGTGGGTGAATGCACATTGAAAGATCACTAGTTTCTATTGGTAAGATCATACGAAGCAACGCAATCATTTGTTATTAACAAAACTCTGGGTTTGTCAGAATTGCTGCCAGCTGTCCTTGTTTGGAAGTCTTTCGATTACCACAAGCGGTCATTTTGGCGATCCCCATGTTTTAATCACATGGGTATAAACAAAAGGGACAACTTGTACACCGTGGGATCGTCTCTTTTTGGTTTATTTTTATCTTTTAATGTTCAAGGGATTATGTTTATCTAAAAGTCGCTGATAGCGAAATGAGTCCCCGTCACTTTGTGATGCTTTACGCCAATAAAACATTGAATGAATGTTACAAACATAAGAGGTCAGTATTATCATGAGGTAACGAGGCCAGTTATACTTTCCTGCTGAAATAAATGCCGAACTGATGCAATGGAAAATTTCAGATTTTAGATGTTTTGTAATCACTTGGAATCACTGCTACAGAGAAAACTAGACATTTCTTGGCACCGCAGGTGCCAGAGTATCCCCAGACATAATAGCCCCCCCCCCCCCCCCTCAAGAATAGACCCCCATTTTTAGCAGCATATACTGACACTTGGCATATTTATTGTTTCTTCCATCTAACAATCAACAATCTTGTTGAAGATGTTGGTCCTGTGACCTTGATCTTTTTAAAGATGTGTCCTGTGACCTTGACCTTTGACCTCATGACCCCAAAATCAATTTGGGTCTTGCTTTTCCAATGGGACATATGCAAGTCAGGTTTGAAATCTATACATCAATAAAGCAGGAATTATCATCCAGAAACTAATTTTTGGACAGATGGCTTCTGTGACCTTCACCTTTGACCTTGTGACCTCAAAATTGATAGTGTTCTTCCTCTCTTGGCAGGAAAACTATATGTGCAAGATGAAAGATCTGAGATGAAATGTTTGGCTGAAAATGCATCCACATCTTTTTAAAGATGTGTCCTGTGACCTTGACCTTTGACCCCAAAATCAATTTTGGTCTTGCTTTTCCAATAGGACATATACAAGTCAAGTTTGAAATCCATACATCAATAAAAGTAGGAATTATCATCCAGAAACTAATTTTTGGACAGATGGCTCCTGTGACCTTCATCTTTCACCTTGTGACCTCAAAAATTGAAAGGGGTCTTCCACTCTTGGCAGGTGAACTTTCTATGCAAGATGAAAGATCTGAGATGAATTGTTTGGCTGAAAATGCATCCACAATCTTTTGAAAGAGGTTTCCTGTGACCTTGACCTTTGACCTCATGACCCCAGAATCAATTTTGGTCTTGCTTTTCCAATAGCACATATACAAGTCAAGTTTGAAATCCATACATTAATAAAAGAAGATATTATCATCCAGAAACTAATTTTTGGACAGATGGCTCCTGTGACCTTCACCTTTGACCTTGTGACCTCAAAACTGATAGGGGTCTTCCTCTATTGGCAGATGACTTATATGTGCGAGATGAAAGGTCTGAGACGAAATGTTTGGCTGAAAATGCATCCACAATCTTTTTAAAGATGTGTCCTGTGACCTTGACCTTTGACCTCATGACCCCAAAATCAATTTTGGTCTTGCTTTTCCAATGGGACATATACAAGTCAAGTTTGAAATCCATACATCAATAAAAGAAGATATTATCATCCAGAAACTAATTTTTGGACAGATGGCTCCTGTGACCTTCACCTTTGACCTTGTGACCTCAAAAAGTGATATGGGTCTTCCACTCTTGGCAGGTGAACTTTAAAATACAAGTCAAGTTTGAAATCCGTACATCAATAAAAGGAGGAATTATCATCCAGAAACTAATTTTTGGACAGATGGCTCCTGTGACCTTCACCTTTGACCTTGTGACCTCAAAATTGATAGTGTTCTTCCTCTCTTGGCAGGTGAACTACATGTGCAAGATGAAAGATCTGAGATGAAATATTTGTCTGAAGATGCATCCACAATCTTTTTAAAGATGTGTCCTGTGACCTTGACCTTTGACCTCATGACCCCAAAATCAATTTGGGGCTTGCTTTTCCAATGGGACATATACAAGTCAAGTTTGAAATCCATACATCAATTAAAGCAGGAATTATCATCCAGGAACTAATTTTTGGACAGATGGCTCCTGTGACCTTCACCTTTGACCTTGTGACCTCAAAACTGATAGGGGTCTTCCTCTATTGGCAGATGACTTATATGTGCAAGATGAAAGGTCTGAGACGAAATGTTTGGCTGAAAATGCATCAACAATCTTTTTAAAGATGTGTCCTGTGACCTTGACCTTTGACCTCATGACCCCAAAATCAATTGGAGTCTTGCTTTTTCAATAGGGCATATATAAGTCAAGTTTGAAATCAATACATCAATAAAAGCAGGAATTACCATCCAGAAACTAATTTTTGGACAGATAGCTCCTGTGGCCATGGCCTTTGACCTTGTGACCCCAAAATTTATATGGATCATCCACTATTGGCAAGTGAGCTATATATTCAAGATGGAAGACCTAGGATGAAAGTTTGGCTTAAAATGCATCCACAGTATCTTTTAAAATGCCAGTCCAGTGACCTTGACCTTTGACCTCATGACCCTAGAACCTATAGGGTTCTTACTTTAGTGGTGGGCCATACATAAGTCATGTTTGAAACCCATATGGCTATCAACACTGGAGATATCATAAGAGGTGTGTGATTTTCACCATATATGGCAATATTCAAGGTTAAGGCCACTATCATAGGAAAGGTCATGACCCCAATTTAAATAAACATCATCCCATAACCCATACCTATGTATATGCATAATATAAAAGAAATCTGTCCATTAGTTTTTTTAATTATAATGCTCACAGTACTGTAAGGTGGCAATTTTGGGGGTATTAAACGGCACGAAAACAAGTAAAGAATAATAGGTGGCACCACCAGTTTCTGGAATATGACAACCCTATCCATGATCTTCCATCAACTTGATTTTGGGACAAATCCATGCAAGATTTCTTGAGATATTAAAGAATTTGTGTGATTTTCCCCAAAATTGGACCTATTCAAGGTCAAGGACACTCTCCTAGTAAAGGTCATGACCTCATTTTAAATAGGCGTCGTCCTCTTACCCATATCTATACATATACCAAGTTTGGTAAAGTTCCGTGAAATATTTTTTTGGTTATCGCGCCAACAAGATTTATTTGCGGCGGCGGCGGCGGCGGCGGCGGGACCGGTATGAAAACATAGTATCCCCCGACTTTGTCTGGGGATACAATAATGTCTCTCGTGTTCGTATACGCTCTATATATGTATATATTGTATGCCATCTTCAGAATGAAGACGTAAAATGACATCTCTTGCGTAGACGCTCAGATAAGTATATAGGCGAATACATCTTGGATCTTTGACGCGAAATATTCTATGACAACAGCATAATCCTTAACTGACTGAAAACTCACCCGTATCTCAGTCCCTGGAAGTGCTGTACCGGCGGACCCGTCTTTATTTCTAGTGCTTGGGAAAGTTGCGCCTGTCGTCAGCTCTGTCATTCCGTAACCTCAGTAAAATACAAGTGAAGGTATTTTTCTTACTCATTTTTCATGGAGGTGTAAGAAAACTTACCCTCTTACCAACTGTCGCCATATATGTTCCCTACACCAAGCATATTTAATCAATCATTTAAGATATCAGAGACCCTTAAAGCAAAACTATCCAATTGTCTATGGCATACACAATTCGTAAAAATTCATATTTGGAAATGATAAATATAGGAATTAACTGATCACTGACAAGAATATCAGAACAAGAATACGTTCCAAATACCTTGTGATACTTTGAACAGTAAAAATCGTTTTTGTAAGGCCTGAGCTGTCTCCTTCTTAAGAGGTGCACCTCCACATGACACTACCTTTAAGCTGGTGGTATCATACTTGTTCACAAGCGGGCTCTTCAGAAGGAAACTGGCGATTGGTGGTACCACGCTCAGATGCATAATCTTTCAGATGACCAAACAGTGTAACAGACAGCTTTATTTATTCATGATGGTAAAACTATATCTCTACCAAACTTAATTTGAAAACGTTCGCATGGTTAGAACATGGATTTACTGAAAAAAAATATTCTTTTAATTATTCTGTTCATTACACGTACGTAATAATAAATTGATATATGTAATTGAACATAATGTGTGGAAATTATGTTTGATGAAATGTCTATGTTTACACATGATTGTAAAAATGCACAACATCTAATATTACCTTGAAATCTTGTATTGCTTGCAAGAATGGTTCTGGAAGAAACCTTGGTAACAGCACGATAGTTACTTGACCACGCAGTGAAAGGAGAAGCCCACACATACCCATCATGTGGAAGACCGGAAGGTAGAGCAGGGCTGGAGGCCGCGTCATACCCGGCGGAAGTGACGTCTGTGGCGGGATCATCTGCCTATGAAATTCCAAGACAAAATGAAAACATTTTCAGATTGGACAAATTTGCTCCCAACTGTAGATTCATTACATCAGAACAAACACACCGACCGTGAAAGACTGCGTGATCATGAAATAACCCGTAAAAATCCTGTACAAATCTAAACTGAACACAACAGCCAAAAATAAGTTTGTTCCACATATATGGACATAATCTAGTGTAAATACCTGACTCACAGGCCTATAAATAAACTGATAACCCGTCTCGATACAATTAAAAAATCAACATTTCGTTGACATACTGCTGCTGAAAATAGGTGATACGTAGGTTTATATCACGTATACTTTCATTTATCCCTGCTCCAAAATGTCTGAAGCAGTTAGTGGAAGTCCTTCGGCGAAAACATTCATATTATAAGAACACACAAAGTTGTGTCTGATAAACCGTCTGACGAGTTCAGAAATGTAAAAACAACGGAGGTCTTTTCCCAGTTAAATGAAGGCTTTCATTTAGAATGCATCAGCTCTGGTGATAAAACCGCGCCTATATACCGAACATGTAAAACATGTCTCTTTGTCTTACGTCTTCCGGAAAATCTAACAAATATGTAAGGTTAAGTTTCAGGGTCATAGTGTGTTTCAGGGGAATAGTAAATGTTAAAAATAATGAGCTCCTACACAGGCTTCCTTGTGACAGCTGTTGACAAGACAATAATGACGTCACAAAGGTCGATGGCGTAGACGTCGTATTGACTGACGTCATCAAATGGAATCGCTGCACTGATGAATATATCGCAGCATTGTGAACTGTCTTGTAATATTTTTGATTATTTGTCTCATACGAATTACGTGCCATGCAGGTAAGACATTATTATTCACTCCGTAGTCGGAGGAATGGGCCCTCCAACCTTTGGCCTATAACTTTTTAATTTGTTTCTTTGGTAAAAAAAAATTATCCCGGGAAAAATGCCGACATGGGTACTGGTACCGATTACACGTGTTCTGTTTTGGAGAGGTCTCCCAAATTACGCAAATTTCATTATTGTCATGTTACTGAAGGTTTACAGTTATATCGTCGACCTGATTGGCTGCCTGGAATAGTAATGCTAATGATTATTCATTCAATGAATATGCTGTTGAGGTCACGTAAAGTTCATGGTGAGGTAAATTCTCTATATATGTTCTATACTAACCAACTTAACTTTTTCTGAAGTGCGTACTCTCGACAGTTAACTTCCTATGAAGTTGTTAGCCTTGATGTTTAGTTTCCTTTCTATCTAAAATATTTATTATGATTTGAACAGGTCAGTATACCGGTAGATAAATTAAGGATATACCTGAATGTATGTATCTGAATGAGGTTTGTGATGATGTTGTAGTGGGTCAGCATCACTCCCTTTGGCAGACCAGTGGTTCCGCTGGATTACGGCAGGAGCGCCACCTGTTGCTTCGGATCAAAGTTGACAGATGGCAGCCCTGTCTGGTTCAAGCTAGCACCGAGTTTAAGAATTGACTCAAACGTAATATGACTGTCATGGTGACCTATGACAATAATGCTCTGAAATTCACATAGCAAAACAAAATTGAACATCAACTCTTTGGAGTACATGATTTTAACTTATATTGAAATCTTTATATAACTCGTACGAGTATAACGTAGGAAAGAGCAGGGCCCCTTTCAAAATTGTGATTCAGGACTGTCAGTGACCAGATTATGTAAACCAACAGGTTTATCATGACAGGATAAACGTACAGGAAAAAAATAAATGAATATCAGGTCTATACATTGACGAATAAAATGATTAGTAAAAGTAAAACTAGTAATAAAATAAAATCTAAAGAGGGGAAACGCTGAATAAACTTATGTAAACTAATCAACATCTTCTAACAAGAAAATCTTATTTTAATTTGTACCTGAACACTTGAAGGTTCCATTCCAGTGAGTGCTTGTTCGCAGGTTTCAATCAGTTTCTCATGAACAATGATATGGCTCGTCAGTGAATCCGTGAGATGATGCTTAATTTCATCTGTAGATGAAACGTATTTGTATATGAAAAGATAAAATCAAACTCCTTGTTAATGTAACTTTGTTTTATATAAATATATAGGTAAGTCATCCTTAAACAGTGAACCTCATGTAAAACTGCAGGATTGCAACTTTTCCCTAGCATCTATATTATATCTGACGACGTTTTTGGTCTTAAACTGTCGGGAATGATGCACAGCTAGTCAAAACGGGGGTCATTTTCCTTATTTCGCCATAAATCCAGAGACATTGTGAATTATAATACGAAGTTCAGTTCAGTTTGTTACTCTGAATCAAGACTTGAGACCCTACACAGGATTCCTAGCGCATCAACGAACACAATATGATTCTATTTATAAAATATTTAACAAGTAGGGTTTTAAATAAACTTAATCATTGTCTCATCTATTACTTATTAATTCACATATCGTCTTTAGGCATGCCCTGTGTAAGAAGGTTTTCATTTGTCACGGAGGTGTTGTTGCATTATCTATCAATATTGAATTAGTTTAGCCAGTCTTCATTATTCTGAAGGCCAATATTTCGTTTTTTTAATTACACCAAAGCATATTTCAATTGAAAAGTAATGAAATGGGATAGACTTATACATGCAATTGGTACCAAAATGCTTTTACTGCCGTGTTGACTGCTGAAGCACAAAAGAATTTAAATTGTTATGACGTGAACGGAAGGCGGAGCAAGGCATCCGAGTGTGTATGGGAAGTTCGTAAACTTTGAATATGTGGTGTAAATACTGCCCGGATGGTTTGGTGAGGTTAGCCGTCCAAAACTAGCGCTGGTTACCAGTCTTTTTTTTACTTGCATCATTCTTTTTAACCATACCTGCCATATATAATATGTTCACGAGAGTGACGGTGGCGCCTACTGCCTGCGCTGCCAAAACAGAGACAATAAACTCCACATTGTTGTAATTCAGGATGGCCACAGTATCTCCCGGAAGTACGCCATGTTGTTGAAGGCCGTGTGCAAAATCACACACCATCTGCTTCAGCTGACCCCTTGTGTATTCCTTACGATCAAGTCCATCAGTCTGAAACAACAAGAATTGTTACTTAAGCATATTACTTAAATATTTGCCAGTGGTATTTGATTATTCAGTTAACAATTTAAATATGAGGTATATATCAATGAAAGGTTTGTTTACTAGGTTAGTGATATTCATGACTGCTCCTGACAAAATGCATTAAAATCCGTGCCTGTCCCATATTCAAATCGGCAAACTTTTTTCTTATTGTTATATACCTATACTTTGCTTATAATTACATTAACATTGATTAAACTAGGAATAAATATTGGTTTCGGGGCATTATTTGCATTAAAAGATCTGAAAATTTGGTCATACAGTTTAGAATTAGGGGAATTTAAAATAACCACGACCTAAAGTTTTTCCACCCATCAAATTTTTGCTTTTAATAGACCTGTTTAGATTATATGTGAAATATGCAAATTAGGTCAGGATTGAGGCCAGCAGTGGTCGAAAGGCCATGAGATTTTCGCCTCCGCCAAAATCTATAAACTTTCAACTCATCATTACTCTTTGCGGTTGAAATGATCAATTGATCAAATTATGGACTAAATGGGTCTATAACATATATTCAGATAGTTATGGTTCATGTATGTTCAAGAATTATCCGTAAAAAAGAACGTCGTAAAATAGATTGAGTGCAATTTAAAGAATTCCGTGAGAAACGCCGGGTAAGGGGAAGGGGAAAATTAAAATGACCATAACTAGTGGGAAATAATGTGAACAAAGTTGAACTCTTGCCTAAAGGACCCCGGATATAATTCGCTATAAATCCCTGAAACCGTTTGTTACTCCTGTAAACAAGTGTTAAAAGCAGTGGACCCGGCGCGATCACAGGTCTCAACATAAACACAGCGAGTGGGGCCGTGTGCATCGCGAAGAAACAACTCGTGTCTATCTGGAGATGACCTGACTGACTCAGCCCAAAAAAATTGTAATACATGTTCTCTCTGACTGAAACATCGCGTGTTGCGCTCACAATCGGACCTCCAGTCAGGCGACCTTGTTTATCATGGTAAACATATACACGTGGACTGTGTTTAATGAAACAGGCAGAGCCATAACAAGGGGCTGAACAGCCGTGTTAAACACCCTAAAGCTGCGTTAACCGGGCGCCGTACGAGACACGTGGTAAAATGAAATTCCGAATGGAGGATTAGAACCGCCACCTGGTTGGGTATAGCGCAAATGGGCCCTGGTTACCTATATGTATAACCTACGGATGCAGCTCAATTTAGCGGATTTTGACATCAACGGGCCCATATCGCAGTGTTTAACCGCCCGCCAAGTAATTGCCAAACGATTGATTTTATATCGCATTCCGCAAACCGCGTTCTGCTTTGGCAAACCGCATATAATGTGCGCCCGGTTAACAAAGCTTACCAGTAAAATCTGCATTTTATTGCTTAAAATTAACATTTTTCTATTTGTTAAGGTATAAACATATAAGGAGTGCCTTCTAATAAGGCTCTATAAACATGTTTTGAAAGTGCATTGGAAAATAAAGACACCAGAACCATCTCGTGAGCAGCCATGGGACTCAAGGTTTTATTTTTAAATCCGGACAGGTAGTCATAGTGAAGTCACTTTAATATTGTTTATGCTCCCGCCTCGGCATGTAGTTTTACCTAAGTCCGTCATTCTGTCATTCGGTCATTCTGAAATACAGCAGAAGTACGATTTTTTTTTGCAGTGGTTGCAAATATTGACCTTATTTTCAGTGGTTGATTGAATGATGACGAGTTACAGATTTCGCGTTTCAACATTTTAACTGGATGATGGTTTCTGAACTTGGAAAATTTCTTTCAAAATAAATATATCATGACGGATCCTGAATTTTTTTTAGGAAAAATGAATTTGTACGGACTACGGGCATTCGTGTAGTGCTGACACATGCATCTAGTCGATTAAGTTTTCACTTTGAATATTTTTTAGAGAATTTGAGTAATTTAGAGAAAAACATAATATTAATTATTTCTGTTTGTCGTATGTATAACAAAATCAAGTACAAATGTACCCGCTTGGATAGCTTTATAACATACACTAAAAATGGTGGCGCCACCTGCAACCATGTTTACTCAGTGTCCATCTGTTCATCTGCCTTGGGTTAAATTCACTCATATCTCTGCAGTGGTCTGACTAATTCACCTGAAATTCGGCATGCGTATACATCCTAGATAGCTTTCTTGATTTTATGACAGGTTGCGCCACCTACATCCACGTTCACGCTGCAGACATCCAAGACTTTCGCACTAAACTACACAATGCTTGTGAGATTGCAAAGTCAAATCTAAAATCTGAACAAAGTAAAATGAAAACAACGTATGACAAGTACACTGTAAGTAGGACGTTTGAGCCTGGTGAAAAGGTCCTTGCCTTACTTCCCATCCCTGGCAGACCTCTGCGAGCTAGGTATTTTGGTCCTTACATTGTTGACAAGAAAGTCAGGGATTTAAATTACATACTGTTGACACCAGATCGGCGTAAGAAGAAACAACTGTGCCATGTTAACATGTTGAAACCATATTATGACAGAAATAGCACATCAGATGTTGTACAAAATGTTACTGCTGTTAATTGTGTAAAAACTGACCCTGATCCAGTTGAAGTAGATACTGATTGTAAGTGTGATGTAGACATTCAGTGTGGTACAGTACCATTAAAAACTCAGATGTGTTTAAAAACCTGGATGCCAAACTGTCACACCTTACCGCACAACAACAACAAGACCTCAAGAACCTGCTGTGGAATTATGAACATTTGTTTAGTGACATTCCAACGCGAACTAACATGTTGTGCCATGACGTCGATGTTGGCGGGGCAGGCGCAGTCTAGCAACATCCATATAGACTGAATCCAGAGAAGCAAAAGTATCTACAGGATGAGATTCAATATTTGCTGGACAGTGATTTTATTGAACCTAGCAACAGTAACTGGAGTTCACCATGTATTCTTGTGCAAAACCTGATGGAAGTTACCGAATGTGCACAGATTATCGAAAACCGAACTCTGTCACCAAGGCTGACACGTTCCCGATCCCGAGGATCGATGATTGTATTGATACAGTCGGTAGCTTCAGATATGTCTCCAAGTTTGACTTGCTAAAAGGATTCTGGCAAGTTCCGCTGACGGAATGAGCGAAAGAAATGTCCGCATTTTTGACGCCGCAAGGACTGTACCAGTATAAAGTTATGCCGTTTGGCATGAAGAACTCGCCAGCCACGTTCCAGCGCCTCATCCATATGGTTGTCAAGGACATTCAGGTCTGCGACGCATATATTGATGACCTTATCGTGTACAGCGACACCTGGGAGAAACATCTGCAAATTCTTCGCGACCTCTTCGAAAGACTCAATGAAGCACGTCTGACCGTCAACTTAGTAAAATCTGAGTTTTATCATGCACAAGAAACATCTTCGGGTCATATTGTAGGGCAGGGTCAGGTAAAACCTGTTGATGCTAAAATAAGTGCTATTTTTGCATTTCCTAGACCAGAAAACAAAAAGCAAATAATGCGTTTTCTTGGTATGGTTGGGTACTAAAGGAAGTTTTATCCAAATTTTGCTGCTGTAGATGAGCCTTTGACTAATTTGTTAAAGAAGAAACAAAAGGTTGTATGGAATGTTCAGTGTGAAAATGCATTTCAGAATTTGAAAGCAATTCTGCAAAGTTCACCAGTTTTAGTTTATGTTATTTCATCAGTCAGGCCTATCATTGTCTTCAGTGATCACAATCCCCTCACGTTCATGAACCAGTTGAAGTGTAAAAATCAAAGGTTGTTGAAATTGAGTTTATTCTTGCAGGATTACAGACTTGATATCATACACATTAAAGGGAAAGACAATGTACTTGCTGATTGCTTATCGAGATGTTTATGAAATGTTGTGAACAAGATGTTTATGCAATGTTGTAAATAAGATGATTTCGTAATGTTGCAAAAATTTGGTGATTGTGATCGCAAAAAGAAAGTTTCCGTAAAAAAATTTCTTTTTTCTTACAGGGGGGGGGGGGGTGTTTCAAGTGCTCTTTTTATTGTGTGATCAGGGTGTAACTCGTGATGTGACACCCTCGCCGGGCCGTTTTTTGAATTCTATGTTTAATCCGTACTGGTTGAACTCTCGTTGTCATGTTGAGAAAATTCTCGGCTTGAGGTGTGAAGGTATATAAAGGGGCTGTGTTTTAGAAGAGGGCAGAGAGAGCAGAGAAGTTTTCCAGCGGACGCACAAGTGTGTGTCAGTTTCCGGGACCTTATCCGACGTGTGCGGCAATTATAGATTTTCTAAGACTTTCTCCTGGATCTTATGCATTTGGACTTCAGTTTACTTTCTGGGTTGTTACAAGAGCTTTACACTGGACTGTCATTCTCCGAGAGTATACATTTAAAGAACTTATCGTTGTGACGGTGTTGGTATCCAGGTACTGTGCACTTTATTTTTTGTGTGATTGTATTGATTTGTTGTTATACCGCTGTTTTACTGTATAATTGTATGGATTTAGTGTATTGTAATGTTATGGTTGTTTAAGAATAAATTATAGTTATTTGTTAACAAAAAACCACTGACTTTTTTATTCATTCCCCTAGACATTTTACGCTGCCTAGTGTTACAGAACCTGATTTTTTTTATCTCCGTTACAGAATTTGTGTTCATCACGCATACGTGATCTGTTTATATTAGGTTCCGTAACTGCGTATACATCCCGCAAAGCTTTCTTGATTTTATGACAGGTGGCGCAACCTACATTCACGTTCACGCTGTAGACATCTATGCTTATATCTCCGGACTCGTTCGACCAATCAGGATAAAAAAAATTACACAAATGTAGCCCTTGGATAGCTTTATAACATACACAAAAATGGTGCCGCCACATGCAGCCATTTTTGCACAGCGTCCATCTGTTTGTCTGCCTTGAGTTAAAATCACTCATATCTCTGCAGTGGTTTTACCAAAATACCTGTAATTTGGCATGCGTATACATTTTGGATAGCTTTCTTGATTTTATGACAGGTGGCGCCAGCTTCATTTACGTTCACGCTGCAGACATTATTGCTTATATCTCCAGACTCGTTTGACCAATCAGGGAAAAAATTTACACAAATGTAGCTCTTGGATAGCTTTATAACATACACAAAAATGGTGGCGCCACATGCAGCCATTTTTGCACAGCATCCATCTGTTTTTCTGCTGTGGGATAAAATCACTCATATCTCTGCAGGTGCTTGACTTTTCCACCTGAAAATTTGCATGTGTATACATCTTAGATAGTTTCTCGTTCAAATAACAGGTGGCGCCACCTACAATCATGTTTTCGTGGCAGACATCCATTCTAATATGTAACTCTATTTCCCCTTGCCACTCAATCCATGCCTCACTTCACCCGTCTTACTCTGATTTTGGCGGATACACGTAGTCGCTTGTCGACTACCCGTATTCTAGTTTTGTTTTATGTCCATGTTCGTTTGGGTAAGTTAGACCTGTGTTTTTGTTCATGTCACCTGCATTTGTGTGGTCGACACGGCTGAGGGCTGTAGTGGCACTAATGAATTCGAAGGTATTTCTCTCTATTATTTTTGTGTTTTATCTAGGCCCCTGGGGACCTTCCAAAAATTGGGATTCATACATCCCAAATTAGCTTATGCGATGGTCGTCGTCTTCTCGTCCGCCAACGTAAAAGTGTTCACATGCGGCCACATTTATTTCAATTAATAAATAACAGGTACTGATTTAGATAAAAGTGAAGTGTTTTTGACAAATTTACTGCATGTTTTCAATACATTTCTACTTATTGTGTGAATATATAAATAAAATAATATTTATGATTAAGATATAAAAATAATTTATTTTATAAAATGAGAAATGTAAAAGTATTATGTAAATTTCCATCGTTGTTGTGGTTACATTTTATCTGACAGAGGTCGCTATTGGAGCGACCACTGTCACCAATCTATTCCATAGACACACGGTGGCCACCACTATTCAACGTTGCACTTAATTATTATTATTATTAATATTATTATTATTATTATTATTATTATTATTATCATTATTATTATTATTATTATATAGAATTCTTATTATGTGAACTGTGCCAAATTATTTTGCGTTGACCTTTGGCCTATCCTCTCTCGAGTGCGTCCATCTGTGCGCTTGTTTTGACACATTAACCCACATATCTTAGGACTCGTTTGACCAATAAAGAAAAAAAATATTGCACAAATGTAGCCCTTGGATAGCTTAATAACATACATCAAAATGGTGGCGCCACATTCAACAATGTTTGGACAGCGTCCATCTGTTAATCTGCCTTGGGATGAAATCACTCATATCTCTGCAGTGGTTTGACCAAATTACCTGACATTCGGCATGCGTATACATTCCGCATAGCTTTCTTGATTTTATGACAGGTGGCGCCACCTACATTCACGTTCACGCTGTAGACATCCATGCTTATATCTCCGGTCTCGTTCGACCAATTAGGAATTTTTTTTTACACAAATGTAGCCCTTGGATAGCTATTTAGGTATAAATAAACTGATCAGAAAGTTAGTACACACTTCTAGTGGCCTTACCTCAGGAAAGATGCTGTACAATATTGAAATCATGCCATACATGCCAGATGGTAGGCAATCCCAATCAGTATCCTCCTTAGGCCCCACTTAGGCCTATTCCTGCTTTCGAGGAACCATTCACTTTTGCTTTTCCAATGGGATATATACAAGTCAAAGATGCAAGATGAAAGATCTGAGATGAAATGTTTGGCTGAAAATGCATCCACATCTTTTTAAAGATGTGTCCTGTGACCTTGACCTTTGACCTCATGACCCCAAAATCAATTTTGGTCTTGCTTTTCCAATGGGACATATACAAGTCAAGTTTGAAATCCATACATCAATAAAAGCAGGAATTATCATCCAGAAACTAATTTTTGGACAGATAGCTCCTGTGACCTTCACCTTTGACCTTGTGACCTCAAAATTGATAGTGTTTTTCCTCTCTTGGCAGGAGAACTATATGTGCAAGATGAAAGATCTGAGATGAAATGTTTGTCTGAAAATGCATCCACATCTTTGTAAAGATGTGTCCTGTGACCTTGACCTTTGACCTCATGACCCCAAAATCAATGTTGGTCTTGCTTTTCCAATGAGACATATACAAGTCAAATTTGAAATACATACATCAATAAAAGCAGGAATTATCATCCAAAAACTAAATTTTGGACAGATGGCTCCTGTGATCTTCACCTTTGACCTTGTGACCTCAAAATTGATAGGTGTCTTCCTCTCTTGGCAGGAGAACTATATGTGCAAGATGAAAGATCTGAGATGAAATGTTTGGCTGAAAATGCATCCACATCTTTGTAAAGATGTGTCCTGTGACCTTGACCTTTGACCTCATGACCCCAAAATCAATGTTGGTCTTGCTTTTCCAATGGGACATATACAAATCAAGTTTGAAATCCATACATCAATAAAAGAAGGAATTATCATCCAGAAACTAATTTTTGGACAGATGGCTCCTGTGACCTTCACCTTTGACCTTGTGACCTCAAAATTGATAGGGGTCTTCCACTCTTGGCAGGTGAACTATATGTGCAAGATAAAAGATCTGAGATGAATTGTTTGGCTGAAAATGCATCCACAATCTTTTTAAAGAGGTTTCCTGTGACCTTGACCTTTGACCTCATGACCCCCAAAATCAATTCGGGTCTTGCTTTTCCAATGGGTCAAATCCAAGTCAAGTTTGAAATCCATACATCAATAAAAGAAGGAATTATCATCCAGAAACAAATTTTTGGACAGATGGCTCCTGTGACCTTCACCTTTAACCTTGTGAACTCAAAATTGAAAGGGTTCTTCCACTCTTGGCAGGTGAACTATATGTGCAAGATAAAAGATCTGAGATGAATTGTTTGGCTGAAAATGCATCCACAATCTTTTTAAAGAGGTTTCCTGTGACCTTGACCTTTGACCTCATGACCCCCAAAATCAATTCGGGTCTTGCTTTTCCAATGGGTCAAATACAAGTCAAGTTTGAAATCCATACATCAATAAAAGAAGGAATTATAATCCAGAAACTAATTTTTGGACAGATGGCTCCTGTGACCTTCACCTTTGACCTTGTGACCTCAAAATTGATAGGGTTCTTCCTCTCTTGGCAGGAGAGCTATATGTGCAAGATGAAAGATCTGAGATGAAATGTTTTGCTGAAAATGCATCCACAATCTTTTTAAAGATGTGTCCTGTGACCCTGACCTTTGACCTCATGACCCCAAAAATCAATTTGGGTCTTGCTTTTCCAATGGGACATATACAAGTCAAGTTTGAAATCCATACATCAATAAAAACATGAATTTTCATCCAGAAACTAATTTTTGGACAGATGGCTCCTGTGACCTTCACCTTTGACCTTGTGACCTCAAAACTGATAGGGGTCTTCCTCTATTGGCAGATTACTTATATGTGCAAGATGATAGGTCTGAGATGAAATGTTTGGCTGAAAATGCATCCACAATCTTTTTAAAGATGTGTCCTGTGACCTTGACCTTTAACCTCATGACCCCCAAAATCAATTGGAGTCTTGCTTTTTCAATGGGACATATATAAGTCAAGTTTGAAATCAATACATCAATAAAAGCAGGGATTATCATCCAGAAACTAATTTTTGGACAGATAGCACCTGTGGCCTTGACCTTTGACCTTGTGACCCCAAAATTAATATGGATCATCCACTATTGGCAAGGGAGCTATATATTCAAGATGGAAGACCTAGGATAAAAGTTTGGCTAAAAATGCATCCACAGTATCTTTTAAAATGCCAGTCCATTGACCTTGACCTTTGACCTCATGACCCTAGAACCTATAGGGTTCTCACTTTAGTGGTGGGCCATACATAAGTCATGTTTGAAGTCCATATGGCTATCAACACTGGAGATATCATAAGAGGTGTGTGATTTTCACCATATATGGCAATATTTAAGGTCAAGGCCACTCTCATAGGAAAGGTCATGACCCCAATTTAAATAAACATCATCCTATAACCCATACCTATGTATATGCATAATATAAAAGAAATCTGTCCATTCGTTTTTGACTTATAATGCTCACAGTACTGTAAGGTGGCAATTTTGGGGGTATTAAACGGCACGAAAACAAGTAAAGAATAATAGGTGGCGCCACTAGTTTCTGGAACATGACAACCCTATCCGTGATCTTCCATCAACTTGATTTTGGGATAAATCCATGCAAGATATCTTGAGATATTAAAGAATTTTCATCTGCCTTGGGTTAAAATCACTCATATCTCTGCAGTGGTCTGACTAATTCACCTGAAATTCGGCATGCGTATACATCCTAGATAGCTTTCTTGATTTTATGACAGGTTGCGCCACCTACATCCACGTTCACGCTGCAGACATCCAAGACTTTCGCACTAAACTACACAATGATTGTGAGATTGCAAAGTCAAATCTAAAATCTGAACAAAGTAAAATGAAATCAACGTATGACAAGCACACTGTAAGTAGGACGTTTGAGCTTGGTGAAAAGGTCCTTGCCTTACTTCCCATCCCTGGCAGACCTCTGCTAGCTATGTATTTCGGTCCTTACATTGTTGACAAGAAAGTCAGGGATTTAAATTACATACTGTTGACACCAGATCGGCGTAAGAAGAAACAACTGTGACATGTTAACATGTTGAAACCATATTATGACAGAAATAGCACATCAGATGTTGTACAAAATGTTACTGCTGTTAATTGTGTAAAAACTGACCCTGATCCAGTTAAAGTAGATACTGATTGTAAGTGTGATGTAGACATTCAGTGTGGTACAGTGCCATTAAAAACTCAGATGTGTTTAAAAACCTGGATGCCAAACTGTAACACCTTACCGCACAACAACAACAAGACCTCAAGAACCTGCTGTGGAATTATGAACATTTGTTTAGTGACATTCCAACGCGAACTAACATGTTGTGCCATGACGTCGATGTTGGCGGGGCAGGCGCAGTCTAGCAACATCCATATAGACTGAATCCAGAGAAGCAAAAGTATCTACAGGATGAGATTCAATATTTGCTGGACAGTGATTTTATTGAACCTAGCAACAGTAACTGGAGTTCACCATGTATTCTTGTGCAAAACCTGATGGAAGTTACCGAATGTGCACAGATTATCGAAAACCGAACTCTGTCACCAAGGCTGACACGTTCCCGATCCCGAGGATCGATGATTGTATTGATACAGTCGGTAGCTTCAGATATGTCTCCAAGTTTGACTTGCTAAAAGGATTCTGGCAAGTTCCGCTGACGGAATGAGCGAAAGAAATGTCCGCATTTTTGACGCCGCAAGGACTGTACCAGTATAAAGTTATGCCGTTTGGCATGAAGAACTCGCCAGCCACGTTCCAGCGCCTCATCCATATGGTTGTCAAGGACATTCAGGTCTGCGACGCATATATTGACGACCTTATTGTGTACAGCGACACCTGGGAGAAACATCTGCAAATTCTTCGCGACCTCTTCGAAAGACTCAATGAAGCACGTCTGACCGTCAACTTAGTAAAATCTGAGTTTTATCATGCACAAGTAACATCTTCGGGTCATATTGTAGGGCAGGGTCAGGTAAAACCTGTTGATGCTAAAATAAGTGCTATTTTTGCATTTCCTAGACCAGAAAACAAAAAGCAAATAATGCGTTTTCTTGGTATGGTTGGGTACTAAAGGAAGTTTTGTCCAAATTTTGCTGCTGTAGATGAGCCTTTGACTAATTTGTTAAAGAAGAAACAAAAGGTTGTATGGAATGTTCAGTGTGAAAATGCATTTCAGAATTTGAAAGCAATTCTGCAAAGTTCACCAGTTTTAGCAGCTCCAGACTTTTCTGTACCTTTTAAGTTAGCTGTGGATGCTAGTGATACTGCTGCTGGTGCTGTGTTGTTACAAGAAGGCAATGATGGCATAGATCATCCAATTTGTTATTTCTCAAGAAAGGTTAATGCAAACCAGGAAAAAACTACTCCACTACTGAAAAAGAATGTTTGGCTTTGATTTTGGCGTTGCAACACTAACAGTTTATGTTACTTCATCAGTCAGGCCTATCATTGTCTTCAGTGATCACAATCCCCTCACGTTCATGAACCAGTTGAAGTGTAAAAATCAAAGGTTGTTGAAATTGAGTTTGTTCTTGCAGGATTACAGACTTGATATCATACACATTAAAGGGAAAGACAATGTACTTGCTGATTGCTTATCGAGATGTTTATGAAATGTTGTGAACAAGATGTTTATGCAATGTTGTAAATAAGATGATTTCGTAATGTTGCAAAAATTTGGTGATTGTGATCGCAAAAAGAAAGTTTCCGTGAAAATTTCTTTTTTCTTACGGGGGGGGGGGGGGGGGGGGTGTTTCAGGTGCTCTTTGTATTGTGTGATCAGGGCGTAACTCGTGATGTGACACCCTCGCCGGGCCGTTTTTTGCATTCTATGTTTAATCCGTACTGGTTGAACTCTCGTTGTCATGTTGAGAAAATTCTCGGTTTGAGGTGTGAAGGTATATAAAGGGGCTGTGTTTTAGAAGAGGGCAGAGAGAGCAGAGAAGTTTTCCAGCGGACGCACAAGTGTGTGTCAGTTTCTGGGACCTTATCCGACGTGTGCGGCAATTATAGTTTTTTTCTAAGACTTTCTCCTGGATTTTATGCATTTGGACTTCAGTTTACTTTCTGGGTTGTTACAAGAGCTTTACACTGGACTGTCATTCCCCGAGAGTATACATTTAAAGAACTTATCGTTGTGACGGTGTTGGTATCCAGGTACTGTGCACTTTATTTTCTGTGTGATTGTATTGATTTGTTGTTATACCGCTGTTTTACTGTATAATTGTATGGATTTAGTGTATTGTAATGTTATGGTTGTTTAAAGAATAAATTATAGTTATTTGTTAAAAAAAAAACACTGACTTTTTTATTCATTCCCCTAGACATTTCACGCTGCCTAGTGTTACAGAACCTGATTTTTTTTATCTCCGTTACAGAATTTGTGTTCATCACGCATACGTGATCTGTTTATATTAGGTTCCGTAACTGCGTATACATCCCGCATGGCTTTCTTGATTTTATGACAGGTGGCGCAACCTACATTCACGTTCACGCTGTAGACATCTATGCTTATATCTCCGGACTCGTTCGACCAATCAGGATAAGAAAAATTACACAAATGTAGCCCTTGGATAGCTTTATAACATACACAAAAATGGTGCCACCTAATGCAGCCATTTTTGCACAGCGTCCATCTGTTTGTCTGCCTTGAGTTAAAATCACTCATATCTCTGCAGTGGTTTTACCAAAATACCTGTAATTTGGCATGCGTATACATCTTGGATAGCTTTCTTGATTTTATGACAGGTGGCGCCAGCTTCATTCACGTTCACGCTGCAGACATTATTGCTTATATCTCCAGACTCGTTTGACCAATCAGGGAAAAAATTTACACAAATGTAGCTCTTGGATAGCTTTATAACATACACAAAAATGGTGGCGCCACATGCAGCCATTTTTGCACAGCATCCATCTGTTTTTCTGCTGTGGGATAAAATCACTCATATCTCTGCAGTTGCTTGACTTTTCCACCTGAAATTTTGCATGTGTATACATCTTGGATAGTTTCTCGTTCAAATAAAAGGTGGCGCCATCTACAATCATGTTTTCGTGGCAGACATCCATTCTAATATGTAACTCTATTTCCCCTTGCCACTCAATCCATGCCTCACTTCACCCGTCTTACTCTGATTTTGGCGGATACACGTTGTCGCTTGTCGAATACCCGTATTCTAGTTTTGTTTTATGTCCATGTTCGTTTGGGTAAGTTAGACCTGTGTTTTTGTTCATGTCACCTGCATTTGTGTGGTCGACACGGCTGAGGGCTGTAGTGGCACTAATTCGAAGGTATTTCTCTCTATTATTTTTGTGTTTTATCAAGGCCCCTGGGGACCTTCCAAAAATTGGGATTCATACATCCCAAATTAGCTTATGCGATGGTCGTCGTCTTCTCGTCCGCCAACGTTAAAATGTTCACATGCGGCCACATTTATTTCAATTAACAAATAACAGGTACTGATTTAGATAAAAGTGAAGTGTTTTTGACAAATTTACTGCATGTTTTCAATACATTTCTACTTATTGTGTGAATATATAAATAAAAAAAAATATTTATGATTAAGATATAAAAATAATTTATTTTATAAAATGAGAAATGTAAAAGTATTATGTAAATTTCCATCGTTGTTGTGGTTACATTTTATCTGACAGAGGTCGCTATTGGAGCGACCACTGTCACCAATCTATTCCATAGACACACGGTGGCCACCACTATTCAACGTTGCACTTAATTATTATTATTATTAATATTATTATTATTATTATTATCATTATTATTATTATTATTATTATTATTATCATTATTATTATTATTATTATTATATAGAATTATTATTATTATTATATAGAATTATTATTATGTGAACTGTGCCAAATTATTTTGCGTTGACCTTTGGCCTATCCTCTCTCGAGTGCGTCCATCTGTGCGCTTGTTTTGACACATTAACCCACATATCTTAGGACTCGTTTGACCAATAAAGAAAAAAAATATTGCACAAATGTAGCCCTTGGATAGCTTAATAACATACATCAAAATGGTGGCGCCACATTCAACAATGTTTGGACAGCGTCCATCTGTTAATCTGCCTTGGGATGAAATCACTCATATCTCTGCAGTGGTTTGACCAAATTACCTGACATTCGGCATGCGTATACATTCCGCATAGCTTTCTTGATTTTATGACAGGTGGCTCCACCTACTTTTACGTTCACGCTGTAGACATCCATGCTTATATCTCCGGACTCGTTCGACCAATCAGGAATTTTTTTTTACACAAATGTAGCCCTTGGATAGCTATTTAGGTATAAATAAACTTATCAGAAAGTTAGTACACACTTCTAGTGGCCTTACCTCAGGAAAGATGCTGTACAATATTGAAATCATGCCATACATGCCAGATGGTAGGCAATCCCAATCAGTATCCTCCTTAGGCCCCACTTAGGCCTATTCCTGCTTTCGAGGAACCATTCACTTTTGCTTTTCCAATGGGATATATACAAGTCAAAGATGCAAGATGAAAGATCTGAGATGAAATGTTTGGCTGAAAATGCATCCACATCTTTTTAAAGATGTGTCCTGTGACCTTGACCTTTGACCTCATGACCCCCAAAATCAATTTTGGTCTTGCTTTTCCAATGGGACATATACAAGTCAAGTTTGAAATCCATACATCAATAAAAGCAGGAATTATCATCCAGAAACTAATTTTTGGACAGATAGCTCCTGTGACCTTCACCTTTGACCTTGTGACCTCAAAATTGATAGTGTTTTTCCTCTCTTGGCAGGAGAACTATATGTGCAAGATGAAAGATCTGAGATGAAATGTTTGGCTGAAAATGCATCCACATCTTTGTAAAGATGTGTCCTGTGACCTTGACCTTTGACCTCATGACCCCAAAATCAATGTTGGTCTTGCTTTTCCAATGGAACATATACAAGTCAAGTTTGAAATACATACATCAATAAAAGCAGGAATTATCATCCAAAAACTAATTTTTTGACAGATGGCTCCTGTGATCTTCACCTTTGACCTTGTGACCTCAAAATTGATAGGGGTCTTCCTCTCTTGGCAGGAGAACTATATGTGCAAGATGAAAGATCTGAGATGAAATGTTTGGCTGAAAATGCATCCACATCTTTGTAAAGATGTGTCCTGTGACCTTGACCTTTGACCTCATGACCCCAAAATCAATGTTGGTCTTGCTTTTCCAATGGGACATATACAAGTCAAGTTTGAAATCCATACATCAATAAAAGAAGGAATTATCATCCAGAAACTAATTTTTGGACAGATGGCTCCTGTGACCTTCACCTTTGACCTTGTGACCTCAAAATTGATAGGGGTCTTCCACTCTTGGCAGGTGAACTATATGTGCAAGATAAAAGATCTGAGATGAATTGTTTGGCTGAAAATGCATCCACAATCTTTTTTAAGAGGTTTCCTGTGACCTTGACCTTTGACCTCATGACCCCCAAAATCAATTCGGGTCTTGCTTTTCCAATGGGTCAAATACAAGTCAAGTTTGAAATCCATACATCAATAAAAGAAGGAATTATCATCCAGAAACTAATTTTTGGACAGATGGCTCCTGTGACCTTCACCTTTAACCTTGTGAACTCAAAATTGATAGGGTTCTTCCACTCTTGGAAGGTGAACTATATGTGCAAGATAAAAGATCTGAGATGAATTGTTTGGCTGAAAATGCATCCACAATCTTTTTAAAGAGCTTTCCTGTGACCTTGACCTTTGACCTCATGACCCCCAAAATCAATTCGAGTCTTGCTTTTCCAATGGGTCAAATACAAGTCAAGTTTGAAATCCATACATCAATAAAAGAAGGAATTATAATCCAGAAACTAATTTTTGGACAGATGGCTCCTGTGAACTTCACCTTTAACCTTGTGACCTCAAAATTGATAGGGTTCTTCCACTCTTGGCAGGTAAACTATATATGCAAGTTGAAAGATCTGAGATGAATTGTTTGGCTGAAAATGCATCCACAATCTTTTTAAAGAGGTTTCCTGTGACCTTGACCTTTGACCTAATGACCACAAAATCAATTCGGGTCTTGCTTTTCCAATGGGTCAAATACAAGTCAAGTTTGAAATCCATACATCAATAAAAGAAGGAATTATCATCCAGAAACTAATTTTTGGACAGATAGCTCCTGTGACCTTCACCTTTGACCTTGTGACCTCAAAATTGATAGGGTTCTTCCTCTCTTGGCAGGAGAGCTATATGTGCAAGATGAAAGATCTGAGATGAAATGTTTTGCTGAAAATGCATCCACAATCTTTTTAAAGATGTGTCCTGTGACCCTGACCTTTCACCTCATGACCCCAAAAATCAATTTGGGTCTTGCTTTTCCAATGGGACATATACAAGTCAAGTTTGAAATCAATACATCAATAAAAGCAGGGATTATCATCCAGAAACTAATTTTTGGACAGATTGCTCCTGTGACCTTCACCTTTGACCTTGTGACCTCAAAACTGATAGGGGTCTTTCTCTATTGGCAGATTACTTATATGTGCAAGATGAAAGGTCTGAGATGAAATGTTTGGCTGAAAATGCATCCACAATCTTTTTAAAGATGTGTCCTGTGACCTTGACCTTTGACCTCATGACCCCCAAAATCAATTGGAGTCTTGCTTTTTCAATGGGACATATATAAGTCAAGTTTGAAATCAATACATCAATAAAAGCAGGGATTATCATCCAGAAACTAATTTTTGGACAGATAGCTCCTGTGGCCTTGACCTTGTGACCCCAAAATTAATATGGATCATCCACTATTGGCAAGGGAGCTATATATTCAAGATGGAAGACCTAGGATAAAAGTTTGGCTTAAAATGCATCCACAGTATCTTTTAAAATGCCAGTCCATTGACCTTGACCTTTGACCTCATGACCCTAGAACCTATAGGGTTCTTACTTTAGTGGTGGGCCATACATTAGTCATGTTTGAAGTCCATATGGCTATTAACACTGGAGATATCATAAGAGGTGTGTGATTTTCACCATATATGGCAATATTTAAGGTCAAGGCCACTCTCATAGGAAAGATCATGACCCCAATTTAAAGAAACATCATCCTATAACCCATACCTATGTATATGCATAATATAAAAGAAATCTGTCCATTCGTTTTTGACTTATAATGCTCACAGTACTGTAAGGTGGCAATTTTGGGGGTATTAAACGGCACGAAAACAAGTAAAGAATAATAGGTGGCGCCACTAGTTTCTGGAACATGACAACCCTATCCGTGATCTTCCATCAACTTGATTTTGGGATAAATCCATGCAAGATTTCTTGAGATATTAAAGAATTTGTGTGATTTTCCCCAAAATTGGACCTATTCAAGGTCAAGGACACTCTCCTAGTAAAGGTCATTACCTCATTTTAAATAGGCGTCGTCCTCTTACCCATATCTATACATATACCACGTTAGGTAAAGTTTCGTGAATTATTTTTTGGGTTATCGCGCCAACAAGATTTATATGCGGTGGCGGCGGCGGCGGCGGGACCGGTATGAAAACATAGTATCCCCCGACTTTGTCTGGGGATACAATTACATACTGTTGACACCAGATCGGCGTGAGAAGAAACAACTGTGCCATGTTAACATGTTGAAACCATATAATGACAGAAATAGCACATCAGATGTTGTACAAAATGTTACTGCTGTTAATTGTGTAAAAACTGACCCTGATCCAGTTAAAGTAGATACTGATTGTAAGTGTGATTTAGACATTCAGTGTGGTACAGTACCATTAAAAAACTCAGATGTGCTTAAAAACCTGGATGCCAAACTGTCACACCTTACCGCACAACAACAACAAGACCTCAAGAACCTGCTGTGGAATTATGAACATTTGTTTAGTGACATTCCAACACGAACTAACATGTTGTGCCATGACGTCGATGTTGGCGGGGCAGGCGCAGTCTAGCAACATCCATATAGACTGAATCCAGAGAAGCAAAAGTATCTACAGGATGAGATTCAATATTTGCTGGACAGTGATTTTATTGAACCTAGCAACAGTACCTGGAGTTCACCATGCATTCTTGTGTAAAACCTGATGGAAGTTACCGTATGTGCACAGATTATCGAAAACCGAACTCTGTCACCAAGACTGACACTTCCCGATCCCGAGGATCGATGATTGTATTGATACAGTCGGTAGCTCAAGATATGTCTCCAAGTTTGACTTGCTAAAAGGATTCTGGCAAGTTCCACTGACAGAACGAGCGAAAGAAGAGTCCGCATTTTTGACGCCGCAAGGACTGTACCAGTATAAAGTTATGCCGTTTGGCATGAAGAACTCGCCAGCCACGTTCCAGCGCCTCATCCATATGGTTGTCAAGGACATTCAGGTCTGCAACGCATATATTGATGACCTTATCGTGTACAGCGACACCTGGGAGAAACATCTGCAAATTCTTCGCGACCTCTTCGAAAGACTCAATGAAGCACGTCTGACCGTCAACTTAGTAAAATCTGAGTTTTATCATGCACAAGTAACATCTTCGGGTCATATTGTAGGGCAGGGTCAGGTAAAACCTGTTGATGCTAAAATAAGTGCTATTTCTGCATCTCCTAGACCAGAAAACAAAAAGCAAATAATGCGTTTTCATGGTATGGTTGGGTACTAAAGGAAGTTTTGTCCAAATTTTGCTGCTGTAGATGAGCCTTTGACTAATTTGTTAAAGAAGAAACAAAAGGTTGTATGGAATGTTCAGTGTGAAAATGCATTTCAGAATTTGAAAGCAATTCTGCAAAGTTCACCAGTTTTAGCAGCTCCAGACTTTTCTGTACCTTTTAAGTTAGCTGTGGATGCTAGTGATACTGCTGCTGGTGCTGTGTTGTTACAAGAAGGCAATGATGGCATAGACCATCCAATTTGTTATTTCTCAAGAAAGTTTAATGCAAACCAGAAAAAAAAACTCCACTACTGAAAAAGAATGTTTGGCTTTGATTTTGGCGTTGCAACACTAACAGTTTCTGTTACTTCATTAGTCAGGCCTATCATTGTCTTCTGTGATCACAATCCCCTCACGTTCATGAACCAGTTGAAGTGTAAAAATCAAAGGTTGTTAAAATTGAGTTTGTTCTTGCAGGATTACAGACTTGATATCATACACATTAAAGGGAAAGACAATGTACTTGCTGATTGCTTATCGAGATGTTTATGAAATGTTGTGAACAAGATGTTTATGCAATGTTGTAAATAAGATGATTTCGAAATGTTGTAAAATTTGGTGATTGGGATCGCAAAAAAAAAAGTTTTCCGTGATACGGGCGTAACTCGTGTTGTGACACCCTCGCCGGGCCGTTTTTTTTTTTTTTTTTTTTGCATTCTATGTTTAATCCGTACTGGTTAAACTCTCGTTGTCATGTTGGCCTTGGGTTATCACGCCTGGTCGTGAGTCACGTGTACACCATGGTGTGTCTATGCGCGTGTTTACTGTGTTGTGTAAGATCTTATAGACTGTTCGAGAAGTGGAAAATTCTCGGCTTGAGGTGTGAAGGTATATAAATAGGTTGTGTTTTAGAAGAGGGCAGAGAGAGCAGAGAGGTTTTCCAGCGGACGCACAGGTGTGTGTCAGTTTCCGGGACCTTATCCGACGTGTGCGGCAATTATAGATTTTCTAAGACTTTCTCCTGGATTTTATGCATTTGGACTTCAGTTTACTTTCTGGGTTGTTACAAGAGCTTTACACTGGACTGTCATTCTCCGAGAGTATACATTGAAAGAACTTATCGTTGTGACAGTGTTGGTATCCAGGTACTGTGCACTTTATTTTCTGTGTGATTGTATTGATTTGTTGTTATACCGCTGTTTTACTGTATAATTGTATTAATTTAGTGTATTGTAATGTTATGGTTGTTTTAAGAATAAATTATAGTTATTTGTTAACAAAAAACCACTGACTTCTTTATTCATTCCCCTAGACATTTTACGCTGCCTAGTGTTACAGAACCTGATATTTTTTATCTCCGTTACAGAATTTGTGTTCATCACGCATACGTGATCTGTTTATATTAGATTCCGTAACTGCGTATACATCCGGCATAGCTTTCTTGATTTTATGACAGGTGGCGCCACCTACATTCACGTTCACGCTGTTGACATCCATGCTTATATCTCCGGACTCGTTCGACCAATCAGGATAAAAAAATACACAAATGTAGCCCTTGGATAGCTTTATAACATACACAAAAATGGTGCCGCCACATGCAGTCATTTTTGCACAGCGTCCATCTGTTTGTCTGCCTTGAGTTAAAATCACTCATATCTCTGCAGTGGTTTTACCAAAATACCTGTAATTCGGGATGCGTATACATCCTGGATAGCTTTCTTGATTTTAAGACAGGTGGTGCCAGCTTCATTCACGTTCACGCTGCAAACATTAATGCTTATATCTCCAGACTCGTTTGCCCAATCAGGGAAAAAATTTACACAAATGTAGCTCTTGGATAGCTTTATAACAAACACAAAAATGGTGGCGCCTCCTGTAGCCATTTTTGCACAGCGTCCATCTGTTTTTCTGCTGTGGGATAAAATCACTCATATCTCTGCAGTTGCATGGCTTTTCCACCTGAAATTTTGCATGTGTATACATCTTGGATAGTTTCTCGTTCAAATAAAAGGTGGCGCCATCTACAATCATGTTTTCGTGGCAGACATCCATTCTAATATGTAACTCTATTTCCCCTTGCCACTCAATCCATGCCTCACTTCACCCGTCTTACTCTGATTTTGGCGGATACACGTAGTCGCTTGTCGACTACCCGTATTCTAGTTTTGTTTTATGTCCATGTTCGTTTGGGTAAATTAGACCTGTGTTTTTGTTCATGTCACCTGCATTTGTGTGGTCGACACGGCTGAAGGCTGTAGTGGCACTAATGAATTCGAAGGTATTTCTCTCTATTATTTTTGTGTTTTATCAAGGCCCCTGGGGACCTTCCAAAAATTGGGATTCATACATCCCAAATTAGCTTATGCGATGGTCGTCGTCTTCTCGTCCGCCAATGTAAAAGTGTTCATATGCGGCCACATTTATTTCAATTAACAAATAACAGGTACTGATCTAGATAAAAGTGAAGTTTTTTTGACAAATTCAATAAATTTCTACTTATTGTGTGAATATATAAATAAAAAAATATTTATGATTAAGATATAAAAATAATTTATTTTATAAAATGAGAAATTTACAAGTATCATGTTAATTTCCATCGTTGTTGTAGTTCCATTTTATCTGACAGAGGTCGCTATTTTAGCGACCACTGTCACCAATCTATTCTATAGACACACGGTGGCCACCACTATTCAAGGTTGCACTTAATTATTATTATTATTATAATTATCATTATTATTATTATTATATAGAACTATGAGACCGCTGGACAGATTTTCCCGAAATTTTACACAATTATCGGGTAATAACAGGTACTGTTAATTACAGGTGCCACTTCGATCAACTGCATGAAAATCTTCTTGGATATACCAGAATGTTGTGTAAGTTTATAGTTTCATAAAACAAAACTGTGGATAAATTCACCCGTTATGCTACATAAGCAAACGATCACATCTTATTCAAGGATAAGGGAAGCCAGCCAAGATCGGGGGTAAGTTTCGGCTGCTGAAATCAACAAAACCCGTCCAAGCTAGCGTATATGAAAGGCTGGAATTATCAACAATGATTGACTACGTACCAGTTTGAGCTCTTCTGGATTATCGTCCAAAGATGCCAGAATATACTCCGGCAAAGACACATTTGGTATTTCAGTCAGCGCGGGCCCCGTGGCTGCCATGATGAACATTGAACTTAGGCCTCAGCAGCTAGTATCTATCAGATTTTGATGCCTTTTATACGCATGTTTATGAGAGTACTCCGCAGACCCTATATACACACGATGCAGCGACACAATAACATACACTTATAGGTTACAACTGAGGATTGCAAACATAGGCCTACATATTGCACTTCATGCTAGAGTGCAGACGAAATACAATACGGGATATCGCTAATACCGATACTCTCCTGTGTGGAGGCAGTAAATGACTGCCTGCTTGAAAAACTGCAGGCAAACAACTAGTGCCCCATAGCGTCCAGCCTGACAAGCCCATTCATTCAACACAGCAGTGTGGGCACTGGACATAGTGTTTTTAATTGCCGATTATCCTGATGCTTATTATTCATCAGATTTATTTTGCCGTGCTAAACCTTAATATAGAACATGAAAAGACATAAGATAATTCTGCAGTCGGAACAGTTTGCATTAGAATTTGATCTTGAATCAACAGCCTTGTAGCGGCTGATACAAGGGAAACTTACACAGGGTCTTTAGTCATTGATAAACGTCATATTTTGCAGGTTTCCTTGAAATATGAAACATTATGGTACGAAACAATTGTAACCTCGTATATATTTAATGATCATAATAATTAAAGAGATTCCATAGCGCGTATAAGCTAACAAAGTGGAGACTGTCAGTTTCGTCCGTGTTAATGAGTGTCCGGCTGAATCACGCTTGCCTGCACAAACATGCTTCAGGCTGCGCCAGCTGGTTGTTCTTCTCCTCCATCTACACGAGAAGCTGCATTAGCGATATCCCGTATTTGTTGAGGCAATCCAGCACGAGTGTTGTTGTCTTTGCCTGGTATATGCATAAATGTTATCATAAAAACGTGTTAATACATAGACTTTAATAACTGTCGAACGAACTTAAATATGATATGTGCCGGGGTTTGTATACTGTGTCTTATCTGACAGAGAGCGGTTACAAGACGGGTTACTCAGTGATTGTAGAGGTCCGTAAATTTTATCCATGCCTATTACAAACTGGGCATTTGCCCTGAACACAAATTAAGTAGATCTCGATACACAAGAGTAATACATTAACGATGAACCGTTTAGCTAATCCTGTAGTCAAGCACCGGGCGCGATTAGTCGTGCAAAATATAAACACAGTTCGAACACCACCTCGTATTATTACCGCGTGACTTCATAAATCAAGAGTGAAAGTTTAATTCCTTCCGGTGTTTCGTCGTATATTTTACTTAGTCTCTCCAACAGACGCCAGGTGCCGCTACTGCTCTGCACCGGTACGTCTGTTTTTGGACGCCATTTTTTCAAGAAACTTGCAAAACGGAAGTGTCGTTTGGCATGCGCAAGCTTGGGACCCCCCCCCCCCCCCCAGGCATCCGGAGGTGAATCAAGAATGGATGTCGTCCTTGCACAGACCTGGCAGACCCCAATAAAGACAATTAACATGATTGTTGCTTGTCTGGCAAAATAATCCACTTTTGCTGATTTATTGCAAGGATGGGATAATGGAGAGATTCCTTGCGCATGCCAAAGGACACTTCCGTTCTTAAAAAATATGGCGTCCGATAACAGACGTACTGGTGCAGAGCAGTAGCGGCACCTGGCGTCTGTTGGAGAGATTAATATTACTTCTCCTTGTTTGGGAATTATCGCGTATGCGCAAGATCGGGATTCTGATCAAGCAGTCCTGGTACAACAAACAGATACAAATGAACTGGGCTTACTAACGTATGCACAGAAGCATAACAACGTATAACACAGCTGAACTGTGGACAGGGGCGGATGCAAGTTTTAAGAAAAGGTTGGGAGAGGGGGAGGGGTCCAACCCAGCAGGACTTAAGAAAACCCTAAAAAAAAGGTCCCCCCGTCCGTATATATAAGTACAATATACAACACAATGCTCATTAACCTGCGGGAACGCGAAGAATATGCGGAAGATTGACTGCATGGCATATATTTTTTCAGACAGATTAGGTTATAGGGAGCAACATAATGGACATTGATTAATATTATCTCACTCTTCAAATTTAGAAGGGCTAAACCGCTTCCTCGGATATGTCAGTTGTATGCTTCACACTGAGATATACTAAATGCAAGTATTTATCACTGGTAAAAGTTGGGAAAATAAAGTTACGTAAATTCACATCATAGTATATTACAGTGAACTGATGTTAAAAGGGTTTTTAGGGTCCATATGACTACTTTACTATTAATTCAATATGATATTGAATACTTTTGACTGGTTAATATTGGTGATAAAATCATTTTTATTTTAATTCGTTTGTGGTATTGAGGTTTGTCTGGTCTGTTTTTATTATTTTAGTTAGGTTAACCATTAACTGTTGGAATACAGGACGCGGCAAGATGACTCACCTGTGTAGTTTAGTATAATAAGATTAATGTCAAGATATTACAGCATTTATAAATACACAAGGGAGAGAGAGAGAGAGAGACATACAAACAGTCAGAAAGATCAACGTTTAAAAGGTTGAAGTGACGCCTGACCCTCCGAAAAGTTTGTGTGAACTAAAACCTATCCGGCTTCAGAGTTCGATAATATCCCTGGACCTTGGATACACCCCTTCTCCGCATGCATATCTTGTTCAACGAATAAAGCTGTCAAAAGATAAAGCTCCGATATTAAACGAAAAAATGTGGGTGGTACCACCAGTGTCATGTACAAGATATAAAGCTCCAGAATCCTTTCTGATACTAGTATCAAACATGAGGATAATCCATCAACCCATTCTTTAGGAATCCAATGTTTAACATTTTTTCACCATATATTTAATTATTTACGGTTTTGATAACTTTCGTATTGTTTCTGTGGATTGTTAGTGTAGGGAAATCGGGAAGAAAAAGGAAACACAAACAGAGGGATTTATTGTTGCAAGTTGCGTCACTAGTCATGAGCACAAGCTATGTTTTTTCGCCGTACTAAATGACAATCTTTGAGCCAATTCTTGTGATATCTAATTTACTGCATTCTTTTCACACTAAATTAACCAATTCAAGGTCTCAAGGTTAAGGTCACTCTCATGGAAAGGTTGTTCATGTATGTTTTTTCGTCCTCTTGCCTAAATAAATGTAAGTTACGTGTCTCCCTCGCAATGTGTCAACATGAATCAGCCTTTACATAAATTAATATGAATACATATACTGTAAATGTACGTGTTTTTACAACTTACAGTGTCATTACTTAAAGACAGTTGAGTGGTAAAACGCTGGCGACCCGGGTTGCCATGTAAAGGCCCGTCAAAGGTCCGTGTTTTTTTCCGGGTCCTCCGGTTTCCTCCACCTCTACAGACTACCGAACGCCACCATCCGAGCCATTAAGAGTGCCTCGTATATAAGTTTTTATAACTAGTTAATACAATCCATGTAAAATAAATAAAGATGATTATTAAAATAAATAGAGATTTTTTAATGAATTTAAGATAAAATGCTGCTTTTTAATTTATAAGGTTATATAATTTATAGTTTTATTTGGTTTTCTCCTCCTATCAGATCACACGATTCATTAACCTTGAATGTTCACACAATCAATGTAATTTAGCAGGGAACCCCACTCACATTACAATATTGTTAATTGTTCGTAAAGTCTCTGAAGTATTTATCTTATACTGCATGATGCGTATTGGTTACAAAAGCCATATACTTGTTGTATCCGACCTCATATAAGAACATGTTCATTAAATGAGCGAATCCTTCTTGACATACTTTGACCACAACAATTAAAGGTAAGTGTTTCTCAGATAACTTTGAAATGCATTCAATCAGGGGTCGTAAAACTTTGAAATTTTCACATTTTTATTTATTACAAAAATATATTACATATAGCAATATAGTCAGCATATTGTATACTTTTATGTTCCTTCTAATCTATCGTTACTCCTCTTATGTTACTGTTGTTCCTTGTTTCTACTGATAAAGTTTCTGCTGCCAGAATAAACAGATGAGGAAAAGGGGGCAGCCTTGCTATACCTCTAGTAACTGGATTTCTGTTCCCCAGCCTCTGTTTAATACACATTTGTAAAGGTCGTTATATAATAAATTAATCAAAACCTTTTTCAAAATCTTCTGATAGCAAATAACCGCCTTTATTAATTTCTTTTAAATAGGAGATTATGCCTGTAATTTTGATAATATTTTCTCTAGAATACCTTTTTTCATGAATTCAGTTTGATCGGAATGAATTAAGGATGGTAAAACTAATTTTAGTTTGTTAGCTAATGTTGGTTGGTTATTTCCTTTCTTTGGGATGAGGTATATAACTCCTTGACGCATAATTATTGGAAGACAGTCTGTAATCAAGGAATAGTTAATAGCAACTAGAATACGGGTAGTCGACAAGCGACTACGTGTATCAGCCAAAATCAGAATGAAATGGGTGAAGTGAGGCATGGATTGAGTGGCAAGGGGAAACAGAGTGAGTTGTGTTGCATATTAGCATGGATGTCTGCAGCTGTGTGTATGTTGGTGGCGCCACCTGCCAAAAAATCGAAAAGCTAACCAAGATGTATCAACACGCAAAATTTTAGGCGGGTAAGTCACTGCTACTGGTCAAGTACTACTGAGATATGAGTGATTTTTGCCCATGGCAAACAAACAGACGGACGCTGTGCAAAAATGGTTGCAGGTGGCCCCTCCAGTTTTGTGTATAATAAAGAGCATTGTGAGATCTATATACATGCAAATTTTCAGGAAGATACGTCAAGCCAATCCGGAGATATAAGCATGGATGTCTGCAGTGTGAAAGTGAATATAGGTGGCGCCACCTGTCATAAAATCAAGAAATCTATCCAGGATGTATACGCATGCCAAATTTCAGGTGAATTAGTCAAACCACTGCGGACATATGAGTGATTTTAACCCAAGGCAGACGAACAGATGGACACTGTGCAAACATGGTTGCAAGTGGCGCCACCATTTTTGTGTATGTTATAAAGCTAAGGGCTACATTTTTACAATTTTTTTTCCTTATCGGTCAAACGGTTCCCGAGATGTGTGGGTTTATGTGTGGAAACTGACGCACAAATGGACGCTTGACAGAGAGGAAAGGTTAGAGATCAACGCCAATTGGTAAGGCACCAGTTCACATATGATCCGATAATTGGTGTAAGTTTCGGAAAAATCAGTCCAGTAGTCTCAGAGGAGTTCTCCGGAAACGAACGCGGCGGCGGTGTCAGCGGCGGAACCCGGTCAAAAACATAGTATCTGCTAAAATTCGTTTTTGCGGATACAATTATGGAGTATTTTTTTAAATTCCTCCAGAATGTTTTGTAGAACTCAACTGGGAATCCGTAAGGACCTGGCGATTTATTGAGAGACATTGATTCAATTGTAGTTTTAAAATCTTCCTCTTTAAATTCTTCCTCACATAATTCCTTTTCATTTTCATCAAGAATTTTAAAATATCATGGTGAAAGAAAATTTTTATGCGAGCTGTTCAGCTTTTTTTCTGGCTGTATATATAATTTTTGTTATAAAATTGTATTTCTTCTTTTAAAATATCTTTGTGTCCTGATATTAGTTCACCATGTTGATCTTTAAGTTTTAGCATATATTATTGATTGTAATTTATTTTTTTCCAAATTTACAATGTATTTAGTCGTTTCGTGTCTCTGAGTACCACTTGGTTTACATCTCACTATTGCCCCTCTTTTTTTTCTTCTATTAATTGTCGATGTTTGTTCACTGCTTCCTCCCAGTTTTCTCGGTCTTTAGTATCACCTGTTGTATTGAATAAATTTTGTGGGTCGTGATTCATCTTTCTAAATGTTTAATTTTTTTGTGATTTTAATTAATTTTTTGTAATCTGCATAAGCCAAAGTTTCTCCTCTTATTTGACATTTTAAGATGTCGCACAGTAGTGTTTGGTGTGTCTCTTTATTTCTAAGAACTGTTGTTTTTATACATTCTTTTACTGTTGATATATAAGTGTCACTTTTATATCAAGCTTCAATGTCAGACTGCCTTATACTGTTGATTTGGCTGTATCGTTAACTAGAAAGCAATCTACGTAACACTGGATCAGGTCGGTATCTATGTCATGTACATTCCAAACTATCAGGATGTTGTAGTTTCCAGACATTAGCTAATTGTTCCAGTTCTATCAAATGATTTATAACTTGTCTGGATTTAGTATGACTATTAGAATTTCCTCCTTTTTTATCTTATGCTGGATTAAATGTTAAATTGAAGTCCCCTCCTATTATTATATTACTTCTACCATGATGATTTACAGTGTTAATTAAATCTTCATAGAACCTGGGGTCATCTTTGTTAGGTGCATAGATGTTTACTAAGGTTAGATCGTGTTCACCTATTGTTGTGTTAATAATCAAATACCGTCCAAGATTATTATTAATTACCTTTATAGCCTTTATTTTAATTAGGGTGCATACCCCTTTTGCTTGGTTGGTGCCGTGGCTAAAATATATATGGTTACCCCTTTCTGTTTTCCATCTATTTTTGCAATCTTTTGTGCTGCGAGTCTCTTGTGAAAATATGATAGAACTTTTCTTCCTATTTAAACAATGAAAAACTTATCTCTTGTTTGGCTAACTCGCTAGACCTCCAGCATTAAGTGTTATTACCTGACAAATATTGGTCATAAAAGATTATATTGATTATTTTTTCTGTACTGACAGAAGTGCCAGTATATATGAATACCCTTGTATCTGTTAATACCTACAATACATACAACATGTACGTAAACATGTAGAAATACATAGAATACATTAAATAATATAAACAATAACATAAACATCAGAAATAATAAGCTTACCGGTTTTGTCAAGTAATAAGTTCTGGTTCAGTACTAACAGAAAGAGTACCTGTCTATTGCCAAATGCTGACCGCTAATCAGAAGAGCTCTGTACACTATCAATGAAAACTTTAAATTAAATAGTGATAGTAGACAACATCATTTTCCTCCCACGGCTGTCTAACACAATGGCATGTGTGATATCACAAAAAGTGTCATCAACATTAACCTAATCATTACACCAATGACGTATAATTGACCAAATATTATCTTTTGTGTAACTACATTTTAATCATTTGAAACTGATATTGATATTGTGATTGTTGTCACGTTATAATATAATTAAAACAATAATGAATTTTATTGTAATCAAAATAGTAGTAATTATTAATTAGTAATTAAAAGTCTTATCAGACTAGGAAATTTTTCCTATTAATACATTAATACAGGTTTGCCTTTCCGCAGAAAAATGTTCCTTTCCCCTGAAGATGCATCCTACCATCATATCAAACTTATCAAAGTCACGCCTCGCTCAGTGTAAACCTGATTCTGTCATCTTACATGCCATCCTATATGCACACTTTCATGCAAAAAGAACTAAACGTTTTCAATAGTGACACGGTTATACAAAAATCAGAAACATTATTGTGCTGTGAAAAAAACCCCAGGAAAATATATGAGATTAGGGCCTCAATGACGGAAAGTATAAGAATTATAGAAATTGTTTGATAGGATAGGAAATATAGGAAATATAGGTGTTCGGTGGTACACCATCTGTAAAGTATGTTTGTTAATACTGATCAGTTACTTATGTGGAAAACATCACCATTCCAACGGACTTGTACAAGACAAAAATCCCTTTCCTTGCACACGTGCGACTGTATGAGACAGCTGGTAAGGCGTTATTACGTCCCCAGCATTTTGTTAATGCTATATTATTTTCTTTAGACGTGTGTGTGGGTTGCTTTAGGAACGCTTTCAGCATTCTCCTCCTAATTTTTCCAGATGCGGTTCTCGGTACCTTGTCGATGAACTTTACTCCACCTCTTAACTTCTTGTAGGGAGCAACGCGTTCTGGAACAAAAGGCGGGATTTATGCCATTATGATAACTTAGTGTTATTACCCTTTTTATTTTTTACTGCATATTGGAACGAGAGCCAATAGGCCTATTGCTGCAATATTATGAATGAATGTTTGTTTTCAATTAAATGACTAGGGATTTTAACAAATATAAACTCTCTCTCTCTAATATAAATGTATAACGATCTAAGGTGCACCGTGACATATTATATTTGGGAGTGCTTAGAACTCTCATTAAATTAAAAATAAAATGAATATGAATTTTTTAGACAAATGGCCCGGCTACTAGTCATTGACGCCGTGCCGAATGTGAGAATCAGCTGACGCATGTAATAATTATTGATGTTATGATCTGGTGATATATGTTTGTTAAGGAACCCTGAACAATAAGCAGGACTTCCAGAGTGCTCAAAATATTGATTTTGACCGTAGTGCTTAATAAAAATAGGTTACAGTATATAGAGTTTCCAAGAAGATGTTACAAGAAACTCCCTAAATGCTAAATTGGAATTTTCTAAGTCCAGCTGTTACGATTTGTGTTTATCTGACCTGAAGGGTACTCAAACCATATTCTTTCACACAGCTCAGAATATAAATCGCGGTGGCATTATTTCAGGTTTTCAAGGAATTCGTCGTTGTCGTCGGTATCGGCGTCTGTGTCAATTCTTGTGAACGCCATAACTTTTGAACGACTCGACATTTTTCTTAAAATTTTAATTTTTTTATTGTGAACCCCATAACTTTTGAAGTATCGCATAATATTCCCTAAAATCTTAAATAAGATTGTTTTTAATCAAGCTCTTTGAGGATCTCGATAACTGGTACATTGACCTGAATTGTCAAAGTCAATTTAGCCAGAATAGAAATTATTTGTGGACATTATAACTTTTGAACCACTCGAGATATTTTAATGAAATTCGACTCGTGAAATGTCTCTACCAAAAGTTCGAAAACTGGTGACATTGAACTTCAACATCATGGTCAAATAGGCCGAAATAGAATAATTTGTAAACCCATTACTTTTGAAGTATCATATATTTTTTCCTCAAATTTGAAACACTAATTTTTTTAATCAAGCTCCTTGAGAGGCTCAGAAACAGGTGACCTTGACCTAGATTTTCAGGGTCAAATCAGTCAGAATAGAAATAATAATGAACGCTGTGACTTTTGGTCTGTATTTTTTCCCCTCAAATTTAGGGATAGGAGCCCCGTAGGGAGGGGAGACATATATATGTTTTTTTTGTATTGCAAAAACAACCCATATCTAGTTTTCACAGGAACTTCCCTGGTTCTTCATAAAATTATAGGTTTCTAGGTCCTACTGTAACAAATCGAGCTAATTTGTGTGCTCAGATCATGTTTTCCATTATATCTCTCTATATTGATCATAATTTCACGTTTGTATGGAGATGTACACAAAAACGTCCTTGGTTATTGCGTAAGAGGATTTTAGGCCTTACGGATACAATTTGTATCCTGACTGTCTGGGTACTCGAAATCATGTTTTTGACAAGTCGCTCGCAGAATATAGATCACCATGACCTAGTTTTATAGGTCACAGTGACCTTAATTCTTGTTTCCAAGGACATATATCAACGACTTCCCTTAATGTCACATTAGAGAAGATTAAAGGCGAAGTGGATATAATGTGTACCACGTCTGACTCTCTGTGTGCTCAAAACCATGTTTCGGATGACCTAAAGTTTCCAAGGAGATTTTCCTGGGACTCCCCTGTACTTACATTTAAAGTCTCAATCATACAGGTTTTACGGTTACGGTTTGTGCCCTGTTAACGGACCCCCGGAGACAGCATACAAACCTACAGTTATAATTTACCTTCAGCATATTTTAGGACCTCCTCTTCTTCTAAGTCGGGATCAGACTTGACGACCATAGCTAGAGGAAGCTCGATTGCTGCCATTCTCATCCGGGACCCCAACTACGCCGACGTCATCAATACCCGGATGAGAAAGCAAAACCGCCTCTAATTCTGCTGGGGCCACCTTGTAAAGTAAATTATACTATTTCCTTTTTATGTCCAATGCCATCGTTTTGCGATCATCATAAACAATAATTTATTTTAAACAGAGTGAAACAATTGTACAACTTTGTTCCGACACAGTTTGGACACTGCTTTTAAAACGACCAACACACAGTTTGGGAGGAGGAAACCTTACAGATTATTTTCATTTGTATTACTGTACACGCAGTATATGTAACTATGCTAAATAGTATTCAGCCATTAAAAAAACATTGGTGTACGCTTCACTCACCTTAACTTCAGTTAGAGCCCCGTATCCGGCGAATTTATCAAAGACTCGATATGACTGGACATGCCTGACTCATTTGACTTGATTTGCCTTTACATATCTTATATGCTTTGATATACCTGATATGCCTTGACTTATCTGATATGCCTTGAGTTTCATGATATTCCTGGACTTACCTGATATGCGTTTACTTACCTTATATGCTTTGTATTTAATAGATTCTTTGAGTCTGTCCACGACGAAAGGAATCCGTCTTCATCAATATACCCAACGTCACCTGAAAATGTAGAACAGCGATAATTTGTTAAAAACACTTACTTTACTATAGTAACACTGGATGCCCTGATACGGGACACTAATTAGATTTCATAATACTGAATACAGCTTAATATACATAAACAGTTAAGTAATAAATACATTTTGTAAACTGGTATGTATACTTTCTGTACGCTCTGTGTAGCGACCATGGTGCCAAATGAATTAATAAAATCTTTTTCTGGCTTAGACGTATTAGCGACCTAATTTCAGGGTTTTCATGGACCCCAAGGATGTTAAGTAAGAAAAATCAATGTGTAATGTTAACTGACAGGCAGACAGACGGACCACGGACGAAGAGTGATTGCTATATCTCAGATGATTTTTACTAAAAAATTACCAAAATATTGGTATAGAAATAAACTTATGATCCCCTACTTATGGAGGAGGCTTATTTAGGCCTGAGACGGGGATCGAACAGGATGGGATTCAATACCTGTGTGCAGCCAGCCATCTGCATCCACTGTCTCCGCCGGTTTACCGAAGTAACCTTTCATGACTTGTGGACCACGAACCCACACCTCACCTACGCCTCCTGATTCCATCTGGTCGTTGGTATCTGGGTCCACTATCTGAAAAATAAGTAATATGTCGGAAAGAGGACCAAAATACCCCATGGACAAACGAAGAGACATATGGACTTGACCAATACATACATTAACATTAACACACTGTGACATGTCCCGAGGACGCCTTTGGCGTTTCAATAAACAAAAACATGTTACCGGGAATCTGCTAACATTAGGCTTTTCCATTAGGCTTTTCCTGGTATTTTAACCATGTTTCTAAGTGTATCCCCTATGATTTATACCCTGTTAACGAGTGGACAGACACAAAGGTCCATTAATATAGCTCAGATTACCTTTGGTGAACCAATCTAAATCATATATGATTCAAAACAATCCTTTCATGTATCTACGATTCAGCCGCATAGGTTTCCGCAGAACTCCTCCGGAACCACTTGATAGAATTTAACGAAACTCGGAATTATAATCGGGTCACATGTGAACTGCTGCGCCCTAATTTTGGGTTGATCTCTGACCTTTCCTCTCTGCGCAGCGTCTATCTGTGCGTCTGTTTCCACACATAAACCCACATATCTTGGGAATCTTTGACCCATAGGGCTGAAAAATTGCACGAGTGTAGCCCTTGGATAGCTCATACACAGCAATAGGGAGCCAACAACAATGTGAAGCCACCTAAAACAATTTTTGCACAGCGTCCATCTGTGCGTCTGCCTTTAGTTAAAATCTCTCATATCTCTGCAGTGGTTTGGCTTATCCACTTGACATTTTGCATGTGTATACCTCCCTGATATAGTTCTCATTTATATGACAGGCGGCGCCACGTACAATCATGTTTACGCTGAAGACATCCATGCTAATATCTCAGGACTAGTTTTAACTATAAATTTAAGATTGAGTATAGATCTGACATAGTTATTTATCATACACCAAACTGGTGGCGCCACCTGCAAATTTTTTTATGCATGGTGTCCATCTGTTTGCTGTCTTGGGTAAAATCACACATCTTAGCAGTGGTTTAACTGATCCACCTGAAATGTTGCATATGTACACGTCTCAGATAGCTTTCGTTTTCAAATGATAGGTGGCGCCACCTCCAGTCATGCTAACATGGCAGAGATCCATGCAAATATGCAACACATCTCACTCTATTCCCCCTGCCACTCAACCCATGCCTCATTCAACCGTCCCACTCTGATTCCGGAAACCAATTAAGGTCTAATCATCGCCAAACAACCTTGGTTTAATTTAGCTTTAGAATTCATATTAATAATAATTTTAGACACAGTGATGTATATATATTTAGAATCCTTAGAATATTCTCTATCAGACGAGTTATATTTAAAAAGTTTAACAGTTTCCACTTTGAAAATTTAAAACTTGAAAAAATTAAAAATTATTTTTTTAATTGGATATATCTCAAAATTGGCATAGGGTATGTGTATGGAAATAGTATCATTTGAAACTACATACCAAAATTTCCAGGCTTTTTTTTTTTATATATTTATAGTCTTTTTTCATAATGAATTTTAAAATGTGTGATATTAATAATACTTATTTCGTTTAAATAACGTATTTCTACTACACTAAAAACGATAAAGGAAAAAAGAAAAAAATACTTGTTGATTTACCTATATGCGAAATTTGAAGACTATATTCGATGGTTTTTAAGAAATATCGCTCCGAGGACCGTACAGTCTTCTGAAATACTGTTTTGAGCAAAAGGCCAAAAACTGTTTGGGAAGAGAAATTTCGTTTTTAGTGGAAAACAGGGATATAAGCGCAAGTGACAGTTGTATTTTTTCACTAAATGTTCCGATGAGAATCGGTTTCAATATATAATTTATAAAATTGAATGGTTTATCAATGTTAAAAAAGGGATTTTTTAGGCATAATGACAACTGCAGAACTGTCAAACTAAAGTAGGCGGAGCTTACTGGTCCGAGGGGTCGGTCATCGGTAATCAGATCATGGGCTACCGCGCCGAAGCACGCGTCAGGTGTGAAGTGACTGATAAGAACGATCACTGTTTACTCTGCGCACTCATTCAGACTACCATATACCCTGATCCAATTAACAACTTGTCTCTCCCTCTCACAATTATAAATGAGACACTACATAGCTAGCTGCAACACATGTAATATTGACCCTGAAATGAATGAATGAGCGGTTTAACGAGAGAGAGTCACATACAGCTGATTACAAGGTTCCCGTGTCCGTAACGAAACTACACAGGTCTTCGCTCATTCTACTCTTTTTTCTTCGACCCATGACGTTCAGTTTGAAGATAGTGTATAATATAGAAGAAGCAACGATGTATTCTGTAATGGTTTGGGCGATGTAATGATGGACCCTGGGAGAAAATGTTATAGTGTATAGCAGGGTTAATATTTCAGAAATAACAATCGGTAAATTCATACTCATGGGTATATTCTTGGTGCCAGGACAATTATTGGGCGACATTAACATATTTTAGGGCAGTGACATAGACATTATTCGGCGACTGGAAGAGTACGATGTACAGTTTACTTCTGGGTTAGGAGTATAGGGGGACGTGTTTGTATTAATTAGTGCCAATTAGTATGTGCCGGTAATAAAGATAAGCTCTTTCCCGGCTCACTGACCGCGGCCTCTCCACGCCTGTCAATCAACCATTTGCCACGAGCGCATGGTTAACCAATAAGCAACTAACACGCTGCTAACTCTCGCCGAGCTGACAGTTGGTCCTGTTTGCACCCCACGTGGGGTTGACATCCGAATTATTTTTCTAATTGATACAATATAACCCCAGGAACATGTTTTTGTGAAAAGATAGATATGGCAAACATCTATAACACCAGACGTTTTTCAGAAAAATGTAATTTTCATGGTTTTTGACGATGATTAGACTTTAAACTTTCCTGTCTGCTGAATTAGCTGCCGTACTAATTCAATGGAAAATATCAGATTTTTAATGTCTTATAAATCACTTGGAATCACTGTTACAGAGCAAATAATGTCTCTCGTGTTTATACGCTCTATATATGTATACATGGTATGCTACCTTCAGAGTGAAGACGTAAAATGACGTCACTTGGGTAGACGCTCAGATAGGTATAGTCGAATATATCTTGGATCTTTGACGGAAATATTTTTTTGACAGAAGCATAATCTTTAAATGATGGAGAACTCACCCGTATCTCAGTCCCTGGAATTCCGGAAGTGCAGAACCGGCGGACCCGTCTTTAGTTCCAGGGCTTGGGAAAGATGCGCCTGTCGTTAGTTCTGTCATTCCGTAACCTCAGTTACCTCAGTTACTCAACCTTCAAATTTAGTTGGAACCAATAACCAAAATACAAATCTTCTTTAAAACAAATATACATATCTACACAGTGTTCTTACTTCTAAACCTTATTCCTCATTGGTTTGTAAGAAGTTAAAAATCACTAAGAAAATAAAATTTTCCGTCACATTATGATGTCAGTTCTTGATGATTCGTCACCAAATTCGTGGAAGTAGGAATTGGCTTTAGTGGAAGTAGGAAGGGGCTTTATGAACGTGACTCTCTCTTGAGAGGTTCTTGTGGTAGTCGTATTGTAGTCGTGTTGAAGTCGTGTTGATGTCTTTGTCCTTCGTGAGCATTCGTGACATTGTTTTACATCACAAATTTACAAGAATTATCAGCACTCTCATACAACTTACCAAGAAACTGTTACGACTTAGCTACGACTTGTGACGACAAAGCTTAATTTTTGAACATTTCAAAAATAGCGCCACGAATTCTGAGTGCTCAAGACCTCGCTACGATCATTACCGAATGTTCAAGACATCATCTACGACACTCCCACGACGTCTCTACGAATTTTAATGATGTAAGTTCGTGGCGATCGGCGTCAAATTCGTGAAAGTGGGAACGGGGCTTAACATGCACATATTTTATGCAGCATATTTATACTTTATTCTCTATCAGAACCTTATACGTAACATAATTATACAAGTAATGTATCATCATCAACAACCAAGTGGCTGGACCGCAGGGTATGTTTAGTTTCGTTTACAATAGTTTTTTTAAGTAAAAAACAATTTGTACAAATACTTGCCAAAGCATGTAGGAATGTTTTTCTTTCTTTTGTATAGTTCTAGAACTATGTGCACTCAGGTTGTGTAACTCTGTGATCATGTATGTAATTTCCAACTCCAATGTATTTTTTAAGATGATTATGCACCCGTATACACTGGTGCTCCATACAATGTATATATTGTCTTGAGCCAATAAATTGTATTGTATTGTATTGTATTGTATTGGAACCTGGCGTCTGTTGGAGAGACTTATATTTTACTTCTTCTTGTTTGGGAATTATAGCGCATGCGCAAGATCGGGATTCTGATCAAGCAGTCCTGGTACAACAAACAGATACAAATGAACTGGGCTTACTCACGTATGCACAGAAGCATAACAACGTATAACACAGCTGAACTGTGGACAGGGGCAGATGCAAGATTTAAGAAAAGTGTGTGAGTGTTAGGGGGGGGGGGCAACCCAGGAGGAATTTAGAAAAAAAACTAAAAAAAAGTCCCCAGGTCCTAAAATATAAGTACGATATACAACACAGTGCTCATTCACCTGCGGAAACGCGAAAAATATGCGAAGGATTGACTGGCCTATCCTTTTTCAGACAGATTGGGTTATAGGGTGCACCATAACTGGACATAGATTAATGTTGACTCACTCTTCAAGTTTAGAAGGGCTTAACCGTTTCCTCGGGGATGTCAGTTATATGCTTCACACTGAGATATACTAAATGTCAGTATTTAGCACTTGTAAAAGTTTGGAAAATGAAGTTACGTAAATTCACATGATATAGTACATTACAGTGAACTGATGTTAAAAGGCTTTTTAGGGTCCATATGACTACTTTATTATTTATTCAATATGATATTGAATAATTTTGACTGGTTAATATTGGTGATAAAATCATTTTTATTTTAATTTTTTTATTGTATCGAGGTTTGTCTGGCCTGTTTTTATCATTTCAGTAAGGTTAACTGTTAGATCTGGAATGCCATACGCGGCAAGGTTGACTGGAAGTCAAGATGCCCTACCTGTGTAGTTTAGTATAATAAGATTATCTTCAAGATATTACAGCATTTATAAAAACACATGAGAGAGAGAGACAGAGAGGGAGAGAGAGAGACAGTCAGAAAGATTAACGGTTAAGGTTGAAGTGAGGGCTGACCAGCTTCGGAGTTCGATGCCCTAAAGCAGCGTTTCCAAGTGCACGTGTATGCGTATATGCGTGAACTGGCAAACGTATATATTTGTAAAGTTGATCAAGCAGGCCTTCAACAAAAAGGTGGTGAAATGACGTCTTTTACCCTGAATCCCTGAGTTCACGCAGACCCTATATATATATGCGTGATAATCGCTCCTGTGGCATGTACGCTGACGGACACATGACATGGAAACACCCCAGTTACAAACTCGTATGAGCGATTTTCACGCATATACGCATATATGCGCACATGGAAACGCTGCTTAATATCCCTAGCTGGACCTTGGTTACATTCCTTATCCTCATGGTATCTTGTTCAATGAATAAAGCTGTCAAAAGATAAAACGCCGATATTAAACGAAAAAAATGTGGGTGGTACCACCAGTGTTATGTACCAGATAAAAAGGTTCAGAATCCTTTCTGATACTAGTATCAAATAGAGGATAATCCATCAACCCATTCTTAAAAACACTGGCGACCCGGGTTGCCATGAGAGTGGATCGTTATGGCCCGTCGAAGGTCAGTGGTTTTTCTCCGGGTCCTTCGGCTCCTCCGCCTCAACGGATTACCGAACGCCACCATCCCAGCCACGGAGAGTGCCTCGTATATAAGTTGTTATAACTAGTTAATAAAATCCATCATGATGTAAAATTAATAAATATTATTATTAAGTAAATAAAGATTATTTTTTTGAATATTTAAGGTAAAATGCTGTTTTTTTTTTTTATTTATAAGGTTAAATAAATTATAGTGCTATTTGGTTTTCTCCTCCTATCAGATTACACGATTCATTAACCATTAATGTTTACACAATCAGTGCAATTTAGCAGGGAACCCCATTCACATCACAATATTGTTAATTGTTCGTAAAGTCTCTGAAGTTTATCTTATACTGCATTTTGCGTATTGGTTACACAAGCCATATACTAGTTGTATCCGACCTCATACAAGAACATGTTCATTAAATGAGCGAATCCTTCTTGACATGCTTTGGTCACAACAATTAAAGATAATGTTTCCGTGCATCCCACCATCATATCAAACTTATCAAAGTCACGCCTCGCTCAGTGTTAACCTGATTCTGTCATCTTACATGGCATCCTACATGCACACTTGCATGCAAAAAGAACTGAACATTTTAAATATTGATCGTTATATCATTTTCAGAAACACGACTGTGTTGTGAAACAATCCCCAAGAAAATATATTAGGCCATGGGCTAGTGGGGGTCATAGTGCACCCCCTTGTGATTTAATTTTATGGGTATTTTCATGTAGCCCTAGGTCTAACAAGTCAGAAAATTGATGTTGCCAGCAAAAAAACTGGGATGGAAGATACCCCCTATGGACTTTTTAACCATGCCTACTTTTACAGCTGGAGGCAGATAATTAGGGATATGGAAAATTCAATCAGCCCTTACTTTGCAACTCTTCACCAAAATATTTCAAATGACCACTTAAAATGTTAACCTTTTCAAGGTCTACAAGCCCATGCAAATGATATGCAAATTTATTCTGTGAAAAGGTCATCAGAGGTCAAAAGGTCACAACTTTTGACCTTGACCTATAATTTCTCGCATTATCAGGATTTATTTATCGCCAAGACCATATAAAGTTTTTTTTTAAATGAAACATAAATTATGCAAATATTTTCATGGAAGAGTTTGTTGAAGTCAAAAGTAGGTTGACCTTACCAACACCATAGCTGTTTGTTACACATGGTTGTTATAAAACGTGTCATGATCTTTTAATATTGATATATATATACGTATATATTGATAGTGTATATTTCATCTATCTCTCAATTAACACATTTCCAGTAAACATTCATCCTAATTCTTTACGGTTTGTATCTTATTTCACGACAGTTATTATATATGTTCTTAGATAGTTGTCACTGGTACAATGATTTCTGTTAACAGCAAAACTCTAATTTTAATTTGCTAGTAACAGCCATTACATTATTTTGTGGCAAAAATACGCTTATATTACATATATCCATTTCTAGCACTAGTATAAAAAATATACATTATTATAATTCATATAATAATTTATCATTAACTTCTTATTAATTACATATGATTAATATCATATCTAACCTGGATATATTAGAGGTCGTCATAGTTTAATAATTGTGATAATTGATTAAAAATTGCAATTTTTTATGGAGCAATCTTTGTATTTTTTATACTTATCCTTTAATGGCCTGCCTCCGTGCATTTTGGCGGACTTTAGCAGTCTATTTCATTTTTTATAAGGACCGCTGTCAGTTTTTTTTACTTATGTCTGATAATGACTGTCTGTAGGTCTATTTGTTCGCCTGTCATGTCTGACTATCTGTCAACCTGACTATTATATTGACGGAAAAAACTCTCTGACAGGTTGGCTTTCTATCTAACATGTACACCTGTCTCTGATCAAATGACTGTCTCTCTTGCAGTACATCTTACTTTCTGTTTGAGTAAATGTCTCTCTGTCTGACTTACTGTCTGACTGACAGGCAGTTTGTCTAATTAGTATTTGAGCAACTGCATAGTCAATAGAAAATTATAGAAACACTGACAGTGGGGTTGCCAGACTACCACAGATATTCAGCAGATAGTCAGATAAGACAAACAGATAGACCATAACAAAGCATGTCAGCAAGTCACTGATACCTGACCTGATTCTGACTAGCTCTGGTGGCGAACCATTCCCACGTACCACCTGGCTATGACTCTAGCTGTTCATCTATAATGGTCTTTCTGACTGACTAGCTGTCTAAGGGCCAGCCTGTTTGAGAGTATATTATTTATCTGGTGTGTTGTCTACTAGACAGGCTTTCTGACTGAGTACCCGGAGGATGTTTACCTGATAGTCAGATTGATGAGTAAAGCTCTAGCTCTAGGATTAATGAATCGTTGAGCAAAGGGGGCGCCGTCTTGTGGATTACCAGTCTGATAGTCAGAAAATAACTGAACACCTTTTCAACGAGAAACATTGGAAGAACGACTAGCAGAGTGTTAGCTAATTAATCAAACAGACTGAACGCAGCTAGAGCTATTGTCATCAATCTGACTATCAGGCAAGAATCCTCCTAGAGATATAGCTGGTCTGACTATCTGTAATAATCTGACTGAATTACAACCCAAATTGCAGTGTTATATACTTTGCAGTTAGACATTTACTCAATCAGAAAGTAAGGTGTACTGCAAGAGAGACAGTCATTTGATCAGAGACAGGTGTACCGGTTAGTAGATAGTGAGCCAGCCTCTCAGAGAGATTTTCAGTAAGAAGATGATAGTCATGTAGACAGATGGTCAGACAAGACAGGTGAACAATAGTCTTACAGACTATCATAAGTAAAAAAAAAAAAGACTGACAGAAGTCCATAAATAAAATAAGACTAGACTGCCTTAGAGTCCGCCAAAATGCACAGAGGCAGGCCAATAAAGGATAAATTTAAACAAATATAAAGATCGCTTCATTTATAAAATTTCAATTTTCAATCAGTTATTACAATACTCATACTATGACGACTTCAGTAATATGTCCTGGAGAGAAATAATATTAATCATATGTAATTATGTCGTCCCTCCCATGGGGGAGACAATTAGTGTTTAGGTCTGTCGTCGTTGTCGGTGTCATATTTTGTGAACATGATAACATTTGAAAGACTCAACAATTTTTCACGAAATTTTAAATTTAAATTGTTTCTACCAAAATCTCGGAGGAGGTCGAAAACCGGTGACCTTGACCTTCATCATCAAGGTCAAATAGTCCAAAATAGAATTTTTGTGTAAACCCCATAACTTTTGAAGTATTGCATATTTTTTCCTAAAATATGAAACACTAATTGTTTAAATCAAGTTCCTTAAGGGGCTCGAAAACTGAGGACCTTCACCTGGATCTTCAAGGTCAAATTGGTCAGAATAGAAAGTACTTGTGAACATTATAACATTTGAACCACCCAATATATTTTCAAGGAATTCGACTTGTGAAATGTCTCTACCAAAATCTGGGACAAGTTCGAAAACTGGTGACCTTGACCTTCATCATCATAGTCAAATAGGCCAAAACAGAATTATTTGTGAACCCCATAACTCTAAAAGTAGCGCATATTTTTTTCCTCAAATTTGAAACACTACTGTTTTAATCAAGTCCCTTGAGGAACTCGATAACTGGTGACCTTGACCTGGACATTCGAGGTCAAACCAGCAAGAATAGAAATTATTTTGAACGCTATAACTTTTGAATAACTTGATATATTATCATGAAATTCAACTTGTAAAATGTCTTTACCAATATTTCGGACAAGTTAAAAATTGAGTGATCTTGACCTTCATCATCCAGGTCAAATCTGATGAATTAAAATAAAAATTGTGAATCCCATAACTTTTATCACATATCTTCCCTCAAATTTGAAACAACATTGTTTTAATAGAGTTTCTTGAGGAGCTCGATTACTGGTGACCTTGACCTGGATCTTCATGGTCAAATCCACCAGAATTTAATCTCAGATCAGTTCATAACTTGGTTACCTTGATCATCATCATACAAGGTCAGATCTTTAGAAATGAAGAATTTAAGTTGACACCAAACTTTTGAAGGGGCCCATTTTCCCCTCAAATTTGGGAAAGTGAGGCCCGTAGTGAGGGGAGTCATAGTTGTTTTTATGTCACAGAAAGCAGGCCCTCTAGTTAATTAGAAAATTAATTATTAATTATTATATGAATTATAATAACTAATATATTGTATACTAGTGATAGAAATGAATATTTGTGATATAAGCGTACTTATGCAAAAAACTTAATACATTGGCTGTTACTAGTCAAAATAAAATTAGGGAATTGGAATTAACAGAGATCTATGAACCAGTGATAACTATCTAAGAGCATATATAACTGTCATGAAATAAGATTCAAACCGATAGAATTAGTATGGATGGTAACTGGAAATGTGTTTATTGAGAAATAGAAAGTAACATACATTTGTTTCAATATTAAAATTTCATGTCACAGTTGATAACAACAATGTATAACAAACAGCTATGGTGCTGGTAGGTCCAACCTTTACTTTTAAATTCAACAAACTCTTTCATGAAAATATTTTTACATAATGTGATCTTTCATTTTATTGATGAGCTTAAATATCATCTGTTGTGGTCATTTGCAAAGATTCAATGTAAGATTTCAAAGTACCACTTGTTAGATTTTGCCTTATTCCTGTTCGGAAAATTCAGCTATGCGTTCAAAAAATATGGAAAAGTGCAGAAATATATCTCACATATCGCGGGGTAATCACTATTTGTTTTCACACTTTTTGACTTCAGGTATTATAAAGCACATGCAAACCTTCATTTTAATTAATTTTAATAAATAAAACTTAATATGGTCTTGGCGATAAATTAACCCTGATAATTCGAGAAATTATACTGGTAAAGGTCAAATTTTGTGTCCTTTTGACCTCTGGTGACCTTTTCATATAATAAATTTGCATATCATTTGCATGGACTTGTAGATCTTGACAAGGCAAATATTTTAAGTGGTCATTTGAAATATTTTGGTGAAGAGGTGCAAAGTAAGAGCTGATTGAATTTTCCAAATCCTTAAATATCTGCCTCCAGCTGTAAAAGTAGGCGTGGTTAAAAAGTCCATAGGGGGTATCTTCCATCCCAGTTTTTTTGCTGGCAACATCAATTTTCTGACTTGTTAGACCTAGGGCTACATGAAAATACCAATTAAAGTAAATCACAAGGGGGGTGCACTATGACCCCCACCAGCCCATGGCCTATATGAGACTAGGGCCTAAATGCCGTAAAGTATAAGAAATTATATTATATAATATATAATAGGAAAATATTGGAAATATAGGTAGTCACTGGAACACCATCTGTAAAATATTTCGGTTTTTATTTTATGTGTGTCATGTTTGTTAATACTTATCAGTTACTTATGTGGAAAATGTCACCTTTCCAACGGACCGGTACAAAATGAAAAAAAAAAAGCTTTTCCTTGCACACTTCTGTGACAGGCGGAAAGGCATTATTACGTCCCCGCTTCCTCTTGATGCTATATTATTCTTTTCTTTAGACGTGTGAGTGGGTTCCTATAGCAACGCCTTCAGCATTCTCCGCATTATTTTTCCAGACGCAGTTCTCGGTACCTGGTCGATGAACTTTACTCCTCCTCTTAACTTCTTGTAGGGAGCAACGCGTTCTGGAACAAAAGCCGGGAATTTATTGCCATTATGATAACTTGGTGTTTTAACCCTTTTTATTTTTTACTGTATATCGGTACGAGGGCGGATATTGCTGCCCGTGTCACTTCTTGTTATCGCGATAATTTTTAAACGACTCAATATTTTTTCATGGAATTTTAAATTCAAATTGTTTCTAACAATATCACGGACGATTTCGTAAATTCGCGACCTTGACTTTCATTATCAAGGTCAAATAGACCTAAATTTATTTTAACCCCATAAATTTGAGGTATAATATTTTTTTCCTCAAATTTTAAACACAAATTGTTTAAATCAAGTTCTTTGAGGATATCGAAATCTGTAGACCTTGACCTGGATATTCAAGGACAAATCAGCCAGAACAGAAATAATTTGTGAACATTATAAATTTTGAACCACTTAAGATATTTTCATGAAATCCGACTCCTGAAATGTTTCTACCGAAATCTCGGACAAGTTCGAAAACTGGTGACCTTGACCTTTAGCATCATGGTCAAATGGGCTGAAATAGGATTTGTGATCCCCATTAACTTTAGAAGTAGCGCATATTTTTTTCCTCAAATTTGAAATATTTCTGCTTTAAGTCACTTGAGGACCGCGAAAACTGCTGACCTTGGCCTGGATCTTTAAGGTCAAATCAGACAGAACGGAATTATTTGTGAACCCAATAACTTTTGAAATATCACATATTCATTCCTCAAATTTGAAACACTGATTGTTTTAATTAAGTTCATGAAATTCGACTCGTGAAATGTCTCTACCTAAATCACGAACAAGTTCGAAAACTGGTGAACTTGACCTCAACGTCATGGTCAAATAGGCCGAAATAAAATTATTTGTGAACGCTGTGACTTTAGCAGTGGGAGCCCCGTAGAGAGAGGAGACATATATCTGTTTTTGCAATGCAAAAACAAACCGTATCTAGTTTTTACAGGAACTTCCTTGGATCTAAATAAAATTATGGGTTTCTAGGTTCTACTGTAACAAATCGAGCAAATCTGTATTTGAGTGTGCTCAAATCATGATTTTTCCCCTATAACTCTCACTATATTGGTCATAATTTCAGGTTTGCATGGAGATTCACACAAGACTTCCTTGGATATTACGTTAAGGGATTTTAGGCCTAGCGAATACAATGTGTGTCCTTTCCGACTGTCTAGGTGCTCAAAATCACGTTTATGGCAAGTCACTCGCAGAATCTAGATCACCATGACGTAGCTGCCGGTTTCCTAGGAGATTTTTCGAGAACCTTCCTTGGTGTTATGTTAGAAAAGGTCTAATGGATACAATCCATGCCTATCGGACCTTCAAGGGCTGAAATAATTGTTTTTGTTTCCTATAGGTTACAGAATATAGGTCACAGTGACCTTAATTCATGTTTCCTATAGGTTACAGAATATAGGTCACAGTGACCTTAATTCATGTTTCTAAGGACATATATCCATTATGCAGGTTTAACGGTTACGGTTTGTGCCCTGTTAACGGAGGCCCGGAGAAAGCATACAAACCTACAGTTATATTTTACCTTCAACATATTTTAGGACCTCCTCTTCTGCTAAGTCGGGATCAGACTTGACGACCATAGCTAGAGGAAGCTCATTGCTGCCATCCTCATCAGGAACCCCAACTACACCGACGTCATCAATACCCGGATGAGAAAGCAAAACCGCCTCTAATTCTGCTGGGGCCACCTTGTAAAGTAAATTACACTATTTCATTTTTATGTCCAATGCCGTCGTGGTACGATCATCATCAACAATAATTTATTTTAAACTGTTAAGTGAAACAATTGTACAACTTTGTCCCGACACAATTGTTCACACTGCTTTTAAAACGACCAACACACAGTTAGGGATGAGGAGACATTAAAAATTATTTTCATTTGTATTACTGTACACGCAGTATCTGTAACTATGCTAAATAGTATTCAGCCATGAAAAAACATTGGTGTACGCTTCATTCACTGCAACTTCAGTTTGAGCGAATTTATCAAAGACTCGATATGACCTGACATGCCTGACTCATTTGACTTAGCTTGTTAATTTGAATTTACCTGATTGCCTTTACATATCTTATATGCCTTGATATACCTGATATGCCTTGACTTATCTGATATGCCTTGTGATACATGATATTCCTGGACTTACCTGATATGCGTTTACTTACCTGGTATGCTTTGTATTTGATTAATTCTTTGAGTCTGTCCACGACGAACAGGCATCCGTCTTCATCAATATACCCAACGTCACCTGAAAATGTAGAACAGCGATAACTTGTAATAAACACTTACTTTACTATAGTAACACAGGATGCCCTGATACGGGACACTAATTAGATTTCATAATACTGAATACAGCTTAATATACATAAACAGTTAAGTAATAAATACATTTTGTATACTGGTATCTATACTTTCTCTACGCCCTTTGTAGAGAGCATGGTGCCAAATGAATTAATAAAATCTGTACCTGGCTTAGACGTATTAGGGACCTAATTTCAGGGTTTTCATGGGCCCCCCAGATGTTAAGTAAGAAGAATCAAGTTCAAGCAGTTACGAATTGTGTAATGTTAACTGACGGGCATACAGACGGACGAAGAGTGATTGCTATAGCTCAGATAATTTTTTTTTGTTGCTAAAAATGACCCAAATATTGGTATAGAAATAAACTTATGATCCCCTGCCTATGGAGGAGGCTTATTGAGGCCTGAAACGGGGATTGAACATGAAGGGATTCTGTACCTGTGTGCAGCCAGCCATCTGAATCCACCGTCTCCGCCGTAGCTTCCGGTTTACCGAAGTAACCTTTCATGACTTGTGGACCACGAACCCACACCTCTCCCACGCCTCCTGATTCCATCTGGTCGTTGGTATCTGGGTCCACTATCTGAAAAATAAGAAATATGTCGGAAAGAGGACCAAAATACCCCATGGACAAACGAAGAGACATATGGACCTGACCAATACATACATTAACATTTAGACATTGTGACATGTCCCGAGGACCCCTTTGGCGTTTAAATAAAAAAAAAACATGTTACCGGGAATCTGCTAACATTAGGCTTTTCCATTAGGCTTTTCCTGGTATTTTAACCATGTTTCTAAGTGTAACCCCTATGATTTATACCCTGTTAACGAGTGGACAGACACAAAGGTCCATTAATATAGCCCAGATTACCTTTGGTGAACCAATCTAAATCATATATGATTCAAAACAATCCTTTCATGTATACTACGTTTCAGCCGGACGCCGCCGCCGCCGCCGCATAGGTTTCCGGAGAACTCCGGAACCACTGGACAGAATTTAACGAAACTCGGAATTATAATTGGGTCACATGTGAACTGCTGCGTCCTAATTTTGGGTTGACCTCTGACCTTTCCTCTATGCGCAGCGTCCATCTGTGCGTCTGTTTCCACACATCAACCCACATATCTTGGGAATCTTTGACCCATAGGGCTGAAAAATTGCACGAGTGTAGCCCTTGGATAGCACATACACAACAATAGGGAGCCAACAACAATGGGGGGCCACCTATAGCAATTTTGCACAGCGTCAATCTGTTCGTCCGCCTTTGGTTAAAATCTCTCATATCTCTGCAGTGGTTTGACTTATCCACCTGACATTTTGCATGTGTCTACCTCTCTGATATAGTTCTCATTTATATGACAGACGGCGCCACGTACAATCATGTTTACGCTGCAGACATCCATGCTAATATCTCAGGACTAGTTTTAACTATAAATTTAAGATAGAGTTTAGATTTGACATAGTTATTTATCATACACAAAACTGGTGGCGCCACCTGCAAATTTTTTATGCATGGTGTCCATCTGTTTGTCTGTCTTGGGTAAAATCACACATCTTGGCAGTGGTTTAACTGATCCACCTGAAATGTTGCATGTGTATACGTCTTAGATAGCTTTCTTTTTCTTTTTCGCCACCTACAATCATGTTCACCACTCTGATTTCGGCGGATACACGTAGTCGCTGTCGACTACCCGTATTCTTCTTGTTTAAATGATTTCGATCTTGGATCATCATGATTTTTTCCTGCAGACCGCCATATTTTGGTCTTAAAGCAAGTATTCACCTTTATGCCTTATTTATAAAAGTTATTGGATTTTCGACTTACACTAAAAACAGTTTTGAACTGAAGGTAATCAACGTTTTTACGACGCCCCCTGACTGATATTTGAGTCTACCGTCTTTTATCTACAGGCTATTAGTACATAAGGTACCTGAGTCCATGTTAACATACACGTAACTGATGGTGGGTGAGTGCACATTGAAAGATCATACGAAGCAACGCAATCATTTGTTATTAACAACACTCTTGCTTTTTCTGAATTGCCGCCAGCTGTCCTTGTTTGGAAGTCTTTCGATAACCACCAGCGGTGGGTTTGTCAGAATTGATGCCAGCCTTCCTTTTACCACCAGCGGCCATTTTGGCGGTCCCTATATTATAAACACATGGATATAAACAAAGGGACAACTTGAACACCGTGAGATCGTCACTGTTTGGTTTATTTTTATTTTAAATGTTCAAGGGATTATGTTTATTTAAAAGACGCTAGATATCGGAATGAGTCCCTGTCACTTTGTGATTTTTACAAACAGAAGAGGTCAGTATTATCTCGAGATAACGAGACCAATTAAACTTTCCTGTCTGCTGAATTAGATGCCGTACTAATTCAATGGAAAATTTCAGATTTTTTATGTCTTATAAATCACTTGGAATCACTGTTACAGAGCAAATAATGTATCTCGTGTTTATACGCTCTATATATGTATACATGGTATGCTACCTTCAGAGTGAAGACGTAAAATGACTTCACTTGGGTAGACGCTCAGATAGGTATAGTCGAATACATCTTAAATTTTTGACGGAATATTTTTTGACAGAAGCATAATCTTTAAATGATAGAGAACTCACTCGTATCTCAGTCCCTGGAAGTGCTGTAACGGCGGACCCGTCTTTAGTTCCAGGGCTTGGGAAAGTTGCGCCTGTCGTGAGTTCTGTCATTCCGTAACCTCATTAAAATACAGGAGAAGGTAAGTGACTCATTTATCAGGGAGGTGTAAGAAAACTTAGCCTCTCACCAATTGTCGGCGTATATGCTCCCAACGAAGAGAATATTTAATCAATCATAAGATATCTGAGACCTTTTAAGCAAAACATATAACTGTCTATGGCATACGCATTTCGTATAAATTCATATTTGGAAATGATAAATATAGGAATTAATTGATCACTGACAAGAATATCAGAACAAGAATATGTTACAAATACCTTGTGATACTTTGAACAGTAAAAATCGTTTTTGTAAGGCCTGAGCTGTCTCCTTCTTAAGAGGTGCACCTCCACATGACACTACCTTTAAGCTGGTGGTATCATACTTGTTCACAAGCGGGCTCTTCAGAAGGAAACTGGCGATAGCTGGTACCACGCTCAGATTCATTATCTTTCGGAAGACCAAACATTGTAACAGACAGCTTTATTTATTCATGGTGGGATATTTATATCTCTACCACACTTACTTTTAAAAAGGTACACATGGTTAGCAACGCTGTAACATGGATTTACTAAAAAAAATTCTTATAATTATGTTTTTTACACGTAATGTAATTGAACATAATGTGTGGAAATAATGTTTGATGAAATTTCTATGTTTACAAATGACTGTAAAAAAGCACAACATATTAGAGTACCTTGAAATCTTGTATTGCTTGCAAGAATGGTTCATGAAGAAACCTTGGTAACAGCACGAGAGTTCCTTGACCACGTAGTGAAAGGAGAAGCACACACATACCCATCATGTGGAAGACCGGAAGGTAGAGCAGGGCTGGAGGCCGCGTCATACCCGGCGGAAGTGACGTCGGTATCGGGATCATCTGCCTATGAAATCGAAGACAAAATGAAACATTTTCAAATTGTACATATTTGCTTCCAACTGTAGATTCATTACATCAGAACAAACACACCGACCGTGAGACACTGCATGATTATGGAATAACCTGTAAAAACCAGTACAAATCTAAGTAGAACACAACAGCCAAAAATAAATTTGTTCCTCCTATAGACATAATCTAGTTTGAATACCTGATTCGCAGGCCTTTTATAAATAAACTGATAACGCGTCTAAAAAAAAAAATCGACGTTTCGTTTACATGTTGCCGAAGAAAATAGGTGATACGTAGGTTTATATCACGTATACTTTCAGTTAGCTCTGCTCAAAAATGTCTGAAGCAGTTATTGGAAGTTCTTCGGCGAAAACATTCATATTATAAGAACACACAAAGTTGTGTCTGATAAACCCTCTGACGAGATCAGAGATATGTTCACAAAACGGAAGTCCTTTCCTGAATGAAGGCTTTTAATTTAGCAAACATGAGCTCTCGAAGTATCAACGCGCCTTTATACCGAACATGTAAAATATATCTCTTTATCTTACGTCTTCCAGAAAATCTTACAAATATGTATGGTTAAGTTTCAGGGTCAGAGTTAAAGATTAAATGTAAAAAAAAAAATCGACCTCATCAGCTCCTACTCAGAAGGCTCTTGCGACAGCTTTGGGCAAGACAATAATGACGTTGCAAAGGTTGATGACGTAGACGTCTTTTTGTCTTATAAACTGGAATCGCTGCACAGATGAATATATCCACAGTCGCTCGAATCCCTATTTATGGAGGAAATGGGAAGAAACAGTGCAAATTACACCTCTATAGTGATACATGCTATCTCTGTACGAAGTAAGGCACTACTATATACTCATATATCGTCACAGTTTCATCCTATTCCCGATAAAATAGGGATTCGAGCGACTGTGACATATCGCAGTCATTGTGAACTGTCTGGCAATATTTTGTATTATTTGTCTCATACGAATTACGTGCCATGCAGGTAAAGCAGTATGATTCACGCAGTAGCAGGAGAAAGGCTCTTGCAACCTTTGGCATAAACCTTTTTAATCTCTCTCCTTTGTATAATAAAAATATCCCGGAAAACATGCCAACATGGGTACTGGTACAGACTACACATACACTGTTTGGGAAAGGTCTCCCAAATTCCGCAAGTTTTATAATTGTCAAGTAACTTACGGTTTACAGTAATATCGGCGACCTGATTGTCTGCATGGAACAGTTATGTTCACGATTATTAATTAAATGAATATGCTTTTAAAAAGTTCATGGGGAGGTCAGTTCTCTATATATGTTCTATACTAATCAACTTACCCTTTTCTAAAGTGCGTATTCTCGATAGTTAAGTTGTTAGCTTCCTTTCTATCTAAAATATTTATTATGATTTGAACAAGGAAGTATACCAGTAGATAAATTAAGGATATACATTATCTGAATGAGGTTTGTGATGATGTTGTAGTGGGTCAGCATCACTCCCTTTGGAAGGCCAGTGGTTCCGCTGGAATACGGCAGGAGCGCCACCTGTTGCTTCGGGTCAAAGTCGACAGATGGTAGCCCTGTCTGGTTCAAGCTAGCTCCGAGTTTCAGAATTGAATCAAACGTAATATGACTGTCATGGTGACCTATGACAATAATGCTCTGAAATTCACATAGCAAAACAAAATTTAACATCAACTCTTTGGAGTACAAGATTTTAACATATATTGAAAACTTTATATAACTCGCAGGAGCATAACGTAGGAAAGAGCAGGGCCCCTATCAAAATTGTGATTCAGGACTGTCAGTGACCAGATTATGTGAACCAACAGGTTTATCCTGACAGGATAAACGTACAGGAAAAATAAATGAATATCAGGTCTATACATTGACGAATAAAATGATTAATAAAAGTAAAACTAGTAATAAAATGAAATCTAAAGAGGGGAAACGCTGAATAAATTTATGTAAACTAATCAATATCTACAAACATGAAAATCTTATTTAACTTGTACCCTAAAACTTGAAGATTCCAGTCCAGTGAGGGCTTGTTCGCAAGTTTCAACCAGTTTCTCATGAACAATGATGTGGCTCGTCAGTGAATCTGTGAGATGATGCTTAATTTCATCTGTAGTGAAAGGTATTTGTATGTAAAAAGATAAAATCAAACTCCTTGTTAATGTAACTTTGTTTTATATCAATATATAGGTAAGTCATCTTTTAACAGCAAACCTCATGTAAAGTGGTCTCACCCGATGTTTGTCACGGAACCACTCTATAACAACGCCTCTGATAAACACGTTTTGATCTTGAACTGTCGGGAGTGATGCAAAGCGTGTCTTAACGGGGTCATTTTCCTTATTTCTCATTTTATCCAGAGATATTTTGAATTATAATACGAAGGGGCTAATGCACCGCCATCTTTCGGCAGAAGTTCACTTCAGTTTGTTACTCTGAATCAAGATTTGAGGCCCTACAAAGGATTCCTAGCGCATCAACAAACTCAATTTGATTCTTTTAATAAAATATGTAACAATTAGGGTTTAAATAAACTTATACATTGCATTATTTATTACTTATTAATTCACAAATCGTCTTTTGGTATGCTCTGTGAAAAAAGTTTTTTGACTTGTCACGGTGGTGTTGTTTTATCATCTATCAATATTAACATAGTTTAGCCAGTCTTCATTATTCTGAAGGCCAAGATTTTGTATTTGGGATGAAACTAAACAATATTTCAATTGCAAAAGTCATGAAATGGGATAGGCTAATACATGCAATTCTACGCTCACGAGGCAGCGGACATCTTGCGCTTCTAAAGAAGCCACTGATTTAACCGCTTCCTGGTGTGACCGGTTATGAAAGACGACGCAAGATGGCTGATTGGTGTCTACTAGAAAACATCGTGCGTATGATGTGACTAGCGGCCAAACAAATGCCAGTTAACAAACACTCGACAGACAACATGGCTGCGCCCATAGCTGAGCTTCAAGCACCGTGTGATGAGAGTTTTAAGGTTACTCTTAGTAAATAATAGGTTGGATTTCGCTCCCTCTGCGTAACGGATACCAGTCCAGCGAGATATGCACGATACAATGTTGTTATAATTCGTTTGAGTGACAGCTCACCGGCCGGGTATCCTGTGTGCTCAAGAACCTGTGCCCACCACACTTTGAGCCATTCTCTCTGAGCCTGTGGCCTATTCAAACGGTTGCTGTTGCGATAATCTGTCACTTAAAAAAGAAATGTAACAACATTTGCCCCGTGCATTTCTCGCTTGTCTGGTATCAGTTTTGCACGTCCTGATAATAATGTAGATTTCTTGTCGCATCATTCGTGTTTCGCGTTTTTGGCATTGTTTACTCGCAATCAAAGGACCACAATTATCTATTGAATCACATTCTGGTCTGGCTCATACAAAATGGCTTCTTTCTCACCTAAAAAAGATTTTACCAAAAGCATTTATATTTGCTGTAAATTATGTGACCATTTCAGCCATTCATGGAGGATGTTACTTCTACCACCGGGTCTCATCTGATTGGCCCAACATACAACACCCCCCTCTCGTGTAGAGACCCAGAAAACCAGGCCAAAACAAACAGCGCTGGACATATAGGTAGTAGGCGGCCGGCCTATAGGAAAAGTGCTGTGTTAAAGGGAATGCAATTGGTGCCAAAATGCTTTTACTCCCGATTAATTAATCATGTTGACTGCTGAATTCTTTTACAATTTGAATTGTTATGACGTGAACGGAAGGCGGAGCAAGGCATCAGGTTTTGTATGGGAATTTCGTAAACTTTGAATATGTGGAGTTTGCTTTCCTAATGGTTGGCTTAGGTGAGCCTTCCGGGTTTTTTTTATTTACATCATTCTTTTCCCCTACCTGCCATATATAATATGTTCACAAGAGTGACGGTGGCGCCGATTGCCTGCGCTGCCAAAAAAGCGACAATAAACTCCACATTGTTGTAATTTAGGACGGCCACAGTATCTCCTTGAAGTACGCCATGTCGTTGAAGGCCGTGTGCAAAATCACACACCAGCTGCTTCAGTAGACCCCTCGTGTATTCCTTACGATCAAGTCCATCAGTCTGAAACAACAAGAATTGTTACTTTAACATATAACTTTAATATTTGCCAGTGGAATTTGATTATTCAGTTAACAATGTTTTAATATGAGGTATATATCAATGTTAGGTTGGTTAACTAGGTTAGTGATATTCATGACTGCCCCTGACAAAATAAATTATAATCCGTGCCTATCCCATATACCAATCGCCAAACTTTTTTGTGCTTAATACTATATACCTAGGAATAATAGGCGGTGGAATGTGCTGTTGTGTGTGTGTGTGTCGGGGGGGGGGGGGGGGGGATATAATCTGAAACTGTAGAGTGTGAGTGCAGCGAGCACAGGAATTACCATACTTGTGATGTCAATGTAAACCTATGATTTAGCATAATAATCTTAACTGGGTTTACATGTATACTTTTAAAGTACAACAAAATTATTAACAAAGAATTAATGTCCGTTTCTTGAAACATTTTCATGCTGCTGACATGAATGCGAATAATTAGACCGTAATATATCAGCTGGGTTTGTAAAGTGGGGTTCAGTACTTGATCAGACCTACAGCCTTGACAAGTTTCATAATAGGTTGACATGGCCCCCTGTACCCAATAAAAAAAGAATACCTGCAAACAGGCCTAAAACCACATGCCCACATACAATATAGGAATAGTTTAGATTTCCTGGTGTAAAATCAGGGGGGTATATCATATGATAACACCCCCCCCCCCCCCCCAACACACACACACACTTTATTCACCTGGGGGGGGGGGTCATGACCCCTGTAATACATGTTCCCTTTGACTGAGAGACCTCATGTTGCGGCTCACAATCGGACCTCCGGTCAGGCGACCTTGTTTATGGGAAACACAAACACGTGGACTGTGTTTACAAACACGCAGAGCCATAACAAGGTGTAAAACACCCTAAAGCTGCGTTTACCAGACGCCGTGCGAGACACGTGGTAAAATGAAATTCTGAATGGAGGATTGGATCCGCCATCTCGTCACGTGGGGTATAGCGTAAATTGGCTCATGGTTTCCATACGGATATAGGTATAACCTATACGAATGCAGCGCAATCTAGAGGGTTTTTACATCATAAGGCCAATATCGCAGTGTTCACCGCCCGCCAAGTAATTGCCCCACACGATTTTATATCTGCTTTGGCAATTCGCATATACTGTGCGCACGGTAAACGAAGCTTACCCGTTCAATCTGCATCATATTGCTTAAAATTAACATTTTTCCATTTGTTGAGGTATAAAAAAAGGAGCCTTGTTTTGAAAGTGCATTGGATAATAAGGAATCCGGAAACATCTCATGAGCAGCCATGGCACTGAAGGTTTTACTTTTATTTGTGGATATGGTAGTCATACTATGTGAAGTCACTTTAATCTTTTTTTTATACTCCCGCCTCGGCATGTAGTTTTACCAAAGTCCACCATTCTGTCATTAAGTCATCCGATCATATCTAATTAAAGGATAAAGGAGGACAACCAAGATCCGGGGTAAGTTCTGGTTGCTGAAGTAAACAAAACCCGTCCAAGCTAGCGTATATGAAAGGCTGAAATTATCAACAATGTATGACCACGTACCAGTTTGAGCTGTTCTGGATTATCGTCCAAAGATGCCAAAATATACTCCGGCAAAGACACATTTGGTATTTCAGTCAGTGCGGGCCCCGTGGCTGCCATGTTGTACATTGAACTGAGGCCTAAAAGCTAGTATCTATCAGATTTTTATACCTTGTATACGCATGTGTAAGGGAGTGCTCCACAGACCCTATATACACACGGTGCAGCGACACAATTAGGTTAAGTACGCTAAGGTTACATTTGAGGGAGGCAAATAGCCAAATATATATAGGCCTATTGTATTTCATGCTAGGGTGCGGAGGGTATACATTTTGTAATTGAAGGCAATCCATATGCACGAGTGTTGATGTCTCTGTTGCGGTATGTGCATGAATGTTTTTATTAAATTTAAAGCGTGTTTAATACACGGACTTTTAAGCCGGGGTTTGTATACTGTGTCTTATCTGACACAGAGCCGTACAAGAAGGGTTAGGCTAAAATAAAAGGTATGGTTCTCAGGCACTCTTTTCATAAATCTGTGCGGGCGGGCGATATTTTATTTTTTTACCTGTTTTGTATGGTTCGAAAAAATATTATGTGATCAGGGAAAATCAAGAAAATAACAGCATTTTCTTCGCTAAACAGGGAAAAGCGCTACATAATAAAGGAATTCTTATCAAAATCATATTATTTTATCTTCTTGGAAGATGATTTTAAATAAAAATTTTGATGTGGGGGTTAAAATTGACGCAGTCGGTGCCTATGAACCATAGCTTTTATTATTCTTTTATTTGCCTTACTCAGTATTTGTAAAGGTCTGTAAATTTTATCCATGTGTATAAAATGGGCGCTTGCCCTGAAAACAAACTCTTAAGGCCAACAATAATAAATAATATGCATGGTTCTCAGGCACCGCGCGCGTCAATTACATTCTCAGCATCAAAACTTTTTATTTTGATTTTCAATAAATCTTACCAGTTTTGAGCTCCAGCCGCTCGTTCATTTCTTTCAAGAAGATAAAATAATACAATTTTGATAAGATTTCCTTTGTTATGTATGTAGTGCTTTCATCTGTTTTGCAAAAATATTCTTTCTTCTTCGTGTTTAGGTATTGTCCAGAATGGGCCAGATCGGGCTTCTGGATCTGATCAAGCAATCCTCGTACGATAAACAGATACAAATGGCACTGTCCCCAGGTCCGAAAAAGGGGGGGGGGGCTGGTCCAGGGGGTCCGGACCCCCCCCCCCCCCCTCCCGCCAACGGATCCGCTACGGGTAGATAGAAAGACTATGTGCCTGGATGGCTTTGCTGGAAAACATTTGTATTACATTTGTATTTGTTCAAAATTAACTAATAGCGTGCATGGGATAATGTATTAAACCCACTCTGGGATCTTTTGTAATGCAACAATAGTATATATACCGGGGTCAACTCTCACATCAGAATATAGAAATAATGAGACATGAACTAAGAACTGATGGAATCAGTTGATAAACGTTTCCGCAGTAACATATACATGCTGGATACTAGTGACCTGGTTATTTCCGTCAGCTGACCGAAAACCATGAAATATAAGTACAATATACATCACAGTGCTCATTAACCTGCGGGAACGCGCTGAGATTATGCAGAGGATTGACATAGGTATATCCTCTTTCAGACATTGGGTTATGGGGTGCACCATAACTGGACATTGATCAATGTTATCTCACTCTTCAAGTTTAGAAGGGCTTAACCGCTTTATCAGATATGTTAGTTACATGCGTCACACTGAGATATATCAAATGCCAGTATATTACAGGTAAAAGTTTGAAAATGAAGTTATATAAATGAACATGATAGTATATTACAGTGAACTGGCTTTTAAGGGTAAATATGACTTTTTTAGTATTAATTCGATATGATATTGAATAGTGTTGACTGGTTATTATTGGTGATAAAATCTTGTTTTAATTTATTTCGTTTATGGTTTTGAGGTTTGTCTGGCCTATCTTTATTATTCCAGCAAGGTTAACCATGAACTGTTGAAATGCCAAACACGGTAAGGGTGACTGGAAGGGAGGTCAAGATGCCCTACCTGTGTAGTTTAGTATAATAAGATATTGTCAAGGTAATAGAGCATTTATAAAAACACATGAGAGAGAGAGATAGAGACATACAAACAGTCAGAAAGATTAACGTTAAAAAGGTTGAAGTGACGCCTGACCCTCCAAAAAGTTTGTGTGAACTAAAACATATTCGGCTTCGGAGTTCGATGCCATAATATTCCTGGACCCTGGTTACATACCCCTTCTCTTCATGCATATCTTGTTAACGAATTAAGCTGTCAAAAGAAAAAGCCCCAATATTAAACAAAAAAATGTTGGTGGAACGACCAGTCTATGGACAAGATAAAAAACATTGGATTCCTTAAGAATGGGTTTGAGGATTATACTCTTATTTGATGCTAGTATCAGAAAATATTCTGAACCCTTTTAAGTTTTTCACCAAAATTGAATTATTTACGGTTATGATTACTTTCGTATTGTCTGTGTGGATTGTTAGTGTAGGGAAATCGGAAAAAAAATAGAAAACACAAATAGAGGGATTGAGTGTTGCAAGTTACGTCACTAGTAATGATCACAAGCTATGTTTTATTTTACCGTACTATGAGGCAATCCTTTTCTCCTATTCTTGAGATTTCTAATTTATTGCATTCTTTTCACACTAAATGAATCAATTAAAGGTCTTACTGTCAGTCAGTTCATGGAAAAGGTCATTTACGTGGACTTCATACTTTTGCCTATACATATATGTCAGTTACGTGTCTCCCTTGCAATGAGGTATGAACATGAATCAGCCTTTACATAGGCCTAAATTAATATGAACACATGTACAAAAAAATTCTTTTCAGGTGTCTGTGAATGTATGTGTTTTTACAACTTGCAGTGTCATTAATTAAAGACAGTCGACTGGTTAAACGCTGGCGATCCGGGTTAGAACCCCGGCGTTGCCATGAGAGTGAATTGTAGTGGTCCGTCCAAGGTCAATGGTTTTCTCCGGGTTCTCCGGGTTCATCCATCTCCACAGACTACCGAACGCCACCATCCGAGCCATGGAGAGTGCCTCGTATTAATTGTTATTACATTTCATGTCAAATAAATAAAGTTTAGTATTAATTATTGATTATTTTTTATTAATTAAAGATAAAATGCTGCTCTTTTAATTTATATGGTAATATTATGTGCGATCTAGCAAGGAACCCCACTCACTTAACAATATTGTTAATTGTTCGTAAAGTCTCTAAAAACTTTATCTTATACTTCATGTTTCGTATTGGTTACAGAAGCCATATACTAGTTGTATCCTACCTCATACAGGAACATGTTCATTAACCGAGTAAATCCTTCTTGACATGCTTTGGTCACGAAAATTAAAGGTAAGTATTTCTCATATAACTTTGAAATGCATTCATTCAGGGGTCGTTATACTTTGAAATTTCCACCTTTCCATCGGAAAGACATTAATACAGGTTTGTCTTTCCGCTGAAAAAAGTTCCTTGCCTGATTCTGTCATCTTACATGCCATCCTACTTGTACGGTGGCTCGTATAGGACATGCACACAATTATTTTTTATCTCGTTCCCACGAGATAGTATCTTGTGGCCACGCGATAATTATCTCGTTCCAACGAGATAGTATCTCGTTCCCACGCGATAATTATCTCGTTCCCACGCGATAGTATCTCGTTCCCACGCGATAATTATCTCGTTCCCACGCGTTAGTATCGCGTGGCCACGCGTTAGTATACCATGCTAGCTTAAGCCCTCATTTGGACAAGATTGTCTGTGGTCAGTTTTATAACGAGCGTCGATGCAGCTTAAATTGTTTGTATGTATTCCGTTGTATGTGCGTTTGTGCCGAATGCTTTGAGGTAAATTGCAGCAGTTTTCATTGCGTTGGTTCAACATTTCATTGCGTTGGTTCAACTAGCCCATTTTTATTTGTTTATGGAAAACTGTATTGAGTTTATTTTAGGATAAGGGTGATATAAACCCTTGTGTACCAAACATATGAATTAAACTGAGACACTTGTTTGTATTTTACCTTCCCAGAAAATCTTATATGTTAGGGCTAGGGTTTGGGTTATTTAATTTCGGGGATACCGAACAGGGTGAACAACATGTCGGTTTGTGTTATGTCTCAAGGGAGAAGCTTACAACAAAAGGTCTCAGCCCTGCCACTTCATTATGAATGGTGAAGGGGGGTGGGGTGGGGTTAAGGAGGCCTTTTAACGAGAAATTTGCTAATTCTTCCCCTTCACATCTTTCATTCTACAATAAAACTTACGTTATGTAATCATAGGCGGCGAAACCGGGTGGGGGGGGGGGATGCCGCGGGGGCCGAGCCCCCCCCCCAATATTTTTTTTTTTTGGGGGGGGGGGGGGACTGAGCCCCCCCCCCCCCCCCAACATAATGATGGGTATAAAAACATCCACTCTGTTATTGTTGGGTATTTGCACTCTCATATATATATATATATATATATATATATATATATATATATATATATTCCGCAGACTCCGGGATTCGAGGTGAAAAAAATACTGTTTTAAATATGTGGCCTTTTTGTGATTAGTGTTTTCAAAGGAATACAGGTAGTTGAGACTCAGAGCAAATACCATTTTTGAACAATCCCGAGTGTGCCAGACGGTTTATACTCTCAGTAAAGGGAGTGGACGATATGCAATTTTATACATTTTTTTGGCTAAAATCCTTTCTATTGATCCGATTTTTTAAAAGTCAGAACATCAATTTTAGCTGAGGGCACCCATAAAAATATAAAAATATAATAAGAATAACGGTTATAGGACGGAGAAAGATATGTTAATATGACATTTTGTAAACCTAAGTTTTCCAATAAACTTTACTGATTATTCAAGTCTCAGGTCAGGGCACGTATAAGTAATTTAGACAAAAGAGAATTGGGGAATTTTTATATATCCAGCAAGTAACTGGATATGTCGCGCTAGTTTCCGATTTGTGAATTCCCTCCTTTGCTTAGAATCCTCTTAATATCTCGATGATAATATTATAGAGCAGCCCGTGTAAAACAATACTGTTAAACAAGTAGTGCTGAAAACAATTTTTTCCCATTAACCCAAGCGCCCAAATAAGCAAGGCACTTAAAGAAGATATGTCTTGGAAAAGGTGGAGCCCAACCCGAATCTCAGTTCCCGGAAGTGCTGTAACGGCGGATCCGTCTTTAAACCCAGCGCCAGGGCCTGTTGCTCTGTCATCTCGTACCCTAAGTAAAATACACGTAAATGTAATTGCCTTATATAACACTGATCTGTCAGAAATCTTTTCCTCATACCAAACCACAGGCATATTCTAAGGCTTTAAAATTTAATCTTATCATGTTCCTCAAAAAGACATTTAAAGTAAGACCAATTAAACATAAATATAAAATTCATATTTAATTTTTACAAAAATGAATTAATCAGTGACACGGGTATAATAATCAGATAAGATTGAAAATAGGTTAAAACATCACCAATACCTTGTGGTACACCGAAGAGCGCAAATCTTGTTAGTAAGGCTTTAGCTGTTTCCATCTTCAGGGGTGTACCTCCACAACCCACGATCTTTAAACTGGTGATATCGTACCTGTTCACCAGCGGGCTCTTAACGAAGAAACTGACGATAGGTGGCACCACAGTCACGTACAAGATGTGGCGGTAGAAGGCCTGTGACTTTTATAAAATGCATCGTCAAGCTAAGAACCAATGTTAGTAGTATTTTTTAAGAAATAATTTACTGGATATTACAACGGTTATAATTTGGTATGATGATGAAAAAATCTTCAAATCTTGTATTGCTTGCAAGAATGGTTCTGGAAGAAACCTTGGTAATATCAGGAGATCCTTGACCACGCAGGGAAAGGAGGACCCCAAACATACCCATGACGTGGAACATGGGGAGACACAGCAGGCCCGGGGGAAGTGGAGAAGAAGGCGGAAGGACATTACTGAAAAATATATATGAAACGATTGATTAGATGGCCATGCATATTCGTTCACTTCAAATGTACTCAGTCTGACATCATTCAGATCAGTTAGCTTTGGACCTTGGTGTTACAGGTACTCTTTTTATTATGTGATACGGGCGTAACTCCTGTTGTGGCGCTCGTGTATGGCCGCGTATTACATTCTGTGTTTGATCCGTGCTGGTTGGGCTCTCGTTGTCATGTGAGCCTTGAGCTTTCACGCCTGGTCGAGGGTCACGTGATGAGCCTGGTGTGTAGAGATACACGGCGCTGTTTTCAAGAGAATTCCTGAAGCGCGTGTTTACTGTGATTGTGCAAGATCTTATAAACTGTTCGAGAAGTGGAAAATTCCCGAGTATAGAGTATATAAGGGGCTGTGTTTAAACAGAGGGCAGAGACAGCAGAGCAGATTCCAGCGGACGCAGAAGCGCGTGTCAGATTCTAGGACCTTATCCGACGAATGCGGCAATTAGACATTTTCAAAGACTTTCTCCTGGATTTCATGCATTTGGACTTCAGTTTACTTCCTGGAGAGATTCTGCAAGAACTTTCCGCTGAACTGTCATTCTCCGGGAGTTTACATTTATAGGACTTATCGTTGTGATGGTGTTGGTATCCAGGTACTGTGCATATACATTATTTTCTGTGTGATTGTTTTGACTTGTTGCTAAACTGCTGTTTTACTGTATAATTGAATTGATTTAGTGTATTGTAATGTTAGGGTTGTTTTAAGATAAATTATAGTTATTTGTTAACAAAAAAACACTTTTATTTATTCCCCTAGACATTTCACGCTGCCTAGTGTTACAGAATCTGATTTTTTTATCTCCGTTACAGAATTTGTTCATCACGCATAGGTGATCTGTTTATATTAGGTTCCGTAACATAAAATGGGGGCTCTCTTCGGGATGCTTAATAGTTTTCAAATTTATTAGGCCTTGACCTGGACACATTGTTATATCATACATTGTTTACAAGATTACATATTGTTTACAGTACATTGTTTACAGGATTTATCTCAGTGGTTAATTCTTATTGTTTTGACATCTTAACTTTTCAAAGTTTTTCAAAGATTTCAAACCTGAGACATTTGTTGACGATCCCGACCCTGATCAACTTGAACAGTTGTAAAATTACAGTTGTTGAGTTTGGGACAACACTTTGGGCTAAGTGTGAAAAAAGCTTTGAGAAAAGCTTTGAGAAAGCCTGATATCATTGCTAAAATCATGCAAGATCTTATTAGCAAAGGTTTAATCGAAGAGACTGAAGTTGAAACATCCAAAAAATGATAGCCTCGCTATGCAATTGGAATTAAAGAAGTTAGAAATGCAACATGAGCTAGCATTAAAACAGTTAGAATTAGATAAGAAAAACAGAGAGAAGAGAGGGAAGAACATGAAAGGTTAGAAAGAGACAGACTAGAAAAAGAAAAAGAAATTGAATTAAAACGACTGGAGTTAGAAAGACTTAAAGTAGAACGTAGTCTAAATGCTGCCCCGACTCACAGTTTTGATGTTACTAAACACATTAGACTTGTCCCATCTTTTCAAGAAAAAGAGGTTGATAAATATTTCTTACACTTTGAGAAGGTAGCTGAAAATTTAAAATGGCCTAAGGAAAATTGGACTATTCTGATACAAAGTGTATTGACTGGCAAGGCCAGAGAAATTTATACAGAGCTACAGTAGAAGCTGCTGCTGACTATGACCTGGTAAAACGGTTAATCCTAAAAGGTTATGAGTTAGTTCCAGAGGCTTACCGCCAGAAATTCAGAATTTGGGAAAAGCGCAAAGAACAGACCTACGTCGAATTTGCTAGGACAAAAGAGCAGTTGTTTGATTGCTGGTGTAGTTCTAAAAATGTAATGAAAGATTATGACAATTTGCGCCAGTTGATTTTGCTTAAAGAATTTAAGCGCTGCATTAACGCAGATGTTAAAACTTTTCTCGATGAGAAAAGTCCTGAAACACTTGACATTGCTGCTCAATTAGCTGATGATTATTCATTAACACACAAAATGTCCTTTACTAGCAAATCAAACCAGTCATTCACAAACAAGAATGTAAAACAGTATGGTCAAAAGAAGTTTACAGCGCAGTCACCCAGTACTAGTAGTCCTGATAGTTCAACAAAGCCCATAGTTACATCTCAGTCCACGTCCACTGTGTCTAAGTCCAACAAAGACCAGTCAAAGAAAATCTGTCATTACTGCAAGAAAGAAGGTCATCTAATATCTGACTGCTGGAAACTTGCCAATAGACCAAATAGCTAACCTTCTGGTTTTGTTTTAAAATCTTTGCATAGTATAGTACAAGGCTCTTTTCATGTAAATAAGGGGTACAACTCCTTTGTTGAGTCAAGTAAAGAGTTTGATGCTACGGAGGCCCAGGTGCCGTCTAAATCCAAAGAAGAATCCGTAGATTGCGGGGTAAAAACCTCAGTTGATTCTTGCGAGGAATTAAATAAGGCTAGGTCCTTTCAAGACTCCTGCGAGGAGTATTCTCTTGATAAGGCTAAGTCCTTTTATGACTCTTGCGAGAGTATTTCAAATGAGGCCAAGTCCTCTTATGACAAACAAAAGTTTGTTTCTGCTAAGGAAAATTCCCCTGTTGACTCCCATTAGGAGTTTGATGATAAAAAGGAAGTAGATTCCTTAGATGACTATGAAACAGAATTTATGACTGACACCTTCAATGTCAGTTCTTTGTTTGATGAGGTTGAGGTAGTAGATTCCTCTCTTGACTCTGAAATGGAGTTATTTGAGCCATTCATACATGATGGTTTTGTATCACTTTCAAGTGATTTTTCAGATTCTTTCCCTATTAGAATTGTGAGGGACACTGGTTCAGGCCAGACCCTCATGTTAGAAAACACTTTGCCATTTTCTAATAGGTCCTTTACTGGTGCACATGCACAGACAGGCACACTTCAGTTCCGCTTCACAGTATCCATTTTAAGTCAGATTTGATTTCTTGGACTATTACTGTGGGCATTAAAACTACTTTTCCCTTTAAGGGAATTCAGTTGCTACTAGGCAATGATGTTGCAGGTGACAAAGTACAGCCTGTACCAATAGTGACAGAAAAGCCGTCACTTGATTAGGACACTGATCCGGAAAGTCAGGAAATTCCTGGTTTGTATCCTTCATGTGCTGTAACTAGATCTATGGCCAAGAAAAATACACATGAGGATACTGGTCCAGATAATAACACTCTGGGAGTCACTAGTGACTCGTCTAATGACATTCTCAAGGTCAGAACTTATCGTTGAACAGCATAAGGACCCTGATATTTCCTGTTTGTTTCCCAGGACAGTTTCTAAAGATGAGCTGTCACAGAACCCAGTTTGTTTCTATGTCAAAACTGGAGTGCTTATGCGTAAATGGCGACCACCTGATGTATGCGCTGATGATGAGTGGGCCATCAAACATCAAATAGTAATGCCCAAAAGCTTTCAGAATGAAGTTCTTAGCATGCCACATGAGGCTCCTTTGTCTGGCAATTTAGGTATAAATAAAACTTATCAGAAAGTAAGTACACACTTCTGTTGGCCTAACCTCAGGAAAGATGTTGTACAATATTGTAAATCATGCCATACATGCCAGATGGTAGGCAAGCAAATCAGAATCCTCCTAAGGCCCCACTTAGACCTATTCCTGCTTTCGAGGGACCATTCAGTGGGATTATTGTTAACTGGTTGGACCACTGCCCAAAACAAAATCTGGACATGAATACTTGCTGACAATTATGTGTGCATCTACCAGGTTCCCTAAGGCAATACCATTGCGCAAATTTAATGCCAAAAGTGTTGTCAAGGCTCTGACCAAGTTTTTTACAACTTTTGGATTACCTAAATCCGTCCAGTCTGACCAAGGGTCTAATTTTTTTGTCTGGCTTATTACAACAAGTTATGCTTGAGCTAGGTATAAAACAGTACAGCTCTTCGCCATACCATCCTGAGGGTAAGGGCGCCCTCGAGCGTTTTCACCAGACATTAAAAAACATGATCAGAACTTATTGCTATGACACACAGAAAGACTGGGATGAAGGAAACCACCTATTGCTGTTTGCTGTTATAGAATCCTTTCAAGAGTCCTTGGGTTTCTGTCCCTCTAAACTAATTTACGGACATGGACCTCGAACGGAACTTCCATAGAAACTGCTTAAAGAAAAAAAAGCCGGGTGAATAGCGATACTCCAAACATTTGACTATGACGGAATTCCGATCAGACTTTTATGTAGGATTCGGATCGTTTCTTATACATTTCCAAGCGCTAAGTCGGCATCTCCTACTACCATCACTTCAATAGTTTCCACAAAATAGGGAAAATCTACACTTATCATAGAAAAACGCCTAACTGATCCGTCAAACAAGCAACACTCGACGTTGTGTCCGGTGAACTGGTCCGGATCCATGTATGTTTCACTTACTCCTGATGAAGAACAACCGGAATCGCTTAACACTTTGGCTGCCTTGTCATTTACTAAACCATCACAAAGACGTACGACCCTCTTCCAGAGCAATCAATCCGAATGACTGAAACTGTTTATCCGAATTCGGATCAACAGAATCGGCGGTTTCCGACTCGGATTTCGCAACAACCGTTCACATCGACTCGGCTTGCGCTTCGGTCGAGCCTCCTGACTACGACTAGGCTTAGCCCTACGCTGTTCAACAGCTGAATGCGATGCTTGTGGGGTAGACCTTCCCCGAAACCTGGCACTGGTCTGTTTACATTCACGCGTTTTATGCCCAAAACCGTTATATATGAAGCAACAAATGCCTCCCGATGGCTTCTCCCGATTCGCGATCCACAGTCCTTTCCTCTGTCGACCGAGTTGCATGCTGACCTGCACCGGGAGCACTATTTCGGGAACTCGCCGTAAAACTGTGTTTGCCGTCGGTCTCCGTATAACTCTCGGCTATCTCCGCCATGGTATCTTTATCTCGACACTGTCTCTCTTTCAGATACACAAAGAGATCATTGCTGCAACATTTTAAATAATGGTCACGCATCAGCAAGTCAGCTAAAAGGTTGAAGTCATCGCTTCTGCCTGCGATCTCGATCGAATGATCGACGTTCCCGCTTAGTCGTACCGCGAACTGACTGGGAGTTTCGCCACGCTCTGGCCTACAAGTCCGAAACTTGTTACGATAATCTTCCTCAGGCATCTAATAACGCTAAAAAAAGAGTTAACTCTAGCTTATTGTAGTTCAGGGTGTCACAAACTGCTAATTGTGCGTAGGTATCAATGGTCTTACCGCTCAACAAAGGACTTAAGTGCAAAGCCAAACTATCTCGATCGTAGTCTTGACACATCGCTAAACGTTCAAATCGTTCGAGAAAATTGTCTAGCCTATCGTGCTGCTCGTCACACGGAGGGAGCTTGAGTTTCGGGACCGATTCCCTATACCTCATCTATTTATTATCTGATCATCGCTGCTGAATGCAGACTTCAATTTTAGCTTTTCTATCTCGGGAGCTCTCTGAGTTTCACGTTCTTCGCGCTTAAGCTCTGCTGCTTTACGTTCACTCTCTGCGGCAGCACGTTCCCTCTCTGTTGCTTCACGTACACCCTCTATCTCTCTCCGTCTAGCCCTTTCATCTCGCTCGGCGTCTTCCCGCTGCTTGGCTTCTAAAGCCTCGATATTCGTTTATTAACAAACTCTTGCAGAGCCTAACGCTACCCACATTCGAAAATGGACTTCAAAGACTCAATATGTACGGCTAAACTAACCGACTATAGAAATGAAACGCGTTACATAAACGAATAATCCGCAATATTTTCTTGGCAAGACCACCAGGGTGCACACAGAGCAAAGAATTGTAACCAGACCAATGAGAGCGTGGTATAACATCGTGCATCCAGCTCCACACGTTTAACATGGGACAGCCACTGTGGTTGGTCTGATAACAGTTTCTGGCACAGGGCCAAGAATCAGACCACTCTGGTGTTCTTAGTCAGGAAAGCTTGCCATATAAAGCAGCAGTTACACGAAAGAGATCAGAGACGACAGCAGTGTATAACCGCTGCATGGGGAGCCTGCACAACCTTAGAGGGCGCCTGGTTTATTTATGGGGTACCTCGAGACATCTTCAATATTAATTATGGTAAAACTGCTGCTGCATCTCAGCGCCACCTTGTGTTCATTCAGTGAAACATAATGTATGAGTAAGAAATCTGTACCAGATACTTCCTGTGTCTAGTCTCATACATTCATGTGGATTGCGAATGTGATTCTAATTTTTCCATTGCATTTAGCTAAAATATGGTTCAAGCAAACTTTCAGTTGAAATGAGAAACATCTAAAATTTCTAATCGTTAAAAATTTGGATATCAGACATTTAAAATTTCTATATCGTTAAAAATTTGAATACTAAATGGCGTTTAGAAGTAAAAGCGGTAGTTACCGTAAATAACAATAATCTTGTTCAAAGATACCAGTGGTTATTAACCAGCTTACGTGGATCATATCTCCGTGTTGATGTCAGGTATATGTCAACGTAAGTACCGGTTTAAGTAGAATCTAGACTACCAGGTTAAGACTGCAATAGTCGAAATAAAGAAAGGAAGAAAGAAATGACATACGTTTGTCTTTATATAATAAAAAAACAAACTGAAATACCTATTGAAATTGTTTATGTGTGTTTATTCTGACAGGTACATATATCGTTTAAACAAATTACGCAGCCATAGTTGAGTAAATATAAATCATCACATTGTTTACAATCAGTGAAATGGAGTAATAATTTAAATTATTCTGGCAGAATTGTGTCCGCACTTTTTTTATAGTCACTGTGTTCTGACTTCGAACATCTGAGTTTTAGTGTGTAAAACAAAAAAGGCAGGAATTAATGAGTTCTGGTATGATAAGGGTATGTAAATAAATGCGACCTGAAAGAGCTCAAAACGTGAGCGGAGACTGTTTTTGTACGATTAGTCCGTAGTCGTGCGCTCCATAAGCAGCGGATACTCTTACATTCGCTCCGCTGTGATCGCTACACGAAACCCCAGTTGTCCGTCAGGTTTGGCTACCAGGGTTGCTGTCTCTGTGGGATTCCCTTCTGCATTATATTTAACCATCACGTTGCAGGTATCGGTAAATTTGCATTTCGGTCGTTAGTGCTTGGAAACACAGACTTTTTCCAGCCCCCATTAGAATATACACGATGCAATCGTCACCTTTCAAAACAATCTCTATACTAACTTTCCGGTGTGGCCTGAGGTCGATTTATCTCCCACTGTTTATAAATTTCCTCTCTTGCAGTGCCACACAAAGAGATCTGTGTGGGCGCATCCATCTTTTTTACACGCTAAGCCAATCAGATTTTGTTTTACGGAGCGTTCGGTTTGGTTTGTGTTTTCCGACTAGCTCCTGGTGGCCAAACCTGTAGGATCCTTCCATTTCTCAGGGCGTGTGACTGGAAGGTCCTGGGAGGTCACACGCTGAATTCATGGAGTATCCGTAGTCGCAGAATAACAGACTTTAGTGACCTCTCCCTTCAGTGTTTAATTATAAGAAAGATTGGCCTACTATATTCTACTTTCCCCATATCATGAAACTTACTTTGTACAATTCGGCATATCTGTCAAAATTGGATAATGTGTTAAATTAAAATTGTATTTATTACATAGATAAACAGATGCGTACATAAATAATAAAAATCAAATAAGAAACACGAAACGATTCGCAAGAAATGCCAACACCGGAAGAGATAATCCCGCAGCCTAAGAACACATATCCGGCTCCACATATGGAAGGGACACTTCTGGCACTTGGATAATTTTTCCATTTATCTGTAATAGAGCAGGGAGAACGTGTTATATATATATGTTCCTTTGACTTATTAACTGGTCATTAAACACGAGCAATGAGCCATGAGGGTCAGCTAAATCTGATGCAGGGCATACTACCTATTTGGAAGAACTTAAAGGTTCAGTTTACAATGATATATGAGGTAAAATGTCAATACTTTCTGTCTTTCATAAGAAGAAATCAGGAGCGTCAATATAGGGTGTATATATCCCCCACTTTTTTGCAAGGGAGGAATAGTCAATGTAATCATTCTCCCGCTATTCAGTGAATAATATTTATACATTACAAATGAAATATGTTAACAAATAGAAATATAGGCTTTGGTTCAATTAATGAGATAACTATGAAATATTATATCTAAACCTTGTTTAAAATTAACTTTACTGGAATCATAATAACTTATTTTCTTATACTTTATTGTAATATATTTGAAATGTGTCATACAGACGCCTAAAAGGTATTATATATATATATGTGTATATGTGTGTGCGAATCATCACTCCCCCCCCCCCCCCCGCACGATAAATTGACGCCACTGGAAGAAATGAAAAATAGATACTTTGACTCACACAGAGTAAGAGAGATAATCAACTAGGAAAAATGATATTTCAATATTCATAAGTTTATAGAAAAACAGAGCAACAACTGATTATCGGTATTGCTTGGACGAGTCGCTTCACACGGTAAATGTATCGGGTATTAATAGGTGCGGTCGCTTTACACGGTAAAGGTATCGGATATTGCTTGGACTAATCGCTTTACACGGTGATGTTATCGGGTAATGCTTGGACTAGTCGCTTTACACTGCAAAGTAATCTGGTGATGCTTGGACTAGTCGCTTTATACGGTAAAGGTATCTGGTGATGCTTAGACTAGTCGCTTTACACGGTTAAGGTATCGGATGATGCTTGGACTAGTCGCTTTACACGGTAAAGGTATCGGATATTGCTTGGACTAGTCGCTTTTTACGGTAAAGGAATCATGGATGCTTGGACTAGTCGCTTTACACGGCAAAAGAATCTGGTGATGCTTGGACTAGTCGCTTTATACGGTAAAGTTATCTGGTGATGCTTGGACTAGACGCTTTACACGGTAAAGGTATCGGATATTGCTTGGACTAGTCGCTTAATACGGTAAAGGAATCATGGATGCTTGGACTAGTCGCTTTATACAGTAAAGGTATCTGGTGATGCTTGGACTAGTCGCTTTATACAGTAAAGGTATCTTGTGATGCTTGGACTAGTCGCTTTACATGGTAAAGGTATCGGGTGATGCTTTGACTCTTCGCTTTATACATCCAAGGTATCAGGTATTAATCGGTCCGGTCGCTTTACACGGAAAAGATATAGGGTATTACTTGGACTATTCGTTTCACACGGTAAAAGTATCGGGAATTGCTTGGACTAGACGCTTAACACGGGAAAAGGTACAGGTATTACTTGGACTAGTCCCTTCATTCGGTAAAGATATCAGGTATTGCTTGGATTAGTCGCCTCACACGGTAAATGTTTCTGGTATTGCTTGGATGAGTCGCTTATCACGGTAAAAGTATCGGGTATTTCTTGAACTAGTCGATTCACATGGTAAAGGTACAGGTATTACTTCGATGAGTTGCTTCACACGGTACACACGGTAAATGTTTCTGGTATTGCTTGGACTAGTCGCTTAATACGGTAAAAGTATCGGGTTTTTTCTAGGACTAGACGCTTCACACGGTAAAGTTACAGGTATTACTTGGATGAGTCGCTTCAAACGGTAAATGTCTCGAGTATTGCTTGGATTAGTCGCTTCACACGGTAAAGGTATCGGGTAATGCTTAAACTAGTCGCTTCTCACGGTAAAAGTATCGGGTATTTTTTGGTCCGGTCGCTTTGCACGGTAAAGATGTCAGGCATTGCCTGGATGAGTCGCTTCACACGGTATATGTCTCGGGTATTGCTTGGACTAGTCGCTTAACACGGTAAAGGAAACGGGTATCGTTTGGTCCGGTCAGTTTGCACAGTAAAGGTATCAGGGATTGCTTGGAAGAGTCGCTTCACATGGTAAATGTCCTGGGGAATTGCTTGGACTAGTCGCTTTACACGATAAAGGTATTGGGTATTGTTTGGACTAGTCGCTTCATACGGTAAAGGTATCAGGATATTGCTTGGATGAGTCGTTTCATATGGTAAATGTCTCGAGTATTGCTTGGACACGTCGCTTAACACTGTTACCAATACCTTTACCTTTAAAGGTATTGTACATTGCTTGGACTAGTCGCTTTATACATCAAAGGTATCAGGTATTGTTCGGTATGGTCGTTTTACACGGTAAAGGTCATAGGTATTGCTTGGACTTGTCACCTGACAAGGTAGAGGTTTCAGGTATTGTTTGGTCCGGTCGCTTTACACGGTAAAGGTCTCGGGTATTGCTTGGACTAGTCGCTTTTCACGGTAAGGGTATTGGGTATAGCTTGGACAAGTCGCTTCATACGATAAAGGTCTCAGGTATTGCTTGGACTAGTGGATCATATGGTAAACTTATTGATATTCAGTGTCATTGACATGGTTAACATACCGGATATCGGTTTTGTCTGGTTGCTTCACATCTTACAAACACTTGACCTCCCCTGATAGCTTTTTGGTAGGCGTCCCGTGTAGCCTCGGACGTCCAGTCTGTGTCGGCCACCACCTGGTACATCGTTTTCCCTGCATGAGGTCCTGATGAGACGAGAAACCGTCGACTCCTCTGGTCGTAGAACCTTTAACAAACAAACAACAGTAGCAACCAATACCCTTCAACCAATAAACAACCGCAACAACCCATACTGGTGTTATTAGGATTGATCAAAGGGAGGGGGAACTAATGTGAAAAGCACACTTAACGTGTAATTTAAGCATAGCGGAAGGCAAGAGAAGGGTATTTTTGAAATAGAAAATAAAGAAAAAATGGTAAAAACCGGTAAATCAATGTACCAATGAATATATATATATATATATATATATATATATATATATATATATATATATATAATTTTTATATATATTTTATATATATATATATATATATATATATATATATTCTAGTCATTAGGTAGACAAATCTTCCTTTAAACGCTGCAATAGACGTACCGCTAAAGATCCCCCTAATATTTCAGCAATTTTTTTAGTGACAAAATATTGTAAATTGGTCGATATATATATATATATATATATATATATATATATATATATATATATATATATATATTCAAAAGGAAAACAGGTGAAGTTATCTCTATCGAGTCTTGATCCTATGATATACATCTTTCTTTACATCAGGGGCGGGTCCATGATTTTGGAAGGCGGAAGACAACTCAGCTAGGTAGACTAATGAGAGGGGGTTCGCTACATGAGGTATAAACCTGTACATTTGGATATCCAGTTAAGGTATTTTACAGTCTTTGAATGGAAGGTATTCCTTACACCTGGCCGTTGATGTAGGTGAGCGTTTGGCTAGGAAGAGGCATACTCTCACAGTTCGTCATCTTGATGGCCGGGTAGTAGTACAAATAAGCCAAACACATCTCGTCAGAAGTCGAAAGACCTCCCTGAAAACAAATAAAAATTTCAAATTTAACGAAAGCAAACCGCTGGGGTTTGTTACACATTTTCAGTCACACTCCCTGAAAATGTTTTCACAAATCTTGCACAAATATTTTACTTATATATTTGTAGATATATCACTTTACATACGTCTTCATCTTGAAGACTATATATAGTCCAGCGGTTAAGCTCCCAGATTTGGAAGAATTGTGCAAAAAAGTAAAAAAAAAAAAATGGAAAAAAAGTTGCCAAAAGCGTTCTTTGGAGCTTAATAATGAATTTCAGATATGGGGCCAACTGAAAATAAATTATCTTGTCCAAAGTCCTAGATGGCGGCCAATATGGCCGCCAGATAAAAAAGGGTAATATCTTGAGTTATAATATACCTAGAAACTATTGCATGTACTTTAATCTTATAAATTTTTTGCTGAGAAATTCAATCTTTGGATATCTTCAACTCTACATGTACTCATTTTAATTTATCATCGTTACACCAACTGTAGATCGCACAGAGACTTGCACACTAGATAATAACAACAGACAGTAAGTAAGTGTTTATTTTACCAAAAGAAAAACGCTCTTGTCCTACCAAATTTAAAAAAAAAATATTCAGGCAAGGGACATAAAAACGTTGCTGGCATTATTACAAAATTTGATGTAATTAACTGTTCAGTTATATTCAGTTAAAATAATATTCAGTAATAATTTTATAAGATAATTATTCAGTCAGCATATTCTCTCTAATGTTAGCCACTTGATGAAGAAAGTGGTATGAAATACAACTTTCTCAAGCATTATGTATTGAGGCTTAAAGCTGACAAAAAGAGAAGCTTGACTTTACAAAGGTTGTCAGAGCACAGACGATAAAAGCTCAGAAACGTACAGTGAGTTAAGTCAACGTAAACTCAAACCAAACTTTGTAATGTGTTTTGATGTAATCTAGATTATGAAGATAGAATGCATGTATTATATTTTTAACCTTTTGTTGTGTATTCGACTTTCCGCCTTGCAACACCATTCTCTTAGCATACATCTATGAAAGATCGTCTCTCTTGAACACTGGCAGCACCGAATTTTTATACAAATGGTAAATATTTCTGATAATACATGCATGATCCACATGAATCTACAAGTATGCATAACGTTAGAAAATGAAAGTATTTTGTTGACACCAACACATCATGCAGAATGAATTCCAACTCTTTCCTAAGGAAAAAGTTTTATATCACAAAAATAGCATCAAGGAAAAGGGTCGTGATATTTTACTGATACGTAATGACTCTTTCTTTGGAGCAGACAGCCTTAAGTCTGCATTATTACGGGTATTTACATGTATATTGATTATACCTTGTATTCATCACCATATTACAAAGGTTGCATACAGAAACATGTTGTTCGCCTCTAAATGAGTGTTGATTCTGTCTCCATGCCACCACACAGCCTGAAAACCATCACCTCATGGCAAATGAAACAGAATCTATACTGCAAACACGTGTGAGCTTCTTACATATGTACGGACCCTGTCATGCCGCATGCAGTCTAACTATTTTATGTCTTTCCGTTGAATCAGACATTATCAATGATAATTTTGCTCAAAGGTTTACATGAATGTAAAGTTGATCGTAAAATTTAGTATCATTTTTGTTGTGTTTTAAAAATCCTAACTATTCTTCACGGATATATCAATCTCCCACCAGACAGGATGGCTAAGTTTCTTTCATCCATCATCTCTAAAAAGCAGCTAATACATTCGTTAGTATGCAAATATAGGGAAATCAAACGGGAGAAATCATAATAATAAAACCTTGCCCAGCAAATGGCACTTTCATTTGAAAGTGCAGTTTTCAACAAATTTTAACAAGTTTAATCTTTGGTGCTGATGATAAAGGCACTTTTAGCACCATTTAACTTACTTACACAAAAGGCATAAAATTATACGACAGTCGTGAGCTTCTTACATATGTATGTATCCTGCCACACACTTATTCAGCCTAATATTAAAATATAAGCAAGCTCAACTTAATTTTATATGGATTGTTTATTTTCTTTATAAATATATTACATGGATTGTTTAATTAGTTTAAATTACTAATATAAGCCGCTCTCTATGAATCGGTTGGTGGCGTTCAGTAGTATATATGGGTGGAGGAATCGGAGGACGCGGAGAAAGAACCGACTTGGGACAGACAACTACAACCCACTCTAATGAGAACGATGATAATCAAATCTTTCATTATATTGAAACAGACATAGGGCTAAAACACTTAGAACCAATATTTATATTAAATATCAACACAGATGAATTTATGCATTTGATATTTCCCAAATGCACTACAGAGGTTTACATGAAGGTTAAGTTGATCGTAAAATCTAATAATATGTATGTTGGTTTAAAATGTCAAAGTGATTAGTGTTTACGGACATATCCAGTTCTAAATTCTATTCAAGATTTTGGCAGATAAGTTTCATGGCCCCTTCACCTATTCAAAGCAATTACATTTGTCAGCATGCAAATGAAGTGAAATTAAAAGGAAGAAATATGAAATATTACAATTCAAACTATTCTACAATTCAAGCATCAAAATGCATGACGTAACCAACAAACCTGGACAAACAAATGACACGTTAACTGTATTACAATCAAAGTATGCGACTACGGTGCAGAACTCGGCAACACATTTTTGCTGTTCAAAGTGTTTGTAAACAAAGGCAAATTCAGCGCAATTTCAATATGTAGCAAAGCCAGAATTCCTTCACAGAGTCATTATACAGACTTGAAACCCTAATAAATGAAATTCCCTACCCTAAAGACATAGAAAGAGTGCACATGCAATGCATTCTTGGACAAAAATAACGAGATTAAATAATATTTTATAATCCGGTGACCATCTTGGCCGCCATCTTGGATCATCTTGACCAAGTTAGGGTGAATTCCGCTTGGCCTCATATCGTAAAATATTGAGTATGGTTTTGACAAGTTTAATGCTTCTTCATTTGTTGCACAATTCTTTTCTGAACAGCTGGACTAATACAGACATCTGATAGGCATGTCAGAATGTTCACATTTACATATATGTTGTGTGTTATATAAACTGATAAAGTATCAAAATAAAGTATCGAGAAAGTGCATACCTCCGCCAACATCTTGATCCGTTTCTAGTCCTCCCAAAACTTACCACATCTTTCCCGATCAAACAGCACTTGTCCCTCCCCCATAAAGTCATCGCGGTGTTCTCATTGCGTTTTTTCCCACTAGATTTCCCTTTTAACGTCATCATGGTGTCCTAACTACTTCCGATTAATGAAAAAATGCAGTGATCACATGACCTCCGTCATCTTTTTTTTTGCGATTTTATAATAAACAGGTCAAGAGGGGCTAAAAAAAAGTGTCAATGGGAATATTTTATACAAAATATATTCCCATATGCAACGGTTTGGTTGCTGTGGTGGTGTGTGCGGGAATTCCTTACCCATGTGTAGGAAGATCTGCCACGTGAATCGTAAACACATTCAACCGCCAATGAATCTCCCTGAAAAATATATAAAATTGTAATTTCCTCTAATACATTTTATCTATTTTCCATTTGTTACGAACTTTCTTTGTGAATAAACGTCCAATCATTGATTTTTATCAAATACATTTCTAAGGATAAAATTTAAAATGATATATATGGATTCCAACTCACAAGACACCGTTACTGCATGACTGATATCGGTATAGGAATGACCTTCTTTTTACAGTGCCCTACTTTCATCATTGTGACTACTTCCTTGTTTGTGACCTGCTTTTAAATGTGATCACCTCTCTTTACTTTGACTAGGTTTCTTTAACAAGGTCTACTTTATTGATGAAACCTGCTTAAATGTAAACCTACTTTAACCTGCTTAAATGTGACCTACTTTCTTCACTGTGACCTACTTTCTACACCGTGATCTACATCCTTTACTGTGACCTGCTTTGTTCACTGTGACCTACTTTCTACAGTGTGACCTACTTTCTACAGTGTGACCACTTTCTTCACTGTGACCTACTTTCTTCACGGTGACCTCTTGTTTGAGCATCCGAGTCTCTTGGAAGTTGAAGTCATAGTGAGTGTCCCTCACTACTGTTGGTAGCTCCCTTCCATCGCGGACATGACGGACATTGATGGACACACCAAGGAGATGACTATGAAGCATTGAACCAACCACATGAAGCTCACTTACATGTCCCATACTCTTATAAGAATAAGTAGAGGAAGAAAGAAGTAGAAAAAGAAGAAGAATAACAACAACAATAACAAATAATAATAATAATAATTATTATTAATATTTTAATTAAAATTAACATAATTATAATTATTATTTTATATTTATTATTATCATCATTGTTTTTATTATTATTATGACAAAATAAATTAACAGATATGATACATTATAAATTGTGCTACTAGTTAAATTTTATAACTCACCATCAACTATTTGAATCAAATAGAGGAAGGTGTTGGGAAAAAAAAAAAATGTATATTGTGCGTTCATATTTACCTGTTCAAGACATTCGCGCACACAGTGTCCGTAGCTAGAGAGGGCTTTAAACATTGGTGGGATCAGGTGCCAGCGATTAACTATCCATCCCGCTTCAATGATACCTATGTCGTTCTGTCTCAAAGTGGCCGTGTACGTCAGTCGTATTCCAGACGAATCAAATAGACCTGGTTGGAGATAAGCCAATTAAAAGGTTGGTTTCTCGAGAATCGGGCGTCGATTTAGCGCCCCCTCCCCCCCCCCCCCCCAAAAAAAACAATAAGATAATTGTTTTGATATTCAGTATAAATTTATCAATATTTCCATTTTGACTGTTTAGCAATCCGATTCGTAATAATCATGTTATCCCCTGATTAATATTTCCCTTTTATGCCTGTTTAGCAAAACGATTCCTTAACAATCATGTTATCCCCTGATCAATATTTCCCTTTTGACTGTTTAGCAAAACGATTCCGTAATAATCATGTTATCCCCAGATCAATATTTCCCTTTTGGCTGTTTAGGAAAGCGATTCCGTAATAATCATGTTACCCCCTGATTAATTTTTCCCATTTGCCTGTTTAGCAAAACGATTCCGTAATAATCATGTTATCCCCTGATTAATATTTCCCTTTTGCCTGTTCAGCAAAACGATTTCGAAATAATCATGTTATCCCCTGATTAATATATCCCTTTTGACTGTTATAAAAACAATTCCGTAATAATCATGTTATCCCCTGATTAAAATTTCCCTTATGACTGTTTAGCAAAACGATTCCGTAATAATCATATTATCCCCTGATTAATATTTCCCTTATGACTGTTTGCAAAACGATTCCGTAATAATCATGTTATCCCCTGATCAATATTTCCCTTTTGACTGTTTAGCAAAACGATTCCGTAATTAATAATCATGTTATCCCCTGATTAATATTTCCCTTTTGACTGTTCAGCAAAACGATTCCATAATCATGATGTTATTCCCTGATTAAAATTTCCCTTTTTTGTGTGTTTACCAAAACGATTCTGTTATAATCATGTTATCCCCTGATTAATATTTCCCTTTTGCCTATTCAGCAAAACGATTCCGAAATAATCATGTTATCCCCTGATTAATATTTCCCTTTTGACTGTTTAGCAAAACAATTCCGTAATAATCATGTTATCCCCTGATTAATATTTCTCTTATGACTGTTTAGCAAATCGATTCCGTAATAATCATGTTATTCCCTGATCAATATTTCCCTTTTGACTGTTTAGCAAAACGATTCCGTAAAAATCATGTTATCCCCGATCAACATTAACCTTTGACTGTTTAGCAAAACGATTCCGTAATAATCATGTTATCCCCTGATTTATATTTCCCTTTCGACTGTTTAGCAAAACGATTCCGTAATAATCATGTTATCCCCGATCAACATTAACCTTTGACTGTTTAGCAAAACGATTCCGTAATAATCATGTTATCCCCTGATTTATATTTCCCTTTTGACTGTTTAGCAAAACGATTCCGAAACAATCATGTTATCCCCTGATTAATATTTCCCTTATGACTGTTTAGCAAAACGATTCCGTCATAATCATGTTATCCCCTGATTAATATTTCCCTTTTGACTGTTCAGCAAAACGATTCCATAATAATGATGTTATTCCCTGATTAATATTTCCCTTATTTGTGTGTTTACCAAAACGATTCTGTTATAATCATGTTATCCCCTGATTATATGATTTTTTTTCAAACTTATTATAAAAAGGTAAAAACAACGCCTGCTGATTATACTTTTAAATTGTGCCTGAAAATCAAACATACCCTTTTTTGGCCTGAAAGTAATATGGTTACCTCGGGATGCATTGACCAGCGGATGTAAAGACGACAGTAAATATAACGACAGTGGGATCCAGTTATCTAACACGTTAATCGGTATAAAATGGTTTTAAAAAATGGGATTTGTTGGTTGAAAAGGTTCGGAGAGACAAGACACATTGTCTAGTAAAGTAGAGGAAGAGTTGCCACACGCTTGAACAGGGATTTCTCTGGACAGTCTTGAAATGTCTGTGTATCTTTCTCACCAGCAGTTTGACTGGGGTTGTCGTAGTGAGTCTCCAGTCTTATGTAGGCTGAGGAGTGACCGAGGCCAATCGGAAATCCAGCATGGGCCGGGAACACGATAGGCTGTAAACAAATAACACGACACAATCAGCAGATTAAGTCAGAAAATATATTAGGTATTTTGTTTGTGTATTGTGGAATTGTCGGTCACCATGCCGGCGTGATTATTATAGGTATCTTCAGATACGTTTTCAATGTTACAAGAAGAGACAACCGCATCGCCAGAGGTCATAGAACTCATAACTAAATTATTGGGAAATCCTTGGTATATTCTGTTTGATACACCATTCCTTGGTCTCTTGTATTGCCATTGGAAGATTATTTCCAAAAAAAGTATTGAATTTCAGTGAAATAATGTCTTATATACATAAACGTGAATTCTTTGAAATGTGTGCTTAAATTAAGTTCATTTTCACATTTACAGCCCCTCCCCATATATATATATATATATATATATATATATATATATATATATATATATATATATATATTAGTTCTAGACTACATGTGCTATGATATATTCATTTTTACATCCAAATTAACCGTACTTCCGTTGGAACAGGTACGCGAGACTTCGGCCGGGTTCATCCTGAAAGGTTTTTTAATGGACCTTACACACCCGCCTGTCGGCGCAGTTTATGTGTGATGGCGTTGAGATATACATTTCGGGAATTTGTCAATTTTTTCCAGGATTAATAGGAAAATATTGAAAAATGACCAACTTAAGTCACTCTTGGCATCGTACTCGACACTTAATAAATGGACATTTCCCAGTCATTGGACACTGAGGATTTGTTGATAACGATTATTTGCAGCGTGACAGTTATAATGTAGATATACAACAAGACCGCAGACACACTGAACATTGTTACAGGCATATGTTTTTTATGCGCAAGATTTTGCGTGTGCTTGGCACAAGCCCTGGGCCTTGCTATGGGAACCGCACATGTTGAACTCTGGCTTGCCAGCAGCGTTCTTTGTAGTCTAGAAGTTTCGGGTCTGTTTATGCGCACTTGTATTGTTGTGTTGTATTTGGAATGTTCGGTAGTAGAAGCTTCTGGACCTAGGGTTTGAAAAAGCTATAAATAGGGGCTGTGTTTGGAGCCGGCAGAAAAAAATACCAGCGGGCACTATAAAGTGTTACTTTAACGTCAGTTTGGGACCTACTCTGATAATTGTCTAGTTACAGATACTATGGAAGTAGTTAATTTGGCGTGTCTGAATTTTCGAGCATTTTCATTTAATATTATTAGCGCAGTTCGAATTTTCGCGAAATTCTGTATGTAAGGAAACAAATGGTATCAAATTATTAATATATATATATAAAAGACAGGTTTGTAACGTAACCTACATCCGACCTAACAACTTTTGAGTGACCACTTACAAGCCACGGGCGACTCGTCAATACCGCACAGGCGCTTGAATTGCTATTAGTGTAGATTTCGGTTAAATTCGTTACTTTTCTGGGTCATTTCCTTATAACTATTACTTATCTGACAGTTTCCTTGCGTTTTTCGCACTTTATGGTCCATCGCTTTATTATTTACTTAATACTTGAGATAGGCAGGCAAGATACCCCCGTTGTTAGGCCCGACAGCCGTGGCACGACGTTTCAGGCTAAACTTGAAGTACATGAGTGATTGGCTGAACCAATGTTACGTCAGCGGTGTCACCATCTGAAGACTCCAGTAGTAGACATATCAACCAATCAGAAAGCGCGTCCTCTGTTGCTATGCCATGGCTGTCTGATTAAACGACAGGGGCATCTTGGCTGCTTATCTCAAATATTAGGCAAATAACAAAGAGATGGACCGCACAGGGTGAAATACGCTAGGAAAAGTAATGGTTATTAGGAAATGACCCAGAAAAGTAACAGATTTAACCGAAATCAACCCTAATTGCAATTCAAGTGCCTGTGAATACCGTGACCGCCAGGTGTGAACAATACGTAAATAATCAGGACTAATCAGGTTTGACGATGCAATGGTACTGCAATATCTGGGTAAGTTGTAGAATTTCTCTGCAACAACAACTGTGATTATACTTACCAGAGCAGCCAACTATGTCCGAACAACAAACAGAACTGAAAACAATCGCAGGTCGCTCTCAGCTCAGTCGTACTTCAAAGCTATGGGAAGGCCTAGGGGCGTCTTAAAAGGCAACCTATTGTTTCACAGTTGTTTCGACAAATCACTATAAATGAGAGGGGTCTTTCTCTAGAAATCACTTGCTATTAACTCTTATGAAAACATGACTACTCTAACATTCTGATTGAAGAAGCCTCAACTCAAGCAACCATGGAGGGATTACCAGGCCCACATGACTTTGTGTCAGGCAAGAACGTTGGTTCTTATTTTAGCGCAAATCAAGCTCCCACAAAAAGCGCGAAAATAAAAACCCGCTAACAAAACCATTTCCACAGTATTCTACAGACATTTTACAGATTTTATACGGATTGTCTTCAGTTTGCCTTTGGGATTTTACCAGAACTTGACTTTTGGGTTACAACTGATTGTCTTCGAGATTTAATTGGACTATTTACCGGGAAGATTTATTTCAACTGTTCGCGTGGATTATTTGCGGGACTGTGACAGTGGTGGTATCCAGGACCAATTCCATAGATCCGGACTCTGGTAATGTACATTTTTATTATTTTTATTGTTATGTCTTAAATACTGTTTGATTTAGTGTACTGTAATGTTAGGATTGTTCTAAGAATATATTATAATTATTTGTTAAAAAAACACTGACTTTTTTATTAATTCCCCTATACATTTCACGCTGCCTAGTATTGCGGAATCTGATTTTTTAATCTACGTAACACAATTTATGCTCGTCACGATTACGTGATTTATTATTATTAGCTTCCGTAACAACATGTTATTTGCAACTGAACGCAACGTTTTTATATAAATAATAAAGAAATCAAGTAATGTATAAGAATCGCAAGACAAGATCCCTACCCCTGAACTGCATGCATGTTTACTTCCGACTCTTAAAACTTTCAAAATCCATCAACACTTACCCCTCCGCCAACAGCCCAGGCGAACATTACACTGTTACAAGCTTGGATATCTCCCGGCATGTTTGGGACGTAACAGTGGTGGCCCAAGCCCTCGTAGCTACTGTCGAATGACGGTAAACAGGCGTAAATAAGGATATGGTGGACTAGAGACTCGTGGCCTGACTGTATGATCGGCTCCACCTGCAAAGTATTGACAGGCAACAAGTAGTAGTTTTAAAGGTGTCCGCGTGTTATGAATATTCATGAAATGAAATAGCAGTGAAATTTAATAACATTCTGCAAAAATTGCATTATGAAACCATATCCTTCCACCTGTAAAATATGCACATACCCTCTTGCACTACTATCATTAACAAGAAAAAAAATATATAAAATTTCTGTTTCATTCATGCAAATGCATGGTTTTTCTTTCATGCTTAATATCGTATTTGGTCAAGCAATTAAACAGACACATTTTGACTGTGTTTATGAACATATATAACCAAAACAATTATATATATATTAATAATAATATTTAGTAAATAATAAAGAGATGGACCATATAGTGCGAGAAACGCTAGGAAGATGTCAGATAAGTAATAGATATAAGTAAATGACCCAGAAAAGTAACTTAACAAATTTAACCGATATCTACACTAGTAGCGCCTGTGATAAAACAAATATTGTTTGACGATCATTAGACCGTGAGCTTGAGATATTATTTAAGTATTAACACATGGAGTTGTTATAATGGATCATTGGGACAGAGTCATTTTGAAGACTTGGCCAGGTGACTAAAATCCCTCATAAAATGGAGCACTTTACGTGGAAACAAAATGCATTAAGGTCATTATCAATTTTCGATCGTCTAAGATAAAGATTATTTCCTGTCAGTCGTATTATTTGCTTATGATTATATTATTTCACTTGAAGCAACGCCCATTGATGTCAAAAGTAATGGTCGATATATACTGCATGAACCACTACTTCAGATATCAACACTGTCAATTTTACGGTAATCGTGCAATATAACGGACCCATATTTCATGGTCTCACAAAAAGTGTGACCACATGTCAACGAAAAAACTGTTTCATGTAAAAGTTGAAGATCCGGCCCATCTAATGATACAATATTTTTGTATGTTTGATATAAATATATTTTGCTACAAACTGTCGAAAAAGGGTAGTTTGCTGAAAATACCCAAAATGACGTCGTGTCAAAGACGTTCTCAGCTGACGTCATGAATCCACAGTACTGTACATGCATACCATGTTAAACAAAAGGATGATGTCTAACAAAAATTACAGTCAATATATCTTTTTATGCATAGATAGAGAGACTATTTTACCTCTAAATATCCATATTTCCCAAGATTTAATAAAAGTTGACGACGTCGTGCCGCCAAAAACATAAACATTCAACTGTCGTCTGTGAATGTATTCGACTGATCACGTTAACTCTTGCTCTATTCAGCTTTGTCTCTATGTACGTTTTATATGTCAAATAAATATAAATTGTGTAATAAACAGTCATTTTTGTGGACAGAGTATAAAGACTACATTTTAGACATGTCATTTATCTTATTAATTTTTTTGTCCTGTTAGACTACTTTATGTAAGACAATCAGATAGGAACATCCCCTCCCCATGAGTAACAGACCGGTAGCCCTTAAAATCGAGACGGACGCGGGAGAAACACGGGACCATGTTGGGCATATCATCCATATGTGACCACATTTTATAATAATAATGTGGTCACGCCATATGTGACCATATTTTATAATATTATATATATAATACAAACATATATGGCTGTTCAAATAAAATGTGGTCACACCTTATTTTTGTCAATATTTATTGTAAAAAATTTTTATAATATATTTAATATATATATATATATATATATATATATATATATTTTTATATATATATATATATAATACAAACTTATATGGCTGGTCAAATAAAATATGGTCACACCTTTTTTTATTTATATATAAAATGTGGTCACACCTTATTTTTGTTAATATTTATTGTTAAAAATGTGGTCACACCATGTGACCACATTTTATTATATATTAAATATATATATATATATATATATATATATATATATATATATAATACAAACTTATATGGCTGGTCAAATAAAATATGGTCACACCTTATTTTTGTTAATATTTATTGGTAATAAATGTGGTCACACCATGTGACCACATTTTATAATATATATTATATATATATATATATATATATATATATATATATATATATATATTACAAACTTATATGGCTGGTCAAAGTGTAGTCACACCTTATTTTTGTTAATATTTATTGGTAATAAATGTGGTCACGCCATATGTGAACATATTTTATAATATTATATATATTATACAAACATATATGGCAGTTCAAATAAAATGTGGTCACACCTTATTTTTGTCAATATTTATTTTTAAAATGTGGTCACACCATATATGACCACATTCTAAAAATTATATATTTATTACAAATTTATATGGCTTGTCAAATAAAATGTGATCACACCTAATTTTTGTTAATATTTATTGTAAAAAATGTGGTCACACCATGTGACCACATTTTATAATATATTAAATATATATATATATATAATACATTCTTATATGGCTTGTCAAATAAAATGTGGTCATACCTTATTTTTGTTAATAATTATTGGTAAAAAATGTGGTCACACCTTATGTGACCACATTTTATAATATTCTATATATAATACAAACTTATATGGCTGGTCAAATAAAAAGTGGTCACACCTTATTTTTGTCAATATTCTTTGGTGAAAAATGTGGTCACACCATATGTGACCACATTTTATAATATTCTATATATAATACAAACATATATGGCTGGTCAAGTAAAATGTGGTCACAACTTATATTTGGCAAAGTTTATTGTAAAAATGAGTTCACACCATGTGACCACAGTTTATAATATATTAAATATATATATATATATATATATATATATATATATATATATATATATATATAATACAAACTTATATGGCTTGTCAAATAAAATGTGGTCACACCTTATTGTGTTAATATTTATTGTTAAAAAATGTGGCCATGCTGATGTGACCACATTTTATAATATTCTATTTATAATACAAACTTACATGGCTGGTCAAACAAAATGTGGTCCCACCATATTTTTGTCAATAGTTATTGTGAACAATGTGGTCACCCCATATGTGACAACATTTTATAATATTATATATATAATACAAACTCATTAGGCTGGTCAAATAAAATGTGGTCACACCTTATTTTTGTCAATATTCTTTGGTGAAAAATGTGGTCACACCATATGTGACCACATTTTATAATATATTAAATATATATATATATATATATATATATAATACAAACTTATATGGCTGGTCAAATAAAATATGGTCACACCTTATTTTTGTTAATATTTATTGGAAATAAATGTGGTCACACCATGTGACCACATTTTATAATATTATATATATTATACAAACTTATATGGCTGGTCAAATAAAATGTGGTCACAACTTTTTTTTTATTGGTAAAAAATATTGTCACACTTATGTGACCACATTTTATAATATTCTATTTATAATACAAACTTATATGGCTGGTCAAATAAAATGTGGTCAGACCTTATTTTTGTCAATATTTATTGTGAAAAATGTGGTCACTCCATATCTGACAACATTTTATAATATTATATATATAATACAAACTTATTAGGCTGGTAAAATAAAATGTGGTCACACCTTATTTTTGTCAATATTCTTTGGTGAAAAATGTGGTCACACCATATGTGAAAACATTTTATAATATTCTAAATATAATACAAACTTATATGGCTGGTCAAGTAAAATGTGGTCACAACTTATTTTTGGCAAAATTTATTTTTAAAAATGTGGTCACACCATATGTGACCACATTTTATAATATTCTATATATTATACAAACTTATATGGCTGGTCACAACTTATTTTTTATTGGTAAAAAATATGGTCTCTTGGTTTGAAAAAAATTGAGGATTAGATTTAGAAAAAAATAAGGGATATGATGATGTAAAAATATATTTAAATGTGGTCACAACACCTTTTTTTACTATTTCTAACTACTATATGTGGTCACACAATTAATAAAAAAGAGATCACACCTTAATAATGTCATTCATTATAACTAATAAATGTTGTCACACTTAATAAATATTTTATTAAAAATAAGGATATTATTATGTTAGTATAACAAAAAATGTTGTAACATAATGCGGACGAACGTGTTTCTCCCGTGTCTCTCTTGATTTTAAGTGCATGACTTGTCACGTGACACTCGACATTTGTTTACGTTCTGGCGGCAGGGCGTCGTCACCTTGAACGTACATCAAGTTAAAAAGTGGATAAAAAGAGGTAAAAAAGTATACACATATATGGGTAATATTATATATTGACTGTAAATTTTATAAGACATCATCTAAATGTTTAACATGGTATATATGTATATTACTGTGGATTCATGACGTCGGCTCAGAACGTCCTTGACACGACGTCATTTTGGGTATTTTCGGCAAACTACCCTTTTTCGACAGCCCCCCCCCCCCCATTTCTATATTCCTGTATCCGCCCCTGGGTACAGTTAAAGGTATAGAGACAAAAAAAAAAATTTGACAAGTTTTGATGACCTTGACCTTAAAATATGACCTATTTAAAAATATACAGCTTTCAAAAATCGATCCGATATACGGTATGTGTAAGATACAAAGTGAGTCCCGGTAAACTTTGGCCTTTAGAATGCTATATATCATAAGCAAGAACCAGCAAACAGGTGAATTTAAGGACAACTGACGGACAGATAGACAAACTGACAAGTGACACTAAGTTCAGATTAGATGAGTAGACCTGATGAAGATGAAGGAAAAGAGCCAGAGTTTGTGAAGATAGGACCAATATTGGCAAAGTTATTATGAAAATAAAATTTCGACTTTTTCGACTTTAAAAGCGATTACTGAAAAATTGTTGCCAGCAGAGTACTGACAAACAAACATCGTGACAAACACACAAACAGACATACGCAAATGAGCAACATACTGACAGAAAGTGAATCGTTCCTACAAATCGCCATCAGATGAATAGCAAACTTAATTTTCCTGCACAACTACCATCAGGTATGCATTGTAATCAATATATGTTTTATATATTCATATAAACTTTATTTATTTTACATGGATTGTACAGCTAGTTATAATAACTAATACGAGGCACTCTCCATGGCACGGATGTTGGCGCTCGGTTGTCGGTAAGGGTGGAGGAAACCCGAGGACCCGGAGAAAACCACCGACCTTGGACGGGCCACTACAACCCACTCTCATAGCTATGGTGGCCAATAGGTCTCATTCTCGTTAGGCGCAACACCGGGAATCGAACCCGGGTCGCCAGCGGAGAAGGCCGAGCGCTTAACCACTCAGATGTCCAGGTCCCACATGTAATTCACAGCCACAAATACAGCAGAACTAATAGATATGGAGGAATTTCCGTGAAAATCCGTGAAACTTGCTAAATTTAATCAAAGGTTTCAAAGTAATATTTAACTATGAGCGTACCTTGATGACGTGGTGTTTGCTGGTCAGGATCGGCATAGCAAACACCTGGCACCAGTACGTAGTATCCCTAGCTGGTACGCTCACCTTTCAGTCAATACAAAACATATTTTTTAGTTTTAGTAATCATTATTTATAAACCATTTATTCATATTGTAGGGAATATAGGGGAAAAAATTAAAATTTGTGAAACGTTATTGTTCATAAAATCTCTTGTTTGTTAGAATATATGAAGAACAACTAAAGAACAACTGATACTTAAAACCACGGGCTTTTAAGCGTTATATATGAAATCTGAAATGTTCAATAATGTTAAATCTTTTCTCAACTTGTCTTTATCAGTAATTATTAATATTTGTTATAGCTGTTGATACATTACATAACACTGATATCTTCTTATATAGTGATCTTTAACGACATTTAGGGGTATAATGATTACAGCGCTTGGGTTAAAGCAGACATATTCCTGTTACCACTCGTTAATACTTTGAACAAATATCCTTGCAAAAATAATACATTCGATACCATAGAAATAAGAAAGAATCTGCTAACATTAGGGTTAAGGAAGTCCACAGTGACGGCGTCCTTAGGGAGGGTGGTTTCCACAGTAGGGTTGATGACCTGTATACTCTTGGTGCCTCTGAACGTTCCGTGGTACGATACCCCACTGGGATCGGAAGGGTCGGCCTCTCCGTAAGCCCAGATCACTCGCACGGTTCCGTCCTACAGTAAAACACCAAAACCATATTATATTATATTATATCATATTATATCATATTATACATGTCTATTTCGTAAAAAGAAAGCACATAATTTGAAAAAAAGGTAAACAAAGGAATTAAAAAAAAATGTTTTTCAGTGTAGAAACACATCATTCAACTGAAAGCTGAGTGATGAAAAATCTAGGAAACCTAGGTCAAAATTGGCAATGTCAGTTATGCCATCCGTTAAATTCACTAAGTCCAGGACGATGCTTCTTATAGTCTGTTCCTCTCCACGGATACCTGGTGACGTTACTTTGCAAGACGTTCATTCATATATAAATTACGTTTTATATTTTTTACATAAATAATTTTAATTGAACCAATAAACTAGACAGATCATGTCTCCCTCTGTGAGTTATTTAAAACTTGAGAAACAAGTCATTTATTAGACCTGCACATACATTGTATCATTTGATAAATCTCTTCTCCATCTACATGCTCGAAGGGAGAATCCTAGCCACTGATAAAACAATACGTGTATGTGAAGCACAGGTTAGTGTCCAGACCGCACGTTAACCTCTGTTATTGGCACTATAAACTGTATACTTCTTGCTTTTATGCGTCATGTTCCAAGTGTGGCATCCATAAAAAGATGTATAAAAAGACTTGAAAAGATAATTATCAATTTGTCGAGGTAGACCAATGAAATTAGCTAAAAATCAATCAATAATAGAATATAAAATACCCTGCTTTTTCTGTAATTCACTTTTGTCATCAAAGTTGTTTTTGATTAGAAAGCCCAAATATTCATTACTATACTATATTATGTTATATTGAATTGTACTGTATAATCTTATCTTATATTATATTATATTTTATTATATCATATTATATATACTCTGTATATCATATAAAAATCACATTCAAATCAAACAACAATCCGAGATCTCTTGACCTAATTCATCGTTTAGGAGTTTGCACCTTACCGTAATCTGTGGCTATTTAATTCTTTGCATTAAAACTCTGGTCTTAAAAGAACAATTTAGTACCAAATTGTCTACCAGACGTGTTGTAGTGACTTTTTGTAATATCGTGTACACACAGACAAATCAATAAACATGTCGGCAAAATGTCAGAGCAGACAGATATACATGGGTGAAAATATAACCTCAAACCAAATTTATCAGCGGAGAAATGAACCGAGACACAACTGGTGTAATGTCAGCAAGCACGAAAGCTCTGAACATAGCGCGTGATCTCCTGTCCCTGTGACCTTCCACTTGCAGTAGTGTAGCGAATAGTTGAGCGTAGCGAAGCCGCTGCTTATATGGAGCGTGGCAAGCACCGTGAATACCAACTGTCTTAACAAAGTACGGCGCCAGTTTGCGCCTCAAGCAAAAAAAAAAGAACAACAACAACAGCAGTGGCGGATCTAATCTAGAACAAACTGTTGGGGGGGGGGGGGGGGGGGGCGACGGCTCAGATTCTAGATTGCATGTTGGTCGAACGGGAGGGTGTGGGAGGGGGTTTCCCCCTCACACGGTGAGGAAATTTTTTGAAGATATGTTGATAAAGAAATCAAATTTGAGCATTTTTCGTGAACTTAAACCAGACCTTGTTGTTCCGGATAAATCGGATACAAAGCAAAAGTTTTAGATTATAGGCCTAAATTACTCCTGTTTGTCCTATTTAGGGTTTGGAAGGGGGTGTCCCCGTTACATGCACGGTGAGGAAATTTTTTGAAGATATGATGATTAAGAAATCAAATTTGAGCATTTTTCGTGAACTTAAACCAGACCTTGTTGTTCCGGATAAATCGGATACAAAGCAAAAGTTTTAGAATATAGGGCTAAATTATTCCTGTTTGTCCTATTTAGGGTTTGGGAGGGGGTGTCCCCGTTACATGCACGGTGAGGAAATTTTTTGAAGATATGATGATTAAGAAATCAAATTTGAGCATTTTCGGGCACATAAACCAGACATTTTTGTTTCTTATAAATTGGGTACAAAGCAAAAGTTATAGAATATAGGACTAAATCACTTCTGTATGTCATATTGAGCGAGTGGGAATGGTTGTCCCCCTCACATGCACGGTGAGGAAAATTTTTGAAGATATGATGATTAGGAAATCAAATTTGAGCATTTTCGGGCACTTTAACCAGACATTTTTCTTTCTGATAAATTTGATACAAAGCAGAATTTTAGAATACTGGCATAAATCACTTCTGTATGTCTGAAAGGTTCTAAAGGTTAACAGTTTGTCACCTTGTAATACCTAGTGACTTGCTGGTATATGAATGGTCCTAACACTGGTGTAGGCCTACTGGACTTTATTTTCCAGTGATGCCAGTACAAGGACTAGCTTCAAGTGGACACAGAAGCGGAGATATGACTTTATTCCTCAGCATTTACTCATGTGACAGGTTAATATTTCTGGTACTGTTTGTCCCTTGTGTGTTAAATGCAATGCTGATTATCTTGAATTCTTGATGTTATATTTCACTGTCAAGAAGTTAACAAGGACAAGGTAAAAAAGTACCTTATCCCAGAAAACATTGATACAATTTTCAATTTTCATGAGCCCGAAAAACAATTCTAGGGGGGGGGCGATCGCCCCCTGTGCCCCCCCCCCCTTGGATCCGCCACTGAACAGTGTTGAATGACCTCGTTGGTGTATCATATGATTCTCTGTAGTTTGCGGACCATTGCTCCAGGTATACACCGTCCCACACAATAAGACGTTTCTCTCTTCCAAGTAGTACATACAGTACGGTGCCTCCTGAACAGAAACACTGCGTTTCTTAGTGCAAACACTTGATAGGTTCTTGGAAGTTGAAACCTTACAAGCAGATAATCATGGTAAATGTTTCCTGAAAATCCACATTAGGTCACTGTGACCTATATTTATGCGCCAAGGTCTTAGCGGACAAGTCAGTTCCATGGGTCATCGGCAACTAGATACGAGATAACCTTGAGTATTTGAATATGAAGGTTTAATATATATTTTTGATACAGCGGCATATTTGGCGAATGGACTAATACCAGTTTTCTTTAACACTACCTGTGATGTCTCAACATCCTTCCAAAGGTAGGCATACCATCACAATATATTTAAGGATGACAATACATTACTTACAGTGATATCCACGTCGTAGCTGTCACAGGCTTTAAGTTTCCGTGAGAACTTAAGGACAGTGTGCGTGGCTGTTTCAGCGCCGTACTGTTGGGTCCAGTCCTGACTGACATCCACCGTCGGTAGTTCATTACCGCTTGCGAAACGATCCTGCGAAAGATACCAGTAAAACAGTAAAAGAAATACGAAGATTCAACGGCAAAAAGAACTAAAAATACACAAGGACTCGGTTTCTCACCACGTGAGGTGCCATTTCTCTAAACTTGTATTGGAATTCCAGGCAATTTCCGAAACTAGGGTATTCTTGCTTTAAAAATTAAAAAGTAATATATAAGTAAATATAATAAAACTGATATCCTCTACTGGAATTGCTGCAATAGTGTTTACTTCATGGAAATTTAATTTTTTTTATCAATACATATAATAGAAGAAAGCAGATCCAGCTCAATTTATTTCCAGAAAGAGGCACGTAACGAATGCACACAAGAGCAAAATACGGCGAAAATCCCATCTTTAGTTCTTGAGATCTCTGTCTGTCTGCCCGTCTGTTTCTCTCTCTTTCTTTCCATCACCTCCCCCCCCCCCCCGGTCTCCTTCATTTATCCCTCCATATATATATATATGTATAATAAATATTTCAATTTTCCCATGTAAAACAAGATTTTACTGTTGCATTTCGCACCAGTTTTCCCATTTAACAGGAATAGGAAATGCTGTAAAAACGTGGCAAGAGTCATATGATGCGAATGTTCTCATTGGTTCAAAATCTCCTTCCAAATCACACGTTTTGAGACGATTTTGAATTTGTCATGCCACTTATAGCCAGAAAACATACATGGCACAACCACTTTAATCTGTGGCCTATAGAAGACAATGAGATAAAGTACGATTATGAAGAAAACCGATATTATTTATTTTCTTATTCTTTGATAAGAAATGTAACACATCTAAAAATTCTTTTGTGAATTGAACCTAAGAGCATCAAATTGTACACTATGTAACACACCATAATACAAACATATTTATATCTGACTTGTTTTGCAATAAAAAATTAATAAACCGGTGTTTAGTTCACGCAAATAGGACCAGTATTTTGGAAGTCAGTTGACTGACCATATCCTCATATCTGATTTCCCTGAACTACGAAATCAGCACTTTGACGCAGTTTAATAAAAATATGTCATTTCTCGAGGCATCAGCCATATTTCAAGTCCAAACAATTATTTTCACAAACGAGGGAACTATGGGTACATGATTATAAGGGTATAAAATGTACCTGGGGAGGGAGCCGTATAATTATTTAACTATTACTGGCCAATGGGTAATATTAATATTACTAGTCTTGTCATAACCAGTTTTATGGTTCGAAGGCTGACAAATCTGGTCGAAAAGATAAAACAGTCACGAGTTACCATGCACAAGGGTTCGCTGTTACAGCATACTATACACTTACGTCAAATGAGACACCTCCGTTTCCATCGACCCAGGCTATGACAACGTCAGATTTAGCCATTCCACCGTTGGGCGAAATACCAAACCCGACCCAGCCTTTAGTTTTGACGTGAACTTCAAAAGTGATGCTTGTATCATCGTACTTCCAGTAAAGCTGGTACCCGTCATCTGGAAGCAGAGCTGCTGAGTGGGGAAAGGTCTCTGTCGGAACCAGAGCTCCAAACCCCAGAGACAACAGACAGGTTGAGAACAGAGCCACGGAAAATGGTCGCATCCTTACTGAAGCTAGTACACAACCTTTCACGTGTATATATGCACCGATTAAACCGCCGTGAATGTAAAAAAGGTGTATGATATGGCCACTATAAGAAAGACGTCACACGCGAGGTCAGAAATGAGGACTTTTTTCTCGATGTAGGTCTCCCTGTCGTGTATTACGGCCGCTTTAAATTGATTTTTTCACGCACTACTTCCTTCTCCTGTTAGTAAAGTTGCATTTGTCCGAAAAGCGGCTATGGCGTGTACGTCTTTTGAAATTAGGTAAAGGTAAAAAATAAATATCAGGTGCACCTATGACTAATATTGTGTCCAAAGCTCAGTTTTGAAAATAAGTCACATTTGAAGTCTAGGGCGAACACGGACAGATGAAGAAAGAAGAAAAGAAGGGGTTTTAGAAAGTCTGCCCATCAAAAATACGGGGAAGGCTTAATAACATGAAAAAATATTTTTAACCATGGGCCAGTATAATATAGCTCCCTCCCCAGGTACATTTTATACCCTATTTATCATGTACCTAGAGGTCCCTCGTTTGTGAAAATGAATGTTTGAACTTGAAATATGTCTAATGACTCGAGAAAGAGCATTTTTATCAAACTGCGTCAAAGTGCTGATTTTGTAGTTCAGGGAAATCAGTTATGAGAATATGGTCAGTCAACTGACTTCCTAAATACTGGTCCTATGTGCGTGAACTAAACACCAATTTATTGATTTTTATTGCGAAACAAGTCAGATATAAATGTGTTTGTATTATGATGTTTTACATAGTGTACAATGAGATGCTGTAAAGTTCAATTCACAAATTAATTTTTAGATTTGTTACCATTTCTCATCAAAGTTAAAGAAAATAAATGGGTTTTCTTCATAATCTTAGTTTATCTTATTATTTTCTATAGTCCTTAGATTAATGAAAATGAATAGTAGTACCAAGTTGTGCCATGTGTTTTCTGCCTATAACTGGCATGACAAACTCAAAATCGTCACAATAATTGTGATATGGAAAGAGATGAGAACCAATGAGAAAATTGCATCATATGACATATGCTACCTTTTCACAGCATTTTCTATTCCTGTTAAATGGAGAGAAAGGTGCAAAATACAACACTTTAAAATCTTGTTTTACATGGGCAAATAGAATATTGAATATATATATATATATATATATATATATATATATATATATATATATATATATATATATATATACAGAGAGACAGAGAGAGAAAGAGTGGGGAGAGAAAGAAAGAGGGAGGGACAGACAGACAAAGACCTCACAGACTAACGATTTGATTTCCGACGTATATTGCTGCTGTGTGAATTCGTAAAGTGCCACTTTCTAGAAATAAATTGAGCTGTGTCTGCTTTCTTCTAATACACGTATTATTTCTAAAAAAATCTAAATTTCCATGCAGTAAACACTTTATTCCAGTGGACGGGTATCAGTTTCAGTATATTTACTTATATATTACTTTTTAATATTTAAAGCAAGAATACCCTTTTTTCGGAAATTGTCGGGATTTCTAATAGAGATTTAGAGTAAAGGTACCTCACGTAGTGGGAAACCGAGTCCTTGTGTATTTTTAGTTCTTTTTGCCGTTGAATTTTTGTATTTGTTTTACTGTTTTCAGGTGTCTTTTGCAGGATCGTTTCGCCAGCGGTAATGAACTACCGACGGTGGATGCCAGTCAGGACTGGACCCAGCTGTACGGCGCTGAAACAGCCACGCACACTGTCCTCAGGTTCTCACGGAAACTTAAAGCGTGCGACAGCAACGACGTGGATATCACTGTAAGTAATATATTGTCATCCTTAAATATATTATGGTTAAGGTATCCATACCTTTGGAAGGATGTTAAGACATCACATGAAGTGTAAAAGAAAACTGGTGTTAGTCCATTCGCCAAATATGCCGCTGTATCATAAATATACATTAAACTTTCATATTCGAATACTCCATTTTATCTCGTATCTAATTGCCGATAACCCATTAAACTGACTTATCCCCTAAGACCTTGGCGCATAAATAAAGGTCACAGTGACATAATGTGGGTTTAAGGAAACATTTACCATGATCTGTCTGCTTGTAAAGTTTGAAGTTCCAAGAACCTATTAAGTGTTCGCACTAAAAGACGCTGTGTTTCTGTTCAGGGACACCGTTCTGTATGAACTACTTTGAAGTGAGCAACGTCTTACTGTAGGACGGTGTACACCGTGAGCACTGGTCCGCAAACTACAGAGAATCATATGATACACCAACGAGGTCATTCAACTTGCTTGAGGCGCAAACTGGCGCCGTACTTTGGTAAGACAGTTAGTAATCACGGTGCTTGCTGACATTACACCAGTTGTGTCTTGTTGGCGGGTTAATGAGTACTACCACTTTTCACTCACAAGCTTAGGACTTTGTAGAATAAGATTAAGTCCTTCTAATGATGTGTAAATATTATGTGACCCTATGAACGCGTCAGACACGGGATAGATAAAGTTTGATGCGTCTAAGGAAATGCAAGCAGACTGTCGGTTCAAAGGGGGAAATAGTTTACCGAGATTTCATTTCTCCGTCGATAAATTTGGTTTGAGGTTATATTTTCATCCATGTATATCTGTCTGCTCCGACAGTTTGCCGACATCTTTATTGATTTTTCTGTGTATTTCTCATCAGAAACAACTTTGATGACAATAGTGAATTACAGAAAAAGCAGGGTATTTTATTTTCTGTTATTTAATGATTTTTAGCTAATTTCATCGGTTCACCTCGACAAATTGTGTATAATCTTTTCAAGTCATTTTATACATCTTTCTTTGGATGCTACACTTGGATTATGACGCATAAAAGTATGAAGTGTACAGTTTATAGTGCCTATAACAGAGGTTTACGTGACGTCTGGAAACTACCCTGTGCTTCAGAGTCAAGTTTTGTTTTGTCAGTGGCTAGGAGTCTCCCTTCGAGCATGTAGATGGAGAGGAGATTAATCAAACTGATTTTATGTATGTGCAGGTTAAATAAATTACTTGTTTCTTTAATAACTCACAGAGGGAGACATGATCTGTCTAATTTATTGGTTACAATATAAATTATATATGTGAAAAATATAAAATATAATGTACATATGATTGAAATGAATGAACTTTCTTGCAAAGTAACGTCACCGGGTATCCACGGAGAAGAACAGACTATAGGAAGCATCGTGCAGGTCTAAGTGAATTTAAGAGATGGCATAACTGACATGGCCAGTTTTGACCTAGGTTTCCTTGACTTACAGTTATGTATTTCTACATTGAATAAACAAATTTTTCTTCCTTTGTTAACCTTTTTTTTCAAATTAGGTGCCTTCTTTTTACGAAATAAACATGATATTATATGATATAATATGATATAATATAATATTATATAATGTGGATTTGTGTTTTACTGTAGGACGGAACCGTGCGAGTGATCTGGGCTTACGGAGAGGCCGACCCTTCCGATCCCAGTGGGATATCGTACCACGGAACGTTCAGAGGCACCAAGAGTATACAGGTCATCAACCCTACTGTGGAAACCACCCTCCCTAAGGACGCCGTCATTGTGGACTTCCTCAACCCTAATGTTAGCAGATTCTTTCTTATTTCTATGATATCGAAAGTATTATTTTTGCAAGGATATTTGTTTAAAGTATTAACGAGTGGTAACAGGAATATGTCTGCTTTAACCCAAGCGCTTTAATCATTATACCCTAAATGTCGTTAAAGATCACTATATAAGAAGATATCCAACAGTGTTATGTAATGTATCAATTGCTATTTCAAATTTTCATTACTGATTAAGAAAAGTTGAGAAAACATTTCAATTAAACATTTTAGTAGTAATATGACCACAATAGATTTCATATGTAAGGTTTAAAAGCCCGTGGTTTTAAGTATCAGTTGTTCTTTGTTATTCTTTATATATTCTAACAAACAAGAGATTTGATAAAAATAACATTTCACAAAATTTAATTTTTCCCCTATAGTCCCTACAATTTTATGAATAAATGGTTTATAAAAAAATGATTACTAAAGCTAAAAATAACTTTTGTATTGACTGACAGGTGAGCGTACCAATTAGGCATACGACGTACTGGTGCCAGGTCTTTGCTATGCCGACCCTGACCAGCAAACACCACGTCATCAAGGTATGCTCATAGTTAATATTACTTCTAAACCTTTTGATTACATTTAACTAGTTTCACGATGTTGGGAATAAATTTGATTTTCCTCCATATCTATCATTTTTGCTGTATTTATGGCTGTAAATTACATGTGGGACCTGGACAGCTGAGTGGTAAAACGCTCGGCTTTCTCCGCTGACGACCTGGGTTCGATTCCCGGTGTGGCCATGAGAGTGGGTTGTAGTGGCCCGTCCAAGGTCGGTGGTTTTCTCAAAGTCCTCCGGTTTAATTCACCCTTACAGACTACCGAGGGCAAACATCCGTGCCATGGAGAGTGCCTCGTATTAGTTATTATAACTAGTTGTACAATCCATGTAAAATAAATAAAGTTTATATGAATATAAAACATGTATGGATTACAATGCAAACCTGATGGTAGTTGTGCAGGAAAATGTTAAAGTTTACTATTCATCCGATGGCGATTTGGAGGAACGATTCACTCTTTGCCAGCATGTTGCTCATTTTCGTATGTCTGATTGTAAGTTTGTCACGATTTTTGTTTGTCAGTACTCTGCTGGCCACAATTTTTCAGTAATCGCTAATAACTAATAAGCCCCCTCCCCCTGCCAACTTCCAAAGTGCGTTACGATCCTCTTAATTCAACACTGCTGCTTGTGTACACGTGTTTGGCAATTCAGAAAAAAAACAACGATCTTTGCGATAGTTGTGTGAAGTTTTGAAAACTAATAATTATCAAAGTGATACCGATTTGCAGACGATTTTATTTTGTGTTGTATGAGAGAATTTTATGAATGACTGCAATTCGAGATTTCCTTTGCAGGTGAAGAGAAAAAATAAGGATGGTAATAAATGCACTCTTTAATAAATGTCACCGCCTCATAAGGTAGTAAAATATATAAAATGATCATATAAAGGTAGGTTAAACAGTATTTATTTCATAAATGGAAAATATAGAACGGTACATCGGTACCCCGATTATGTCAGTCACCTTGCGCAAATACCTTTGACAGCTGAGCCGATGTATGACATGGAATAGCATCGCCAATAATTGTCCTTTTTTTCCTTCATTGTGCATGATATTACATGCAAAAGTTTAAAAAAAAAGCTGAAATACTGGCCCTCAGACTCTAACGTTTTGTATTAATTTCAGTGGGTATACGCACCAAATCCGGGGTTTAGTTTTAAAATTGTCATATTTATATCCCGCGGAAACAGGGTTCCTTTCTTGAACTTTGTTGACCCGTTAAAATACATTCATTTCTTGACGCAGGCCAATAATACTTGTTATGGGTTAATAACTGAAATGAGATTTTGTATGGCCCGGGTCTCCCGGTGTGTAATTCTCAGCCTTGCACCAAGGCAAAATAATACAAGCTTGACAAACATTGAATTTCGCGTCACCTGAGGAAAGGCCGCTTCATATTTATCATTATAACGCGTTGCTGGTTGTCTTGTAATCGAAGTGCCATGAGCGAGTCTCCGTGTATGTCAGTGTGCAAGCCAGCTGACATAGTCCGCATTCACTGGACTCGTGAACATTTTACGGGGGGGGGGGGGTAAATACGGCACCATATGAAAAATCATCCTTGTTTTAATATGCATATAACGTGCTACTGGATGGCATTTAGCCAAGTAGGCAAGTCCCACCATCCCTTGCGCGAGCGCTGTATACACAAATAAACCCAGGGCTCTGGGATCTTGAGTACCTCGGTAAGCCCCGCACGCTGTCAGCGGGATCGACAATTATATCACTGCCTACATGTTTCAAGTGAATTGCCGAGATATTTTTTTGCTAAAAAATACATTAAAACATATTTTTAGGATTGGGAATTCCGTGTTGGTCTGTCAGTTCCGCGATTCCGTCCGCGACCGCGGAAAATCACTGGCTCTACTGTCAGAGGGGCTTTCATATATTGATTCAGTTAAAATCCTTGTGTCAATGCGGCAAGGGCCAACCTTTTCTCACCAATTATTTAAGTATGTGCACATGTAAATCTGATGTATAAACGATAAATTCAAACAAAAACAAAGCATTGTTATGTTCTCTATAATGTGAATATATCCACCATACATACATGGTCACTGATATTCACGGCGTCCTTTTCGACCAACGTAATAATGCTGATTGCCGTAAATTATCCTTGGCGGCCCTGAGGACGCTGAAACTTTGTACCCTATATAAGACGGCGGCCCTTCTTTGCCAAATAATTTTTAGGATTTTTAGGATAAAGTTTATCGTCCTGTACACGTGCAAATCGGGTAAGTATAAATATTTCATTGCATAATACATCCACATACGTACCTGTATTCATGACACCCGATCAGCATGGCCACCTGCAGGGTCGGCCTTCACGGACACAGTCAGTCAATGTTATCTATGACACACTTGATCACTGATTCTTTTCTGTGTAACTAATATTATTATTTTATGAGATGATAAACCCTGACGGATTACTGGCGGTAACTTTTAAGCTTGGCGGGGACTGAGAAATGAAAGCATTACGTTGCCCCAGGTTATATTGGCTAGGAAGAGAAATGAGGTTTGGATGGCTCATCCTTTAGTTTTTTTTTAAAGTGATCTCCCAAATCACGGGGGGGGGGGGGGGGAGGGGGGGGGGGGCTTATTAGGTCAAATATGGTATAGCATTCTACAGGCCACAGTTTACCGGGACTCATTTTGTAACGTACACATATCGTATATCGGAACGATTTCTGGAAGCTGTATATTTTAAATAGTTAAATTTTGAGGTCAAGGTCATCAAAACATGTCAAAATTTTATTGTCCTCATACCTTTAACTGACCCAGGTGAGCCGGGGGGGGGGGAGTTTGGAGGCGGTACCCTCCCCCCTAAAGGTGTAGAATTTTTTTTTTAAATTAAGGTTGTAACCGTGCAATCTGGGGTAGCTTAAATGCATGCATTATAAAGCAAAACATACATTGTAATTTGAAGCGTGACGGTGTACTTTGATTTTTTCCACACATTTTTTTTGTAAGGTCGAAAAAATCCCCCTAAATCCGCTCATGGTACCTTATTTTTTCGTCACACTGTCCTCACCGACTTTCACTGTGGTATTACTGCTTGTCCAAATGCCGGCAAGCGCGTGACCTCTGGTCGTCTTGCTTGTTTGCTCAAAGAGGATTATACCGATATCTGATGTCTGTTAACGAAAGATTGTCCCCTGAACATTTTGGCGGTTTGCTTTTGGTGACCGTACCACTTTCGCACATATGTAACCAACCACCTTAGGTTACATTATTCCAGTAATCGCTTGGCGATTGCAATCATCTAGTTAAATAAGGGATTTCATTCAGTTTTCAATCAAATTCCAACTCCATGATTAAATCTTCTCATGCAATACTTCACAAAAATATAATATAGGTGTGGATTATATCAGTGCTCACCACATCATGCATAAATTATTGTTCTGTGCTTTATTATTAAGCTTAAAGGTACGATAATGAAAGAAATGAAATTCATTTTTAATTTTCGATTAATTACTGGCTTCGAATTAGTGCATCGATTATCGGATGTGTTGTTTCATCCCTTTTTGGAATCATAGGGGTTATCATCTTGAATGAGTTCCGTTTGTAAGACATGAACCTATCCTTGAAGAAAAAAGTTGTTCAAGTATGAAAGTGATGTGGATGTTAGACATTGTTGACATCATAATGATTGGAGAAAAATATTTAAGGAGATGCTGTGAAATTGGCAGTGTTGATGTCTGAAGTAATGGTTCATGCAGTATAATTAAGATAAATCTAGTGGGTAAAGTTTTACTAACATACGAAGCTGTCACAAAACGCTTGAGAACTTAGAAATATCCCTTCATCTAAACTGTTTGGGCCCCAGGTGCTCAATACGCCAAATAATTCATGCGTGTGGCATGTCTGTGCGTCGGATACGAGTTATCCGTTGTTTACACACACAGCAGCTTCTCGGGATCAGGTACTCAGTGACTTGCCACAATGTGTATTATCCTGTGCTTACAGCTCATTTTGGCTTTCTTAGTTTCCCGGCGAACCACCAGGGTGTCAGGCCCTGTGTCTCTTTTTTATCAACTTATATATATATATATATATATATATATTCATATATATATATATATATATATATATATATATATATATATATAATTGTTTTGGTTATATATTTTCATAAACGTAGTCCAAATGTGTCTGTTAAATACAACAGGATCGCTTGACCAAAATACGATATTGCGCATGAAAGAAAAAATATGCTTTTGTCATGAATGAAACATACATTGTATATTATTTTTTTTACTTTTGATTTGGTTATGATAGTAGTGCAAGAAGTATGTGTATATTTTACAGGCGTCAGAAATGGATTACCTAATACAAATTTTGCAGAATATTATTAAATATCACTGCTATTACATTTCATGAATATACATAACACGCGGACACCTTTAAAACTACTACGTTGCCTGTCCATACTTTCCAGGTGGAGCCGATCGTACAGTCTGGCCACGAGTCCCTGGTCCACCATATCCTTATTTACGCCTGTTTACCGTCATTCAACAGTAGCTACGAGGGCTTCGGCCACCAATGTTACGTACCCAACATGCCGGGAGATATCCAAGCTTGTAACAGTGTAATGTTCGCCTGGGCTATTGGCGGAGGGGTAAGTGTTAATGAAGTTTGAAAGTTTTAGAGTTGGAAGAAATCATGCATGCAGTTCAGGAGGTAGGGAACTTGTCTTGCGATTCTTATACATTACTTTATTATATATACGACAATGTTGCATTCGATTGCCAATAACATGTTCTGTGTGACTGCATGCGGCCTTGTGGTATATCTAAATTATAACTGCCATGGTGCAAATAAACCGTTGTCACCAAACCCTTAATGCCCATGACTGGGAAATGTCCCTTTTTAGTGTAGACTTCGATGCCGAGTGTGACTTAAGGGGGTTTCCATGTTTCCCTATTAATCCTGAACACATTGTTTTGGGAATTATCCGTAATGTCTATCTCAGCGCAATCTATCAGACACTGCGCCAACTGGCGCGTGAATAAGGTCCATTGAAAAACATTTCAGGATGAACCCGGCCGAAGTATCGCGTCCCTGTTCCAACGGAAATACGGTAAATGTGGATGTAAACTTGAACATATCATAGCACATGTAGTCTAGAATTTATCTATATATATATAAAAGGGGCATAATCTTCCAACGGCAACATAAGAGACCAAGGAACGGTGTATCAAACACCATAAACCAAGGATTTCCCAAAAAAATTAATTATGAGTTCTATTACCTCTGCCGAGGTTGTCACTTCTTGTAATATTTCAAACATATCTAAAGATACCTATAATAATCATGCCGGCATGATGACCGACAATTTCACAACGTACAAACATAATACCTAAAAGTTTTCTGACTTAACCTGCTGATTGTGTCGTGTTATGTGTTTACAGCCTATCGTGCTCCCGGCCCATGCTGGATTCCCGATCGGCCCTGGTCACTCCTCAGCCTACATAAGACTGGAGACTCACTACGACAACCCCAGTCAAACTGCTGGTGAGAAAGATACACAGACATTTCAGGACTGTCCAGAGAAATGTTTATAACAGAATTGTTTCGCTAAACAGGAAAAAAAAAGGAAATTTTATTCAGGGGATAACATGATTATAACAGAATTGTTTCGCTAAACAGGCTAAAAAGGGAAATTTTAATCAGGGGATGACATGTTATTACGGAATCGTTTTGCTAAACAGGCAAAAAAGGGAAATATTAATCAGGGGATCACATGATTATAACAGAATCGTTTCGCTAAACAGGCAAAACAGGGAAATTTTAATCGGGGGATCACATGTTATTACGGAATCGTTTTGCTAAACAGGCACAAAAGGGAAACATTAATCAGGGGATCACATGATTATTTAATACGGAATCGTTTTGCTAAACAGGCAAAAAAATGATAAATGTTTACTGAATATCAAAACTATCTAATGGGAGGGGGGGGGGGGTGCAAAATTAAGAAAACCAACTTTTCATTTGGCTTATCTTCAACCAGGTCTATTTGATTCGTCTGGAATACGACTGACGTACACGCCCACTTTGAGACAGAACGATATAGGTATTATTGAAGCTGGGTTGAATGTTCATCGCTGGCACCTGATCCCACCAATGTTTAAAGGCCTTTCTAGCTACGGCCATTGTGTGCGCGAATGTCTGGAACAGGTAAATATGAACGCACAATTTACAGTTCTGTTTTTCCCCCTACACCTTCCTGTATTTCATTCAAATAGTTGATGGTGCGTTATAATATTTTACTAGTGGCACAATTTATTTATATTTGTCATATCTATAAATTAATTTTATAATAATAATAATAATAATAATATAAACATTGATAATAATAATGATGATAATGTTATTATTATTATTATTATATGTTATTGTTGTTGTTCTTCTTCTTCTAGTTCTACTTCTTCTTCTTCTCCTTCTTGTTAGAGTATGGGGAATGTAAGTGAGCTCCATGTGGTTGGATCAACGCTGCATAGTCATCTCCTTGGTGTGTCCATCAATGTCCGCGATGGAAGGGAGCTACCAACAGTAGTGAGGGACACTCACTATGACTTCAACTTCCAAGAGACTCGGATGCTCAAACAAGAGGTCACCGTGAAGAATGTAGGTCACAGTGAAGAAAGTGGTCACACTGTAGAAAGTAGGTCACACTGTAGAAAGTAGGTCACACTGTAGAAAGTAGGTCACACTGTAGAAAGTAGGTCACAGTGAAAAAAGTACGTCAAGGTATGAAGAGTAGGTCACAGTGAAGAATGTAGATCACGGTGTAGAAAGTAGGTCACAGTGTAGAGAGAAGTTCACAGGTAACATTTAAGCAGCTTAAAGTAGTTTCACATTTAAGTAAGTTTCATCAATAAAGTAGACCTTGTTAATGAAAGCTGGTCAAAGTGGAGAGAGGTGATAATATTTAAAAGCAGGTCACAAACAAGGAAGTAGTCGCAAAGAAGAATGTAGGTCACTGTAAAAAGTAGGTCATTCCCATACCGATGCAGGTCCTGCAATAACGGTGTCTTGTAAGTTGGTCTCCATATAGACACATCCGATGTTTGCAAACAAAGCCCCCCAACTGGCGCATTCGCACTGGGCCGTAAGGCAAGAAGCCCAGCCCAGCTTGACTGCCAGCCATATAATCAGCACAGTTTACCTATATAATAGAATCAATGCATCTTTGATCAGTATCAAAATAAAAGACTTTCTGCCATGGTCCACAGTAACTTTATTATCCCAATAAATTAGGCTACACTTAACCCATTGAAATAAAAGGCACAAGCCTATTTACTGCAACAGATCATATTTGGTCAGTTCTATCTGAGATGACTCTTGTGAATATAAGATCGTAGGACAGAAATGATAAGGAAGTTTAAGATCTTAGAGGACTTGTCTTCAGTATAGCTTATATAACTTTGAATATGTTCAATTTTGGTGAAAAAAATCCAATGATAGCCTATAACTTACATGAAAATACACTAAATGGTGCAGTCTCCCCTAAAACTAATACTACCGAATATACAAGAATACTCAACTGTTAATTCAGTCTCCTCTCTAAAACAAAATTAATAGTGCCACATAGATTTTTATATGTATATTATAATCTTGCAAATTTGCAAACATTTGGTGCTCATCATAGGCTTATACATGAATATATGAATGTCAGTAGTGGTAACAAGTGATGTCTCATACTGTAAAAAAAAAAACTGCAATCAAACTTGAAAGACTTTATATAGGATATCATGTTTTTGTGACCAACTAACACTGAGGAAAACACATTGTCAACTTACCAAAATGTGTTCCATTCATAAATGCTTCATAATTTGTATGGCTTATAAAAAACATAGTCTAAACTGCCCCCGGACCAATAAATATTAGAAATATCATCAAATCCCTGCACATTAATCACTATTCACATCTTAATGCCAATCCATATTTCAAACAGGGCAATAATGCACCTCCCACCAAAAACTTTCATATTTTGTATAATTAATGTGGTATTATTCAAAATAAATGATTGCTGTCTTGTCCAACACCTTGCCTGGGTTTCCAGGTATATGAAATACTACTAAACAGTACTTCATATGAACCATGAATAACTTGATGTGGTCGGACGATGGCCCTCAGAGGGCCCCGCATTTCTGGTAGTGCTGGGCTAGTTTACATGTGGGTGAACAATTAAGTTAAATTTGAAAAAAAAATATGACAAACAAAAACAGGTTTTTATCCATAAGCATGAGGGAAAAATCCTACTTGATCAAATGATATTAAAGAGGATATGTCTGAAATAATGTGTGCAATAGAAAATCACCAAGCGTAGTCTGATGGCCATATTTGATTTTGAGCAAGTCTGTAATTCAATTGGTCTTGAGCCCTCATAGTCACCAATGATCCCTGTGAAATTGGGAAAGCTGCAGTAGGTTGTTGTTAAGTTGTCGCGCGCAAAAGAAAACCAGCGATCTGGCTGTGGCAGCCATATTGGAATTTTAACAGGTCTGTAATTCAATAAGTCTGTAGCCCTCATAGGTACCAACCATCCATGTGAATTTGGGAAAGCTGCTATAGGTTGCTGTTGAGTTATCGCGCGCAAAAGAAAATCAGGGATCAGGCTGTCGCAGCCATATTGGAATTCCGACAGGTCTGTCATTCAATAGGTCTGGAGCCCTCATAGGTACCAATCATCCCTGTGAATTTGGAAAAGCTGCAGTAGGTTGTTGTTGAGTTATAACGCGCAAAAGAAATTCAGCAATCTGGCTGTGGCGGCCATATTGGAATTCAAACAGGTCTGTAATTCTACAGGTCTGGAGCCGTCATAGGTACCAATCATCCTTGTGAATTTGGGAAAGCCGCATGGGAAAGCCTCAGTAGGTTGCTGTTGAGTTATCACGCGGGAAATAAAAAAAGCGATCCGGCTGTGGCAGGCATATCGGAATTCCGACAGGTCTGTAATTCGATAGGTTAGAGTTATCGCACGCGAAAGAAAGTGTCACTAACGGAAGGACGAAAGGACGGACTGACACGGGGATCACTATAGGGGCCCTAAAAAAGGAACCTTTCATATTTTTCTATATATTCTAATTATAATTGTTATTATAATAATAATTACCAGAAGAGTAACTGTAAAAGTAAAGAATGGTTACCTTTGATGTATTCAGTTATTTTATTGAGGTTTTGTAGTCGATAAATGCAACGTTTTGTGTTCGTTTGAAAGAGAAAGCAATTGTATTGTGTAAGTTTTTATCTTAAATTGTGGTTAAAAAATTGTTGCACAGATTAGAATATAAATTAATTAAAATTAAAATTAAATTTATCAAAGTTTTAATTTTGTAAAAAATAATTAAAAATATATAAATTTGCTAGGGGTTGTCCTTTTCAGTAGTTTAGGTATTATTGATATTCATATTATTAATAAAGTTATTATTATGAATTAATATTGGTGATAATAATAATAATAATAATAATAATAATAATAATAATAGCAGTAATAAAAATAATAATAATAATGATATTATTTTTATTATCATCATTATTAATATTATAATAATTTATATTATTATCATAATTATTATGATAATCATTATCATTATTATTACAAGAATAAAAAACTATATGAAAAAAACATAAATTAAATATTAAGTGAAGGAGGTATATCTGTTACAGATTATGAGTCTCAAATTAACTTAAGAAATGAGTTATTATGTCATTAGATAAAGCTTCCATATTCTCAACTTGGATCAGCTGAACGACAGGTCTAAAGACAAATTTATTCTTATATCCAGATTTTATATTTAGTAAAGCAACTCTGAAATGTGATTTGTTATGGGGAATGATCCACTCAAGTGAAGGCTGTACTCCCTTTTTGGCATTTATAACGTTTACTCACGCCAACAGGGAGGTCCAGGTCTGGACAAGGAAGTCTAACATTTCTACTGCAGATTAAGTGAACAAAATTGTCCATGTATATCTAATGAATGGAACTTCACTTGTGGTAGGAAAGCATATTACAAATATTTAGAATGAAGCGTGAAAACCTAAATGTTAAAACCTCTGACCTCTTGATTAGCCATGACTAAATAAATGGATGCTGTACACCAGGTGGGATTGTCAGTTGCAAATTTAAAAGTTCGAGGGAAGACCTCCTGGAGTTAAAATGACTATTTAATTGTAGGGACACTAGAATGACATGTTTATGGTCTTTGATATGGAAAATGACACTAAACAGTGAGATAAATGAAGGGTAACTCAGACTGGTATTGTAGTGTAAATAGCTTGTCCAGTGCCTGCCGCAGCCCATGTTTTGCCTTACAGAGCACCACGTGTTCAGTGACCTAGATTCTGTGACGTCACTTTCGGATGTGTCTATATATCATTTTTTAATTTTATCCTTAGAAATGTATTTAATCAAAATCAATGAGTGGACGTTTATTTAAAAGCAAGTTCGTAATACATGGAAAATAGATCAAAAGTCTTAGAGGAAATTTCAATGTTATATATTTTTCAGGGAGATTCATTGGCGGTTGAATGTGTTTACGATTCAAGTGGCAAATCTTCCTACACGACGGTAAGGAATTCCCGAACACATTACCACAGAACCCAAACCACTGGATATGGAAATATATGTTTCATAAAGTATCCCCATTGACACGTTTTTATAGCCCCTCTTACCCTGTTTATTACGAATTCGGAAGTCGGTTCTTTCTCTGCGTCTTCCGGTTTCTCCACCCATATATACTACTGAACTCCACCACCCGATTCATAGAGAGTGGCTTGTAAAAGTTATTGTATAATCCATATATGTGAATATATATATATATATATATATATATATATATATATATATATATATATATATATAAAGAAAATAGACAATCCATATCAATAAAGTTTGTCTTGCTTTAATTTAATTAATATAAATAGAACTTTTATAAACGACTTAATAGAGTGTTCATTGAACGTTTCTGAGCTTTTATCGTCTGTGCTCTGGCAACCTTTGTAAAGTTATGTTTCTCTTTATGTCAGCTTCATTCAGCTTTATTCAGCTTCAAATTCATTATTAAGCTCCAAATAACGCATTTAGAAATCTTCCATTCTTCTTTAACAATTTTCACAATTCTTCAAAATCTGGAAGCTTCACCGCTGGTCTATATATAGTCTTCGAGATGAAGGCGTATTTAAAGTGATATATCTACTAATACATAAGTAAAATATTTGTGCAATTTGTGAAAACAAAAACAAATTATTCAAAGTAACTGTGACTCAAAATTTGTAACAGACCCACGCGATTTGATTTCCCATTGTTAAATATAAAATGTTTTTATTTGTTTTTCAGGGAGGCCTCTCAACCTCTGACGAGATGTGTTTGGCTTATCTGTACTACTACCCGGCCATCAAGATGACGAACTGTGAGAGTATGCCTCACCCCAGCCAAACGCTCTCCTACATCAACGCCAAGGTGTAAGGAAAAATTTCCATTCAAAGACTGTTAAATACAACAACTGGATATGCAGAGTACTGGTTGATTTCACTATACCTCATGTAACGAACCCGGGGGGGGGGGGGGGGCTGAGTCCGATAGGTCTGAAGTCTGACCACCGTTATGCTTAAATTACACGTTTGGTGTGCTTTTCACATAACTTATCTCACCCGTTGATCAAAGTTAAGAACACCAGTTTGGGTTGTTACGGTTGTTCATTGGTTGAAGGTAATGGTTGCTACTGTTGTTTGTTTGTTAAAGGTTCTACGACCAGAGGAGGCGACGGTTTCTCGTCTCGTCAGGACCTCATTCGGGGAAAACGATGTACCAGGTGGTGGCCGACACAGACTGGACGTCCGAGGCTACACGGGACGCCTACCAAAAAGCTATCAGGGGAGGTCAAGTGTTTGTAAGATGTGAAGCAACCAGTCAAAACCAATATCCGGTATGTTTGCCATGATGAGCAGTCTATGACACTGAATAAAATGTAGGTTTACCGTATGAAGCAACTAGTCCAAGCAATACCCAATACCTTTACCGTGAAAAGCGACTAATCCAAGCAATACACGATACATTTCCCGTGTAAAGCGAATAATCCTAACAATACCCGATACATTTACCGTGTAAAGTGACTTATCCAAACAATACCCGATACTTTTACAGTGTGAAGCGACTTGTCCTAGCAATACCCGATACCTTTATCGTGTAAAGCGACTAGTCCTAACAATACCAGATACTTTTACCATGAAAAACGACTATTCCAAGCAATACCTGAACCTTTACCGTGTAAAGCGACCGGACCAAACAATACCCGATACTTTTACCGTGTGAAGCGACTAGTCCAAGTAATACCTTATACCTTTACCTTGTAAAGCGACTAGTCCAAGCAATACACGATACATAAACCGTGTAAAGTGACCTATCCAAACAATACCCGATACTTTTACAGTGTGAAGCGACTTGTCCAAGCAATACACGATACATTTACCGTGTAAAGCGACTAATCCAAACAATACCCGATACTTTACCTTGTAAAGTGATTTATCCAAACAATACCCGATACTTTTACAGTGTGAAGCGACTTGTCCAAGCAATACCCGATACCTTTATCGTGTAAAGCGACTAGTCCTTACAATACCGGATACTTTTACCGTATGAAGCGGACTAGTCCAAGCAATACACGATACATTTACCGTGTAAAGTGACTTATCCAAACAATACCCGATACTTTTACAGTGTGAAGCGACTTGTCCAAGCAATACCTGATACCTTTACCGTGTAAAGCGACTAATCCAAACAATACCCGATACTTTTACAGTGTGAAGCGGCTTGTCCAAGCAATACACGATACATTTACCGTGTAAAGCGACTAATCCAAACAATATCGGATACTTTTACCGTATGAAGCGGACTAGTCCAAGCAATACCGAATACTTTTACCATGAACAACGACTATTCCAAGCAAAACCTGAACCTTTACCGTGTAAAGCGACCGGACCAAACAATACCCGATACTTTTACCGTGTGAAGCGACTAGTCCAAGTAATACCTGATACCTTTACCTTGTAAAGCGACTAGTCCAAGCAATACACGATACATTTACCGTGTAAATTTGCTTATCCAAACAATACCCGATACTTTTACAGTGTGAAGCGACTTGTCCAAGCAATACCTGATACCTTTACCGTGTAAAGCGACTAATCCAAACAATACCCGATACTTTAACAGTGTGAAGCGACTTGTCCAAGCAATACACGATACATTTACCGTGTAAAGCGACTAATCCAAACAATATCGGATACTTTTACCGTATGAAGCGGACTAGTCCAAGCAATACCGAATACTTTTACCATGCACAACGACTATTCCAGGCAATACCTGAACCTTTACCGTGTAAAGCGACCGGACCAAACAATACCCGATACTTTTACCGTGTGAAGCGACTAGTCCAAGAAATACCTGATACCTTTACCTTGTAAAGCGACTAGTCCAAGCAATACACGATACATTTACCGTGTAAAGTGGCTTATCCAAACAATACCCGATACTTTTACAGTGTGAAGCGACTTGTCCAAGCAATACCTGATACCTTTACCGTGTAAAGCGACTAATCCAAACAATACCCGATACTTTTAGTGTGAAGCGACTTGTCCAAGCAATACACGATACATTTACCGTGTAAAGCGACTAATCCAAACAATACCCGATACATTTACCGTGTAAAGTGACTTATCCAAACAATACCCGATACTTTTACAGTGTGAAGCGACTTGTCCAAGCAATACCCGATACCTTTATCGTGTAAAGCGACTAGTCCATACAATACCGGATACTTTTACCGTATGAAGCAGACTAGTCCAAGCAATACCGAATACTTTTACCATGAAAAACGACTATTCCAAGCAATACCTGAACCTTTACCGTGTGAAGCGACCGGACCAAACAATACCCGATACTTTTACCGTGTTCAGCGACCCGTCCAAGTAAAACCTGGTACCTTTACTGTGTAAAGCAAAAAGTCCAAGCAATACCCGATAACTTTACCGTGTAAAGCGACCGGACCAAGTAATACCAGATACCTTTACCGTGTAAAGCGACTAGTCCAAGTAATACCCGACACTTTTACCGTGTAAAGCGACCCGTCCAAGTAAAAACCGATACCTTTACTGTGTAAAGCGACTAGTCCAAGTAATACCCGATACCTTTACTGTGTGAAGCTACCCGTCAAAGTAATACCCGATACATTTACCGTGTAAAGTGACTTATCCAAACAATACCCGATACTTTTACAGTGTGAAGCGACTTGTCCTAGCAATACCCGATACCTTTATCGTGTAAAGCGACTAGTCCTAACAATACCAGATATTTTTACCATGAAAAAGACTATTCAAAGCAATACCTGAACCTTTACCGTGTAAAGCGACCGGACCAAACAATACCCGATACTTTTACCGTGTGAAGCGACTTGTCCAAGCAATACCTGATACCTTTACCGTGTAAAGCGACTAATCCAAACAATACCCGATACTTTTACAGTGTGAAGCGACTTGTCCAAGCAATACACGATACATTTACCGTGTAAAGCGACTAATCCAAACAATACCCGATACATTTACCGTGTAAAGTGACTTATCCAAACAATACCCGATACTTTTACAGTGTGAAGCGACTTGTCCAAGCAATACTCGATACCTTTATCGTGTAAAGCGACTAGTCCTTACAATACCGGATACTTTTACCGTATGAAGCGGACTAGTCCAAGCAATACACGATACATTTACCGTGTAAAGTGACTTATCCAAACAATACCCGATACTTTTACAGTGTGAAGCGACTTGTCCAAGCAATACCTGATACCTTTACCGTGTAAAGCGACTAATCCAAACAATACCCGATACTTTTACAGTGTGAAGCGACTTGTCCAATCAATACACGATACATTTACCGTGTAAAGCGACTAATCCAAACAATATCGGATACTTTTACCGTATGAAGCGGACTAGTCCAAGCAATACCGAATACTTTTACCATGAACAACGACTATTCCAAGCAATACCTGAACCTTTACCGTGTAAAGCGACCGGACCAAACAATACCCGATACTTTTACCGTGTGAAGCGACAAGTCCAAGTAATACCTGATACCTTTACCTTGTAAAGCGACTAGTCCAAGCAATACACGATACATTTACCGTGTAAAGTGGCTTATCCAAACAATACCCGATACTTTTACAGTGTGAAGCGACTTGTCCAAGCAATACCTGATACCTTTACCGTGTAAAGCGCCTAATCCAAACAATACCCGATACTTTTAGTGTGAAGCGACTTGTCCAAGCAATACACGATACATTTACCGTGTAAAGCGACTAATCCAAACAATACCCGATACATTTACCGTGTAAAGTGACTTATCCAAACAATACCCGATACTTTTACAGTGTGAAGCGACTTGTCCAAGCAATACCCGATACCTTTATCGTGTAAAGCGACTAGTCCTTACAATACCGGATACTTTTACTGTATGAAGCGGACTAGTCCAAGCAATACCGAATACTTTTACCATGAAAAACGACTATTCCAAGCAATACCTGAACCTTTACCGTGTGAAGCGACCGGACCAAACAATACCCGATACTTTTACCGTGTTCAGCGACCCGTCCAAGTAAAACCTGGTACCTTTACTGTGTAAAGCAAAAAGTCCAAGCAATACCCGATAACTTTACCGTGTAAAGCGACCGGACCAAGTAATACCAGATACCTTTACCGTGTAAAGCGACTAGTCCAAGTAATACCCGACACTTTTACCGTGTAAAGCGACCCGTCCAAGTAAAAACCGATACCTTTACTGTGTAAAGCGACTAGTCCAAGTAATACCCGATACCTTTACTGTGTGAAGCTACCCGTCAAAGTAATACCCGATACATTTACCGTGTAAAGTGACTTATCCAAACAATACCCGATACTTTTACAGTGTGAAGCGACTTGTCCTAGCAATACCCGATACCTTTATCGTGTAAAGCGACTAGTCCTAACAATACCAGATATTTTTACCATGAAAAACGACTATTCAAAGCAATACCTGAACCTTTACCGTGTAAAGCGACCGGACCAAACAATACCCGATACTTTTACCGTGTGAAGCGACTTGTCCAAGCAATACCTGATACCTTTACCGTGTAAAGCGACTAATCCAAACAATACCCGATACTTTTACAGTGTGAAGCGACTTGTCCAAGCAATACACCATACATTTACCGTGTAAAGCGACTAATCCAAACAATACCCGATACATTTACCGTGTAAAGTGACTTATCCAAACAATACCCGATACTTTTACAGTGTGAAGCGACTTGTCCAAGCAATACTCGATACCTTTATCGTGTAAAGCGACTAGTCCTTACAATACCGGATACTTTTACCGTATGAAGCGGACTAGTCCAAGCAATACACGATACATTTACCGTGTAAAGTGACTTATCCAAACAATACCCGATACTTTTACAGTGTGAAGCGACTTGTCCAAGCAATACCTGATACCTTTACCGTGTAAAGCGACTAATCCAAACAATACCCGATACTTTTACAGTGTGAAGCGACTTGTCCAAGCAATACACGATACATTTACCGTGTAAAGCGACTAATCCAAACAATATCGGATACTTTTACCGTATGAAGCGGACTAGTCCAAGCAATACCGAATACTTTTACCATGAACAACGACTATTCCAAGCAATACCTGAACCTTTACCGTGTAAAGCGACCGGACCAAACAATACCCGATACTTTTACCGTGTGAAGCGACTAGTCCAAGTAATACCTGATACCTTTACCTTGTAAAGCGACTAGTCCAAGCAATACACGATACATTTACCGTGTAAAGTGGCTTATCCAAACAATACCCGATACTTTTACAGTGTGAAGCGACTTGTCCAAGCAATACCTGATACCTTTACCGTGTAAAGCGACTAATCCAAACAATACCCGATACTTTTAGTGTGAAGCGACTTGTCCAAGCAATACACGATACATTTACCGTGTAAAGCGACTAATCCAAACAATACCCGATACATTTACCGTGTAAAGTGACTTATCCAAACAATACCCGATACTTTTACAGTGTGAAGCGACTTGTCCAAGCAATACCCGATACCTTTATCGTGTAAAGCGACTAGTCCTTACAATACCGGATACTTTTTCCGTATGAAGCGGACTAGTCCAAGCAATACCGAATACTTTTACCATGAAAAACGACTATTCCAAGCAATACCTGAACCTTTACCGTGTGAAGCGACCGGACCAAACAATACCCGATACTTTTACCGTGTTCAGCGACCCGTCCAAGTAAAACCTGGTACCTTTACTGTGTAAAGCAAAAAGTCCAAGCAATACCCGATAACTTTATCGTGTAAAGCGACCGGACCAAGTAATACCAGATACCTTTACCGTGTAAAGCGACTAGTCCAAGCAATAACTGACACCTTTACCGTGTAAAGCGACTAGTCCAAGTAATACCCGACACTTTTACCGTGTAAAGCGACCCGTCCAAGTAAAAACCGATACCTTTACTGTGTAAAGCGACTAGTCCAAGTAATACCTGATACCTTTACTGTGTGAAGCTACCCGTCAAAGTAATACCCGATACCTTTACCGTGTGAAGCGACCCGCCCAAGTAATACCCGATACCTTAACCGTGTGAAGCGAGTAGTCCAAGCAATACCCAATACTTTAACCGTGTAAAGCGACAGGGCCAAACAATACCTGATACCTTTACCTAGTGAAGCGACTCGTCCAAGCAATACCGATAATCAGTTGTTGCGACGGCTATTCTTTTATGAATATACGAATATTGAAATATCATTTATTTTCTTGTTGATTATCTCCCTTTCTCTCTGTGAGTAAAAAAAAAAATCCATTTCTTCCAGTGGTGTCACACACACACACGCACACACATACATATATATTTATAATACCTTTTGGCGTCTTTATGACACATTTTAAATATATATACTTAATCACATTTCAAATATATTACAATTAAGCAAAGATAGATATAGGTTTAGATATAATATTTCATAGTAAACTGAACCAAAGCCTATATTTCTATATTTTAATATATTTCATATGTAATTTATGAATATTATTTTCTGAATAATGAGGGGATGATTACATTGACCATTTTCCCCTTGCCAAAAAGTGGGGGGATATATAACCCCCCCTCCCCATTCCCTGTATTGACGCCCCTAATTCCTTCTTATAAAAGACCGTAAGTATTGACATTTTACCTCACATATCATTGTAAACTGAACCTTTAAGTTCTTCCAAATATGTAGTATGGCCTGCATCAGATTAAGCTGACCCTCATGGCTCATGGCTCGTGTTTAATGACCAGTTAATAAGTCAAAGGAACATATATATAACGCGTTCTCTCTGCTATTACAGATAAATGGTAAAATTATCCAAGTGCCAGAAGTGTCCGTACCATACGTGGAGCCGGATATGTGTTCTTCGGCGGCGCGATTATCTCTTCCGGTGTTGGCATTTCTTGCGAATCGTTTCGTGTTTCGTATTTGATTTTTAATATTTTTGTACACATATGTTCATTTATGTATTTAATACAATTTTAACACGTTATCCAATCTTAACAGATATGCCGAATTGAACAAAGTAGGTTATATGATATGGGGAAAGTAGAATATAGTAGGCCAATCATTCTGATAATTAAACACTGAAGGGAGAGGTCACTAAAGTCTGTTATTCTGCGACTACGGATACTCCATGAATTCAGCGTGTGACCTCCCGGACCTTCCAGTCACACGCCCTGAGAAATGGAAGGATCCTACAGGTTTAGCCACCAGGAGCTAGTCGGAAAACACAAACCAAACGGAACGCCCCGTGAAACAAAATTTCATTGGCTTTGCGTGTAAAAGAGATGGCTGCGCCCAAGATCTCGTTATGCGGCACTGCAAGAGAGGAAATTGTGGGAGATAACTGATCTCTGACCGGACCAGAAATTAAGTATAAAGACTGTCCTGGAAGGTGACGATTGCATTGTGTATATTCCGACGGGGGCTGGAAAAAATCTGTTCTTCCAAGCACTTTCAACCGCAGTGCAAGTTGACCGGTACCTGCAACGTGATAGTCAAATATTACGTAAAAGTGAATCCCACAAAGACAGCACCGCCTGGTGGCAAAACCTAAAGGACAACTGCGGTTTCGTGTAGCGGTCACAGCGGAGCGAATATATGAGTATAGCGTAACCGCTGCTTATGGAGCGCAGACTACGGACTGATCGCCCTAAAAATATTCTCCGCTAACGTTTTCGCGCATTGGTTGTATGAGCTCTTTCGTGTCGAATTTAGATGCCCTTACCATACAAGAACTCATTAATTCCTGCCATTTCATTCACACACTAAAACTCAGATGTCCTAAGTCAGAACGCAGTGAATATAAAACATTGGGACACATTTCTGCCAGAATAGTTTAAATTATTGCTACATTTTACTGAGTGTAAACAATGTGATGATTTATATTTAATCACTATGGCTGCGTAATTTGTTTAAACGATATATGTACCTTTCAGAATAAACACACTTAAACAATTTCAGTAAGGTATTTCAGTTTGTTTTTTGATCATATAAACACAAACACGTGTCATTTCTTTCTTCCTTTCTTTATTTCGACTATTGCAGTCTTAACCTGGTGGCGTAGATTCCATTTTAACCGGTACTTACGTTGAGATATACCTGATATCAACACGGAGATATGTTCCATGTTAGCTGGTTATTAACGATATTGAAATTTTAAATATTTCTCGTTTCAACTGAAAGTTTGCTTGAATTATATTTTAGCTGAATGTAAAGGAAGAACTTAAAATAACGTTTGCAATCTACATGAATGTATGTGACTAGACAGGAATTATCTGGTATGGATATCTTACTCATACATTATGTTTCACTGAATGAACACAAGATGGCGCTGAGAAGCAGAAGCGGTTTTACCGTAATTAATAATGAAGATGTCTTGAGGTATCCCATAACTAAATAAGCCGGGCACCCTCTAAGATTGTGTAGGGGCCTCATGCATCGGTTATACACTGCTGTCGTCCCTGATCTCTATTCGTGTAACCGCTGCTTTGTATGGCAAGCTTTTCTTACTAAGAACACCAGAGTGGTCTGATTCTTGGCCCTGTGCCAGAAACTGTGTTATCAGAACAACCCAAGTGGCTGTCCCATGATTAACGTGTGGAGCAGGATGCACGATGCGATACCACGCTCTCATTGGTCTGGTTACAATTCTTTGCTCTGTGTGCAGCCCGGTGGTCTTATCAAGACAATTTTGTGAATTATTTTTCTATGTATCGCGTTTCATTTGTATAGTCGGTCAGTTTAGCTGTAAATATCGAGTCTTTGAAGTCCATTATCGAATGAGGGGAAGCGTTAGGGCACAACGGCGATGCTCTGCAAGGGTTGTTAATAAACTTATCGAGGCTTAAGAAGCTAAGCAACGGGAAGACGCCGAGCGAGATGAAAGGGTTAGACGGAAAGAGATAGAGGGTGTCGTGGCAATAGAGAGGGAATGCGAGCGTGAACGTGTCGCCCCAGAGAGTGAACGTGAAGCAGCACAGCGTGAGCGAGAAGATCGTGAAGCTCAGAGAGTTCACAGGATAGAAATGCTGAAATTGAAGTCTGCATTCAGCAACGATGAAAGGGATAATAAACAGATGAGGAAGTAGGGAATCGGTTGCATTCAGCTGTTGAACAGCTTGGGGCTAAGTCTAGTAGTAGTCAGGAGGCTAAACCGAAGCGTAAGCCGAGTCGACGTGATAGGTTGTTACGGAATCCGAGTCGGAAACCGTCGGTTCTGTTAATTCGAATTCGGATAAACAGTTTCAGTCATTCGGATTGACTGCTCTGGAAGAGGGTCGTACGTCTTTGTGATGGTTTAGTAAATGGCAAGGCAACCAAAGTGTTACAAGATTCCGGTTGATCTTTAACAGAAGTACGTAAGACATACGTGGATCCAGACAAGTTCACCGGACACAACGTCGAAAGTTGTTTGACGGATCGTTAAGTATTTTCCTAAGATTAGTGTAGATTGTCCCTATTTTGTGGGGAATATTGAAGTGATGGTAGTCGGGGATGCCGACTTGGCGCTTGTAAACGTATCAGAAACGATCAGAATCCTACGTTGAGGTTTGATAGGAATTCAGACATAGTCAAATGTTTGGAGTATCGCAATTCACCCGTCTTTCTGTCCGTTTTCCCACATGACACCCCCAGTGTCCTATCAAATCTTTACACTCCGGATTTTGCATGGCCTTTATGGTAATGATGGAATTAATTGACATGGAATATAATTCGTTTGTTTTACACCTTACGCCACTCTTCCCTGCTGGTGGGAATTTGTCCCCGAATTCCTAGAAACTATGTTAAAGGGGCCCAATCACCTATAAAGCATGTTGCGTTTACACGGAAAATTGCTTCTTTCCTTTCAAATAAATCTGTACATGCCAAAATATTGCCTTGAAACCGTTTGCTTAATCCTGTAAACGAGTGTTAAAAACAGTGAACCGGGCGCGATCGCAGGTGTCAACATAAACACAGTGCGTCGGACCGTGTGCTTCGCGGAGCCACAACACATGCAAATCAGGAGATGCCCTTACTGACTTGGCCCAAAAAATGTAATGCATGTTCCTGCTGGCTGAAACACCGCGTGTTGCCCCTATAAATCGGACCTCCGGTCACGCGGCCTTGTTATGGTAAACAGATTGTGTTTACCAACACGCAGGGCTGTAACAAGGTGTTAAACAGTCGTATGCGAGGAAATGAGAATGTTTGCTGGAATTGTTTTGCTGGGAAACTTTTGTATGAGGCAAAACTGAACTGATAGTGCGAATGAATAGGAATAATATTGCTCCTGATTATGTCCCTTTAAGATAAGTCTGAACTATAAGTAGTATAGCGCAATATCGGCCCCTGACATTACGACCAGATAACTGCCTGTCAGAGCGCCTAGGTCTGAGGAACATCTAGGTCTGAGGAACGCATTAAAAGGCCCGATGAGGATGCAAATATTTTCGACAACAACATTTCTAACAACGTTTCATTGACTAGAGATTCACTGTCAAATAAACACAAACCAGAAAAAATCGTTAGCATTTTTAGTGTACTTTTTAACAACACCAAACACGAACGGGAAAATTTCCGTTCTAACTCAGCATATTGGTAAATCCCTCCGCATATATGTTGAATTCCTGACCGAATGAATACAGGCATGGCTCGTACAGGTACTGGGTGCGGAGAAATTGTACGCAGAACAGGAAATAACTCGTTACCATAGAGACGGGGTTTCAGTTTCGGTTGTGAGTTCACCTACATTCTCTTGCGTTAATGTCTCTTTCGTGGCATAATGTTTAGATTCTGGGCTGTTCACCACAGTATGAATGCAACATGATGGATGACCACTGCGCTGCAATCCTCGATATTGCTTGTATCACGACTCAAGAAGGCTTACTAGCTTAATTATCATTGCCTACTGAGTCGGGTTGTCACGGCTGTAAGTAGTACTGCGTACAGTTTTACCATACAATGCGTATAATTTGTTTATACATATATATATATATGTATATATATATATATATATATATATATATATATATATAAATATATAAAGGTACATACACAAAACTCTGTAAAAAAAATTTCCGGGAGCAAATTACAATGAAAACAACATTACATATGGTGCGACGTAAACCCAGGAAATTACAGGGTATCTTCACCATGGAACCACAAGTTCCAACCATATCGCAACATAGCATCAGTTATGATATGACAGGGACCACTAGCCAGAGATATCCTCAAGTTTGCTAGACCACCTGTGTCAGAATAGCTCACACAAGACTAGTGTTAATTAGGCACACGTTAATTACCTAATAGTTAGGTAACTATTAAAGTTACGGAATGATCTGTGAATCTCATGAGTACTGTTACGGAACCTAATAACAACCGATCACGTAATCGTGACGGGCACAAATTTCGTTACGGAGATAAAAAGAAATAAGATTCCGCAACTTTGGCAGCGTGAAATGTCTAGGGGAATGAATTAAGAAGTCATTTTTTTTAATAAATAATTATCATTTATTCTTAGAACAATCCTTACCTTAGAATACACTAAACCAATACAATTACACAGTATAACAACAATAAAAAATAACAGTTCCAGAGTGTCCGGATCCTAGGCTTTGATTTCTTTGATTTCTTTGATTTACCAATACTGTAACAGCTCAACAAGATTCCTTGATCACAAATATTCCAGAGGAACAGTTCATGTAAATCTTCTCAGAGAATAGTCCGATTTAATCGCGAAAACAATCTGTTGTAATCCAAAAGTGAAGATCTGGTAGTAATCCCAAAGGCAAACTGAAGACAATCTGTATAAAATCTGTTACAAAGGCCAAAGAATATCTATAAGGTCTGCAATTATCGGAAAGGTCCAAAAATTGACGAGAGAGTCACACTCTTCCGCGTCCGCTGGTATTTTTCTCCTTCCCGGCTCAATACACAGCCCCTATTTATAGCGTTTTTTACCAGTAGTCCAGAAACTTCTATATTCACGAACATTCCAACACAACAATACACGTGCGCCCACAGCGCCTGAACAGACCCGAACCATCTAGAACACAACCGAGTACTGTGTTTACGCTCCGCAAGAGTTCAGCAAGTGCGACTCCCACAGCAGCGCACAGGGCCTGCGCTTGACACGAATCAGAATGCCTAGCACATGCCAAGTTATGTAATATCCCACGCATAATAAAACAGATACCTGTAACAGTACCCAAAGTGCTCAAACCTGTATCTCCAAAGAGATGACATACTCTGGCTTACTACATTTATCACTATGCTGAAGACAATCATAGTACTTTAAAACACATATCTTCAAATTATCGCAATACAGCCTTGTACCATAGTCAGTTAGATGACAGCCATCCGTCCTAATATAGTTTGGTTTGTTAAAGCTGGATACAACCACAGATTCAGAGATAACAACCACAGAAGTCTCCCTCTGTTTTAGCCTTCGAGATAACAGAGAGTTAAACATGGACACCAAGCCATTAATGGTGTTACCTGTGACTTGATTTGGCCTACTCCTTACAGTTCTCTGGATGACAGATAGAAAATAACATATTTCGATTCAATCTGATAATACTTTTGCAAATCAGCAAATCCAGGTATGCAAGTACTTTCTCAACAACATCAGAAGTGGTATTATCAATGCTACAGAGGTCATTACTCCCGTTATCCACTGAGAGGACATCTACTCTGCGAGTATTCAGAGGTCTAAAGTATTCAGCAGGGTCCGAAAAGGTTAAATAAAGGTTAAACCCGATCGAGTGAACTACGAACCGTCTGACATTCAGGCCTGCATTGCTCAAATGCATGTCGGACAAAGGGATGCCCAAATGGATGATAATAATATGGTGACTTGAAAAAGTGTAATTTCATAAATTCAGACGTTCTCTGTTTCTAATGAGCGTAACAAATAAATCGAATGAGCTTACTTCTTAAACATAAAGAATAATTCGAACTGCATTCGACTTACTTTAGGCAGTTATTTTAACAGTCTAACTGTATGCAGTCTCTCACTCCTACTTAACTTACCCAAGAATGTGTGCATGTCGCTCTCTCTCAACGCTAAACACAGCGAGAGTACTCGCAACCTAGCAAAGTGCCTTGCAGTTAGCAACTATACGGTATATGATAGTAAAGATCTAGGCAAGTGTTAGGGATTGCTGTGCATGCCCTTCTTTGAACTACGAGAGCGTTTTGGTAGCACCTCTGGTTCGTAATCCTCGACAACCGCATCAGGCTGTTCATCATGAAGAACAGGATTGAACTTAAATGAAAACATTAACTGGGATGTCCATTACTAAATCAGAACAGGGCTGAACCTAAAGGACAACACTTAGAGGTCCATTACTGAATCAGAAGACGTCCGGCTCTCTGCATCATCTGTATCTGACCAAGATTGATTAAAAATGTTCATCCCAAACCAGGAAGAATCAGGATGGTCCTGTCTTTGGCCAAAAATGAATGGTTTTTTATGACCATACGAGTCTCTCCTCCCAATACTGGACGAGTAGTGTACATACCATACGAGTCTCTCCTCCAATTACTGGACGAGTAGTGTACATACCATACGAGTCTCTCCTCCCAATACTGGACGAGTAGTGTACATACCATACGAGTCTCTCCTCCAATTACTGGACGAGTAGTGTACATACCATACGAGTCCCTCCTCCCAATACTGGACGAGTAGTGTACATACCATACGAGTCTCTCCCCCAATTACTGGACGAGTAGTGTACATACCATACGAGTCTCTCCTCCCAATACTGGACGAGTAGTGTACATACCATACGAGTCTCTCCTCCTAATACTGGACGAGTAGTGTACATACCATACGAGTCTCTCCTCCCAATACTGGACGAGTAGTGTACATACCATACGAGTCTCTCCTCCAATTACTGGACGAGAAGTGTACATACCATACGAGTCTCTCCTCCAATTACTGGACGAGTAGTGTACATACCATACGAGTCTCTCCTCCAATTACTGGACGAGTAGTGTACATACCATACGAGTCTTATCTCCAATTACTGGACGAGTAGTGTACATACCATACGAGTCTCTCCTCCAATTACTGGACGAGTGGTGTACATACCATACGTGTCTCTCCTCCAATTGCTGGACGAGTAGTGTACATACCATACGAGTCTCTCCTCCCAATACTGCCAGGTAGTGTACATACCATACGAGTCTCTCCTCCCAATACTGGACGAGTAGTGTACATACCATACGAGTCTCTCCTCCAATTACTGGACGAGTAGTGTACATACCATACGAGTCTCTCCTCCCAATACTGGACGAGTAGTGTACATACCATACGAGTCTCTCCTCCCAATACTGGACGAGTAGTGTACATACCATACGAGTCTCTCCTCCAATTACTGGACGAGTAGTGTACATACCATACGAGTCTCTCCTCCCAATACTGGACGAGTAGTGTACATACCATACGAGTCTCTCCTCCCAATACTGGACGAGTAGTGTACATACCATACGAGTCTCTCCTCCCAATACTGGACGAGTAGTGTACATACCATACGAGTCTCTCCCCCAATTACTGGACGAGTAGTGTACATACCATACGAGTCTCTCCTCCAATTACTTGACGAGTAGTGTACATACCATACGAGTCTCTCCTCCAATTACTGGACGAATAGTGTACATACCAGTGTACATACTCGTATGGTATGTACACTACTCGTCAAGTAATTGGAGGAGAGACTCGTATGGTATGTACACTACTCGTCCAGTAATTGGGGGAGAGACTCGTATGGTATGTACACTACTCGTCCAGTATTGGGAGGAGAGACTCGTATGGTATGTACACTACTCGTCCAGTATTGGGAGGAGAGACTCGTATGGTATGTACACTACTCGTCCAGGTGCGGCTTTGAATTGTACAACAACACTAAATGCTTTCAGTTCAGGCCAGTTCCGCGTATTACGTGCAGGAATCGATTTATTCAAATTGCAAAGGGTTTGATTTAAACTCTCGGTTATCGCATTACCTTGAATTAATAAAGCGTTGTTCTATGACATTGACATCAAAGAGTTAACAAAGCTTTTTAATAACACCACTCTAAAAATGTCTACCTCTGTCAGAGCGTAATCTCATAGGGATTCCATTATTTGTAAACCTCTGATCCCACATTATTGAAGCTGTTTGATTCTGACAAGGTACTGCTTGTGCAACTTTGCTGAATTCGTCCGTGAGGACTAGGACAGGTGTGGAACTTGGATCCACTGTAACCTAGAAGTAACCATGGGCAAAATCTCAAGCAGTATAGATTACTGACCTTGCCAAAGCTTCAAACCTTTCCTCGACTTTGGAGGATGGGAAAGCCCCCGAGGCACATTTCTTATTGAATTTTCAGTGAGGAGTGAACTTCGTGATTTTTTTTGACAAGATCAACCAGGCTTCCATAGGCACAACTGAATCTTCGGATAATACTTTGGTGAAGCATATTCTGAAGTTGAGGCCCAACCTCCTCCACCTGGCATGGTGGAATACGGCGATGGGTAAACTTACTGGGGTAGGATCAATCAAATCAATCAATCTTATGGGGTATCAAGTCACAGTGACCAAGATCAAAGTCACCCCCTAAAAAGCTTGTTTTCACCGTCTGATCAGGGGAAGTGTTTGTTCCATGTATTCTTCTGGTATATCTAACACTACACCTGGTAGGAAACAATACTCTTTATTAGCTACATCATCTCGAACAACTATCAGATCAGCTTCATGTCCCTTTCTTGTTTCAGGCTCTGATACATGATCTTCCACTGTATCATTTACTTTAGACGAGTCAGTCAGTAACACATTTCCGGGCAGCAGAACATTTGATTTACCTCGGATTCAAACAGGAAAAAGAACACGCCCCTTTTTGGAAGCATAGCACCCATCATATGTCACAAAAATCAACCCTGTTATATTTGAACTGCTATCACTAACAAAACTGACTTGTCTGATTCTCAGCTGCCACTCAAGTAGCAATACAGGCCCTTGTACACTGGTACATGACGCTCAGCTGTATACAGTCCCTACTGGCTGTCAGACACAGCACTGTGATTGCTAGAACACACCGCCTGGTCATATACATCTAGGACTGACATTGTGGAGTCATTGGTGAGACTAGATATAGTTATCTAAGAATGTTACATCCAATTATTGCAGGACACTTACGCCAAATCTCAGTTAGAGGCATTATATATTCCCTTACTAGAAAACCATCCTTAACTTCTTGTTCCATGATATGATAACTGGTGCTTAAACAACCTTCAACAGAAACCTTAACATCAGATACTCCATACACTCTGATAATTCCACTGATTCAAAAGAATTAAACTTACAAGCTAGTTAATCATGATAGAAACTTGAAGAAACAAACTAAACTTCAGAGCCAGTGTCCAACATACACGAACGCTGTACGCCACAAATATGGGCCCAAACATGATTTTAAAACCAATTTCTGTATAGAATATTTTCACAGAACATTTGAACAGAGTCCTACACGGGCCTCATGATAAAGATATAGGGGATAAAGGGGCGTTTCTAGGTTATGCGGTACTGTTAGTGTTTGAAAACAAATCACTTTATATGATAGGAAGCAGAAACACGAAGCGCTTTTAAAAATGGATTGTCCTGAGCCAATGGTATAAAATTCCTGCGCACTCTATCATGAATTATTACTACAGATGCCCCACGGGTAATTAAGGCGTAATCTGTGTGTCACTGCATGATAGTACTAAGCCCGAATGATTCTATCTCAGTTCTTCCCTCACCGACTCGGTATATAAAATAGATATGCTCAGTTGGTAGGTTTCTAAATTTGGCCACGTGTGGTAAGCGAATGAGCTGTCATGAGCCAACAAGGCATAACTTTATGTCAGACAAGGGAATTAAGTTCAAGTGTATAACATGGCAGCCACGGGGCCCGCACTGGCTGTAATACCGAACGTGTCTTTGCCTGCGTATATTCTTGCATCTTTGGACGATCATCCTGAAAGGCTCAACCTGGTACGTTTAGCGTAAGTGGTTCATAAAGTGGTTGCTGCTCATCAAGTTCAATAAAGTTTAGTAGTCCCAATTAGTCTGAGTTGACTTCAGGCCTGTATTGGTCGCCGTTCTATCTTTTACATTTGACATTATGTGATAAGCAGGTCGTTACAAAATTATGTACATTTAAAGATAAATTTATAAACACGAACCACCCTATAGCTGATGTTTCATTAAAATATTAATAGTTCCATGCATGTAACTTCCTCTTTGTGCTAACAATGAAAAAAAAAACAGTTTCTATGTGGGGTCCAGCATCGACTCTGCGCCTATATGCGTTCTGTATAATCAGGCCATAACAAGAAAGTCAGTGTGACACATGATCATAAAAAAAACTGAATCTGGCCTTGTATTAAATTTAATAAATACCACCCAAGGGGGTCGGTGCTAACCAAATCTGGCAGAACCTCCCTTAAAACTACGGTTCCCGGTAAATTCAGCTGGTCAGGCACCGATTTTGTTTGGGTTTCGGATAATGGTCAAACTTAAGTTCTATATTTTTTTTATTTCGGGTTAACGATTTTTTTCGGATAAATGGTGATTTGAAAAATGATGCTCTACTGTATATGCAACTCATTGCACTCCGACATACTAGCACAGTAGAGAATGCATCAAAATTGAAATTCCTATCTTCTTCTGAGCAAGGCTCTCCCTAGCTACGACACGACAGACCGCCGCTTTGTCATTTTTTTTTTAAACGAACAAGGCTATTGAATGAAGTGGCATAACTCCCTGTTCGAGCGAATCAAATCTATTTCAGTTTTGAGATCAGCGGTCTTACAAGGCCTACACATCATAGTTAATCTGAATAATCAATTTTGATTCAGTTATGTGAACTTATTATCATCTTGAAATTTTGATTTAAGTTGCACCTTAACTTAGCAGATGGCATTCCGGCGAGAGCCTGTTCCCAAGTTGCAACCAGTTTCTCGTGAACAATGATAACGTTCGTCATAGAGTCCAAGACATGGTGACGGATTTCATCTGTAGACGATTTGAAAGGAAAAGAAAAACCCTCCATGTTGCACAACCTGTTTGTTTTACATAGTGTTTAATCTATTCTTTAACTTTGAACCGATTGCATAGATTGTATGTTTTTTTAGAGAATTATTGTCACAGGTCACCATGACAGCCATGTCACGTTTGATTCAATTCTGAAACTCCGCTCCAGCATGCAACAGACAGGGCTGCCATCTGTCAGCTTTGACCCGAAGCAACAAGTGGCGCTCCTGCCGTATTACAGTGGAACCACTTGTCTGCCGAAGGGAGTGATGCTGACCCATCAGAACGTCATCAACAGTCTGTCATAGTTAAAGTAAGTTATAATGCTCAATACTTCAGTGTTAATAAAATTAATAAAAAATAATAAAATGTATAAAAAACAAGGTAAAAAGCTATAAGGATCAGGGAATTCGCAACACTATTTAGGTAAACAAACAGGCTCTATATCAGTTAAAGAGAAGGGCTGGGTATTGCATATAAATGTCGTTATTGCAATAAATTGCCATATGTGGGAGTGTTTTGTGATGCGAATGGCGATATTTCCATTGCATTAAATCTAAAGGAAATGGGTCCGATTTCTTAATTACATATAAGTAAAGAAACATATCCAATTTTGATATTAATATAATCCTTTATCATGTTAGATATAATGACACAAAAAAGTTTATGCAGATAAGTTTATCTCAAACACGAAATATGGCAATACATGTTTTACTTACTGATGTACTCAGATCTTTAAGCCTCACATGCATGTACAACTAACTTGCAATTAGAGATTCCTGCATGACTGCGGTTTAGTTTAGTTATATGTGAAGATAGGTATATGGTGCGTATATCAAAAGTCATCGAGCAGACATGCAAATTTCCTTTGATTTGTGGTATATCAGGCCTACTTGAACATTTACTACTAAAGACACGGTGGCGGATTTCACTTTAAGCTTGTCATTCAAACCGATCCATTTAGACGTATAGATTTCTTACCGAAACATTATTTATACTTTGAAAAAAAAAATGTTGGCACATGTAACAAAATATCGAAAAATATCCACTTTTTAAAAACTATATTGCGATATGCAAAATCTAAAAACACCGTTTGGCGATATACCGAAAATATCGCGCACCCCTATTTAAGACCAATTCACTCTCAGTTTTACGCTTTTGTGTGTGTTTTGGAACCGGTGGTTTGCGTAACACCAAATAAAAATATTATGATTTTTTTTTAAGAAAACCGTTTCACCAGTATGATTAATTTACAGGATTCATAACAATCACACAATAAGACATAGTTTGTTTGTCCCAAGAGAAATTTAATGAAATGACTATCTTATCAGCGGAAAACACAGTTAAGCATTCAAGCCCCTATTCAAACATATTGTTTTCAGTCATATCCTTCCACCATCTTCTCCACGTCCTCCGGCCCTGCTGTGTCTCCCCATGTTTCACGTCACGGGTATGTTTGGGGTCCTCCTTTCCCTGCGTAGCCATGGATCTCTCGTGATGTTACCAAGGTTTCTTCCAGAACCATTCTTGCTAGCAGTACAAGATTTCAGGGAAATATATGTTGTGCAATGTTGCAGTCATTTGTAAACATAGACTATTTTCATCATCAAACACCATTAAAACCATTTAGTAAAATATTTTCTTAAAATATCCAACAGCTTGATGACGCATTGTATAAAAGTCATAGGCCTTCTGAAATAATGATTGGTCTCCATACAGGTCATGCACGTGACTGTGGTGCCACCTATCGTCAGTTTGATCTTGAAGAGCCCGCTAGTAAACAAGTACGATATCACCAGTTTTAAGATCGTGGGTTGTGGAGGTGCACCCCTGAAGTAGAGAACAGCTCTGGCCTTACAAGCAAAATTTGCGCTCGTCGGTGTACCACAAGGTATTGGTGATTTTTAACCCCTTTTCAGTCTTATCTGATTATTACACCCGTGTCAGTTAATTTTTTCATTTTTGTAAAAATTAAAATATGAATTTATCCGACGTATTAATACCACGAAAAATTGATTATTTATGTTTAATTTGTCATATATTAAATGTCTTTCTGAGGAATATGATAAGATTAAATTTTTAAGCCTTAGAAAATGCTTGGGGTTGGACTTTTGGTAAGAGGAAAAGACTTCTGACAGATCAATGATATATAAGGCAATTACATTTACGTGTATTTTACTTAGGGTATGGGCTGACAGAGCTGATAGGCGCAACAGGCCCGGGCGCTGGGTTTACAGACGGATCCGCAGGTACAGCACTTCCGGGAACTGAGACATATCTTCTTTAAGTGCCTTACTTATTTGAGCGGTTTGGTTAATGGGAAAAATTATAATTTCATCACTACTTGTTGACCAGTATTGTTTATTTAAATGGGCTACTCTATCATATTATAATCGGTAAATTAAGAAGATTCTAAGCAAAGGAGCGGATTCACAAATAGGAAACTAGCGTGAAAGATCCAGTTACTTACTGGATATATAAATATGCTCGAATTCTCTTCTGTCTTAATTACTTATACGTGCCCTGACTTCACTTTGAATAATCAGCAAATTTTATGGTAAACCTTAGGTTTAGAAAATGTCATATTAACACATCTTTCCCTGTCACATTACCGTTATTCTTATTTATAGTTTCATATTTAAATGGTTGTCATTTGCTACAATTGATGTTCTCACTTTAAAAAAAATCGGATCAATAGAAAGTATTTTAGCTAAAAAAATTGCATATCGTCTACTCCCTTTACTGAGAGTATAGAGGTTTGTTCAAAAATGATATTTGCCCTGAGTCTCCACTACCTGTGGTCCTTTGAAAACTCTAATCACAAAAAAGGCCACATATTTAAATCTTTTTTATCTTTGTATGTAAAGTGATTCACCTTACACAATCAAAGAGAACAATAAAGAAACTCTTCAAACCACATTGTTCTTTTATTTAATAGGATATCCGTGACAACTCGCAGCAACTGTCAGAAAGCATTGGTCTAGATAAGCAAATGTTGGCTACTGAGCCCTCACTTTGAAAATATTCTAACACTGCGCCTGTTTCAGAAAACACCTTTGTTGTCGAAATATAGTAAAGATGTTCTTATACCATACGTTAAGATGATTTAAATTTGTCTGATAGTGGAGAAGAAATGTGTATGACAAGGAGAGGCTTCTATTCCCATCAGGGCTGCTTAGAACATATAGGAATTAAATCTGTATAATCCACTTTTCTGTTGGATATTAATCCTCTGGACGACACATGAATTTCTTATTTTTCAGATAGTGGACCCAGACACCATAGACCAGATGGAATCAGGAGACAGACAGGATACAAATTGTATCCGCTAGGCCTCAAATCCTCTTACGCAATATCCAAGGAAGTTTTGTGTAAATCTCCATGCAAATATGAAATTATGACTATATAGTGAGAGATATAGGGGATAATTGGACCTTGAAACCTATAATTTTATTAAGAACCAGGGAATTTCCTGTAAAATTTAGATATGGGTTGTTTTTTTATCCAATGCAAAAACAAATATATGTGTCCCCTCCCTACGGGGTTCCTATCCCTAAGTTTTAGGAAAGAAATAAAGACCACTTCAAAAGTAACAGAGTTCAAAAATTATTTCCATTCTGGCTGATTTGACCTTGAAAATCAAGGTCACGGTCACCAGTTTCCGAGCTCCTCAAGGAACTTGATTATAATAATTAGTGTTTCATATTTTTAGGAAAAAAATATGTGATACTTCAAAAGTTATGGGGTTCTCAAAAATAAATTATTTCACCCAATTTGACTTTGATAATGAATGTCAGGGTCAGCGGTTTTTAAAAAAATCCGAGACATTTCACAGGTTGAATTTCATGAAAATATATCGAGTGGATCAAAAGTTATACCGTTCAAAAATAATTCTTATTCTGGCTGATTTGACCTTGAAATCAAGGTCAAGGTCACCAGTTCTCGAGCTACTCAAGGGACTTGATTAAAACAATTAGTGTTTCAAATTTGAGGAAAAATTATGCACTACTTCTAAAGTAATGGGGTTCGCAAATAATTCTATTTCGGTCTATTTGTCCATGATGTTGAAGGTCAAGGTCACTATTTTTCGAACTTGTCCAAAATTTCGGTAGAGACATTTCACGAGTCGAATTTTATGATAATATCTTGAGAAGTTCAAAAGTTATAATGTCCACAAATAATTTCTATTTTGGCTGAATTGACCTTGAAGATCCAGGTCAAGGCCATCAGTTTTGCCCCTCAAAGAACTTGATTAAATAAATTAGTATTTAAAATTTAAATAATATGCGATACTACAAAAGTTATTTGGTTCGCACAAAAATTCAATGTCGGCCTATTTGACCTTGATGATGAAGGTCAAGGTCACCAGTTTTCAAAGTCGTCCGAGATATTGGCAGAAACAATATTTTAAATTTAAAATTCCATGAAAAAATGTTGAGTCGTGCAAAAGTTATAGCGTTCATAAGAAATGACACAGACGCCGACGACGACGAATTCCTTGGAAACCTGAAATAATGCCACTGCGATTTATATTCTGAGCTGCGTGGAAGAATATGATTTGATTTCGTGCAGCAATATCGGCCTTCGTACCAATATGCAGTAAATAATAAAAAGGGCCAAAACATAGTTTACAAGTTATCATAATGGCATGAATTCCCGCCTTTTGTTCCAGAACGGGTTGCTCCCTACAAAAAGTTAAGGGGAGGAGTAAAGTTCATCGACCAGGTACCGAGAACTGCATCTGGAAAAATAATGAGGAGAATGCTGAAGGCATTCATCTTGCAACCCACTCACACGTCTAAAGAAAAGAATAATATAACATCAACAGAATGCGGGGGGGGGGGGGGGGGCGTAATAACAACTCCTTTCCGCTTGTCTCAGACAGTCAATCGTGTGCACTGAAAACAATTTTTTCAATGTGTACAAGTCCGTTGGAAAGTTGATGTTTTCCACATAGTCCAGCTGTTAAGAGAAGAATTGTGCAAAAAATGAAAGAAGCATAAAACTTGGCATAACAGTTGTACAGACCATACTCAATATTTTCAGATGTAGGGGCCAAGCGGAATTCACTCTATCTTGGTCAAAATCCAAGATGGCGGATTATAAAATATCAATATATCCGGTTATATTTGTCCTAGAATGCATTGCAAGTGCACTATTTCTATGTTTTCGGGGTCAAGAAATTCATTTATAAGGGTTTCAAGTATGTATTATGACTCTATGGTTGAATTCTGGTTTTGTTGATTTTGAAATTATGCTAAATTTGCCTTTGTCTAGCACATCGAAGAGCAAACATTATTTGCTGAGTTCTGCTGAGCAATTGCATACTTTGTGATTGTTCTCAAATGAAAGTGTTAATTCCTGGGCTAGTTTAGTCTGTTTTGTCTTGCATTTTCATGCTTGAATTTTAGAACAGTTTCGATTGCAACTTTAATTTCCCTTTATTTACATGCTGATAAATTTAATTGCTTTGAAGAGTTGATGGCGCAAGAAACTTCTATGTCAAAATCTAAAATAAAATTAAGAACTTGATGTGTCAATAAACACTAATCAATAGATATTTGAAACCAACATACATGTATTTAGATTCTGCGATCAACGTAACTTTCATGCAAAATTTTTAGTGCAATTGGGAAATATCATATGCATTAATAAAACTGTGCTGACATTTGAAATATACATTATTTTTAAGTATTTCAGCCCCATATCTGTTTCAATGTAATGATGTGGACAATCGAGTGGTGAGACGCTCATCTATCTCAAAAACCCCAGATCTGATTAAACTCGTTCATACCAGAGTGGGTTGTAGTGGTCCTTCCAAGGACGGTTGTTTTCTCCGTGTTCTCTGATTTCCTCATACCCTATATACTACCGAACGCCAAAAATTCGAGTCATGGAGAAGGGCTTGTTATAGTTGTTATAACTAATTGTACAATCCATATAAAATATATCTACAAATAAAATAAACAATCCATATAAAATAACGTTTAGCGTGCTTGGCAGAATAAAGTCATATATAAGAAGCTCACACCTGTCAGATTCTGTATGCCTACTGCGTACGTATTGAAATTTTGCTAAAAGTGTCTTTTTCATTAGCAATTCCAATGTTAAAATCCTGTTAAATTTGTTTAATACTACATTTTCAAATGAAAGTGTCATTTGCTGAGCTTTGTTTCATTATATTAATTTTTCTGGTTTCTTCTGTTTGATTTCCCTAGAGGCGATGGATGAAAGAAATTAAGCTATTATGTCTGGTATCAAATTTGGTAAATTCAACGATCAACTTCACATTCATGTAAACCTTTGTTAATGAAGTTTGGAAATATCAGATTGCAGTGCTGAAATTTAAAATACAGGTACTGGTTTACATGTATTTGAACACCATGCGTGTTTCCACAGAAAATCGTATCCATAAATTATTTAGACTGCATGAATGACAGGATACGCACATATGTAGAAGCTCACACGTGTTTGATGTACAGAATATTGGCTTCTTTTGCCATAAGGTGATGGCTTTCACACTATATGCTGGCATGAAGACAGAATCAGCACACATTTAGAGGATCATAACATGTTGCTGTATGCTACCTTTGTGCTATGGTGATGAATGCATGATATTATCAACATACATGTAGATACCTTTGCAGATTGCTAATATTGTGATGTTATGATGATGCTCGTACAAAATATTTAACATGTATAAGTAAAATATCACTACCTTTTCCCGTTGCTGCTATTTTCGTGATATAAAACTTTTTCGAATTTAACGAGTTGGAATTCACTTTGCATGATGTGTTGGTGTCAACAAAATACTTTCATTTGCTAATGGCCCGTATGGATACTTGTAGATTCATGTAGTTCATACATGTATTATTAGAATATTTACCACATGTATCAAACTTCAGGGGTCATTGCTGCCAGTGTTAAAGCCAGCTGATCGTTGAAGTTTTAGGGATGTATGATGAGGGAATGAAAAAGCAAGGCGCAAGATAGAATTTCGAATTCACACCACAAGGGTGAAAAATATAATAAACCCTTAGGTTCCAGACATACATTTTGTCTTAATCACCTAGATTATATCAAAATTCAGTGCAAAGTTTGGTTTGAGTTTTCATTGACTTGATCGGTGAATGTAACGGTTCTGTGCTTGAAGCTGCTGTGTTATGGCGGTCAATTGATTTTTTACTTTCTGTCAGCTTTATGCCAAAATGCAGAATGTTTGGGAAACTTTTATTTCATACAACATGCTTCATCAAGTGAACATACATCAATGAGAAAAGACTAATTCTGAATATTATTCCTGAATATTATTACTGCTGAACAGGATAGTTTATTACATTGCCATATTGCCATCAACTTTTTTTTCACTTATGCCTGAATATTTTCTTTTAGATCTAACAGGACAACAGTGTTATTCCAATTTACTAATTATCGGTTATGTTTATCTTAGGTGCAAGGCTCAGTGCGATCTACAATTTTGCATCATGTGCACATGGTGTTAATTTTTTTTCAAATAAATAATTCTTTGAAATTATATTTATAAATACATGTGAGTAATATAAAATGTGTGCATTACGTAAGCAAATGAAGTATTTTAAGCAGTAACGGTAAATGCAAAGGCAATGTCAGCTAATTGGTAAGGATAATCTTACCATATCACCAAAGTAGCGGGTAAATTACAAACTGCACAAGTATCTAAAAGTTTGCTGATTCCCCATGCACAATCACCACATTACAAATATAGCATATCAAGGGGTAGGACGTCGCCTAGTGGTTACGGCTTTGGACATCGGAGTTGTAGGTCCCCACTTCGAACCCCGTTCAGTAGGGATGGTTAGAATCAGAAGTCAAGGTCAACCTCTACAACCCACTCCCATAGCAACACCGATTATAGAACCTTCGTCGCCAGTGGAGAGAGCCGAGCGTTTTTTAGCAGTCAATACATAGAAAGAGACACAGTGTTCAAATATTTGAAATAATTATATATATTAAATTTCAGCACAGGATTCAACAAATAAGTTTTGCCATTCCATGTGCATGAAAAAGACAATTAAGCACAATTATAATACCAAATAAAACCAGATTTCATTCACAGAGTCTTATACTGACTTGAAACCCATATAAATAAATTTCTCGACCCCAAAAACATCGAAATAGTGCACTTGCAATTCATTCTAGGACATATAACACCACATATATTGTTATTTCATAATCCGGCGGCCATCTTGTCCGCCATCTTGGATTTTGACCAAGATATTCTGAATCCCGCCTGGCCTCATATATGGAAATACTGGGTTTGGTCTGGACTACTATTATTCCAAGTTTCATTCTTCTTTTATCTTTTACACAATTCTTTTATATATGCAGCTTAACCACTGAGCTAGGGGAATATTACCGAACTCTTGTTATAAAAACAAAAAAAAAAGGACCTGGAAAGGTTTTGAACCTCAAAAATTGAATTTCTTGGCCCAAAAAACTTAAAAATAGAGTACTTGCAATGCTTTCTAGCGACATTATAACTCGAGTTATTGACATTTTTTTAATCCGGCGGCCATCTTGGCCGCCATCTTAGATTTTGGCCAAGACAATTTATTTTCAGCTTGACCCTATATCTGAAATTCACCATAAAGCTCCAAAGAACAGTTCTGGAAACTTTCATGCTTCTTTCATTTTTTGCACAATTCCTCCAAATATGGGAGCTTAACCGATGGACTAACATAAGTAACTGATAAGTATTAACAAACATATATTTCATATATATTCCTATAAAAATTGTCTATAATTTCTTAAACTTTCCGGCATTTAGACCCTAATCTCATATATTTCCCTAGGTTTTTTTCACAGCACAATCATGTTTCTGGAAATTATATAACCGTGTCAATATTAAAAACGTTCAGTATTTTTTGCATTCTATAGTGTGTATGTAGGATGGCATGTAAGATGACAGAATCCGGTAACACTGAGCGGAGTGTGACTATGATAAGTTTGATATGATGGTAGGATGTATTTTCAGCGGCAAGGAACATTTTTCTGCGGAAAGGCAAACCTGTATCAATGTCTTTACGATGGAAAGGTGAAAATTTCAAAGTATTACGACCCCTGATTGAATGCATTTAAAAGTTGTCTGAGAAACACTTACCTTTAATTGTCGTGACCAAAGCATGTCAAGAAGGATTCGATCAGTTAATGAACATGTTCCTGTATGAGGTAGGATACAAGTAGTATATGGCTTTTTAACCAATACGCATCATGCAGTATAAGATAAATACTTCAGAGACTTTACGAACAATTAACAATATTGTTAAGTGAGTGGGGTTCCCTGCTAAATTGCACTGATTGTGTAAACGTTAATGGTTAATAAATCGTGTGATCACATAGGAGGAGAAACAAGAAAACCAAATAAAACTATAAATAATATAACCTTATAATTAAAAGAGCAGTATTTTATCTTTAATTAATAAAAATAATCTCTGATTATTTTAATAATAACCTTTATTTATCTTACATGGATTGTAATAACTAGTTATAACAACTAATTCGAGGCACTCTCCATGGCTTGGATGGTGGCGTTCGGTAATCTGTAGAGATGGAGGAAAGCGGAGGACCCGGAGAAAACCACCGACCTTGGACGGGCCACTACAACCTACTCTCATAGCCACGCCGGGAATCGAACCATGGTCGCCAGCGTTTAACCACTTCCTTTAATTAATGACACTGCAAGTTGTAAAAACACATGCATTCACAGACACCTGATAATAATTTTTTGTACATGCATTCATATTAATTTATTTAAAGGCTGATTCATGTTGATACCTCATTGCAAGGGAGATACGTAACTGACATGAATGTAGGCAAGAGTACGAAACATACGTGAATGACCATGATATTTTTTCATGAGAGTGACTTTGACCTGAAGACCTTGAATTGATTCATTTAGTGGGAAAAGAATGCAGTAAATTAGATATCACAAGAATGGGTTAAAAGATTGCCATTTAGTACGGCACAAAAACATAGCTTGTGCTCATGACTAGTGACGCAACTTGCAACACTCAATCCCTCTATTTGTGTTTTCTATTTCTTCCCGATTTCCCTACACTAACAATCCACAGAAACAATATAAAAGTAATCAAAACCGTAAATAATTTAATATATGGTGGAAAAAAACTTTAAAAATTGGATTCCTTAAGAAGGGTTGATGGATTATCCTCATATTTGAAACTAGTATCAGAAAGGATTCTGACCCTTTTGATCTTTAACATAAGACTGGTGGTGCCACCAACATTTTTTTTCGTTTATTATCGGCGCTTTATATTTTGACAGCTTTATTCGTTGAACAAGATATGCATCAGGAGAATGGGTTTACCCAAGGTCAAGGGATATTATAACAACTCTAGGAAGCAGACGGGGTTATCATAAAAAAAGGGAATCCCTGAAAAGTTTAAAGAGGGTTAAAACCCATAAACCCCCCGCCCCGGACCCGCCCCTAGTATTTACCCTTCCTGTTTGTTTGTTGTTGCCCAGAAAATCTGTTATTCCGTCTCTTTGTCACCCATCTACGGACCAGGTGTGCGCGAAACGGAATTATCATATTTTTACCGCATTAAAAGAATAAAATATCTTAGCAGTTGTGTAAATATTTAGAAAGAGGAAGATAAATCGTTTGGTAAAACGCTCGGGTTCGATCCCCGGAGTTGGCATGACAGTGGGTTGTAGTGGCCCGTCCAAGGTAGATGGTTTTCTCCGGGTTCTCCGGTTTCCTCCACCTCTACAGACTACGGAACGCCATCATCTGAGCCATGAAAAAAGTCTCGTATTAGTCATCATAACTAGTTGTACAATCCATGTAAAATAAATAAAGTTTAAATAAAAATTCTACGTTTATTTTATTCTTTACCGATCAACTATTATTTAAAGAAGAATAACATCCTGAAAAAGCCCTTGGTCATGCACTTCCGCCATGGAATCAACCACGTGCAAAGTGTGCGATTAAGTTTTATAGTTTCTGGGTGTATTGAGTCGACTGGTTTCTAAGATTTTGTATCCGTCCCCTGGTTCCTTCGCCCAGCTGTGAAATGACCTGACATCTGATCATATGTCGCATTCAACCATACGAACCTAATTGCACTATTTTGTTGAGCGCTTGGCAATATAAGAATAGCCACACAGCCGTAACTGGCTTGTACAAATCCTGACGGACTTCAGTCGTAAGCCGAATTGTGGCTCTGACTTGATTTGGCAAAATGTCCGGTGGCTTGAAATGACTTGAAAAGATTCGAGTAAACATGACGATTTAACAAGGTATCTATAATTATGTTAAAAAGTTTGTTATATAATTGTTGTTATTAACCTAGGACTAATGTAGTTTCGTTTGTCAACTAAAATGGCAATGCCTGTGTGAGCTTATTTGAGGGTTTTAGCGTTTTTTACTCTACTTAATTATATATATATATATATATATATATATATATATATATATATATATATCCAAACAGTTGCAAGACCATGAGGTTTTAAAGTGCTGAACTAATACAAGGAGATGTAATACATATATTTCAGGACTTTAAAACACTAACATGTGTTCGACAGCTCTGTTTCGTAAGGGCCCCTCCTGACGTGTGAGGTCCCTGCAGGGGCCCTTACGAAACGGAGCTGTCGAACACAAGTAAGTGTGTTAAAGTCCTGAAATATATGTGTATATATATACATATATATATATATATTTATATATATATATATATATATTTGTGTGTGTATAATGGGGATTTATTTTCTTTATCCACTTATATTGCGCTTACGGCTATGTCAGTAGCCATAGGCCTACTACATTTCAGGCAACGTCATCGAGTTAACAAAATAAAAGTCCATGCCTACTGATCGGCCGAGACAGATGGGATAGCCTATTACACATTATTTTCACTAACACAAGGTCTGCTTGAGTAAGCAGAAGTCACGTGCAGGTGACGTATCTCGGATCCATATTCTGTCATATGATGCTAAGTCATCGTGGCAGAAACAACAAACAGGTCTCCACCATATAACATCCTACCTGTAACCAGCTTAAAATAAATACCAACAACATAGCTGTATCCACCAGAGAAGGCCTCATATGCCTGATCAACTAGGGCTCAGTAGGCGTATTCGTTTGGGCGTATTCGTGAAGCATTTATAGTAAGCCCGTGAAATATATTTTGTATTCGAGTGGCAGGGGGGTGCATCTCTGTGATGCACTGAACTTCATTCAGGGGGTAGCCAGGATTGAGGCAAAGGCAATATACATTCAATCACATTTCCAATTAGAATCAGTTGTACAAATTGAATAATAAAAATATATTGCAAATTTGCAATGTATAATTGCAATACCTATTTAAATTCATAATTATCAATAAACGTACAATACATTAATTACTGCATATGTAATGCTTTATATTGAAATAAGTCACGGATCTGCGGATACCATTGACAGTAATTTCATGATTGTGTTTTAGAAAATGTCATCATTAATAGACCGGTAAAATTCCTGTAAGAGCGGGGGAGGGGTCATGGCCCCCTCTTCCTCCCCCCCCCCTTTGGTACGCCCATGTTCATCAATTTTAGGATGTGATAAGTTGTGATCCAAATCAGGCCTCCAAATAACGTTGAATGCAATATACTAAACGTTCAAGTGTCTTTTATTTATTTTATTATTTGAAATTAACATAAATTGTAGCAATTTAATCATGTATTAAACAAGGGGCCCATTGGTCACGGCGCTCAGCTGATCGTGATTGGACTATAAATGTTTCTCACTGTGATACTATATCGAGTCGATAAAGCTTATGAATATCATGGACATGTTGGGCTATTATAAAGGAATGTAATGTAATATGTGAGTAAATGATAAATGAAATTACTTGACTGATGGATTAATAGAGTAAATTATAGTGGTTTATTTTTTATTTATTTAGGAGGGGTTGAAAATTGTGATATATTTGAGCATATATGAATGCAATGACAGCAGTAATAAGCAGTAGTAGAATGATGATAAGGCTATTGTTGAACGATCTAAAGTGTATGGTAGTCTGCAAGCTTTCAATTTGACAGATATGATGTTATGATTAACTATGCTGATGAAGTGATTTATGAATTTGTGACTGTATGACACAATATCTCTTTAGTCTTGACAAGGTACATTATTGTGATGCCCACTATGTCTACATATTACACAATATTGACATTATTTCTGGCATGTACATAGGTACCTATGGACGAATAGTTATACAAAATATTAAAGTATGAATATATCTGATTCATCTTGTTCTTGCTTACTGAGGCTGACTTTGGGATGGGGTTCGGAGAAGGGAAAAGTGAGGGCAGCACGAAGGTGGATGTAGAAATATTCTATTGTAATGTTTTTCATTTATATAAGAATATGAAAAGCTAAGAGGAAAGGGGCCCTCCTACTTGGTAATAGTAAAGTTCTAAATATATGATTGCAAACTAATACTCTGACAAGACTGCCATGAAGAAAAACAGTAAAAGTTTTGAGATACTGTGATGCATATGAAAATTTACAGATGGACAGGCAAGTGGACAGAATGGACTAATACCTTTATTTCACTTTCAAGGGAATAATGCATTTAAGTTTATATATAATCCTATTTTTTTAAGCATATCAACTTTTTCCATTAAGAAGTTTTTATCTGAATCATTTTTTTTATTTACAGGTTTTATAAATTTTTAATAAAAAAACTGAAAAATATAAGTTAAAATATTAGAATTGTTGCAAAAGTTGCAATCATTATATATACAGAGTAAAAAACTGAAACTATAAGTTAAAATATTAGAATTGTTGCAAAAGTTGCAATCATCATATATCCAGAGTGTAGCTCATATTGGGTCATATTATGCATACACATATATTTTATTATTTTTAAATCATAAATGTTTAAACTGAATTTAAAAGAAAATAATGCCAAAACATGGCATCTACAAGAATATTCCTTGAATAACTATTAAAAAGTTTTGCACATTGGAGTTTTCAGTACATGCTAAATTTTATTCACCAAAATAAAATAAAAGATTCAGTAAATTTGATAAAATAAAACATCTTTTCAAATAAAGTATACAAACTGTTGATTGGTTGATTGAGGGACAAACAATATCATTGTACTAATTACTATCCCAGTTTTAATTTATTACTGGAATTAATAGTCAATTTCACACCTGGTGAAGTTTTTACTCTTCTGAAGTAAGAATTACTTATCTGATGAACATCCACACTTTCATAGCATTCCACAATTAAATGTACACTTTAATCATTGTAACCCTGGTGGTACAATACAAAATCTAAAATGTAGCATTGCCTAGAATAAGAATGAATCAAATACAGACATATAGTTTATGCACCATCTGGGGGGGGGGGGGGGGAGTACAGGGCTGAGGGGAAGCCTGCTGGTAGTGGCCAAGCTGACCCAAGGCAAGCTGCCTGGGGTGGGTTACATAATGCAAGTGAAGGCTGTACTACTAGGTGGGCTAGATGTAAACAACACTTGACATGGTGTATGGAAACGTGAATAAAATCTATTCTTTCCAATCAATTTCTTTGAAATTTCAGATTTTATAAGATTAAATCCTTATGTATATATGCTGTAAAAATTAAATCAACAGTGCCAAAGTTGGACAAAACTTAAGGTATTGATTTTTTATTTATGCTAATAAATTGAAAAATTTGCAAAATTCAGATCCAATTTTGGGTAAACAATTGAATCTTGATTAAATAAAGTTATATTCCTGAAAAAAAAGTCTCTAGGTTCAGCAATTCTCATGTTAGGTGAGTAAATATATTTCCTGATTTTTTTAAAAATTGAATTATATTTTGGCCCATAACTTCAGAATAATTTCCAATACTGACCTAATTTTTTGTATGTTCATAGAAAATGTATGAAAGAATGTGAATACTAAATATGATTAAAAACAGATAAGTGGTTTTGATATTAGGCAGCCTTGAAGTGTAACAATGGCTTTTTTTTATAGAAAACGGAGGTTTTTCCTTAATATCTCGAATGAACGAAGTCCTAATGGCCCAATTTTCGGTGTGGTAGGAGATTTTAGGGACATCTAAAATTATGCCAACAGCCTGGGGAGCATAGAGCTGTGCACTGAATGACCTACAGTCATCAAAGTGGACTGCTTGACAATGTTAGGGAATACAATAAGAGCCTCCAAAAAAATTCAATAACTAGCCTAATTTTGCAGCTTTTATTTTCAACTTTCAGATTTTAACAGATTAAATCCTTATGTGTACATGCTGTGAAAATTAAATCCACAGTACTTACAGGAAAAAAAACGTGCCGTGGCCAAAGTTGGGCAAAATATAAGGTACCAATTTTATATTTTTGCCAATATTTAAAAAAATTTAACAGATTTTGATCTAATTTTTGGTATACAATTAAATTTTGATTAATTAAAGTTGTATTACTGAAAAAATGTCCCTACCTTTAACACCTATGGTCTTAAGTGACCAAATATCTTCCTGATTTTTTTACAAAGTCCATTATGTTTGGGCACATAACTTTTTTAAATTAAATAATACTGACTTAATTTCTGGCATGTACATAGGAACTATATAGAGGAATTTATGGTAAATATGAAAAAAACCAGATGAGTGGTTTTGATATTAGGCAGTCCTGAAGTGTAAAAATAGATTTCTAATAAAAAAATTGAGGTTTTTCCTGAATATCTCGAAGGAACGAAGTCCTATTGATCCAATTTTCGGCATGGTAGGAGATTTTGGGGACATCTAACTGTATGCCGAATTTCAGATTCTTAGGTCCAACGGTGTCGTAACGGGCCAGTCTTACGGACGGACATCCGGACGGACGGACGGACAGACAGACGGACGGACGATGGACAATGGACCACGACTATAGCTCAGATGACTTATATTTAGCTGAGCTAAAAAACGTCACCATACAAAACAGTATTGTTAACCACAAACTTACTGGCCATGCATGATTACCGCAAGGCCCACGCAGAGAGCGCGAGTATGGTCTATAGCTCACACATGCACGATTACAAATACACCAGTAATATTTGAATACAGTATATTTGATTAAGGTTAGCTACATAAAATTAGATCTTTAGTTTTCAGTGCTCTTTTAATCTTAAGGAAGCGATTAAACTACTGTCTATACACCAATCATGTCGTCATACTCTTTCTTACGAAAGAGTCATTCTGTAACGTGTTACGGAACCTAATGATAACAGATCACGTTATCGTGACGAGCATAAATTTTTGTTAAGGAGATAAAAAAAATTAGATTCCGCAACACTAGGCAGCGTGAAATGTCTAGGGGAATGAATAAAGAAGTCAATGTTTTTTTGTTAAAAATAATTATAATTAATTCTTAGAACAATCCTAACCTTACAATACACAAGATCAATACAATTACACAGTATCTAAGACATAACAATGATAAAAATGTACATCACCAGAGTCCGGATCCTAAGCTTCGATTTCTGGATACCATAACTGTCACAGTCCCATAAATAATCTACGTGAACAGTTTAAGTAAATCTTCCCGGTGAATAATCCAATTAAATCTTGAAGACAATCTGTTATAATTCAGAAGTGAAGTTCAGGTAAAATCCCAAAGGCAGACTGAAGACAATCTGTAAAAAAATCTGTATAAAGTCTGTATAAAGTCTGTATAAAGTCCGTTGAATATCTGCAACTGTGCAATTATCGGAGTAGGTTCCAGAGAGAAAATCGCACCCTCCCGTGCCCTTTGGCATTTTTCTTCCTCACGGCTCCAAACACAGCCCTTATATATAGCTTTTTCATCCGAAATCCAGAAACTTCTTATCCGGAAGCTTCCAAAGAATAAACTCGAATCTTTAGGACTACACCGAACACGCTGTCTTTACTCTCTGCGAGCAGGCCATAGTTCAACAAGTACGGTTCCCATAGCAACGCACACAATCAGAATGTCAATCACATGTTAAGCTATGTAAAATCCTGCGCACAACAAACAAATACATGTAACAAACGTTATACAAGTAGGCCTATATAGGGATCGCCATTTGCAGCAAAATGTCATTCGATTGGTACTATTCCCTGCTGACTTACCTGTAGACTGGTTCCAACTCGAGTGTGGACGCTCATACCGATTGTCACGGACGTTCACGCGATCCTAGGGACACCTTGACGTAAATTTGACGTCAAATATTGGTTGAGATTTGATCAAAATGTAAAACAATGTCATTTCAGATTTTATTTGATTGTATTTACTCTAGAAGTAGAATTAATAAGGAAATAAGCAAATCAATTTTAAAAGGAATTATAATATATATATTAAATTGTGTCAATCTAATTGATGTTCATTTGACATCCAATTGATGTCAAGTTTTAGACAACAAATTGATGTTAAATTGAACTCAAACTGACATCAATATTTTTTTTGGGTAAAAGTGCCTGCATGCTGTTCAGTATAGGGGAATCATGTTCATTTAGCCTAAGCTTCTCACAAGAAAGTGTAACCTCATTTCCTTAATTTTTTTTAATGATATAAATTATATGGGGATGATGTTGTGATTCAAATAATGTGCAATTAATATACAGTCAGCAATTATTGTTAATGGTCAAATACATGTATATTGCTGTAAAATGCATGCTGTAATAAGGGAGATACTATCAACATTTTTGTGATGTGACGGCACTGTCATCCCAGCAATAAAATACATTAAAAATTTAGAAGCTTTGTTTTCCTGACAGAAGTTTGTATATTCAGAGAACAAAATAAAAATGGTAATATATATCAATCAAGAATCTGGTAATTCAAAACTGTACCATTATTTCCAAACTTGAAATTTATCAAGGAATAGTTAATTAATTGGTGGACTGTACAGCAACCTCACTTGACCTGTAAACACTCCAGCTTCTCACATCAACTGTCAGTGTGTCACTTGTCAAATTATCCCCTCAAGTGCACTTGTGTAACCCTCTCCACCACCAGCAGCACTGGGTTCATCTTTGGTTTCTGTGTCCTTGTGAGGCCAACATTCTGGCGGGAAACATCAGCAGTGCAACCAAACAGTCAAATCGGCTAGACGTGTTCAAGCATTGTGAGAATATTTTTATTCTTCATTCCTTCCTGTTTTAATACTTGCATTGTTAAATAATGACAAATATTGGTAATTAAGTGGAGAGGTTTCCTGGCCAAGTCCATTCATGTTTATGTTTGAAATCAGAATATATATATATATATATATATATATATATATATATATATATATATATATATATATATATTTATATATTTATATATTAGATATATATATATATATATATATATATATATTATAAGTATTAATAGCCATGCTGGTTCACTGTTTCTTTTATAGATGGAATATATATATATATATATATATATATATATATACACATATATATACAAATATATATATAGTGTAGTAATATGTAAAATGAAGATTGAGGTTCGAATCTGACTTTACGAACTGAACTTTTGCATATTTTTCTCGTCTAGTACATAATATATATGTATGTGTCTACGTGTGTTGTGTTAATAGAGGTATTTGTGCATATTTATGTATTCAAATGTGTGTGTGTGACTGTGTGTGTGATTATATACTAAGTTTTCTGTACATGTAGTTGATCTGTCATAGTGTCACATATCAGTGTGACTGGCTCCTGAGAAGCTGCCAGGGGGCATTACACTAACTCAAGCAAAGGAAGCCAAAGCCATTATTGTCTGACCTAGCCTGAACCCTCTCTTTCTCCCTCACCTCATTTATAAACTTGAGCAACAACAGTGCTCAGGCTGTCGTGTTATGCCATTATAAGCATATTCACTGAAACCTTCTCTGTCCTAACAAAGTGCAATGTTGACCTCATCCCTTATTTCATCTTCATGAAAAACTTTATAATGACATTAATGAAGCAAATGACCATGGCATTATATTCACATTCAAATGTTTCTAATATATATATATATATATATATATATATATATATATATATATATATATATATAAAATATATATATATATACAATGAATATATTAATTTATGTAAATTATATAGTATTTTACCATAAGATTGTAAAACATAATTTTTATGAAATAACATTGGTAATTTTTGTTATAAGATTATTCAATTAGAAGTTCAAGAAAAGGTGGCAAAATTGAATATTAAAATAAAATGAATAAATAAAATATTAGGGAAAAATGAAAAAAAAAAACTTTAAATAATTTTGATGTACTGAAAGTAATACATGCAGTACATGAAGTTGGTATCAATTGAAAATGTCAAGTTTTTAAACTCCTTTATACAGGCCGCCATTTTGATGGTAAAAATGTAGCCTTTCAAGGGAGAGGTCTTATAATAAAGCATTGAGCATGCAGGTATGGGAATCAGTTCCGGACTTGACTTTTAGGCCTGGCTTGTAAAGCGAGAATTATACAGACACTTTATGAATAAATTTGTAAAACAATTTTAAGTTACCATTTTTTAACATATTTAAATAAGAATTAATAATTTTAAGTGATAAAAAAACGTACCAATGTAAAAAGTAAAAATGGGGCAAAAGTGTTTAAAAACTTTTTCAATTATTTTATGTACTTGAAGCACTATATGCATGCATAAAAGTAACAGTTAGCGATTAAAAGGGGTATATAATAATCAGTAAAATATATGATATTAAAAATGAACAAATCATGATTTTCACCAAGCATTTACAAAAATGATAGTAAATACATAAGAAACCATTCCATGCTTAAGGGTGTGATTCACTGCTACTTAATTCCCATTAAAGTGGTCATCTAGAGGTAAAATATATTTAATATAACAAGCGATTTTATTAAGGTGCTTCACTCATGTTTATAATATGACATCCATGTTATTGTGATTATGAAGTTACTTATTACCATTATTCTTTCATAAAATCTTAAAGTAAATAAGTAAAAGCATAAAAACCTGGTTGTGTCACAATTTAAGTTTGGAATATTAGTGGCTATGTTGAGTTCTGAATAGAAAACCAGTAAGCTGTTGGAGCTCCGTACAGAATATGTACACTGTGACATACACTGATACATAAATACAAGTGGCCGAATGCATACTTGCCTAAAAATAACAACAGGCCACCAGTCCTGGTGCTCAGCTGACTTTTCCTATTATATTAATTTACCAAATCCTACCATACTGAAAAGAGGATTGTCTTTTTTATATTGTTATAACTCAGGATTTACTTAACATATTAAAGAACTTAAATTTTAGGAATTACATCTTATTTTTATATCCAAACTTTATTTAATGTATATTTAAAACAAACTATTGCACTACCCTATTAAAAATTGGTTTATTCTGCCTAATATAGCATCATAGTTAATTTCCATTAATCTGATATTGTATTTACTTACGAAGAGGGTATAAATAGTAATATTTTGGTTGTTAACTTTGCTTGCACACTCAACATTTAGGCAAAAAGTGCAATATAGCAGTGAACAAGTTAACCCATACAAAAATACATGGTGGGCTGCGCATGGCTAGGATTTTACACTATTCAGCTCAGTTGGCAATGCAAATGATATTTGCTGCCAATGTGCAACTCAGGAGTATATATATATTTTCTGGTAGGAGTGGGCAGTGTTTTTGGCAGTATCATTTTTGCAATATACTTTGTGTTTTACATTACATACATATTAACTGTATTTTTTTAAGTTTATACCATGAAAAAGGCATATGTAACTGTTCACATTTAACCAAACATAATGAAACTAAAGATGTATTGTCAAAAAAGTATGCTCCTTTTTCGGTATTCCTACTGGCTGAATAGAACATAAAGATTTAACCCGTCCATGCTGGTAATATGCTTTTAAGACAATGTTGTGTTTTCATCTTTGAGCTTTAAAGAAAAACATTATTTGTCCCTTCTTTGATATTATAATTAAAATAACACCTTAGAATAATAAAGATGTTTCCTGCTATTGCAAAATTCCTGGTACATACTCAAGGCTTAAAATGCTTAAAAAAACTCTCTATTCTTTTTCAGATGGCAGCTGTAAATCTGAAGATCGCATTCCAGCACTCAAGTTTCATGGACATTGAAATCAAAATAAAACAGTTCCTACACTTGATATTTGATGTGTGTTAACACTAAAGGAAAACATCTACAGGGTGAAATTTTAACATAACTTGACATTTACATGAAATTAAATTGACTTTAAAGTGACAGCAAATTAAGATCAAAATCTTGATGACAAAACTTTTGACGTCAATTTGATATGCTAACTAAGCCTATTCTTGACATCATTTTGACATCAATGTTTGACATCAATTTGATGCCTAAATTTTGACGTCAATTTGACTTTAAAATTAAACCTGTATTTGACATCATTTTGACATTAATGTTTGATGTCAATTTGATGTATTTTCAACATCAATTGCCCACTGGGAGCTAGCTAGCTGGCTGGTTATCCTTTAAGATTTCTTATAAAATAACTTTCTTTAGTTATTTATAGTTTCCAAATATTGAAAAATTGACTAATGGATGTATAGATGATATGATATACTGAATATTTGATATTTCTCTGTAGGTGGCATTAGTTTATCACCAATATCTATTAATCTAATGATAACTGTTACACAAAATGTACAGCCAACTTTTGACAACTTCTCTGAGCAAACGAAATGCTTATTTCTATCATATATAAATCATACTGGAGTTGGAACCAATCTGCCGGGAGTCCTGAAGATGGCGTTGTACGCCCGTCTCTATGATTGGCCTAGAGCAGCGGTGTCATAATAGAGCGGGGGTACCAGTCTAAGGTGGGTTGAGGTTGAATTTACTTCATGAAAAATTGCAAATTGAATACGCCTAATATATTATAATACTCTGTCGTAATTTACCGGGCCTAGTTTTAATATTAAAGCTGGCTTGCCTTGCAAGGCCTTCACACACGTCGCACCACAAGCATACAGTGTGACACATATTTATTATAATTTGAACACTACAACGCGAATTTCAAATCCTATTCTCCCAAACCTTCGTCACAGGGTCTTTACAAATTATGTCGCAAAGATGTCTACGGTAGAAAGTTGGGAAAATGTCTACGACAGTCTTAGGTGTATCGTATACGAACACCAGGAAAATGGTGTCGTTGACTCTTGTCGTAGAGTTATGATCAAGTTCAACATTTTCTTCAGCCTAAAGTACGATTTGTAGTCCCCTGGCCAGTAGGAATTCACAATAATCCTACGACAGTTTTAACGTTAATTTCACGACAATGCTACCTATAATCCACCATCGTACCACACTTTCAGCGAATCTCGTAGGTTATCCCTGTCAATAATTTTATCTTTAAGAGACAATACCCCAATTTTCTTTGTTTTTCGCTGAGGGATCATCCAACCCGGTGCAGCAACTGAGCTCTTTGCCCGCCGTTTTGCGGGATTCTCAGACATAAAAGGCGACCAAATGAAGATGACCGATACATCCGTCAAATTTCTTTCCACTTTTCGTACTATGCCGACGATGATTTTTTCGTACGATTTTGTCGAAGATTCGTTGGCATGGCAAGATTAGCCCGACGCTTATTATAGCGCACGACATTGCTGTTTATAAACAGCCTGGAGGAATCATACCTGTCTATATCACGTGGCCCCTTCGTGATCACCTACATATGGCATATGCATGACTTCATCGCGAATGATAAGTTTAATTATTTTTTCCGTAACGGAAAATAGGCACCTATAGTATTATTCTGCTTGTAACCATACATACAAGGATTTATATTTCGCGACCTCCATTTCGATAATGCATATAAAGATTTGATGTATGTGTGATGTAATCTAGTGTCAAATAAACGTGGGGTGTTCTGACAGCGGTTCGCTTCTCTCTGGTTATATCAAACCTAAAAAACAATAAAACATGCTTCAATTTGATTGACTTTACTCAATCCCTAAAAGATTCCTCGCTAAAACAAAATAGAGAACACGTAGGATGGAGGAAAATCCGGCTCTGAGATATTTGCCATACCTTCATACCATGGGACTGCTAATAAGCTACGTCATTGTCAGACTATAGTGCACGAAGTGCATTTTATTTAAACCCTGGACCCGAAAAGAGGACGACAGCTCTGTTTGTAGTCAAAACACAAGGGTCAAGGTCTATCTTTGTGTATAGCACAAGGGTACATAAAAGCACAGGCGTTCCTCTGATTTACAGGGGATCCGCGAATTCAAAGACTCTATGCGGTCTCAATTATCAATGCTGCTGCCGTTCTTGGAGACGTATTCATGCGAAAGCGTATGATGAATGAGGGCTATGTGTACACTTTATATAATGTCCCCATAATGCCCTGTAAACCTGCTTCATTAGAGTTAAGCGTCTCAAATACACATTCCATCACTGTTTATGTCAAAGGAAACAAAGATTTTTAAAAAATTTAAGACGAGTATGGTTTCCGTGAGAGACAATTTATCATATCCTTATATATATATAAATATATATATATATAAATATATATATATATATATATATATATATATATGAGAGAGAGAGAGAGAGAGAGAGAGAGAGACAGAGAGACAGAGAGAGACAGAGAGAGGGAGAGAAAGAGAGAGAAAGAGAGTGTTCTGAATTATAAAGAGGATAATCAATGTGTAGTCAATCAACCAACGTCATACTGTTATCTATAGAGTATTATGAATTCAGAACTTTAATTTGCCAAATAATCCTCCATGCACGGTCAGTGATGTGTGAAATCTTGCCCATTCGAGGGGAGTGAAAACCAGGTCATTAACCTGTTGGTTATATAAAGCGGTTCAGTCGGTAAATATTCACCTTACAGGTTGTGCACTAGCTGCAGTAAGGATGCGATCATTTTCCGTTGCTCTGTCCTTCGCCTCTGTGTTGTCTCTGGGGTTGGGAGCTCTTGTTCCGACAGAGACCTTCCACCACTCAGCAACTCTGCTTCCAGACGACGGGTATCAGCTTTACTGGAAGTACGATGATACAAGCATCACTTTTGAGGTTCACGTCCAGACTAAAGGCTGGGTCGGGTTTGGTATTTCGCCCAACGGTGGGATGACCAGATCTGACGTTGTCATAGCCTGGGTCGATGGAAACGGAGATGTCAGGTTTGACGTAAGTGTAACATTAGAATATGCTTTTAACGTATTTCATGAAAGGAAAACAGATTTGCAGTGTTTTAATAAACAAACAGAATTGATAATTTATTTTAAAACTTTATAATTTCTACAGTTTAATTATATTATAAGACATATACCGAGGAAATTTAAATGAATGGTATGAACTGCAAAGAAACATTTGTATTGTATCTTTATTTGCAAATATTCAAGCCAGGTTCACCTGCCTTACCTGTAGAACGTATGTGATATCACCTTAAAGGGACATAATCAGGAGCAAAACTATGCCTATTCTTTCACAATATCAGTTTATGTTTCCCCAGTAAAACCATCCAAGCACACATTCACAGTACCTCGCACACGGCTGTTTAACGCCTTGTTATGGCTCTGCGTGTTGGTAAACACAGTCCAAGTGTGTCTGTTTACCATAAAAAAGGCCACGTGACCGGAGGTCCAAATATGAACCTCAACACTTGATGCTTAGCCACCGGAACATGTATTACATTTTTATGGCCAAGTTTGTCGAAGCATCTCCTGATTGACACGTGTTATGGCTCCGCGATGCACATGGCCCCACTCGCTGTGTTTATTTTGACACCTGTGATCGTGCCCGATACACTTGTTTTTAAAACTCGTTTACAAGAGTAAGCAATCGGTTTCAAGGCAATATTTTGGCAGGTGCGATTTGTTTTAAAGAGAAGTAGCTATTTATCGTGTTATTTCAACATGCTTTACAGGTGATTGGGCCCCATTAAATATTCATTAACTCTAGTAATTCCTGCTAGGAAAGGTTCTTATAATGCCTCTGTGACAGATGTATTACCTTGGTTACATATAAGCTGAAAGTAAGCATAGTTCAAATGCGCCAATTTCGACACACAGAATAAAAAAACATGTAACTACAGGCGGTTGGTCGTGGAATTCGACAGGCTACTGGTTGTAAAAAGCACTGTTAAGCTCTGGATCATTTGACTTGCCGCCACAAGTCCATATTGAATGTGTTTGTATTAATTTAGCGGGCCCCCACGTTAGAAACAAGTGAATATAAACAAAACGAACAGCATTTGTACCGTTGGATCGTCGTTTACTGGTCTATTTTTATGGAAGGTTCAAGGGATTAACTCTGATATCGGAAAAGCCCCTTCTTAATTGGCCTTGGACACACACGAGCGCATACACACATCTGTACATTTGATATTTTAAGATTTCCAAATTCTCTGCATTATCACTTAATTGTCTCATTATTGTTCAGTCCCACTTCTTTTACTTGTTAGCGAACCTTTGCATTGTCATAAATGTAGACGATTATCATTTTCTTTAGAATTTCTTTCTTCACTCATAGCAAAAACAGTTTGACTTATTTGTAAATATCATACCACCTATCCCCCCCCCCTGCCAATTCTCCACTACTTCCTATTGACCTATGTCTAATAGTTTGGAAAGAAAACCCTGTAAAACAGAAATGAAATTTGATCGTTCCTTCCTGAGTTTTCCTTTATGAGCTGAAAATGGTGACGTTACTGTAATTTGCATATTATTAAAAAGTAACAAAGACATCAAATCAATGGTTCGCACGGCACTTCTACGATGTGCACTTCTATGTCTTTTCCGGGAGTTATGAAGTCCTTGTTACAGCAGCTTAGGAGGAAATTTACGAATTATGTGACATAGAAATGATTGATATGATAGAAATGCACCACCTATGACTAGATATAGAAAAACGTTCGTTAAATTATTCCTGTATCGTTTATAGGACCGGTTCGCAATTGAAGAAGCTCTGCCTGAGGTAGATGAGAGCCAGGACTGGAAGTTACTGTACGGAGCCGAAAATGTCACTCATACCATAATCAAATTCTCACGGAAACTGAATACCTGCGACAGACAGGACTTGGAGATCACGGTACGTAACGCTCACATGCCCTGTTTCTGTATGAGGGAAACAAATGTAACATGCAAAACATGTGACAATTAAGGATACCACACTATGAAGTCTCTTGCAGCCTAAAGCCTCTTGCAGAGACATTGATTCAGTGAGTTGTCTGGCGTTTATTACATGAATAAGAAAAAAAGGCCATTGATCCAATCGAAATGATTCTCATACATTTGTTTTAACGCGGTCTGGTGCCATTTTGAGACCAAAAGTTTAATATTGCCGAAAGAGCAACGGGAGCAAAGACATAATGCAATAAAAAGCTTTCCAGTGTCCGTTGCAAGTGTACATGTTCAGTCTCCCTGTGTGTCACACCGGTAAAGATGTGAACGTACAGATTCTTTTAAAAGTCAAATAAACTGGCTAAATTCTTACAAACATACTCACCAAAAAGACTAATATGTTAACAAAACAAATTTTTATATTAAAGAAAGAAGTTATTTACATTCTCTGGAGAGACGCTCCATATGTACCAACAATGAACAGTTATGATAATTACATAAATGAACAATGAGTCCGTAAATGACGGTACACGGCAAGGTTCCTGTTTACTCTGTTTCTGGCCAACATGAGCAGCGCGCTCACGTAACAGGGGGATGTTACACTGTTTGCCTCACTTAGTGGCTTGCGTTGTATGTAAAGTACATTCAGTCCCACAGATTCACGGAGCATTTGTAATCCACAATCTCTCGCTTGAGTATTCACGTTTGACACAGTCAACCCACCGCGCACAGACTATTCTTTCTTGGCGTTGAATCACAGTCTTTCACAGCTGATGTCTCGTGGAATCATCCAGATGTAAGTATCAGAAAAAGCTTTCACACGCAATATCCGGTACCTATACAGTTAAGCGTTTAAATAAAGTCTCTTCCTGGTAGCGCTCACAACACATTATAAATCCTCAGATTTACCAGTCCGTCGGCTAATATGCGAAACTCGCTCAGAAGTCCTTTACAGAGACATAATTTGTAGCTTTCCCCAGACATTGACTATCTACGTCTGAGGACATCACATCTCAGCTGTCTACACTGTGACACATGAAGACCTGCCTCTGGTCTGCTGTAGTTATAGCCAGGCTGTACAATTCCGGTAATCTGGACGGGCATATGCGTCTAACAACTTATAAATGCTTGTTGACGTCACAACTCCCGCTCGTTTTCTGGCCAATCACCACTCCCAAATACACCTACGGTCAATTACTACATAAATGCTAATATGAATAAGCCTCCAGAGGTAGAAACCCTGGGAATTTAACCTAAACAGGAGCAATTCCTTTGAAATCTAAAACTAACACTCGTTACTACAGAGACCGCCAAACAGAGACGGCTCGAACGATATTAAAACTATACCGAGATTAAAATCAAACGAGACACGTGTGCTCTCTAACCACTAAATTGCCTTGCAGTTAACATCAAATGAGGCACAAGTGCTTCTTTAACCATGCAACGATCTCACATTAATATCTTAACATGATATTCCATATTAATGTACAATGAATCATCAAAACAACCATCTGGTTATACTCCCTACCAGGACACAATACAATATCTAAGTCACAGTTCTCTTCTGACAACGTGAACAGTATATTGTTTATACTTACTTCGTGGAACATGATTTTCAATCGTGGTTGGGTCAAAACAATTCCGGGCTTGATCATTTGTCATGAAATAGGCACAAGAATGACTCGCTGAATCACATAACTAAATATTTTGCACCAATTTCATCAACTGTTTTTGCAATTGGCCAGCACCACCAACGTTTATTTTAAACTGAATTTCCTGTTATAACCTTGTTTTAATCGCTGTACTTACATCATTTCTTCACAGGACGCCACTGTACGAGTTATCTGGTCATTCGGGACGGCTGATCCCGTCGACAATAAGCCATTGTATCACCATGGAAACCGGGGAGCCAAGAGCATCCAGATTTTGAGCCCTGCTGTAGAAACATCTCTTCCCGATGACGTCATCACACTAAATATCTTAAACCCAAATGTTCGCTTTAATTTTAATGTATTTAAAATGTTTACAACTATTCCAGTACCCCATTGGCAATTTTTTTGTCAGACATCATTACCATGTCTATAAAAAGATTAATTATATCCATATATTAAGGATGTAAATGTCTATTTTCCTGCAATATTTTTATTATATGTAAATATTATCGTTTGAGCTTGTATTTTTAGAAAACTGTCATCAATGTATCTTATACACACAAATAAAACATTGTTACAACATACTAGTAATCTCACGCGAAAACGTAAAACAATTGTTAAGAATTAGTGAAACTATTCATAGTATGACACTGGATGTATTTTGTAGTTAACTAGGTTACAACACTTCTTCGTAGTTTGTCTTTCATTCATGATCATTTTTTTTTTGTTTACTTCAGGTGAGCGTCCCTAATTTCGATACCACATACTGGTGTCAAGTGTTTGTTATGCCGAACCTGACCAGCAAACACCATGTCGTCAAGGTTTGTATCAGTATCACTGACCAATAAACATAACACCATGTCATCAAAGTTTGTATCTATATATCTATAAAGCAAACATATCGTCCAGGGGCGGAAACAGGAATTTAGAATGGGGGGGGGGGGGGGGTGGGGGGGAGCTCACATTGCGAGGCCGCAAAGCGGGTGAGCTGAGGCGCGATCCGCTGGGGAGGGGGGATTTGGAGGGGCGTAACCCCTCCCAGGTGTACATTTTTTTTTAAATTCAGGTTTTAATCGTGCAATCAGGGGAACCTAAAATGCATAACATTTTTTTTTTTAATTTTGCAAATTAAGGTTGTAATCATGGATTTTGGGGTATCTTAAATGCATTTTATTTTTTGGTCAGGTCGAAAAGGGGGGGGGGAGCGCGCAGCCTGTGTCCCCTCCCTGAATCCGCCCCTGTCATCATGTCATCACGGTTTGTATCTATATATCTGACCAACAAACATAACAGCACGTCATCTAGGTTTGTCCAAAGGTATATATGTGTGTCTGTATATATATATATATATATATATATATATACATATATTTATATATATATATATATATATATATATATATACATTTATATAACTAGGAAAACATCATGTCATAGTTAAAATTATCTATTGCTTAGCTCCAGCTCTATGATGAAATCGCCAACATAAAACCTTGAAGGAATGCAGGATATATGAACCTTGGGAAATTTCAAATAGTCCTCGCAAAATACAACCAGCCAAAGTATACTGTGTAGTAATAATCCCTGTTTTGCCAGGTGGAACCCGTGGTACAGCCTGGACATGAGTGGTTAGTCCACCACATTCTTATGTACGCCTGTGATGAATCGATGGACAGTCGTTACGAGGGATATGGTGGAATCTGTCTAGACCCAAACATGCCGGGCGATATTAGAGCTTGTAGTACCTTCATGTTTGCATGGGGTATAGGAGGAGGGGTGAGTTTTCATTATCATCTCTGTGTTTACTGAACATTAAATAAAGAGAGAGGTAGGAAAAGCCATGCAGGTCCATTGCACAGGGATAAAGGAAAGGAATACATAGAAAAAGTGGATCACCCCGACGGGGAATGATTTTAAAATAACTTTTAATATTCGAAATTTAAATTCAGATAATATAATTTTAACGTCATTGCTATTCGGATAATTGACACTCATTCATGTGTCGTTTGGGTGTATGTGCGTGTGTGTTTAAATCAAAACAAGGAACACATTTTGAGACTAGTACTGAACAGCCATTTCTTAAGTTGGTTAAGTGTGCGCGACTCATTATTCAAAATCCTAGTTCTTGCTTATTAAAAATCATAGAAAACATGCAAATTATAGAAGTATGGATAAAAGTTGAGAAAATATTAAATACATGTAATGTAATGTTATCAGTTAACGCACTGACGCCTTTTTCTTCCATACCAGCCTATCGTTTTCCCTGACCATGTCGGTTATCCTATCGGGGGTGAACATTCCCCACGCTATGTCAGACTTGAAATGCATTACGACAACCCAAGTCTCACCGCCGGTAAGATTACAGACTTTTATGTGATGTGCATTATAAAATCTTATTGCGTACTTTAAATTCGAAATTTAGGAAATTTCAAAACAAATAATATGCTTTACATACCAGGCATTTTTAACAGTCTGGCCTAGTCTCCATCCCGATATTCAATGGGTTTTATTTAGGATATTATGCCCTTCTCACACTGGCGTGAAATGACGTGCGCCTAGGTGCGCTATCTTCAACGCCGGTTATCCCAAGGAGTTAACCCGGGTCTTCTTCATGCAGTAACATCACTACCCTCCCGGTCTCAAACTTTTGGGAATGTTCAAAAATTTTCATTTTAGCGCCTATAGGCGCATGTCAACGCCAATCATTTTGTGTCATCGCCTAGAAAATTTGCTCCAAGCTGATGTCGACGGGTGAGCCAGTGCTTGACCCAGCAGATCCTGGGACGACGTAGGACTCGCGCCTTGCGCTTTCTGAAGCACCTCAGGATGACCAAAATATCTAAATCCTCCAACGTGTCATCGTCCAACGTGTCCAAGGACTCCTCCCACCCAACAGGCAAAACAGATGATATCGCAACTTCGCAAGTAATAGAAAACAGCTTAAAACACACTAGGCTGTACAAGCACCAGACGCCGACCTGAACCCGCGCAGACGATCGCGCATGCGCGAGCGCTAATATTAACCCCTGCCAACGCCTATAAACTCGAGTCATAGCCTGTCTTCTTATGGTATGCGTTGACAGGTGTTGGCTGGCGTTAAAAAACAACGCGAGTCAACGTGGATTTACGCCATATTAAGCGATGATTGGCGCAAATTTTGGCTTTGACCAGCGTTGACTCACGTAAATTAGCGCCAGTCATCCCCATTCAAAGCCATCACTACTTTGCATGGCGTAAAAAAAAAACTGCGCCAGTTACTGTGAGATAACAGGCGTTGAAGTTAGCGCCACTAGATGCGCGCCATTTCACGCCTGAGTGAGAAGGGCATTATGCTGCAGGTCTGTGTTGGTTCGACGACACCAGTGCAAATGTAATTCTGATATTCAAAGCAATTACTTCCCTCGGTAAAAACTGGACCTGTCCCTTGGACGTATAAATATGGGATATAATGGTAATTATTGCTGATCCCCAGGTCTTTTTGACTCCTCTGGGTTACGTCTGACGTACACGCCCACCGTCAGAGAGAACGATGCCGGCATCATCTACGCCGGGATGATGGTCACTCCATGGCACCTCGTGCCCCCGAAATTCCCGTCTCTCTCCAGCTACGGCCACTGTGTCAAGGAATGTCTGGAACAGGTAAGGGGGGGGGGGGGGGTGGGGGGAGGTTCCATTCCACAGTTCCTTCCAAGCTTTTAATCCTTAGATTTGTCGTCTTTAACGAGTTAATCACTAACACTGAGTATAGTCATATTCATTTTGACATTGACAAAAAAAGAACAGCCGCTAATCTCTGACATCAAATTGATGATGTCTGGAGATTTTTTTTTATATTTATTTATTATAATTGTTATAAATTTTTATTATGAGTAGAAGTAGTGGTTGAAGTAAAAGTAGCTTGGGTTATTATTATTATTATTATTATTATTAGAGCATGGGAGAGGTGGACAAGTTGCAAATAATCGGAACAGCGCTGCATACTCATCTGCTTGGGACAGCCGTCTCAGTGCGCCACCTGCGGGACGGCCAGGAACTACATCCAATAGCCACGGACAACTACTACGACTTCAACTTCCAGGAGACGCGCATGCTCAAGGAAGAGATCACGCTTAAAAAGGTAGGCCTTACTTTTACGCATACACTTATTATAGTGGAAAATCTAGCGCTTGTTGTGAGTTACAAATTAATTTATATAATTATATATATATAATTACTATGTCTCAAACCGCATATATATAATATATATTTAAATATATTTATACTGCGTAAATGTTTTGTGAATGTGTTATCATTCTTTATGCTCCGGGGTTTTGCTATCCTTCCATGTGAGAGTTATAACTGCGCATGCCCTGTGGAAAACCGATCCAAAAAGAATCCCGTATATAAGTTAAATGGGCAATCTATGTAAATATACATCTCCCTGCATAAGCAGCACACTTTCGAAGATAGAAGCCCATGTTCAAAAGCATATTCTTCCATATACGCTGTGTTTAAAACTTGCTACTTTCCTATAAGCTGTTACAAGCGGAAGTCTCAAAGGAGTCCGTCGGAGAAGAAGCAATGTCTCATTTTCTTCAGAACAAGTGCCCATATTTTCCGACTTGTTGATCATTCAGTAGTATTTTTGGTCTCAAAAGTCTAAATTAACATTAGGGTTCATGGTAACATGTAGAGATCGTTTGGTGTCCTCACGCTACACAAGGAAGATGAGCACGATCATATTTGGACAGGTCGGTCCAAGGGTCCGTAGGGTAGATTGTAGTGCTTAATATGACAACCATGGACAAGCGGTACACACTGTAACAACAACATATAAATAGCGAAAGTCCGCTCTTATTTTTTCCTCAAGTATACTTGGCTCTGTTCCAATCCCAGTAAACAGCTCTGACATAAAATAATATATTAAAATATTCACGTTGTATTTACGTATACAGGAAACCAGTGATGACGGACTTAGACTCTAGTCGAACCTACTTTTTCGGTGACTCGTACTCGGACTTGGACACGAGGGCCCATGACTCTGATGTGGATTCAACCGAGTCAGATTTGAATTTGCACCGTGAATATTTATATGGTCTATGGAGATTCTAAGAAACATAATAAAAGTTAGCAGTTGTTTTGCTGTGGCAATCAACCCGAAATAACAGTGTATGAACTAACATAAAAGAAAAATCCATTATATTCCTAAGTTAATTATTTTGATTCGGGAAGGGTTGTGCAGTTAGTACCACAGGACAAGGGCTAAGGGATGTACCATCACATCCCGGGACGGCATAGCAAGGTTGTTACCGTGAGCAGGGGTGTCATTGCTGAGGTGGTTACCGTGAGCAGGGGTGTCATTGCTGAGGTGGTTACCGTGAGCAGGGGTGTCATTGCTGAGGTGGTTACCGTGAGCAGGGGTATCATTGCTGAGGTGGTTACCGTGAGCAGGGGTGTCATTGCTGAGGTGGTTACCGTGAGCAGGGGTGTCATTGCTGAGGTGGTTACCGTGAGCAGGGGTGTCATTGCTGAGGTGGTTACCGTGAGCAGGGGTGTCATTGCTGAGGTGGTTACCGTGAGCAGGGGTGTCATTGCTGAGGTGGGGGAAATATACCCCCAACCACCAACGCTTTTAGCAATGGGGGATGGTCAATTTAATCACCCCCGTGCTTCTCAGAGAATAACATTTTTATATTTAAAATGAAATATATAAATAATTAGAATTATATAATTTGGTTCCATATCTGAGTTTACCTAAACCGGAAATATACTACCTTATTTTTAAACCTTATACTTACTTGAATTATATTTGTATCTTTATATATATATATATATATATATATATATATATATATATATATATATATGTATATATATATATACATATATATATATATATATATATATATATATATATTTTAAAATATTGTCCCAAATTTTATCCCCCAACTCTTGACTATAAATTGAGGCCACTGACGTGCGCAAAATCTTTGCTGTAAATAAACTCAAGCATAGGGTACGAAAGACTGGTCTCCTCTTGTAATAATATTTTGAATTTAAATTTCAGGGGGACGCTATATCAGTCCAGTGCAAATACGACTCTCAGGAAAGGCCATCATTTACTAAGGTATGAATCAAGGGACGTGAACGTTTAAGCTAGGGTAATTAAAACAGCCCCAAGCCATACATATACAAGAGCAATTGAAACAGGCACTTGAAACTATAGAGGGGAAACACGTTGCACATAATGCATGGATGTTTATAATTACGTTCTTTGCTCTTTATTTAATTGGGCCTCCATTACATTCTAACAATCATGAGTACATGTATATTGATACTTTTTTGTATAGTTTGGTTAATTACTGGAGGTACGGACCGGACCGGACCACCCCTTGCCGCATCTTAGTCGTAACAAAATTTCTGCCTGTGAATCTAGTACATAATTATGGTTTATGAGTCTTTCTTATAAATAACCTGGAAACAGATGCACATTCTTCAAAATTAGGATTTCAGGCTGAAACTTATAGCATGAAAGTAATTCAGCATTAGCTCAAACCATTAAATTTCAGAAGGGGCGGTCAGGACCGGTCGGGTCCAGGGGTAGCTGGTCGGGTATTTTGTGTTGGCATTCCGATCCGGTCCAGTCCAAAATGTTTGGACCAGTCCGGTCCAGTCCGCACCTCTTTTGTTTGCATTCCTATCATGCATAAAAAATTGTTATCACCAAGATCTTGACTAGTTTACACATAGACACGCGTACCTTGTTTTTATGTTGCTTAGTACTGCTGTTACTTCAGAGACGCTTTAAATTACAGGGCGGCTTGAAGACCAGTGATGAGATGTGCCTTGCTTTTGTCTACTACTACCCAGCAATCAAGATATCGGTCTGTTCTAGCGTGCCGTTACCTTCTCAAACTCTCACCTACATCAACGCCCAGACGTGAGTTTATTATTTACCTATTGTCAGACCAACATTTATTTACACATTAACCAGCAGTCAAAAAGTAAACTCCTCCCAGCATGGCTCTCACTGCTCGTGATTCCTAATGTTGTTGTCACCTTTGCTGCATATGTGCACGAACCAGTGTCACTGTACATAGCGCCATCTATCGCTAAAATGTACTAATCTCACTACATTAGTGCGCAGACATAGGCCAGTGACGCCACCCGCATATTTAATACCATTGCCTTCGTCAGAAGTGTATAGGTGTACTTTCATTTCCGCATGTGATTTTAATTGTTCATAAAATAACTCGCGCAATCATGAACGAAATCCAACGAGATTTCCAGGGCACCTCGGGAATGGGTCAATGAAGAATCGAATATAGATTATGTTGTTTGTCTAGGTCAGGAGAGCATCCTCAATATATATACCTTGATAGAGACATGATGATGATGATACAGCCATTAACAAGGATGACGTTAAGTGGAGTTAGAAAAGAACAGTATTTTACCCCCAAACACTGTGGAGCTCATTGAGCCAAGCGGCGTGTTAAGTTTCTATTTGCTGCAATGCAACCCACTTGAACAGGGATCGCCCGAAACAACTAACGCCGGCCACAAACTAGGGAATTTCATTCGGAACTCCTCGGCCGAATCTGTTGGCTTCTAGCCTCGGATGTACTTAGTTTCGAATGTAGGGAATTTGTCTAATTTCAACATCCAAATCAATTCATTTATTTTTTTTGCATGTACTTGACCAAGCCCTCCGTGAGCTATCACTTTTGTAAATTTCTGCTGTGGCTTTATAAAACATTATTGAGAAATTCATGGCTCTTCTAGTTGCAGTTTGGTGACTAGCTATGGACATTGATTTCTGTTACAGATCAAACATTGTTCGTAATTGACATTGGTTTCTGTTACAGATCATATGTTATGGGACAGTTGCGTGACCTGCTATATGGACATAGCATGCTGTTACAGATCATTCATAGGGGACATTTTCGTGACCTGCTATGGATATTGCTTTCTGTTAAAAATATACGTTGTGTGACAGTTTCCTCAACTCTGTGGACATTGCTTTCTGTTACAGATCATACGTTGGGAGACAGGTTCGTGTCAGCTCGGGGCCTCACTCTGGCAAAACTATGTTCCAAGTAGTGGAAGAGAGTGACTGGACGTCCAAGGACACGCGAGACGCTTTCCAAAAAGCTATTACAGGAGGTCAGGTCTTGGCTTTCTGCCAAGTGTCAAAAAAAGTACATTACCAGGTACTTATATTATTATGATTATCATACAATCCTCCACACCTGGTTTCAGTTGTTTGTAGATGAATAACAACAATAAATTAATCGGGCATTTATATTTACTGGCAGTGTGGTCCCCACATATTCTACTGACATTTAGGACTAGTTCGTGTAACATTATTATCCCAAGATAACAATAAATCTGTGATAACAACATTTTTTTATACATACATATATAGGTAAATCATATCTATATTTTCAGATCAACAACAAACCAGTTCAAATACCTGAAATAACAATTCCGTTTGTCCCTCCCGAAGTGTGCCCTTCGCCTATAGACTCAGCAACCGGACGTTCACTCCCTCTGGTGGCCATGCTGACAACTTTACTTGCAAGTATCCTGTGAGATCATTTCAAGCCCCAATGTTAAATGAAGAAAATGGGGTCCACACGCAGCTTTGCATGATCAGCGGATCAATGTGCAGCATACCATATGATTGTAAATTGCGTGAAGATACTAACAAAGGAAAATACAATGCAGAAAAAAACATTTGGCGGATTAAGCAAACATGAACTATTTATACGTATTTTCGCAAATATACAGATTTGTCAGAACTGTTTCATGAATGGATGACAGAGCCATAATAAAGAGGTAGAGCCGTTATCAATTTAGTTATTTGTGATTGGCATAAAAAGCTCCATTGCAGGGGCGGATCCAGGATTTAGGAAAAGGGGGGGTCCAACCCAGGAGGACAAATGAAAACCCTAAAAAATGGTCCTCAGGTCTGAAAAAAGGGGGGGGGGGGTCCAGGCGGCAAAGTTTTGTCTGAAGCCCTTAAAAAAACGTTGTTTCTGATGAAATACGGGAGGGGGTCCGGACCCCCTGGACCCCCCCCCCCCCCTTGGATCCGCTTCTGCATTGTTTAATGGGTACATATGTTAGGGTACCCCCAGAATACACTGCAAGTGTGAGGGACGTGTTATCAACCTGTGGTCTGTCCAGGACTGTGGAAATGCAGTGCCCGATCCAGAATCCCTATATTACCTATAACTTTATAGTAAACCTAAAATGATATTTTAATATGTTTAGAGCTTTGTAGAAAAATGATGAATCTATTTTCAAGGTTTGCACGTGGGTGCAACCTCGATCAACCCCCCTTCCCCGGATCCGTCCCCAGTTTGAGACTGATGGAGTGCGGGTTGGGGTCCGGCGTCCTCGGTCATATTATTTCATTACAACTCGAACCAGAAATGTTCTTACCCGTGCTGCGTTTGCCCGTGCTACCAAAATTTGGTGGTGAATCGTTATATATTAGGTCATACGAGAGGGGCGGCTGAGGCGGTCCGCCCCAGGCATTTTGGGGAATTTGTATACAGTATTGAGATGTATAGCATGAGGACTTCACCCGAAAGGTTCAAATTCATTTGTACAAATTTGGCTGTTCCTTCAGGTTGGATTTGTGGTTGGTTGAGTTTCCTTAACTATTAAAAATTCCATCCTCATATAATTAACGTGTCTCTAATCCGATATAGAGGGCTTATCTTACCTCACTCCATTAGATGTTTTACATGCATAATTGATTAAACAAGTGAACCAATATAATGACTAGCATATGCATATGCTTTTTAAGCAAGTTTCGAACAATAAAAAAATCTCTGGTCTTGCAATGTCAGAGCTTCATCGGGATTCTGATCAATCCTATAAAAGCATGTATATACATATCAAGGCAGAAATTACTAGGTGGCTATTAACTAGGCAGAAACACTACTTGAACACTAATTAATGTGCCTCGATTGGGAGGGTGTGGGAGCAGTGGGGGTACTCATTGTGGGAAATTTTTAAAATAAAGTAAAAATCAATTCAGTTTCCTTGTTATTTTTTAAGGATATCTATCCCTGCATGGATTCACCAAGATACCATCATGTTTAAAATAGCTAAATTTTAAAAGACCTAAATCGTATTTTACACACACCAAAATGCTTCTAGCGTATTTTCCAATTAATAATTAATGTTCATAGAAAAGTCAGGTAAAATACAAAGTCTTACACTTTTCTGGACATCGGAACGGAAGGACTACTTGAATGCATGGCTACTTCATGCATATGTGTATTTACCATTGGTAAATAAATCTGGTGTTAATATGACTTGACCATTTATTTAAAGTGAATAACCCTAATCTTTCACCCATACCTGTGTATGAGGTATTTTATCTTTAAGGTACCAGATGTGATTTTAATGAAATTATCTCTACTATAAACGTCCATGCAGGGTGGCGGAGGAGGAGGCCCCCTGGCCGCTATTCCACATGTTCAATATATGGCCTACATGTCAAGTATCAGTACTACTTCTATATTTCAAAACAAAAATTTAAAAAATATATTTCTGTACAGTTATATTGTAAATTGTTCAGCTGATCCACTAAGAGCCTGGAGCCGGTTTATCGCCACACAAATGCGACTGGCTTGGACAAAAACGGCTGACTTTAGTAGTAAGCAGAGTTTCGTGGCTTGACTCGGCTTGCAAAATGTCGACTGGCTTAAACCTGCCTGAAAGCTTATTCATTTGACGAATTTAAAAAATACACGTTTTATTTTAATAAGTAATTTATATTACGTTTGCATATTGTATTTATTCTACATTTAACTAGTTTGTGATTAAATATCGAGTGTAGTTAATCCTTGTGGTTTCATAAGCCAACACGTTCATATACTTAAACGATCACACCGTTTCCTGTCAGCGACCAGAAAGAAAAAGTTACAAAACCTGAACATTTGTTTCGGGCATTTTTAATAGTAAACGATCTATCTTTTTGTATTGATTTATCTCAGGCCAAACTGAGCTGCACAAAATCGGCTCACTTCGGCTAAATGAAATATTAGCGGCGCCCCTTCATTAACTCTGGTTGGCTCGACTTGGGGGCTGGCGGCGGTGCCGGTCTCTAGATTAACTGTACCTACCGCTAGTTATTATCCACCGGTATTTGTAAAACAGTTTCAATGAACAAAAAGGAAATGTCGTCTTAGTAGGTACAATTTATTGGACTTTAATAGGGTACTTGAATGATAACTGCATGAATAATCATAGGTTCTGGTAGAAGTGCAGAAACAAATCTCTTATTCTAAAAGGAAATTGCGTTAAGCACAAAAGAAATAATTTGAAATGCTGTCTTGAATTAAAGTTTTAATTTTTACTTTTAGGATAACACAATTAATTTTTTTTATAATTTATCCAAATATTTCACTTTTTATAAAAATATCAAATGCTTTGCACAAAAACCTTCCGCTGCACAACCATCAGGTGTATATATAACCGATAACAAAGAGGTGAAAATATAAGTTACAAGATGTTTGCTTCAGAATTCAATCATATGTTACCAAATTAGGCATTACCATGGCTAGTTTTATGTTAAACACACATGATGGGTCTTCCCAGTACAGATTTTTAATACATCTTTCACTGCCAATCCGCCTTATCCTTATCAGTCAATGGTTAAAGTGATAGAACTACCGCCCTAGTAATAATTTCTCCTTGATTATTGTGACGAAGCAACTCAATGCAAGTTATTTGAATATTTGTCTTTTCATATGTACATATAAATGGCTCTTCATAGTATTTGGATGTCATAGTTTCCATCTTTTTATATCTTGTAATATTTAAGCGTTCTTTATGAAAACTGCATAACTAAATGGATAAAACCAAATAATACCAGTACACTTCAATGATTCCTTAATTTACGCTTGTATAAGATCATCTCACCAAGGGTTTCCTGCTGGTGTAACATAGAACATGAGCTGTGACTTCACAATATGGGTGAAGAGAATGTTGTCAGGCCGGAGGTGGTTGAGAACCAGGATGACCAGGCTGGGGAAGATGAGAACCATGGTGAACCAGGAGGGACAATTTTTTAATGAGCCATCGGGCCCCTGCCACCTCATCAGAGGTCCAACATCATTATTCAATATTCTGCCAGCAGATGTCTGCACTTATTGCATTAGTGCGGGCTTCATTCACCACAGTACAGGACCCGCAGTCTGTCCTAGCGAGGCCCCATACCCTGTCACACCAAAAGCACCAAACCATGTCACACCGAGCACCCCTTACCCTGTCACGCCGGGGGTCCCGTATCTTGTCACACCGAGCGCCCCTTACCCTGTCACAACAACGGACCCTCACACTGTCACGCCAAGGGACCCTTCCCATATCACACCGATGGTTCCATAAACCTGTCACACCAAAGATCCCATTGCCTGTCACACCAAAGGTCCCATAGCCTGTCACACCAAAGGTCCCATAGCCTGTTACACAAAGGTACCATGGCCAGTCACACCGAAGGTCCCAGTGCCTGTCACGCCGAGGGCCCCATGGCCTGTCGCAGAGGACTATGTAAGACAGAGGGTCTCATATCCTGTCAAACCGAGGGATCTATCGCCTTAACTGCATGTTTGTGCAGATTTTATAAATATTTTTAAATAATTCTTTGACATATTTGTAATATATTACCAGTAATATTGTATTGTCAATATACACATCGTGATAGAAATATCCTTGTATTACAGAATATTATAAATATTAAAGACTGATAAAAAAAGACATCTGCGTATGAAAGAATGTTCTTAGTTTCTTATCAAATTAAAACTCCTGTTCACTTGCTGCCTTCGGGGGTACGATGGTTTCTGTTGTATTCTGGGGACCATCTTTCGCACTGACAATGTCGTTATGAATGGCATTTTTGTCACGTGATTTTGTACGTCTTCTCTGGTATAGCCTGGTGATTGTAAGGGTAAAACATAAGACGGCGGCAATGAAGTAGCCGGCACCTGCAATATACAAATATGTTCAAATTTTAACAAAATTTAAAATAAATGTAATCAAAATAAATATTGCACGTGAAGCGAAGTGTAATAACTGAAGAACTACAGAATCTGAAGCACGTTCACATAAAAAAATTGAGCTGAACTGAACCAGTCGAGGGGACTGAACAGTGTTTAATCTAGGAGATACCAGATCCTATCCCTAAGCAACACGGTGGAGATTCCTGGAAGTCAGTCCATAAGGTGGATCTGTTAGCTCTGCATCCTTCTGCGATGACAATTCTATAGCACCATTCAACCTAAGATTAAAACATTGACTCTGTGTAAATGATAGTGAATGATAGGCTGTATCATGTTTTCTCTATTTGTCAGGGGTCTCAATGAGTGCATGAATACATTTATACTACAACCACTGGACTACTGAGTGCATCCGGTTGTTGCTGCTGTCCTCCTTTCGAAGACGATCCGAGCGCACGAACCCTGCCGACTTCAGTTGTGAGCGCTCAAGCGCCGGGGAATTATCTTTATCAGACACCTGCCATTTAACAAGCACATCGTATGGAGCGAGTTCAGCCGCCTCGTGTTGACTTCGCAGTCAACAACACTACCGTACGTAGACCATTGAGCTTCATCTGAAGACCAAAACCTAGCTTACACGTTACGGATTTGGGATACGATATATGATATGAAGCAGGATAGACACGAAATCAAAGTTCTTGGCATCCTATCCCAAAGTGTTTGATGAAACGCAATACGATCTCAGGTGCGTGTCATGTCGTATTTTCTTTTCGAGCTCCTATCGTATCGTGTCCAAATGTCATAACATGCTCGCTTGTCTGATGTGGCTTAGTCCTTTTCCTTGTTGTACCCTTTTACTTCCTACTCGTTGCGCGATATGTAGATCCAACTGCTATATAGGTAGCCATGTTGTTGATCAGAATTTTATCTAAGTATCCCATTCACACAAATTTCGTAGAATGTACAGGTAAATCTGATTCGAGGTCTTTACGATACAACGTTGCGTGTTGTCGTATGTGTTCGAGCTCCTATCGCACCGTATCCATTTATTGTAATGGGCTAGGCTTAATTCTTCCTCTTTCTCGCGCAGTCTCGAAGTCTGTCCAAAGTTCAACTGGCCACTTATTCATCGATGTTGACTGCTGCCAAGGTGGACAAACTGCTTCAGCAAGTAGCTGGCGGTTGGCCTGGTAATATATGTGGGTAGTTACAGGACTGATAGCTTTTGTCATAATTTTATAGTCTGTATTCAATAGAGATATTAGACGCCAGTTTTTAACTTTTGTACGGTCTTTAATCTTTTTTTCAACAAGTGTGATTACAGCTTGTCTCTGAGATGGAGTTAAAAAGCCATTATCCAAAGAAAAATTGAAACTATTAACTGTTATTTGACCCAACTTATTCCAAAACTTTTTTTTTATAAATTCTGATATGAGGCCATCATTTCCTGGGGATTTATTTGGTTTAAATGTATTCAAAGATTTAAAACTTCTTCAGCAGTCAGATATCCTTCACATTTGTTTTGCTTTTCAATGGTTAATTTTGGAATGTTATTATTATTTAAAATAAATATTATTTTTAAAGTCTGTTTGAATGTTTGTTTGAGAAGAATATAATTTATGGTAGAATCTTTTCTGCTCATTTAATATATTTTGTGTACCTATTATTAGTTTTCCGTTATCATCTACTTATTTTTATATGCTTTTTGGTCCATTTCTTTTTTTTCTAAATTATGAAAAATACTTCGTGCTCTTTTCACCTTTTTCTTTCCATCTTAATTTTCCTCTTGTTATTATTCCCTCCACTTTACTTTCATAAAGATCATGTAGTTCTTGTTGAAGCTTTTCATTTTTAGTCTTTTTCCTGTTGAATATCATCTAGAGCCTCTATTTCTCCAATAAGACACATTTCTCTCTTCTTGAACACCTTTTTTTTTACTTTTTGCAAATCACCATGGTGCTAACTGTAATTCCGCATTGTTGAAAGCTATGAAGTCCATGTTTTCCTTCATGACAGGCTTTCCAGCATCCATTCGACAGTCACTATCCAATATAAAGTCACGGAGTGTGGATTTCGATTTAACCTGAATACCTTTCATTCATTCGGGTATCTGATACTAACTATATCACGAAAAAGCATCTGTCACCGTACTTGACTATACCAAGCTGACGACAGTGACCGGCATCGCCTTGCACCTCTGTTTGACGACGTATGAAACAAGGAATGGCTTTGAGTTCTCTCGAACGTCCAGCATTAAGGTCTGATTATTGTCAACCTACCATGGCTCGATTAAGCTTTAAAACACACTTTAAATAAATTTTCAAATTTAAATTAAATTTAGAGCCAACTTTTCATTTTTACATAAAAAACGGGATACACGTTGCTTCTGGCAATAAGACCGCGTTCAACGATAAGATTTTCTTAAAATACATACAAATATATTATTGTATATATATCTTCCATCTTTCTATTTTAATTTTAATTAAAAAATGACAAATTGACCAATGGTACGTTGAACAAATTGCCTGTAACTGTTTTTTTTTAAAAAGATATATATTAAAAAACATTTTGTACAAAATCTATGTACAAAATTGGAAAGCTGTATTCGTGATGGTTGGCGAGAAATAAAGCCTCTAAAAATAGTGTAATTGACTGAACAACTATTTTGAGAACATGGCCAAAATATGTTTGGCTAACTAAAATGAGAATGAAAATGACAGTTGTATAACATTAATCCATTTTATTATCTGATTTAGTTCTCTCAATCTTCAATCACTGAAAGTGATTTTAATACCCTCTGTCAAGTCTGTAATGTAAGAGTTCCAACTCTGAAGTGGGCAGAGCTTACGATCCCAACATTAATTAAGGATTTATACAGAAAGCCAACCTTATCAAAGTAAGCAGTGCTCAACCTCTAATGTAAAACAATCTTCAGTCCATTTGACAGCCAATCAGCAACTGAAGAACGCATTAATCCTCTTTTGACATACATGCGAGTTAGTCTACACCCCACATAGAAAAGTCAAGTTTAATGTTGCTTTTTCTTAATGATGAACTGTATTGTCAATAACACACTTTTGTGACACGGTGGGTATAACAATGATCTTGCAATTCACATATTTACAGAAAATTGAACAGGCAAAGTTACCAGTAAGCTATTTTTTATCATGATCATCTAGGACACTTGTCCGAAGACAGTGTCAAAGGCCTCTGCCAGATTCACTAGGGCGGTGTTGAGACTGCTGCCCTGACACTTCGCTTGTAGGTGGCGCACGGGGAACATTGGGTCTTCTGCACTCCGGCCCTGTCTGAGCAGAGCAGAAGAAGTTTACGCTTGTCGAGCAGCTACAGGTAGCTGTGGTCAAGACCTCAGCCCTGCGCGCTCCTTAAGCATGTTCTCTGAGCCAACAGACGCGATGCCACACCAAGCCAAGCAGAGAGCCGCGAGAGACCGCCACCGTACATCCCGAACCGATGACCTTATAGGAAAGCTACAGCATCCACAGCCGCAAAGGCAGAAGCAACCCACATTCCCTCTACCGATCTCAGCAGCGGAGACCCAGCTGTGCCATTCTAGAGCCGAACCCAATCTTGTCAAGGACAGTGTTTCGAGACGGAAAGCCATTTTATAGTTGCAGTTTCGGCCATTTAGACCGTTTTAGCAGTTTTTTTTCGTCATCAGCCAGGCCCTGTCTGTATCCACACTGACTCTGGCTCTAGGCTCAGAAGTCTTATAATACACAAGATGATGATTCGGGAAGTTCAATAGAAAAACTTGTTTAAAGTGTAGCAAACACTTTAAAATGAGGATCGCGCGTCTTGCGGACAGTCATGCAGGGAAACGAACAACGTAGATCCCTTACAGTTGAGGACAGCAATCTAAACTTTGGATATGGCCCGCTCTGAGAACAGTCTCTTGATCTCTGCTTCGATGGGGGTTTTGCATCTTTTGTGATTTGAGCCAACGGCTTTTTTATTGGTCGATGGTAGAATCTGGCGATGATATTCCGTTGAACACCATTCATTTTTTTGCCTGTCCGATGTGCAATTTCAATGGTCTTTAGAATATCGTCCATGTGATGGTTAAGCAGATCTTGGTTAATTTGGATACAATTGTTGCCCTTTTGTTCGGAAACTCCAAGCAGCCTAATGTTATACTCTCGGCTATAACGTTCAAAGTCTAAGAGTTTTGTTTAAATACTAGCAAATTATCCCCTGTTGCGCGTTTGTCTGCTTTCAGTTTATTGATTTCGTCTTTTAATGCTTAGTTTTCTTTCTCTCTTGCGTCTGTTCTCGAATTTTGCATGTATGTTTGTATAAAATCAAGGCTTCCAATAACACAATTAATTTTCTCCTCCAAGTTGGTGTATTTATTGTTGATAGTGGAAACCTAACTTTTAGTGTTTTCCTTGTCCTCTGCAAGTGATTTCTTAAAGTGCTGAAAAGCAGACATCAAGTTTTTCTCTAACTGCCCACATCTAGCATCTACCATCGCTAACATAGGTCACTTGCCTACATTGTGGGCGTCCATGTTCAACCGGATTGATCTCTGAAACTGTGTGCTCACATTTCATGTGCCTAAATGGATGTCATGTTTGTGGAAACCGCCCGGGAGGGGTTCCCGTCGGGGTAGGGAGAAGCATTCAGTGTTTTAGATTCTGTTTTTGGTCTCTTTTCCGGAGGAGGGCGGCTTCGTCACTTAGGTGGCTGCTGAATTCCAAGAATACATTATAATATGGTCTCCATTTGAAAAACAATGTCAAAGATATTGCCACTAACTTCTCACTCCTTTTATATGGACGATCGTAGATATCACGTCCAAAATGATTTACAATCAAGAGACAAAAAGAAGGCAACTCCACGACAACCACAAAACACTGTTAACATAATTATTACTAGTCCAGGTATTGACCACATATATAGGATATTAAATGTGTTTAGTATAAAGAATATGCAGCAAGGGAAAAACGGATCGGCCCTTTTTATCCTGCTGATATTAACCTAAACAAATTGGTCCTTACCTGACATAAGCAGAGAAGAGGTGTATGATCCAGTTTTGTCGTACAACAGACCTGAAATGGCAGACCAATCTTTAAAATAAATCAAGACGATTGCAAAACTATTGTGGTAAATAGCAGACAAATAATGTTATTTTGAGCTTATACACCATTATTCCTCTAAAGCTTCTGTTTTAACATACCCGCCTTCAGCATTATTCCAATAGCTATGCTTTACCGTCCTTTCATTATCGCCCACCTGTTGCTATCATTCCGTTAAGTGTTTGTGTATTAACCCTCCTATCACCAACCCAATTTCATTTTTATATTTAGTACCTCTGTATGACGGTTTCCTGGAATTTTATCACCCGACCAACATTATTGAATCAAGAATCAATAATTTGCACTGCAGGTCGAAACTATTAACGTCCATATTACCTGCCAATGGAGGCCCCGCAGTGGCTCCTATCCCGTAGAAAAACGCCATCATCCCCAAAGCAGAGCTGAGTCGGTCGTCACCTACAACCAGTTGGATATTCGAGCCCCACAACGCATCAAACCATCCATCACTGATACCAAATATGGCTAAAAACATAAAGAACCAGTCCTTGGAAGATGGTATGATTGTTCCTAGGATTACAACTACTCCAGTCGTGACGATACCCACACTCCATATAAGAAGCGAAGATGAAGAGAATTTTGAAGCAATTAGCCCCGCTATGGGCCGGGTTATTAGCTGTACCGCTGCAATTATTGTCAGGGTGAATGATGATTCCCAAATACTCAGGCCTCTGGTGATTCCGATGGCGGCCACATGAGCAAGTATAACGGTTTTACCAGTCGCTCTGAAAGCTGAAATCATTAGTAGCACTATAAATGAAGGCATTTTAAATATATCCCAGTAGAAATAAGAATTACTCTCCTCCTTGGTGTTGGCGACAGACGATTTACTGTAAATCTGAGTAGAACCAAAAAACGTCAGTTGTGACTGGGTCAGATCTAAATCTGATGCACCATGACCTTCCTTTTTTAATATTCTTTTTATCAAAGACTGGCTGCCTTTAACGCCTCTACCTTTGGAACAAATGGAATCGTTATCTATGTTTATAGAATTTTGAACGCCTTCAGTTTTCTTCAGTTGTTCGTCAGTTTCCTCTAGTACTTCTGGACTTTGGTCCTCTGTGAAGCAGGCTATCGGCAGGATATTCAAATTGATACCACCAAGCAGCAGAAGAGCTCCACGCCAAGTGTACGCATGCGCCAACACGTTGAACAGCAATGGCATAATAAATAGGCCCAAAGCCAAGCTTGTTGATGCAATGGAGTATGCAAAGCTCCGATACCGTTTAAATCGTTGTCCAACACTGACGAGAAATGCAATCGTGCCCAAGGCCTGGCCAAGACCTGTGGAAATTTAATTTAAAATATTCAATGTGTTAAAATGTATCAACAAAGCTTTCAATAAGAGAAAGGAATGAGTTTTAAATTTCCAGTTTCACTTGTTTAAACAGACATATTTGGCTCATAAAATATTATTAAGCCTAAAGCCCTGACTTATTTCTCACCTCCTTGTTACCTTCTCCAAGGGTTGGTCATTGTACCTTGCTATGCTTTGCAATCACACAATATTTTTAAAATCTTTCAAAGAAAATGGTAGGTCTCAATCGAAAACCAATAATAAAACCAGGAGACTATTACTCACATGTTTTGTGTAGTTGTCCTAATTTATCAACTCTTTACACACAAAGTAGAGCCCCCACGTATTTGCATTTTACAGGTAGTTTTGAGGAGAATGACATTCAGTCTTCGGAAGACTAATGGACCTCGAGGAGGTGCTCATTGAACAAGGGGAGACTTTCGCTAAATGAAGCTTCACAGAGGAAGCATCTCGACAGGGCGGGCAAAGAAAGCCATAGCCTTGGTTCTTCCATGACCGAATGTATCTTCATAAAAAGTTTATAATTGTTTAATGCTTCTCTCATGATTGTGAAATTGTTGACTCTGATCGTTGTTTAAAAGGAAAGTAAAGCTGATTGACTGTATTGAAGTTGTTTGCAAAGTCACGGTAATCTGGCTTTTGTTGGTGAGTGAAATAGTTGAATCTGTTCAGGTAAACTGATATTATCTGCGCTTTATTTTCTCAGCTTCCCTAGAAGGTGTTTTTTATCACTGTCAAAGAATATTTCTCTGGCAGTCAAAAGCCATCTCATAGTCTAAAAATCTGTCAGTCCAGAACCATATCAGAGTCCGATCTTCACTGGCATGCAGTCCAGAGCCATATTATATTCTAAACCTGTCGGTCAGTCCAGGACCTGATCAGTGTCTAAATCTCAATCTTGTTGTTACATGCAGCATCAACATTGATGCTTGCTAAATATCATCCTTATCTCTCAGCCAAATCTCTAAGGCAATAAAGAATCTTCCAAGTAGCTAAACTTCCTATCTAATATAGAACAAAAGCTAAATCTTTCGGCCAATTAAGAGCTATTTGTTTCTCTCTCTCGATCGGAGGGGACGATTTCTTCTGTATTCTATCCTTACTATTGACATAATTCTGCAGGCAGGTTGAGGTGAAGATATTACTTGACAAATAAAGGGAACTACTCGGCTCCTAAAGTAAGGGAACAAACCAACAACCTAAGCGAAAGGATCTGCAGAGATTAGTGATCAGGGATCAGGGGCTACTTAACTAACGCCTAACGCCACCAACTGGGTTACACAACCTGCGAAAGATCTTATCTATAGGTGCATTATAGCTCAGTTTGCAATGTAAAATCTTCTTCTAATAAGGATGACTTCGGGTATGTTCCTATCAGTTATAAGTGACTTTTTTATTCCTACAGTAATAGAACACGTGCAGGTCAGATCCTCTTTAAGGATGATATTAAGCAAGCATCACTGTCTATGTCTTTAGTGACGTCGAGAGACCAATGATGCTTAAAATGGGACCAAAGTGGTCTGCTTTGAATGTCAGTTAGGTAGAGGAGTATTCAGCTTATACGGAATCAATGCTAGCGTCCAAAATATCAGAAACTATCTCGGTTACATTAATTTCAAAGATTAGGAGAAAAGGAAAAGAAGTACATTGGCGGACTATGGAACAAGGGGAGACACAAAATAAATATAAGAGGAAATGTTGAGTTTCCTACACATAATGTTACCATGGTTAGTAAGGCTGGGGGTATCACTAATAAATTTCGCATAGCAATATATTGCGAAAAGTGGTAGCGTATTGCCTTACGTATTTCGATATTTTCCTTGCATAATATTTCATAACATTGCTATATTATATATGAATATATAACATAAAAAATTAATATTATTATTAATAATTCTTTATCATGTTTTATATAATGACAATAAAAGTTTATGCAGATAAGTTTATTTCAAACACATAATATGACAATATTACTTATGGATGTACTAATTAAAGTACTTTCTTTCAAGTTTTCTTTAGGCCTCACATGCATGTGCAATTACCTTACAATAAGAGAATTCTGGACTGTAGTTAAGCACAGGTATAGGTGATAAGAGGAATAGTTGGTGTGTACCGTCAAAGCCGTGTACCACATCGAAAGGCTGCCGTTCTTAAACGTTCTTAATAATACTGTTAACTTGACATTTTATCCTCCTGTTTTAACCGTAAGATGTGAGAATTTTTATGAATAACAACTTATTAGGATCTTGTTAAGCACTTCTTTTTTTGTATGGAAATATTTCTCGTATATCAAAAAGTCATCCAGCACACGTGCAAAGGTTCTGGGACTGACCTATGATCTGTGGTATATCAGGCCTACTTGAACATTTCCTATTAACCCCTGTAAAGACACGGTGGCGGCTTTCACTGAAAGCCTGTCATTAATTCCGACCAAATTATATACAGATGTTTAAATTTGTAACTGAAACCCTGTAGTTACTAAGAAAAATCAGTTTTAGACACGTATAACAAAATGAAAAATATCGATATTTGAAAACTGTATCGTGATACGCTATATGTGATTCACCGTATCGCGATATATCGATATATAGATAATATCGCGTACACCTAATTTTTAGACCCTGGTCATTGTATCGTCTACAACATCTCACCATAACAACAAACCTGACCCAATATGGATTATAAGAAGATCCAAGGTGCAAGTTATGTATAGTGAGAGAGATAAACCCAGACTCAGACTGTGTGCATAAGGACACTGGCCACAGGGTGATAGTAACACTGGGGAAACACCATAATGTAATTGTTGGAATGACAGGGACCCAGCCGGAAAGAAATATGAATATTCAAAGTTTGTAGACAACGGTATAACAATTGATGAAAAATATTACAATATATTATCATGTTACAATATACGCATAAACTATTTATATATGAAGCTCACCTGCCAGTACACCGTAAAATGGGATGAGAAAAGCAATGGTTTTCGCCATGCAACAGACGCATAGCCCCGCACTGGTCAAAATGGCGCATCCTATCAACGTTCTCTGACAGCCAAATCGGTTAACCGAGACTGAAGCAACTATGCCTAGGAAAACAGTGAAAACGGAAAAAAGTCGATTAACTGACAATAAACCCCCTTGACCCCCCCCCCCCCCCGATCCGCTTCTGAAGCTCATTACCTCTACTTTAAATTTCTGTATTCTATAGCAGTGCAAACTAAGTAGCTTATTGTCTATAATAGGGCTCTAAAATCGGAAAACAAAACTTTCATTTTGACAAAAATATGGTCAAAGGAAACGGGGTTAGGTAAACAAAAATGACAATAGATTAGCTTTTGCTGTTTCTATCTTTTGTACATAGACCAAGGAACTATTGGTGTCTGATACACAAGTAGCATTTTTCAAATCGAATTGGTCATATGGTATATTGGCGTCATGTGGCCTTGATGTATATTTTATGTAAACCTGAAATGAAATTAAATACAAAACATACTTTCTGTGCTTTCATTTGCCGCATTGAATGTGAAGATAGAACCGGCGGGAGCTGTTTCCCTTACCCATTTCCATTTAATACATCTTTGTCAAAATGACATTCTTTTCACTCTTTCATGCAAATCAGATTGCATATTTACCATGGACCTCGTCGACAAAACGTGAAACATCCATCTGACGCTGCACTGAAGGCTGAACAAAGTCACGTGAAAGTTCTTACCGCAAAACTGTACAATGCCAAAGCTCACTGCTATTGGCAAAGATGTATAACTCCTGGATTCTCCGAAAACATCCAGCAAATGAGTATAGAGGACACTCCCTGTTGTATGTGTACCATAGTTGATGCACATCCCGATGCACAGAACCGCCAACGTCAGCCAGGCCCGTGCCGAGTCCTGCTCGATACTTGTAGCCATCTGTAAAACCATAAAAAAACGGTATAAACAGTGGAACAACAATATAAGGTTACAACACTAATATGTAATTAGAAACCAACATCTGTAAAACCATAGCAAAGGATGTAAACAGTGGAACAACAATATAAATATACAGCACTAATATTTCATGAGAAACCAACATCTGTAAAACCATAAAAAAAGGTGTAAACAGTGGAACAACAGTATTAAATTACAGCACCAATATGTAATGAGAAACCAACATCTGTAAAACCATATGAAAAATATATAGATTCTTAAAAGGCTTTCTTCTTTATTTCAATTTCTTATATCAAATCAAAATATTTAAAATACATTATAACATGTACATTTAAGGTTAAAAAATACCAAAGCTTCTTTTTTATAACCAAATATAGTACTATTTTCTTCATTTGTCCTGCCAAATTAGAAGATCAATACATAGAGGCCACATACAAAAGCCAATCATAATTATTGCGACTTCCTATCCAACGGGAACATTCGTACAGCCCAAACTGCTATTTGATACATTGACAAGAACATTTCTTCAGTTTTTTTTTTTTTTGTTTTGGTTTGGTTGAAGTAAAGTTTAAATTCTAGCATGGATCATGGAAGAGTATGCAATATCTACATGTACTCATTGCCCTTTATGCATTGAAACTGGGTTCACTGCATAACTACGTAATTTCCGACCAAATCCACACACAAATCTCGTAATGGAAAATACTCAAAGCAAAGTTTTCATTGTCACCTGTGCACCAGATAAAAGCATAATTATCAAATATAAACTATTCATGTGTACCGCCTATATATACCTTCATCGAGTGTTTGCAGGAAAGTTTTCGTGTGTTACATCGACCTATACGCGGGCACGGGAGGTCGTACATATTGTTACGGAACCTAATATCAACATATCACGTAGTCATGACGACCATAAAATTCGTAATGGAGATAAAAAAATCACATTCTGTAACGAGGTCGGGATCTTCAAGAAATGTCTCAGGTTTGAAATCTGCCATGTTAAGATATTAAAACAATAACAAGTAACCACTGAGATAAATCCTGTAAACAATGTATTTTAAACAATATGTAATCTTGTAAACAATGTATTGTAAACAATGTGTCTATGGCAAGGCCTAATAAATTTTCAAAACTATTAAGCCTCTCAGACGAGCCCACAATAATGTGTTATGGAACCTAATATCAACAGATCACGTATGCGTGACGTACATAAATTTCGTAATGGAGATAAAAAAAAATCAGATTCTGTAACACTAGGCAGCGTGAAATGTCTAGGGGAATGGATAAAGAAGTACGAGTTTTTTGTTAACAAATAATAATTATTTATTCTTTAAACAATCCTTACATTACAATACACTAAATCAATACAATTACACAGAATAACAACAGTACAACAGTAAAAAAATACTATCAATATAAAGTATATAAATAAAGTGTACAGTACCTGGATACCACCACGGCCACACCACAACAAGTCCTTTATAACGTACAACCCAGATGAACAGTTCACATAAATCTTCTCAGAGAATAACAGTCCATTTCATTCACAAAATCAATCCGTTGTAATCCAAAAGTGAAGTTCTGATAGTGTTCTGAAGTTCTGTCAGCGGAACTTGCCAGAATCCTTTTAGCAAGTTAAACTTGGAGACATTTCTGGAGCTACCGACTCTATCAATACAATCATCAATCCTCGGAATCGGGAACGTGTCAGTCTTGGTGACAGAGTTCAGTTTTCGATAATCTGTGCACATACGGTAACTTCTTTCAGGTTTTGGCACAAGAATACATGGTTACAGTTACTGTTCTTAGGTTCAATAAAATCATTGTCCAGCAAATATTGAATCTCATCCTGTAGATACTTTTGATTTTCTGGATTCAGCCTATAAGGATGCTGCTTGACTGCGCTTGCCTCGCCAACATCGCCGTCATGGCACAATATGTAATTTCGCGTTTGAATGTCACTAAACAAATGTTCATAATTCCGCAGCAGGTTCTTGAGGACTTGTTGTTGTTGTACTGTAAAGTGTGACAGTTTGGCATCCAGGTTGTTAAGCACGTCTGAGTTTTTTAGTGGTACTGTTCCACACTGCATGTCTACATCACACTTACAATCAGTATCTACTTTAACTGGATCAGGGTCAGTTTTTACACAAATACAGCAGTAACATTATGTACAACATCTGATGTGCTTTTTCTGTCATAATATGGTTTCAACATGTTAACATGGCACAACTGTGTCTTCTTACGCCGATCTGGTTTCAACAGTATGTAATGTAAATCACTGACTTTCTTGTCAACAATGCATGGACCTAATACCTAGCTTGCAGAGGGTCTGCGAGGGATGAGTAGTAAGGCAAGGACCTTTTCCGGGGGCTCAAACGTCCTACTTACACTGTGCTTGTCATACTTTGTTTTCATTTTACTTTGTGCAGATTTTGGATTAGACTTTGCAATCTCACAAGCATTGTGTAGTTTAGTGCGAAAGTCTGAGACATGCTGTAACAAACTAAGAGAATCAAGATTTTCACACAAGAGTTTTTCTTTAGGCAGTTTTGATGGACCGCGAACTGAGTGTCCGAAAATCAGTTCAAAGGGACTGAAACCATAGGACTCTTGAAAGGATTCTCTGTCAGCAAACAGCAATAGGTGGATTCCTTCATCCCAGTCTTTCTGTGTGTCGTAGCAATAGGTCCTAATCATGTTTTTTAAACGCTCGAGGGCGCCCTGATTTTCAGAATGGTATGGCGAGAGCTGTACTGTTTTATACCTAGCTCAGGCATAACTTGCTGGAATAAACCAGACAAAAAATGAGACCCTTGGTCAGACTGGACAGATTTTGGTAATCCAAAAGTTGTAAAAAAAACTTGGTCAGAGCCTTTACAACACGTTTGGTATTAATATTGTGCAATGGTATTGTCTCAGGGACCTGGTAGATGCGCACATAATTGTCAGCAGGTATTCATGTCCAGATTTTGTTTTGGGCAGTAGTCCATCACAGTCAACAATAATCCTACTAAATGGTTCCTCGAAAGCAGGAATAGGCCTAAGTTGGGCTTTAGAAGGATTCTGATTGAGCTTGCCTACCATCTGGCATGTATAAGCAAGATTTACAATTTTGTACAACATCAGTCCTGAGGTTAGGTCAATTGAAGTGTGTACTATCTTTCTGATAAGTTTTATTTATGACAATGGCTGCACGACGTTGCAAGATGTGATGCGAACTGATGGCCAACTGTCGTGTGGTCGTATTACAAACACAACCAAGCGCACAACTCTCTAGATATCGCTAGCACACGCACGAGTTTTTACACGACGTCCAACCGTTTAAATGCGATTATTTAGTCAAGCGAACTCACGCGTCAAGTGCAATGTTGTACAACAGTAGAACTTCTGTCAGTGCGACCAAATAGGAGTGGGTGTATCGCATGCTAGCGTTTCTGGATTTTGAACATGTTCAAAAGTCTGACGCGATCAGTTACGACCACCCCATACAGGGCCTATGTGATCAAAGGTCTCGCAAGGGTACTTGCGAGCAAAACCCTTTCGCAAACCTCTCGCGGACTGATATTGAATGTGATCAAAACTTCCGCAAACTCACTAAAGGGTCGCAGGCTCTTGTAAATTTGTGCTTTTAAAAAAACTCTTGCAGCGGCGGAGAGCCTATAAATCTATAAATAGATCACGTATGCGTGATGAACACAAATTTTGTAATGGAGATAAAAAAAATCAGATTCTGTAATACTAGGCAGCGTGAAATGTCTATTGGAATGAATAAAGAAGTCGGTGGTTTTTTGTTAACAGATAACTTTAATTTATTCTTGAAACAACCCTAACAATACAATACACTAAATCAATACATTTATACAGTAAAACAGCGTTATAGCAACAAGTCAATATAATCACACAGAAAGATAATGGTACAGTACCTCGATACCAACACCGTCACAACAATAAGTCCTTTGAATGTAAACTCTCGGAGAATGACAGTCCAGTGGAAAGTTCTTGCAACAACACAGAAAGAAAACTGAAGTCCAAATGTATAAAATCCAGGAGAAAGTTCTTGAAATTCTATAATTGCCGCATTCGTCGGATAAGGTTCTGACACACGCTTCTGCGTCCGCTGGAATCTGCTCTGCTCTCTGCCCCCTGGTTTTAAAAAACAGCCCCTTTATATACCTTCACATCCCAAGCCGGGAATTTTCCACTTCTCGAACAGTCTATAAGTTCTGCACAACACGCGTTTCAGGAATTATCTAGAAAGACATCGCTGTGCGTACCTCCACATACCAGGGCAATCACGTGACCCACGACCAGGCGTGAAAACCCAAGGCTCACATGACAACGAGAGTTCAACCAGTACGGATTAAACATAAAATGTAACAACAACACGAGTTACGCCCGTGTCACAATAAAAAGAGCACCTGTAACAATATATAAAGAAGACTTTACCGATATCGCAACAATCGGAACATATGCATGTGTAAAAATGTATAATTATAACAATAACAATTTGCCCAATCAAAGTATGTGCGCATTAACATCGTGTTAACTGAGAGGGTTGCATAATATCATACAAAGTATATACCACATAAAAAGCGAATTTCTCCCAATGAGGCATGATTTTTATGACAGTTATTAAAGTGTAAATAAACAAGTTTAACTATCTTTTGCGGATGTTTACCAGGCATTCAAATGATTAATGCAATTAAATATGCAATTCAGGGATGCGTTGGTTCGGCGTTGGAAAACACAGCAAGAAGTCCAACGCCCCTTAACGGCCCTCCCTTCTCCCTCCCTCCTATCCTTTAAGAAAAAAAAAACGTGATATGTTAATTTAACGTCAGGGATTAGTTCTAAAGTCAGGGCTTAGCCCAAGATATGATTTCTGGATTTTTTTCCTATATATATATATATATAGATCAAACAATTTATGCATTGACCACTTTTGAACATATTCCTGTCTTCTGTGTTTGACACAGGCGTATCGCGAAAGTCAATAAAACGCGGGTTACCAGTGTTCGCAACAGCTGATTAATTGCAAAATTGCGAAAAATGTGCGAGAGGTTTCCAGTACACTTCGAAAAAAAATGCGAGCCTTCGCAAACCTCCCGCAAATCCCCTCGCATTCGCAAATTTGCGAATATTTCAATCACATAGGCCCTGGTTCACAAGACCCTCTGCAATGACTGCGACAGCTCGCAAGACACCCAGAAATTGCTTTTGTAACGACCCTAAAAAAGTGTTCCACGCGATCGTAAACTGGTTGTATTTTAATTGTGAAAGTGCCTTAAAGGCAGAGGGTTTAAACCCCCAACCTCCTCCCCTGGTCCTGCCCATATTAGGTCAGTCATATACAAGGATATGCAGTGCAATCACCATAGCTCATCATACATCCTGGCTTTCAAGTTCAAATGAAATGTGTACTTTTGAATTTCATGCCAAGGTACAACGCATAAAAACATCCATATTCATACTGATTTCACAATACACATATACGGCTGTTGTCTGGAGTGAACCCTTTGAATAAGTTTTAAGTCATTTCAATATAAAATGACTGAAGCACATGCAGTTTTCAAAAGTAATGTATAATCTGTGACAAAAACATGAGAATCAATATATATCAATTTAAATGTAATCAATATAATATTTTTAATATATTATAAATTATCATCAAATATCTATATTTTATGTCTAAAATTGTATACATATGTAAATGTAGCTTGCTACTAATTTTTAGAATAATATACGAAAAAAAAGTAAACTTACCCTTACTATGATACGGGCTTCTCTTATTTCCTAAATTCATTTAACTATGGTAAGAAAATACGGTGCACTGCGTATATATCTGCTGACACACACATTTTGAGATAATGTGTCATGTTATATAGGTTCAGCCTCGTCTAACGTTCATACATTCAGACACCTTATCAGGGAGGTATATAGATGCGTGCCACAGTAAAAATCGATCCAGCCACCACGCCACCGTGACGCCGTTCACCTCAAAAACCACGCGAAACTGGCCCGCAATCAACCTATTGTTTGTCAATCACTTTAAACGAGTACAAAAATAACTTACTTAAGTCATAAAGGGACTTGAGTGACGAGCACGTGATAACACATGATTGTTGTACTTGCGAATACATGAAATACCAGGTACACGTGTTGTTAAAATACCATTAGTGCTCGCCCACAATTTTAAACTTTTAAAAGCCTGAATAATGATCAAGTTATTAATCCGGGTACTTTTGTTACATGTATACTGTATTGGAATCCAATACGATCTAACCGCTATTATATACAGAATGCCTTGATAGCCTTCAGGCAAAAAAGGGATGGATCTCAGGCACGGTGGGCATCTATTTTGGAACCACCCAACCCACCCCACCTTACCCCCAATTTTGAGCTCCAGCTGTTCGGTTATTTCTTTCAAGAAAATGATTTACGAAAAAGTACCTGAGAAAAATACCTGCTATTGCACCTGATAAACTATGCAAATGCATCACAGCGATTTTTAAAAAGTTCAGTTACCATATCATATCAATAACTGTCATTATCACAAGCTTAATTCAACTTAGGTTTACTATATATCGACACGATTAGTCTCATATAAAAAGTATTAATGCTCCTACACAGGGTCGGTTCAGCGATATAACTGTCAGTAAAGAGAGACTGAAATTGATATGTAACATGATATAGCTGATAACAAAATGACAGAATCCATATGTGTTATAACCTAAATAACAATGCGGATAATCATTGTCGTACACATCTGGTGACGTGTCACTTCATTTTATATCGCAAGTTTATCGTCGGGTCAGGCAGCAGGTGTGTTCGTGTCATAACTATACGTGTTCCACGTGGGGTGCACGCCCAATGAAATTTTGTTACACCAATTGACAAAAAGTTTATAAGGGACTTTGGGCGAATTTGAGATGAAAGGCCTCATGATAAAAAAAAAAATATATTATATATGCAACCTTCGAGTTCTTTTGGATCTTGCTGCCGGCCTATTTTAGGGCTCTATATTCTTAGCCTCGCATTTTTGCTTTTTAGAATATTTATGGTACTCAAGAACCAATCAGCAATTTGAATGTAATTTTTAGGGCATACCCTCATTGCAGTTAACATTTTTGGAACTACGGATTTCGCTAATATTGCCAAATTTCAATGGACATCCCCATATGTTGAACAGGCGATTTTGGTCAGGTGTAAACACTATACTGACCTGCCAGTTGCATGAGGCCATACTTAAATATCTAAAGTTCATATAGATCGTGCAGAATATATAAAATACAACAATGAAACTTGAAATGTGCATTCTCAGGAATGTAGGTGTCCGCCATGTGGGCGGTCCTTAATGTGGGGTACTCGCAGTCCGTGTTTTTCATTCACTATTTACCCCATATTTCAAGGTTCTTTAGTGCATTCGATACTTCAGCAGCATTTGAATTCTCTCATCCGGCCGATATTCCCTTATACAATCGTTCGTATACGTGACTGGATCCGGATCATGACCCGGACCAACACCAAAATCTAATCGTTTCATGGGATTCCGTTCATGAGTTATGCTGTGAACAAACACACACAAACACAAACGAACGGGAATGAACGCTTTCCCTCCCGGTGGAGGCAATAATCTAATGGTTGAATGGAAAAGTAGGGAGGAGAGTGCCAGTCTAATTTACAAAGCACAATGGCCCCCTCTAGTGAGAGATGATCGTTCAGGCGGCCATTTTTGTTGTGTAATTATTAGGCTGAGTAGGGGACCATATATGCTTACAAACCCATAGTTCATAAAAGTCTAATATTTAATACTTCTTTTATCAATGAGCTTATAAAATAACAGAGTAATCGTTTTTTTTGCAGCCGTCGTGCACATCAAAGATGAATAGTTGTCAGTAAAACAACAGCCACACATGAGTAAGCAAAATTAGGCACTCACTGTGATGTTATTGTCTCCACCAAGTGGGTATGCGTTCAACTCATTTCTGTGTGTGTCTATTTGTGTCACTCAATTATGAACGCAATCTAATGAACTTTCCAGGGCATTTCGGGAATGGGTCAAGGAATAATCGATTAAATGACCCGGATTTAGGTACTTCATCAAGGAATTTTCACTAATGTATAGTAACATATACACGAATGAACCTGGGAATAAGGGTAAAATAAGTGAATGCCCACATGACGGAGGCTTGTATTCATTAGAATGCAGATATCTAGTTATCTATGTTTAATTAGATCAGGGGCGTCAACATAGGGGGGATGGGGGGTATATATACCCCACACTTTTTGGCAAGGGGGGATGGTCAATGTAATCACCCCCCCCCCCCCCCACTTTTCAGAGAATAATAATATAAAATTGTAAATGAATTATATTAATAATTAGAATTAAAGACTTTGGACCCATTTACTAAAAAATGTTATATCTAAACCTTGCTTAGAATTAAAAAATAGCTTCTTTTCTAAATCATTATAATTATTTGAAATAAGATTAAGTATATATATATATATATTATAATAAGTATATATATATATATTTATATATATATATATATATATATATATGGTTGAATGTCACTCAGATATGTTGAAAAAGGTATATATATATATATATGTATATATGTGTGTGTGTATATATATAAACAAAGTCATCCCCCCCCCCCCCCACCCTGGAAGAAAAATTGCATGACGCCACTGAATTAGATAATTTGCCCTTAATTGTGTCTCAGCCACTCATGTTTAATTAAACCTGATTGTTTATTAGATATTGATAAATATTGGAATTGTTAGTATTCTTATATATCGAGTCTGAAAACATAAGTAAGGTTAAACTTTCATTAAACAATAGGTAACACCTTAACACCGAAAGTTCTGGTATTTTTTCAAATATGTCAGTCCTGATTTCACAATTTTTCCAGCCTGAATGTCAATATGGACCTATATATGGAGCTAAATGAATATTTCGCGAAAAAATACGATATATTATTGTGTATTATAATCATCTTTTGACACTTCAGATAACATTCTGGAAGCCCGGAAAACGGTTACGTAGTCATTAGCTGAGGTGACCTTATTTATAAGTGCACACAATGCAGGTGTTTCCAGGCACCTGAAATTAACAAATTGTGTCATGTTAGTTTCAGTGTCACAGCTGGCATTGACCATACAACCCATTTTGTTTAGGCTCAGTGATGTCGATTTCATCGTTTAAGGTCACTGAATATATCTAGGCCAAAGGGCTGCGTTTTCTCGAATGTCATAACCTAACAGTTATCAACGAAAAACTGCATGCAAAAACTGCGTGATGGAAAAATATTTTCTGTAACGGGATTTCTTCAAAATAAACGAAAATCTCTCCTAGCTAATCTGAGCACTTTGCTCTTTCCAGTCTAATCAAACCTTACAAAAATTAATGTGAACTTTGCCAAAGTTGTTGTTCTCTTCCCCTAATCCTCAAACTATAAAACAGTCAGTGTTGTGAACAGCATTTTGCCAAAGTATTTGTCCTATTCCGGTTATAATTTCTAGGCTGCCAAATTACGCTGCCACTGATTATTATTATAATAATTATTATTATTATTACCTTATTCTCCTACTACTACTACAACTACTTATATTGCCGAAAGGGAATCTGAAATAAAAATCAGTTCAAATCATCAGTCAATATTTTTTTGCCGGTCGTGCCAATTAGTTTATGGTCCTTTCGCCAGATGGCATTATAGTCAGTATCACCAAGGATGTCTTTACGTCCACAACATCGATTGTGTGTAGCAGTGCTCCCAAATAAAAAGACAAAATGCATTTTGCCTGGTGTGTGTGTTTGTGTGTGCGCACACTGGAATAATTTTCTGGTATTTTGTTTTGAAAATTGATGATGTGACGAAGGTGTGAGATAAATATGTTTTAGACCCACATATATGGGTTTTGATTTGGGTGGGTTTGGTCTGCTTGATATGGGGTTGAAAAAAGTTTGACTTTGGGATGCACGTAATTGTGACATTTTTCAGTCTGAATCCGTAATGCCTTTTCATAAAATCTGTCAAAGTTTTTATTGCAAATATGCATTGTGATATAATCATTTAATTTTAAGATAAATTAAAATTAAACAAATGCATCTATTGTATGTCATAATTTAGAACCAGTTGCTTTCGGCAAAGAAGTTTAAGCTTGGTGTATACATGTCCAATCATTAATGTGTTCTAGCATGTAACGCGTTCTTGCGCTCGGAGTGAGCGACTTCGGTCCGGTAAGTCGGTTTCCCCATGGACCAGGCTCATCCGCTGGATAAAATGTACCACTGCCTGATAGATGGCGCTGCGATAGGCCGTTCGCGGAATTTCCGAAATAATATCCTCTAGATTTATGGGGTAAATATTGATAATTAGTCTTCTCATGACACACTTGCCATCATTCCCAGCTCTTCAAGAATAAAAACATGATTTTCTGAGACATGGCAACAGAGGAGTTGAGCGACAAAGATTAAGTGCCACCGTCAGTTATAACATAGATGTTTGTAACTTCCTGTACACGATATATATATATATATATATATATATATATATATATATATATATATATATATAAATATTTTATATTTAGATAATTCTTGATGGTTATAAAAGGAGCACCAATGTCACCAGTGCTCAACATGAAGGACCATGCAAGGCAAAACAGCCAGTCTGTGTAGGGATTTAATTCCTAGTTCATTGTTTCAGTAAGAGCTCACGTTTTCACTGTAAAAATAGTAACAATGGAGTACAAAAGTCAGCACCAAACTTTAATGGATACTTCCTACATATTTAGAACCTCTGTAAAATCTGTTCTTGACATTTTATGTATTGGTAGACTGTTGAATAAACAAATATTGGTGAAAATAAATGATTGTTCTTACCTTACTTTCATGCATTTGATTCCTTGCATGCGGTTTGTTCCTCCCCAAACTGTTTATGCATGAATAATTGTATATAGATATAACAGTCAGGTGAATATGCGGCCTGATCCTGTAACTTTATATATTACAATGCTTCATATGAAACATGTGAATCTATACGTTTATCTTTGTATCATAAAGGTCAAGGGTCAAGCATCTATATGTTGTATTTCTATTGTACTGTAATCACGTTATAGTCAGCTGGTCCACTTCTGTGTAACAGTAGAACAGGAACTGTGACGTCACAAGTTCGCATGTATTTGATCACACGTACTCAGAGGGTTCAACAGGAGAAAATGTGATTACTGCCCTGGGAATATATATATATATATATATATATATATATATATATATATATATATATATATTTTATTTATTTATTATATATTATATATTATATATTATATATTATATATTATATATATGATAGCCGAATTTATTTATTACTTTATTTTTCATTCTTTCCTGTCAGTTGAGCTCATGTATCGCGATCGTGTGCTAATAGTATAAAATATTATTTATTTATTTACATGGACTTTACAACAAGTTATAATAACTAATGCAACACCCTCTCAGTGGCTCGGATTGTGGCGTTCGGTAGTCTCTAGGGGTATAATAGTATATTCGAATGCATTTTATGTGTGAATTATATGTATGCTTATATGTATGAATTCAATTCGGTTGACCGTGAGTCCGTGACCCGGGGTGACTGTGTCACTGACAGACCAGATTCCACACATAAACAGTAAAACATCGCCACACAATCCGCTGACGCTCATTGTGGTTATTCTGGAGGTAATCTGATGATCATCCCGTTTGACCTTTGAGCAAAATGCTAGCTCATGATACTAGATTTGACAAAGATATGAGAGCTTTGGTTATAAACATGCAAAATTGCCTTTGGGCGGCCAGGACACTGGATTTACATGATACAAGAACACCAGCACAGGGCAATGCAGGCATAAACCCGCTGATAATAACAGTCAACCTTGGGGGCGTAATCAGCTTTGGCGTATCATGTGTTAAAGCAATTACGTACATGGATTTTTATGAGCGTTTTTATGTCAACAGCCAGCAAGGATTCAGGGTCTGTTCGGTCGTTGAGTCCTCTTTGGTATTTCGTGACTGTTACAGGCCAGAGGTCCCCGTATGTCACCGGAAAATGTGACAAGCCCTCATAAAACACCGGACACGCTGCCCGACCGACCTCGCTGATGCTGTCATCGAGAATCAGCAAGTGGTCACTTGAAACCACTTGGTGACCTCACGTGGTCAGTCACAAACACTAATTCAAAACGCAAGGGCCATGTGAAAAATGTTATCTCATTAACCTCGTCATTACTGACAGACACATATGTATTGGTTTATAATGACCAGGGGAATTTAATTTGTGAGAGGGGCAAAGGGATACCTTTTACTCTTTATTCACTCTAACTATTTAATTCCTGAATTTTTCCCAACTAAACCCATTCCACTGCATATTATGTGGAAGTTTTAAATACAAGGCCAATAAATTTATGAAAATTTCAAATGTACACAGGATAAATTTGCATCCATGAGATATGCGGACAATTATTCATTTGCTTTGATTTTTATTAATTAGATATTTTGGACCCAAGACCTGTCTTTTTGCGTATCTTTACAAATCCTCGGCACTGTTTCAAAGCACTGGAATGCTTTAATCAGAACGGTCGTTTCTGAGTTTTTTTATCCATATGCATGGAAATGATTGTATTACAACGTGTCCATCAATGACCTGATGGAATGTAAAGTGAGACTCGTACGAACATTTCAGGCTTGCACATGGTATAGGTATATACAAAATTAATCGATATTAAAGGTAGCTGTATATAAAATAAGGCGCAAAGTTCGAGGAATGTTTGTGATACCCCTGCATGCGGCATTCTGAGACTTCGTCTGCCTCCTGTTATGATAGCTGAGCACAAACGGGCAAGTGCGCGGAATTTCACGCTAAATAAACTAAAGCAAAGTAGTCTTATATTGTTGATGCATTTCCTTGAGAAAACATTTTACAGGCTAAACAGTCATGATAAAAATGCATGTTTTATTATGTTTAGCGGGAAATACCCAGCAGCAAATGTAACAGATCACATCGTTATCAGGCGAGGAGTCTAGGGGGGTCAGCGTGGGTTTCTCTACACGGACCGGTCCATGTGTTGTTTGTGTGACGTCCAGAGAAAACAGTTGCTCCTATCAGCCTCAATTAGCCCCCACCCCCTGCAGAAGACCCAAAGTGGTTCTGTGCACAGACTGATGCCATGACATGTGTTTCATATAAAACACAACCGGCCTCTGGGAGCGCTGGCCATTGATACGAACAAACTGTTAATCAGACTGCGGTCCGCAATGTGGCCCAGTCCGAGATAACAAGACAGATTCGGCATTGTAGGTTACCAGTCAACGTCTTGAGCTGCAGAGCTCGCCGAAATGGGTGTCAAGGGAATTCAATAGACCCAGTAGGGAATAACAGATGCCCAAAATGTTAATCAAATACAGATCTTATATGCACTGTATACGGAACATATACTGCATGACAGTTAATTTTACGACTGGCGTCGCACAAACATATAAAAAAAATACTTTTTATCATTTGTAATTAAACCGTTTGCACACACAACATACCAAATCAAATCATTCTACCATGATTTAGGATATAGGAACGTTACAAAACCCTACACATATAACCTTTACATGAAAAACATGTTTATTCTGACAGCACACGTGAATTTTATATACTTAAAGATAATGGAATAATTTATAATTAATTTCAAGAATCATTTGAAACAATTTTTTCTTAAATGTGAAAAAAAATCAGTTTTCGATCATACATTAGTGCGTACATTCATTATTCCATCATATATTAAAGTGCATGCATGCCCCCCCCCCCCAAAAAAAAAAAGAGGACAGGGTTATGTGATCTTACCTTCTCGTTGTCTGTTTAAAATGTCTGTCCACTTGTGTTAATTGTGTATACGATTCTGTGAAGATTACTGTCACGTGAACTTAATAAATGTCCGGCGGGAGGGGGGGGGGTCTGTGCTGGTGATCTTGTATTCGATCCTTGGAAATTTTTACATGGAAGAAATGCTATGACACACGAACTACACGCTTATCAGACATTTGCTGCATTCAGAAAATGCGCCCCTTGAGGCCCTGTATAGCAGTACTTCATTGTTAGTAGCTGTCAGCGATACGTTTTGATTGACAGCTGACGAGGTGAGAGGAGGTCCGAGGCATTCGGGTCCGGGGTGTAGATTTCAAGCTGACCACTCACGAGCGATCAAAGTGCATCACGTACCCTGATTTAATTAGCCATGCACCCCCGACTCTGTTTCTGTCATTAAATCTGGCGTTCTTCTGAAGGACTACTCATTAAACGCACGGTAGCCAATTCTTATAGCAGTCGCCCGCGGGCTCAATACATGATGAGCTGGAAGACAACTGTTGGAGACCAATCGCAGTTCTATCTGACGGGAGACCAACTGGTCAGCGATTAGCGGACGTCACTGCTAGTTTCAGCCTTGGAAGAACACGTGAAGGTGCTAGATTAACCACTGGGTGATCAGACATTGCTTTCACCGACAGTTATTTCTGGAGCGCCGTTTATATTACAGGCATTCATGTTTAAAGTTATATATATCGTGCACATGATTGAAGAAAATAAAGTTCCGGTGTTTATCCAGAAGGCAAATATCTACAATAGGATACGAAACTGACGTTTTAACTGAAACATTTACAGAAGACTATTCAATAGACTTTACCAGGAAGACACATCTCAAGTTAACCGGTAGGTAGAATTGAGTTTTTGTCTCTTGATACAGGCCTCACATTATTTAAGTATAAAAATTATACATGCAAATATCTTGATCCTTTGGATGAGACAACCCTTTTTTCATAGGATTTCACTTTTTTATATTCTGAGATCGGGTACTGTACAATCACCATTTCGCGAATTTTTACAATAGTTTTTCATTGTTTTATGTGGCTATAGTTGGTTATGCAGGTAGGTCCATATATATAAATATATATATCATATATAAAATATATTTATATATATTTAAGGATATCTTTATTTATATGAGAAATAATAACGCTTTGTAGTTTAGGTACTTTTATTATTGGAATTTAGATAGCAAATGTTAAAACTTTAAAAAATCCATTTGTCCTGTGAAATTAAAACAAACGGTTTTTAAAAGATTTCTTTTACCGTTCATATTTTCATTTGTCTTTTTATTTTAAATCCTTTGTAGCTAGCATGTTTAATAAGTATCAGATTCTACAAACTTTCGAGGGCTGAAATAAAGTAGATTTGCTTGCGTTTGTTTGATATATTGAGATATCTCGGGTTTGTCTGCAAACACATATAGAAGGATCTCAACTGAAGTAAAGGAAGTGTATTAATGCGTGTTCGTTTGTTTATTTTCATAAATAAGACACTGTCATACTAATGGTAATAGATAAGCAAAACACTTAAGATTTGCTGTTTATTTCGGAGCATGCATATCTCATACTTTCGTTAAACCTCGTGTTCTCTGTCGTCGGAGCTATTACTGTAACCCATGGTGATGGGACCGAATTAATCTGACGAGGTTTAAGCGGGTCACCAATCTTACTTCTCACAACAGACGACCGATAATCCGTCTCAATGTAACTCTCGTTTATAGTCTCGCCGGTGACACGTGATCATTTGTTTGGAAGCACCACATGGCAGGCTGGGTTACGTCAGGAACCGCTAGGAGCAGCCGTAAATATTTCCTTATATATCACTCAATATATATAGGCATGCTCTGTCGCAGTGTCACCCCGTGTGTATCCCAACCATCAACAGATCATAGCGCCTCTGTTGGACACTCACAACTCTTGACGCGCCTCGCTCGGTGAAATGGTTTGTTTCCCTGCAGGGGTCGGACATGATACCTTGTGTGTGGAGTTGATTTTGTCGGCCGGACATCGCTCCTGGCCTGACTAACGGTTCCCAGCTATCTGTCAGGATCAGAGATGATAACCACCTGGTTATGTTTTCGTTTGTGTCCGCGGTTACTGTAGGAAATCCATTCCTGCATGCAGACCTGTTACCGTAAAACAAGGAACGGTCTGTTGTCTGCTGCATTCTTTTATCTCACTGCCTCATTGGCAGAACATATGGCATCTGCTGAATATCTAATTTCTAAAATCTCTTGAAACATTTTGAATTTGAAATGAGTGCAAAGAGAACATTGTTACGTGTTCTTTTTCCCCCTCTTAAAAAGCTTTAAAAATTAATGATGAAATATTTACGACTCTCCCCTTTGAATTTCACCGCATTTGGAGTAAACGTTTTCTCGATATGTAAAATTTGAGATAGCTCCTCGGCTCAAATTCTGCATAGATTTAGGATATATGCAAAAGAGTGCCATACGGATTATGTAATAAAAACTCAAACATTCCTTTCCTTTGACCGCATGATCATAGTTATGAACAGCGTTTATGGCGATTAGTTTTATCCATTTTAAGTTATTCTGAGAGCGGAACCAATATACCTGCGAACAAATCTGGTCGGGATGCTGCGGAATACTTCTAAATCCAGAGCCTTTTTTAAAGTTTATTGTTTTGAAAAATATTTTTCCGGGTCTTTTTAATACCATGGAGCTAGGGCCTTTTAAACTGTTATTGTTTTGAGAAAGTCAGCTTTTGCATGGGTATTCAAAAGACATTATATATTGTAGTCGTGCACAATGTTTTTTTCTGTGTGTGTGTCTACACTTTCTGGAATGGACCTTCCGGTGTTTGAGGGAGGGAGGACAACTTCAGCAATATCACAGAACAGAACTAATCATAAACATACACAGTCGTAACATAACAGTCTTTCCATAATTCAAAACAAAAAATAATGTTCTCTTTGTAATTCCTCGGAGATAATTTAATTAACATAAGATGAAGTTGGTGACTGGAGCCGCGGCGCCACAGTGTCATTAGACACCAGGGCAGGGATATCGTTAGCCGAGGGTATCTGTTTCCAGAACGGCAGGGGGCTCCCACGTCTGGTTCATGCCATAAACATGTTCCAAACGATCGAAAGCTTGAAAAGGGCCATGTCCAGAAGAAGTATGCCATGGTAGTTATTAAGTGTTTGAGGCCTGGTGTTCATCATAACTGACTGAATTATCCCTAAACGTGTACTTTAATTACAAACAGCGACATCCATCCATGCATCTGGTTACAGTATTCAAATAAATTGGAAAAAAGGAAAAGCTTTGTAGAAATGTACTGCATGGGGTTAAAACTCAAGAATTTTGTTTTCTGTTTTTTTTTAAATTTTTTTTTCTAATTTTTTTTAAAAGTTCCCTGCCTTTTCTGTTGCCTGGCTTCTGATGAAGATACCCATATACGTTAAGACTGAATTTCAGGTTTTATATACACGGCCCTAGGGACAGTCCTGTCGATAAGACATTTGCGCCGAGTGTCATGAGGTTCTTGTGAGATTTCACCATAGTAATGCCTTGGCGTCACTGGCGGAGGTCGAACGCCTTAACCACTAGGCCACGTCCTACCCCTCTGGAAAGATATTTTTCTTGTGGCTTGGAAGTTGGACCTTTCATTTGGTTATATATAGGTTTGTCCTGGTGAATGATTAGTTTGACATGGGCCATTTAGGAGGGAATACAATATATTCGATCTGATTGGTATATAACTTTGCACAATGATATATAATTACCTAAAAATATATATGCTTACATAGTATTACATACAATCACATATACGCATATGGGTATGTGTATGTGTGCCACGGTGTGTTTCGCCCTCTGTAGCAGAATTCTTTTCTATCAGTTTTACTAAATTTGGTTAAATTCTCGATAATTCCTGGATAATCTTGAAGGTGATTCAGATAAGTGTATCTATTTTTATGCATAAACAACCGCCAGTTCTTCCGGATAATTTATCTCTCACCGGGCATCATGATAAAGTGACATTCGTCATACATTTTCAACAGACCCTGTCCTCTTCCGCTCGTATATTGCCGGGACAAGTTATGTAGCACTGCATGTAACACAAAGAACAATTACTTTCGATCTTTGAGCACGTGATCTTTGTTGAAGCAGAAACCACAACTTATACAATCCTAACCTACTTACCTAGTGCCAAAGTTTGTCTCTAAGAAAATGTCCAAATAGCTGACTTTAGAGGATCGCCGAAAAATTTATATATATATATGCACGTATATACCTTTATAGGGATATAAGAACCTGTTTCTGCAACTCAGGAAAACTTCAAAGACAGAGCCCCAGCCCCCGCTGTTTTGTTATCCTTCCTATAGGCAAGATGAAAGACATGTCCCCTGAGAGTCGGTGTTGTCGTGAGACAATTAATAGACCGTTGATATCTGTGTAAGCTATCAGCGATCTCTCCCCGCGGGGCCCGGGGCGCGCAATGCCAATATCCTGATCATCCTAGCAATGCTGGACACATTCCGGTAGGTCCTGCAAAAGACTCTTCACATTCGCCCCATCAATGAAAACGAAAGTGTTGCGGGGCACTTTAATCGAATTCCAGGATGACCAGATAAGGATTCATGCCGAGTTCAAAGCGGACCACCCGTTATGGCGGAACGCTTGTCCGACATTTGTCATACGGCTCTGTGACAGGAGTTAATTAATGACAATCGTTAGTCTCTGGTCCCTGGTTATATAAATACACTAATGACAAAACCACGCACCTTTAAGAAAGGTTGACAAGTAACGCCTGTCTCTGAAGAAACCTATACACGTTTTTCCTCGGATCAAATTTCCTTACAATTTATAACCTAACAGAACTGTCACAAAAAAATAAGTAAAATTTAGCGAAGTGGAACATGTCATCGCCGAGAGCTGCAATCGCCGGATAAAAGCGGAATGAAACTTATATTGTTTCACTGATTACATTTATAAACCTTTGTTTAGTTCTCCCAATTTTTTTTTAATATTTATAACGGGGCTTTCGCTGATTATTCGTCACCTTGAAATCATATTTTATATTCATTTTTATATTAAATATTTGGTCATGCACCTATTTGCTCTTGTCACATTTTATCCAACACTGAACAATCATTAAAATGTGCTAGGTTATGCATGCATAAGTTTGTTAACTTGATTGAGATCACTCAACCTATGTGGGGGCCTCATTATATAATTTTCACTTTTTTTCCGACATTTCTGACATTTCCAGATCGCAAACAGGCATTTCCTAGGCGTGGCCACATGCCTTTTATCTAAGCTAACTGAAAGCCATTTGAATTACATGTATATATATTGCGATCACTCTTTGTCCGTCGTCCGTCATCCGTCTGTCTGCTAAGCACAAATCGTAACCGCTTGACCTAGAAACTTTTAATTAAAAATCCAAAGAGGTCCATAAAAAATCTCCATGGAAACCTGAAATAAGGTCACTGTGACCTATATTCTTTGAGCAATAAGGCTCGAAAGTACCCCACAGAATAATTAAAAGGTCATACAAAAGCTCCAGTATCAGAATAACAAATGCATTGATTGCTATGATTCTTTCCATGCATATTGATCATTGAGTAATTCATCATTTCCTGAAGCCTTGTGGCACCACCTGTTTTTTATCTTATGTTTCGCAATTTTTCCTCAATTTTTGAGAACTTCAGATGAAGCAGTCTGTCCGTTAACAGGGCACAAATTGTATTCGCTAGGCCTAGAATCTTCTCACGTTACTCAAATGGAGGTCCATAAAAATCATCTTGAAAACCTGAAATTTGGTCATGGTGACCTATATTTTGCGATCTACAGGATAAAAACATGATTTTGAGCACCCAGTCAGTCAGATGGGGCATAAATTGTTTCCGCTAGACCTTGAATCTTCTTACGTTACTTGTCTCAGGTCCATAAAAAACCATCTTGGAAACCTGAAATTAGGTAACTGTGACCTATATCCTCCGAGCTATGGGGCTCTAAAGTAACCCCAGAAATAATTAAAAATTTAATACAAAAGCTCAACATTTCTTAGGCGTGGTGACAAGCTTTTTAGCTAAGCTGACTGAAAGTCATCTGAAAGATTTATATTGCGATCACTCTTTGTCCGTCGTCTGCCATCCGTCTGTCTTCTAAATAGGCACAAATCGTAACCGCTTGACCTAGAACTTCTAATAAAAATCTAAAGAGGCCCATAAAATATCTCCATGGAAACCTGAAATAAGGTCACTGTGACCTATATTCTTTGAGCAATAGGGCTCGAAAGTACCCCACAGAATAATTAAAAATTTAATACAAAAGCTTCAGTATCTGAATAACTAATGCATTGATTGACATGTTTTTTCCCCTGCATATTGATCATTGAGTGTTTCATCATTTCTTGAAGACTGGGTTGGGGGGGGGGGCACCTGTATTATTTTTGTCTCCATTTTTTCAGACCTTCAAGTGAAGCATTCGGTCCGTTAACACGGCACACATTGCAACCGTTAGACCTAGAAACTTTTAATTGTACATCCAGAGAGGTCCTAGACCAATCTCCCTGGAAACCTGAAATTAGGTCAGTGTGACCTATATATGGTCATTTTTAGCTCAGCTGACTACATACAGAATGGCTAGATTTCATGGGAATGGCTACATATATTATCCTGAAACGTTTTGTTCTTGTTGATTTTGAAGAACTTTGATTGCTACAATTGAATGGGGATACCACCTACAAAATTTGGCTTTTAGATGATAAAATTCCTTTTGTGAATGTTTTCTTAGTCAGCTGAGCGTCATGACAAATGGGTCACTTGTTCTAAGTTACCTTTTCGCATTTTCCGCTGTTTCCACCGTTACCTGTTCTATTCAAGTCTGAAACACAAGCAGCTTTAAGAACTTTTATGTAAAACCTTTTTCTCACAGGCAACAAAGATTTAAGATTTTCCCACTTTTACATACACAAGATATTGGGAATTATCTTGCCAGTATATAGATTTTATCTTTCCGCATCAGACGGAAAGCCTGAATGCCTGAATCTGATCAATTTAAAGAGAATACTACGTGTCATTATCTCATACAACAGCAATTTTCTTATCTGAAACGTGTATGAGTTAAGAATGACCTGACTCAGTGTGGACAAAACATATGGCCTCACCTTCCCCGCAGGGAGCCTTACACCATTTGACCCACCCAGCATGCTGACCCAAGATAACGGCAGCAGTACTGAAGGTATGACAGGCGCCCTCTCTGATTTACAAGACGATCGTGGTCAGCTGCCTGACCCCCCGGGCACCTGCTGATAGGGGGTGTCATCTTGCCGCACCCCCGGGTCGACTACGAGAAACACACCCCTGTGTGCGGCGGCTTCGCGGCTGACCGTCAATAAATTAGTCCGGGCGGTGCTAGGATTTCCTTTGCTGGCAAAACAGGTGTCAGTCATTTCGTGGGAATCAACAAAGATCTCTTCCCTGGCCTGCTTAAATATTGCTGCCGAAATAAAGTATTCAGTCAAATTTATTTAATATTAAATTATATAGGGGGCCCTATGAAATTAATATTTTACTTAGTTAAAACATATTATATGTGAAATTATTTTTAGAATAATATTTCTCTTTACAAATATGTATACAAGTAAGGTTGACAGAACTGCATGTGATTTTCATATTTAATGAAAAGAGTTGCATACTATAGTACTCCAGACATAAGGCATTAAGAGAATTGTATGATCGAGGAATGATAGGCATTTATTGCACTCTGCCAATCAAAACGGAATTTGTCTTGTACTTAATATCCATATACAAAAATTGATTACTTTTTGTTATAGTTGATGCCATAAAGCTGCAGCTGCGAAAAAAAATATCCATTATGCGAGATATTTTTAACGTTAAAATTCAGATTAATAGTTCAACAATTCATTTGCAAAATAGTCTACCTGAGATCCAGGAGATCGATTTGTGGCATAATTATATGAATAGTCGAACATAACTGCTGAACTTTTCATTATGAAGAATATCATTTTCTCTTTCAAAGTTTTATTAGTATACAGATATACCAATGAACCATGCACCCAAATGCTGCAGATCATCGAACAAAGCAGACAGAGATAATGAAAAACTGCTTGTATAACCATCTGATTCTGATCAATATAAAGCATTCCTAAGGATCATTAGCTCATATACATGGGTAATTATCTCATCTGTCCGTGTAATAGTAAAGGACCGTATCTGACTGATTACTCAACGTGGGCACAGCACGTGGCCCCGAGAAGAAGTCTAACACACCCGCTTCAGCATGCGCACTATGAGATAATATGTCCGCACTGAAATCATGAGAAGCGCCCCCTGTGATGTATACAAATTAGAGGAACAGACCCCATGCAGGGACTATGCCACTTATAAAACAAAGCATATATAACAGACGGCTTCAGATATGACATTACACGCACTTTCTTGCCGGCTTCGATCTTACTAATTTATCTTTCTTTTTGTACAAGTTACCATGTATTATTCTACAATATACACAAACAACTGGAACAAAGATCAGCTCGAGATGTTACTTTTCGATAAGTAACCTTTCAGATTGTCCACATTTATGACAATTCTGATGAAAGAATCCCGCTAACATCCCTTCCTCCAAAATACAATTCAAAGAAATATGGTATATTGTTCAGAAATGGTAATTACCGACTTTGGGTCATATACTACGTTGGCTGATTTAGGGCACAAACCAAAACATCTCGAGATCTCGAGATAATATCTCGGGATAAATGAAAATTTCACTGTGTCCTAAATTAGCCACCGTACAATAGTTATGTTTATGTGGATATTATTATTTTGGTAAGCATAAAAATATAGTTTCCATTAAGAAACATTTCTCACATCGAGCATAAAAAGAGTGGAGCTGGCAGCGTTTGGCGATTTAGCTGACGGCGACCTACACCGCAGCCAAGGTGATGTGTTTCGGTACGTGAGTCAAAATATAACCATGGACAGGGTGAAGGCATAAGCCTGGTGTGCCAAACAAACCCTTGTGTTAGGTTTGTTTGAGGGCCGCAACATGCTGAAATGGTCAGTGATACCATTGCCCACCATTTCCCCCGGGGCCGACCAGACTGTTGCAATAAAGCCGACTGTCTGCACCTCGCTTTATCCGCCATGATGGACGGCCTGTATATACAGATCTCGTCTGACGACATGTGATTGGCTGGTATTGGCGGTCAGTCAGTTGTTGATAACTATTTTGCCCTAATTTTTTCCCCATTATTTATTTAAATGAATAGAGAGGCCTATGTGTGTGTGATTTCTGTAAGCTTCTTCCATCAATTTCAGTATGCCGGGCTATGATATAGCCCTTCTTTTATTTCCATGTAAGAACCATTTGAAACGTGAACTTAGTGGAACGGAAAGTTTTGGATTTACATTGCATATACAACACCCCCAGTAACCTCCGATTCAAATTAAAAAAAAAATCCTTATGGGCCATGTTATCACTTCTACACACATAGGTACGACGTATAAACTCTGCGTAATGCACTTATATAATTTGTTAATTATACATATATCATAGTAATATAATAAACTGAACGGTGAAGGCAATCCATCAGTTGTTAAAAAGTAGGAACTCATAAAGGATGGAAAGATCAGTTAAAGTTCGACAACAAATTCCTCTATTCTGCCCTAAAAAATGTCAACAAGTGCACCTTTCAATACAATTCCAACCACCTTCTTAACTATAAATCTGCATTCAAAGGAATGCAAGCCTCAGCTTATTGTGGATGCTCCCCAACACGTGTTTGCATTCATGAATACTCGTTGATGACGTTCCTGAATCCAGGTCATCAGCCGGATCCACACCAAAACCTCGGCGATTCTTCATTGGTCCATTCCCGAAAAGCATTGAAAATTTCATGAGAATCCGTTCATGATTGCGTGAGTTATGGTGTGGACAAACACACACAAACACAAACAAGAACTCGGATGAACGCATACCCTCACATACTATTGCATAGGCAATACTTTCAGGGATGAAATAGGGTAAGTTTGGGTCATCTGGTTCTTTTTTCATGTGGTTGGAGTGCATACTCTCGCAACAACCACAACCCGCATCATCGAAATTTGTATTTAAATTGCGTTTGTCTCTACAGAAACAGATTAATAAAATTAAACACTTAAAACTCCACTTAGTTGTCAAGATGGTATAACTGATTAAACGTCTGTAGTCAGATACTCGCGATCAGTACGAGTTTGTTTGTAATGTTAGTGCTGCCCCCTGGATGTGCGTTTTGGAGTTACCACAATTTGTATCTCGTCTTTGGCTTATGTTATGATGAATAGTGGCTCAGAGTCAAGCGTGATGTCAGGATATAAGCTGCTTAATCTCCTCCTTGAACGGAAGAGTGGTTGCCAACAGAAAATAATGTATAAAGATAACATGATGATCTTTATACATAGAGTAGCTTCCAGGGTCTAATAATGCCTGTCCTTGAAACGTCGCCATATCCACGCAGTTACCAAAACTGGTCGAATGATTCCACAACATGAATGCGTTTTTCTGCAAGGAGGCGTCATTGTAAGGAAATTTATCAGCTTCAGCAGATTATTGATTTATTCTTTCCTTTTGTAAATGAATATGAAGGTCAGGATGACCTAATGAGAGTTTCAACGTTTCCACTTTAGGCAGATTTAGTTACTAAATTTAGTGTATTAAAAAATCCTCCCATAACTTGACAGTCATTGCATTGTTGTATGATGCCATTGTAACCGATTCTTGGCTCTCACACATGCAGCGTAAGATCACATAAAAAATATATAAATAAAACACATAAGGCTTACGTTACTTTTTTTGCTCTCTATGTTTTTATTTTAAATTTTATATATTTGTTAAAATTTGATCACAAGGTTTGACGATAGCTTCCCTCTGGTATATGGTTCATACGTTACAGTAGTTAAACTCTGATTAGGGGAACGGGGCGACAGCTGCAGATCTACTTATAAAAATTGCACTGAAACTGTAATACTACATGGTTTTTTTCTATATATGTATGTAGAAATATGACTCTTAGTCTCCATAAGTGTATGTAAAGTGACACATACCACAGACAGAGGACGCTTATTGTTTATTGTTGGACACGCACATGCACGCACGGACACACGCGCCATTTTGCATACCTATTTTGATATCACCATTCTAACGATTTCCGAGTCAGAGTCGAATACACGTCTCCTTGTTTAGAAATTTTAAATGAAAAATATAGATAATCATGTGTATTCTGAATGTTAAATTACCTTTAGTTCCCGATGCTGAATTGAAGTTTGGTAAATATAGTCTTATTTTTATGCCTAATATTCTGATGGTAGCTCACGCATGTATACAAGTCGTGATAGAGCTGTAGCCTTTACTTGCTGGGCTCCCGAGTCCGAGTATAAGTCAGAGTCCAGAACCTTCGAGCCCAAGTCCGAGTCCGAGTCCCCCTAATATAGAAAAGTGGACTTAAGTCTGTATGTTCGTATGTATCATATAAAAAGTCACTTAATAGGCAAACGTAAAAGTTATTTTAATGTTTCTTTCACTGAACACCGCAGGAATCATTTCACAGTAAAAATTGTATTTCCCCCTGTATTAATCGCTGTTGCGAAATAACATCATATCATATGACCATATGTCCTATATATAACATTGTCTCTGTAATATCCGCTGCAGGAATCATTAAATATTGGAGTCCACATGATAAACGGGGGTGCTGTTCCCAATAGTGGGTGTGTTACGAGCAGCGACCGTCCTACGAGGGCATACGTAAAGCAAGTTAATCTCTCACCATGTACATCAAACATGTTTATGTTATATCAGTCTCTCAATGTAATACCCCCAGCGCATTTCAAAATCTTTTGATCGGCCAGGACGACGGGGGGTATATTTTATCGCATGTTTTTCTAACCCTAGGGTCTCCACTTCCATGCTTGAATTGAAAATAAACGATATACACGCCTGGCCACTCTGATGCCATTAAGCAAGATATACTAAATAACGAGCTTTAGTATTTTTATGTGGGCACTCTACGAGCGTGTAGTTTTTAATAAGTACCATAACAACTAAGCGACTAATCTCACTTGCAACTATATATCTACCGCGGGGCTGGTGCGCGTCGCGTCGCGTCATCTAATACTGGCTTGTATGTGGTGATAAAAACCTGAGCCTGGTGTTCTAATTACTTAGGAACAGCGTCAGAGGGATAACGGTGAGCCAGAGGGTCCATTTTTTTGTGCGTCCTGTATATATTCAACCCGCATTTTGAAACTGTTGTCAGATTGCTGTGGATTGCAGACCGTTGATGATTGCACTCTTTGAGTGACAGTAAGTGCGTTTTTAAATTAAGATTTCAAATATACCCTGTTTCTGAGACTATAGATTCAATGCCTTTAATAGCGTTGTTACGGCACAACTTTTAAAGGCGTTTTAACGAATAGAATTAGCATTGATTTTATTTAAATAATGTTCTGTCATGATTCCAAATAATACTGCAGTATACTTACAGGTAAATTTTCTATATACATTACTGTAGGGTGGCTGATTATTTTCGAATCGCTATTGGTACAGATGAACGTTAAATTGATAGTGCATCAAGATAAGAAAAAAATAATTCAAGCTGATTAGATAAAAACGATCATTGTGACAAAAATAAAAGTTCCGAAAGATTCTTCTTAAATAGAAACAAGTTGGTACAGACTCTACCTGTTGTGACTGCGGTACATAACATAGGGTCCAGCTTTACCATTCACCTCTGTTTTTACATTATATAGATCAGTAATCAAATTGTACTTTACATTTTAAGTGTATATGATTTGTTCCAATTCAGATCTTTTGTAACGGCCTATTGGTGGAGTCCGTTCTTCAAATATCGGTACATATCTATAAAACACATTTGTCATAAACTTTGCAAATTGCGACTTTTATATATGATATAATTAGAAATTGGAAGTTGGATATTACATCTTATAAGCTTAGCTTCTTTGACAAGGGTAACTTTACGGACATATTTTTGCACAGATAAACGCAATTATCAGGCTTTTAGATCTTCCAATACTGAAACAGTATTAGAATGCTGATAAAGCGGTTGATAAGATAGATAATAATAGCTAAATATGTCACAATAGTATAAATAAACTTATTATTTGACATACATATCGCTCAAGGGTAGAATGAGTGAGTGTTTGGGAAATAGAGAGGTATACACAAGCGCGCCAAGGGTGGTGGTCATTTGGGTTGGTTAACTGAAAATATGTCACTCCACATAAACATACGCTCCAACTTAAGCAGCACATTATTTTGATTTTGACAAATAACAAAGTGAGGGTAGGGTCGCCCTCTGTGACACATTACGACACGTCTGTAGGGAGTCGAATAACGCTGTGGTCATATCGTGTGACGCCTATGCCGGGTTAGGTTAGGTGGTTTTATTCTCCACGCAGCCAGGGACATATGTTTCCACTTGCTGTGTCCAGCAGCCTGGCGGGCTTCTGGTCGCGATGTAATCTCGTCTTATGGGCCATTAGTGTCAGCCATTCATATGCTGTCCCATAAGTCTGCAGCCTTCAACAGCTGCTGCACAGATCAGATGTGTTCACTACTGGACTGTTCAGATACCTCGGCCCTGTACAAAGGAGTCATCTCATATATTACCTGACATGCGAGTAAGTCGTCATTGCTTTCATTAAAGGGAGAGGGGTGTATCATATTCACCAGTGCGGCAACTGTCTATATGAACCAGTTATGGGGCTGTTTCAAGATTTACCGGATGGTTAGTGAATGTGGATCATGATGTCCGGGCCGGATGAGCACGGAAGACGAAGAGTAATTTGTCACGCCTTATATACGTCCCTCGGGCAGTCTCGGCACGACCAGGACTGTCCCTTCAATGAATGGGTGATAGGCTCGGATTACTTTTAATATCACTGGTAATCGGCGTCAGCTGCACACCCCATAACTATCAAAGGTAATTTCCTCGGACCCCAACAGGCATCAAGTTCATATTGATCACCAAAACTGACAATACCATTGATATCTAGTCACGATAGTGAAACAAAGTTTGTCAGATCTGACCGATTTAATTACATTACCCCCAGTGTCCAATAAAACCAAATTAACAAAACCCGAAATTTCATACACCTTACCTTGCGGGCAAATTGAATTGTATATCTACATGCCTGTGCTAATAAATGTGCATTTGTCAATTATGCATCATAGGTATAGGCACACACACATGTATATCTATATGTTTTCAAAAAGTGTTTATCTATATATATATATATATACAAATATATATATATATATATATATATATATATATATTTCAGTGACTGGCGCAATGAAAGATTTAAGGTATACAAATATTTATTGATTTCACTTGGATTGATCCATTTTTCTACTTAATCATTCAGAAGTGTTGGTTAACCCGATTATCCTGGATTTCCAAAGGTTAACCTCGAAATGACATCTTTAAATCCCGTGGCGCCGCTCGGCGGTGTAAGTGATAACGCTGTACGGCGGTTACACTGTTTTGTACAAACTGTCAATGAATGCGTGTTGTGTATAAATATAAACAGTGTCCAGAGGTTACACAGCTTGACACTAGGAGTTTATAATTTGTGTCTTACAGCTATATACTGAAGTGCACTAGAGTTCATTTAGCCAAATCTTGACTATTGTACCTATAGCTTGTATCCTTGTGTACTTAAATCAATACAAAACAGTGCAAAATGCATTTGACAAATCCTTATGAACAACCCCAAATATGCTAAATGTACACACGAACAAAAGCTCCTATAGTCAGCTACTGAGGATTTAACATTAGCTCGCAGCTAATATCATTTATAATGGGACTCTAATGCGAACGGCCGGTTTAATGTTTTCTCTAACTTTCCACCGGGGCCTTTCGAGGGTGCTCATGCCTACGATTTTGAGGGCCAGGTTCCAGCACTTTGAAGTCATAATAGGCTCAGACCATGGCTTCACAAGTACCTAACTTATTCTGGGGCGATCACAAAAGGTGGCCTCAGCGCCCTGGACCTCCCGAGGCATAACCAGCGGCTCGTTCTATACATAAGCCCTCGGCTACCGGACAGACACTGAGCCCCAATAGAAACAGTCATATTACGCCGTAATTGTTACTTTTATTTGCTGTCCACTTGTTCAGGTAGGGTTCAATATATGTTTAGATTTGGGTTTACGCTCAAGAAGTACGTGGGAGTGGCCCCTAACGAACTTGATCCACTCGAGGTTTGTTGAGGTACGGGACTGCATGTACAGTGTTTCTTCTTCTTCTACAAAAAGAAGATGGTCGAGCGGTGGGCGGCAGGGGGCGCGGTGTTACGTCACCTTCCTAGGTATGTCTTGTCCACTTTGGGGTGTTAACGGCATTAACCGCCATCGATACAAGATTGATTTAGGCTCTCCACGGGAACCTGTTATGTATAAATATATGTAAACACGCATACTATTTTAATCATAGCCAAGTGTATGTATGCTTTCAACAGTTTTAACTAAGAACCTCTGATCGAACATGCAGATATACTTGTGTTGTTCTGCATAATTTGGGCATAATAACGTTATATAAAAAGTATCGTTGTAAATATCGTTTGTATTATCACTCAAATGTATATTTGTATATATCAATACATACATTTTATTGTATATAGCACAATGGGTTTAACAAAATTTTATAAGATATGTATTGTTTGAATAAAACATTTGAATTCATGAGGCATTTGATACTCCGAGAAAGAACTCTTAAAACAGAAACGACAATGGCTGCATGGCATATTGGACTAGGGCCAACAAATGGACATTTTCATTCAGAACTCTCTATGTATTTTCCTTGGGCCTTTTATTTTCATATAATATTAATTGGGGTACCGGTTATTGGGCGTCAACTGTTAACGTTAACACATTAACGGTAATATTATACTGATAACGTTGATGGGAGCGGCTGGTAAATTATTATTAGTATTATTATTATTATATATATATATATATATATATATATATATATATATATAGAGAGAGAGAGAGAGAGAGAGAGAGAGAGAGAGAGAAATAACAGAGAGAGAGAGAGAGAGAGAGAGAGAGAGAGAGAGAGAGAGAGAGAGAGATAGAGAGAGAGAGAGAGAGAGAGACTCAATGCCGCTCAAACCACCGTTTTTCTTACTTCATCTATGTCGATGAGACATTCCATACCACCTGTATGCAGATTATACACACATATATGTAAAGATAAAAATACTTAAAACGTCAACAGTTATTGTGTTTCAGACATTCTGGTCTCTAAGATCGTGTCATCAACATTATATGTCGCAAATCTCTCAAAAATAACGGTGAATGATGTCAGAATTGCGTGGTTCACTGTGTGTATCATCAAAGAAATATCAAATATCTTTGAGTGTACATATATTCCTAGAACGTCAGTGAATGAAAAGACAATTTTATGTTATTATTATAAAAAAGGTATAGCCGCATCGAACTTGGATTTTGTTAGAACATGTAGACCATCCACGGTTCAGTATACATTTAGTTATAATCAGCTCATATTATTTATATTGTACATTTATCAATGGCTGGGTGAAGCCAGTACACACAGCCAGCAGACCTCACATTCCTAGGTCTGAGATGGCGGCCCCTCACACTTTCCCATGTGAAAGTTTTCATGGCTACTGGATATATGTTTCTATATCTATTAAGGTGTCCAACCTTGCGTGGCCACAACAGAAAACCGTCACGCCTGAATGACCGCGATGGCGATGCAGGTGGTATAATGAATTTGTGTACCTTACACGTGGTTGCATTGGACTACAACATTATTAGGGCCGGGAGACCAAGCAGCAACGTTTATTTTAGTTTATTGTTATCTTTCCTGGCTCCAGGTATTGTATGTATATGCCGGGCGAACCCCTGGATAATTCAATTATCATGTTATACGCAGGTCTTACTGTTGTCTTTTATTTCTTCTTCTCTCTCTCTCATATACCTTTAATATATCGCAATATATAGATACATCTATATAAATGCATACATGCATTAAATAAAAAATATATTATAATAGTATATATACATGTATATTATATTATATATTAATATATAATATGAATATTATAATACTTTTATGTATATTATATATAAAAGTGTAAAATTTATATATATATATATATATATATATATATATATATATATATATATATCACTGGTTTATACGAATAAGCCTTTCGGTGAATCAAGAATGTGGCATCTGCGTGATTTGAGGAAGTAGTAAATTAACGTTACTCTCACAACAGAGAGTGCTTGTTTTACAAAGCAACTGGTGATATAATAAAAACTGGGATAAGTGAATTCAAGTGGAGATTTCCCTGTGATTAAAAGGAAATTGAGCGACAGATATTACGGGTATATATTCACACTGAAATGCTCATATGCCCTGAAGGTCTCTAGGCATATTATTACCTGGAGAGACCAGCTCTTGAAGGGAAGGGGCAGATAATATTTGAATATTTAATAAAGCGTGAACTTCAACTTGACACTGTCGAGCCGGGTCGGAGTAGTTTCAATATGACAGCCGTAGGCGGCAATATGTCAGCTTGACATGCAATCCCGACAATGTCAGGGAACCCCCTCCTCACTGACGGAGCGACTCGTACTCAACCACTGCCGGCACCTGCCTCGTTCTGGGTGAGTAACTCACCGCGGCGGGCCAGCCGCTCAGATAATTCATGTTTATTTATGACGAGCTGCTGTGTCTGGTTATCAGATAGATGAAGAACTGCCCCGGCGCTATAACGTGATTCGCTCACCGTTCTCAAACAAGTCTACTGGCTATACCTGGCCCGTGGCTGATGTTAATCGATATAATCAGCTGAACCTGTTACCTGTGCATACCTATCGGATTATACCTGGATATATGTGACCAAGCTCGATCCTCTCTAAACCCGCTCAACGTGATAATCTGTGATACATATATAAAAGGTTAGTTCTATACTGAATTTTCGATTTGAATGGTTTCGCTCAGGTAAATGTTATGATAATTCTTTTGATGCCAAGAACAGTATGGGCTTATATTTTAGTAAAGATGGAATGATCCTATTTCGAACTGATGAACATTACATTAAGGCATGTCATATTGTTGTGACTTTTATATGTCATTTGAAAAGATAACCTGGAACAGTCTGAAGAGTTATGGGTTATATATATATATATATATATATATATATATATATATATATATATATATATATATATATATATATATATGAAAGTATGAGAGACAGAGAGCAAATGTAAGATTGACGTTCTTTCGTTCCATTTATACACACACATGTATATATTCCATTAAATATAAAAATGTAAATAAATTGTATATGAAAATAGATATGTAATTTAAACGGGTTTACACAGATTTTTGGAGAAATAAAATATATTTATGCAAAATTTAAATAATTAGGATTAATCTGAAACACATTTTGCAATTTTCTTATTGGATGTCACATAAACATAATTGATTATTCCAATGCTATATATTTATCTCACATTATTATTTTATTTTTCCCCATCCATTTTAAGACATTGGTTTTTAGTTTTCCTCGTGTTTTCTCATGTATGAAGTGAAACTGTATTGCTACTTGCCATATATCACTCGGCTGATCCTCGTTTTACTCATTAAATTGTTCTACAGTGAAAATATTTTTTTAAACGAACATAAAATAACATATATTTCAATATGCACCTATCATGATTTCATAATTAATAAATTTATAGCAAATTGATACATTTTAGTAAATACATTTTAAACGTAAAAGTTATATGTTTAGATATACCTTAAAAAGTGCATTTCAATAAACACTTTTTCGTGAGAAAAGTGACAAGATCTGTGTTATAAATCCAGTGTCATATATATTTACAATGCAGTAATTAGCGCGTGAAACCGATCCGCATACGATATGTCACGTTCATTCAACCGGTGCGTTGTCAATGATGGCACCTTACAGGTGACTATTGTAAAGCTGTAAGTGCTTTTTTTACCATACAAATAGGTACCTTGTATCATATTATCATTCTTATAGCAGTGCACCTGACTGATAATAGTGACATGTGACACGATAACTGTGGAATTACCTGTATTTAAGTGTATCATGTGTATTTATTTTGATATATACGGTGCACAAATCGTTATATAGTTTTCTATCTTTCTTGTCTCTATATAACAAAAATCAGTTAAAAAAGTTCCCATTCTAAAATATATTTTTTCTTTGGTTTATGTCAGCACTTATACAAGTATATTTTACAATATAAAATAATAATTGGCAAGTATTTGTATACAAAATTTTTATCTTCAAATTCGCGTTATGTTGTGTGATTCTGGTTCATTTTGAGACAAAACCCTAAAAAAAGCCAGACCTATTTTAATATTTGCTATACATTTTCATATCTTAATGATATAGTAAATTAATTTTACGTTACCGTGTCAGGAAAGGGCAATATACTATATATTAAAATATCGAACTCGTGGTTTAAAAATTAGCATACCTGACATTTTTTCCTGTCGAACTGCTGTGTCCTTTAGTTTGAATAGACATTTTTGCTTGACAGAATGAAACGTGAAGCTGAATGTTGACACAGGTATGTCAACTAGAGTATATAGGAGGGGCACTGTTAAAATGGCCATTCAGTAAATAATGGTTTTGTTGTGAACCAGAGACCCTATATGACAAGTTGAAAGAAACTAAAGCGACACCCCACGAGAGCTTGTCATCACATGTTAGTTTATAATCCCGACAGGTAGAAATCAACAACTCCGGCGCCCGATGTCACAGAAGCTTCTGTATCAGGTTGAAATGTACAATATTTTATATCAACAAAAGGAGTTACCAACGAAACCATTATGACAGGTAGAAATCAACAACACGTCGTCTTCTGTCAATCACCCTACGCACTGCAGGTAGAAATCTACACACGCGGTATGCGATCTGACAATCACTTTCCTTCCGGTGGCCTCATATGGGGAATATAGATAAATTGTTATTGGGCGAGGTAATACAGGGCAGTGGGGGCTCTCTATTATACATGTACAAGTATCTCCTGGGTGCTACATTACGTGTTATAACGTGTCTCTGAGGGGAATCACACCCCATGTAACGAACACATGGCATGACCCCTTTTAACCCGGGGCCACCTGTCAAGGTATTAACGCCCAATATCCAATAAGGCACAAGTCCGCGGAATTATATATACTCACATCTAGCTAATATATATGTAGCTTTTTTGGAATTCCAATATGTTCCATGGCTGAATATATATATGGGCGTGTTTATTTCATTGAAATCCTTGCCCATTATGCCCAACATTCACTTGGAGCCGCTTAATAAATACAGGTATCCTGGGAATATATATATATATATATATATATATATATATATATATATATATATATATATATATAATTACGTATATTTATTATTCAAACTCTGAAAAACACTTATTGAAAACATGGTTATTGTGTCTTTCTAAGGTAACCCCTATATATTTGATTTCTACAGAACATTACGTTAAAAATGTAATTTGATTTAACATTTCCTCTGTCAACTATATATATACACTGCAGTCATTCTCGCGTGGTTTATCATGTTTTCTATTTGTATATATTATAACTCATGCTCATTCAGATAAAGCTGACTAGAAACCTTGTGTCTTTCAAAGATTATAAGTATATATGAGTTCTCAAACATTTTCAAATTGCATTTAATCATATGTTTCCTCCATTTAATCTTTAAAAAAATATATTTACAAAAGACCCTACACGGATTATTTTTTAATTATATGCTGGTCTTACTATATAGTGGGGGTTGAGAGATTATTTCTGTTTTATCGCTTTACATAGATGACACCCGTGTTGATTGGCAGGTCTAATAGTAATATATTAATGAGGCGACTAGTGAACCAATTTGAAAAAATACCACGGGCATGAGAATACACACGGCCTCTTTTACGAATTTATGGTTTCGTATAATGACGTGCGATTCCTCTTGAAAACGAGGTCACGGAGTGCAAGAGCGCATTCTGGCACAACGATCACCAAGTTTAGCCGCTCGTAAATAACATTTTAAAAATATTGATTCAGTGTTGAGCCTATGTATATATATATGTTAGAAAAAGGTTTTATTATTTCTGTAAATTTGTAAAAGCATAAACTTTCAGTCGCTGGTGTGAAAAGAGAAGGCTAATTTGCAGAGAAAATTATGACTATTAACACAACTGTAAAATACCATATAAATGGTAATTTAGGTAAAACATTTTTCCAACTGCAGAATAAATCATGGAGATGTGTGTATAACACCCACACGAATAGGGCCTTCATCTGTTCATAAATCCATATCAGGTCAGCCCATAACGGCAACGTACTTATTTAATCCCTGGACGAGATTCCTTTGTGTCTGGCGGAAAAGTGCACGGCATAACTGGATTTATGATTATTATCCATAGAAGCGAACAGTGTTTGTCCGACCTCACAAAGTAAACCCGCCTTATGACGGGAAATCCCACATTACAGGTATTATACGTCTCAAAAGGCTGCAAGAGCCCTTGACCAGTCAAATCTGTTCCAGGGAAATGCACCCGAACAGTACCAGATTGCTTGGTGCATTAAGCAGTCTTAATTCTTTCATATATACACGCGCAGTCTTTATACGGGAAAAGGCTTGCGTGTGTGACGGCGCGTTCGTAACAGTATATATGTATAACTATACATAAAATTCTTCGGGACGTCCAGGTGCCATGTCTCGCTATGCGCGTGCAGAACTTATACACACTGTCAAACAAACTGATTTATGTGTATGTGTTATACCACATTCTGTCATATAAACAATTGTACATCACATGTATGAAATCTTGCCAATCTGATTTCTTTAGAGATGCCTTTTGACCTTGGTTTCTGCTGTGCGTGATGACGTGCTGCAAAAAAGCAGATGGCCTCCTTTATAACAGTTCATTACCGTCAGAATATCAAAACCAGCAATTTACCTCGACAGATGTGTTGGTTTTTACAGTAAAAAGGAATAGTTGTATACATGTACAGGTGTTCACGTGAATGAAATATTTAAAAGGATATGGGAAAAAAAACTTTTTCTGCACTACGTATATATATTATGTAGAGGGACATTTGCATGGGATCAAACTGATAGTTTTGACATTATTAACAAAACCTTAGTTTTATTCATATATATATATATATATATATATATATATATATATATATATATATATATATATATGTATATATATTTGACCAAATAAACGTTTACACTCTGTATTTCAAATTTTGATATTGTCAAATGTATCATTATATAATCGATTATATGACAAATGTATATATAAAACACGTGTATACAAAATATGTATTATATTAAGTAGCTATCTATGCTGACAAAATAGAACCACATATATCCTAAATACTTAATTCAGATTTTGATGCAAGGTCTCTTCCTCAAAGTTAATTATTCGCAGTGCAATGAAAACAAAATATGAAAGACCGTATATTTTCGCCATTTTTTGGATTAGTTCGATTAATTAAGTGATTTCCTGACATCATATGGTTACCTAATAAACACCGGTAAGGTATATTTACAAAGGTGGCTAAATTGAAATCGACGCATGTCCTTATTATTATTGTTTTATATATATATATATATATATATATATATATATATATATATATATATATATATATATATATATATATATATCGGGGTTGCAGAGGGTGTGGACTATATAACCAAGGCCATCGTTAGATATCTTGTAACATATTGGTGTGAGAAAAAAGTGACATAAATATAACCATGAATTTCAGACAAACGAGCTTCTGAAGCCATCAACTTATTTAGATGTCAGATGCTTCACTGACTTTTACTTCAGTTGTATACGAGACAGTCACAACATTGCATTGTTGAAGTTCTGTCACAATAACATACGGTGACAGGAGTGTCAGACCTTTCCATCATTTACAGAGAAATCGTAAGTAATTCACAGGTGGTTAACACCGAGTCGTAATAGCATGATTACCCGTGATCACGATATACCCGAGTTTAGGGTGTACCACTAATATACACATGTATATACGTATTCGCATGAAGCATTTGGTATCGGCATGTTGGGGTGTCAGTCTAATTGTCAACCAATTACCGTGTCAGCGGGTATGCCGTACGACTGTTACAATGAGTATATACTTAGTGACATCATTATCTCCTGTTAATTGATTCTTACACCTAAGCATATGTTGTTTTAGTTTACAAATCGCCTACCTAAGGAATTGATACTTTTCTTACATATTGATTTAAGCTCATTTATATCACCTTTCAGTTACTCCATTCATGCCTTTTCACACGAACAAAATAATAAAAACGCATGCACAAATATTTACATAAATATACAGTAATAGGGCAACTTTAAATTTACAGTCTTCTAAAATTAATTATACATTTATTTTGATAGCCTTGGTACAAGATATACTCTATTTCCCCATACTAAAATGCAAATGTATTATAAAAGTTAAATAAAATAAAGACATGTATTATAATTAAGTGTTGTTTGAATAGCAAATGTGTGAAATTACAACCATGAACCAAATCGATATTATAGAATTTTTGTTTAAACGTATCGCAAAGTTTGACTCGCAAAACTGTACTTCCGTATAAGATAAGCATATATACGTATTAATGGGAGCTGACTTTGTTCTTTTGTATAATTGCTAAAACTTGCAAATCCTTGATCAAATTGAAAAACACCGGTTAACAAGCTAATGGTACAAGTTGGAATCCGATGAAATTTTTTAAGTAAGGCAACCTGAGGGCGTTTGTGAAACAATGAAAATTGGCTTACATATAATCCACGTGTGGTTCCTGCTAGTCCTGTTAAGGTGTTAATTATGTTGACATTAACATAGGCTTAGGTAAAGTTCTGTTTGCGAAGCTTGTTCAGGACAAACACGCCTTCAATACTGGGGTGCGAAACCGAACGCAGTGGCACTGAACCACCCCTGGTGGCCACTTAGGTACTGCTAATGGAGTAATTATGACGTTACACGAGACGTTCTGAGTGCCATCGCCACTCATTTATTCTGTGATGCTTGTATGTTGAGGATATACGCACCTGCCCCTCGCGTCAGTGAAAGTATATATAAAACTCAGGTAAGACTGTGTGCAAAGAATGAATGTATATTTATGCTGTTACCATCAGAACTGATTACTTAATATATTTGGTGAAAACTACAAAAATATAATTATGGGATATCGCATGTGCATGGCTGTCATGGAGAAGTGATTTTTTTTTTCATATATATTTTGAGACAGTTTCTTTTTTTGCCGTTTTATCTTTAAAGATCCTTCGTTTATATTCATTTAAAAGATAATATTTTTTTATTATCTAATTTAACATTTATGACTTTGGAATAGAGATTTTTGTTACAATGGTGAAAAGGAGAATTGTGTTACAAAATGTATTATGAGTGCAACATGTGCATGGGAGTATATATATATATGTAGCAAACACGTATTCCATTTATATTGGTATATTGCGGTCTTATATAATATGCGTGCATGACACATTGAAAGTTGTTTGTCTCAGATCTTATAAGTAACAATTTGGTATCAAGGTGAAAATGTTTTTTACTATCATTTAAAGCGGTTTAGTCTTAATTTGTCAGCAGTCTCGTATACTATAAGGCTTTATAATACATTTTCTCAAGTGTGTACAGCCACCCAGTTACAATGAAAATTCTGGATCCGCGTCTCTCTTCAGGCGTGAATTCGTTTGATCCTGACTGACCTCAAACTTTTACATTCACTCTTTGTGCGCACCGTTGTCATGTGTATACATCTGCTGGGCAAGTCCATACAGTAAACCTAATGATATTGAATTAAAGAATAATCATTGGGAAAAATTTGTTTCTGGTTTCTTTCATTTCAATAAAAAAATTGTAGTGAATCTACATCAACGAGAAAAATCCTTTCGAAACCGTTCCTTTATAATAGTTTTTCAAAGAAGAGAGTAAAAGTTTTCCCATGGGATACATGGTAAATTTATTTGACACAATCCACTTCAAATGTTACCTTTAAAAATCGAAAATATTAATTGCACTGTAACTGTAAACTGCTATTTTAAAAATCTCAAATGAATCTTTTCGTTTATATTATGACTTTATTTTAGTAGGAAGTAAATTCATCAATGATTACTACAGATTCTAGATTGTAAGTTTTGATTTCTTATAAGACTTGGCGTCTTGAACTTAACACGTTTACAAACATGGTCGCCAGTAGCAACCAGAAGCGGGCGGGTAAGATAAGAGAACAATGAGATGTAAACATCATTATAGCTGTAAGACTAAGCCTTAGACTAACACTGACCGGCAGTCAGCGGATCAGAGGGGGTGTGAAAGTGACCGTGATTAGTGATGGGTACACGTCTTGAAATCCCCTGAGACAACACTCACAGCACGGGCCTGGACCCGCTGTCAGTTTGGAGTGGTCTGGATGAACTAAAGGATGATATCGTATGTACGTCTTGCCTGACAGTTCAGAAAGGGAAGCGTTTTAAACGTTGTTGCACGTGGAATGGTCTATAGAGGAAAGTACTGTAATATACAGAGAAGAGTTTGTTTAGGATTTACGGTGAGTGTTATAGAGAAACGTCTTGAGAAATATGTTAAAATCATCAAGAAACATATATGAATGATACAGCGTCAAGTATAAGTTTTTGGCAATGTTGAATATTTTAAATACCTTAATGCAAAATTAATTCCCACTGAATCTAGGTGGTTTTTGAGTTACATGAGAGGTGTGCACAAAGAAGAATTATATTCAATATAGTTGATCAGGATTACAGGATTCAATCAATCCTACCAGTCCACTTATAATTTCTTGAGACGTTAAACACCGGTAAGTTATAATAGGTCATAAGAGGTTACAGCGTTTGCAAGTTGCACCAGTGATCAAGAGCAATAATTGGCTATAAGGTAAACCATATGCTATCTTTTCATGTAAAGCATTATGTGTTTATTGCTATTAAGTCACTGTTTGCACAACTATTAGTCCATGTAGGGTGGTATCAAAGATACCAATCTCTAAAGGGCCCTGCAGGTATATGAATAATTAATATATCATTACCTTTGATCATCTATTACTATGTCTGCCTGTTAATTCCAATTATGTAAAAGCCAGGCAGCTGTCCCCGCAAAGAGATCGGTCAACTTGATGCCTTAACAATAATAAAACCAAAACGATAAAACATCAGATAATTTCTGGACAAAGCCTTTGATCGTGAACACGGCCTTGGCAAATCGCAGGAACAGACCACAAGAGAAAAGCTAAAGTTTTCTTTCTTATAACAAGACCAGTACGTTATGACCAAGTCAGGAGCCACGCATATATAAGTTCTAATGCCTGTCTGGTTCGAAATGACCCTGGTTTACGCGCGTGATATCATTAACTCAAGTTGGCATGGCGCGTGGCCTGTGAAGGGCTCCCGCTACTCTCAGTACACTTCACCCAACAAACAATAGATACCTTATTTGATGCGTATTTGGCGTGCCGCATGCTTGTAGCTGCACATCCTTATTTCAGCGACCGTCTGTCTGCATGCTTTGTGTAAACTTGTCTGTAATTTCTCCGAGCAGAAGGCCTCTTGTTAGTTTACACACTTGCATGACAACCGAGTCATTTCGCTTTGGTAATAAACACATACTGCGGAAGACGTATTGTATTCAGACAAGCATTTTAAATAATTAAAAAAAATACATTTTAAAAGAATGTATAAAAACAAATCATTGTCTTGTGCCGTTGTCACGTATATATTTTGCGTATTTACGTAATGCAGAAACTTGACTTTGGACCATTTTAATGTTTAAAGTTAAATTCTGGAAATCTTGAACGATAAAAATTAACAATTGTCCCTTTGTAGCTTGTGGTAACACCTTTAATCGTCTTGCACAGCAGGAGATGCTGTTTTCATTGCTGACTCCGAGGTGTAAAAACAAAGTTAAATCATGAATGTGAATGGCGGACAGGTTGATGACTGTACCAGCGCCATTACCTGTAGCGGCGGCAGGTGATAAACCGTCACAGCGAACAGACAGAGCGCACCAAGCGGTGAATCACCGACCAACTCAAAAGATGGACACGTTTATGACGTACATTTAACATCTGTCATCGCAGGTCCCAACTATTAACCTCTCGCGGGCTCACGACAGTACTCATTAAACGTCTGTTACTCAGACATAACCGCATTGAACATGAACTAAATGACCCATTTATGATCCCTTCTATGGACATAAGACTTCTGGTTTATTTATTCAGTCACTACATTTGTACAGGATTGAGAATACAGAATTTTAAACGATTGTCGGTGTGTGGACATGAAATACTTTTCGGTGATTTGGTATGGCTCCGTGTGTATAGGCTTGATTCAGTTCTGAAATATTTGAAATGTAATCTTACATAAATAAGGGTATTAATCCTTTTCAGGGTTTTGCAATTAAATGTAGGCTTGCGGGAGATATATGTAAGGTAGAGAATATCCTAATCTTAATTTAATCAGAATCCTCTCTTAACCGGGTTAAGAATACATTTTATTAAGCTGTGTGAAAGCTTATCATTATATACGTGTTTATACATACAGTTCATTAGTTACTGAAAAAAATGTACCTAGGTTAGAATTTCGATATAAAACCCTGCTTATATAGGGGTAGACGTACGCCCACTGCGCCCCCATGCCCAAAATTCTACCATTATCCGCCCATACTTTATCATTATAATTGTCCTTGTAAAAAAAGATAAAGTAAAATGGTAGGGTTAATTAGTTTTGCGGTGGGTAATTGGCACTTTTATAAAACTGTATTGTGCACTGGTTTACTTGCAGCAGAAAATGACTATTAAAGGTGGAGTAGAATTATATGTATTGAGAAGACAGGGGTGCATGCATGTACGTAAATGATAGATTAATATAAATGGTCCTGTCTTAAGAAAGAAAGCTACCTGTACTTAACTGGTGATTGATCATGGAACCCAGGGATCACTTTAGATATACATTACAGGCAGGACAAAACCTACTGTTAGCTACAAGCTTATATTTAAGAGTACATGGACATATATCAACGGCTAGAGACCGCCATGTAATACAATAATGCATGCCACATACTTCATTTGATCAACACGCCATTAGAATCTTCATACAAAAGCTGGGCCCTCAATCCGTACATTTTAATTTAGAGACCAACAAATGGGATTTGGTTAGCCAGGGGGATTTCCACACGTGAAGTGGCCGAGAGGGCCTGCGTGTATTCTGGTGTTGGACAACTGATGTATAATTACCGAGACCCCTGACGGTGCTCACAGAACGTCCTCAGATGCCTCGCGCTTGGAGCTCGGCCTTATTGGCACAATTACTGTCGGTTTGGAAAATGATCGCACCTTGTCAATAAAATATAACCAAAGGGATCTAATGTCATTTGCATTCCGAAAATGAGCCAACATATTTCATTATGAACGCAATCTCCATAGTCTTCTAGACATATGTATACGTTGGAGAGTATATATTCTGGACAGTGCGTTTCATATAGGAGCGGACTATTTGTCAGTATATACAATTATACATACATGTTTTGCCTTCAGGCACTGCGGACCAATTGGGGGCCTCCCATGCACGGCATTTGTGAATTTTCATGTAAATTAGATACGGTTGATTGGATGTAATTACAAGGCTCGCTGACCTATCAGCAAACAGGAGGGTCAACAGGTCACGTGACCTCTGACATTCCCAGCTGGCCCCTGTCACTTCATCAATGACCATTGATTCAAGCTGTCCCCACTCTTCGGATTTGTAACGTTACATTCACTGCAGAACTGTCAACCAAGGACTTTAATGTCACGAAAAAGGAAACAAGGCCGTGGACAGGTTGTTTAGGGTAGGTACGTCCGTTTGTCTGGCCGGGAGTAGCGTCGATTGATTCTGGGACTAACTCCCTCTCTACATCTGCACGGCGGCACGACTTGCTCTCAGTGCTCCGATCATGTTACAGGTAAATGTTGACATAGGGATTTGGGATATTTTAAATCAATAAACGATACAGGTCGTCGCCCTGGTAGGGTGGTATCACTGCGCAAAGGGGTAGTTACATCTATATGAACGTATTTGTATGGTGCAGTGACCATGACAGCGGTAGCCGTCTGTAGTTAATTAGAAACATCAGGTAACATGTAATCCAAGTCACAGGTAGGTTTATATATTATTTTTCACTAAAACAGTTTAGACAGGACTCATGGGAAATATACAAGAAACAGCATGCCAAGTGTGGATTGTATCATACAATATTTTATATATATATATATATATATATATATATATATATATATATATAATATATATATATATATATATAAACTCCATCTGGATCATATCAGAATGTTTGCGAAAAAAAATCCATCACTTCTTTATGGAAAATATTTCGTTTAAATTAGAAGTGGCATCCAGCAGCTAATCTTGTGTACACATATTAAATCCTTTGGTCTGGTGTATGTTGCCTGATGCACTGAAAAAAAGTATTTGTTAAAAAAATACGCTTGTTATTACAGTCATTAAAAAAATAAAAAATGTGTAGCAAGGAGTGATTATAGGACAGACAAATAGAAAACCATTTAGTATATAAAATATTTTATATGCGTGTGTGTAGATGTGTGTGTTGATACACTAACAATCGTAAAATCTACTGTAAATAACATTTTATCGATATAATATATAATGTGCCTAAATACAGCATTTATGTTTCATAATTGTTGTACTTCTGCTTTGCTTTTTACTATGATTTAATTTATGATGTGATCGTTACGCGTTGTTATTTTAATTATCCTCTCATGTACAGCCCTGTACCAAATATTCTAGATTATATTGCAGTTTCAGGGCACATTTGATGTTTTTATTTATTTCTATTTATTTCATTTATATCTACCTTCTCTGCATAAAAATGTTCCCCAAAGCTGACGAGAAAGATGATGTTCGTTTCATCCTCATATGTATACATGATAATTAACTATTTTCCCATATTTACAACACTTCTTTATTATATCTTTGCAGAATTTAGTGCCTAGGAAGAAGAATTTTGCCGCACGTATCATGGGCATGTTTTCGGATTATACCCACTGACCTACCTGGATTATACAAATTTCGCAAATTTTATGATATGAAAAAAACGTGGAGTAAAATGAGCGCGTTTGTATTAACTTTTTGTATAACCCTGTGCCTGTGGACAGCAGCAGCTGACAAAGTGATCGAAGTGACGTACAATTTGTTAGAGGAACAGCCGTTTCAAACACTGGTCGGTGATGTGGTGCAGGACGCCAAGCTCGGCCAAGTGTTCGCCCGCGACGTCCTTCCCACGCTCTCCTATGAGTTCCTCAAAGAATCCAAGCTCTGCCGAAACTGTTTCTCTATAAGCAAGACCACGGGCAAGTTGTTTATAGAGAGCAGGCTAGATCGGGATGTGCTATGCCCAGGCGCTGACCAGTGCGAGATTGTTCTTAACGTGAGGGTGTCCCCAGTCAGGTATTTCAAAATCATCCAAGTCACAATGAACATCCTTGACAGAAACGACAATCCTCCACAGTTCCCGCAAGCTGCTGCTACTGTTACCATCTCAGAAGCTTCTCCAGTCGGCGCCAGGTTTTCCTTACCTTCTGCTCATGACCAAGACAGTCCAAAGTTCGGGATCGCTCGTTATCGACTCGTGCCTGCGTCCCCTCAGTTCGATGTCGTTCGCAGTGACAGCGCCGCCGGTACTGAAGAGGTGATGTTAGTGGTAAAACGGAAACTAGACCGTGAGGCATTAAGCACGTACAATCTGATGGTGTCTTGTGAAGATAAGGGTTCCCCGAGTAAAGCCGGAACCATGGAAATAACCGTTAAAATTTCTGATTATAATGATCACCGGCCTTTGTTTGAAAATGCAACCTATCAGGTTTCGGTGGAGGAAAACCAACTGGCGCCAACGTACATCACACGGGTGACCGCACACGACAGGGATGAAGGCGGAAACGCCGACATTTCATACAGCTTTGATATCGTGACCAAGAACAGATTTGGTAATTTATTTTCAATTGAAGCAAAAACTGGTAAAATTTATGCAAAGCAATCACTAGACGCAGAAGACCAAAAGGAATACATTCTTACCGTTGTTGCGTCCGATGGTGGACAGGTGGCGCTGATTGGCCAGGCGAAAGTGCGCGTGTTGGTGTCGGATCTGAACGATAACCCGCCGCAGATTACAATAAATGACGTAGAAGGTACACATAATACAATAAGAATACCTGAGACCGCTAACTCTGAACAAGCTGTAGGCCACATCACGATAACTGACGCTGACACCGGCAGGAACGGGGAATTCCACTGTGTGCTGGATAACCACATGTTTAAGCTGGAGCATATGATACAAGACGAGTACAGACTGTCTGCAGTGTCAGGCCTGGACAGAGAAAGTGCGGCTAATTACACTGTTACTGTAAGATGTAGGGACAATGGCACTCCGACCAGGGAGGGGAGAGCAACCGTGAAAGTAGATTTAACGGATATCAATGACAATGCGCCAAAGTTTTCTAAGAAAGTCTACGAATTAAGTATCCGCGAAAACATGCGCAAAGGCTCATCAGTGATGCGTCTTACCGCTCAAGATGCTGATATCGGCCTGAATGGGGAGGTGCTGTACTGGCTGGGTGCGGGCGCTAAAGACATGCTTACCATCCACCCGACCTCGGGAGTTATCAGAACAAACATGGTGTTTGACTACGAGACTGATTCTAACTTTGAATTCCACGTGATTGCTCGAGATAAAGGGGGCGTCCCCATGTCGTCCAGCTGCCTGGTCAGAGTGACCTTGGTGGATGAGAACGACCAGAAACCCCGGTTCACACAGTCTCATTACTCCTTCAGAATACCGGAGAACATGGCCGGCAGGATTGGAATCGGGTCGGTGTCGGCCCAGGACACCGACTCTAGTGCTTACAACGCCTTCACACTACATCTAGAAACAGATGACACAGGTACGTTCACAATGGACCGTATCAATGGCACAATTTATACTGAAAAGCCTTTAGACCGAGAGATCCAGGCGGTCCATCAGTTGAAAGTCGTAGCTCGGGACAATAGCTCGCCCTTCTGGAGAACAGAAACCAGAATCACCGTTACGGTCACCGACGAAAATGACAATACTCCTGTTATTGACTTCCCCAACGCAACCCACCAAACCGTGTCGCTATCCTCAAAAACCAAAGTCGGTAGCAGGCTGTGTAATGTCCTGGCTCATGACAGAGATGAGGGGCTGAATGCTCAGCTCACCTACTCCATGATCTCGTCAGCGGAAGTCCCATTCTCCGTCCACCCTTTAACTGGTGTGGTGTACCTTCAGTCTCAGGTTACCGGAGATTCAATATTCAATGTGGTGATCGAAGTCACTGATAAAGGGATTCCCCGCCAGTCCAGCCAAACACCGTTAACTGTCACCTTCAACGCCAGCATACCACTAGCTGTTGGGAACCAGGGGGGAAGAAACGGTACGCTAGATAGCAGGGGCGCAGGGGATGGGGCGAGTGCTGTGTCCAACCTCGTGCTGATCGTCGCCTTGTCCGCCATCTTTACTCTGATAATCTTAGCGCTTGCTGTTCTTCTGGTGGTGCTCCGTTGTTCACGGAGAAAATCAGCTCGGGCCAGCACTGATGTCAACTACAACATGAGCAGAGACTTCCCGGACGGTAAGGAACACCCACGGCCCTTCACCGTCATGACTGGCGTCAGGGATGGCCCGGTAGGCAGCAGCTCCCAGCAACCGTCACAGTCTACTGTAGAGGAGAGAACTCCGGACAGACCGCCAAGGAAGAGAAAAATCAACTCATACCACGAGGTGAGTCTTTTACTAACATTTATTAATTAAAAGATAAATTCTTAATTGATCAATGTAATCAGTAAGAACAAATTGACCACAAAAAGACTGACACAAACATGCAAACGGGTTACACAGAACGAGGAAGAAGGTATAGACAGCAGATACTAGTGATCATTTGAAGAGCGTGCCAAAGAAACATAAGTAGAACCATAATAGTGAGAAAAAATATATGAACTAATTTGTGTGGTATTTAATAAAACACTAGGGCTTGTCATAGCACGATCTTTCTTCGCATACCCGCATCATAAACAAGATTAATTTTAATGACCTACAATACTATGATACTGTTATCCTTATCTCCCAACGCAAAAGGCAAACTGTCTTATATTCATAAATTGTCCCCTTTTCTAGATCAACACCAAATTTGATCGGGTCTTCTCCTATATACAGCCCATATCTCACCCCTTCACAAAGTTCCGTGGGGAACTGTTCCGTATCTGCCAAAAGACAATCAAACCAACAGAAACGGGTGATAACTTTACCTCTTCGAAGGAAGCAATTACAGTTCTGACCAAATATTCAATGACTTCATCGATCCAAAACATTAAGTCATATCAACACAAGCGGTCAACTTTAAATGTACGATGAGGGAACATTTCTACACATTGAAAAAATGATAAATGGTTAAATTAATAATTAAAAACAATTCACTGTAAATTTTTTTCTATGGCATCACAGATGAAGGCGCTTATACTAACGTCAGCCATTATATATGCCCCAGAAACCCTAAGCAATGGTGCAAACAATGATCTAATTGAATTTGTTCCAGGCAACATGCTCTTCAGTGTAACTCGCGATGTACAGATATTTAATATCCCAGCGCGGCCCTTGTCAGTTAATTAGACAGGACAAGTATTCTACAGGGAATATCCACTGACCACGGGGCAGTGTATGTGTTAGCTGTGGGAATCCCCGCAACTGCTGGTCATGAGGATGAGTGCTAAGAAAGGGCGTAGGAAGAACTACCCAGTGCTCGCCCGGGTGCCCGGAGACAGTGAGACGATCCTCTCTAAACTGTCACATCAGCAGTCATCCGTGGTCCCGATTATCCTCTCATTGCTGGAATTCATCCGAGTAGAATCAGGCGCGGGCGGAAACACAGGGGGTATTCTCGCTCGTCAAACGCTCCACTGTTAGTGGGCTCGGCGATGACTAAATAAAACTGACAGCTGCGCGGGCCTTATTGATACGTATGAATAAGTGTTTAAACGTCAGATCGGACTGAACTCTAGTGTTTTCGTACCTGATACAGGTGGTAATGCAGATTCTGTTGTGGTAAGATTTTATCAGTATAATATATACCCCACGAATAACTTCCCGCAGACAAAAGGTTTCTATGTCCACGGGGCATCCACTCCAGAAGAAAACTGCTAGATAAAAGACTTCCTCTGATAGGAGGATATAGGACCCGTAAGTCGGCGTGTCGTGTCGTGGTGTATTGATTCTGGTAACCTGATGAACCCGGTGTCAGGCACATCACCCCTCTCACTCTCTTGTTATCAAATCCGAGACATCTCCATCTATAGTGCAATCTTTATGCTGAGTGCAAACAGGTCTATATAAGGTGTATTAACCTTTAGTATAAGTGCAAAAAGCGTTAAATTATTTCTTTCCAATATAGTAAATCCATAAACTGGCTAGTATCACTATATGCTTATATAGATGTCCCATTTTAATGAAAAAAATAGATATTATCAATACGTGAACGAAACCTTAATTAATCTATGACGCGGAGAAACTATGCTTATTGCTACGGAAAATGTTTGTTGTCCTTATAATAACATTATGTAATAACAAGAATTTAAATTCATTTATACAACGTCAGTGTTTACTGTCTAACTTTTGTCATATCACTTTATAGGAAGGTATACGCACGTGTTAAAGCAATATCGTAAAACTTGGTACATTTGTGACATAGTACGTTCAACCATCCACATGCGGAAGATTAAAGAAAAATGTTCGCCGAATGGTATACAGACAGTGTCGTATTGCTTGCAGCAAATGAGTTGGTAAAGCATATCGAGTGGGCAGATGGACATATGACTAGCAATAAAAAAGTACTTGTTACCACACAGGGGAATGTGGAGGATGGTAGTGACCACGTTAATGTGCGGCAGGATGTGAGAGAAGGGGTCATAAAAGGTGATCAGATCCCCAGAATGACGCCACCTGTGTTACTCCTCCTTAATTAAACACCTCCATTAGGGCACCCTGCACCTTTATCGGAAAATTTCACAAAAGGATGCGGTCAAATGAAATGATGCCGGCGTACGACAGTCACTTTCAAACGATGTCTTCTGATTTCTGACAATTCCTATACTACACCTCTTTTACCCCACCCCTTTGCGCAACAGACCCGGCACCCCGGGGTTTGGTAACCCCCTCCCGTACAGAGAGTTACGCAAGGGACACGTTTGGCGCATGTATAACAAGCAGCTCGCGCTGCGCCAGGAAACAAGCCCGGTCATTGCACAGACAACATCACAGAGCGACTGACCAGCGGTCACTTTGTCTACCTCTATTTATTTATTATGTGGACAAACACCCACCTGGTCATCGCATCCCAGGTCACAATCGGTTCACACGAGGTCCACCCCTCCCCCACGGTCTGCGTCAATACTCGTTAGTCTCTCTTTTGAACCGGGCTTGTATTTATATTTCATTATGGGACTGTACCTTCCCTTCCTTGCTAATGGCCAAACGCCCAAGTCAGAGGTTACAAAAGAAAAATCTCATACACATGGCCGTGTTTTTATAATTTTCTCGTCAAATATCCGTGCCCTCCGGTCAGCTATAGCGGCTGTGCTTGGATGTGAAACCGGCACCCCCGGGCAAAATATGATTTGTAAACCTCGTGTACCATCTATACCATTTCCGTCTGTTCTGTTGTTTGTGTTCCTAAAATGTTATTAATATCTGCATTTGCTAAATCAATCCACGGACAATTAGCCATGTCGTCAGCATGGGCAAAAACAATGCCATGGAACTGCATCCAGCCATGCACGTTACCAGTATCAAACACATACAATTTGCAATATACTCCTATAAATGACGGCTGTTTCCCTGAATAGAATGTGAAACAGCTAGAGCATATGTTACGCACAGACTGTTCTGTTAAGTTGTAACCGTTTACCTACGGCAGCTTCGAATCAGAATGATTCCTCTGAAATATAAGTTTTAATTATAAGGAATCTTCAGTTTATAAAATACAAATGGATAACTGGTTACAGCAACCATCCATGGCTGCTGCATATACTAAAAAGTCTATATGGTTTTTGAAATCACATTCGGCTTCAAATGTTTGTATTTGGTCATATTTTTTTCAGTTTAGATAATATTATAAATATTTTGTTACAAATATAATATCATAAAATAAATATATTAATATAAAAAACATAGTGATGTGTCCATTTGCTGATTTTCTTATGTGTCACATTGTGTATGAATCTATAGTAAATGTAACATATTATGATAACGGTTTTAATCATATTTGTAGGTTCAGCATTGGCTCCAGTCTCACCCTGATGACAATCTGGACGCAGCCAGTCACACGTCAGAACAATTGTCAAACTCAGACAGTGGCCGGGGGACAGAGGAGGGGGAGGGAGGCACGAATCCAGGGTCCAGAGACACCTCTACAGGTAAGACTCATGCAGGAGAGAGAGAGAGAGAGAGAAAGAGAGAGAGAGAGAGAGACTTATTTCTGAAATACTAATATGTAGTGCACATCATTCAATTTTAATTACACACGCACTCGTACACAAGATTTCAAAATGTAAAAATACATTAGACCAATGCATGTATAACATTTAATATATATCACAAAAATCACACCATTCACTGATTGTAATACATGTATAAGGCTTAGGTGCTACTGGAAGTATATTATGTTGATGTATACTATATATATCTGATATTTTCTTTTTCTTTTTTTCTCATGTTAGTTTTTCTATCTTTACTTACAGAGGAGGCAATCCCTGGAAACCCAAATATTACAATGAGTGGAAGGTCAAAGGGCAAAAAAGTTTCGTTCAGTGATCCCGTGACGTCATGTGAAAAAATGAAGAAATCATGTGACCAAACATGTGTTAACTCTGGGCAAAGCCAGTCCTTTATTATGTTAGAAAATGCGTGGCAGCATTTACAAAATCAGAATCATAAAACAGCAGAATTCCAAAGATACCCCAATATGACATTGATAGAAAAACCAAATACACACCCTGGGCAGGCCCCAGGCTCATGTCTCATACCAAATCACGTGACCGGGGTAAAATATTATGGACAGGAAACCTGCAGTCCGTTTGGTGACGGTATGACCTCATGGTATCTCACGAGAGGACTGTCTGCTGACCAGTTAGACGAGACTTGTTCAGACGACGGAAGTACTACCACTTCCGGAAGCTACGTCATGGGTGTTGATGATTTGACGTCAGCCACTGTGGTGTGATATCACATATATTACTGTATTATATATTAATATATATTACTGCATGGAGGATCTTTGTCTCTGAACCAGAAGAACCTGCTGAAATCCTCACACACAATTTCCATAATATTTTTATGATGCTACTGTGCTTGCCGTTGACGGTGCAGAGATAAGTCGTTCATTTATACTGACATTGTTTTATATTTTCTTTATTACATTAAAAGCACTCTTATATAATGTGTGTTATTTTCTTGTATATTAACAACTGGAATTATACGTGACCCTCTTACATTAAAAAGAAAGGAGGGAACATATAACTCAATGATACAGGAATATTAATGAATCATCCAAGTCTTAATGTTTATTCTTTTTCACTAAGCCTGGTCTAAATACCCTTCTGAAATTTCAAACACCAAAGTTTTTGATAAGCTAATTTATGTACCGCAAACGAACAGAAAATCTGCCTGTCTGAACATTTAAGAAATTCAAAAGATTTATTATCTGTGAAAATCGTGTATATATATATATATATATATATATATATATATATATATATATGTATATATATAAATATATTCACATTCAACGATGGTATAGTCATGGTCATTGATCAAACACAAAAATAAATAAATTAAACAGTTGAAGATTGGAGTTTGTCACTGAAACACCACAAAGCGTAACCTGGCAAAAGGTATATTCATACAGGGAGACATTAGATCTGTTGGTTTCTAGGAAAGAGATATGAAAATTATAAACATTGGAATTATGTATCAAATATCAAATGCAATATTAAGCCGTTTAAATATTTAAAAAAATATTATCTAAAGATAAACAGGTGGACACAGGTTAATAAAAAAGAGTATATTTAAAATTATAAAACTTCTTTTCTGGGGCATAATACCCTTCTATGTAGCTCCGCATGAACAGACTATATGTCTCTTTATCTGTCAAAAACTAAACTAATTTGATGATGAATATCCCTTTCAAATATGGACCCTATACTCTTCTTTCACACCAGATTTCTCCTGTCCAAGCTATGTTTTATATAAATGGAATCATTCGCGTGTTCCTGTAGTCAGTTTGATCCTGTATATCAACTCGTCCCTCTCAGTGCAACTATATTTGCAGGTTAACTGGTGAATATAGGTCCAGGATGGCGCTATATCTATAAATTGAAAGTATTTTTTTGTCAATATATCTGTCAAACGTCATATGGTACGCGATAAATCTTGTATGTTTTAGAACGCAAAAGCTATTTCCAATAACAATTTAAATTGTTGTAGCGAAGCGCGTGTTTCCTTAGGTATGTGTGTGGGTCGGTGTGTGTGTATGCTTGTGCATGACAAACTATACATGTATAAAGCAAGGACAGCATATACCTGGTCCCGATATTTTTAATAATTTCAAATATTATAATATGTTTCTGAAGAATTTTAGATATATTTTTTAATTTTTTGTTAATGTTGAACAAGAAATAAATTCCACTGTAAAAAAAATTCTTTATTTCAGTAGGTAATATTCATAAAGAAATTATAGTACGTACACCTAATTTTTATATGATCGAGTCAGGACCGGCTGTATATGCGCAAAGAATTTCACATTTGCAAGAAAGCATTTAGAAAAATATGTGTAAGAAAACTCACGATTTGATCACGATTTTGCCCATTTTTTTACTCATTTAGTTAAAAATAATAATCCGAACAAAATTAAACATATTTATTAAAAGTTCAGTAAAACTGAACCAAACTGTTGGAGCAAAATATCAACAAAGCACAGCACCACCTGCGCTGCATCTGGACAGGGTGCCAACATATTTGTTTCTGGGAACGCAATAGAACCTTAAAACAACTGTCCACACGAGAACTTACAAACATATACAAACATCACCCTTATAGCTGGACCAGAACCTCAGAGGCAACGTCGCGGGGAAACGCCCAACCACGCGGTAATAGCCGAAGTTTGTTTATGTTCCAAACAACAGTCATTGATAAATCTCCAAACCAAGGGATTCCTAAGGTTGTAGGTTTCACTGAAAGCAACATCCCAGAAGAATTCTTCAGGGGGCTTCGGCCAGGAAATGTACATGGCACAAGTATGTGGGCAGGCGGTAACCCCATAAAATACACCAATGGTAAACATTGGACTAATTAGGGAACTGCTAATAACGCTATACATTTCCGTGCCGAAACATAGAAAGGTTTCCCCAAGTGGAAGCTCAGAGGGTTAAATATATCCATTAGTCTGGTAGGGCATTAAGAAATTAATTACCGACTGGGCATCACAGATAAATGCCTACACTAATCTGCACGAGCTGCTGACTAACTGGAGGCCGAGGTTACACAAAACAGCTGGACGTAAACAACGGAATTACCACTGATTACTAGAACAGGTGGACATGAGGAACTACAGAACTAATGTGATGTCTGGCGAGAGCTATCCAGGGGCAGTATTTATTGTATCTTGTTTCTGATATCTCTCCGTCCAGGTTTACGGCACATTATATAGATGTCCCTTCGCCCTTGTTTACAGACATATTTGGACTTGTTTACACATATCTTGTTGCAAAGCAGCACATTACGCTTGCTTGTGTACATAGATTTCGTTTCTTTGACAAGTCGAAAAGCTTTTAAATTTAGGTAAACAACGTTTCCAACTTCTCATGTATGGCTCAAATTCCCAAATATACTTTGTCTGTATACCACGTATTTCAAAAATAATTAATGTCAGGTGTAATATGAAACGATCAGGTGTCATAATATTATATGAAACCAGCATGTGCACGCAAGTGTAAGTGTTGTGCAACATTTGAGAAAAAGACTTCCTAAAGTTTATATTTAACTATAGTTTTGTGATAATATGCTGAATAACCACTAAAAGGCAGCGAGAAGGAACATAATTTTTCAAATGTATAGAATAATTCCATGCATGCACAGAATGCACAGATGTTAGTATACGGAAGAAACCTATGAAAGATATATATTTTCTATTAACAGACAATAGAATTAACCCATGTATAAATGTATTTGAATTTGTTATATATGGCTATATATTTGTTATATATGGCTATATATTTGTTATATATGGCTATATATTTGTTATATATGGCTGTATATTTGTAATATGTGGCTATATTTGTTATATATATGGCTATATTTGAACAAATGGTTATATTTTCTGCATTTTTGTATAACCTATACAGGCAGAGAGGGGAAGATATAAGAGGAATAAAGTGATTTAATTACTAACATTCATAAAATATATAAATCTGACAAATTTTGCACATATATATATATATATACTGAACGCGGTATTGCATTTTATCACAAATGGTACACAGCAAACCAGCATGCACCGCTTGCACATTCACCATAATCATGCATGCTTAATATTAAAATACTGAATACTTTTAATCTTTTTCTATATATATTTACCTCGTGTGGTATTCTTATTAATTCATTTATTTTGCCAATATCAAGCAATCATATTATTTTAATCGCACATCGGTATCTTTATCATAAATACATTTATAGGATGTTACTAAATCTCATGCATATTTGTATATATGGGGGCTAGGGTTCTAACAACATTAAAATAAGACACTTAAATAAATTATAGTTTTATCTGTTTTATGCGGTTTTTGGTTCTTAGTCTGGTGAACTCAACATGAATCTGACAACTTGAAACCCGAATTATTACAACTTGCACCTCAGATTTTGGTTGTATGTATGCATGCAATGCCGTTATACAAGCAGCCTTATGATGCAGGCATGCATGCTCTCCTTAATATGGACAAAGCACAGACGTCCAAAACGTCTTATGGGTACTTCTTTAATTATATCCTTATAAATAAAGTTTAAACCTCCATATATAGTCTGTAAGGTTATATACAGAAGAATAATATGGTTACAATTGTCTTCCTTTGTCAAAACACGTGACCATACACCCACATATATATACAATATACAATGTACTTTTATTCTCGAAGGAGAGTGAATTGTATTATTATTATTCAAGAAATGTGGAATCCGTTCAGAGTTAATTGTTTTCATTGTAAATAACAAAGCTGTTTTACATTGTGATGCATTTGCTTTATTATAATGATAAAAATTTACCTTTATATAGGCAGCATTGTTAATGCTCATCTGCATCTGAAAATCTCACCTTCAATCACACCGTCATGATTCATTTTCAAAACGATATGAAAGTATTATATACGTGTCATATATTGTCACATCTTAAACGAAACAAACAATATGAAAGCATTCTATGACGTCCGCGTGAAGAACTCTCCATGTAGCGCCAACAAACGTTTTTAGTGCAGCAACATAAACAGCTTTGTAAAGTGAGTGATGGTTGTATAGTTCAGAATATCAGCTAAAGTGCTTAAATGTGGTCTGAGTCAGTTTATGAAAGGCTTTCCAGTATGAACTGTCCGTTATCAGTCATATTATACTGACAAGGGCTGGTGCCGGCACAGTGAGCTGCATATTTAACCCACAGGCTGCGCACAGAATTATTGATTTCAGGTTTCTTCTGCGCAGAGTGCGTGGAGGGATTAAATAATAATGTGGCGGTCTATGTTGCCGGGCCAAACCCATGCGTGACGGCCCGACCACTCGCCGTAATGGACCATAAATTTCCCCCCATGTTTCCGTTGTTCGTTTTGTAGTGATTGCTTTTCTTCATAATACCGCTATATTTTATTGAGCAATACTGCTGTATGCAAATGGCTGAGGAATTCTGTGAAAACTTCTGGTGCCATTCGCTAACATAAGGTCCCGACATAAGATTGTATACTTATGTTTAATATATCCCATGATTAAAATACCGACTTGTATATTCCACATAGAATGCATTCTTAATTGTGGGCCGCTTGTATAGATCCATGGGAACCATGGTTGGCTTGGCAACCACGCATGCAGTTCGGTTCACCGTTCCCGTGTTTACTGCATCGATGAAGATAATGTTTTCATCCCTGTTTATCTGATGTTCTGTCCGATGTCTCTCTGCGTCTGTTTGCTGTTTGCTGTATTTTTTTTTGTTCTTCTGTGTATACATTCGTGTTCAGGTATAAAAACTATTAATGCATTTTCATGAAACTTTGAGATGTTTTGAGCCTGTAAGGTTATCAGTTTGATAGATAGAAAGTCAAATCTGGATTTAAATTTAATTTTAAATAAATTTAAAAAAAGAAAAGATGTTTTGTATACAAATCCAGCCGGGGCGCAGATGGCAGACCTCCGGGTTCACGCTATACCTGTCGTCACTTAAGGAAAGATTACTGAGCCGCCCGATTGTATTGTAACTTTGTAAGAGCCGGAAAAATCGGTTGTATAACAAGCCTTCAGTATCAGTATATATATATATATATATATATATATATATATATATATATATATATATATATATGCTCCTTGTGGTGATATTTTAGTGTATCTTTGAAAAATTCGTCTAATTAAAGCCTGTAAAAAAGATGAAACCTGTATGTATTATTTTATATCCTTAAAATTTAAATGTGTATAAGATTATATACATGAAAATCATAAATGTGTTGGTGACCTCTCATATATATTAAATGAAGGCCATATATCAATATATATTGACCAAGGGCCTACCTAAAAATGCATGAGCCATATACAGGAGAAAAGCTTTATTTAACAAAAGCCTATGTTTTTTGCCTGGCTTTGACTTAAACGTATTTTCTGAAACACAAGTTCCCTCAAAACTTCTTTAACCATCTGTTTCCTACAGGCGCTGGTACGGTAAGTGTAAAAACATGAAAGTGCCGCTAGCGGTCTTCACAGCTCCTGTAATTTAGCAAGTTCCAATCAGATCTTCACGTAACAGTTTTTGTCCTGATGATGTTTAAGCGGAGTGTCCTAACTTTTGTTACGTCACATATCACTTCGGGTGTTTACGACTTCACGGGTTGCCCGGAAATGTACTCCCCTCGAGTCGATGCCACGTGACCCCCTGCTGCTACATTTCACAGCGGGGTCCTCGTCAGTACTTGTCAGACCACGCCCTTTTATATGTAAACCCTTCAAAGCTCGTTACCACGGGGTCGCTACCTAGCAAGGCTACACACTAAATCGTATTTGTGTGATTAAATAGAAATTGGATGAATTCAGATTTGATTTCGCGCGTCCCCGCATGAATATTCGGATAAAGGGAATGGTTAACCGACAAACTGTTTGTATTGTTGTCGTTTTCATAAGAAAGACTTCAAAGTTTCTTGAGGTGCTTGAGTTGGGAATTGTTGTTTTAATGTCGCTTTTCATAAGCAAAATTTAACCACTGATAGACAAACGTACATACAAGTATCGAGGCGCTCGGCTATCGTCTGTCTATTAAAGGCAATATATATGTAATATCATATACCGGGTATATATATATCTATATATATATATATATATATATATATATATATATATATATATATATATATATATATATATGGCGTATGTGTGTGGTATTATAAATAAAAATCGAGAGGGTTTACAGCTGTACAATTTTTAGCTCAGCTGACTATAAGTCAACTGAGGTATAGTTATGGCGCTTTGTCCGTCGTCCGTCCGGTCGTCTGGCCGTCCGTTAGCAGGGCACAAATCGTTACCGCTGACCCTAGAAGCCTATAACTAAATATCTAGGGAGGTCCATAAAAAATCTCCTTGGAAACCTGAAATAGGTCACTGCGACTTATATCCTCCGAGCTACGGGGCTTGTATGTATCCCCCGGAATAATAAAAAAATTGATACAAAACCTCCAATATCTTGATAATTAATGCATGGATTGTCATGAATCTTGCCTTTAAAATTGACCAGACTAGTTTTGTCAGTCCTCGAAAAGTAGTGGCGCCACCCGTATTTTTTATCTAATTTTTCCAAATATTTTTCTATTTTTTTACTATAAAATGACAGCAATCCTGTCAGTTTCTCAGCTATGATTCCATTTAGTTATATGTGGCATAAGTCGCATAACTATATTATGGGGTAATATATAGGATTATATGGGGTAAGATAAAATAACTAAGACTACAATTGCCTTGGGGTTGCCTTTTGATAGTTGAAATAATTATAACGTACTGGTTCGTGTTTGCGAACGACTTATAAGGTTTTCCCCCCGAGACTTTAAAATATGAACGACAAGAGATACTTTGATTTTATATCGATGTTGATTTATTGGGTGGGTTGGGTGTCTGTTATTAATATCACTATACTCAAATTTCATGAACGGATATTTATTTTTAAATTTTATAGAGATACAATTCATGAACGTTTGGGAGGATACTCTAATCTTGATCACTTAACACATGTTTTAAAAGAATCTTTACCATTGAGTGAAAGGACAATTTATAATTATGTATCTTTGCCGAGGGGGTGTCATTTTCTGGGTCGTCTCTGGTCATGGTAATATTTCATAAGGGGTGATCGGGATGGTGGAGGTATATATGCGGTCTCTGACTACTTTCTAATATACGTATATATTAGGATTTGATCAAATGTCTGGAATATATATTCGTTGGCGATACGCTGATAGCTATATTTATATATATCGCAGAAAGAAATGAGCCACACAAACATGATCTTTCATCGGGGGGTGGGGGGGGGGGGGGTGGGGGTGGGGGGGGGGGGGGTGAAGAAACATATTCAGGAACAACATTATCTCACTAATATAGTATAGGAATTGTGTGTAAGTATGTATTGTCAGCGAAGAAGTATGAATATAACTACACACTGCAGGGCCATGGCATGTCATTCCATTATTCGGCACAATGGCCTGTGCCGGTATGTATTTTATATATGTTCCATGGTGGCTTCCTGGGATAACAAGAAACTCCATGCAGAGACATATTTAGTTATATTGGGTTCACAGGTTGGTTTCCACGCCTACATCAGAATAATGTAGGCAACAAAGAAAAGTATGGTCAATTTGTGTCATTCCGCGAGAGACGGGCACGCAACAAGTTACAGATTGGTTAGATATTACGGATCGAGGTACTTGAATACGGCCGCGGCACGCTATACACAGAAGTATATATCACATATAGCTTCGAATGTGGAACTATAAGTTAATAGGTATGTTTATCCCATATGAGGACATGTTATTACGGGCCTCGATACCTGGGAATTAAACACCCGCTGATGGATGTGGAATCCGCGCTGGTTGGCCAGGCGTCAGTGAACGAGACACATTGATGCGGAGTTAGTGATAAATTGATGAAACTGAAGACCTTGCATTATACACCCGCTGTACGCACGTACGGACACGCGTCATTACTCTGGATAACGTATAACATCAACCACAATAATGGCATAGGTGACACCCTGGCAAACCGTATATCACCGAATAATTATTTAAAATATGACTATTTGGCGTTTCCACAAGCGTGAACTCGTCAAAATATAAAGACAGTGGTTCATAGGAGGTTATATTAAATTCGACTGTCTGTCCTGATTTAATATGATCATTATGCGCCTCTGATAATTATACATTTATAAGTCATTAACAGGGCGCAAGGCTGATTAAGAAAACTTCTGTATCATTACTCATGTCTGCATTTATGCATATAGACGGGTGTATTGTTTGATCAGCAATCCATGGGTCATGACGCGCAGCTGAAGACATCATTTCTGTTGGAAAAACAAATAAATAAGCAGACAGCCAAAGCAAAAAAAATGGATTAGGTAAGAAATTTCCAAGTGCATGCTTTATGGGTAACTATATGTTTGACAATTTCATAAGGAACAGATCCGCCAATGCATGGTTTTAGATTACCATACATATTCATAAATTCTCACTCATGTCATCTAGTTTTACATGATCTGTTATAGAATGGACGGCCTGTGGCGGGAGGCTATCCGGCGAGGCAACACGCGAAACATGTTGTGAATAATTGACTCTAATTCTTCCTGAGTCACAGAAGAGCCCGAGGCGAGACGAGGGCGGTGAGCTTAAAAGTTCTCGTCATCATATAGGGCATTTACTTAAATGTCATTTAATAAAATGTAAACATTTTATAAAAGCTTCCCGCATGTAAATTCGCCTTATCTGCTGACAATTTTCCTTGAACAACAATGGCATATATGTACAGGCTCAGTCCCCGTCACAACATTTAACTGTACAGAAACGTGTATGATCAGTGATGTCCCAATATCTTGGCAAGTATCTCTGTTAAATTCAAAGTACGTGTTGGAATTTAAAGTCCTTGATCAGCCCTTTTTTAATTACTAATGCGACTTAATTTTTAATTGGGATCAACAGGAGATGTAAACCTTTAAAACTACACATGGGAGCCAAACCATATATATATATATATATATATATATATATATATATATATATATATATATATATATAAATATATGGCAAACATATATATATATATATATATATATATATATATATATATATGTATGTATGTATCTATCTATCTATCTATCTATCTATGTATATGCATAGAGCAGTACATTTTAAATAAACCTGTTAAATATTTTACCAACAGGAACAACCATTTGAATCAGGAACAGGTATTTGTTAATAGGTGCATCGCTATCTGTAGATCGCTAACATTCTCCGATAATCAAGACTTTTAAATTCCAGAAAATTTTCCGACGGCAGCTTTCAACTGAATTTACACGGTTAAAGTTTAGTTTAAAGTTATCGCTTTGATAAAAAGGTATAGTGTAAATATCTTATGGCCTTTCTGGGAATTAACACAAAAACAAACAAAAATTTAGCTCACAGAAAGATGACAGATGTCGCCACATACAGGTAACAATAACAGGCAAATTAAGTCCTAAATATCAGAAAGACTAAGCCTTTGTCGAATTCTAGAATGTATAGTCACATGGGGAGGGGTTTCTGTAGCGGACGTCACTGCTGGGGTTTCCAGTGCTCTCAGAAGTGCCGATCCCTTCAACAAATCGCACCATTCTTTGTCGAATGTTAACAGAACAATGTGAAATGGGTTCAGTATATGCAAGTTTTATAATAGAATTTATGTGCATAGGCAAATGTGTTATATGATAATACAACGGGATTTGAAATACACTTGCTGGACCCGAAGTTCTCCCTCCGGCGGCGGAGGACAAACCAGGCTTCGTGGTCAAGAGACGCCATCTGGTGGTATTAAATTAACATACACTTCAGGTCAAGGAAATGCAGAGCTAGCAATTCAATAATGACACGCAAAGCCTGGGACACTCGCACATCAACATTTAAAAATATATCACGTGTAATTAATAACGACACCAAACTGTTTTATGCATGTTTAATGTTTATTCCACTGGTCTACATGTGCAACCTCTCCTGAACAGAACATTTCAGTACATACTTCGTGGTCTTGTACAATTGTACGCGAGCTTCATGTATTTATGTGATGAAAAATGAGTATCTACAAAGTGATGTCACATCGTCAGCATATTTAATTCCCCTGTACAATAATCATTGGTGTATTCATTATCCGGTCTGATCGGGAACTACAGTTGCGGTTGGGATTATATAGATGGTTTGAAATAAGAATAATAGTGATAAAATAACAAAAGTGGGCCTAAATCGAATGTGGATAGAAATTCATAACTCTCGTGCGCTCTTTCAGGGTTAATTTTGTCTGTACAAACCGATATAAGAGAGAGATGAAGTATTAATGTATAACAAACGGCTGACTACTGCCGTATCAAGGATTTCATGAAATATAAATATTCAAGTTCCATTTTACCTGGAATGTTAGATTCCAGTCACCAGTCTTCTCATGAAAAGCTCCAGCGATTGTCCAAATAAACATGTATGAGTATGGAATTACCTCATCCCGAAAAGGCCACATGGTATTAAATGTGTTCTTTAAAATATCTCAGTAATTAAAGTAAAATGCAACCATTCTCGCGGACTGATTGTCATGCGTCTTAGCCCCACCAGAGGTCGCTCAACTACAGGGTGGCCCAGTTGCGCCGGAGAGGCACACAGCGACTTCTGGTGGAGATTATTCATGTATCTGGCCCCACGTCTACATTAAATCTCCGCTGAAAACGCGGAACTTTATTTTGTGGCGAATAAATATGCATTAATTGAATCCAAATATGGTTTTCTGATACCGTAGTACATTGTAATGATGAGGTGTGTACTGGATCGTCAGACTGGCCGAACTTTAATTGAACACTTGGCAAATGACTAACATTATATCCTGAAATTCACGTTTAACCACGAGCGTGCCAGTTCAAGTTTTTCAACAATCACTGCACTAATTACACGACCGAAAAATCATGCACATCGCTTGTTCATTATCTTAGACAAAATATACACCCTATACATTAAAATAAATGAGTCACAAATTAATATATTAACTATACTTGTGAATGTGAAAGTAAATGATTCCAAACTGTTTCATGTATTGCAATAAACAAAATCATCTTGTACAGAAATAAGAAAAAGAGAAGTTAAAAGTAAAAGATATATATCTGACTGCATAGTTGAGAACAAGACACGTTTAGCTTAAGAGTGATTGTTGCATAGCCCTCGGCGATGGATACTACAAGTATGATACAATTAGTCTCTGAGAACACGCAGTATTATGCAACAAAATATGCAGGTATGAGAATATAAGAATAGCTATACAAACAAATAACAAAACGACAGCATAGTGTACATACAAAGCCGTATATAGAACTACACCATACTGGTTGTTCTGCATAACATGCAAGCCCTGGGGCAAGTCGAGAACTTCCAAAATACACCCACATCAGCTTAAAGATGCAAAAATCTGTAAAGAGTTGAGACTAATAAAACAAAGAAGCTGCAATTGTTTGCAACTGCTGAAAAAACATCTGTCTATAACAAAAGCAGGAAAAAACTGTCAATAGATCTTGTTTACGAACATGCGCACTGCGCGTTTCGGTCGTCTGCTGTGTTCAGTTGGACGTATGGCCATAAGCACCTTAGTAAGCTGGCATCTACCATAAATCATGTCTTGCCCTTCATCATATATATATATATATATATATATATATATATATATATATATATATATATATATATAAAACAGAAACATCTAATATCTGTTACATTACTTTTATAAACTGTAATTTGTAAAAGAGCTTACATGTTTTATTCAGATCTTTACTGTTTGCAAAATGCTAATCTCTTAAGAGAAACATATAAGTAAAAGACCATTACTACCTCATTTAAAATTATAAATACTTGTATATTTTGTGATTTCACAAGCCATGTAAATTAGAAACCACATAGAATTTGAACAAGAAAATGCTGAATTGGCTATGTCATAAATTTCCAATCACATCAGAAAGATATTCATCTTAGATTTGAATTAGATACCACTGAATACAGTGTATACATTATCAAAACACTGTATTACTTGTAAAGAGTCCTCATAAATTGTTAAAGCTAATTAGGCCCTTATCATTAACCAGAACATATGAACATTATAATTTATAAAGGGTCTGAATATCAGTCATTGTAACCTACTTACTATAGGAACTTTTGAATATTTAAACCTTATTTCCCCTCAAATTATACAAATGTTCATGCTATTTGTTCAATGCTTATAATTTATGAAAATTTTTTAGATACTATGAGCTCTAAGACCTCAACATTATAAAATCAATTCAGCAGTTAAAGCATGCACTTAAAGTAATGCAATGCACATATTATTGCTATCATCAGCTGCTTACATATATTTTTATTCATTGTATGAATTAAATGAATCACCAACATAATCATGTGACACTCATTTAAAATTTGACTGTTGCATTAAATTAATTTTTTTTAATCTAGTCTTCACCAAATATATACTTTTTTTCAAATAATTAAACATAATGCTAACAAATGTGTGTAAAGGCCTGTGTCATATCATTTATATTATATCAACATATACCTACATAACAACAATAAATTCTTCTTCTCATAAATTCATCATAACAATATCATAAGTTATGTAACCAACATCTAAGCTGTTTGCTCAGCGTGCAAAATGTCAATGACAAGCTAAAAATATGAATTAACCTCGCTGGATAAGCTAACACTGGCACAGTACAATGGCACCTGACAAAATGTCAGTTTCAGATGTTAGCTTTGGCAATATATATATATATATATATATATATATACATATAAATATACATATACATATATATATATTTCAAATCAGGATCCTTTAATATTACTTAAGTTCTGAGATTCTGAGGGGAGCATCTGTCTCTGCTAATACTGAAAACAAAACTGAACACTTGAACACTGTGGATTACTATTAGACATAATTTTGGTCCATTTTCTCACAACCTTTACACAAATCTGGCCAATAATACCACAATTATAACTAATAACCAAACATGACTGATGAAAGTACAGCAGAACCTGTTTGAAAGACCAACTCTCTAGTAAGAACACCTGTCCATTAAGACCATCATTGAGTGAACCATAAGCAGTCACATTTGTTATAACTAACCTTTCTAATAAGACCACCTGTGAATTAAGACCACCTTATGGCCAATCCACCAGGTGGTCTTAAAACACAGGTTTCACTGCCGCTGTGATGAAAGTACATGCAGGTGTTTTAGTGTGTTATGTCTTTTTTATGGCTACTTCATAACTGAAACAACTTTCTCCCTTCACACAAAATGCAAAATTATAAGAAACAATTCTTATCCAAATAAAATATTGACACAGTGATCCAAAATGTTTTCAATGCAGAACAAAACTTTTAGTGTCCTACTCAAGAGGTGGTTGTAAATATGTATCACAATGCCAAAATGTTTTGGTCAGTGAGAAACCATGACTACTGCTGGTAAAGGTAGTGGATTTAAATTGTTTTGGTTTATCTGTTCTGCCCAAAATGTTTTGAAACCAATTTGTGAATAAGAGGAGTATATGTGTCATTCTAGCCTGTACAATATCAAAAGAAGAAAACACCTAAACAGTTTATATAGTTTATGTGTACACTACTGGGTGTCACTGTGGTAATGAATATGAACATCTGTCATGTGTTTCTATGTATATCAATGACTGACTTCCCTAGTTATTATTGTTTTACTTCTCTCAGGTCATCCCTGCCCCAACCCCCTTATTGCTAATATCAGCACAACTGAGACGATAAAGCTGCCAAAAGCTCAGCAAATATAGCAAAGGCATGTCTTTGGAACTACAACAATTTTAATGCACCTTATAACATTTTATCCATTTGATCACTGAATTAACTGGCATGAACCCTCTAAATAATCCTCAAGTTAGAGTCTACCTTCATTTAACTCCTGAGGTTAAAATATCTAGAGGATTATTGTTGTAACTATATTCCAACAAGCCAAAATAACTAATTTAGGCTAACTATGAATACAATTCACCAATGGTCTGTCATTAATAAATTATGTATGCATAACCTAGCATCAGACTGATACAGTCTTCATAACACCAGGTCATGTGATTGCTATGAACCAATCAGGCAGCAGATTCTTCAGGCTGGGTTGTTTCAGCCTCTTTCTGGGAATCAAGGCTCATGTAGGCTCCACTAGACAGCTGTAACAGGAAATATAAACATTATCATAAAAGAATCTTAAAACAAACTGTTACAAAAGTTGCAAAAATGATGATTTATAAACTAATAACTCTATGCATATATACATGAATAAAAGGATGCCAGATTGTCAAACATGAAACACTGGCCATTTCTGAAACAGAAAAAGCAAATGTTAATACCAGTATATCTAAATTTATTCAACATTATCAATTAAAATAAAACTCTAAAAAAGCTCAAATTATCCCTGTTTGGTCAAAACCTTATGACTCACTTACATTTACCTTTTAATTTACAATGTTTTGACTGGACAGTGTAGGCATGGTTTATTAATCTGTAAGGGACTCAAAGAAGAGCAGATTTTATCACAAGACAAATGTCATGAACTTAAAAAAAAGTGTGAGATATAAAATGTCTGAAGAACACCCTCAAAGGCAAACTGTACATGAATCATTACACTGATTACACTGATTACTTCTGGCAGGGTATATAATCATTTGCCACAATAATGGCACATTTATAGTATCACTTATACAGAGTTAACTCATGTGAAAAAAGTGCAGAAATATTCAAGGTAATCCACACCAGCAATGGAGGTCAGTTATAAATGATAACACAGACATCAGGTGATAATACACAGAGCACACACCCAGTGACAGAACATGAAATATGGTGCAAACATCCTTGTTAAAGATAAATATACAACAGGCCAGAGCTCTTTCTGCAGAGCATTCATGAAAATTATGCTGCTGCAGACACTATATTTCATAATCAGATTAATTAATATGTAAAAAAAAGAGCAACAACTTTTTGGTGAGACTCCTTGTGTCAAAGTCCTTGTACGATTATGTCAATTAAAACTGAGTAAAACCACTTGTATCAAGCTTTGGATGTGTCAAACCTTTCCTGTGGGCCCTTTCGACTTAGACACATATAGGGTTTTTCTGTATTTTATAATTAAATAATCCTGGTTAAAGTCAAAGTCTTTGTGCAATTTTGTTAACCTCTTGTCTTTGCATCCCACACATGATAAATGAGTAAGCGGAAAAAATATGCTAAAATGGTCTCTATTCTACGTACTCATTGTTATATTTTATTTTTTCCAGTCTTTTATCAATGCTATATTTAAATGTCTGCAAACAAAAGGAAGTGAAATGGTGTATGCTACTTCTTGAATAACAATACTTGTAACTGATTTATCACTTTATAAGATACTCCATTGTCATATATTTTTTTATTTCCGGAATGTCCCAAACAAATTGTGGTAAACAGGTGGTGACATCTACTGACAAACCTAAACACTAAATCAGAGAAGTGCATATTAAAACACTTTCATGCTCACAACATCTATGTGAATTCTGATGATTGTTATTAACTTCACGATTGTGAGATTGTGTCCTTTATATGAATATTGAACTATTCAACACCACCACCTGTCCACGCAGGGCTATACAAACAGTGGCTACAGACAGTAACTTACCCCTTCTCTGTAGTCTACAACGGCAGGAAAAATACAGGTAAAAAGATCTACTACACTCTGATGTGTGATATATCTATTGGCAATAAGAGCTACAGTAGTTGATATCCACAGAGGGTACCACAGACACACACACATTTGTCTGTATTACAGCTGTTCTGAATAACTGATTGCCTGATGTGGCTTATTTTTTTGGCTGATCTGGCCTACTTCCAGATACTGTGCTGGATCTGAAATTCTTTATAAAAATAATGTATCCAGCATGTAGACCATATAAACACAAACTTTGACACTGCACACAGTCATATGTCATATCAGACATATCTGTTGTTCACTGGGAAATGACCAGACAAGTAGGCTATTTAATATAAGGCCAGGTGGTTGAATCAGTTCTTGTGAGCTTGAGGAATATCAATACATGTATACACAATTTTAAGGAATACATTTATAGGGAATTTCTTTCTTCAGCAAAGTAAGGGGTCATGTAGGCCTGATATATGGCACAGGATTCACACTTAACTCATGAAAATGGACATTTCCTAACATTTTCCAGGCAGTGAACAGTAACAATGCATATTCATGTATCAACCCTTATGGATTTAGGCAGGTTTAAATCACCAGTTTTAAATAAGACCAATGTACTGGTTTGAAGATACTGTGTCATTTTAGTGTTTTATTTCACAGTAATTTTACAATAGCCTCATAAAAAATTTTATGTAAGCATTTACCATGACTTCATGATGAAATTGTGAATGTGATGTTGATGATGATAATGATTTATATCATAGAATCTGGATGCTTTTTGGCTACACCCCAAGTGCAAATATTACAAATAAATACTAAATATACCCCATGTTTAATTATCTGACTTTGTTGTTCTTTGAAAGCAAAAATGTTTATTTTCATTTAGTTCTTGTTTGGTGTATCATAAATGTTTCTGTATATAAGTAAATATGTTTTTGGGGAGAAATCATGATGAACAAAACACATCCCCAACACCATCTTGTCTGAAAATAACACACAAGAGAAAAACTGAATATTCATTTCACACAAGCAACAAGGTGAGGGATACTGTGATAACATTCACATAAATGCTCCAAGGTATGATGCACACACACACTGTAGAAGGGGTAAAGCTAAGGGTAGAATAAGACACAAATGCAGAATTTACGTTGAACAATAACAAAACATAGTTTTTCATGCAATGTATAACGTCAGTGACACCAAAATTTGCTGCAAATTATAGAATCAAAATTATAAATATGGATGACAGGTGCTCAGATCAGTTTATAAAACAGTAATTCAAACCAGGCAGACACAAGATACATGAAAAGATTTTGTAACATTACAATCTGAGCAAATTTAATGAATTGATAAAATTATCAAATATATAATGTAACTTATACTAGTGTTAAACCATGCACTTAAATAATAATAATCATAATGTATTTATTTGTAATTAGATGTAAGGCACAAGGCTCACCAGACACATTGGCTATACCATGCTCAGCACAATCAGGGTCATTCACAAAGCCAGGTGAGGTCAAGGTCATGTCAGGTTCAAGGTCATATGATTCAGGCAGGTTGATCCCATAAAGCTCCTGTTGCTGGACTATGGCATCTGAGATGGTTTGGTCACCATCTTTAGTTTGTAAGGTAGGAAAAGCAAGCAAAGAGTTGATTGACTTGTTAATTCAAATTGAGTTAAAGTTCAAAAAGATCAAGGTCAAGCAGAAGTGGAAATAAAAACACCTGAGATGCAAAGAATTTCCATTCCCTGAAAGGACTACCATAGAACCAGAGGGGACTGAGACAGAGAAGATTCCTTTTGCTTATGATAAGTGATGATGTATATACATTGTAAATACACTGATGATAAGATCATTTTTGTAAGTGTGTTAATAACTAGAATACATAAATGCAAGATGATGAACATGTTATGACAGTCTTAGTTATCAGCTATAAGTCTATTGTAGTTAGAATATAAACAAGCATGAGAGATAGGACGGCACTTGTTGGCTGGTACATAGTAGAATTCTTGAAACACCTGTCGTACAGCTTATACAGTAGTTTTATTATTGCATGTGGTTAATGTTGTGCTTAGTAACATATCAGACTGGTTTTTAATAATGTTAGTGAGTTAACAGTCTGAGAACTGGGGCGGCGGATCATACAACGGACTCCTGGGATCGGTGGTTCCACATTCCAAAAGGATCTGCAGCAAACAGTAATAAAGCATAAAACACTGTCAGCTGGATGATTTATCTGCAAATTGTCACCATCAATCCTTCCTGCAGACATTCAAAATTAACTACAAATTTAACATGAAGACAGTGTCAGTACAGATTTGCTTCTGTACACATTATGTAATTGCTTGTCCTTTCTACAAAACCATAAATTAAGAGCCCGCATTTTTCATTTATCAATCATTTTTTATTATAATTTATCTTTGGGGGATTTATATCTAAATTAAATACAGTGCTGATCCCTGTGTTTTAAAATAAAAATTTAATTGAAGGAATTTAAATACTCTAAAAATAACTACAAAATTTAATGTAGTCGTTTATTCCATATCTGATTCAGTAATATTTATATATTTACACATTATTGTTATAAGATGCCATTTAAATGGCTCCAGAAGCTAACCAATAATAAAAGCATTTTCCCCTGAAATCTACTTATTAGAAAAAAAATCTACCATAAGTGTTTACTTTTAAAGTGCTAAAATTATCCTCTTAAACATTCACTTTTACACAACATGGACTTATTTACTATAACTAGACTAATCATTTTCTGACACAGAATGCCAAAGATTACTGACTCTCTGATAAGTTGAGTTTATGTTTAGTGGCCAAATATAACATCATAAAACTGTAATGTATTTTTTCCACAACATATATTAAATGAAAGGACTTGTAAAAACAAAAACAAAACTGTAAAGTAACAATTACCCTTCTTCAGCTTTGAGTGAAAAGGAAAAGAGAGTCAATAATTCCTGACTTGTCTCATAATTATTTCTGTCTCTAGTCTAAATCTATAAATATCAATATGTATACATAAAATGAAGTACTTTTTATCTAATCCAATACTTAATTGCATATAAAGCTACCCACATATAAACTAAAACCAATATGTATATGTACACAATGAATCAACATTTATCTAACATAATAATATTGTTCGAGCTACTAATATATGGAAATTAGCACCAGCTCTCTTCTAATATACAACAACAAATGATGGAATAAATACATTATAATATTCCTAGTCTTTATATTTATATAAATAACCTGTAGATGAACTTATTTATTAATTTTATTTATTTTTTTAAGTATAGTAAAGTGCCAAATGCACTGTATTAAAATACAATGGCTCTAAGGCACTCTACACAGTAGGATACATAGAGATGATTAAAACAGAATTTTTAAATTCTTAAGTTCTTTATTTGCAACATTCAGACAGTTGCTGCAAGACATAACAATTAAGAACATCTTCATGAGGAACATATATATGCTTGATAACTTACTGAAATCCTTAACCCAATTCATTCACCCAATAACCCAAAGCTTGGTGTTATTGATTTTGCATGTAATAACAAGTAATGTATTGGTAGGTTGCAGTAAACTGATGTAGCTGGCAAACAAGTTTTTTCTTGCTTTACAAACAGCACAAAATCACAGTGTTTTATAACGAGTCAATTCCCCAAATCCCACATGTTTTTAACACTATGCATGTTTTTAACTGCAGCAGTTGCTTGTACATCCCAAACTTTTAATCCAAAATTTGGTGAACTGTACATCAAAACAGTGATCCAAAGATTTCTCTGTTGCACTAAATATTAGCAGGGACCTGTACAAGAACACAACCAATTGATTCTAAATATATATTGGTTGGCTTTTTGGTCCTGAGGGTTTCAAATTTGCAATTTTCAAGAAGATGAAATCATCAAAAAAAAATTTCCATGTTCTCTTGGACACTTGCCATATTATTAAGATTCTGTGCACACATAAGACACTGACCAAAAATATAATAATTGATAATCTCTGTCTTTGATAATCAATGGTATGACCCGAAAATGAAACCCTAGCAGAATGGAACAAGGGACCCATGGGTCACAGCGCTCAGCTGAATTTTGGAAAGTTGTAGCACAAAATACACTTATTTTTTGGGGGTTTTCATATATATTAGCATTTTGAATTATGTTCAGGCCCATAACTTTTAGAAATTACATAATACTGACCTAATTTTCAGTATGTAAATAGAAAATATATAGAGTAATATTTATATTAAATATGATCAAAAACAGATCAGTGGTTTTGATATAAGGCAGTCTTGAAGGGCAACAATGGGCTTTAAATGGAAAACTGAGGTTTTTCCTTAATATCTCAATTGAATGAAGTCATAGTATTCAAATTTTTGGTAAAGTAGGAGATTTTGGGGACATCTAACTGTCTGCCAAACTTTGGATTCATAGGTCCAACGACTTCAAAATGTGCCCTGTTAATGGATGGGCAGACAACGGACCATAGCTATAGCTCAGATGACTTACAGTCAGCTGAGCTATAATTGAAATGGCAAACTTCAAACCTGCTAATATGAAGCCAACAGTAGTATTCATCAGATTGTGTAAATTTAGTCACAAATGTTTCTGGGGGAGTGTGATAACATATTCCCTATATCACAACTTAATGTTGAAATCAGAAAGAAACCAGTGACTTCTCATAAATATGTTTGCAACCTTTGACCCTAGAAGCAGTCAGATTAGTAATGTGTTATCATTAATTTCTAACTGCATTAAGCTGAACCATCAGTAGCAAATGTTGAGACTTGAACCATGAATAAGTACATAACCTTATGTGACCTTACAACAATGAATGAACCAGGTTAAATGTTTACATGTTAGTAATGTTAACTGGTGTCACCTACACCATAACTACGTCACACAAGATCAGTGCTGGAAGGGTCAGTCCATACATGCACATGCTACGGACAATACAGTACACAGAGATGAATCTACAACCAGCATGCTTCTGGTACCCACCTGTTGTTTCATCGGTTGGAGTGGGGAGGGTGATTTCAACCTGAGGGGGTGGGGGACCTGGCTGGGGAGGGGTGAAGGGAGGGGGGCCTGGGCGGTCAGGTGACAGCAGATCCTGCAAGAGCGGGGACAGTATGCAGCCAAACATGCTTCAACAGCAGCCACAGCAAGACTGTACCAGCAGGCACCAGAGTAGTGTGCCACTCTCCCAACAGAGGTCACTAATTACTAGTGCTAAGAATCTGTAGTTTAATCATGTTTCTACCACTAAAAACTACTGATCATCAATTATTATTTCATGCATCTGTTAAAGTCTACTTTTTCAAAATTTGAAGGACCTGTGTTTTTTGAAGCACTGACACACATTCGTACTTCAAATCCCATTGACTTCCACCAATACATATCACCAGACAGTAGTAACCATAATCATTAATGATGTAAAGACCTGATAAACCATGTCCTTCATGTCTGAGTCTTCGCTACTGGCCTACCTCTTTTATGTGTCTGACAGACTTCAGAAATTTTTCCAAAACATGAACTCCTCCAATATGTATCCACTGTTTATCATCATTTATTATTGATTCCATATAAATGTGACAAATTTATAAATAATACAGAAAAACTACTGGTCATTGATATGATCAATTAATTGGCATAACACTACTAATTAAAGGTTCAAACCATGGTTAATGGTGCCACTACAGATTATTTCAAATTAAAAGTCCTACAAGAAAAAAGTATGAAATTGTCCAATAATGGATGATATGGGTGCTAGCTATTAAGTAGCAGTACTTTTTTTTCAGGCAGACAGTCATGTACTACCTCAACATATAAGGAAATCGGGAGGAGTGATATCCTTTATTTATAAATGTATGTGTGACAGGTACACTAAGGATAAATCTATAGGCAGCTACAAAGAGTGCTTCTATGGTATATTATATCTTGAACCAATCACGCAAATTAAAATGTTATGTATCATTCAAAATGTGGTTTTAATTATGTAACATATGGTGGTAGACGACCAGCACAAAACAGATTCAAAAGGAGAAACAGAGGTGACCTCTGGTGGGAGAATGCAGAACTATGAGTACATTGTAGTTCTAAATTTTTTAACAAAGATTACATTTTTTTCTATCATTTAATTCTCAAGTTAAAGTTATCAAAGTGCAACACACGGTGAATTTATTAAAGTACTGATTATTCAGAAAATTAAAATAATCAATTAATCTTCAGTCTCTGGTGCCTATACACTATGATAAATTTTCTGCTGTTTTAAGTTCATATTTGTTTGACTTAAAATTCAATAAAAATAACAGATTTCTGTTAAGAAAATACTGGGATTAAAAATGCTGTGGCTGCTGATATAAATACAAAATTACATAGAATATGCAAAGAATATGCAAATCATACTGTTTTAAAATGCAAGGATATGTTACATCAATATTTTGAGTAAGTAGTGCTATTTCTAAATGTATGCTTGTTGTGGTTGAAAAATATGTACACCACAGGTCACATGACCCTGGTTGATGATGCTCCTGATTTAATCACTATGTTTCATAATATTTATCAAACATATTAAATAGTGATTGTGCTTCATGGTTCAAATTCACAAAATGTACACTTAATGATACTGAATATATACACTACTGAAATTAAAACAAAAATACAGATGGGACACAGCTGATTTTTTTTTAATAATACCAAAAAAAAGTTGCAAAAATTTGATAATAATAATGTCATTTCTGGGATCTAGGAGCATTTTCTATTGAGCCAAGACAGCTAAAAGCACTTTCAAGGTCTATAAAAGAGGAATAATATACAGAAAACAATATTTCAGCCAAAGTGCAAATGCTGGCACTACAGTGCACAAACTTGAGCACTAATCTAAGGTACTCTTTCTAGAGCCATAAACTGGTTTTATATATAATTAACATATCCATGCATATTTGATGTTGAAATTAATAATAAAAATAACAGTAACAGGAAAAATATTATTGTCCTATTCCTATTGATACAATTACTATTGATAATCAATACTTTATATAAAGTAAGCAAACAAATGAAGAAAAACTGCCCATCACTGATATGTTTCACTTGTCACAACTCAATGATTTAATTGTCAATGCAGGAATGGAATAGGGCTTTCTCAAGAAACAATTGCTGATTTAAATACTTGTTAGTAAAGTTTAGTATCAAAAGTACTAAAAGTGTTCAAGCACTTAGTATAAAGATATAGATACTTCAGATAAATAATACAAGTGAAAGTGAAACATTCCTCTGACCAGCAGTTTTTTTTAATTAGAAAATTAAACTGACAGTAAAAACACGCAAATTTCTATCTATAAATCACACAGGAATGACGTCACACAACAGAGGAAATCATGACCGAACACAATTAAGTTACTATCCCTAAGCCTCTATAGTCTACACTTGGCATGTCAATCATATGCAAATCAAGTCAAAATTAAAATGGAAGGAGCAAGCCAACAATGCATCTCATGCAGGGCCAGACTCACTGATTGGTGTGTAACTGACCAATAGAATGCTTTTGTTGCTGTTATTTGATAGATAATTAATGGAGGGAGGTGCATCAGATTAATTTGCATAATGTATGCATGGTGAGTTAATAATTGGAGCTGGTGCATATGCATGATGAAATACCTGACCAGCAGGTTGTCCTTGTGAGGTGAGTTCCTCCACGACCAGCGAGGGGAAGACCCCGACGGTGCCGTTAAGGTCTCCCTCCCACCATCCGTCATCCACTCCGTTCTCGTCTTTGCGTAAGATTCTGATCAGCTGACCCTCCTGAAAGCTAAGTTCCTCCTTTGAATTGGCCTCATAGTCATACAAGGCACGGGCCCATGTCCCATCTACAAAATGAAGTTAACATACTGCTTTCAACTTTATGAATAAACCCACCCAGGGCACTGCAAATCAGAGCAAAATTACACTGGGTGTATAAAACAGTGAGAAAAACTAGTAGGGTGGTTATGTGACTTTGAAGTTTGACCCTATGACCTCAAAATCAATAGGGTTCTTCCACTATGGGTATGTAAGCCATATGTGAAAGATTGAAGGGTAGGGATGAAAACTTTGGCTTAAAATGTGTCCACAGGCTTTTTCAAGAAGTGTGATATGTGACCTTGACCCTGTGACCTCAAAATTAATTGGGCTCTTCATCTATTGGTAAGTAAGCTATATGTGAAAGATGAAAGTGTTTTGTTTGAAAATGCTTAAAATGTGTCAACAAACCAATTTCGGATGGAAATACAGATGGAAGGACAGACAGACATTCACTCCCGCAACTTTTAATAAGTGAAGATCCCTAAGTGCACTAAGTGTATAAAGGTTTTGCACTGACCTTTGACCTCTGGCATGGCATCAGCAGTTGGAGATTGTAAGGCCTGTTCTACCTCGTAATCAGTGGCAGAGTAAGCTGATGTTCGTTCTCCTGAGATCTGTGACACCCCCTCAGCTGGTGAGGTCAGGGGCATGTCACCATCAACGTTCATCTCGTTAGGGTCCTGTGTGGGCCCATTCACAGCGTTCTCCTCCCCAACAACCTGAATGTAGTTCTCTGGAATGAAGCCCATATCACCACTGGCATTCTTGGCCTGAAATGATACAAGATTGAATATGTTCACTTTTAACGCATTGGAGGCACCTGAACATATGACCTGAATCTATTGTTCATTCACAAAATCCATTAAGTTAAGATAAGATTGAACTTAGTGATCCCTTTTTAGTTCTCCAACATTTCAGCTGACATCTTTCACCGGACTGTAATAAAATACCACAAAACTGAAATTTCATTTGAAGATTCAGAATATATTTTTATATACAAACATGTTTAAGTGTATTAATGTACATTCCACACAAATACAACACTTTATTTATGATATGCAGATTGTACAATTTGTTATAATAACTTATGTATGGCACTCTCCACGGCAAAGAAGGTGGCGGTGTTTTGTAGTTTGTAAAGGTTAAGGGAACTGTAAGACCCAGTGAAGACCATCCACTGTAGATGGGTCACTACAACCTTCTCTCATAACCACACAGCCAGGGCCTCCAGCCTAAAGCAGGGGGGATAATTAATGCCTGACCCCTAGAAATGGCAGGTAGTTTTCTGAGGGGTCCAGTAAAAGTCATCCAGGCACCTGACCCCTTTTCCAGCATTTTTTTTTCACCATTCATGTTACTCTGATGAAAAGACAAGTTTCCCATCAGAGGTCTGTTGACAGTTGTAATGTTACCTGTGTGACACCTAACCGAGAATATCCCTCCCGTTAGATTGATTGCTCCGTAAATAGAATATTTCCATACATGGTAATAACAATGGGAACCTATGATGATGAAAAGTTGTTTGCATACAGTGTCATAGAATGGTAGCACACTCCCCCTCCTCTGGGCCAATTGTTTAGTTTTCCGCCTGAGAAAAGTAGTTTAACAACCTGGAACAAACAACCATGTGGGGTCAGGTGGAATTCTGTGGGGTCCGGCAATTTTTTTTGGGTGCCGGACCCCATTTCAGGTAGATAAAAAAAGTTAATTTTATGCCCAGTAAGGCTCTAATAAAACAGTAACTGGGAGAGGTTGTATGGAGGGCTGACGGTGGATGAGGATGTTCCTTACCCGGACCCAGCCGTCTCCGTCACCATCAGCGATCAGCGTCAGATTCTCGTTCTCTACCATACTCAGCTCATCAGGATTGGTGGCCTAAACCAGAATGAACACAGTAACAGCCATACAGTACATACACTGTCACACAGAATGGATCCTGATGTCTGATTTAAATATGATTCAAGTCTGATGTGAATGATAAACACTGTGTCATAGAACCTGACTGGATACTCGTAAGGGAACATTAAAATCAACATGATTACTTTAGGTGCATTAAACATTTCTAGTTTATAAGTTATGAAGAGGCAAATCCCTATTTACATGTGGGCTGGATATTTAGAATATTCAACATGTCACAAACATTGCCTGCAAATAACAGCTTTGAGTCTAACATATCAATACACATGCTATAATGTAAATATTAATGTAATTTTGGTTGTTGCTTTTTACAATTGATGACAGAATAATGATTTGAAATGAGACTGACACACAATTAATTAGAAAATTAAACACAATAAGGCTGTATGGCAGGGTTTGTAGTTTTTCCTTCATTGGGATTAAGTAAATCAAGCTGAACTTTCTAAATCAACAGCTCACAAGGAATCACACATTTATTCACGATCTCCACCCTGTGTGTGAAGTGTCACTCAAAGAAATGACAGTTGTAAACTAATCTAATTTGATTAAAACTAAAGTTTATTAATAATTGCATTTCTTATATTTATAAGTTTCATTTTTTTTATCTTGTAATCTTTCAAATAAGTCTTTTCAAATGAACTAAGTACATTTGAGTTAGTGGGAATGTGAGGCCCTATAAATATACACAATAAATATAAAACAATCACATATATAAAATGATAATTTCTTACAATAAAGAATTTAAACTGATTACTGGGAATAATTCGTGTTGCAAATACCTTGTAACTTGGTTAAGTTTAGAGATACTTTCTTGGTATATATTACTGTTTGCATCTTATAAAATATCAAATCTAAATTCTTGTAAGGTATCCCAAATTTTACCTGGAAATCATAGATGGCGACACAATCAAGTGGAAAGTTACGGCCTGATGAATAGCCTGTACTACTGGTATCCACCCCAACATTTTGTGCAGAGATGTCAAAGTGATCATCAATGAAGTCGTCTTCCTCGTAATTAATATAGGTGCTCTCCATGGGCGGGAACGAGCTGGGAGCGTTGTCAGGTTCGTCCATGGTGCTGCCCTGTTATAACATATGGCAAGTCAGCAAGTTTGTGAAACCCTAAAACCCCTCTGATCGTAACCTTTTAAAACATTTATACATAATTTAATATAATTCTATGCAATCTTAATATGAAGCAAGTCCAGCTCTGACTAAATATACTTATATCTAGACATATAACAACTGTTTCAAGTTAAATCAAATATAAAAATTAGAGATGTTTAAAAAGTTTAAATATATAGATTTATGTACCTGAAAAATAATGCCCTAACACAAAACCTCTTATAATCATTTCTCAAGTTTAAAATTCAAACCTAAAAATGAATAAATATGTGCACACTGCAACCACAGAGGTGATGTTAGAGGTTGCCTAGCAACATGCAGCAGGATACAGCTGATGAAGCAGCAGCCAGACATAAAGGAAAACTAAAAAAATGTCTGGCATCATTTAAGGGGATTGTAAATCCTTCACATTGTAAATCTCCATGAGGATGCAAATATTTTTGTCATTTTTGACACCTTGAGGCCTTAAGCACATTGTCACTTAAAATAATCCAGACTAACTAGTAAATTTGGTGTGTGCTTTCCAATAAAATATACTATGTAGGAAAAGATAAGTAAAATCCTAAAGTATGTTTGTTGAATTACTGGCTGCAAATACAAGCATATCTCCCTTGGTTATGTGAACACCAGCCAAGTCTGGCAAGGTAAGAGAAATGCTGACGGTAACCATACAGATGGGATTTATGCTTTGGTTTGTACATCACAGGTACATTAACATGTATTGTGTTAATTTTTCACTCATAGCCTAATGTTAAGAATGTCAGCTATATACAGTGATATTGTTGCAACAGGATGAATGGTCATTGCTGAACAGTTTTTCATATGACTGGGACCATGATTCAAAGTAGGCCTGTCAGTCCAATATAAATGCCTGCTGTGTCATGTATTAATGACTACTAATTAAACCAAACTAATTTATTTTTGACAATTTTAATTAATAATGACAACCGTGAAGTCTATGCCCCACATAAAGGTTTTTCAAATCCTTAACTGACAGTCTACAGTATTACTGATTACAAAGTAATACTAATCTTCTACATTCTGAAGATCTTACCTTATTCAGAAATATTTTGGCATTCACTGCCTGTCCAGTTTGTATTTGGCAATCATGTATTTATCTCTTATATTAATTCTTAGTTTGTTAATGAACAACAATTTAAATTGTATATCCATATAACCTCATTTGTTTTATAAAGAGCTGAACTGCTGGGGTGGAAAATGTTCACAGTCTCTCTTATAAGCTTAGATTTTTTAAAGGTGTCCAATCACCTATCTGAGGTAAAGGTAATCTCTTGGAGATTTCATAAAATAGGCCAGAAAATGTGGATATCACCGCACACAGGCTGCTTGTTTTGTTTATATCAACATGCTTATAATATGTTGGGGCCCGCAAAAATAAATAAAATTCAACAAGGGCATCTGGCAGCAAGTCAGATAAGCCAGAGCCTTTCAAATGGCATTTTGCAACAAGTGACCTTTCTACCTCCTCATATATGGAACCTACCACCTTAGGTTACATGTTTTCCCGTTTGTCAACATTGGTGTGTTTACAAACAGGTTGTTGATAAACAAGTTCACACTTCCTTTACAAAGGCCTTATATGAACTTTTCACAACAAAATTTACCCTCAGATAATTATCATATACACAGAGGAAGCCAGAAATCACATAAACTCTTTTTCAAAAGGTAGGTGATTGGGCACCTTTAAACTTTCATCAAATTTTATTTTCATGATGGTTTTACGAAACACTTTGTGTTCATATGTTAATTTCTAAATATTTATTGTTCAGAAAAACAATTCAATGACATTCTATGACATCCTGGGCTTGAATTTTGAAAGATAAAGAAAATTTATATATTAAAAAATGTAAAGACTCTATAAAAATTATTAACTAAAAAGTTTGGTATGCTTTTTGTATCGTATAAGAGCTTAGTCTACCATCCATCAACAGACAGATAGAAGAAAGACCAATCACATAATAAATATTCTCAGGAGAAGAAGTGAAAGGAGATGAGAGAAAGTACACAAAGCTAAGAGTCACATTCAGCTTGGTGGTCCAATGCATTCTTTACCAATGATAAAACTATACCCTACACCCAGAAATCAGCATTTGTGACAGACCTGATAATTTACAAATCCTATAGCAGTATAGTTTAGTTTACACACAAGAAAAGAATCCTTACATCAAAAGCTTCAGCAGACATATGCTTGAAGTCATTTTAAACATGATACACTGAATTTAAAATTTGTTCATACGCTAGGCTACATGCCTAATGCAGTGATCTCATTACACCCTTTCCAAAATAATGCTTGAAATGGCAGGTTTGCCACATATCACCACAAGGATGCAGGCATTTGGCCAAGAATATTCCAACAAATCAGACATTGGTGTTTCAGGCTTTAAATTTTAATATCAAGTTTGAAACCCAAAATCCCATGCTCTTCTTTGTTGGAACATTACAGGCCAAGTGGCAGGACCTGATGGCAATATACAGCAAGTCTTGCAATCTGCAAGCAGTAGCTGAGTGGAATGAGTTTAGAACAGATGTAATATGACCACATTATTCGAAAGGTAGTGCAGGGCAATAAGGCTGCCTTGCTGGACTGGAGACACTACAGAAAATCTCAGAATTAGCTACATGCTGACAGTCAGACATTTTGTGAAGTCGCTGAATTAGCCACATGCTGAGAGTCAGACATTCATTGGTGTCATGCTGGAGTGATGTCACATGGCTATGACCAAGCTGCTGGAGACAATCTGCGTAAAAATAACAGGCCAAGACAGGTCATGTGACCTTGACATTCCATCTCACCCCTTCTTTGGATTTAATACTCATGGCCCTCTTGGGTACAGAGGGTTTGGTTGGTTTGGCCTCCTGGTGATTGAAACAAAGTCAGCTGAGTTAATACTTAATGTGTCTTCAGAAAATTAGTGCAGGATGACCTACTTAAGCATTACTGCATGTGTTGTTAGGAAGATGTTAAAGACCGTTTGGTCAATGTAAGGCAGTTAATGCGCTTATATTGCTTGGCATTAGATAAAAGCACAACATATTCAGAATAGAGTTTGTATGTATACATTGGAAATGTATCTGCTTTAAGCTAAAGGTTTGCCATCTGATTAAATAACAGCAATCACTGTTTAGAAGTGAATAGCTCTGTGATATATGACGTTGTAGGATTTCTTGAATAAATGTGAAATCTGCAGGGTTGTTGGTGTGGCTGTGTTTCATTTAATATTGGGATGAAATCATTTATGAACAGATATGTGAAAGAAACTATCACTTGTGCCAGGGAATGAAAAAATGAATATGTGTATTTAAGATTCAGTTTGAAAGTTACCTGATGCATGAACAATAGGTGTGAAAAATGAAATGTCTGTGTGAAAACTTAATGCAGAAAATATAAACAAAAGTGCTGAACTGACAAATACTTCACCAACACTGATGAAAGATGATGCAATGGTAAATACCTGTGTTAAGGTTTATAGTAACCATGTACACATTTGGCTTACAATAACCATGTACATTAGGCTTACAATAACCAGTTGTAGGGGTTCCCACTTCCAACACAAACATGCATACCTTTTCCAACACATAAAAGTTACGTTTTCCTTTTTTAATTTTAAATACAGCATAGCAACAAATTATTTTATAGTGCTCAATATGCAATGATAGTAAATATTTCCTCTTTCTAACTGAGTCCTGTGAGAAATTATCCTATTCTAAAAGTAGTGTCAAACATATCTGTACTAACCCTCTGAGATGAGTTACTTTTTCTCCCTGAGAAACCTTACTCCCCTTCCCTGTGAGATATGCTACTGTTTTCCCTTCTCCCGGGAGACTTGTTTACAGTCTGTGTTCCCCTTCCCTGTGAGATATCCTGCTGCAATACCCCAAAGTAGGATATGTTGCTGGCTTCCTTTTAATGTGCAAGGTTCTGACTCCTCTCCTGTCTGACCTGACTCGTCCCCTCTGAGACCAGACTCCCCTCCCTTCAGACCTGACGCCTTTCCTGTCAGACAGGACTCCTCCCCTTTCAGACCTGACTTCTCCCCCCTGAGAAAAGACTCCCTACCCCTGATACCAGACTCTTCCCCTGTCAGACCATTCTCCTCACCTGTCAGACCTGAATCCTCTACCCTGACACCTGCCTCCTCTCCTGTCAGACCTGACTCCTCCACCCTGAGACCTGACTCCTCACCTGTCAGACCTGACTCATCCCCTGTCAGACCTGACTCATCCCCTGTCAGACCTGACTCCTCCACCCTGAGACCTGACTCCTCACCTGTCAGACCTGACTCGTCCCCTGTCAGACCTGACTAATCCCCTGTCAGACCTGACTCCTTCCCTGCCAGACCTGACTCCTCTACCCTGAGACCTGACTCCTCACCTGTCAGACCAGACTCTTCCCCTGAGACCTGACTCCCCTGTCAGACCTTGCCCCCCCCCCCCCCCCCCCTCCTTGGTCAGAACTGACTCTTTCCCCTAAGACCTGATTCTTCCCCTGTCAGACCTGACTCCGCCCCCCCCCCCCATGAGACCTGAAGACTTTCAACTGAGACCTGAAGCCTTTTCTGTCAGACAGGACTCCTCCCCTTTCAGACCTGACTTCTCTCCCCTGAGACCTGACTCCTCCCCTGTCAGACCTGACTCTTCTCCTGTCAGACCATTCTCCTACCCTTTCAGACCAGACTCCTACCCTTTCAGACCTGACTCCTCCCCCCTCCCCCCCCCAACCCCCCACGAGACCTGAAGCCTCTCAAATGAGACCTGACGCCTTTCCTGTCAGACAGGACTCCTCCCCTTTCCGACCTGACTTCTCCCCCCTGAGACCAGACTCCCTACCCCTGATACCAGACTCTTCCCCTGTCAGACCATTCTCCTCACCTGTCAGACCTGAATCCTCTACCCTGACACCTGCCTCCTCTCCTGTCAGACCTGACTCCTCTACCCTGAGACCTGACTCGTCCCCTGTCAGACCTGACTCATCCCCTGTCAGACCTGACTCCTCCCCTGTCAGACCTGACTCCTCCCTGTCAGACCTGACTCCTCTTCCATTAGACCAGACTCCTCCCCTGTTAGACAGGAATCCTCCCCTGTCAGACCTGACTCCTTTCCCCTAAGACCTGACTCCTCCCCTGTCAGACCTGACTCCTCTTCCCTGAGACTTGACTCGTCTCCTGTTAGACAGGAATCCTCCCCTGTCAGACCTGACTCCTATCCCCTAGGACCTGACTCCTCCCCTGTCAGACCTGACTCCTCTTCCCTGAGACCTGACTCATCGCTGTTAGACAGGAATCCTCCCCTGTCAGACCTGACTCCTTTCCCCTAGGACCTGACTCCTCCCCTGTCAGACCTGACTCCTCTTCCCTGAGACCTGACTCGTCTCCTTTTAGACAGGAATCCTCCCCTGTCAGACCTGACTCCTTTCCCCTAAGACCCGACTCGTCCCCTGTCAGACCTGACTCGTCCCCTGTCAGACCTGACTCGTCCCCTGTCAGACCTGACTCCTCCCTGTCAGACCTGACTCCTACCCGGTCAGACCTGACTCCTCCCCTGTCAGACCTGACTCCTCCCTGTGAGACCTGTGTGCTACTCACCCTGCCTGAGCTGGCTGTCTTGATGGACACAGAGCTGTTGGTCCTCTTGATCTCCTCCTCCTCAGCAGCCAGACACTCTGCCTGGGCACTGCTCAGCCACTGCTCTACATCAACTACATCACAAACATCACCAGTCTCAGTAAGGCTAGTCTCATAAATACAGTCACAACTTTATATCAAAACAGTAAGTATCATACAGCATTTGTGATACACATGTAGGATTATCTCATTTGTTATTCAATATGGAACTGAGATAACTTGATCTAATCATATTGCTATCCCTTCTCAATGATTTTTACAATACAGTACAGTTGCACAAAGACAGGATCATACAGTAGTTCAGCGTGTCAGATAAATGTGGGTAATAATTACACCATACAGTTATAATCACATCATCAAAACTGGATTTCTGTTGCCAAGCCCTTCTTTTTATGTGGTATCTGGTATTAGATTATAATGCATTTTATCAAGATAATATCTGAAATGTATAACAGATGCAACACTTCACAGTCACATGTGAGGCACTGGTAACTAACTGATGGACCCGTTTATTACACTGAGTGGTGACTAACTGATGGACCCATTTAATACAGGACCCGTTTACTACACTGAGTGGTGACTAACTGATGGACCTGTTAAATACACAGAGTGGTGACTAACTGATGGACCCGTTTAATATACTGAGTGGTGACTAACTTATGGACCCATTTAATACAATGAGTGGTGACTATATGATGGACCTGTTTAATATACTGAGTGGTGACTAACTGATGGACCTGTTAAATACACAGACTGGTGACTAACTGATGGACCCGTTTAATATACTGAGTGGTGACTAACTGATGGACCCTTTAATATACTGAGTGGTGACTAACTGATGGACCCGTTTTATATACTGAGTAGTGACTAACTTATGGACCCGTTTAATATACTGAGTGGTGACTAACTGATGGACCCGTTTAATATACTGAGTGGTGACTAACTGATGGACCTGTTTAATATACTGAGTGGTGACTAACTTATGGACCCGTTTAATACACTGAGTGGTGACTAACTGATGGACTCGTTTAATACACTGAGAGGTGACTAACTGATGGACCTGTTTAATAATATATAGACGTATCACTCACCCCCTGCCTCTCGTAGGACCTCTATCCTTGCTTCAGCTTTACACTTGGCAGTCTGCAAAAAATTGTTAATAGATATAAACAACACTGTACTTGGCTGAGGCATCTTTCCATCTGGTCTCCTGTAACTGGTAGTATTAGAGTATTGGTCACAAAATTAAATAAAACAGGGTACTTGAACAGATAACTAGTGAAGAAACTATTAGCATTAATTAATACAGTAAACCACATATGTATTCCTGAGAGTCATCAACATCTAGGTATTTTTAACCTCAACTATAAGTAGTGATGTTTCTACATAATATTTCTATTGCTAAGTTGTAATTGAATGTACAAGAATAAATGCCAGAATTTAATTTTCAGAATTGGGTACTACAGCAAACTGTTTCAGGATTATGTTCTAGAGTTAATTGTTTCAGTAGTATGTACTAACGCATCAGAAATATGTACTTAAGTTTACTGTTTCAGGATTTTGTTTAATAGTTTTATATTTCAGCATTATGTACTAAAGTTAATTTTTCAATGTTATTTTCTAGAGTTAAATGTTTCAGGATTATGTACTAACACTTCAGAACTACGTACTATGGTTGAATGTTTCAGGATTATACTTGGCCAGTACAGATAGGTATGCATGAAAGCATGGTTCTGAAGCCAAAAAACCACGTGGCTATGGTGGTTAACCTCGATCACAGATTTCTTTATTTTCATGTTTTTTTTTTTAATGAAGCTTACTTCTGCTTTACGCAGGTTTTGTTTGGCCTCTTCTATTTTCTGTTCCTGTTCCAACAATGGTGGCGACTGAGAATCACTTGAATCAGAAGGCTGAAAGATAAATATAAAAAGACAACCACATCAGTCAACTTCAGCTCAACCCTGTGTCACAAATATTATCATTGTAAAATTAAATATGAAAAGGAACAACATCAGTGAGCTAATAAATATTATCATCAGCCATCAGCAGAACCTTCTCCAATCAATACCCTCATTATGGTACTTTTTTATAGAACTTTGATAATTACATGTTGAACATAGACATTCATTATCAGTGTGATTGTGATCATGATAGAAAATTTAATAATATAATCTGGTACTGATTCTGCCAATACTCAATATAAATTCAAAATATTTAAAAAATAGAAATGTTTCAACTACTGCCATGTATACCAAGAGTTTATTCACGACTTTACATTCTGCAAATTCATCTGTTAGTGCTGAAACATTATTCTATGAATGTTGTCATTCTGGCCTAAGACAATTTATTTCACCTGGGGCCAAATTTTCTGTCGTGGATGTGCAAAAGTATCCTATCAAATTGGTTATCATATGTATCAGACAATCTTTGACATCTACCAGCATGTAGTTTAATCTTTAATATATCCATCTTAACATGAAGTCTTATCTTTAATAAACTGAACTTAACAAAAAGAATAATCTTCCATCTTTTTGTCTACTAAAACAGATGCCTGTAACTTTTTTAATACTCTCCGGCAAATCCATAACTTGTTGTAATATCATTAACAGCAACTAGAATACGGGTTGTCCACAAGCGACTAAGTCAATCCGCCAAACCAGATTAGGACGGGTTAAGTGAGGCATGGATTGAGGCAAGGGGATACAGAGTTACATGTGTTACATATTAGAATGGATGTCTGGATGGCGCCACCTGTTATTTGAACAAAAAACTATCCAAGATGTATACACAAGATATGAGTAATTTTATCCCACAGCAGACAAACAGATGGAGGCTGTGCAAAAATGGCTGCAGGTGGCGCCACCATTTTTGTGTATGTTATAAAGCTATCCTATGGCTACATTTGTGTAAAAATTTTTTCCTGATTGGTCGAATGAGTCCGGACATATAAGCCTGGATGTCTACAGCCTGAACATGAAGGTAGGTGGCATCACCTGCCGGCAGACAAACAGACGGTCGCTGTGCAAAAATGGTTGCAGGTGGCGCCGCCAGTTTTGTATATGATAAAGATCTATCTGAGATCTATAAACATGCTAAATTTCGGGAGGATACGTCGAACCAGTCCTGAGATATAAGCCTGAATGTCTGCAGCCTGAACGTGAATGTAGGTGGGGCCACCTTTCATAAAATCAAGAAAGCTATCCAGGATGAATACACATGCAAAATTTCAGATGGATAAGTCCATTTACTGCAGAGATAAGAGTGATTTTATCCCAAGGCAGATGAACAGACGGACGCAGTGCAAAAATAGCTGCAGGGGGCGCCAAAATTTTTGTGTATGTTATAAAGCTAACCTATGGCTACATCAGTGTAAATTTTTTTTCCTGATTGGTCAAACGAGTCCGGAGATATAAGCATGGATGTCTACAGCATGAACGTGAATGTTGGTGGCGCCGCCTGTCATAAAATCAAGAAAGCTATGCGGGATGTATATGCATGCCGAATTTCAGGTAATTTGGTCAAACCACTGCAGAGATATGAGTGATTTTAACCCAAGGCAGACAAACAGATGGACACTGTGCAAAAATGGCTGCGGGGGGCGCCACCATTTTTATGTATGTTATAAAGCTAACCAAGGGCTACATTTGTGTAAAGATTTTTTCCTGATTGGTCGTACAGTTCCCGAGATATGAGCTTGGATGTCTGCAGCGTGAACGTGAATGTAGGTGGCACCACCTGTCATAAAAACAAGAAAGCTATCTAGGATGTATACACATGCCGAATTTCAGGTGAATTAGTCAAACCACTGCAGAGATATGAGTGATTTTAACCCAAGGCAGATGAACAGACGGAACTTACGCAAAAATGGCTGCAGGTGGCGCCACCATTTTTAGTGTATGTTATAAAGCTATCCAAGGGCTACATTTGTACAATTTTTTTTTCCTTATCGGTCAAACGCTTCCCCAGATATCTGGGTTTATGTGTGGAAACAGACGCACAAATGGACGCTGGGCAGAGAGGAAAGGTCAGAGGTCAAGGCCAATTGGTTAAGCACCAGTTCACGTGACCAGATAATTGGTGTAAATTTCCGAAAAATCTGTCCAGTAGTCTCAGAGGAGTTCTCCGGAAATGAAAGCAGCGGCGGCAGCGGAACCCCTGTCAAAAACATAGTATCCGCAAAACTTCGTTTTGGTGGATACAATAACTGCTCTTATTTCTGTCCAAACAATATTAATAACTCAGCAGCTATAATATTTAAGTGAATATTTTCAGTTTAAGTTGTTCTTCTATGTAACTCACTTTCCTTCCGTTGGACTCATGGCTGGTGAGATTTTGGATGACTTTCTGACTATCTCGTATTACACGACCTTCTTTGGCTATTCTTGTTGCCCATTTTCGGGCTTCTTTCTCTAACTGTAAACTTGCTGTGGCATCATTGCAAACAGAGCTATTCTGAAAAGTCAATAGTATGTTTTATGTAATATACAAATACTGAAACATGGTGTTATATTTTTTATGACAACACCAATTATAAATTAATTAACTAAATATATAACAAAAAAATACAATTTTAAATTACAAACATCAGGTATAAATGATTCTGTAGAACCAGTATCCAGGACCATTTTATCTAAAAGAGTGAAATTCTGTAAAATTTGATGCCAGATACACCACAAGTCTGGGTCAGAAAAATCCATGTTAACAATGATAAATTTTTAATGAAAGGAAATCAAGATCTCTCTCCCAATAAAGATCAAGATCCCAATTTAACAAGCCTTGTTCTAAAGGCTCATATTAGTAATCCTTGAGGCTCATATAAATTTACTGCACATACAAAATTTAAAAGAAATCATTCAATATCTTTCTGAGTTATCTCAACAACTTAGTTGTGATGTGGTGGCAGTGACCATCATGCAACCATAAAATTCCTTATAAATCTGGGACTACATCAGCCATTCCCTTGTGTGTTTTTGTTAACTGCATCTATAAGAAACATATGTAAAAATATAGATAACATATGTAAAAATATAAGAGTATCCTTAATGTAAATATAAAATAAAATGTATATATTTGTCAGCTTGTTGTAGGAGAGAGCATGCATTTAGAAAAGATATCTGGGACGTAAAGGAACAAATAAAAGGTCATTCTCTGATACACTTTGTCACCACAAGGTTTAAACAAATGACTGGCCATGATTATGACGAGGAGGCTACTCACTGGATCTCCATCCATTGGCTCAAAGTTGTACTGTAGTTTATTGGTAAAGACTAGATTCTTGTGGAGGAAAACCTGCAGGTTGTAGTTCCTGCTCATCTGTAACGAAATAACAGAACATAGCACTGGACATATGAAAATGTTTATGGCACATAGGGGTCTAGAATATGACACAGGTGTTGAGATGTTTATGACAGGGAGGGGTTTAAAACATGACACAGAAGTTGAGATGTTTAATAAATTGAGGGCTTTATAACATGACATACAAGTTCAGATGAAATTTATGACACTGAGGGTTTTAGAATATGACAAAGAAGCTATGATTTTTTTTTACAGTGAGGGGTTTAGAATATGATAAAGAAGTTATGATGATGTTTTTGACAGTAAGAAGTTTAGAATATAACAAAGAAGCTATGATGATGTTTTGATAGTGAGGGATTTTGAATATGACAAAGAAGCTATGATGTTTTTGACAATGAGGGGTTTAGAATATGACAAAGACGTTTTGATGATATTTTTGACAGTGAGGGGTTTAGAATATGACAAAGAAGCTATGATGTTTATGACAGTAGGGTTAAGAATATGGCAGAGAAGCTATGATTTTTTTTAGACAGTGAGGGGTTTAGAATATGGCAAAAAAGCTATAATGTTTTTGACAGTGAAGGGTTTAGATAAGACATAGAAACTATGATTATGTTTATGACAATGTGGAGTTTAGAATATAACAAAGGAGCTGTGATAATGCTTATGACAGTGAGGAGTTTAGAATATTTCAAAGCTATGATGATGTTCATGTCAGTGAGGGGTTTAGAATATGACAAAAGAGCTATGATGATGTGTATGACAACGAGAGGTTTAGAATATAACAAAGGAGCTATATGATGATGTTTATGACAGTGAGGGGTTTAGAATATGACAAAGCTATGATGATGTTTATGACAGTGAGGGGTTTAGAATATGAGAAAGCTATGATGATGTTTATGACAGTTAGGGGTTTAGAATATAACAAAGGTATGATGATGTTTATGACAGTGAGGGGTTTAGAATATGACAAAGAAGCTATGATGATGTTTATGACAACGTGTACTTTAGAATATAACAAAGGAGCTATGATGATGTCATGACAGTGAGGGGTTTAGAACATGACAAAGCAATGAGATGATGTTTATGACAGTGAGGGGCTTAAAATATGACACAGGAGTGAAGATGTTTATGACAGTAAACAAGACAAACTGCATTTCTAAAATGTGAAAAAATCAAATGAACACCTGGGCTTGATTTTATGATAAATTTTGATTTAAACCAGGTCAATATGACCTGCCTGGCAGTGAAGACAACCCTACTTTGCTAACTACCCTGATTAGTATGATATAAACGTATTCAAATTTGCAATTTTCTAATTTGACAAAAAAAAAGAATTACTTCTGTCAATACCACTTTTAGTTTAGTTATTCTTTATAAGGGAACATATGGGAACCAGATCACAATGGAAACTCACCAGGTCAGCATCAGAGAGGACTTTACTGAAGCTCTCTAAAGTAGTTTTGGCACAATCCAGCTCTGTCTTCCCAAGAGTTGTGAAAAATTCTTGAATTCTGTCAAATGTCTCCCCATCTAAAACCTGTCAACATGTAAACACACTCTTTTCTAGACTGAATATCTGCAGTTTAATATATCAGCTTTGCTTTTGTAAATTCTGGAATATTAAAAAAAAATAAATATGTCTACAACCCAACAACACTTAGCCCTTCCTTTTTCTAAATTTACAAGGATATTCAGGACTTAAAAAATGTTTTTCATTAATTGTTACATATTTCATATATCATTACATGAAATTTTAATATTTAAAATCAATTTTCAAAGATTTAACACAAAATGAATAAAATTTTTAAAGAATTTAATAGATTCTTTTTATTCTACATCCAGAACCAGAGAGACCACAGAGCATTTTTACATCCTGCAATGTGGAAAGTATGAAATCTGAATGTACCCGCATAATGTCTGGCAGATCTGTGTCATAATATCGTGTTTGATGAGCATTTGCTGCTGTCAGCATGAGAAGGTAATCGTTCCTTGATGCTGTGGCCTTGATTTCACATGACTCTTTCCTGCTGTTGAGCTGCAAGGATACAGGAGCACATCTAAGTCAGTCATGTTCTACTTAAGAAGGAATGGCGTATTGATTAATATTCACTGGGTACTCACTTGTCTGAAACCACATTTCAAATCTGGGCTCCAATAGTCACATCTAAAATCAGGACTTGAGTACTCATGTCTGAAATCAGGGCACAAGTACTCACGTCTCAAATCAGGACTCAAGTACTCATGTCTGAAATCAGGGTGCAAGTACTCATGTCTGATATCAGGGCTCAAGTACTCGTGTCCAAAATCAGGGCTCCAGTACTCATATCTGAAATCAGGGCTCAAGTACTCAAACAGCCTTTTCATTCATGGACATTTAAATAATTATTCATGTAGTTCATGGTAATTTGATATATCAACAGCAGATTAGCTTGTACATTTCATCCTGACTTGGCATATTGACCCCAGTGCACTCCAGTGGGATTATACAGACATGCCAGGCTGATAGAACTCACATATATGTACTGCTATGTCAACAAGGTGTATTTGTCATATTATGTGGGCCTTATCTAGGGTACCTTCACCAAACTGATAACATGCTTGGTCAGTTAATAAAGAAGAGTAAGAAGAATCATAACTGTTTGTTTATCTAAACTAGATATTTCTTGGCACCGCAGGTGCCATAGTATCCCCAGACAATAAATCCCCCCCTTTAAGAATAGGCCCCCCATCTTCAGCAACAATTAATATCAGACCACACTTATAGAAAAGGTCACTCTCATGGAGAAGGTCATGACCCCAATTTCAATATACATCATCCCCTAACCCATGTCTATGTATATGCATAATATGAAAGAAATCTGTCCATTAGTTTTTGACTTATAATGGTGACAGTACTGTTAAGTGGCAATGATGGGGTATTAAACATCATGAAAACAAGTAAAAGAATAACAGGTGGTGCCACCTGTTTTTGGTACATGACAATACTATTCAAGATCTTTGATCAAGTTGATTTTTGGACCAATCCATGCATCCCTTATTGAGATATTAATGATTTTGTGTAATTTTCACCATATATGGCAATATTCAAGGTCAAGGCCACTCTCATAGGAAAGGTCATGGCCCCAATTTATATATAAATCCATAAACCCATGTCTATGTATATGCATAATATGAAAAAAAATCTGTCCATTAGTTTTTGACTTGTAATGCTCATAGTACTGTTAAGTGGCAATGAAGGGGTATTAAACAGCACGAAAACTAGTAAAAGAATAACAGGTGGCACTATCAGTTTTCGGTACATGGCAACACTATCCAATATCTTCGGTAAAGTTGATTTTTGGACCAATCAATGCATCCTTTATTGAGATATTAATGATTTTGTGTGATTTTCACCATATATGGCAATATTCAAGGTCAAGGCCACTCTCATAGGAAAGGTCATGACCCCAAGTTATAAACATCATCCCATAACCCATATCTATGTATATGCATAATAAAAAAGAAATCTGTCCATTAGTTTTTGCCTTATAATGCTCACAGTACTGTCAAGTAGCAATTTTTGGGGTATTAAACGCCACAAAAACAAGTAAAGAATAATAGATGGCGCCACCAGTTTCTGGAACATGACAACCCTATCCATGATCTTCCATGACCTTCTTTTAAATAGGCGTTGTTCTCTCACCCATATCTATACATATACCTAGTTTGGTAAAGACCCGTGAAATATTTTTTGAGTTATCGCGCCAACAAGATTTATATGCGGCGGTGGCGGCGACGGTATGAAAACATAGTATCCCCCGACTTTGTCTGGGGATACAATTATAATAGCACATTCATCACTTTCTACTTTTATTTTCAATTTGTTTCCCATAAACTGTTTCCGGAGAATTTAGAGGAAGTGATTTAAGAACTGTTTGTCTGTTCCTATAATGTAGACTACCTTTGCACTATTCTTCTGTAGACTAGCCATGGATGTGAAGATTCCTGTGGATCTGTTCCTGATCCTATAAATAGACAACAAATTTGATAAAACTCATATGTAGTATTATCTGGTATACATCAACTCACATTTACTTACACTATGTAGATCATTATTTTGATGATTTCAAATCATTTTTATAATGATGGAAACTAAACTTACACATGTAACTCTCATGTAACACACCAACTGATATATTAATGTAAACCAAAATGCATGCTGCCTGAACTGGGTAAAGACAATAACTATTTATATGGCTGTAGCTTATACATGAAATCAAACCTAGTGGGTCAGAAAATGTGATCACAGTAACTGAGATCAAATTATGTGAATGTATGTGTTGATAAGGAATGTTTAACTTTTGAATGTAAGTTTCAACACTCATGTAGCAAAAAAAAAAAAAAAAGATTTCATTTAAAAAAAACAGCTACAATTGATAATTTATAATTCATTTTTATAGACAAAAAATATTTATTTTTGGAACAGCAAGTTCCCCAGTGACCAGATATGAGAGAGGGTGTACACATGGATTCTTACTTCTCATTAGCCGCTGAAGCCTTGGCACTTGCGTCATAAGTTTATGTGTGTGAATATGAAAGAGAGAAAAGGAGAGAGAGTGAGAGAAAGTGGGGGTACACATTAGCCTCTGAATCCTTAGCATTTGCTTTGTGTCTGTGTGCCTGGGAGAGAGAGAAAAGGAGAAAGAGAAAAGGAGAAAGAACAAGAGAAAGTGGGTTAACACAGTGTTTCTTACTTCTCACCAACCTCTGAAGCCTTGGTACTTACTTTTTAGGTGTGCCTGTACGAGAACTGGAGAGAGAGGGAGTGAGGGAGAGGAATAGACAGCTAGTGTTACATGGTTTCTTACTTCTCGTTAGCCTCTGAAGCCTTGCCTCTGGCCTCATGTGCTAAGTGTTCCTCTTCGTTGTAGATTTTTTGTGACTTGGTCATCTCTGAGACAGACTGTGCCAGTTCCTTGTGTAGAGAGGCAGTGTGCTCAAAGACCTGAAATAGTCATACAAAACCTGTTACACTCTAAATATACCCTGCACCCCAAAGTGTATACTGAACTGAGATACAAGATAAAATAAATCTTATTACAAATGGTTCACCTACATAATACTTACCTGATCAACATATGGCAGCATGGGGTATCACCTAACAGTCATCAGGTCAGAGTAAAGTTAAAACAATTGCTGAGTTTTTTTAAAAAGGATCATTCCAAGCTCTGGATTAGGCTTTATAATGATATTTAACTTCACAAAGGAAATGCTACAAAATTCTAGAATTTTTTTTAAATATTGTTTTATGAATTTGCCACCAGATGGTGACAACTAAGCCAGCTGAATAATCTTTTCATGCAATGGCTGGCATCTACCAACAATAAACAGTGTGATCACTGATAGCTTATTACACTTTTAATGTTACTTTCTTTGCTGTGTTTGACTTGTTGGTCTGATCAGCTGGTACTTACTTTCTTTGCTGTCTGGGACTTGTTGGTCTGTTCAGTTGGTACTTACTTTCTTTGCTGTCTCTGACTTGTTGGTTATTATTGGCTGGTACTTACTTTCTTTGCTGTCTGTGACTTGTTGGTCTGATCAGCTGGTACTTACTTTCTTTGCTGTCTGTGACTTGTTGGTCTGATCAGCTGGTACTTACTTTCTTTGCTGTCTGTGACTTGTTGGTTATTATTGGCTGGTACTTACTTTCTTTGCTGTCTGTGACTTGTTGGTTTGATCAGCTGGTACTTACTTTCTTTGCTGTCTGTGACTTGTTGGTCTGATCAGCTGGTACTTACTTTCTTTGCTGTCTCTGACTTGTTGGTTATTATTGGCTGGTACTTACTTTCTTTGCTGTCTGTGACTTGTTGGTCTGATCAGCTGGTACTTACTTTCTTTGCTGTCTGTGACTTGTTGGTCTGATCAGCTGGTACTTACTTTCTTTGCTGTCTGTGACTTGTTGGTCTGATCAGCTGGTACTTACTTTCTTTGCTGTCTGTGACTTGTTGGTCTGATCAGCTGGTACTTACTTTCTTTGCTGTCTGTGACTTGTTGGTTATTATTGGCTGGTACCTACTTTCTTTGCTGTCTGTGACTTGTTGGTCTGATCAGCTGGTACTTACTTTCTTTGCTGTCTGTGACTTGTTGGTCTGATCAGCTGGTACTTACTTTCTTTGCTGTCTGTGACTTGTTGGTTATTATTGGCTGGTACTTACTTTCTTTGCTGTCTGTGACTTGTTGGTCTGATCAGCTGGTACTTACTTTCTTTGCTGTCTGTGACTTGTTGGTTATTAATGGCTGGTACTTACTTTCTTTGCTGTCTGTGACTTGTTGGTTATTATTGGCTGGTACTTACTTTCTTTGCTGTCTGTGACTTGTTTGTTATTATTGGCTGGTACTTACTTTCTTTGCTGTCTGTGACTTGTTGGTCTGATCAGCTGGTACTTACTTTCTTTGCTGTCTCTGACTTGTTGGTTATTATTGGCTGGTACTTACTTTCTTTGCTGTCTGTGACTTGTTGGTCTGATCAGCTGGTACTTACTTTCTTTGCTGTCTGTGACTTGTTGGTTATTATTGGCTGGTACTTACTTTCTTTGCTGTCTCTGACTTGTTGGTTATTATTGGCTGGTACTTACTTTCTTTGCTGTCTGTGACTTGTTGGTCTGATCAGCTGGTACTTACTTTCTTTGCTGTCTGTGACTTGTTGGTCTGATCAGCTGTACTTACTTTCTTTGCTGTCTGTGACTTGTTGGTTATTATTGGCTGGTACTTACTTTCTTTGCTGTCTGTGACTTGTTGGTCTGATCAGCTGGTACTTACTTTCTTTGCTGTCTGTGACTTGTTGGTCTGATCAGCTGGTACTTACTTTCTTTGCTGTCTGTGACTTGTTGGTTATTATTGGCTGGTACTTACTTTCTTTGCTGTCTGTGACTTGTTGGTCTGATCAGCTGGTACTTACTTTCTTTGCTGTCTGTGACTTGTTGGTCTGATCAGCTGGTACTTACTTTCTTTGCTGTCTGTGACTTGTTGGTCTGATCAGCTGGTACTTACTTTCTTTGCTGTCTGTGACTTGTTGGTTATTATTGGCTGGTACTTACTTTCTTTGCTGTCTGTGACTTGTTGGTCTGATCAGCTGGTACTTACTTTCTTTGCTGTCTGTGACTTGTTGGTTATTAATGGCTGGTACTTACTTTCTTTGCTGTCTGTGACTTGTTGGTTATTATTGGCTGGTACTTACTTTCTTTGCTGTCTGTGACTTGTTGGTTATTATTGGCTGGTACTTACTTTCTTTGCTGTCTGTGACTTGTTGGTTATTATTGGCTGGTACTTACTTTCTTTGCTGTCTGTGACTTGTTGGTCTGATCAGCTGGTACTTACTTTCTTTGCTGTCTGTGACTTGTTGGTTATTATTGGCTGGTACTTACTTTCTTTGCTGTCTGTGACTTGTTGGTCTGATCAGCTGGTACTTACTTTCTTTGCTGTCTGTGACTTGTTGGTCTGATCAGCTGGTACTTACTTTCTTTGCTGTCTGTGACTTGTTGGTTATTATTGGCTGGTACTTACTTTCTTTGCTGTCTGTGACTTGTTGGTCTGATCAGCTGGTACTTACTTTCTTTGCTGTCTGTGACTTCTTGGTATGATCAGCTGGTACTTACTTTCTTTGCTGTCTGTGACTTGTTGGTCTGATCAGCTGGTACTTACTTTCTTTGCTGTCTGTGACTTGTTGGTCTGATCAGCTGGTACTTACTTTCTTTGCTGTCTGTGACTTGTTGGTTATTATTGGCTGGTACCTACTTTCTTTGCTGTCTGTGACTTGTTGGTCTGATCAGCTGGTACTTACTTTCTTTGCTGTCTGTGACTTGTTGGTTATTAATGGCTGGTACTTACTTTCTTTGCTGTCTGTGACTTGTTGGTTATTATTGGCTGGTACTTACTTTCTTTGCTGTCTGTGACTTGTTTGTTATTATTGGCTGGTACTTACTTTCTTTGCTGTCTGTGACTTGTTGGTCTGATCAGCTGGTACTTACTTTCTTTGCTGTCTCTGACTTGTTGGTTATTATTGGCTGGTACTTACTTTCTTTGCTGTCTGTGACTTGTTGGTCTGATCAGCTGGTACTTACTTTCTTTGCTGTCTGTGACTTGTTGGTTATTATTGGCTGGTACTTACTTTCTTTGCTGTCTCTGACTTGTTGGTTATTATTGGCTGGTACTTACTTTCTTTGCTGTCTGTGACTTGTTGGTCTGATCAGCTGTTACTTACTTTCTTTGCTGTCTGTGACTTGTTGGTCTGATCAGCTGTACTTACTTTCTTTGCTGTCTGTGACTTGTTGGTTATTATTGGCTGGTACTTACTTTCTTTGCTGTCTGTGACTTGTTGGTCTGATCAGCTGGTACTTACTTTCTTTGCTGTCTGTGACTTGTTGGTTATTATTGGCTGGTACTTACTTTCTTTGCTGTCTCTGACTTGTTGGTTATTATTGGCTGGTACTTACTTTCTTTGCTGTCTGTGACTTGTTGGTCTGATCAGCTGGTACTTACTTTCTTTGCTGTCTGTGACTTGTTGGTCTGATCAGCTGGTACTTACTTTCTTTGCTGTCTGGGACTTGTTGGTCTGTTCAGTTGGTACTTACTTTCTTTGCTGTCTCTGACTTGTTGGTTATTATTGGCTGGTACTTACTTTCTTTGCTGTCTGTGACTTGTTGGTCTGATCAGCTGGTACTTACTTTCTTTGCTGTCTGTGACTTGTTGGTCTGATCAGCTGGTACTTACTTTCTTTGCTGTCTGTGACTTGTTGGTTATTATTGGCTGGTACTTACTTTCTTTGCTGTCTGTGACTTGTTGGTCTGATCAGCTGGTACTTACTTTCTTTGCTGTCTGTGACTTGTTGGTCTGATCAGCTGGTACTTACTTTCTTTGCTGTCTCTGACTTGTTGGTTATTATTGGCTGGTACTTACTTTCTTTGCTGTCTGTGACTTGTTGGTCTGATCAGCTGGTACTTACTTTCTTTGCTGTCTGTGACTTGTTGGTCTGATCAGCTGGTACTTACTTTCTTTGCTGTCTGTGACTTGTTGGTCTGATCAGCTGGTACTTACTTTCTTTGCTGTCTGTGACTTGTTGGTCTGATCAGCTGGTACTTACTTTCTTTGCTGTCTGTGACTTGTTGGTTATTATTGGCTGGTACCTACTTTCTTTGCTGTCTGTGACTTGTTGGTCTGATCAGCTGGTACTTACTTTCTTTGCTGTCTGTGACTTGTTGGTCTGATCAGCTGGTACTTACTTTCTTTGCTGTCTGTGACTTGTTGGTTATTATTGGCTGGTACTTACTTTCTTTGCTGTCTGTGACTTGTTGGTCTGATCAGCTGGTACTTACTTTCTTTGCTGTCTGTGACTTGTTGGTTATTAATGGCTGGTACTTACTTTCTTTGCTGTCTGTGACTTGTTGGTTATTATTGGCTGGTACTTACTTTCTTTGCTGTCTGTGACTTGTTTGTTATTATTGGCTGGTACTTACTTTCTTTGCTGTCTGTGACTTGTTGGTCTGATCAGCTGGTACTTACTTTCTTTGCTGTCTCTGACTTGTTGGTTATTATTGGCTGGTACTTACTTTCTTTGCTGTCTGTGACTTGTTGGTCTGATCAGCTGGTACTTACTTTCTTTGCTGTCTGTGACTTGTTGGTTATTATTGGCTGGTACTTACTTTCTTTGCTGTCTCTGACTTGTTGGTTATTATTGGCTGGTACTTACTTTCTTTGCTGTCTGTGACTTGTTGGTCTGATCAGCTGGTACTTACTTTCTTTGCTGTCTGTGACTTGTTGGTCTGATCAGCTGTACTTACTTTCTTTGCTGTCTGTGACTTGTTGGTTATTATTGGCTGGTACTTACTTTCTTTGCTGTCTGTGACTTGTTGGTCTGATCAGCTGGTACTTACTTTCTTTGCTGTCTGTGACTTGTTGGTCTGATCAGCTGGTACTTACTTTCTTTGCTGTCTGTGACTTGTTGGTCTGATCAGCTGGTACTTACTTTCTTTGCTGTCTGTGACTTGTTGGTTATTATTGGCTGGTACCTACTTTCTTTGCTGTCTGTGACTTGTTGGTCTGATCAGCTGGTACTTACTTTCTTTGCTGTCTGTGACTTGTTGGTCTGATCAGCTGGTACTTACTTTCTTTGCTGTCTGTGACTTGTTGGTTATTATTGGCTGGTACTTACTTTCTTTGCTGTCTGTGACTTGTTGGTCTGATCAGCTGGTACTTACTTTCTTTGCTGTCTGTGACTTGTTGGTTATTAATGGCTGGTACTTACTTTCTTTGCTGTCTGTGACTTGTTGGTTATTATTGGCTGGTACTTACTTTCTTTGCTGTCTGTGACTTGTTTGTTATTATTGGCTGGTACTTACTTTCTTTGCTGTCTGTGACTTGTTGGTCTGATCAGCTGGTACTTACTTTCTTTGCTGTCTCTGACTTGTTGGTTATTATTGGCTGGTACTTACTTTCTTTGCTGTCTGTGACTTGTTGGTCTGATCAGCTGGTACTTACTTTCTTTGCTGTCTGTGACTTGTTGGTTATTATTGGCTGGTACTTACTTTCTTTGCTGTCTCTGACTTGTTGGTTATTATTGGCTGGTACTTACTTTCTTTGCTGTCTGTGACTTGTTGGTCTGATCAGCTGGTACTTACTTTCTTTGCTGTCTGTGACTTGTTGGTCTGATCAGCTGTACTTACTTTCTTTGCTGTCTGTGACTTGTTGGTTATTATTGGCTGGTACTTACTTTCTTTGCTGTCTGTGACTTGTTGGTCTGATCAGCTGGTACTTACTTTCTTTGCTGTCTGTGACTTGTTGGTCTGATCAGCTGGTACTTACTTTCTTTGCTGTCTGTGACTTGTTGGTTATTATTGGCTGGTACTTACTTTCTTTGCTGTCTGTGACTTGTTGGTCTGATCAGCTGGTACTTACTTTCTTTGCTGTCTGTGACTTGTTGGTCTGATCAGCTGGTACTTACTTTCTTTGCTGTCTGTGACTTGTTGGTCTGATCAGCTGGTACTTACTTTCTTTGCTGTCTGTGACTTGTTGGTTATTATTGGCTGGTACTTACTTTCTTTGCTGTCTGTGACTTGTTGGTCTGATCAGCTGGTACTTACTTTCTTTGCTGTCTGTGACTTGTTGGTTATTAATGGCTGGTACTTACTTTCTTTGCTGTCTGTGACTTGTTGGTTATTATTGGCTGGTACTTACTTTCTTTGCTGTCTGTGACTTGTTGGTTATTATTGGCTGGTACTTACTTTCTTTGCTGTCTGTGACTTGTTGGTTATTATTGGCTGGTACTTACTTTCTTTGCTGTCTGTGACTTGTTGGTCTGATCAGCTGGTACTTACTTTCTTTGCTGTCTGTGACTTGTTGGTTATTATTGGCTGGTACTTACTTTCTTTGCTGTCTGTGACTTGTTGGTCTGATCAGCTGGTACTTACTTTCTTTGCTGTCTGTGACTTGTTGGTCTGATCAGCTGGTACTTACTTTCTTTGCTGTCTGTGACTTGTTGGTTATTATTGGCTGGTACTTACTTTCTTTGCTGTCTGTGACTTGTTGGTCTGATCAGCTGGTACTTACTTTCTTTGCTGTCTGTGACTTCTTGGTATGATCAGCTGGTACTTACTTTCTTTGCTGTCTGTGACTTGTTGGTCTGATCAGCTGGTACTTACTTTCTTTGCTGTCTGTGACTTGTTGGTCTGATCAGCTGGTACTTACTTTCTTTGCTGTCTGTGACTTGTTGGTTATTATTGGCTGGTACCTACTTTCTTTGCTGTCTGTGACTTGTTGGTCTGATCAGCTGGTACTTACTTTCTTTGCTGTCTGTGACTTGTTGGTTATTAATGGCTGGTACTTACTTTCTTTGCTGTCTGTGACTTGTTGGTTATTATTGGCTGGTACTTACTTTCTTTGCTGTCTGTGACTTGTTTGTTATTATTGGCTGGTACTTACTTTCTTTGCTGTCTGTGACTTGTTGGTCTGATCAGCTGGTACTTACTTTCTTTGCTGTCTCTGACTTGTTGGTTATTATTGGCTGGTACTTACTTTCTTTGCTGTCTGTGACTTGTTGGTCTGATCAGCTGGTACTTACTTTCTTTGCTGTCTGTGACTTGTTGGTTATTATTGGCTGGTACTTACTTTCTTTGCTGTCTCTGACTTGTTGGTTATTATTGGCTGGTACTTACTTTCTTTGCTGTCTGTGACTTGTTGGTCTGATCAGCTGTTACTTACTTTCTTTGCTGTCTGTGACTTGTTGGTCTGATCAGCTGTACTTACTTTCTTTGCTGTCTGTGACTTGTTGGTTATTATTGGCTGGTACTTACTTTCTTTGCTGTCTGTGACTTGTTGGTCTGATCAGCTGGTACTTACTTTCTTTGCTGTCTGTGACTTGTTGGTTATTATTGGCTGGTACTTACTTTCTTTGCTGTCTCTGACTTGTTGGTTATTATTGGCTGGTACTTACTTTCTTTGCTGTCTGTGACTTGTTGGTCTGATCAGCTGGTACTTACTTTCTTTGCTGTCTGTGACTTGTTGGTCTGATCAGCTGTACTTACTTTCTTTGCTGTCTGTGACTTGTTGGTTATTATTGGCTGGTACTTACTTTCTTTGCTGTCTGTGACTTGTTGGTCTGATCAGCTGGTACTTACTTTCTTTGCTGTCTGTGACTTGTTGGTCTGATCAGCTGGTACTTACTTTCTTTGCTGTCTGTGACTTGTTGGTTATTATTGGCTGGTACTTACTTTCTTTGCTGTCTGTGACTTGTTGGTCTGATCAGCTGGTACTTACTTTCTTTGCTGTCTGTGACTTGTTGGTCTGATCAGCTGGTACTTACTTTCTTTGCTGTCTGTGACTTGTTGGTCTGATCAGCTGGTACTTACTTTCTTTGCTGTCTGTGACTTGTTGGTTATTATTGGCTGGTACTTACTTTCTTTGCTGTCTGTGACTTGTTGGTCTGATCAGCTGGTACTTACTTTCTTTGCTGTCTGTGACTTGTTGGTTATTAATGGCTGGTACTTACTTTCTTTGCTGTCTGTGACTTGTTGGTTATTATTGGCTGGTACTTACTTTCTTTGCTGTCTGTGACTTGTTGGTTATTATTGGCTGGTACTTACTTTCTTTGCTGCCTGTGACTTGTTGGTCTGATCAGCTGGTACTTACTTTCTTTGCTGTCTGTGACTTGTTGGTTATTATTGGCTGGTACTTACTTTCTTTGCTGTCTGTGACTTGTTGGTCTGATCAGCTGGTACTTACTTTCTTTGCTGTCTGTGACTTGTTGGTTATTATTGGCTGGTACTTACTTTCTTTGCTGTCTGTGACTTGTTGGTCTGATCAGCTGGTACTTACTTTCTTTGCTTTCCGTGACTCGTTGGTCTGATCAGCTGGTACTTACTTTCTTTGCTGTCTGTGACTTGTTGGTCTGATCAGCTGGTACTTACTTTCTTTGCTGCCTGTGACTTGATGATTTTGATCAGCTGGTACTTACTTTCTTTGCTGTCTGTGACTTGTTGGTCTGATCAGCTGGTACTTACTTTCTTTGCTGTCTGTGACTTGTTGGTCTGATCAGCTGGTACTTACTTTCTTTGCTGTCTGTGACTTGTTGGTCTGATCAGCTGGTACTTACTTTCTTTGCTGCCTGTGACTTGATGATTTTGATCAGCTGGTACTTACTTTCTTTGCTGTCTGTGACTTGTTGGTCTGATCAGCTGGTACTTACTTTCTTTGCTGTCTGTGACTTGTTGGTCTGATCAGCTGGTACTTACTTTCTTTGCTGTCTGTGACTTGTTGGTCTGATCAGCTGGTACTTACTTTCTTTGCTGCCTGTGACTAGATGATTTTGATCAGCTGGTACTTACTTTCTTTGCTGTCTGTGACTTGATGATTTTGATCAGCTGGTACTTACTTTCTTTGCTGTTTGTGACTTGTTGGTCTGTTCAGCTGGTACTTACTTTCTTTGCTGTCTGTGACTTGTTGGTCTGATCAGCTGGTACTTACTTTCTTTGCTGTCTCTGACTTGTTGGTCTGATCAGCTGGTACTTACTTTCTTTGCTGCCTGTGACTTGATGATTTTGATCAGCTTGTACTTACTTTCTTTGCTGTCTGTGACTTGTTGGTCTGATTGGCTGGTACTTACTTTCTTTGCTGTCTGTGACTTGTTGGTCTGATCAGCTGGTACTTACTTTCTTTGCTGTCTGTGACTTGTTGGTTATTATTGGCTGGTACTTTCCTTCTTTGCTGTCTGTGACTTGTTGGTCTGATCAGCTGGTACTTATTTTCTTTGCTGTCTGTGACTTGTTGGTCTGATCAGCTGGTACTTACTTTCTTTGCTGTCTCTGACTTGTTGGTCTGATCGGCTGGTACTTACTTTCTTTGCTGTCTGTGACTTGTCGGTTATTATTGCCTGGTATTTACTTTCTTTGCTGTCTGTGACTTGTTGGTCTGATCGGCTGGTACTTACTTTCTTTGCTGTCTGTGACTTGTAGGTCTGATCAGCTGGTACTTACTTCCTATGCTGTCTGTGACTTGTTGGTTTTGATTGGCTGGTACTAACTTTCTTTGTTGTCTGTGACTTGTTGGTCTGATCGGCTTGTACTTTCTTTCTTTGCTGCCTGTGACTTGATGATTTTGATCAGCTGGTACTTACTTTCTTTGCTGTCTGTGACTTGTTGGTCTGATCAGCTGGTACTTACTTTCTTTGCTGCCTGTGACTTGATGATTTTGATCAGCTGGTACTTACTTTATTTGCTGTCTCTGACTTGTTGGTCTGATCGGCTGGTACTTACTTTCTTTGCTGTCTGTGACTTGTTGGTCTGATCGGCTGGTACTTACTTTCTTTGCTGTCTTTGAGTCGTTGGTTTTGATCAGATGGTACTTACTTTCTTTGCTGTCTGTGACTTGTCGGTTATTATTGCCTGGTATTTACTTTCTTTGCTGTCTGTGACTTGTTGGTCTGATCGGCTGGTACTTACTTTCTTTGCTGTCTGTGACTTGTAGGTCTGATCAGCTGGTACTTACTTCCTATGCTGTCTGTGACTTGTTGGTTTTGATTGGCTGGTACTAACTTTCTTTGTTGTCTGTGACTTGTTGGTCTGATCGGCTTGTACTTTCTTTCTTTGCTGCCTGTGACTTGATGATTTTGATCAGCTGGTACTTACTTTCTTTGCTGTCTGTGACTTGTTGGTCTGATCAGCTGGTACTTACTTTCTTTGCTGCCTGTGACTTGATGATTTTGATCAGCTGGTACTTACTTTATTTGCTGTCTCTGACTTGTTGGTCTGATCGGCTGGTACTTACTTTCTTTGCTGCCTGTCACTTGATGGTTTTGATCAGCTGGTACTTACTTTTGTTGCGGTCTGTGATTTGTTGGATTTGATCAGCTGGTACTTACTTTCTTTGCTGTCTGTGACTTGTTGGTTTTGACTGTCTTTGCTGGTTCGTAGATGCGCTGTAACAGAGTTTCTGCTGCCTGGACCCTGACCTTGGCTGTCTTGTCACTCTCTTCCAGCACTGACTTCCAGGCTTCAAGCAGTGTTCTGAGACAAAAAGACATTAACTTTATTTAACACATGCACTGCTAAAATTCAAATATTTACTGTTATCAGTGTGCTTTCAAAATCCTCCATCAGTCAATTTAGTAACATCAGTGACAACTTAGAAATCTCCATATTCAATATTTCTAATTCCAGCAGTCCATACATTTTAGGGTTGTGCCTCTGTATTTATAAATTTGTATTTATACATTTATTGATGTGCATACAGAATTAATTAGACACCATTATTATTTTTTATTTAATTCATATAACAAAATATGTACATTAAAACTCTAATGTTAATTCTTCTGATTGCAGAAAAAAACAGCTCTGAAGTAGATGACAAATTTTAGTTTTTCTTAACCTCACCAGAGGGCGAAAGCTTTTCAAGGAATCATATCTCTGAGCTCAAATTCTTAAAGTCATTTTCACAGTCTAAAGAAGTTTGAAACTATTTTAACCCGCAATTAGGGCTCTTTTTTGTAAATCACTGCTGCCATGCAAATTGCTAATTTTAACTATAAACATATAGTAGTCATGAGCTCAATTTTTAGAGTGTCCAATAAAAATCCAATATAGTTCCAGAACTTAGGCAGAAGGGGGAATCCTGAAATATTTTCATGTTTCATTTTTTATTACATTTTATATTTGCAATCCAAAAGATAAATCAAAAGTTTTTTTTTTCTTTAATTATCCATCAACTCTCTTATGCGCACAATCCATAGTAAATGAAACATTTTTTTAATATGAGATATATTCAATGGCTCAGCTTGTGTTTTCTGTTTGTATGAAAGCATCAAATAAGTAATTATGAAGGAGGAGTCTATACATTTATTGTCTGCAGGGAGGTTGGTATGTTGTGACACAACCTGCACCTGTTCATAAACTTTATGTATCATCACAAAAAACAAGTTGTCACAGGAAACATATCACAGCTGAATGAGGCAGCTCACCCCCCCCCCCCCCCCCCCCAGAAAGTGGTACAACTAATCTGATCTGTATGTGACAGTAGTGTACAGGATATGAACTTGAATCTGGGTGCGAGTTGTTAAATTTGGCACTGATCTGAACTCTATTAATACTGTGGCATCCCGTGTTTGTAACTTGGCACTGGATATGCGGTAGAGATGTTATCACTTATATTTATCCTGTATGAAGCGTCCAATACAGCACCTGTGACTCGTGACACATAAAGAAACATTTTTGTTACTCCGATGTGAAGACTACACATGAGCTTATTTGTTGACTGACAAAAAACTCTTTACAGCTGTTCAAAGCCTTTCTCAGTCAGCGTGTCCCAGAACTAGTTTCTAAATATGAGAGCCTTTTATGTAATACATAGATCATGTGAGATCTTCAGTGGCCAAGAGGTGTGTCAGCTGTATTCACAGTCGCTTGAATCCTTATTTTAGGGGAAGTGCTTAGGACAAATGTGTGTTTTGGGCACCTTTTTTTGTGATAAAATTACACCCACAAATAGGGTTTCAAGCGACTGTGCTGTAATGCATGGGCATCCAACTTTCTCCACATCTCTACTGTAGTAGAGTTTCAATTCTCTATTCCAACACAGGAATATGAAAATATTCTGTACAACTGAAAACAGATATTTACAGATCTTCATGATAATTTAACAGAGTGTGGTTGCATAATGGTCAGTGGACTGGACTACTGACTGCAAGGCTGTGGGTTTGCATGCCGTTCTGACTGCTGTCTGTGCGATCGAAGACCCCTGGCCAAAGTCTTTACCACAAGGGTGCACTCTCTCCACCCAGGAGTTAATGGATACTGGTCATGCAATGGTGGCTGGCAAAATGTAGATTGGATAACCCTACTGCATCTACAAAGATGTGTGTTAGGGTGTATGCTTCCCAGGGAGCTGAGAAAAGCCACAAAAATGAACAGGCCCTAGACGAGGAAGGCAAAGTGTAGTCAGATGAGTCTCTCAAGGGGTGATATCAGACTATAAACTAAAACCTTTACCTTTTTTTAACAGTTTAAATACTGAGTAATGATAAATATCTGTTTTTGGAAATTGAAAAATTGATGGATATATTGTGGTTCCTTGAACTGACAGGCTATTCTTTATATAAACCTCTCATAGATATTAAGAAATTAACTAATTGGCTGCTCCTATTTTTTGCAAAATCTTTTTTATTTTGGAAAATGAGGAAAAGATCCTCTGCACTGTTTGCAATTTGTGAGCTTGCCTCAATTCCTTGATAGAATTCTAAAAAATATTGAAAATGAACTAATTTTTATGTTGGTTATATGCAGAATTTCAATCACTGGAGTGAATTTGTATATATTGCAAAATTATGCAAATGTGCCTCAAAGGGAAAAAAAAGAAAAGCTTTGCTTGTATTTTTTTCTGTTCTCAGGTTCTGTAGAACAATAATTTTTTTGTGTGTATCTTAAGTGTATAAATGCTTAATGTTAGCTTGTACAAGTGGACCATTGTGTGGAGAAACATTAAGACTGACATGATAAAATCAACCCTGTTGCTTAACCTGTTCAATAAATCATCTGTTACACGGTATTTAATGGACACATCTCCGGTCACTCTGGATCATCAATCAGTGGTTTGTCTAGACTGACTGGTATTTCCACTTTCTATTTCTGTTATCAATTTTGGCATAAATGGACTTGATAACAAGTTATCATTCCATCAACAGTTCCAGATAATGCAGTGAACAAAAACTTGTTCAGACAAGTGAGACTGACCTTACATGCACGATTATATTTTTTTCTGTGAATCCCACTTGCACAATCAATCCCACTCATTAAAATAAAACTGAAAACAAGCATATGTGTATATGTGTGTTACTGTGTGCATTCACCTTAATATTCAATATATGCTCTAACTATATTGTAAAACTTAATGGCTACCAATAACACCCTGACAGAAAGTCTATGCAACAGGACTACAGCAGTAAAAAGAAATGATATGATTAATTAAAATTTCCTTCACAAAGCAACTCATGAAGTGACACAATAACTACAAAAATATGAATAATCCTTGGCATATTTCAGCCTGAGTTCTAAACCTGAGGGAAAAAAAAACATAAATTTTAGGATGCCAGATCACATGCTTAAACTCTGCTAATAGCCAAATTAACTAATAAAAAGAAAACATCTAACAAAACAAGTGATTATTTTAAATGATTCTATTACATTCATTATATATTACCTTTATTACAAAATAATTTATATACTTGCATTCTGGATGTGTTAAAAACAGCACAACAAAACGCGGAATTTTACATGAAATATATCCAAGATCTTAATTAGTGAAATCAAATGCGTGTAAATAATCATAATGGATGCAAAACCAAATAGCAATTAAAGCTGGAAGTTATCTACATCCGAACGGTATGATAAATAACAACAAGCAGTTATATAAAGCCTGCCATACACTGGTGATTTTGATGAGAAGCAAAGTGATACAACTAGAATCGCAAAGGATCTTCAACTGGTCGGCAATTGTAATCACATATCAATCGCATCGCTTGTGAGCAGGACTTGCAACATGATTGGTTACTGGCAGTCACAGATGATAGCAAAGTTTCTGGCATATCAGAAAACTTGCGATTCACTTGTGATCCTTTGCCATTCTAGTCATATCTGCAATTCCTTGTGATGCAATTTGCAATTTCAACTGAATATCATCCAATCGATTGTGGTAGTTTTAGTCAGGCAATTGAGTCTGCGACTTGTCCTACCTGTGTGGACACCATCTTGTCAAGTTTATAATCTCAAAAATGAACAATGCAGGAAACTGTGAATTTGAGTCTGCAGTTGTTCACAAATGTCTGCAACTGGTTGCCAATTGCCAGTCACAAACAGTTGCAGACGATCGCTGACTGTCTGCGACTGGTCACAGATAAAAATTCCAGCAAAACCACCAGTAGGTGGCAGGCTTAAGAGAATTCCATCCACATTTATAACTGCTGTTAAAATAAAAGACAGAAACTGTCCAAATATCCAAATTACCTTCCAAGTCCAATTCTGTGTACAGGCATGGAATATTAGAACCAGCATCAAAGTTTCATAGTAACATGCATGTACCTGATATTTGGTGATAACCTAGTGTTGATGTTAGTGTTTATAACACCAAAACAAGAATATAAACATGCACAATATTTAGCATTAGGAAAAGCTACATATGTAGTTTCAAATATATGTATACATCACTTTCTGTAGTCTTTAAACCAAGTTAACCAGGTAACATGGACAACAGTTTTAGCACTTTACTGAACCTACAATTTTTAACTCAAGACCATCCCCACATGGATTATAACCACCCATCTGTCATGGCCACTATTCCAGATAACTGTCAGACACTACTACCCACCAATACAGCTACCCACTCCTACTGGTCCTATCAGTGGTCACAATAGCCAGGGTTTACTGTACATGCTCTTGGTGGGTCAAAACGAATGACAAATATGGATATATATATATATACAGTTACTGAAGGACACAAGGAATTAAACTTTTCCTTTTATATGCACGATGTAGAGTGTCTACAGAGCCACAACTCAAAAATAAGGTAAGAGAGCTAATAACATTCAAAACATAAGGGTTGGAGCAGTTTAACCATATGATTATAAATAAGATGCTCAATGACAAGCACTCAACAAACTAAACATTGTTAAATGAACCAGGCTGTCAAGGACATTGTTTTATGTGATACCTGTTCATGATAACCACAGAAATCTTGTTTGTTTTCAAAGGGTGAGACAATTACATAATTAACTGGGTCCCCAGCCTTCCATAACCCCTGCTGTGACTCAGTATTTTTTACACAGTCCAGACAGGCTGGCTAGGCTGAGTCAGCACTGCTCCCTACGTGACAGTATTAAAGCAATAGATGGCAGATCCATTTAATATCCATAACCATCAGATCAAATACTGCTAGGAGCTCCACCTGGTGCTGAACACTGACATCTTGCTGTTTATGACAATCAATACATAATTTTTGCATATGGCAGTACTGTTTTACCTTACAATTATTATATGTTTGTGTAACTGTTTTATTTCTTACCTGTGTGGTTTTCCATCTTCACTTTCTATTTTAGGTGTCTCACCAAAGTCCCTCTTGGACAGGTACTGGGTGGCTAACTTTGACAAGGCCTACAACGAGGGAGAAGAGAAGTCAGCGGATGATGAACACAGAGCACACACATTCAGATTTAAGGAAACAATCACAATATATATATATATATATATGTCAGAGACGAGATTGAAATCCAGGCGGATTTTAAATTCGCCTAGACGAGATTGCGATTGTGATCTCGCCTAGGCGAGATTGCAATTGTGATCTCGGCTAGACGGATTTTAAACTCGCCTAGACGAGATCACAATCGCAATCTCGCCTAGGCGAGATTAAAATCCATCATGGAGCAGGCCAGGATTTTAATCTCGCCTAGGCGAGTTTAAAATCTGTCTGGTGTCATCCAGGCGAGTTTAAAATCTGCCTGATATCACTTGGGCGAGTTTAAAATCTGCCTAGGCGAGATTAAAATAGTGATCTGATCTAATTTCCCAATAAATTATGCATTGTAATTGACTTAGGAAAGATGTTTTCAGTCAGATTTTCAATATTTTAACACTGATGGTTATGTATAGTTCACAAGTTATATATTTATTAATATTTACAGAAAATTATATTATTAATGTAATAATTAACATTAATTTTGGAAATGGAATATTTATATTATATATTTTTATTAATATGGTTATGTATAGTTCACAAGTAATATATTTTTAATAATATTTACAGAATATTATAATATTTATGTAATTATTAACATTAATTTTTTTATTTTATATTTTTATTTATAAACTAGGTAATAAGAATCTTACATTGGTATTGTATATGGCATATTCAAATGATATTTGATGTGGGCTGCTGCTGATTATTTACATAATAATTTTGTTGTCAATATTAATTTGAAGGGAAACTGGTATTAGTAATATTAGTAATGTAGTATTTTTAAAAAGACAAAAGGAACATAGCTCATTTATTTTTTTATCAATATAATTCAATGTATGTTCATATGCATAAATGATCTATTACTCTATGAATCTAGAAATCATATTTTTTCTGATATGATATAATACTGTCCAAAAAAAGGCAGTTATCTTGTAACACAGTCTACATAAATATTGAAGCTTCACAAAATCCCTCACAAAACATTAAAAAAAAAGATCAGAAGAATATTATATACATTATAAGAAAATACTAAATAAGACAAAGAAATATTCACATGCATACATCTGTGTATCAACTTTTACCTTTTCTAATATGATGTTTATTACCAAAAAACGGATGGTGTATCAAAGTCCATCATAAATACTGATACCCTGCATATTTTGTACCATAAGTGTACTAGTGTTGGGACGATATGGGTTTTTGATATCATGATGATTATTCAAATTTTATCGTGATATACCGTGATATCGCGATATTTTTAATAATAGATAAAAGCATTGATAAGCCAATAATGATATTAATAACAACCACCTTTAAATTCTTGACTTTATACGAGGGGTTAACTATTAATATTATTTATACCCATTGTGCCAGTACCACAAATTAACTCATTTAGTGATTAAATTGCATGAAGGCGCTGCAGGTGTGTAAGTTTGAGACGCGGGAAGTCCTGCCCCAATCGTCAAATCACGCTTGTCAGAACGTTTCACCAGTTTCCTATAGTTACAAAAAAGCCGGATAATCCCGGAATTTTCGGAGAGCGTGTCATACCCATCATGGCTAAATATTCCAATCCAATTTTATATGGCAAAATATGCAACCCGTAAGGAATGTTCGATCCTGTGGTGACACTTTTATGTTTTATCGTTCCATGCAATAAAAGCATAAATATGTTTTATTGCTCTTCTTTATAATGTTATTTTCTCCTGGAATTCTCAAGCTTTTGTCCTCTAAGATTCATCCTGCTATTTCCGGACATTTCCCGAAGTCCGTAAGCACACGGTTCCACCGACACGCAGGTATTCAAATACATGTGGTTTATAAAAATAAATGTGATTCTTGGAAATACATTTATTTTGAACATGGACAGACTCTTATGATGCCAGTTTTCTCCAGAAATATATAATTCAATGGCTTGTCTGTGAACCATAATCGTGAACAAAAATTGATATCGTGATATCGCGATAATAGGAAAGTTGACGGTATGATAACCGTGGCTGTGAGATATCGTGATAATACCGTATACCGGTAACCGTCCCAACCCTAAAGTGTACATGTTTTGACTTTTGAGTGTTGAATGCCTGGGTGAAAAGAAACATTTGCACTAGATCAACCAACTAATTTGTTCTGTTTGTCCTGTAAGAACTATCAAATAGGATGACTGTTTATGTTAATGTGTAATATACTCATTAAATAGTGAAGTAATAGCTATCTAGACTAATCTATCTATCTATCTATCTATCTATCTATGATTGATTCAATATGCAAGTGGATGACTTTTTCCCCCAGATTTGCTCTTCATAATATCTCATAAGTGTGCTTCAATATACCTCTTGTTACTTGCTAATTGCCATATATTTAAATACAATTATAAATTATTTTTTTGTAAAAATTATTAGTGATATTTACAAACACAAGGTTGTTAAGAAAACTGGAGAAAAAAAATAAAGATTGATAAATGTTTTGCAAATAATTGGTAAGATAAGGATGCTGTAGACCACATGAAACACATTAAATGTGCAAATAATAATCAAATATCTATTTCATAATTCTGTTTCCAAAATTAATGTTAATTATCACATGAATTACTATTACATTACTGTAAAAAAGTTAATTATTACATTAATACTATAATATTCTGTAAATATTAATAAATAATTAACCATTAATATATAACCATTCAGTGTTAAAATATTGAAAATCTGACTGAAAACATCTTTCCTAAGTCAATTACAATGCATAATTTATTGGGAAATTAGATCAGATCACTATTTTAATCTCGCCTAGGCAGATTTTAAACTCGCCCAAGTGATATCAGGCAGATTTTAAACTCGCCTGGATGACACCAGACAGATTTTAAACTCGCCTAGGCGAGATTAAAATCCTGGCCTGCTCCATGATGGATTTTAATCTCGCCTAGGCGAGATTGCGATTGTGATCTCGTCTAGGCGAGTTTAAAATCCGTCTAGCCGAGATCACAATTGCAATCTCGCCTAGGCGAATTTAAAATCCGCCTGGATTTTAATCTCGTCTCTGACATATATATATATATATATATATATATATATATATATATATATATATATATATATATATATATATATATATATATATATATAAACACTAGTGGTGTGCCATTTAAATGATTATAATGATGACTGGTCATTTTCTTTCATGACTGATAAAGTTGACTGGATGATAACAATGATGCATGCACATATAGAGAAGTCATATTATCCTGATAAAATATTTTTATTATGACAGAGGTAAAAGAAAGACACTTAACAGCAAACAGCATTAAATTTTACCCTTGTGGAAAGAATAAGTGTAAACAGCCTGGCTACTGCCTTGACCTTTCAGAATGATGTATTAGTTAAGACTGAATTTACTTGGTCAATAATTTAGGTTTAATTCTATAAAGCAGATTTCAAGTTAATACAGATGGTAAATAAAACAAATAATAATCATTCATCGGTCATTTTTATCTTTCAATCAATGAATAGGATTTTCCAACTGTTTCCTACCACTAATGAACTCTAAGGTCTGCCATGATTCAAGCTCTTAATAATGTGCAGGGCAGATCAATGGACAGGGGTGGGAGGGTGCGTGTGCCAACGTTTTAGGGCAAATCACTATCCTCTCTTGTCTGAACATTATCATTCTTCCAACAATCTAGAATGGTTCCTTCTGTACACAAGGGTATTTTGTTTGAAAAAATTATTCTTTCTTTCTGGGTATTTCATATTTTTACAATTATTTTTTTGTTTAACAGAAAATTTGACTTTTCAGTCACACACCTGTCTGGACAAAACTGATTGCAATATCAACTGATTAATAAAATATTAGATTATGGAGTTTTAAGTGCTCAGTGTCTGACAACCCATCAGCTGGAATTTATACCAATGTTTCTCTCCTGAACCATCAAAGTAACTAACATATTAAATGACAGATATTAATAACATGGCAAGAATGATAAATACAGCTAAAAATGAAAATGAATATTAAAACTCAGTATTTGCAATTAAAGGGACATAATCAGGAGCAATATATTCCTCTTCTTTCACACTATCAGTTCAGTTTTGCTTTATACAAATATTTACAAGCAAGACCATCCCAGCACAAAGTCTCATTTCCCCGCATACGACTGTTTAACACCTTGTTATATCCCTTCGTGTTGGTAAACACAGTCTGTTTACCACCATAACAAGGTCGCATGACCAGAGGTACAATTGAGAGGGGCAACACGCGGTGTTTCAGCCAGCAGGAACATGTATTACATTCTTTGGGCCGAGTCAGTCAGGGGATCTCCTGATTGACACTTGTTATGGCACCGCGATACACAGGACCCCATGCACTGTGTTTATGTTGACACCTGCGATCACGCCCAGTTCACTTTTTTAACGCTCATTTACAGGAGTAAGCTAATGGTTTCAAGGCAATATATTGGCAGGTATTGATTTATTTTTAAAGGGAAGAAGTTATTTTTCCTGTTAACTCAACATGCTTCCTAGGTGATTGGGCCCCTTTAATGTCTGACTGTACCAGTATCTGTCTCTGTAATGATACAGGCTGAGTCGGTGTACTGATCCTGTTATGTTTTTAAGAAAAACAGCAAACAGGATTTGAACAGAACTTTTATTGATCATCAAAGTCCTAGTCTCAAAATGTCCTAGTCTGAAAGTCCCTGTCTAACATGTCCTAGTCTGAAAAGTCCCTGTCCAAAATGTCCCACATTTGTAACTGGTATAGATCGTGGTCAACATGACTCACTGTCCTACACTGCCCATTTTAGTGATAGTGTGTTAATGTTGTGTACTTGTGTACCTGTAATGTAAAACCAAGATAAAAAACAATGTTTCTGTAAAAGTATTTCTCTTTACATTGTTCATAACAACAACACCATCAAATGTAATAGGAGTCATACAAAGAGACAAATGATCTTATATCCGAATCTGGATCAACTCTTGCACATAATCAACTCTTCCCAGATTCAAAATCATATCTTTATTAAGTTAAACTGAAATTCATCTGTAATATTCTTGGATATCTTGCACATTAACAAACAGAAAGACACATGGAAAGAATTACTTAATAGCAAAATCATGATGGCCAACCTATTTCACCAGAGTAGGTAAATATTACATGTATATCACACTCTTCATGCCCGTGAGGGTGTAGATGTCTGCTGGGTTAAGTACATGAACTGACTAGCTGGTGAGAAGATCATGGCTTCGGTAATGATTTAGACGTACCCCCAGGTCAGGTATAGACACCACATACCACATCAAGCTCAACAGATCAATACTTATTTTCTAAAGTACCCAGAACACAGCTGACATTGTGCCTCTGTACGTGATTGTGTGCTGTATATAACCTTATATCAGCTGAGTATTGGTTATCTTTGGGAATACAAAATAATGATATATTTGTCCCAGATTATAGCAGTCTAACCAACGAAAATTCCACCAAAGCTACACATTTTTAATATTTAACAAGTGGACAGAAGGTATTTTTATACACAGTGTGATATATGTTATACATAGAGTGTTATTTCTCGTTTCTATCATATTTGTTGTTTGACAGTGATATGATACATGTGCTGACACTGTATGAATTAGTGTTTTGGTGCTCAATCATATTTTCTTGCTCTAATGTACCTTGCTCTTGACAAAGTTGTTATCACAACAAGTTTCATCCCTCTGTTCTCAGTTTAGACATGCAATGGTTATATGTACAACAAACTGGATTGGGCATTTTATCATTACACAGACAAAAGCACTCAAAAAGACTCAGCACATCATGGAAACAAGACATGCAAAAAGCTTCAAAATACTTCAGGGAAACCTATATGCTTCCTTTACCTTCTCTAAAAGACAAAACAACATCTAGGTTTTTCACAGTGATAAGAGGTATTGTATTACCTCCCTACTTATCGACACTGACAGAACCTGGGAGTTGTCTGTAATATAGAGGTGTCTGTATAAGTGAGGTTACAACCCACTGAATTCAAAATGGACAAGACTGTCTCAGGTGTCTGTATTGATTAGGTGCTTTTAATATAGGCCGGTGACTGTTAGGACATGCAGGCTTCCTTAAATATTGCAGAAAAGTGTTGTTAACAGAGGAGTACATTCACAATATGATAAAACCTAAACAGGAATACTAATTTATTTATACCATTTTTTTTTTACAGTGCAGCAGATTTCAATTTAACCTGTTCAAAACCGCCAGTGGTTAACACAGCACTTGTATAAGCCTGCTGAGCTGACCCCAGATCATTTGGCTGAAACTGATAACAGAATAGCTTTTGATTCTGCATGTACTGCCTGTGCTGCCAGCAAAGAAAACAAATATGTTCTTACTGACATTCTCTAATAAGTCACAGCCATACCTTAAAACAGCCAATTTAAACAGAATAATTACAAATGACTGTGTATTCCAAGCTATATGCACTCTGGTAATGTCTTTTTACGAATGAAACTGTCCTGCTGTCAGTTATTAAATGAATCAATAACAATTACTGCAGATAAGGCCAGGCACCTGAAAGCAGCAGGGTTCTGGCTGGTCCAAGTGATCAATACAGTCCCAGCCCTTACTGCCAGCTCTATGTCAGACTCTCCCAGCCTCCGTTGGGTTTGCTCATCTTTTCATACCTAACATCCTGACCTCTTGTGTTCCAAGCACCGCAACATTCTATTGTAATTACTCATTTAGTATTCTCGTCCGGCATCTAGACCGAACATTTTCTTTATTACCTTTTCATATTTATTTTGTGAAGACTGTTCTCTCAATACAAACTCCTCAGTTGTTCCTGTCCTCATACCTGCTGTTCTATCAACAATATGAACTCATCAATATTTCCAATCCTCATACCTACAGTAATGTTTCAATTAAATATATGGCCGGTGACCTTGGCCCTATTTAACAGGGTTCTAATGTTCCTGAATACACAGCCATCAAATTCACTATTAGATTCTTCATTTTACTAGGTCAATTATGGCACCAAATGTTGCGTTCATAGCACTAAATCTGCTGAAAATCCCTGTCCAATGAAAAAACACAGGTGAAAACTTTACATCTTTGAAGCAAGTCAAAATACGGGAAGTAGCAAGAATAACAGAACTTAACAGTTTACATTGTACTTTCATGTTTTCTGCATGTGCAAGGAAATCACTAAGGTAAAATACACAGGTTATAAAACAATTAGTGTATTTAATAAACTTAAACTCCATATTACTCAGTAGATTTTGTGAGAATAATACTAAATGTTTCATTCAATCTTTAAACAATGAAAGCTGCCATATTTTTGAAGACAAAACTAGTTAATGCTACTGTTACTAGTGTTAGAGTTTTTTTTTCAATTTTATCATTCCATGAAAATCTAATACATTTGGCAAAATCAAAGTAAATCTAAATTCTTATTTAAAGAGTTCCAGTTAAGAACCATAAAGCTATATTTATCATTTGGAACAAATAAGGAAGTTACTCTTATCAGAAAACTGTAAAAACATTGTTTATCACACAAAGCAGTTGATGGGACGTACAGATTTGACTTTTCCAGTTTATCTCATGTACAATCATGTATCCATGATTCAAAATCTCTGGCAGAAGGCCTTTTGCAGTATATTTTTTTTTGGGGGGGGGGGGGGGCAGAATTTATGAATTAACTTCACTGAAATTTATAACAGGACAGACATTTTAACTGAATTTATTTTAAAGTTAATATATTGCTATTAACCCTACCCCAATTTTCCCTCAAACATAAACGTGTCCAATTAATATACGTTGTTGGTAAACAACCTGCTTCTGTGGCGTAGGGAGCACAGCAATCAAAGCTGGCAGGTCCTGAGTTCAAATCTCAGCTGAGGGGCAGTGAGATTTTTCGTGGTCAGCTCCCACAAAGGATGAGCATTTGAAAGATTTACTGGAAAGGCTGTGCCCAACAGATGTGTATTACTCGCACAAAAATGCATCTTTATGGATTTATGGCCCAGCAATGGGGCTGATTACACACCAAGGACCCACAGGCGTGGTAAACACCAGGCTTGGGGGACACCAGGATACAAAATAACATGATAGGAAGTGTCCCCCTGTCATGTAGTCCCAAACTCAAATGGAACTCTGCAGGTGTACAGACATAGATTAAGAATTATAGAAGACTGCACAGAGAAAAGGTAGTTGGTTCCTCCACCAAAAAATCTTAAAAGTCATCAAGTGGTAAACAATCATACTTGTGATGTCTATGCACCTGACAAACCAACAGGTTTGATACATCACAGCCTCCATGAGGGTCTGTGAGTGTTGTAATGCTGCTGTCTCAGTGCTGTGAACACTGCTGTAGAGATAAAGTTTCTGTGTGTCTTTCTGCTGCTTGCTTTCTTTATAAATCATTGTGTAACCAGACAGTCTGCACTGAGTGACCTCAGCAGAGGGTTCCCCCAGTGGTCTGCCTGAAATCAACACCATACCTAAGGTGCCTGTTGCTTGTGGATTTCACCCTCCAACTGATCACTTTACATCAAAGACAGCATAAACAATCAGCTGGACAGGTGGGGTGTGACCTTTCTGACCTCCTAATGGCAAAAGTCCTTCACTCTGTCATACATAAGAACTTTCTCTGTGTGAACAATTTTACACCTGGTTTCTCCTAATGAAAGCTGTTTAGTAAAGCCAAAAATTGTTCAAACATACAGAAATCATATTCTTAAGAGTGAAAATTAATCTATTAATGATATAAAGCTGGGCTTGTGAATTTTCAAAGGTGTCAAAACCCTATCCAATATCATTTTATATGCCAACAGTTCAGTTGGAACTCCTGGGGTAATTAAGTTTATTAGGGTGATGAGGGTATTTTACTGACTTTACTCTGACGTATTAAACAAGACAAGCACTACAAAATGATCTTTTAGTGTAATAATATCAGAGAGATTAAGTCCATGAATACATTATCAGTGCAGAAGTACTTTAACAGAAACATGTGTGTGTGTGTGTGTCACTGCTAAAAGTTTGTCAAACTTCATGTAGAAGATAACACCTTCTTAATAAAATAAGATTTATTCATTAATTTTTTAAAAATTAATAGGTTATATCATTTTCAGTGCATTTTATTTAGCCTTATCAATAGAAGATTGTTAACCTTGACAGAAATATAGCCCCACAGGAAGTTGTTTCTCAATGCAGAGCAAAGCATAACGACGATCTAGCTTTTTAAAACTTCTATAATAAACTAAATAATTGTGGGGTTTTTAATCTTGGGGCAAAAAAGTTACCCGAGAATTCCACAAAAATAAAACCCAAACTTATAATTCAGAATCCACAGAAATTTTTCCAAATTATAGTATCGACTCTTATATCCAATAAACATATATCCAAGATCCTGTTACTCCAATCAATTCAGTTTGTACAAATATCTCTTCTTAAATTTATGGGCATGAACAGGTGCAGATCCGGGGGAGGGGGGTGGGGGGAGAGGAGGGTTTTGAGGGTCGAGACCCCCCCTCCCCCCGCTCTCAACTACCAATATTTTTCAGACCAATTTTAAACCATGACAGATAAATTGCTCTGAATAATCACCCAATGTTTATCTACACTAGCGTTGACACCCCCCCCCCCCCCCTCCCCTTTGCAAAAAATCCTGGATCCCCGCCTGATGAACCCTAGGGTTGCACAGACTATAATGCATAAATTCTCCTGCTATCACACTCCTGACAGGTTTGACAGGTTTTGCACATTTTTACACTTCTGTTTTACAAATAGTCAGTTAATACTGTAGATTGAGCTTGTTAACTCTACAGGAGACAGGCCTGTGGTGTCCACCTTGCACATGTGGCACAAGTAATGAAAATAGGATCTGTATTTACAAGAAGTTTAGTTTTTATGATTTTTTTTTTTTTAATAAATAAAACATATGAAGTCAGTCAAACAGACTCAGTTCTTATTAATACTTGTAGTATTAAATAGTCCCAGGCTGTATGGGGTCTCCACTTAACCATGCTTAATGTAGACTTGTACCCCCCACAACATGTGAAGGTTAAAAAGTATTTGAACATAAAGTGACAACCCACATGTCACCCATCTTTGTTACATAATGTCAATAAAGTGACACAAATGAATTGTGGTTTTGAACCTTAATCACCTCACACTGATGGGCAGAAACATACTGATTGCACATTAAGGGGGAGAAGGGATAGGATAAGAGTATTTATGATTGAGTTTATTGTACCAACCCATTATTACACTTATATTAAATGCCTATAATATTCTATCACAGGTGGCAAGTGAACAGGGAAATCATATCTGATTAACTATTTCATATGCTTTCTTAACTATAACTGAATTATATTATCTAAACAATGTTAAAACTACTAATGCTGTGGATGACATGACCTACTGAGTGATCATATTATATTTCTTCACAGGCTGGTAATGCCTTGTAATACTTAGAACAATCAGAAACATAACAGAACTAGATGTATACAACATCAGAGTGATCAACGGGAGCTTCCCCCCCCCCCCCCCCCCCCCCCCGAAGCCCATAACTGAGTGAAAATCAGGCATTGGTTATGGAGTGGATGACCTTCGGAAAAGGGTCAAGGTAAAATCTGTGATCTAGGACTAATATTGTGCTCAAATTTCACCTTTTGAAAATCAGCCATATTGGAGATCTGGCACAAACAGAAAATAAAAGAAGAAAAAAAAAGAACACAAGAAGAAAACAAATTTGAAATTGATGGTTTTTAACTCACAAGGAACAAGGTAGGTCTTGCTACGCACACAAAAAATTTACCAAAATATGAATATAAACTGATTAGCCCCTAAGGGGGAGGGGGAGGCTTAATTAAGAGACATTCCTTAACTGTGTAACCGCCCTTACCAGCTCTGAGAATACCTGACTGCTTATCGCATGGTCAGCATGATGCATGGTACACAACATGTGATGATTACCCAATGAAGCCTTATTGATTATGACTTGATAACTTCAGGGACTCTGGGATTTATACTCAATGTGTAATCAACCCATAAGCTATAGAGAGCCTAATGATAAAATGTCATTGGAAATGATCTGTATTACAGTACCTTCATTTTTCATGTAATACAAAGCATGTCATGATCTTCAATGAAGGATTTTTTACAGATATAATAATTTTTTTTTGTTCAACTGCAGATCAAAGTTTGTAGAGGGTTCTGTCAACTGAATGTAGATGAAGGTTATAATATCAATACAATGATATGCAATTATTAAGCCCTCAAATTTTCTATGAAAAGGGCCATGTATGAATATTAAAGCTGTTGTTTAGACAAAATATGTAGAGTAACTGAGGTTCTGATAATTCATATTTCATAGTTTTATCCACCATCTGGACGGCATGCTTAGTACTGTTGTTACTTCAACATCAGACACAGACACAAGGAAATCAATAATCAGGGATTGTAATACTTTGAAATTTTCACTTTTCCATTACATGTATTACAAGTTTGCCTTTCCACAGAGAAATTTGCCTTTCCTCTAAAGATGAGTCCAAGCTACCATCATATCAAACTTTGAGTCACACTTTGCTCAATGTAAACCTGACTGTGAAATCTTACATGCCATTGTACATGCATACTTTCATGCAAAATCTTTTCAGTAGTAACATGGTTATATCAGAAATACAATTGTGCCCTGAAAAATAACAGGAAAATATAGGAGATGATGGCTAAAATCCCAGAAAGTAAAAGAAATTATAGCCAATTTTTATAGGAAGTTATATGAAATATAGTGAGAGGTGGAAGATCACCTATTAAATATTTTGTTTTTGTGTCATGTAAGTTTATTATTTATCAGCTACTAATGTGGAAAATATCTAGGTTTACACCTATCCAACGGATTGGTACAAAATGAAAAATGCCTTTCTGGCAAGTGTTTGCCTGTCTGAGACAGGCAAAATGGTGTTATTACGACACCTTGGGATAACAATAAAATTACCTTCTTGACTGAACACTGCAGTAAATCTTAGGGTATGAACAAAATTTCATTGTTTGCAAATGCAGCTTTGGCAAACATTAATAACTAGGGATCTACTGCTAAAGTACATTTCCAACCAGATTTGCTACATCCTACAATAAATAACCATTATTTTTCCAAATTTGGTACTTTTTAAACAGTGAAATCTAACAAAACTATATCAATTATATTTTCACAGGACTGGGACTACTTGGCCACTAGCTGTCGTAGAGTTCGATATATGAGTCAGATTGAATAGAAATGACAAAAGGTCATTGACGGACACACCAGGTTATTCCTAGTAGCCTGTTTACTTTAGTACTGACCCAGATATGCACCAATCAATACAGATCTTGCAGCTGTGGGCATAATGGATTGATCACCGCAGTTCCAGGCTGAGTTATTTTGTGATGTTGAATAAGTAACACAGACTGCCGTGGGAAGGCCAACTATCACACTATCACAGCCAAACTTGTCTGTCAATCTGATATTCTGATCACTCCGCAGTCCGACTTCATCATCCTTGCAGCTCAAGAAATATCTGCCTGTCCTGCTCCCTGGTGGTTGTTTCATATAACAAACACATACAAAGTACTTACGGTAAATGCTGCCCCTCACACAAAGTTTTTATAAATGGAAGTGTCTCATTTAAATTCAAAACTGTACACACTGCAAAAAGTTAACAGTGACACTCGGGGCTTTATAAAAATCTTTATAATTTGTCTCATACATCTATTGCTGTTAGCAGATACTTCAAAATTCAGTGAAAAATATAATATAATTTCAGAAAGAACTAGAAATCTGGATTCTAACAAATGCAAGCCACTATCATTCACTTATTCGGCCTATATTCCGACGTTCGTCAGTGCACAGGTGACTGTACATTTGTGAATATTCCTTGATGATCAATGATCCAGATCCACACCAAAATCGAATAAATTCTTCATTGGTTCATTCCTGAAATGTCCTGAAAATTTCATGAGATTTTTTTCAGGACTGCGTGTGTTATATTATGAAAACACACACACACACAAACACAGGGAATGAACTAATACCCTCCAACAAAGGCAATGAAATTTTTACAATATTTACTGTTTTTTAAAAGGATCCAGAAATTTAGTGATGGGAGGTTAAACGACTCTTTAGACTTTAGTTTTGTACTGTTTAGTCAATTGCAGTCTTTGGCAGTGCTGAAAACACAGCAGCAATTATAGCTGAAAAATGTTTTTTATCACTCCGTTTCATACAAACTCCCAACACTCTTCACTATGGAAAAATGTCCAAAATATCAGCGCTTTCTTTCAAATATATATATGGCAGTTATGGTTATTCTTTAAGGACCTCAAACTTCAATATTTTCCTAGAACTTGGGCAAACTTTAATTTAATTTCAATGTTCACCAAAAGAACTGTACTTTCTAGATAAATTCTTGTACAAAAACACTGTAAAATTGTGAAAATAGAACAAAAATCTGCTGAAGGACAGCGTGTTTAATCTTTCTGCTTTTCAGGAGGTAGACAGGTATAAAAAATAAGATAAAAAGGATGCAGAAAGTATGAATATGTATACCTAAACTTAACAACCGATTCCCACTGCTCACTCACTCTAATTCTGGATCTACCCTGATTTCACACGCACAAAACCCTGCAAGCTGATAAAATGCACCGGGGGCATACCTGTTAAACATCAGACAGCCTATATATATGTTACATATCACCCTTAATCTGTTTCCAAGTTCTGACATCATACACCACCCTGATTTCAACTGACTCAAGGATTCCCAGGTGCAAAGTAACACTGTATAGGTACATCAGTCTACATGTACACTGTTTAGTTTATCAAGGTACACTCTAAGTTGATACATGCAGTGTACAATCAAAAGATACCCTGCACAGGCTGAGAGGAAGGTTCACAGGTCTGAAGGTACACTATTAAGCCTATTATGTTACACAGTTGTCAGGTCAATATGTAAACTATAATCCACAGGTACTGTCCAATATCAGTACACTAAAGGTATAATATACAGTTTATAGGTACATGCACACTGTGTACAGCATGTATGTACATTTTTCAGTTTACAGGTACACTAAACAGGTACATTATACATGTATGTACACAATATGGTCTACATGTGAAATATTCAGTACTGTACATTATAAATGTACGTTTTAGTCTCTACGGGTACATGATAAGGTCTACAAGTATAATCTACAGTCTAAAGGTACATCGCACATGTACTATATACAGTGTACAGGTACACTGTACAGGTATATGCAGTCTACAGGTACAAAAGACACTCCATTGTCAGTCCAGTTACACTTAACTGTTTATAGCTGTACTATACAGACCCTTTACTGCTGTGTCAGTGTCTACAAAACACCAGTAAAGCTTACAAATCAGCTACATGCTTCAACAGTCTCTATCAGGACCTGCCAGGAGCAGTCCAGCTCTCAAGGAATCAGCATCCTCAGCAGTATGCTGCTGGACCAGCCAGCACCACATAAACAGAGCCTGACATCAGAGATACACAGTCTGACAGACCTTAACAGCACCTGTCAGTGCTGGGATAAGAAACATTTGTCCACTGACAGCTGATCTGTCCAATTGTCCTAGGCCAATCCAGAGAAGTATCAACAAAACAACAAGTACATTAATGTTAATGTTTTACCATGTCTTCATCTGATCAGTCATTAATGCCCCCCCCCCCCAACCCACTGTAAGTAGGCCAAGGGAAATATTCTTGCACCCTCCACCCACCAACTAGCCACTATAGTGCCAATTTTCTAAAATTTCAATGTTGGAATTCCTCATTTCTGTTGTGGTTTATGATGATATATCTTTTGTATGGATTACTTTCAAGAAACAGGGAAACCTGTCTAAAGGCTTTTGGATGAAGTCTCATGCAATTGAACTGGTTATCTCTGTGAAGTGTGGCTAATCACCAAGTACATCAAGGCACTGCAATTATATATCACATTTGTTTAAATTTCATTTAAATCCTAATATAATTTGAGAATTTTGGTGTGGTCCAAAAAAGCATTCTTCCACTCTCAACTTTGCTGATAAACATCCCATAGCTCCCAAACTCTCTATGCAGATGGATTCTCGCCTGGACGCAGTCCTCAGAGTATTTTCCTGTCACATCCCCATGCCCTTGCAGAACCCTGACAAGTTTATTTCTCTCAGTTTCGTGAAACCATACATGGGTGCTGCCATTTTGCTGAACACTTAAAATTGAATGTCACATATTACCTGATGAAATTGTGGTACTGCAAGTAACAATGAATTATATCAAGTAGAACTCTTAAAAACCCACAGAGGAATGCATAAACTGAGAACATATTGGACTTTACTGAGGACTAATCTCTGGGTTGTGTCCTTTTCTCTGGGACAAATTTCACAGGTTTCATGACTATTCTGGATTCAGTCCAGTAGAATGTTCTTGACATTTCCCAGACCTCCGTCATATTTGGATGTATTTAGCTTATATCTTGGAAATCACACATTAATTAAGGAAGAAGAAATTAAATTATGACATAATACACTTAAGGAATTACAGGTAGTTTTTAATGACAGTGTGTTATATTAGTTAGGAACCACACTTAAATATACAGTGAACCCTGTGAAATAAGGCAGAAAGTGGTCTTAATTTAAGGGTGGTCCTATTAATTATAACCAAGTAAAATGCACTTGGTTCACTCAATTGTGGTCTAAACAGACAGGTGGTCTTATTAAACGGGTGGTCTTTCAGACAGATTCCACTATATTATTTTGTTTTTCTGGTTGAAGGGGACAGAAAGGCCAGTAGATGTCCATAATCAAGCACAGCAAATTTAAACAGAAATATAAATAACATGAAATATCTGGCAACAAGAAAATGTGATATGTTTCAGTCGTCAACAACCATGGTCAGCCTGTGTTATGTCTACATATAATTTACATATTATTTACATACTGTGTAGAACAAGCCATTGTTGTGGGATTCGACAACAGGTAGCCCTCTCAAAGTCAGTTGAACCTCATTTCAGAAACAAGACTGGCTACTGGAAGTGAAGCACTAAAATCAACACGGATGAACTTAAGTTATTTGAACTATGATTGGTATAACAGTTATGTAGTGGGAAATCCCCAGGCAACCTACTATCCAGTGGCAAAGTCAAGCAAGCCACTTGTGGTTAAGTGCAGTGGTGCGGAGTGCACAGAATAAATGAGAAGCCAAGCATAAAACCACAAATTCTTGATTCAAACTTTACATCAGCAGCAAGCACAGAGATAAATTTTAAAGATAAGGCATCCTTTATTCATCTAAATCAGTTTTATAGAGTGGGTTCACATCACATAAACCAATATTAAATTCTGGTAGTGTCTGGGCTGGTCTCCATGCTGCCGTTTGATGCCTGTGACTGACTGGACCCTCATCTCCAGTGCTGTTCTAGTGTTTACACAGTCACAGGTTATACAGGGCAGCCCAGCAAGTGTTCTAATCATAACGCTTGTTTACCTGATCAATACTGGGGAATCCAATACCAGAACCCTACAGGAGTCGCAATGTAACAGAACTGTTCACATTAGACGACAAATGCTGTCAAACAATGTAAGCAGCTGACATACAAAGTATCCTTAAATCTTCCAAACTGAAAAATATGCATTAATATGATAGAGAATAAAGTTATTAAAGACTGGCATTTTTTATATTTTGACATTCTTATTTCTTCTATGCATTATTTTACTAGTTTATTATTATTGTTATATTTAGCCAAAACTTTACAGCTTAAGTTTCCTTTTGCATTTATAGCATTTTTAGCACCTTATATTCCATTTTATTCCATGGTTAATTGTTCCCACAGCCAATAATTCTGTTGCAGAAAATGGTTCAATTTAAGGGTCTGATAAAAAAATTTCTTTGCAAGGTTTATTAGATTACTATGTTTTGTCATAAATTTGTGTTTGTTCTGGACCATAAACAAAGTGAAAGTATCATATAGCTTAACATTCATGACATCACTGTCTGCAGGTCTGTGAAGGAACCTTATAGCAGACACCTCCATCTGTCCTGCTGTGTCCAGCTCTGTTGCTGGCACTTTCTGCCATCCTGTCAGTCGTAATATTTGGCGGGTCAGTGCCCCTGATTGGTTCCCTGTCTCCTTTATTCGATCAATGTCTCCTTAATGTTACAGGACCAGTTTTCCACCATCTTTATAATGAGCGATGGTATTGATAAATTTTATTATTCACATGAGCACTAAGATTAGGCTAGTATAATTCAATTATGTCTCCTTGCAGACTGTTCTATCTGATTACTGACTGACTGAGCTGTGGCCTATTTATTGGACAGCGACTATTTGATGATTATTGTCCATAGAGGTCATTAATCAGCTTTACTTCAGCATCAAAACTGTTATAAACTTCCATTTTATTTTCCTGGATAGTTGGCATTTTTATTCCTAGAAATTAATAAAACAAATAGTAGCTTTACATCTGCAACCAACCTCAGTAAAGATTCTGCTACATTACTGATATAAATTTTCCGTTAATTAGAAGTATTTCTATTTCCAGCAAAAAAGATTTGTTTATCATCATCACTAATTCAGACAAACTGATCTTACTATGCATCTGTACAAAGGCAAAATATTTTGTGACCATCACAATGTTGCCCAGGTCAAGGTTCCAGAGAATGGATGAACAAATGTTGTGAAATTCTCATGGTTGTTTCTCTGGGAAGATTGTATTTACTGTAACAAAATAAGAGTGGCAAACAGACTAACAGACAATCAGATGGATGAATGTTATGGACAAACGCTATGCTTAAATCACTAAGCAATTTGAGTTTTATACTAATAAGAATAATTTAGGTGTTCAGAATTACTAAGTTCTAAACAAACAGTATCCCCATTTTAAAGTCATCACACATTTATGTAATTCTATTAAATGTTGCCATGTTTAGACTTATATGCTGAATAACGGAGGGCTAATTGTCCAATGATCGTACACTTCACTTTTTGATATTTATTGAATAAGGAAAATGAGCAGACCGAAATGTATGACAATGATTTTATGTTTTATGAAAAACTGATGAGCACAATTTGCTATTAAATTTCAGAACAGGAAACCCAAAAAAATAATGGCATTTTTCAGTATACACCCATACAGTAAATGAGCCATACATTATTTATTATGAAGTAACCATGCTGTTACCACAGTAATTTAGGATTTGGCTGGATAATTACATTCCTGTGTATAGGTCAGGATGAAATATATACAGCTACAAGTTTGTCTCTTGAGGCCAAACAAAAAAATAAAATGATGTGTTACTTAATCCCTGCTTTTATTTTGTACAGAATTTTTTTGTGAATGACCATTAAGACTTCAGTAATCCTGATATTTGTGCTCTTGTTTTGATCCCATTAAAGTTCATCAAGGTACTACAGAAAATGGACTGTACTTTGTTTTGCTTGAATACATTATTTTAAGAACTAAAGCATATTTTGTTTACTTCTGAAAATGTTGTACTTTTTGTCTTAACTGGTAAAATTTTCAGAAAAAAAATTAAAACACCTATTCACTCCATAATTTTTTTTACCCCAAAGTCAATAGGACTATTTATTCTTTCTTGTGTCCTAAGTAATAATAATGCATTGACTATTACACACGAGTAATAAATAAGTAATATGTGTTAATTGTATTATACATTGCATTATTGATTTTACAAAAATGAACAGGGTCGAACTGTCCAGTTCATCAGTCTGATATTTAATGCATATATATCCTGTGACACCTCCTGAAGATAAATCAAGAGACCAATGCATCTTACAGCTTCACTAAAACATCACACTTTGTAACAAACAAACATTATTCACAGTCTCACACAGACTCATACATAAAAGAACAGTAAGCTTCAATTTATGTCATAAACTATTTCTATTCCTATAATTTTGAATTTATTTTGTTAAGTCAATGTTCAGTTCCAGAGGATTCAGAATCGAGTTCTTCAGTTAATGTTATACTTACATATCATGGTCTTATTTGAAGACTTTCAGTACACAAAGTACATCTTTCTACTACCCACTATTATTTATATAAATATAAACTTATTTATTTTATATGGTTTGTACAAATAGTTATTATAACTATTCACGGCACAGATTTTGGCTCAGATTCTCAGATTAAGCAGACTGTATAGGTGGAGGAAACCACTGGCCTTGGATGGGCAACTACAACCCACTCTCATAAACATGCTGGGATCGAACCTGGGTTGCCAGTGGAGAGAGCTGAGCATTTTACTCCTCGACTGTCTAGGCCCCATAAGTAATGTACATTTGTGTGTACATCAAGCAAGTTTTATTTGGACCTTAGATAAATATGGACCAGGATCTCCTTTCGATTTAAAACCCTAAAATTAATGTCAAATAAAATATCTTCAAATCTGATCCATTTTACCACATACTTCCAAACAGACCAAAATGATAAAGTTAACCAAAAACAAGCAAGGAAGAAAACATAACCTCCTAGATAATTTTTTAGTGGAGGTAATAAATCTGGCAAGTGCCTGAACCAGGAAGTGCGGTGTACCTGGGGGGCTTCACATATGACGGATATTAAAGTTCTGGACATCATCATTATCAGTGACTCAACTAGATGTGTTTTTGGCCAATCTAACATTGTCATCCTGTAAGATGGTATCACCACTTCCTGTCATTACAAGCACCGGGCGTTAACTTACACCGCAGCTGCCCCTGATTACAGCATATGTCACAATTTATCTTTCAAATAGACACAGGAAGTTATTGACAGTGTTTAGAGCATCGCATCTGGCTGATGGCCCAGTAAAAAGGATGATAAAAATAACCAAACCTACTGTTTACTACCAGGCCCACTTTAACGTGGCTGACCAGATTTATTGTAAAAACAATGCAGATCTTCTCTGGAGTAAACATCCTGAAGCTGAACAAGGTTATCCAGGGCAGTTAACAGTGAATGCATGTTACACACTGGGTTAAAAAGTAAATTAAAGTCAGCTGGGGCTCATGTAGGTTTTATAAGCCTTAACACATACATGTCTTTTAATAAATATTCAGGCCAGATATTGGTTCAATCTCATTTACAAACCTTCATACATACCGGGTACATCAACAATGGATCACATTGTGAGATCAGAAATATGTTCTCATCTGACTCTGGCTAATTCTCCAATATCTCCTCTCTTATTACACTGAGTAAATATTACAAATGAAGTTATTCATTCATATCTGATAGCTGTTTTAAGACTCACCAAGGATTCTGCAGAAATTTCCTTGCTTTGTTGATAGATGTGTGTTGAGATACCAGTGTGAAAGAGTTGTCTTATTCACGAACAGGCGCAGGGAAGGGGGGGGGCTCAAGATCCCCCCCCCCCGGGTCAAAACCCCGCCCAGCTCTCAACAAGAAATAAAGTTATAAACCATGACAGGTAAATTGCTCGGAATAATCACCCAATGTTTATCTACACTAGCGTTGACCCCCCCCCCCCCTCGGCAAAAAATCCTGGATCCGTGTCTGACAAAGGTTTCATTTTCATTATATAAATTTCCCTTTGCAAATATGATTTGAATCCTGGTGAACAAAAAAACCAGTCAAAGCATATCCCTGTGTTTTTCTCTCTTGTCTTTATTAATCAATCTAAATGTATTTTATTTGGACAGACAGATTCTGAGGAAGTGGTTTTAAACTGATTAAAATATGGAGTGAGCGACTCCAGATGCAGGGTCAACATCAAATTTTATATATTCACCATTAATTATTAGTGGAGGTGTACATGTGCTCTGTAACTGCTGTTTTTGCCTCTGGCAGGAAGGTATGTGTTCATTCCTGTTTGTGTGTGTTTAGTGTTTGTTCACAACATAACTCTCACAATCAGGAACAGAATCTCATGAAACTATCAGGACATTTTGGGAATGAGCCAATGAAGGAACAATTAATCTTTGGTGTGGACTCAGAATATGATCATAATTGAGGAACATCAAATAAAATTCGCAATACATGTGTAACTTATGCATGAATAAACCTGGGAATAAGGGCCTGATAAGTGCATGCAAACAACCATGGTTTAGGGAGCATCCCACATTAGAGATCTCCCAAATGGCAAAGGCTTGCATTCCTTAGAATGCAGATTTCTGGTTTACTTTTTTCTAGCATTCTTGTAGAGTGACAAGAGGCGAAGCTCTGAGAATCTGGTTGTGTGTTAAAAGCTATACCTGATGCTGTGTTTACTAAAAGTTACTGTTCTGATGAGCCTAGCATCTGTTCCCAATAATACTCGGCCACTAATACACATGGATTGGTATTGACTAGACACACAGATGGCCAGCTACTACACTGTACATTATACATTAATATATATGCTTTAATCGTTGATTCTTAGCTCACATGTACCTTAGAAGTTTGAATCTACCAAATATAACAATTACATCAACAGATAACCTAATTTAACATCTGCAAGTATCTTATGTGATTCATTGAGATCATAGAAGAATAAAAATTTATCCAACTTAAAAGAGTCCTATGATCCATAGGGACCTTCTGAAATACCTAAACGGAACATTAGTGTATACTGACCAATTTATATGCTATTTCCATGAGAGAAAATTGTGAATATATATTATCAGGACATACTATGGACATATATGCTATGTGTCATATATATCAGCAAAAAGATATGGTGAATTAATTTATACCCCATGAAACCTGCAGTACTTGAAGGATTTAAAGTCCAATATTTTCTAATGTTTAGATAGATAAAATGTTGTTCATAAACACTGCAAAAGTAACAGGGAAAAGTTATTGAGGAAATACATTATCTGCTACAGTTAATCAACAATCTCTAAACATGAAACGCTGAGGGCTAAATAAGCACTGCAACAGCAAACTCTGCCCTGTGGCTACTCGTGTATAGTTAAGACTTGGCAGTAACATGACCACTGCTACTGCACAAGCTGACCTCACAGCAAAAACAGTGTCTGTGGCACTGGTGAAGCCTGAGTGATGCTGACCCAGCCACACCAGTTATCTAACATTCTGAACACTCCAGCAGGAGATATAAATGATTTTCTGACAGCTCAGTGCCGTGACAGACAGAGCACTAAAAATCCAGCCGAATCCCAGAAACAAATCCTCGTGAGAAACCAGCAACAAACACTCCATATTAACTCAGGAAGCAGAAAGGTGTATTGATGTATCACAGTGCTGGTCTGGAAATCCGTTTACTGGAGTGGGGCTGGAAGTGGTTCAGGGGCAAACAGATTGAGGATGCTGTTCTTGCTTGGCCTGGAAGTCCACATTCAGCCGCTGGGTCAATGGCAAGACCTGCATCACTGATAAGATGGAGGTTTCATCTTCCCACTGTGTGTAAATCTTCATCAACTCCAGTGGCATATACATTAACACTGTTAACATATATCTGAACAAATATGAGATGATCAGAGAAATTTGTCCACAGAGAATTCAAATTGTGAACTTGAACTTGAACATTTGTCTTTAGTGTGTGTGCATGTAGGGGGATTTAAAAGAATGGGTCTTAATTAAGTGAATTTTCTTTTTTTTTAGGATAGGTCAATGACCAGGAATTTTCTGTATACTTTTCACCTTTTTTACTTTTATTCTTTTTTTCTAGAATTTGCTACTTTCCCAGGAATACAAAGTTTTACCACAGAAATTCTACAGACTTTTTCCAAATAAAAGCGAAAAACCTTATCAAAAACCTGATCCTCTCTGTAAGATGCCATAACCCAGCGGACACAACTTGCACATTCACTGGGACACCATGCTTGATTGTTAGCAACATTCCTACATTACAGTCTGCCAAAGTCTTTTTCAAGCATCCTTGTGTAAACCCTTTAAACTAAAAGTACATGGAATGTGAAATAAATACAGACATAACATTTTTATTGTGATGGTTTAACAGACACTTTGAACCAGAAGACAGTGTCCACAATGAAAGTTAGCTCACATCTGTGTATATTGCCTGATCATAATGACAACCAGTGTTTTAGTATTAGTAAGTACAAATTTGAAATTAGACCCATGATTCAATTTAATGCCAAAACGATTATGTTGTTCAGTACACCAGTTCCCTCACTAATTCACAGACCAGGCCAAGGCCATCATTTTGATAGTTAGGGCTGATAAAGCACAGATACAACACAGCCTGATCCAGGTGCTGCCAGTCAGCACGAGCTGTATGCTGCTGCTACACCAACAGCAAACAATTAGCAGTAAATCTGAGAGATAAGAGGCAGCACTGTGTACTTGCTCTATCAATGTCTGGTTGCTTGTTACCATCATGGTTTTAAACATTTTTAAACTTCTATGTTGATAAAGTGACAAATGCCTAGCCATCTAATATAATACAAATACTAGATGTGTTGGAACGACATGAATGCCCCCACCTGGGGCAAATTAGAAACATTTGTTAAATTTTGAAAAATTTTTTAAGTTAAGGTGTTATATGGTCAAAAGTAGATCAACTGGGACGAAATGCGAACTCGAACTGTAACTGGTCATTATCTGCCCACACACCAAAAATCAGGCCAATATCTGCAGGCTTTGCGAAAAAAAGTCCGTACATGTGTAGTTGTCATGAAAATTTATATTTTTCATGAAATCTTCTAAGTTAAGGAGCCGTAAAACATACAAAAATGGATCAACTGGGAAGAAATGTGAACTCGATCTGTAACTGGTCATTATCTGCCCACACACCAAAAATCAGGCCAATATTTGTAACTGGTCAATATCTGCCCAAACACCAAAAATCAGGCCAATATCTGCAGGCATTGCGAAAAAAAGTCGGTACATGTGTATTTGTTATGAAAATTTATATTTTTCATGAAATTTTCTAAGTTAAGGAGCCGTAAAATGTACAAAATAGGTCAACTGGGATGAAATGCAAACTCAATCTGTAACTGGTCATTATCTGCCCACACACCAAAAATCAGGCCAATATCTGCAGGTATTGCGAAAAAATTCTGTACATGTGTATTTGTCATGAAAATTTATATTTTTCATGAAATTTTCTAAGTTAAGGAGCCGTAAAGCGTACAAAAATAGGTCAACTGGGACGAAACGTAAACTCAATCTGTAACTGGTCATTATCTGCTTACACACCAAAAATCAGGCCAATATCTGCAGGCATTGCGAAAAAAAGTCCGTACATGTGTATTTGTCATGAAAATTTATATTTTTCATGAAATTTTCTAAGTTAAGGAGCCGTAAAACGGTCAAAAGTAGGTCAACATGGACGAAACAGGAACTCGATCTGTAACTGGTCATTATCTGCCCACACACCAAAAATCAGGCCAATATCTGCAGGTATTGCGAAAAAAATTCTGTACATTTGTATTTGTCATGAAAATTTATATTTTTCATGAAATTTTCTAAGTTAAGGAAACGTAAAACGTAAAAAAATAGGTCAACTGGGACGAAACGCGAACTCAATCTGGAACTGGTCATTATCTGCCCACACACCAAAAATCAGGCCAATATCTACAGGCACTGGGAAAAAAAGTCTGTACAACTGTTTTATTTCGGAATGACGGAAGGACAGAATGACGGACATGGGTAAAACTATATGCCCCGGCCACTTTGTGGCGGGGGCATAATAAAAACATTTTTTGGCTACCTCCAAAGTATGATAATTTTTACACACAGGGTCCTTTAGATATAAGAAATGTCAAAATTTAGTTGGTCTTTATGACTCACAATAACATAATGTCCAAGTATTCAAAGTAGTATAAAAACAAATAACTCAAATACCATGACAGACTTCTGTGTGCAAAACCTGAAGTTAACAATGCCAGCGTACTGGATATTGGTTAAGGTTCATTAGTTAACAGCATTATAACGTGCTTATAAATATCACTGTAGTCTAGGTGATACAATTCTGATGAAAGGTCAGATGGATTCTCTAAAGGGACCTATTCTGATATCTGACATCCATAAACTAAAGATAATCCCTTGAACATTTTTATAAATACAGGACGGAAAAACATCAATCCCATCGCATGCTGGTTGTGTGATTTGTTTATATCCATGAGTATATAACATGGGGGGGCACCAGGATAATCAAAACACCTTCAAAAAAGACATCTGCATGGCAGCAAGTCTGACGAACCAGAGTTTTGTAAAGAGCATTTTGCAAGTAGTGACCTTTCAATCTCCACTAATATGCAACCATCCACTCTAGGTTATTCTGACTTCTGTTTGTCAACCTTGCTGTTTACTAACAACTTCCAGATAAACAGGCTCATACAGCTGTCACAGTGGTATTATAATATAAACTCATCTTCACAGGAATAACCTATAGTTCATTAATATGTACACAAAATAAACCAGAAATCGCAAAAACCCTATAAAAAGGTAGGTAGTGCTTGAATAGCTGGCTTTAAAGATAAAAGAATGTTTATTGGATGAAGCATTTTTTTGCTATTCTTTTTTTTTTTGTAAGAGATCTCATATCTGTCTTGATGTCAAATTTAAAGTTTTTAGTCCTGATAGTGACCAAGCATGGCCGGACAGAAAAGTGCAAGATCAACGCAGAACATGCAGGTATGAAAATCAAATGGCTGTAAGAATGACTGTGTGGCTCAGTCATCTCTAATTTTAGTGCAATCCAGTAAAATAGAACGCTTGTCCAAAATTGTATTCAGTAATATATGACAAGTTGCCCTGGGCTTCATGAAGCCAATTCTTACAACTACTAATTAATATAATTGGGATAAATCCATGCATTTATGATAGACGGATCAGCAAGTGTATACCATGCATATCTTTCATCTCAATAAAAGTGTCATAAAACCATGGTCGGTCATGTAAGGTCGTCAAGTCAAAGGAATGTCGGTCATCTACTAGTGTCAGTCATCCGCCAGTGTAAGTCATCAACTAGTTAGTAGTTTTCTTATTTATCAGAACAACAGGGACCTGAGTATGTTACACTTACAGTCAAGGGCTCATACCCTGTTGATCCTTGACAACTGGAAGTGGGCTTGACTTATCAAGCGGTGACAGTTTCCTACAACACTACCTTGATAATGCTGTGACCTGTTTGAATATAGACCCCGATAGTGTTACAACCAAGGGGGTGTGATTTGTCAACGGTTAGCTTAACAATGGTGACAGATTGGAGGGTATTCATTTGTTTTGCTGATCTGTTTTCAACTCAGTTCAAGATGATGAAAGATCAGTAAAGACACCTTTTCATGTATAAAAGTATTTTGGCATGTGGTGTTAAAGAATTACATCAATTATATCCAAAATAAATAAACACTAGCTCTAATTATGATTCAACATATCGCTCATTAAACAAAGTCTTAAGTTAAGATTCCTTATGTATGGAATGTGGGATGCAGACAATATCACTATTGACTAAATTATAGGAATGGTATCCAGCAAAACGAATCGCTAGATGTAGCAATTTTTGCTGGTTTCTCCATTGTATCCAGAGGCAACATATAGAAACCATGCAAGCTGCCTTGCCGGTACATGTGAAGTTTCTCAACACGCATTCAGCATGCAAAATTCTGCATCACATGGTTTATAGTCTGATATCACCACTGATGTCAGTCTCATACCACTTTTCCCTTTGCCTTCCTTTATTTCAGACCAGTTCATTCTTGTAGCCTTTTTTTGATTCCCTGGTGCATATACACCCACAAAAATACTAAAAAATGTACTAAAAGGTAATTCTTTCTACATGCCAAGTACCCATTAACTCCTGGATAGGATGGGATGCGAATCCACATCCTTGCAATGACAAGTCTGACTCCCCATCAATTACGCCACCACACTTCACAATACTGTGTACTCTAGGGTACACTGTCCTCTTCCATTGAGAAATTGTCATTAGAAAGGTACCTGTTCATCATAATACAAAAATTACAAAACAAATACAAAACAATCTTTGTGACTGAGAAGTTTATAAAAGCCAAAATCTAAGGAAATGTGAAGAATGGTCAGATTGTCACAAAAAAATCTCTGTCATCAAGGAAAATAAATGGAAAAAGAAAGATGCTAACTGATCACAATTAACATCATAAAACTGTTTCTGCATTTGCTGATTTAAAATGAGATAAAGAAAGGAGCAAGCTCTGTCTCTGCCAGTCTTTGGCACTGAGGTGTTTAAATGAAAACAAGAGCACCGCAAACGTGAATATTACACCCATCGTGTATCTGGTGACCTCTGACCTCATAAGATATGCCTGAATTTTTATGAAAAGGAAATTCAGGTGAGAAACCTTAATAGTAAATATGTAAAATGAGTTAAATGAAAATCCATAGGATTTTGGTAACTCACCAAGGTGCCTCCAGAGTGCAGTGACCTCTGACCTCATTAAATATGCATGAATTATGCTGGAAATTGAACTTAGCGAGATATTTTATTGATTAACATTTCTGATGAGTTTTATCAAAATCCTTCATATTCTTCATAAGTTATCACGGTGACACCACAAAGTGGCCTAGTGACCCGTGACCTTATTAAATATGAGTGGACGTTGCCCATAATCGAACTCAGGTGAGACTATTTGTTGGTAAAAAGTTATGGTGAGTTTCGTGAAAATCCATTCAAGTCCAAGTAAGCTATTGCAGTGACACTAAAAGTTAAAGGCCGGAAAGTGGGATGGATGGTAGGTATACCAGAACACTTCCATCATATGACAGGCCTTGTAAGGCAGTTGCCAAAGGTCCATGACACCACAAAACTTTCTCTGTAGATTTGAAAAGGTCATCTTCTCCAGAGAAAATCAACAGCTGATGGTGACACCATAAAACAATTGCTGCATCTGTGAAAGGCATCTGATAAACTGAATGGACCAACCAAATAACAGGAAAAAGCCTCATCAAGAGAAAGTAAAACAGGTGTGTCAGGCAAATTAATAGACACAGGAATCCAGGAATCAATGAATAACATCAAAAGTAAATGATAAATGCACATTTACAATTAGGAAAAGCCCTATAACTGAACCGCCTGGTTATTGCTGTTACAGAGAGAAGGCTTTAAATTATTTCTTTTAAATTGAATCTGACTTGAAACTAATTTCCCTTGAGTTCATACTGAAACTGTTCCCTCAGAACGCTCCCCATGCAATATTAATGTCATTCCTGTCATCCTCCAGTAAATATATTGGTGAACCTTGCTCTTTTTCAATAAATTTACTGCTGAACACTTCCTGTGTTATCAACACAGTTTCTCTGTATCTTAATTATGTGACAGGTGGAACTGCCTGGGCAAGTAGATAATACAAGTTAAAGAAGTGTCGTTAACTTGAACTGAGTTATAAAAAGACTTTTTGTTTTCATCCTCAGGGTCTTGGGATTCCTAATTAATTAACGGTCTAGAAATTTATAACTGCAATAAACCTTTGAAATAAGGAAAAACATGTATATGGTGGATCTACCACAACAGTAATTTACATCATTTGACAATGTTATTTGGTTATGCAAGAGATATGGTGAATATATATTTTTTGTGATAACCTCTATATGTATATTGTTTTAACTAAAGCCTCAAGATGTTGTCTGGGCTCCATCACATGAAAACAACGGATTACTCTGATTTCATTTGTATCTATTTAATATTCCCTTCTCTGCCATCAGTTTAATTTGCAGCTGCCAACATATTTAGTGCAGACACATGTATGACCTTGAATGTGTTAAGATTGACACACAGTATGACACCTTCAGTCTCAATAAGGATGATAGTTAAGCTCAGGAAAAAGGTGATGGGGTTGAGACAAAATGAGGGGTTCCTGCTTCAATCCATGCCAGTGCCTTATAAAAGACACAACAGCAAAATTGTGATAGAACGTCAGACATCCATGCTTGCATGATTACAGTTAACGACCTCTAGCTTATTCCAGGCCCTGTGCATTATAAACTTTGAAACGCATGAGGCTAAAAAATAACATATCAATTTATCATTCTTAATGTTTGGTTACATTCATCCAAATTCAATAGACAGTTCAATCAAATGCTCATTGATATAGAGTGAAATCTCACCCAATGACCACTCCCCTGTGATGACCACCCCCACTAAGATGACCACCCCCCTTAGACGACCACCCCACTAACACCACCACTCTGGCTGGTCTTGCAGGTGGTTGTGTTACCAAGATTTCACTGTTTATTCTTTAAGTAGGAAAAAGATGTGAAAATAGGATAAACATGTGATTTCTCCTGAAAACATATTTCCTGAAACATCTTTCCAATTTTTATGATTAATCAATCCAAAGCCACTTTAAATATATATAGTTATTGTGCAGATAAAAGAATAAAGTCCTTCACACTTGGTTATATACAGTTATTTTGTCTTAAATGATGCTGGGCAGAGAAGGAGGAGGAATGTCTGTTTTCCTGCATCTTTAATGGTATCAAGCAGATTTATTCCACCGCATCCCTATCATCAGCCTCAAACACCAGCCAATATATCTGCCTCCCATGGCTTATACAGGCAGATGATACGACAGCAGCCAGGACAGCAGACTGGAATGAACCTGGCATTTGGACAGAAGAATCCATCAAAGCTCAGGATCATTCTCCTGAGCAATAAAACGACAACAACTAAAACCACAGACCCTGGCACTATGTGAACATGCACGAAAATATATTTATTCCTCAGTTACCATATATTTTTATTAATCAGTGATCTCTAAAACCCAACACACAACTTAAGTGTGCAATTTTTCAACAGATCAACAAAATGTGGGCTGTCATCTATAAATATAATACCATGTATGGAAATGTAAACTATTTAGTTATTACAAAGCATAATCATACAATAAAAATTTCAGAGTATGAATATCCTTGATATTTTTTCTAATCAGCAAAGTATATTTAGAAATTATGCTGCATAATTTTTATTCAACAGTAAGAGTTCAGATTTCTTGCTATGTGAGTATGACAAAGATAAAAACTTTACAAATAAAATGTTGTCCAAATATCTGCAAATAGGATCCTACTTTTATTTGAAGGATGAGGGTGTGGTCATCCCCTGAGTATTCCTCCGGCTTCTACTAGGGAGGTTTGTGTCTAGCAGCCACCAAACTCTTAACAGACAGGTCCCTGCATTGAGAAGGTCTTTGGAGTACCTTCTTATCATATTCTGTGTCCTTATCACACCTTGACCTCACATGACCTTTCCATTTTGCAAACAGACTGAAACCTGGATGTCACAAGTCACATGACGGAATTGACGATATATACTGCTAGTTGGAAATGAGGCCAGTCTTCTGACTAACAGTCACTGAGTCAACTGGACGAATTTCTGCAGTACTTAAAAGTTTCAACATACCATATTGCTTGGCAACATGTAACCTTCAGAGCATAAAATTTTATGACTCCACTTACCCAATTTACAATACTGTATGAAACCCTCTAAAAATATAGTTTTTGCTGAAAAATAAGGCCACACAGAAAATAATGACTGTTAAAGAATGACAGATAAAGTTGTTCTTGAGAACAAGCAACAAAAACTCTGTTATTTTGCTGACTAGTGTTCTTGTCTCTTCTTAGTCCATCAAAAACCTTAAAACATAACCACCAATGTGACCTTGATATAGTGGTCTTAGTTACAAGGTTGTCATCTGGGCAAGGTCTGATATTAATACGCTTCGGAGGCAGTGGAAATCTTGCGCTTCTAAAGAAGCTCCTGATTTTCCCGCTGCCTACTTTGACCGTTTATGATGCACTTAAACACCAGGTGGTGGGCCTGTCTGTTGACAAAACTGCTGATGTGACAAGCAGCCAACCAAATGCCAGTCAACAAACACTCGACAGGCATCAGGCTCCGCCCAGAAACCCCATGTTGGGCCATTCTCTCTGAGTCTGTGGCATGTTCAAACTGTTTCCAAGGCGATGAGCTGTCACTCAAACAAAATGAACAACATTGGCTCCATGTATTCCTGTCTTGGCTGGTAAACCATTTTGTCTTCCAGCACAGGGTCTCATCTGATTGGACCAATATACAGTGCTCCCCTCTGGTATAGTGATTCAGGATATGAGGTCAAAACAAACAGCGCTTATGATATACATGTAGGTAGTAGGCCTATAGGTAAAGCGCTGTGTAAAGAGCATAGATATTAAGAGCAAAAAAGAGTTGGGACCTTGAAAAAGGGGTTGCTATTACGAGGTGGTCGCAAAATTGACGTGGCTGTCGGGAGAGGTTTTACTGTACTCATGCATAGAGGTATCATGGAAACAGACTGAACTTAATATTCTTCCTGTGCATTATTCTATGAATTAAAGCACATTTTTTCTATTATTGTAAGCTGGCAGAATTCCACATAGTCTATCTCCATTGGTAAAGTTTTAGCAACAAAAAAATTCCTCCATGTTTTTTGGCCCAAGAGTTTGTAAACCAAATAATTTGTTTTTGTGTGTGGCCTAAGATATGTGTCTTCCGTGGCAGCTATCTGTCCGTCACCTCAGTAACCCTCAATCACACATAATCTGACATTGTCCCTTCCCAGGATGCACCTGAGACAGGCTGTACATCAACTCAGACTAATGCTCCCGCACCTCACGGTAAACTGGTCTCCCTGGGGTAATTACATATTATGACCTATCCTGAACTTACAGCCCATTCTGATACTCACCGACATAAACCAACACAAGATAAGTGATTCAAATTCTCACATGAATCCAGTGGATTGTTACGATGGTGGTGTCAGAGTTTTTATTCGAGAGCTTCACACACTGTACTTTGAGATAAATTGTATAGAAAACTATAAACTTTAAATTAAGTTTTTTTAAGATTTAAAAAAAAAATTTCAAGCGGGCTTAATCATACTTTTTCATTATATTAGAAGATGGCTATCTACACCAGCGGACTGACGAGGACAAGAACTTTTTATGAGTCTAAACACAAACCTATAAACCAGACAGCGGCAGACATTCCATTGACCTATGGATCCTGACACAGTAAACATGTCAAAACTGCAAGTTCTGTACCATGGACCATTTGATATAAAAAGAAATTACCAAAAGCTCACATACAGAGAAACACCTATTTTGCAAAGGAATTAAAACTTTTTAAATAAAATTATGACTCAAGAAAAATTGAAGGGACAATTGATTCAGATAAATAAACATTTATTTTACTTACCTTAACATTACATAATTAAATTATAAAATTTTGATATCCTTAGCTCATACCTAAGGATAGATAATATATAAGTTATCTTGTGGTGCTGACATACAGTGTTCCCAGAGAACTAAGAACACATCCTAATGATCAAAGATGGTGATAAAACAAAAAAAAATGTCAAAGGCCAACAGAAAAAGTCACGTAAGCAGCAGAATCATAATATCACAAAGACCAAATAGCTATAATCATAAAAGCAAAAGCTAACCAGGAATGTAGAGGGAACAATAAAATGACAGGCTCCAGCACATCTCAGACATTCCAGGAATGAAAACATATATATATGTTATATAGACTCTTCTGTACCAGGTATACACATGCACGTCCTCTTAGTGAAGGAGGAAATTATACCAGTGAAGGTGGCTGCCTCTGATAACTGCTCCTCCTTATAGACGTAATGAATACAAGCTCTTCAGTAAAGGAGGGAGCAACTAGCATGGCAATAAAGCGAGCACCAGCATCACCTTGGGATGTCATGGTAACAGGAATTCCTCAGGTGTGCAGCCTCCTTGAATGCTTGGATAAATATGTATCCCGTATAAACACCTGTGAAGGCCATGACCCTACAGGTTAAGTGTGAAGGCCCACATACAAGACTTCTTTAGTGACTGAACATTCATGGGGGAACCACTGTATACTGTTAGCAGTGTATATGCAAATGTTATTCTGTGAAAGTTATGTGTTAATTTAATGGCTGCTTTATGTCAAAACCATCATTTAGCTAGAGTACCATAATCACTATCATATACAATATTTATGATTGTACGATCATGTTATCAAATTGTCTGAATTGTTAAATAAACAATCGTTATAATAATTGATATGTGGACACAGCTGCCTAATCAACTGATATATATAAGTACTATTTATGCAGTTTTTTGTACAAATCATGTTTTTGGACGGCTTTCCAAAATAAATACGATTTGTCCAATTACATTATTGCCAGTAATATACATGCATATATTTGGGAAATGCATTTTTTATATGGAAATAACTGATTCATTTCACAAACTGTCATCATGATCATCTAGGTGTGGGTACAACTGCATTGTTAAACCAACATATAACCTGATATATTTATATGTATTCTTCATGCAACTTTTTGAGAACATTTTACCCATTGCAGAGAGGTCTCTGAGATAGATATTTTTACACAAATATAATAACCAGCACAGTACATGCATTATGTACATATAGTTAGCTGCTACTAAATAACCAGTAACCTTCATCTAAATGAGTGGGAACAAGTATAATCATGGTTTTTATGTTAATAATGTTAATGAAATAAGACATCTGATTCAGACCTGCGGGAGATATCTCAGATAACACTGATAACTAAATGCATGTCACAAGCTGCTGGGAGCATGAATAACCGCTCATTTGGCTTCATATTGCTACGATTCCTTTATCCACCTGGTTAACATGTCCAGTAACTAGCTGTGGATCCCAAAGTACAGTCAAACCTGGCCTTGTGACCACCTCAGTTTAGTGACCATCTCAAATAACGACCACTTTTTCAGTCCCAATTCTTTATCACCGTTTTTGTCAGACTTTGCTTAATTTTGTGATTCCACTGTACATGATTTTAACATGAGAAAATAAACCACAGATTTTTACCTTCAAATCATGGTGGCAGCTGTGTTTATCTTCTCACAGTGTGCTTATCTAGATGCAAAGAATATTAAGGGACTGATTTTTTCATTTATACAAATTCTTAATTAGCCATGTACCAGCCCTTATCAGTTATATGTTCATAATCTGCCGGTCCCATGTAAAATTAACCCAAGCTTGCTCTTTTTATTTAAAGATTACGTGTTGATAACGCACAACAATAGCCGACAGATGTGATTACTGAGCATAATCACAGTCTGTAAGAATGAATACAAACATGTTGATACAAGAATTGAAGGGTGAAGCAGGTTCACACGAAAAATTAAACTGGAATATAACTTTTTTTTTAGTGTATATAGACATACACACATGCATAAATATATAACTATAAGACTAGAGAAAATCAAAATATCATTTAGGGTTGTAGATCTGTTAAAAACTATGTTTTGGTTTAATATCAATAAATATAATCATTTAATTTAAATTAACATGACATTGGACACTGTAATGAAAGAAGACAACAATTTGTAATTTGTGCACCGGGCTGGTTACGTGTAACTACTTTGCTATCACTACAAGACCACAGTACCATGATGAATGTGTACAGTGGCATTCTATTTGTGGGGTAATTTCCCCAAGTTAATGAACCTGTTTAAGGTGAAGACAAATGAACATACCACCTGCCAATATGTCAATCTCACACTTTCCTGGAGAATACTGGTATATCAAGGCTGGTAAACTATGTATCAAGGAGGAAAATCAAGTATATAACTGGAAAAAATTGTAACGCCTACAGGCTCCCATAGTGAAAGCACTAAATGACATATAAAAGTCTTTATGTTAATAAGGATAACTGACTTCTTTAAGCAGAACCACTCAATCGGAAATGTAGATGTCAAGAGGATTAATTGAATTTTTGGATTGGTATGGCAATCCTGATGAGCCCTTGTAGCTGCTGCACTTGTGTGTCAGGTTCCGGAATTTCATTTTTATGAAGCACACCTGGTCAGGGTTCTACAAGGGCCACAATCTGGAGTGGCTGCTAAAAAGAACCTGCTGCTTCCCCACGGCAAAAAGTACCCATAATGCACCTGGACATAATGAGATGAAGATCAAAGGTCACATGGCAAACTGTGCTTCTTCACGAGGGAATAAGTACCACCAACACAAACCTTGCAGTTTGGCATGGAGCTCCATGGCATACTGCTTACAAACACACAATGTTAGGGGTCACAGGGGTCACATACTGTACGCAGTTTTACAACGATGTAGCTATTACATCAGTCGTAGCCTTGGCTTGGATTCTTGCCACATATTCATAAAACCAGGAAAATGCAGTTATCTGGCCATATAGCTCATCCTGTGAGCATGAAAACTTTGGGAACTGCAGGAAAGTGATGTGGGCATTGTTTTCACAAGCCCACATTGCTGTCTGGTCATTTAACGCAGAGTAAAACCGGCTGCCTGCAATTAGAGGCCCTCAGATGCAACATCCCCATCTCCACATGGTGCCCCATCCTCATCCACACAATCTTGCTCCTCTTAGATGGGTGTGCTTCCTCCCACCATGGGACGCACACCTTTAATGGTACTTTATCCGCTAACTGCTCAGGCAGCGTAACCACACAGCTACAGATTATCTTTCTAAACAATACATCCTTGAGCCAGAGTGTCCGCCAGCACTGTATGCGTGCCATGAAAACCTCTGTTAACTGAAGCTCAACAGCCTATATTTTTAGTTAAGTGCCTAATGTTCTGGGAGTCTTTTATCCATTGCATGGATCCCATCTGTTTTAATTCTGTTTTCTCTGTCTTAAAATGTCTGCTACATCTGCTTTCTCCATTGTTTACCCTGAGGTTACCATGGTAATCACCCACCAGAAATTTCAACGCATATTACTTATATAGCATGGCTAGAACTTGCCCATTTTGTAAAGATTGGCCTTAAATTCAGCCATGAGTTATTTCTCAGATCGCATTGCTGCATAAAAAAAACATTCCTTGAGCTTTTCATGGATTTTTGTATATATTAAACTATTTAGTTAGTGAAGACATTAATACACATCATTTTTAAAATCAAACCTACGGTAGTTTAATCAATTCTGATAAATATACCATAACCACTCAAAGTCAAGAATTCTGTTCATGTATACTAAGTACTGACAGACAATCATGTACTGACTCACACACATAACACAGTTCAAAAAGAGTTCAAAACATTATAGTTGGCTATATCAGATGGTCTACTCTTTTACTACTTAATTATTAAAGACTTTATTGTGTTCATAAAAGGGGTGATAGCATTGGTCTGGTATGAGTTTTTGAAACAATACTATCATAATTATTATGGTATCTAATAGTGGTGTGCAAATTCATCAATTATATCGTTGATTGGTCTTTTCTTTTATAACCGATTTAATCAATTGCATATTTGCATATTTGATAATAAATTATTAGAATGTTCATCCAAAGAAGTCATATTCATATCCAGATAAAAGATTCTTATTTTGTCAAAGATATATAAAAGACATGGCACAAAACAGAAAACAGCATTAAAACTTAACCTTGTGCATCAAAAATGTATCAATAAGCTGGCCATGACCTTGAGCTTGCAGCATGATATACAAGTTCTAAGATTAAATTTACTAGGTCAATAATTTTGGTATGATAATCCACAGTAAATTTCTGGGTAAAACAGATTGAACATAAAATAATCAATCAATCAACAATCATCTTTAATTTTTTTTTTCTCAATCATCGAATATGATTTTACAAATGATTCCTACAACTACTAACTAATATGATTATTACTACTGTGATTTCATGAGACGGGTGCCAGTAATAATAGGGTTGGTTTGTTACAATTACACACAGTCTAGTGGTGGGCCGATCATCGAGTTTTTTTTAAAGTCAGTCGGTTTGCTGCCTCTTTCAAGCGCTCGATTACAAAAGGCAACTATCGATTACATCGTACTCATGATTGTTTTTACCAGAATGTCTTTATGTTATAGGCAAAAATTACCCTTCCAGATTTTTTAAAACATTCCGCGCTTCATGTAATGACCTGTGTTCCCAAATAACCTCCGTATATAACTTAGTATGACACGGTAGATGAGAGAAGGGAGGACTTATTAAACCTCTGTGAACTGGCAGGGAGCTGCAGAATTAGTGGAGAGTTTTCTAACAAAATATTCATTGCAAAATATGAGCAGTATGGCATTAAAATGCTCAATGATTCTCCAGGTCTATGCCAATTTTGCGAGATTCTCTTAGAAATATTCTCCTCAACTGATGTCAGGTGCCACTGCCGCTGCCGCATGAGTAATTATATTTTTAGCTTTCAATTACTTATTTTTTAATTTTTACCAAAAATGATATTGGCCTGTAATTTTTCTGGCATTCCTGTGAAACCAGTATGCATGTCGGCAGTCATCATAATTGTTTTGAAATGAAAGTCCCAGCTGGTGGTGAAGTTAAAATGATATGCGGCAGTATTCATGAGGGCCAGCAAGTAGATGTCCTGGACTATGGTTTAATTCTTGATTACTATAATTAATTAAAATGAAACTTTGAATAGCATATCTTTGTGATAAAAGGAAAATATAAAAAAAGGCAAAAACTTCTTTTTGTCAGGTAGAATTACTAAGGCATGCCGGCTGGGTTAAGAGAGGACAGTTTCACAGATAATTGCACATTTCTTTATTTTTGTCTGAACTGATTAAAAATCGATCATCGATCTGTTTGTCCAAACCGATGATCTATTATAAAAAAGGAACCGACTCCCACCACTAACACAGTCACACACACACATTCACTGGCAGACACAATGACATGCTTACCTGACCATACTCCTTTTCTATTGTTGACCTCTGTTTGGTGAATAACCTGCAATACAACAAAACATGGGGTAACTGACAGTTCAAAACACCATTACAATAGCCCGCGGCCAGTGGCCTGACCGAATATACAATACAATATACAGGTCAAACCAGCACACATGTCCTGATCTGACCCAGCTAAGACACCTGTTCATGAGTACGACAGAGAACCTCTAACTAACTCTATATGTCAGGTAGCTTGTAATGTTATACAGACAAAAGTTCATACTAGGTGCTATATTAACAACACATATTGAAAATGCTAAGCTTCAAGAGTAACTATTTCACTAAACATGAAAAGAGAGAGAGAGAGAAAGAGAGAGACAGACAGACAGATGGAGAGATAGAGACTATAATTAAACCATGTACAGTTGAACCCCATCTTGAGACCACCCCACAACTGCGACCAACCTTACAATCATGACAACTATTCTCGGTCCCTAATATATGATCCAGGTAACCTCAATAATTTCACAAATAGGACCACTTTGGTCAGTCCCAAAGGTGGTAGTAATTGTGAGGTTCCACTGTATTTGCCTTCCACTAGACAAAACTTATTAATTTATATTCTACTTGATGTATGTTTTTTTCACATTGTGCTATATCAACTTAGTTTTCACTATTTATTTAATATTAATTTTTTTCACATTGTGCAATGATATATCACAATAATTTCTATATACATTTCTATATACATATTTCTATATACTCTGCCCAATTACACAGTAACTACCGTAGTATGATTTCAGTCACTTCTGCATAATAACTTAATTTCATGTAAATGTGTGTAGAGTACATATGTTTCTCGTATGGTTTATCTCTTGATCTACTCTATGAAGGTGTATCTTCTCAAGCTCCCATGTCTGTACTTCTTCCTCTCTACAGCTGGTGGTCCTGTTTACCGACCACGGGGATGTCTGCTATCTGTCTGTGTTATCTGGTTCAATCATTTTACCCCACCCCCTCATTTCCAAGCTCACCCCATCAGCAACACAAACTTCACACCCCGACATCACAGTGATACATGCAGCAGCATTAACTAGAGAAGCACTGTATACAAGGCATTTACCTCTATCAAGGCCAAATATTCAGGCCTGTGTCAATATTATAAAGAAAAGGGGAAAAGTGGTTAATTCATTAATAACCAAAATTACTGGTTATTTATAAAATAACTCGAGAATGCAAGCCTCCACTATGTGGGAGGTCCTTAACTGCGGGTTGTCATGATGTACAGACCCATGCTCTATATCAAATGTTTCAGGAATGACCATCACTGTTCTGTCAGTCTTTTGTAGCATCCCTGGCAAAAACCGCTGAATTTTAAATCAATCCAAAAGCTGATACAAATGTGTATTATACCTCATAAAGTATATTAAATGTTAAACCTGTTACACAGCAGTTTCTATTGGCACATGTTTTAAGGAAATTCAAAATCATTTTCCTATGAAATTTCAAAATTTTTTGATAATTTTTAACTTTTAATTGGTACACAATTTTAAGCATCCAGTAACAGCAAAGCACTTTTAGATGGGCTAATGTCAAACTATATGATACTTTCTAAAACTGTTTTTTTTCATAGTTCATGTAACATGTTTCTTTCTAATGTGAATTGAACTTTTTAATTTTGATTCAATAAAAAATTTTAATTTAATTTTAAAAACGTACAAAACAAAAATAGTTTTGAGACATCGTTAGGTATTTTGATATTGGTCCGTTAAAAGTGGTTTTTGCTGTTACTGGTTGCATAAAATTGTGTACCATTTAAAAATTTCAAATGTTCAAAATTTTGTCCAGTTATGAAAATCAATGTGATTTTTCATAAATACTTATACTGGCCATCAGAAAGAACACTTCGACAGGTTTAACATGACATTTACTTCATGGATCTATTATCAATTTTCTTTATTCAAGGGGATGCTACCATAATGGTTAGCTCCACAGGCCATGGATGAAGTGACAAGTTTCAAAGATATGTTTTGACAGATTCAGCAGTTAAATCCTACATGAGTTTATTCTGTGTTCTGAACAAGGTCTTCTGATCCAAGTCGCAGACCTTTATTTAATATAACGTTTATAATCAGCAGCCATGTGACCAAGACCTCAATGTGATAAACATTCTGATAGTGAATTCAAGTATCTGCGAACTGCAAACCAAGTATAATATATAAAAAGTCTATCTAAACATAACATGTAATGCTACTCTACCAACACACCCTTCTTCACTTAAATATCCACTTTAAATATATTATAGATCTTTTAAAAGACAAATCAATAAAATTATCAACATATATTATGATAAAACAATGAAATATCAACATATTAGCAATGTAAAACAAAACTTCCTTTCCAGTATGTTAATAACAGGAATACAATAGAAGCTTTATGGAGTATACAGCATTTGTTCCATATTAATAAACCAAAACGCGAAAAGCAGATAGGAGATAGGAACTGGATGAGCAGTGTGCATTGTCACACATGATATGTGATCATTGTAACTGTTACCAATGAACTAAACCAGTGTTAAATGAGACCTAAGGATATGAACTCAGGAAAGGACAACTGTATTCAACAGGAAACAGAATATCATGTATATTAATGCTCCCCCCCCCCCTCCCCCCCCCCCCACTCCAATCATCTGCTGAGGTTTCTCATAGATCCTTCCTTTACCGTAAGGTCTTGGCTTGTCTGGTTGTCTCTCAAAGTCTTTCCATTTTTCTGTGTGCCATATAACTTGTTTCATGTCTGTCTTGAACTTTTTTTCAGTAATAAGCTCTTGATTTGATCACTGTACCTATGTGTATAGCAGGATTCTCTTTGAACGTTATGTTTCACCCATTTCTCTTTGTTTGTTGAGTTATTTGTTTGTCAAAATGGTTGAGCTATGCACACATTTCCATGATATATGGTGGAGGGGTATGGCATGGGCCAGTGAAAACCCCCATTTGTTTTTATGCAGATTATATGGATAAATTAAATGCCATATCCATTAGGTTTTATTTCCTTGATAAAGTGCTGGTTAAAGGCTTTATTTCCTTGATAAAGTGCCAAATCCAGGCTTTATTTCCTTGATAAATAGGTTTTTTTCCTGGAAAAAGTGCTTGATCTAGTAGGCTTTATTTCTTTGATAAAATGAAAGATCTCCCTATAACAGAAATCTATTTACTACAAACACATCTCTATGCTTGATACCCCTTTTTTACAGACCTTCATATGATGGACACCTTTTTTTAGAGAATATTCCATAAAATGACCATCTGTTTATAAAGACACCTCCCTGTAACTGACAGATCTCTATTATAGAAACCTTCCTATATACTGGATACAAATTCTTATTTCAGAAATTCATTTTTTCTTATTTCAAATAATATTGATAGTAATATTTCTAATATGGATGTGGCTCAATCAAAGACAAAAAACAAGGTCCCACCAGTGTTCATAATAAGGAGGTTCAACTGTATATACCAGCACTGAAATTCCTGGCATTTGACTCAAACCTCTTTTGGGGTTATCCCCGCATGTAAATAGCTCTGAATGCACAGACAGCAATCATTTGAACAAATATCCACACTGAATATAAAACTAACTCCGGGAGAGAAAAAGCCAACACCAATGGTGACTCAGGCTTGGATGGCCAGGGGACCGGAGGACGGTATTGACCTGCATCACACAAGTGGTATTATTCCAAATGACATTCGGCAGGATCTGCATCTTTCATACCCGTGACTCACACTGGTCGTCTGGCCGACGACCGAACCTAATTACACACGTACAAAAGAAATGTCTGTAATACACCAGAGGATTACAACTGATGTGATAATCTCTATGATAATCAGATATAAACACGGTGAACTCACAACCTCATGAAATATTCACCTCTATGCTGAGAACAACGGCAATATTACCTGACTCTCATAACAGATCTCTGTGTTCAGTGATCAATTCATCTTATCTGCATCAGTTGGAATCAAAAAGACTCATTAAACATCTGTTCAGTCAATGATTCTGTAACCTTGCAATATTTATCTGACAGGGACATCCCCCCTCCTTTCCACAGAACTGAAACAGAATATGAATTATGAATTATGATTTCAAAGTAACAGAATATTTTCACCTTTATACGGTAAAGAGTTAAGACCAGGATGAAGTTCATGAATACAAAGTAAAACCCACATGAAATGACCACCCATATAAAATGACCACCCTGCTTTTATGGCTCCATGTTTTGGTCTTAGTGCTGAATACTCTATGTGTTGTCACAAATGTGCAAAATAACCATACTACTGATACAACCAAGTTTACTGGTACCAGACTTTATTGTCTCAGTCAGGATTAAAGTATAACATCGGAAGCCACATAACTTCAGGCTTTCATTCATCATAACACTGGTTATCAGAAAAGATATGTTTATTGAAATTTGAAATATGAGAATAAATCATGTTGTAAAAAAAGAATTCTATTTGTTATGTATAAAAGTATTAAGTATCAAATTTAATATAATCTTTATGGCATTATTTTGTCATTTCAGACTAAATTGTAATTAGTTCTGTCAACAAAAATTGTTCTTCCCCCAACAATGAGAGCCTGTCTCTGCCTGCCTGTCCATCCATCAAACTGTCTGTGTACAAGGTATCACAAAAATTCTGTTTGTTTTTCTTCGAAATTTTAGGGATAAGAGTCAGATCTTGGGTCAAGTATGAGCTGAATAAAATCTGGATTTCTGCCATACTAGGAAGTAGGTTATATAGACTTTTAATATCATTCAATTTTTCATGTACATAACACTACAGGTTACTATAAAGTAACTCATAGATATCTAATCAGTAAGTAGTCCTGAAGAAAAAAGTGATGTATTTAATAAGACCGGGAGAACATCAAGCTTTGGCAGAGTCATCCACTTCCCTCATGCTGACATTGCTATAATGATCTGTATAACATTATTTAGTCCCCTGTAATAACATGTAAGGTTAAGGTAAAGATTGTTGGGTTATTACCCCCGAGCCTAACTGGCTCAATAGGCCAAAGATTATAATGGTCTCTGTAGTATGAAGTGACTTCCGGAGTTAAAAACTCCTCCTGGATGGAACCCTGGTCCATTGCAGGTTACCTTCCCAGTATCTACTGTTACATTTCTACTGCTGGGTGGACACAGGTCCACTTGTGGTTAGGACCTTGCCCAAGGGTCTTGGCAGGGTGGGGGTCTGACCGGGATTAGAACTCATGACCTCTCCATGAGCCCCGCACCTTAACCATTACACTTTACACAAACGCCCTTACCAGCAGCATGTATGAAGGATTAGCAAAGGAATATTCATGAGAATACATCAGAATGCTTGAATTAAGCATAAAGTATTCTCTTCATCTTAAAGTAATGACAGTGGTCAGTCCATAAGATGTTTAAAACATGATATTACAATCATCATGGCCTTAACCCCAATGAAAACACAGTTTAACTAGAATATCAGCAAAAGCTGACAAAAGCCCTCAGCCAAAAGAACAGTGTTTAGAGGTGGTAACAGTAACAAGTACTAAATATCTGTTCTCACATGGATGTATATCTGTACATGTCTCAGTTATAAATTTAAAATGGAGAGGTATGTACCATGATTCATAACAATCCACCAAATGCTTCCTGAAAAATAAGCTTCTAAGTTTTATTCTATTATAAGCTCTGTGACCTTGAAAAGTAGGTCAAGGTCACCCATCTTTGAACATGAACAAGATTTTTGTCGATATACATCTTCACCAAAGAAAATAAAATTCCTATTGTGAATCCTTTTAGAGATATCCTGCTCACAAGGCCAAAGTTAAAAAATCCAAGAAAAATTCAATAAAAAATCAGAAATTGCAGGTGGCTCCCCCAAACTTGTGCAGCAGTTACAGACCATCAGTCCCTATGATCATAGTAAGTATTGTGAAAATCCATCCAATGGTTCCTGAGAAATAAGCTTCTAAATGTTTTTCCTATAATCAGCTCTAAAACGTAGAAAAATAGGTCAAGGTCACCCATCTTCGAACTTGACCGAGATTTTGTCAATATACATCTTCACCGAAAAAATAAAATTCTTACGGTGAATCCTTTTCGAGATATCCCGCTCACAAGCCCAAAGTTGAAAAAACGGATAAAAATTCATTTAAAATCAGAAATTGTAGGTGGCGCCACCAAACTTGTATAGCAGGTACAGACTATCAGTCCCAATAATCATAGTAAGTTTTGTGAAAATCCACCAAATGGTTCCTGAGTAATAAGCATCTAAGTGTTTTTCTATAATCAGCTCTAAAATGTAGAAAAATAGGTCAAGGTCACCCATCTTCCAACTTGACCGAGATTTTGTCGATATACATCTTTACCGAGGAAATAAAATTCTGACGGTGAATCCTTTTCAAGATATCCCGCTCACAAGGTAAAAGTTAACGGACGCCGGACGGACAGACGGACGGACGGACAGCTGGGGTGACGACAATAGCCCATCAGCCTAAGGGCTGAGGGCTAAAAAAGGACCACTTCCAGCAGAATCAGATTTACAGCCTTGCAATGTCAAGAACAGCAAAAATCTCTAATAGGTGCAGCAAGAGTACTGTGTTGCTGCTCTTTGAGCTGGCAGACAGTTACAGCCAGACAGAAACACTAGCAAACACAGACTATAAACGTTCTGGTCTCGTTACAAACCCAGACAAATGAAGAAGTCACTGACTTGGTCAACGCCCATGTAACTTGGAGATACTACAACTCACAGACATAATACACAAATAATACTGTACAAGTTTTCCTCTGTAAGCTTGGGAACCAGAATATCAAGTTACTGGAATGAATCTGTATTAATTGAACCATATATGACATTACAAAAAAAAGTTTAAAAGAATGATATCAACTAGAACAATCTGTAACAAAACTTAACTGTTAATAGACTGAGTTGTGAAAAGATTTATTTTATTACAAGTTAATCTGTTAGATTTCAATCCTGAAAGTCATCGGAAGTTTTGAAATTAACTTTCACAAAATCTGCTGTTTTTCATGATAACTATTATGTGAATTTAGAAATTAACAGATTCTCAAAACAGCATGTTGTTAATAATGTTATTATCATAAATCAGTGACTGTTCAATACATACATCAATCAACAAACTAACCTTATCAGCTTTAATTAGATGAGAAGAAAATTATAGTTTCCTTCAAGCACAGAAAATATATTTCTATTTCAATGAAAAAATCACAACAACTTATAAGATTTATTTTCAACTAAGCAAACAGCACTGAGATAATAAATTGGTACAGGCAAATTATTGGGTTCCTGAAAATCAAAGCCTTAAAGATTAAAGGTTTATAGGTAGATTTCCTGCAAACAATGCAAAAGAAACTCAAGTCAATGCACTCCAGGAAGAGGAACGAGTTGGAGTAAACACTACACAGAACCTAATAAAAGATGTATACATTATTTTTTTTTCAGCCAAAGTTCATGGCAACACCATATGGAGAGCACATCACTGAGGAACACATTAACATGAAGATGGCAAGCCCACAGGAAGACAAGCGAGCAGGGCACAGCATGCAAGTACCTGTCACTCCACGGCTGTGTGACAGAGGACCCGGCCACTCATCTTGGTAAAGTGTCTACTACACATGTCTCACATTAAGGACTTCCTGCCCTGACCAGGTTCCAAAAGAACACAGTTACAGTTCTAGGTCAAAATGATGACTGAGGATGTTTTTTTCTAAAGACTGACACAGTTTGATGCAGCTTCCATGAAAAAAAAATACATCTGGCACTTTGATGGTTTGGTGAGAAAGAAGATGATACGGATACACATATATTCTCAGGGTAGGCACTATCTTCCCAGAGGGAAAGAAAGGGAAGAAATTTCTATCTGGAAATAAAGAAATACTTTCTATCTGGAGGGGGAGAAATACTTTCTATCTGGAGGGGATGAAATACTTTCTATCTGGAGGGGAAGAAATACTTTCTATCTAGAAGGGAAGAAATACTTTCTATTTGGAAACTCTATCTGAAAGAGAAGAAATACTTTATTGCTACCATTCTTCTCAGGGAACAAATACAGTCACAATCTTGTCTATTCTCACTCCATCAATCAAACCATCCAATCATCTGTACACTAATGTCCTTTTTTCCATCTGTCCTTTCATGGTTTGTTGAGAAAGAAGACAGAAGATGAGAGACAATGAAGAGAAGATGACACAGATGCATATCTAACCTCCCTCTTTCCATCAAACGATCTAATCAACCCTTAGTGGATCCATCCATTCAGCCAGATAGACAGACAAATAACATCTGACTCTACCAGAGCACTGTAAAACCAGTGCTTATAGTTTCACACATGTTTAAGGTTTCCTTTGATTTTACACAGTGGCGCCTAATTGTTGCTACACAACGTCTCTGTGGCCACACCTAAGATATACCCATTTGGGTCTTGAACTGCCTGGAACAATGCAAAGTTTGTCTTAAGGGGGTCAGTTTCCATAAAAATCCTAGGAAATTGGAAATTTCGCAAAGGGTTTATCCCAGCACCATCTATTATAAACTTGTGAACTCTGCCCATGGAAAACCTGTCCCACACAAACTTAGCCCAGTTACATGGACCTCCTGTCCCACTGCAAGAACAGGTAATAAATATAGTAATTCTAGCAAATACTACACTGCAGCAAAACTGCTTATTTTTAATGTAAGGAACAATTTAACTGGTGAATGATCATCAAAGAACAAAATACTAATTTTTGTTCTTTTGCCACTACATCTATTAACGGTAGACATTCAGGTACATAGGTGATACATCAGATACACCTCTCCCGGAGGATCTGTCAGGATATATTCCACGTAACCTTGAGGAGGCCAACCAGCTATTGCTACAGATAGGCAGCTGTGTTATTGTTTGCGGCTGATTTCATCTGACATCAGGGCCAGTCTCAGGAGAGCAAAACAGAAACACTGCTAACCAATAAAAAGATGAGCCCACCCAGCAGCAAACTGTCTGATGGACCAGTAACTACACAGGAAGTCATTATGCCTCATCATTACCCTTCAGGCTTCAGAAATATATGGCTGCTATCGTAATATATTACAACCGCAATACATCAAACTGAATCACACCACATGTAGCATCGTGGTTTAATGATAGCCAACCACTAGTCAATCAACCTGACCACATGCTCTGATAGATATATCTCCTGATTGTTTATCTTGTACATTTACAGAAGTGTCAACTGAGTTATCAATATGAGTACTGATTAACAGTAATTAACAGAAATGTAACTGGGATCAAGAAAACACAAAATCAACACCACAATTAAAGAAATTATTTCAAAGCTTAATATAAGGATATATTTAGTTTTTAAGGCTAAATTTAGACACCACCAACAAGAAAATAACAATATACTATTTGATTAATCCTTTTTTACATTTTCATACCTGTCTCTTGACATAAGGTTAAAGTTTGTTTGCTAAAGCAAGTATCTGCCTGTGGCCAAAACAAGACAGTAAAACCTCACCTGATGACCATCTTGGTTTAACGACCACCACAAAATAATGTCCACTTCTAACAGTCCCGACCTTTTCTAAGTTAAGTGGTTACAATTTGTGCCCTGTTAACGGACAGACAGACAGAAAGAAGGACAGACAGACAACAGTAAAGGAGTGATCGCTATAGCTCAAATGACTTAGAGTCAGCTGAGCTAAAAATAACAAGAGCATAACATCCCCTTTTTATGGCCGCAGCCTTAAAATGAATATTAAATTTGAAAATCTTGACTTTTTATTCTGAAATCGCTGTGCAGCCATGAATAGATAGTTTATCTTAAATGAACTGTGAGAAGACCACTGGAGTAACCCTGATATGCACTAATCGGAAGCCTGATGCATAAAAAAAAGAATGATTTTTGAGGGAAATTAAAGTGACCGGTCAAGGTCAACAATTTTTTTGAGGAAGTTTTCGTGTGGTTATAATATGTTGAGGCAGTGTTTGAGCAAGGCAGGCTGAGATCTGAATAGGTGGCTGTTCTATTTACCATGTACAGCTGTTCACAGTATTCTTATCAGAACACCGGGACTTTTCAGCACATGGCAGCACTCAAACTTAACTTAAAAACAATCATCAACCATGGTTCAAATCTTTAAGATGTCAGCATTTTATTTATTTTACTTTTTAAACAACTGAGTTTAAAGTGGGCTTTTATTTCAATTTTGCTTGACCATGCCTAATGAAGTGGGCAGCTGAATGTTACAGCAAGGGTTTTTGAATATATAATTTGGTGACAATTATCAAGACGTTTATAACAAGTTTTATATCGTACAAAAGAGAAACATTTCAAGCTTTAACATTAAAAGTTTTACATTTATTATACCACGAGCCCTGACTAAGCTAATGCAAGTTGTAAACCTGACTTTTTTAGCAGTTTTAACCATCATATTGGCTGTTGAATGCTCCCACATGACAGTGCCTTATAGTGGTTAGTATTCCGGTAGATTGGGATTCTGATCTGGGCTGGCCAAGTTTATAATCAGTCCACCACAGGATTGTAAACTTAAACAGCCCAGATCAAAATTCTAATCTGGGCCAGCCCAGTTTAAAATCAGTCCAAATCCTGAAGTCTTCACAACTGGATTGTAATCTGGACCTGCCCAGCTCAAAATTTTAACCTGGGCTGGCCCAGTTTAAACTGGTTTTACCCAGATTAGAATTTTGATCTGGGCCGGTCCAAATTAAAATTTTGATCTGGGCTTGCCCAGTTTAAATTAGGCCAGATTCTAATCTTGGCCTCGACATATATATAAATCTCAGTTCAGTATTCATACAATGGAACAATTTTGTGTACATGCAAAGAAGCATTTTGAAGCATACAAGAAGCATTTAGCATAACCACCATGCAACTAAACGATTGTTCGGGGAATCTTTCCATAACTGATAAATGCTGGAGTATTCATCAGTTGTCACTTGGGCAAAAGTCATTAGTAAAATACAGATATTCTGTCCCAATCTTTAGCATTAAATATATTTAATAAATGTAATCTGGCAACATATTTAACTTCAATAATCAATAATCTGGCAACATATTTTACCTCAATAATCAATACTTTTATTTTAGTCATCATAAATCCAGCTATGTCTTGATTTATTTTGCTATGTGCAGCTGATTATCACTACCCTCAGTCCAGGGACAGAGGCGTGGAGTGAGTAAATGGGTTTAAGGGAGTTTTTGAGTATTTGGACCTTAGTTGGAGCTCCTTATAGTGACCTTGCATGTTCAGGATGTGGCTATAAATAGACGTACAGACTTAAATGAGGATCTATGGTAGTTATGGGGAGCATCATAAAAATCCATCAAAGCCATGGTCAGTTATCATGGGGACACTTAAAGCTAACCCACAGACAGACTGACAGACCATAGGTATACCACAATGTGTCCAGTCATAGACAAGCATAAAAACAGCTTGACACATAATGAAGTGTTTATTCAGGAGTACTTGCATTTTATCTTTAAAATGTGGTCACTAAGCAACCTTTGTGTAAGAAAATTGTATCACCTGATAAAATCAAACGTGCCACACTGTACCACTCTTATCATTCTGTAAAATATCAGCATCTTTATGTTATGGGATAACACTAACACAGCCGCTATGTGATTTATTCCGGTTATATGAAACAGTTAATTAAGTCCCTGCCATGAAAACCGCTTAATGTATTAGTTTTCATTTGCACAGTCTGTGGTTTTATCAAAGTGATAATTAACCCTTTCATTTTCATTATACTGTGCAGGGATTTATTTTCTCATTTCACTTTTATGGTTTTCCCACTGCATTATTCAGGATGCAAGAAATATAGTTTCTAATTCAGTTCAGCTGTTGATGTCGAAATGAACCCCAGAAAGGGACCCCTATAAAACAAAGGGGCCTTTTATTAATTTTGTGTTTTCTGAATGAACCCTTAAAAAATCTCTTAACATTTTCATTTATCATAAGCAGACAATAACATCATCATTGAAGTGGAATGATTACCCTATTTCTAAATTTTATGAAATTGTAAGTGATAATTGGAGAAATTATGACAAAAGCATTAATGTTGATACATTCATAGAAAATCATTTATTGCCAAGAAAATTTCAAATGTCATCTTATTTACCCTGGTGGTTACAGGTAATGGCAGGTAAATTTCAACATTCTTGGTAGCTAGGTGAATGAGTCCTTTCAAGTCCAATGCCTGTATGACAACCCTGCATCTCACTGTTAGATTTACAAAGACTTCATAACACTGCCCCTACATTTTTTTACAAGTTTAGGTCCATGGCCTGTTGGTGGCACTGTCTACTGATCAAGAATGAATGTAACCAAAAGATAACAACTACATACTATTATATTGTATTTATCAACTACATACTATTATATCATATTTATCAACTACATGTACTATTATATCGTATTTATCAACTAAATACTATTATCTTGTATTTATCAAGCCTTCTGGATTTAAGGTATCGGAAAGCATGCCAGGGCTTGTATAATCCAGAAGTGATATTAAACCTGCATGTTATGAAGACACTAGAACAAATCTGAGTTTCACCAAGATTTTCCCCATTTTGTCTTTCTGGCACTGGTGAGGTAAAAACCAGTGACCAACCAGTCCACAATGCCCTGGGGACCTATATTAATATAACCATGCAGGGTTTAGTCCATTGCCTTTAAACACAGTAAAATGCTACAGTGAAGGCCTAGACTTTGTGGCCCCTTAAATTTTTCAGGCAGGAACAGGAAAGTAATGCGTTTTACAGGTAATTAAATGAGGAATACATTATACATGGTAACATCTGGTGTAATTCTTGGCTCCCCCCCCCAACTCCCACCCTAACACAGCTGTACTGATCATGTCCAATAAATGGCAGTCAGGTCAATACCTGTTCAATATTTTACAGTTATGTTACACAGACATGGAGGATCTGCCTCATACCTAATACATTAGTGTCTTTTATTTTAATTTCAGATCAGTTCTATGGTTATTTCTGTTTGTTTGCTTTTGATCTTGACCCAATGTCCTATGATCTTGACTAAAAGATATAATTTTTTAATTAAGCACCACCCCCCACCCCCCACTTTCCCAACTCCCACTAGATTTTAGAGTATGTAACCATATATGAGTGTAAATGTATCAAGTGCCTGAACATAGTACACTGACAGGACAGCCCACAAACAAGGGACCTATGGGTCACGACGCTCAGCTGTTATATATGATCAAAAAATATGATTTAGAAATGAGGCACATGCTGGTTTTGTGTGGTAATAAATATAAGCTGTATTATGAGTTGTTGTTGTTTAGCTTATGTATGATATTGATAGTACCTTTAGAGACAGGGAAGAGGATTGATTTCATTTATTTTATTAACAAATGGAGTACTACTGTCACACAAATTTTGACTTGGCCATATAACTTATAAGCAGAACATATAATTTAAGAGTTTAACTATTTATTAAAAAAATTACAAATATTGTCCCAAATATAATTTTTATTAAAAATAATAAGAGAATCTTTTGATTTTTTAAAATGAAATATAACTGATATGATTATTAAAATATATTAAAGAATATATTCATGAATGCATTCATGAATACATTTTGAAAGTATTTGCACGAGTATTCATATACTTTCATTTTTACCTGAATTCCCATTCTTTATGCAAGAAATTTTATAATGGAGTACATAATCATATTCGTATTTAAATACAATTACAAAGTATTTGCACCATGTCTGGTATTTATTCAGTTTTCACCAAACAATGATGTTGAGAATCCAGAATATTCAAAATTCACACATTTAAATAATGATAATAAGTACCTGGTTTTATGGCTTTTATTTATATTAAAAAATAACTGTAAAAAATTCATTTTGGACTAATTTCACATCAATGTACACACTAGACACAGTAGGAATCTAGATTAATATTATCAACTGCATCTTTGTCTATCATTAATTTCCTTCATATAATCCCTAATGATTAGTAATGAATAATATGATTTACTTCTTTATCATTAAAAATGAACTGAAAAATGCCATAGGTGACTGCATGGTGTTATTTGGAATATGTGACATTCTACCCATCGATACAAGATTCTTATATCATCAGTAACTGCAAGTTAATTTCCTGTTATTATAAACTAACAAATTCCTTTTCTATTTTTCTTTAATTTGTTATTAAAAACCAATAAAAATTTATTAATTTATTGTTTATTGTTATGTTGTTGGTTAAAACTACTAGATGAGTTGGGTTGGACACCTGGATCAACTGTGGCTGGCCATAAGCTGCCTGGATTCTCGCCTCAAGCGTGCATAATTTGATGAAAGGTCAACAAGGTCAACATACAGGTGACTCAAGAGGGGCTGGAGAGAGCCAAAGTCTACCAGGGTCTCATAAAAAACATTAATAAAAGCTACAATATTTGGCCAATTTCTTTCAGCTTTCTAAACTACAAAGATGAAATCCTTATGTGTGCATGATATGAAAATTATATCAACAGTGCTCACGGGAAACAAACATGCCATGGTCACAGTTGGGCAAAATTTAAGGTACTAATTTTATATTTATACTAATAACTTATAAAATTTGAAAAATTCAGAACTAATTTTGGGTATTCAATTGAATCTTGATTAACTAATGTTACATCCCTGACAAAAAAATCTCTAGCTTCAGCAATGCCCTTGTTAAGGGAGTAAATATATTTCTTGATTTTTTACAAAGTGCATTATGTTTGGGCCCATAACTTAAAAAAAATACACAATACTGACATCATTTCTGGCATGTGCATAGCGAATGTATAGAAAAATATGTATATTATATATGATCAAAGTCAGATCAGTGGTTTTGATATTAGGCAGTCTTAAAGTGTAACAATGGGTTTTTAATGGAAAAATGAAGTTTTTCATTGATATCTCAAAGGAATTAAGTCCTGGTGACCAAATTCTTGGCATGGTAGGGGATTTTGGAGAAATCTAACTGTATGCCAAATTTAAGGAACTTAGAGCTGAAGCTCGGGAGTTGAGCTCTAGCAAACTGCATAACACTAGCAATATGTGACATGGTGCTTGAAAACTTAAATAAAATCTACATTTTTTTATCAACTGGTTTCAAATTTTTAATGTTAACAGTTGAAATGCTAACTAAAACATGCTGTGAAAATTAAATCCACAGCAGTTACAGAAAAAAAACGTGCCATGGTCAAAGTTGGGCAAAATTTAAGGTACCAATTTTTTATTTTTACTAATATTTTAAAAAATTTAAAAGATTTTGATCTAATTTTGGGTATACAATTTAATTTTGATTAATAAAAGAAATATTACTGGAAAAAAAGAGCTTAGCTTTAACAAGTTTTGTGTTAAGTGATAAAATTTCTTTCCTGATTATTTACAAAATGCATTATGTTTGGGCCCATAACTTTTTTAAATTATATAATACAGACCTAATTTCTGGCATATACATAGGAATTATATAGAGGATTATTTATAGGAAATATGACGAAAAACAGATGAGTGGTTTTGATATTAGGCAGTCCTGAAGTGAGAAAATAGGTTTTTAATAAAAAATTGAGGTTTTTCCTTAATTTCTCAAAGGAATGAAGTCGCAAAGACCCAGTTTTCGGCTTGGTAGGAGATCTTGGGGACATCTAACATTATGCTGAATTTTGGATTCCTAGGTCTTACGGTTTCAAAACGTGCCACATCTACGGACGGACGGACGGACGGACGGACGGACGGACGGACAGACGGACGGACGACGGACAATGGACCACGACTATAGCTCAGATGACTTATAGTCAGCTGAGCTAAAAAGGCAAATTGGCCAGATCAAAACAGCCCACAAAAAAGGCAAATTGGCCAGATCAAAACAGCCCACAAAAAAGGCAGATTGGCCAGATCAAAACAGCCCACAAAAAAGGCAAATTGGCCAGATCAAAACAGCCCACAAAAAAGGCAAATTGGCCAGATCAAAACAGCCCACAAACAAGGGACCTATGGGTCACGGCGCTCAGTTGTTATATATGATAAAAAATATGATTTAGAAATGAGGCACATGCTGGTTTTATGTGGTAAAAAAATAAGCTGTATTATGAGTTGTTGTTGTTTAGCTTATGTATGATTTTGATAGTACCTTTGGAGACAGGGAAGAGGATTGATTTCATTTATTTTATTAACAAATGGAGTGCTATTGTCACACAGTTTTGACTTGGCCATATAACTTATGAGCAGAACATATAATATAAGAGTTTAACTATTTATTAAAAAAAATTACAAATATTGTCCCAAATATAATTTTTATTAAAAATAATACAAGAATAGTATGATTTTTTAAAATAAAATATAACTAAAATGATTATAAAAATAATATTAAAGAATATATTAATGAATGCATTCATGAATACATTTTGAAAGTATTTGCACTGGTATTCATATACTTTCATTTTTACCTGAATTCCCATTCTTATGAATGAAATTTTATCATGGAGTACATATTCATATTCGTATTTAAATACAGTTGCAAAGTATTCGCACCATGCCTGGTATTTATTCAGTTTTCACCAAACAATGATGTTGAGAATCCAGAATATACAAAATTCACACATTTAAATAATGATCATAAGTACCTGGGTTTATGGCTTTTATTTATATTAAAAAAAAAATAAATGTAATATATTCATTTTTGACTAATTTCACAATTTGCATCTTTGTCTATCATTAATTTTCTTCATATGATCCCTAATGATTAGTAATGAATAATATGATTTACTTTTTTATCATTAAAATTGACCTGAAAAATATCATAGGTGACTGCATGGTGTTATTTGGAATACGTGACATTCTATCCATCGATACAAGATTCTTATATCATCAGTAACTGCAAGTTAATTTCCTGTTATTGTCAACTAACAAATTCCTTTTCTATTTTTCTTTAATTTGTTATTAAAAATCAATAAAAAATTATTAATTTATTGTTTACTGTTATGTTGTTGGTTAAAACTACTAGATGAGTTGGGTTGGACACCTGGATCAACTGTGGCTGGCCATAAGCTGCCTGGCTGCCCCAGTTTGAGGCCTGCCTCAAGCATGCATAATTTGCTGAAAGTTCAACAAGGTCAACATACAGGTGACTCAAGAGGGGCTAGAGAGAGCCAAGGTTATGACATGGTCTCACAAAAACATTAATAAAAGCTACAATTTTTGGCCAATTTCTAACAGCTTTCTAAACTAAAAAGCTGAAATCCTTATGTGTGCATGATATGAAAATTATATCAACAGTGCTCACAGGAAACAAACGTGCCATGGTCAAAGCTGGGCAAAATTTAAGGTACTAATTTATATTTATACTAATAACTTATAATATTTGAAAAATTCAGAACTAATTTTGGGTATTCAATTGAATCTTGATTAAATAATGTTACATCCCTGACAAAAAATCTCTAGCTTCAGCAATCCTCTTGTTAAGGGAGTAAAGATATTTCTTGATTTTTTACAAAGTGCATTATGTTTGGGCCCATAACTTAAAACAATTACGCAATACTGACATCATTTCTGGCATTTGCATAGAGAATGTATAGAAAAATATGTATATTATATATGATTAAAGTCAGATCAGTGGTTTTGATATTAGGCAGTCTTGAAGTGTAACAATGGGTTTTTAGTGGAAAAAATGAAGTTTTTCATTAATATCTCCAAGGTATTAAGTCCTAGTGACCAAATTCTTGGCATGGTAGGGGATTTGGGAGACATCTAATTGTATGCCCAATTTTAGGAACTGAGAGCTGAAGCTGGGGCACTGAGCTCTTTGCAAACTGCATGAAACTAGCTTGATGTAAACAATATGTTACATGGTGCTTGAAAACTTGAATAAAATCTACAGTTTTTGATCAACTGGTTTCAAATTTTTGGTGTTAACAGACAAAATGCTAACAAAAACATGCTGTGAAAATTAAATCCACAGTACTTACAGGAAAAAAAGTGCCATGGTCAAATTTGGGCAAAATTTAAGGTACCAATTTTTTATTTTTGTTAATATTTTAAAAAATATAAAAGATTTTGATCTAATTTTGGGTATACAATTTAATTTTGATTAATTAAAGTTATATTACTGGAAAAAAGTCCATAGCTTTAACATGTTTTGTGTTAAGTGATGAAATATCTTTCCTGATTTTTTACAAAAAGCATTATGTTTGGGGCCATAACTTTTTTAAATTATATAATACAGACATAAATTATGGCATGTACATAGGAACTATATAGAGGAATATTTATGGTTAATATGAGGAAAAACAGATGATTGGTTTAGATATTAGGCAGTCCTGAAGTGAGAAAATAGGTTTTTAATAAAAAATTGAGGTTTTTCCTTAATTTCTCAAAGGAACGAAGTCGCAAAGACCCAGTTTTCGGCTTGGTAGGAGATCTTGGGGACATCTAACATTATGCCGAATTTTGGATTCCTAGGTCTTACGGTTTCAAAACGTGCCACATCTACGGACGGACGGAGGGACGGACGGACAGACGGATGGACGGACAGACGACGGACAATGGACCACAACTATAGCTCAGATGACTTATAGTCAGCTGAGCTAAAAAGGCAAATTGGCCTGATCAAAAAGGTATATATTTTTGATTTTACCAACCCATCCTCAAACTGTTCCCATTGTTCTTGGTCCCAAGGGTAATTTTTCCATAAAAATGTCATCATAATTCATGGACAACTTTCTAAGATAATGCACAGACCAATACACACAAACCATGAAAATCACATAAACCTCTGCCTACTTACTCTGTCAGTGGAGATCACTAGTTAAACCAAGCAGACACTATAAATTAACTCCTTGGTTAAACAATGGATTGTGTATTTCATTGCACAAATGTTGTACTTTGAAAAGTCTAATAGGAAACAACATATGTTATGATACGTTGGCATTAACTGATTCAGTTGTAATGCTAATACTTCATAAATATACCATTACTCCAGTGAATAATGGAATATATACAACTGTAGCTTTTATCATCACTGCATTGGACTGGCCAGTACACACTATATCATCTGGACAATGCCACATAGGCGGACCAGGCTGGCTATAAATTTCCTTTCCATTTCACCAAGTCCTTACATTAAATGTGTTATAAGTCTGTATTGACCCTATATATCAATACTTGTGGTAAGTCAGATGTAGTGATGATAAAAGCTACAGTTAAACATGGACCTCGTAGTACATCTGAGTTATTTTCTGATAAATAGTTAATAATTACGGATTGCTTCGGTGAATTTAGTAGTCTCCTGGCACTGGACAATCTTGTGACCACAAACCTACTGCTACCGCTCAACTGTTTCAGACCATTATGATGTAAAACGATATAAACTACAGCAAAATGTGTCTTTATGATTCACAAATTATGCAAACTGATCCATAATGTCCCGCATAAGGGATAATGATAGGTTACTCATTTCCTTATATCACATGTATAATGTGTCATATTTTATATATATATGCTGGTATCATAGTCCCAGTATGATGCTGGTATTATGTTAAGTACATCAACAAACTCTGACCTCTTGTGTTAAATGTGTGGCATTTTATACTAACATTTACTATGGTCTGTTCCACTAGCTGGTGTCCACCTGTTTCTGTTTTTTTTTGGTGGGGGCTGGGGGATATATTTTTAAACTGAAAAGTTCATCATAGAAAGCCATACTGCAAAGAAATCTTGAGGCATAAACTAATTTACAAAAAGGGAATAAATTAAATACAGGTCTTCTAAAACTTTCAAGAAATCACCTTTACAAAAATTTTGAGTAAAAGTCAACCCAGCACAAAATGCAATCCCACTAATGGCAGTTTAGGTCACTGGTTACATGCAAAAACAGTCATATGACATCTGTTTGTTTGAATGATGTGATGTAAACACTAAAAATAACTAGCTGACACAGGATCCAGTTTGGCTCCTTTCAAATACACAGTTGGGCCCACAGTGACAAAAAAATCTCACACAGGATCCAGTATGGCCCATTGGGATTACACTTGATTCTTTTTCATGCATTCCAGTTCATACCACTGGGTCAGGTGTTATACAAATCAACATCAGAATCAAAATGGTGGTATATTACCTTTACAAATATAATCAGAATGGAAACAAACAAAACTAAATTTCTCCATTCTGCTAAGTCTAGCCACAATTGTCTTCAGGCAATTGTTTCTCAGGGAGGTCCTTTTCTGGAATTTTCCCCCTTACCCCCACACCACTCCTTTCCTAGTCTGGCACAAGTTTCAGTATGACAAGAACTAATTGGGCCATCTATCAGTTAATTCATTCTGCGGGTACCTGTTCTCTTATAACCATATCAAACTTGAGTGTTATCCGTGGTATTTGGGTCAAGTTTGCTCTGCCAATGATCTGGCTATTATCACACATATAGAATAATCACACCTAACCTTTTAACACTATTACAGTATAAGGAGTGTCTTTAGAGAAGGATTAAGAAACATATTCCACTCTATAGCAAACTCATACCCTACAACAGTCCTGTGGTTTACAGCATGACCATGACACAAACAAAACCTGTATTTTCTTGTGAGGCACTTTGAGTACTACAAAAATCAAACAACTTAAAACTTCACTACGAGACAGGGTGTGGTATTTACCTATTAAAAACCAAAGAGTCAAAACAAAAAAGAAAACTGATTTACGGTAGTCACAAGGGTAATACTGATGTTTACTGGTACTTCATTACAGGTCCCTCTATTACTGACCACTTCTCTTGAACAGGCACACGAGACAACCTCATGTATTTACTTTGTTATTATAAGTCTTGATATTACCATGTAAGTAAAACATGAAATACTCTATATTGTGGATGTCTCTTGAATATCCTTTATAGTGTGTTCAGAAATACAGAAATAACCTCTATATTACAGGCACACTGTATTGTGATGCAGTGTAGCCATTTCTTCATTCTCCAATTTGTACCCAGTCACAGGTCATATCAGACCAACCTGTTTTTGAGATGGAGGATTGATGGACTAGATGTATGTCAAATATATATTCTCAAAATCAGTATGATACCCCTGTGACCTTGACCTTGTGGCCCCAAAAACGTAATTAATTTATTCTGGTTGGTAGGTGACCCATTCGTGAAAGATGGAAGGTTTGGGATGAAAAGTTTTGCTTAAAAAATGTCCAAAATCTTTTGAAAAGAAATGTGCCCAGTGACCTTGACCTCAAAATTAATAGGGTTCTAACCCTATGGGTAGATGAGCTATATGTGAAAGAAGATGAATTTTTTTAGTCATATTATAGTCTCCCTTAAAATGCACCCACAAGGCAATATCAGAATTAAGTACAGACTACAGACAGAAAGCTGAATGCAAGAGCAGGGGTTTTCCTCTAAATGGCCCCTCGTGCAACAATTTATTTCTTTAGTGTGTCCGGATTATATTTTTGTTTTTAACTACCCTATGCTCTACATTGATCTAAGGCACTTCAGTAAAATAAGACATTGATCACAGCATTTATGTGCAGTTAAACGCAAGCAGCTGACCGCAACATGACTGTTATTGACCGTGTTCCCTCGGTCACCTTGCAGGTCAGACAGAGATTAGAAACATATGCACAAAGCAGCATCCCACACTTTCACAACATTCACAAATATAGTAAATGTTTATTTTTCTGCAGATAGTTCAGTTTTTAATTTTGAGGAGTGCATCTAAGAAACAGGAGAGGGAGAGGTAGGGGGTTTATAGTCTGATATCACTGACGACATCAGTCTCAACCTCATTCTTGTAGCTTTTCTCAGCTATTTTATGCCATCATATTCTGCAATACATTGTGTTCCTTAAATACAAAATTTGATAAGGTTAAGGGATCAAACAGCTGAGGTTAAAATCAAGCCCTGTAGCCTGTACATAACACATTTTACAAGTCCTTAATGTGCCTAAAGCCAATTTTTGCATTTTAAGCACTTTTGTGGACCAAATTGGTGTTGCCATGCAAGCTGAGTAGCCTGACCAGTAGTCTCATATGTTGTAGGTATACAGAGAGAGCTAAATAACAAGCTCTGTCTCACAGACACAGAAAACATCAGTGGTAATGGGTTTTCTTTCAGCTAGCTGTATACCAGTAATGAACTCTTTCTACTCCAGTGGCTTTTGAACCTTATTGACACAGACAAGTAACACTATCTGAGTCATAATCAAGACGTCTACACATTCTTTCCTTCAAACACCAATGTCTTGATTATTACCATAACACTGTTAAGGTCTTTGTATAGGCCTGTGCAATCCTAAATTTCATCTATCATCCAATCTTTTGAGTTCACAGGAGCCAAAAGGGATGAACGCCTATCCAATAACTGGATGAAATCCAAGTTCCTCTAAATTTAGCAGGAAAAAACACAGATGTTGGAGGCAAATACAGTCCTACGCCAGATTAAATGACAGTACACGAGTCCTTGGGGTAGCTGCCACTGTGTATGGGATCAGATGACACAGTGCGTGTGTAGGAACAAAGATCAGAGAACAATACTACTCTGTGTTAACTATTTATGATCTTATTTGAAGGTTAGGAGCATGACCTGCAGGTGGCACTGTCCACCAGCTGAGCATGAACATTATCACATGACAATGAGTGATGTATAAATAAGTAACTTTCTGTTTAAAAATTGACCACTGTGGCTGGTGTGATGTTAAATAAACAAATTTATGTAACAGGTTATACAAGTCTTATGACTGTCATGATTATCAATGGCTCCGACATGAATCATTTTTATTTTCTGAGCCTCTGACAAGAATCAAAATTATTGTTGATGGTCCTGACAAAAAGTGACATTAAATTAAAATATAGTTTTTAAGAACAAGTACAGCAAACCAAACCACTTGTCATTTTTATCACAAAGAAAACATTAAAATTAAAGATTATCAGCAACTTTCAAGATATTCTAAGACAAATTATGAAAACTTTTAATTGTATACCTTTTCATTGAGACTGTGTTATGCTTATATTATTGCTTATGATTGCATGACTATGTTTACGGCTAGGTATGGTTACCAAAATCAATGTTACCTGTTACATGAATATCCATATTTTGACCAATATAACTTTGACACCTTGTGCTAATAAACAATATTAAAATTAGTTGAATCTGGGCTAATAACTGACATAAATTTACATTTCTCCCGAGAGCCAGCCCTAAGGCTGAGAATAATAAAGAGACTACCGTAAAATCTCCACTTAAAACCGCGGTTTAATCAAGAAATTCAAAATCTTGAAATCAGGTTGATTTCCTGAAAGCACTGTGCGGTTTATACTAGAAGGGTTTCCTGAATATCTTCCTGACAGACATCGTTTTGGGGCCGGCGAGTGGGCGATAATATTGCAACTTTCGAAGGCCGTTCTTAGCAGCAGTCTCGCATGCATGGGAGCTGTGTGTAAATGTTTTATTTACGATTATTTGTTATTTATAAATTAAATATTGCTGATAGGTTTTCGTGTGATATATAACTTGTTATAAAATTTTGGTAATTGTCAAATAATACGTTTACAACAACCCTGCTGTAACACACAGCGGCCCACTTCGTTGGGCATGGTTAAGCAAAATTGAAATAAAAGCCTAAACCCATTTGCGGCATTATTTAGCAATGATTATTTTTTTAAAACGTAAAATGAATAAAAAGCTGACATCGTAAGGAGTCACACAATGGCAGACGATCGTTTTAAAATCAAGTTTGAGTGCCGCCATGTGCTGAAACGCTCCGGTATTCTGCTAAGAATATTTTGAACGGCTGTACGCGGTGGGTGGTAAACAGAACAGCCACCTATTTCGTCCCAGCGTGCCTTGCGTGAACACTGCCTTGACAAAATGGCTCCCCACACAGAAACTTTCTTCAGGAAAAAAAACTTGCTTACCCCGACTGTCCTCTTTAATTTTACCTTAAAATCACTCGTTATCAAGCGTCATGTTTCCTATACGTGCGTATCTCGACAAGGTAACTTCAATTACTTTGATATTTAGTTAAGTTGACCAGCGATGTTTTCAAACGCGCCAGCATATTGTGACAGGGAGCGATGTCAACGTACGATGTGACGATGATAATACCGAAGTAACCGGTATGAAAATGATTTGAATCTTCCGAGTAATTCCAGAAAATGGTAGTTTCATCAAAAATTTTTAGAATTAATATATACAGTGACTTGAAATGGATCAGCAGAATGTTTTTTCCAAAATATAATGACAAATCAGTAGCAAACAAGAATACGGCACGGAATATAAAATCTGTATAAACAGGCAGAGGTTCACCGGCCCTTGCGTCTTCCCAAACTTCATGCTTGAGTGACCCTGCAAAAAAGTGTTATGATGTGTTTAAATAAAATGCCCAAGGAATTTAAAAGTGGACAGGAATGGCCGAGTCGCAACCTACGCGTGTTCATTTCTAGATGATAGCTTGATTGTGTCTTTTGTCAAATCATTCCGTAGCGAAAGTTGGTGCGGTTTAAAAGGGGGGTTCTTAGTATTTGAGCCCCTCACGATGTCTCACCTGGAATTTCGGCGAAGTCTGGGTGCGGTTTTAATCGGAAGTGCGGTTTTAAGTGGAGATTTTATGGTATTTAAGGAAATTTCTGTTGTCACTAAAAACATCTCATATCAGTATTTATGGTAAATGTTATCAGAATAATCATTAACATCTTCTGCAGGATGATGGTATCAACTGAACCTATTTGATCTTTGTTTCTGCATGTGACACAATGTGAGATTATAATTCTCAAACATCCATGGGCACAAATTTAAAGTATTCTAAGAATGATTACATCCATGAATTGCTTCTTCTGTGTGAACTATTGATGAAATGTCTGATCAAAGGACTACTACACATTTTGATGCAAAACAGAAATAGCCAAAAGATGAAATCACCTCGAAAAACATATGTCAGCATTTGTCAAACCAAATCAATTCTTGGTTCACCTGCAGATAAATCAGTCTGGCTGTTCTCATTTTGACTCAAAGTTTTACCAAGAAGATCAAGGGCCAGGGGTTTAATAGATCATTTTCTTTCAAATTAATAAACTCTCGATTAATTCCACACTGAGACCTGCATATTTTTGCACTCTCCGGAGGGTTTGACAGGTCCCCCTGGTCAGGGCTTTCTTTATCTAATTTGTTCGGTGTAATTTAGAGGAGTGCTGGGTTCATCATCCACTGGCTCATGTTTTACTCAGTGCAGTAAACCTGATTTCCCAAGCCTATGTATGTACATCAAGTGCTGTGACAGGAGTTTGTCCTCTGTCACTCTACTATTGCCTGCATGTGGTCAGCAGAGTAGTGTGGGGTTTTCTGGCAAATATGATATCACCCCCTATTGTTATGGTAGCAGTTTTTTCCCTTCAACCATATGAGATGTCAGAGTGCCAGTGGCCGTATGAGTCATATTGAAATTAGCATTAATAGCAATAAAAAAATCTTTATGTGATAACAAATGCTTGCAATGCTTTACCACTTGCAACTATACTCTGTTCCAACACCCCTGTCCACTTAATTTTTCGCGTTATTTCTTTCAAATTTATTTTGTTTGCCATTACAATTTAGCTTTTATCAAAGGAGTAATGTGGCAATTTATGATGATTCAAACAGGCATGAAATAAATATATTTACTTTGCAATGCTGGGACTGTGTTGATTTGTCTAGAAAGGGCTGCAAAAATTATGACGTCAGTTCAATTGGTGATGTGTGATGTAAACAAGGGACCCGTGGGTCACGGCGCTCAGCTGATCATGATTGGACTATAAATGTATCACCATTGTTATACTATATTGAGTAGAAAAAGCTTATGAATATCATGGTCATGTTGGGCTTTTATAAAGGAATATAATGTAATATGTGAGTAAATGATATATAAAATAATCTGACTGATGGATTAATATGGAGTAAAATATAGTGGTTTTAATTTTTATTTATTTGAGAGGGGTCGAAAAAAACAATTTATTTGAGCAAATATGAATGCAATGACAGTATATTAAGCAGTGGTATAATGATGATAAGGCTATTTGATGAAGGATCTATAGTGTATGGAAAACTGCAAGCTTTCAATTTGACAGATACAAGGTTATGATTAACTATGCTGATGAGGGGATTTATGAATTTGTGACTGTGTGACATGATATCTTGACAAGATCGGTCTTGACAAGGTACATTATTTTGATGACCCTCACGTCTACATATTACACAATATTGACATAATTTCTGGCATGTACATAGGTACCTATGGACAAATGGTCAACATTACTGAACCACCTAGAAGGTTAAAATATTAAAAATATGATGAAATGGAGATAAAGTTTGAGAGGAAGAGGTAATTTGGGCCATGGGTGGTTTATATGATTGAAGAAAATGTTGCAAATAATATTTGAGATCTGACCATGCCTTTCCATTGATTACATTTTTGATAAGCTGTTGACAGTTCAACAGTTTACACATTTGTCTGATGAGATCCAAATTACTTGGTAAACCTTTTTTATCAATTTTATGATATGTATACAGTTGCCATAAGTCCCCACTCCACAGGTGCAATGATTTGATATGGGGAGGGGGGATTTGTGTTATCATCAGAGTTACAACGCCTCTGTCTCTCTGCAGATATTTTCTTTAATTATTAAATTTTATGCTATAGCCATAGAACTATTGTTCACAGTGCCAAGGAGCAAAGCCTCAGTGGGATGAAGAAGGGGATGGTGAGAGTGAGTTACAACACCCTTGCATATACATACAGGATATGAAATTTAATTCAACAGTGCTTATAAAAAAAAAGTTTTTTCATGAACATTAAATATTTAAAACAGACAGAAAGATGGAGAAACAAAGCAAATCATTTTTTTCCCCATTCTACTGAGCCAATAAAAAATTAACAATATTTGCATTTATTCCTTGTTTTCATTACATAATTTTTATCCAGGTTTACAAATGTTACTATAAATTTACAGTATAACATACATGTGATTGTGAATTTTTCAGTTGATTCACATTTCTAAATTGCATCAACATTTATAGCTAATGTATCTAGTTTATAGTACCTGTCAACAGAATGGGATGGAGGGAGGAAGGGAGGCAATAAGGGTAAGAGAGAGAGAGAGAGAGAGAGAGAGAGAGAGATGGGGAGAGAAAGAGAAAAAGCAGAGGAGAGAGAGAGAGAGAGAGAGAGAGAAAGAGAGAGAGAGAGAAAGAGAGAGCTGGACTGCCAGAGAGAGAGAGAGAAAGAGAGAGAGGCTCTCTGGTAATTACTGCCTGACCCAGCCTGACCCAGACACTCACAGTGGCAGTAGGTCAGACCTGAAGGTGTTATATAACTGCCCAGTACACTGCATTTATACTGACCTGATGTAAACAATGAAGACTTGGTACCTGGAAACTTGAATAAAATCTACAGTTTTTGATAAATTAGTTTCAAATTTCAGATTTTAACAGATGAAATGCTAATGTGTACATGCTGTGAACATTAAATCCACATCACTAATAGGAAAAATTTAAATATTTTTATTTTTTTAAATGGTATCAGGAAAAAAAGAAAAGTATTCTCAACTATGAAACTAATACATGTGTTAAAATTAATCCAAGGATCAAAACACCCAATATATTATACCAGGAGCAAACTGGAGTTGGGAACGTTTAATTTTATGAACTGAATAAAGGATCAGCAATATAAATTTTGATTATTTAGCCAGTATCATGTAACAACTGATACAACCATGAGTTATAAGTCAAACAAATTAAAATCTTTAATGAGCACTCTGATGAACATCCACACTTTCATAGCAATACATCACTTTGTGGACAAAATTAAATGTGCACTTTAATCATTGTAACCCTGGTGGTACAATACAAAATCTAAAATGTAGCATAGCCAAAAATAAAATAAAATTCAGAAAATTATAACATTCATCTAGTTTATGCACCAGTTGGGGGGGGAGTGCAGGGCAGAGGGGAAGCCTGCTAGTAGTGGCCAAGCTAAGCCAAGGCAAGCTGCCTGTGGTGGGTTACATAATGCAAGTGAAGACTGTATTACTAGGTGGGCCAGATGTAAACAACACTTGACATGGTGTATGAAAACTTGAATAAAGTTACTCTTTTCAAACAATTCCTTTGAAATTTCAGATTTTAAAAGATTAAATCCTTATGTATATATGCTGTGAAAATTAAATCAACAGTGCTTACAGGGAAAAAACGTGCCATTGCCAAAGTAGGACAAAATTTAAGGTACTGATTTTTTATTTATGCTAATAACTTGAAAAATTTGCAAAATTCAAATCTAATTTTGGGTAAACAATTGAATCTTGATTAAATTAAGTTATATTCCTGAAAAAAAGTCTCCAGCCTCAGCAATTCTCATGTTAAGTGAGCAAATATATTTCCTGATTTTTAAGAAACTGCATTATATTTGGGCCCATAACTTCAAAATAATATCCAATACTAACCTAATTTTTGGTATGTGCACAGAAAATGTATGTAAAAATATGAATACTAAATATGATCAAAAACAGATCAGTGGTTTTGATATTAGGCAGCTTTGAAGTGTAACAATGCCTTTTTTATGGAAAACTGAGGTTTTTCCTTAATATCTCGAAGAAACGAAGTCCTAATGACCCAATTTTTGGTATGGTAGGAGATTTTGGGGACATCTATTGGTATGCAGACTTTTGGATTCGTAGGTCCAATGGTTTTAAAACGTGCCCTGTTAACGGACGGACGGCGGGAGGGCCGGACGGACGACGGACAAAGGACCACGACTATAGCTCAGATGACTTATAGTCAGCTGAGCTAAAAACATATGAGATACAAATAACACGGTATCACTATGAATCATGAATTAGACGTAGTTTTAGTCTGTCATCTTAGGTTATCACTGATATGTCGTAAGACCATACAACTGTTCTATCATATGTCTTTCTGAATCAATCATATGGAAGCCATACATGGGAGAATATTAATTTGCTGTTAGGTAATCACCATATTAGTCTGAATTGCCTCTTGGGTAAATAAAGGTAAGCTTTAGTAGATTGTATGAAAATAATCATGAAAATTGAGGTGGACACAGAGGTGGTGGAATGAAGTGTAGTACTTGGAATAAACTAAACTAAGTATTAAATTTAAGAATTTATTTACTTTCTTACAATCAGCATGTCTAAACAAGATCCGGTTATAATTTAGCATCATGGGTTATATCCCATGCATGATTGTTTTTAAGAATATCTCACTGAATACAAAAGGTTACTACGGACAAACTGTGCAAGACACAGGAAATGTCATCAGTCACTACAGAGATGGGATTTATACTCTAGTTTGTCCATCCATATGTTTTCCTTTGTGTTAATTCTTCATTCATAGTTATAGCCTAATGTTAATACCATCCGCTGTGTACAGCAATGTTGTTGTCATATTAAGGATGGCATCTGCACTGCAGTTTTCTGAATGACTAGTCTCTAGACTCAAGTAAGCCATATCAGTCCAGTAAGAACACTTCAGGTTGACATTACATGTAAGTCTAACCCTCTGCTGTTAGAAACCCCATGCAGAAGAATGATATCAGTACAATGTGTGTAAACGTATACTACTGCTTTGGTATCACCAAAAAAAATGATCAATATTATTAAACAGGAGACTTATTAGGGCTACCTGCAACACAGACAACCTTGATCAATTATATTGTTCATATATATCTATATATGTATACAGTGCAATACACACAAGAACTGACACACTTGTATCCAGCTGGATTAATGATCTAACTTTTATCAAATTTGATCCAACTACGCTGAAATTTATCCTCAGTCAATCAAATTGTGAGGAAATTTCATTGAAAGAACTAGACATTTCTTGGCACCGCAGGTGCCAGAGTATCCCCAGACATAGTAGCCCCCCCCCCTTTAAGAACAGACCCCAAATTTTGGCAGCATATACTGACACTTGGCATATTTATTGTTTCTTCCATCTAACAATCCACAATCTTGTTGAAGATGTTGGTCCTGTGACCTTGATTGTTTTAAAGATGTGTCCTGTGACCTTGACCTTTGACCTCATGACCCCAAAATCAATTTTGGTCTTGCTTTTCCAATGGGACATATATAAGTCAAGTTTGAAAACCATCCATCAATAAAAGCAGGAATTATCATCCAGAAACTAATTTTTGGACAGATGGCTCCTGTGACCTTGACCTTTGACCTTGTGACCTCAAAATTGATAAGGGTTTTCCACTCTTGGCAGGTGAACTATATGTGCAAGATCAAAGATCTGAGATGAATTGTTTGGCTGAAAATGCATCCACAATCTTTATAAAGAGGTTTCCTGTGACCTTGACCTTTGACCTCATGACCCCAAAATCAATTCTGGTCTTGCTTTTCCAATGGGTCAAATACAAGTCAAGTTTGAAATCCATACATCAATAAAAGAAGGAATTATCATCCAGAAACTAATTTTTGGACAGATGGCTCCTGTGACCTTGACCTTTGACCTTGTGACCTCAAAATTGATAGGGGTCTTCCACTCTTGGCAGGTGAACTATATGTGCAAGATGAAAGATCTCAGATGAATTTTTTAGCTGAAATTGCATCCACAACCTTTTTAAAGAGGTTTCCTGTGACCTTGACCTTTGACCTCATGACCCCAAAATCAATTCTGGTCTTGCTTTTCCAATGGGTCAAATACAAGTCAAGTTTGAAATCCATACATCAATAAAAGAAGGAATTATCATCCAGAAACTAATTTTTGGACAGATAGCTCCTGTGGCCTTGACCTTTGACCTTGTGACCCCAAATTTTATATGGATCATCCACTATTGGCAAGTGAGCTATATATTCAAGATGGAAGACCTGGGATGAAAGTTTGGCTTAAAATGCATCCACAGTATATTTTAAAATGCCAGTCCAGTGACCTTGACCTTTGACCTCATGACCCCAGAACCTATAGGGTTCTTACTTTAGTGGTGGGCCAAACATAAGTCATGTTTGAAATCCATATGGCTATCCACACTGGAGATATCATAAGAGGTGTGTGATTTTCACCATATATGGCAATATTCAAGGTCAAAGCCACTATCATAGGAAAGATCATGACCCAAATTTAAATAAACATCATCCCATAACCCATACCTATGTATATGCATAATATAAAAGAAATCTGTCCATTAGTTTTTTACTCATAATGCTCACAGTACTGTAAGGTGGCAATTTTGGGGGTATTAAACGGCATGAAAACAAGTAAAGAATAATAGGTGGCGCCACCAGTTTCTTGAACATGACAACCCTATCCATGATCTTCAATAAACTTGATTTTGGGATAAATCCATGCCAGATTTCTTGAGATATTAAAGAATTTGTGTGATTTTCCCCAAAATTGGACCTATTCAAGGTCAAGGACACTCTCCTAGTGAAGGTCATGACCTCATTTTATATAGGCGTCGTCCTCTTACCCATATCTATACATATACCAAGTTTGGTAAAGTTCCGTGAAATATTTTTTGGGTTATTGTGCCAACAAGATTTATATGCGGCGGCGGGACCGGTATGAAAACATAGTATCCCCCAACTTTGTCTGGGGATGCAATGATAGTACAGCATGTCACTTTCTTTAACAGTAAGTAAAGAATTTTTACTGCAACAGTACACTATATGTACACAATAAATGGATACATTTTTAATTGTGACAAAATCCAGTCACTCCAGTCAAGGCCTAAATCACAGGATTTATATGATGAAATTGTAATATGGCGAAGGCAGATTCTTTACTTAATCCAAGCAGAACCAAAAATTCTAATGGAAAAGTAATATTCAGATATTTCTTTTATGTAATGATTTATTTTGTAAATTTGCACCTTTTACTGATCATGTTAGAAATTTTACAATCTCTCTTTTTATTTCAAATGGCACTTTATTTTCAGACTTTAATCAAGGTGCACTTCAAATGAAACTAGTATAATATATTGTCCTTGCACAAGACCTAAACCAGAATTCATCAAGCAAGATCAAAGTCTGTCACAGGAAGACTTTCAACTGAACTTCTAGACAATGAACTGGTACATTTGTAATTTGTATCTTATTCAGGACTAAACCACTGTGCAGGGTAAATTATTATACTCTGTTTCTCCAAAGCAAATTACTATTAAAGTACTATTTGTGTTTCTGTTATAACCAGTTTTTGTCTGATTTATATGTACCCTGTTGTGGTTATCCTCTGGTTATCTGCATCCACATTGTTTAAACCACATTAACCAGCAGTTATATAAACAGCATAATGATCATGAAGGAATTTGCTTGCTAGATTTATCACTGATATACATATTGTCTTAATACTTTAATTACAATGTAGACAACAGTTGGTCATGATGGTCATCAATTATGAGACAATGATAATGTCCATGGTGCTGGAATGTCCTTCAATATATATTTTATATAGTAGTTTGGATACATTTGCTAAACAAGAATGGTTTCTTGTGATATATATTAACCATGACACAAATTAATTAATTTCTATTCTCCTAACAATAAAGGTTCCTATTCATTTGCAATAATATGTGTATTATCTTTATTATTGTACATTCTTAGCTCTTTTTGGCTGAATACAAGTTTTCAAGCATATTAATATAAACTTATTCATTTTACAAAAAGTTATAAAACTAATCAAGGCCCTCTCCATGGCTCAGATGAACGCATCAGGTAGTCTGTAGGGGTGGCGGAAACTGGAGAACCCGAAGAAAACCACCGACCTTGGACGGGAAACAACAACCCACTATCATGGAGACACCAGGGATTGAACCCAGGTTGCCAGCGGAGAGAGCCGAGCGTTTCACCCCTTGACTGTCCAGGCCCCTGTTATTCTGACACATAGGCTTAATATCTCCAATTCACAGGTAAATATGTTAATAGTTATTGTTCTGTGTGCAATTAACCACAGTCCACATATGTCTGAACATGTTTACCATAACAAGAATGTTTGACCAAACGAATCACAATTCCCAAATAAGAAGAAGAAACATGAAATAAGAAACAAGGATGAAACAATGATTGAAATCTTGAAAAATCATGATTTGTGAAGTTGTTTGGTATGGCCACCAGGTGGCATGCTATGTGTATGTTTTGTGCCACTGATCACGCCCAGTAAAGCTTTTTTCCACTGGTGTTAAGAAGTAAACAGTTTTAGAACAAAATATTCAGAGATACTTTCATATTTTAAGGAAAATACACAATATTATATGTACATTTGATATACTTGGTGCGTAAATAGGTCCCTTTAACCTAAAAACGATGACACAGATAATAAAAATAATAAAAATCCATAATAAAAATAAAGTAAACAGAAAGGCAGAGTATATGTAAATGAAATAATCCTGAATATATCTCTTCCCAAACCTAACAATAAATTACCTTTGTTTTTTTTCTATATAAATGAAAGTGCATGCATGATACTGATGCAGATTTGCAATGATAGTTATCAATCAATTGTAAGTAACTTCATCATCATTTATACTTCTATTACTTTTACTATAGAATACAGTATTATAGTATAGTAGATAGTCTGCCAAGTAGTTTTCGATTCTGTAAACTCACCTAATATCTTCAAGTATATCCAATTCCTGCTGGTATTTTTGTTGCAGCTTATTTAGCTGTTCAACATGCACTGTTTTCAGTTGCACTGAAGGTTTGACCTGTCAAATAAGACAGAAATGTTGTCAAAACAAGTTCCCGAATCAATGAATGGAACGACGTAAGCTGTAGGCCTATGTACACACAACCAACGTAACGCTGTCAAACTCCTCTCTCACACGCCCCTCACAAATCTGGCAACATTCATCATAAACAGCAACATCAGCTTATACACATTTGCTAGATAATGCCTGTAAGATGTACTCACCTTTCTAGGAGGGGGTTGCATGATTGTATTTTGTTTATATTCGCACATACTAACATTCACCCCTGACGTAGTCCCTCCATGTTCAATGTTGATGTGCAGTGGCCCACGGATTCACACGAACACTTCCGGGATTCTACGAACAGGCGCGGTTACGAGAGCGCATTGGAGTTGATCTCCCGGTTTCCCACATAGAAACCAGATTACTGCGATTACAAACTCTTTGGAATTACTGCATTGCTTCCAAAAAAAAATTCTAATTAAAAGCAAGGTTTTGATATGAACCTCAAACGGCTTATGTGGTATTTTATCGCGTCAAAGTATTTATTAATAGATACTCAAATCTGTAATGAAAAAAATATTCCATTTCTTTCTCTTTAGCTCATACCCAGGCCCAGGGACAGATTTATAATACTTCCGATGTAGTAAGCTAAGGTAAACTTATAATATTTCATAATTAGAATCTATTGCAGTAATATCTAAGGAGATTTAATTAATATACTTTGTATACATAAATGCTTGCTAATGTTAAAGTGTAATGTTTCATAAGGGAAAAGCGTTAAGTATATACCTGTCTGACAGAATATATGACCTTTGAATTGGGAGGTGAATTAAAAGGCAATAATCAGTAATCTAATAGACTGGAAAACCCCCGAGCACATGCCTAATTTTAGACCCAGTTGTGGATCGGTAGTAATATATATATATATATATATATATATATATATATATATATATATAAATATATATAAATATATATATATATATATATATATATATATATATATATATAGATCCACAACTAGGTCTCGCTTAATATGTGTTTTCATATGTATGTTTCGGATAAATAAAATCGCTCAAAATGAGAGGATATTTCATTGTGGTTATGTCAAGGTCTGTAAGAAAACTATACTACTAGTGACAGAGGCTATGATTAAGACATAAACAGTGACACAGAAGTTGTCTACTCCTTCCATTTAATCCTGTAAAATTTACTGCTCTTTCCGTCGATGAATAAGTTTATATTTTACAAATCTCTTGCACGCAGTGCCTGTAATGTGATATGTATCTTATGTAGAGAAGAGTCAAATATTTTTGTATGCATGACTCATGAAACTGTGAGGCTGTTTTACGGAATGAGAGAAATTGAGGAGTTGGAACGGGAGTTTATGTCATGATTACTCATTCTAAAAAAAAGTTGAATACATCGCATGCTATTTAATTGTTTACATCCAGATCAAATTATCCATCTGGAAATCTTTAGAAAAAAAAGAGAACGATATTGTGTGGTGGGACTTTTAACTTCATAACTTCGACGCCCACGCAACTGTATAATGACAGCATGATTTACTAAATGCGACAGGTGGATCTGGCCGTGGTTCCCGCTCTTGAGGCAGCGATCAGGGTGACATCTGGTGAGTGTCGTTATCATCATTTATGACAAACGTTCTCATTCGGATTTTCTTCTTCAGAAAATAAACCCGGAAACAGATATTTAAAATTATTTGCCCCCTGCCCTTCGTTAATATTTGTCTATCATTTATTTCCTTCATATGATCCCAAATGATTAGTAATGAATAATGATTTATATTTTTTATCATTAAAATTGAACTGAAAAATACCATAGGTGACTGCATGGTATTATTTGGAATACGTGACATTCTATCCATCGATACAAGATTCTTATATCATCAGTAACTGGGAGTTAATTTCCTGTTATTATCAACTAACAAATTCCTTTTCTATTTTTCTTTAATTTGTTATTAAAAACCAATAAAAATTTATTAATATTATTAATTATATTTATTAATTTATTGTTTATTGTTATGTTGTTGGTTAAAACTACTAGATAAGTTGGGTTGGACACCTGGATCAACTGTGGCTGGCCATAAGCTGCCTGGCTGCCCCAGTGTGTGCCTCACCTCAGGCGTGCATAATTTGCTAAAAGATCAACAAGGTCAACATACAGGTGACTCTAGAGGGGCTGGTGAGAGCCAAGGTCTGACATGGTCTCATAAAAACATCAATAAAAGCTACAATTTTTGGCAAATTTCTTTCAGCTTTCTAAACTAAAAAGCTGAAATCCTTATGTGTGCATGATATGAAATTATATCAACAGTGCTCACAGGAAACAAATGTGCCATGGTCAAATTTGGGCAAAATTTAAGGTACTAATTTTATATTTATACTAATAACTTATAAAATTTAAAAAAATTCTGAACTAATTTTGGGTATTCAATTGAATCTTGATTAAATAATGTTACATCACTGACAAAAAATCTCTAGCTTCAGCAATCCTCTTGTTAAGGGAGAAAATATATTTCTTGATTTTTTACAAAGTGCATTATGTTTGGGCCCATAACTTAAAACAATTACGCAATACTAACATAATTCCTGGCATGTGCATAGAGAATGTATAGAAAAATGTATATTATATATGATTAAAGTTAGATCAGTGGTTTTGATATTAGGCAGTCTTGAAGTGTAACAATGGGTTTTTAATGGAAAAATGAAGTTTTTCATTAATATCTCAAAGGTATTAAGTCCTAGTGAACAAATTCTTGGCATGGTAAGGGATTTTGGAAACATCTAATTGTATGCCAAATTTTAGGAACTGAGAGCTGAAGCTGGGGAGCTGAGCTCTTGCAAACTGCATAACTCTAGCTTGATGTAAGCAATATGTTATACAAGGTGCTTGAAAACTTGAATAAAATCTACAGTTTTTGATCAACTGGTTTCAAATTTTTGGTGTTAACAGACAAAATGCTAACAAAAACATGCTGTGAAAATTAAATCCACAGTACTTACAAGAAAAAAAAACATGCCGTGGTCAAAGTTAGGCAAAATTTAAGGTACCAATTTTTTATTTTTGTTAATATTTTAAATAATTTAAAAGATTTTGATCTAATTTTGGGTATACAATTTAATTTTGATTAATTAAAGTAATATTACTGGAAAAAAAGTCCATAGCTTTAACATGTTTTGTGTTAAGTGATGAAATATCTTTCCTGATTTTTTACAAAATGCATGTTTGGGCTCATAATTTTTTTAAATTATATAATACTGACATAATTTCTGGCATGTACATAGGAACTATATAGAGGAATATTCATGGTAAATATGAGGAAAAACAGATGAGTGGTTTTGATATTAGGCAGTCCTGAAGTGTGAAAATAGGTTTTTAATAAAAAATTGAGGGTTTTCTCAAAGGAACAAAGACGCAAAGACCCAGTATTTGGCTTGGTAGAAGATCTTGAGGACATCTAACATTATGCCGAATTTTGGATTCCTAGGTCTTACGGTTTCAAAAAGTGACACATCTACGGACAGACGGACGGACGACGGACAATGGACTACGCCTATAGCTCATATGACTTATAGTCAGCTGAGCTAAAAATAGTACACATTTGCAAAGCTTAAAAAATAGAAAAAAAAATGAAATTCTTGAAATAGTGCCATATAAGAAAAACTAAGCCCTTTTTCTTTTAAAAATTTTTGTTTGAAGGGGTCGAAGCAAGAGCACAAACATCAAGAATACTTAAGACTCGTTCACAATAAAAAAAAGATCCGCTAAAAATTAGGTCGACCACTAAACAGAAACGTTTATATTATTTTTTATCATTATTTGTGGGTCGGGGGGGGGGCAAACAAAGACTTACTTTCCTGTACTTTTCTTTTCGTTACATGTTCAAAGTCAGGTGAACTCATGCTCGCATGTACAGTGCTCTCCTGAAACACGCGCACACACTCTGAAAGAATTCAATGTTTTCGTCCCAAGGCTCTGAATGGAGAATCATCATACGGAGGGTATAGATCTGTCTCTGCTGATCACACAAAAACAAAACACAGTGCTCACAGTTAACATATTTTAATGCTTCTTAGCATCGAACGAGCGCCAGTGCGACACAGCATGGTAGGTTTATGTACACATTACACGGAGCTCAAAATACAGACGCAACTCAGGGCAAAGCAGAGGGGAATGGTCCCTCACGGACACATAGGGTATCAGGCATTAATATTGAAAAATAACTTTCTTGTCGCGAAAATAATGCAGTTATATTGCTACGGTATATATACAATGACAGCGAGAAATATCAAACAGAAATAGTTTGAGACAGACTGTATGAACCTGTATCGCCATCTGTTGCCACTTCTACACACTAACACGCTGAGCACTAACCTCTTTAGTGCTTTAAACACGCTCACATTCATACACAATGTATTGTCAATAATGAAAATATAATGCCGTATGTTCATAAAATATTCCTTATCCATCCTTCCCTGTATGTAACTTGGACTAATCTATGTGTTAAAACCTTTTTATGTTTTTACTTATTGGGCACTTGTTCCCAAGATCTGAAGTCACTTGGAGTCTAACACCCCCCCCCCCCCCCCCCCCCCCCAATTTACAGCCCCTCCACATCACAACTACTCTACTATCATACATAAGAGATCATAAGGTTCCGTCAATTAAGCACTAGTGGTCTTATGAACCATAAAATGAAGCATATTCCTAAAAACAATCCTTTGATGCTGCTGAATTAGGTAAACATGCTTTTGTGATCTTAAAATTATCTGCCTCTGTATGTATAGCCCCTGCATTAAACATGACCTTGAACTCGTGAATATTACCATAATTTACAACTCTGTGCTTTCTACCATTTCTAACTGTTCAGCATGGCAGACCTTATAGACAACAAGTATATATAGTTTCTAAATTAAGATATTTAACTTAAAACTAAGAGACTTCACTGAAAGTGTGCATAATATTGGTTATGTCAGAACTGAGAACAAAGATAAAATCATACATCCAGCTTGCAGAAATGAGGTTACACTAACAGATTCTTCTGTTTGCAAAGATCTTCCCATATTTGTCTGCACTGCCAATTTGAAGTTTCTGGTGTCAAAATATACAAACTTGCCCTGGTAAGAGAAAGCCAATGGGCAAAAACTGGTCAACGCATATCAGCATAACTATAAATCTGCCAAATAATGGACTAATTTGACATACTTTGCCAGCCTTTATATTTGTGGGGTAAAATTTTTGTCATTTTTTTCTGCATTTTGTTAGAGTTACACTTCTGTAATCTAGCCATACACAAATAAACGCAAAATATATCCATTTTATAAGAATTATTTTATATGTGTCAGAAATTGTTAAAAATCTGACAAACACAAGGGAAAATTGTGAGTGGAAATTTGCCCTAATTATTGACCGATAATTTAAAATATAGATACCATTTATATTATCGTTCTTTGAATTTATGGCTAACATTAAAGATGTTACGACGCTCCAAGCTTGGATAAATTAATGCACAGGAGATACCAATAAAGCAATAAAATATAAACGACTCTTCAACTGTGTACGCACCTTATTCACAAAGGTTTTGTTTTTTGCCATCATCGAAAATTTTAAATCCTGGTGAACAAACAGCCAACCACAGTACGTCTCTATTTTTGGATATCTGTACTCATAAACCTGTTTCCTGGTTCCAATAAATTCAAGAGGAAACCCCTTTAAATAATGTGTACACTGTACTTGTGTGTCCATGTGTGTGAAAATCAGTTCTTGTGTAATTATACCATAAAAATATTAAAAAAGACGAAATGTACAAATTGTCACTAATTTTGAATAAAATTTATATCTACATACAGACAAAAAAGAATGGCAGTATTCATATCAACGTTTTAACATGAGACCACTTGAGGGGTGATATTTGTGCTGACTATCAACGCTCATATACAAACAATTCTGCAAGAAACAAAGCTACCAGCTGTAGCTACCATTGTATAAATCTAAATGTTCAGAAAATACATGTATTATTTTGTTTTCGCACACAAATAACGAACCAGCAGACTTGAGCTAAATTTGTCCAAATTCATCCAGGCTGTACATTGTAATGCAACAAGTCAACATCACAAACTTGCAATCATTCTTGGCACATGATCATAGGCAGGTTTCTTTTTTATTTATGAATATTTATGCTGTCTCTTTTTTTTATGAATATTTATGCATTTGTCAACAAGCCCCATACGTGTGAAACAAGCAATCAACAGGGGCATACAAGTGATCATTTGGTATGTTGATTTACAGTGACCACAGGGTCTACAAAATGATAAAGCAGTTTGTAAACATTACTTGTATATTTATTAAAGACTAACTGAATGATCCTGTATGACTTATGCTTTGCAAAATATAAATAACCCTTAAATGGTTAACCATTCTGGTACACAGAATGGTTAAACTGATAAAAAAAATAATTGGCCTCTAATCCAGAGAATCATAGAGATGGACAAACTATGCCACTTTCAGGTTGTGTGCAGTTGGTACCACTATGCATCTTTGTAGACCTAATCCATTCCCACTCCCAAACTTGCATTAATTCATGCTCTTGCAGACTGACATTGCCACAGAACTAATCAACAATAAAAGTGGTAAATGCATTATTCTTGTTGTGTATACGAACAGTTCACTGTCAATGTCAACCAACATTAACTAGAGGTTGGGGCATGACTTGAACTGAGGTTGGTGCAAATCTAACCATTTCTGTATGCACAACCAGGAAAAGGATGTTTTCCCATTTCGAATGATTCTTTGAACTTAGGGGGCAGAAACAGAACAGGATACCGGAATATGCAAATATGCCACCTACACTATACTGAAAAATACTGGGAAGAAATGAAAAATGCAGTGTAGTTACCTGAAGTTAAAAAAAATTTGATACATATCATGTGCAGTTATTCAACAACTTGTTGCTAAATATTCAATAAAGTACAAAATGTGAAATAAAATAACAGTGAATAACAGAAAACCTCTGGCCGGTTACACCAGCAGGTCACCATGTCAACGAAGGCTGCTTGAGTTCTCACATGGAAGCTACAGGTTTGTATCTGACGTCTGTCTGTGCGTGTGTGTGTTCATGATGGATTATAAACAGCAGTGAACAATGTTGCAAGATGACATAAAAACAATAACTAGGTATAAAAGAAACATTTCACCTACCACCAGCCATATTCAGTATGCTAGCAGTAATGAAACGCTAGCGGCAATCTCTCTCTACACATGCCCTTTATAAAAGAGATGTACCTAAAACACTTTTTTTTTCTCAAAAGAAATCAGACCACTAACATCCAGGATAAAACAGCAATTACTAAAGGCCAAAGTATTTCTAAAACGTGACACATGACAGCAACTGCTGGATGTACTGTACAAGATAACTGGGTGTGGTAAAACGATGTTTTCATCAGTTAGGCTGTCATGTTTCCACTCAAATTTTTTCACTGATTCTGAAACCCTATTACAATTTGTTGATGAGGGAACAGTCGTCCCCAAAGCACACCTCTGGCTTCTACCTAATAGCTATAAGTCTATTCTGCACTCTCTGCAGATAGATTCCCAGAAGAATTTCCTGTTGTATCTCAATGCCAATATCAAACCTTGACATCACAAAAACTCTTTAACCACTCAAGGGGCTGCCATATTGTATACAGACTAAAACCGGGATGTCACAAGTTGCATGCCAGAATTCAAGGTATACCGATAGTACAGGTAATGTAATATAGTTAGGACACAGCTGAAAATAGGACAAATTATGGTTTTAGCAATTTTTTTCCCCTTAATAAGATTAGGTTTGCATAGGCTTAGATCTCTCTAGGGCAGGTTTTATTTGGTTTTCCCACAACCATTGATCTAACAAGTGATGTGAAAATGTTAACAGAGGATAAGGGTAGTGACAGACAGCTAATACTTCCCAGAACTGGTCATATTTTTGCTGTTAATTCAGCAATGATAAGCTTATCTCTACTCAGATAAATTTATTACTTTTATCTAAATATATTTTTTATATATACATGGAAACCTCATTCAAATAAAAAGAAACCTGAAATGGAAAGAAGATATTAAATTTTTTAAGTAGTGCCTTAAACTCTTCCAAATGTATGTGGGTTCACAATGACAGAATTGACCGTGGCTGGATTCTGTGTCTGGCAAATGCATAGATATGGCATGCTTGCACCTGCTTCTAGTTAGCTAATACTGTATCTGGAACTTTGGTAATGACCTATACAAAATATATGCTGCATCACCTGTCACAAAGGAAGTGTTGACTAACAGAGGTACAGCCAGAACACAAACTCATCCTCAGTATGCTCATGCTATTATGTATCTAAGACTGTTCTGATCATTAATAACATGCTAGAGCCCCTTATGTCTTGACCAGTGGTGGGCAAACTGAGGCCCACAGGAAGCATGGCCCATGGGCTAAACTGATGCAGGGCATAAAAGTCCTTGTGAAATCAAATTGTGCGGTCCCAAGCATTCTCACATCAAATGATGCCTTTACAGCAGTACCTGTATTAAAATTTTAGGCTAAGATCAGTTTGATAAGTACTCCTTTTCCTTTAATACTGAAGCATCCTCGACTGATCTCAAGCTGTAATGAATTGAAACAATAAGCAGACACTACCTTGAAGTTGTTTGCATCATATGCTTATTCGTTGTTTCATTTAACTTATATCTGAACAGACTTTCTTATGTGTGAATATCAACAAGTGCAGGTCGTTTCTAGCAGACTCACATTTACACTCTGCTTTGGGTAAAGGACACAAATGCTGAAACCTGATTCCAAAAAACCTGTACATGGTTGTGTACAACTGCATATACTTGTATTCCATTAATAGCTTGAGAAACGGTAAAGTATCATGTATGGAGAAACACACCATAGATTCATTCTTACCTATATTTTAAGTACTAAATAAAACACATGTTTGAATAATACTTGTTTTCTTGTAAAAACTTTTTTATAAAGTAAATTTAGCTTTTTATCAATGTGTCCCACAAAAGATCTTACTGAAGTTCCATCTGGCTCCCTTGAGGAACAGTTTGCCCACCTCTGTTCTAAGACAGACAGAAACAAAATCCCAACAGAGAAAGTAACAATAGACTGTATCTGCATATAATTATATATAACACCTTTGTGTTTGTGTGATAAAGATGAAACCCAGAAGCAAAAATATGTAAAAAACACAGACCACTATCAACCTTGCTGTCAGCTTTTACAGCAAGATCATTCAATTATAATTCTTGTTTTTTTTTCCCATTTATTTTAAAATTTGATGTTTACTCTGAAACTATCCGACAAGGGCAGATGCTATTGTATCAAGGTTGGAACAGACAATCATTGTGCAGCCAACCACAACAAGACAGTCTGAGTATCACACTTCATGTATATAGCTGTACTAGAACTCCACAGCAACAACCTCTGACCGTGTATGGACAAATATCCATTTTTATTTATTTTTCCAATGGTAACACACATCAATTTCAAATATTCAAAATAAAAATAAAAAATAAATGGAGCTACTTAACTAGACCCTTTTCACAATTAATATTTAAAATAATCAATAAAACTAAGAAGTGGTATTCTATTTACATAATCAAAAAAAAAATGTGACTCAAAATTAAAAAGGCCAATTAAAATGGTAACTGAAGCAAGTTAAAAATAATAATACAATATCTTATAAAGAGGGCTTATATTTCTATATTTGTCACCACAATTCACATTATAACAGCTAAATAGGTTATGATATCACTACATGTATGCCTGTAATCAGTTTGGGCTGATGGATTCTATTTGGTTCCACTGATCTAGATCCATGCAACTTGTACCATTTTCATGCTATATTCACAAACAACAATCATTTTTTTTTTGTTATAATGACACTGGGGTAACTATTTTAAAGGGCTTTCATAAAGACATTTAATGCAGACACATATCATATGCGTCACTACCGGCAGATTTACTGAAGTACTTAAATTGAAATAATAAATATTACAAGCAGACCCACTCAACCTCTCAATCTGACTTTATCAATTATCAATAAGAAATGACGAAGCTTCAAACTATGCTGTGAGATGTGGCAAAGACTTTGACATTATTAAACCAAAAATTTCTGGAACTAAAACCGTTTGTTTCAGGCTTATTAATTCACTGAATGGACCAGAACCAACCCTTTGCCTTAAAAAGAAGCAGGCATGTCCAAGGGTTGGGCTTAGCAAGTTGGATGCCTAAAACCAGCAAAGACATGCATAGGCCTGTATCTCACTGGCAGGCCTCAACCTATGAAGAAACAGGCAGATTTCTAGCTAGCAAATATGTCAGCCAGCAACAAGCACCGAAGTGGGTTGAAGAAGGAAGGCAGATGCAGAAATTATAGCAAGTTGTCTGACGGTAGTTTGAACTCTGCTGACCAAGTAAGTCAGAACTCTTGCAAGGAGTGGTCTTAAATGAACAGAGGAAAAGATTTATTACACAGGTATTTGATTAGTTGCATTAATAACAAAGGAATGCAGGAACTTCTAACAATGGGTTTAGAATAAGTGCATGCTCCTGGTAACACTGTCCTGTTTGATACATGATGATTCAATAACAAATATATACTGAGCTACACCTGGTTTAAATCACTGACTAAAGTAAACATATAAGAGTAAAGACCACTTTACTGAATGTACAACAAATATTTTAACCAGGTACTTTGTGAGCTTTCCTGTTTAAGTGTGTTATATCTGAATATGTGTTTGTTAAAATGGTCTGTGCAGGTTGAGAGCAGATAGTATTGCATTGAACAAAATAGGACATTCACAACAAAATTTCAAGCATTAATCAAATGTTGACAGTTTATATACATTAAAAACAACGGTGAAAGAGACATAACTTTAGGCCAGTGCTAGCTGTTTGATCGCAGGCTCCTTGACCACTGATCTATATGCCTTGCCTGACTGTGGTTCCTATGACTCGGCAGTGCGTCAACACTAGCCCTGTCAGATTGATGTGTCGAGCTACTGCTGAGACTCGGTGCTTCTGACGGAGCGTATTCACTATCACTACCCAGATCTATATCAGAGGTGGAGCCACTGACTTCGCTGCCCATATGAGATAGGTCACTGTTTAACTTTTTGGCCACACGCTGTGCCAGACTTCGACGACTGCTTCTTTTCGGAAGCCGCAGTGCACTTTCTATATCTGGTGTACTAGAGCGACTGGAACGTAAGCTGATTTCACCATCAACAGTTTCAAACTGATGGTTACTAGACGTAGATTCACAGTCAGCTTCAATCCGTCGCCGGACACTCCGCGTTTCTGGGCTTTCTAAGCCACTTTCTGAGAGTGGCCGTTTACCCAGAGGTGTTGTGTGCCCCATATTCACACCTTTTGTCTCTGGGGATTTCTTTGGTATTTTGTAGCCACCAAGAGTTGCGTGTGGGGAGAAAGACAGCAGAGACTGGTGCACTGAGTTAACTGCCCCTCTGGTCCCGTTATTTCTTTGTGCAGGCAACTGGTCCAAATGTTTCAACGACCCCCTCTGATCTCCGCTTGTGCTGGCTAAGGCTTCCCGTTTGACCATTTTTTCTACAGCATCATGGACCCCATTGGTCAGGTTGGCACTGAGCTTTGCTTTATGTAACCTACTTTGGACTTTCTCTTTGATGCTCTCCCCCACCACGAGCTTGCTATTTTGGATAACACCGTTGGCGACTTTTATACAGTGCGAGTGCCTGCGCGGAGGTTTACTCTCAGTTTGTGTAACAGCCTCGTAATCACTCAGGCTTAACCTGCCACGGCGACCGGAAACTGCGACATGCTCTCCTTGGGCTTCATTCCGCAAGTCTGCCCACGTAGTAAGCCGTCGCTGTTCTCGCTCTAATTTAGACAGGCCCTTTGTGGTGCCTAACTTGTCTGGTGGTGAGCCAGTCACTTCAGGCTTTACCTCTTTGTCTGCTTTTGCCTGATTTGTTTCAGTCCTGACCACATCTTTCTCTGGCCTATACTGATCCTTGTCTGCACTGCCCTGATCCTCTTCTACTTTAACCTGACTTTTATCAGACTTAACCTGTTCTTTATCATGTTTAGCCTGAGACCTCCCCAACCTAACCTGATCTTTTTCAGAATTAACCTGATTTCTTTCAGGTCTGCCAGGAGTCACTAGTGCTTTGTCTGTATTAACCTTGTCTGTCCTTTGAGAATTACTGTGAGTTTCACTATTAACTGACCGGGAGGTTTGTGTTGTGTTTACAGTGGCACTGGCAGATACCGGTTCACAATCTGTTTTGGTCAGTGATATTCTCTTGGCCACCCTGCCACCACGCGTGACAACAGTGCAACTAGTATCCATGGGCTCGCCAGAAGGAGAGGCTTTAACTGCAGTGGCAGTTTTATCAGGTTTATGACAATTTTTACTATTTACATAATCACTACCAAACAGATTACGAACAGGTGTATTTTCCTCTAGTTTTTGTTCCTTTTTACCAACACCTATTCCTAATTGATCATTTATGGACGTCCTTTTGTTTGGCACATTCCATTTGGAATCATTATTGTTAACACTGAGGCTCTCACTTAAAGTATGTACACTGACTCTAGCCTGTTTATCCTTAAACATTGGTTTCAAGTCAACTTCCTTGAAGCCTCGTTCTGACGCTAACAATATTTCATCATAGCGATCATAAAGCCCACAAGAGTGGTGGGCAGTAATAATTGGCTTAGAATGCCTGCTGCTTATTGGCTGAGCCTGATTTTCCATGATGGCTGCCTGTTTACGGAACAATTCTTCCTTCATGCAGTACAGGTGGCGCCTCATCTTTTCTCGCTTTGTAACCATGTAGCACAAATTTCGCACCTGTAACAGAAATAATTATTTCTCCGATAAATTTGATTGTAAATTTTCATCAATAAAGATACTTAAAACTTATTTAAATGGGTCTCCTGATGAAATTGTCACATAGCAACAAAATTTGGCAAGAAACCATGTTTAAACCTAAAATGTAATATAAAATTTGAGTATCATTCTGGATAACAACAAAATTAGGCAAGAAACCATGTTTAAACCTAAAATGTAATATAAAATTTGAGTATCATTCTGGATAACAACAAAATTAGACAAGAAACAATGTTTAAACCTAAAATGTAATATAAAATTTGACTAATATTCTGGAAAATTGAACAAATCTGGCTCCTGTCTTTGACAGGATGTGGCATGACATATCATCAATGATCACAGATTGCAATGTATCTACCATGAGTCAGTTTCAATCAAAAGGGAGCACACTTAAAATGGGATTTTTATTAATTAACATACAAGCATTACTCTGCTTCAAACATCAAACAAAATATATTAATAATGCACTGGCTATTGTTTTAACTATCATACTTTTAAATCAATTCTTTAATCTTAAACTATTTATCAAATAAAATTTTCATGATATTCTTAACTGACAGAATTCTTATTTTTTGCTTTTATTTATTCAAAATATAAAGCACCACAAATGGTTCATCTTGCCTATGGGAAGATGTATACGTGTGTATGTGTGTGTGGCTGGGGGGGTTCAAAACCTGGCCAACTTTACAAGTGTATCTTTTTTTTTTTGGCATTTCAGAACAGTTTGGTGGGAAATAAAAGAACTGACAAACAAATGAAGATGACTGACACATAATCAGCCAAAATCAAAGCAATCACTTTCAGAGTATGATCAGATATCACAAATGCTTCCATACCCTCTCAAGATCTTGTCGAAGATGAACAAACATTTTCATTCTGGCCACCAGACTGTCTTCCTGTTGCCGTGACAACAAGTCCTCCTCTTCCTTCTTTGGTGTGAGTAAAGGCTTGTTGAAGTTGGCCTGAAACAGCGAAGCATCACTAACAGTTAATATGTTAATCACAGGAAAATGCAGTTTTCTTTTAATATTCTCTAAAAGTTTTTGGGTACAACTGATGGAACAAAATTTATCATGTCTCCAACAGGTGTCTCTCTTTGCCACTGACCATACAGAGTGATATCTGGTGGCAACTCCTAGCACAATTATTTTATTCTGATCCAACTTACCTCTGAACCTGAAGCACTAGGACACAACCATTAAGTGTGAGTTAAAAGATATTACTTTAACAAGGACACAACAAAGTTTTAAATACCTTTCTCTTTAAGGTCCAGTAGGCGTATATGAAGTCAACTACATCCTCTGGCACCTGAATGCTGGCTGCCACATCAGGAACCTTGACACACGTGTAAAACTCCTCTGCCAGTTTACTCAGCCTGCAGTATTCACAGACAGTCAGTGATTATACAAACGTTAGGATCTGTGTAGCAAAGATGTGAGACACTGAACTGTAAAAGCAGTCTTAACTGTTTTCAGTACTGCAAAAGGTTGAGGTCTAGCACTGATCAAATCATCAATTTACATTATATACCATTTGCAAAGCTTCAACATCAAAAATTGCTGCAATGATTTCTCAGTGTTTTTATAAGATGGCTGAACTTTCTCTTAAGACATCCTAAATTACTATAATCAGGAATTAATCATTATTTTGTTATCATATACATTACTGACCCATGAAAATCAGCTGATTATGACATTCCAGTATACTTGTGCCGATCAAACCTGCTGTGATCCACACAATTACTCAGTTTTTTTATTGACTTTTTTTGAGAATGGCACAAACTGAGCTGCTAAGAATAATATGATTCCTGTTCAGATGTAGCCACTGTGTAAGGTGACGTGATGGACTGTGACTTAATGTCTTTGTACTCAATATTTACTATATTTATTTTCATTCAGTTCACTCAAGGAGCATTGGCACCTTTAGCACCTGGTGGCCAACTGCACCAAACTTCTTGTTCTCAATCATTTATTTAGATTCAATCTAATATTTCTTTATATTCTTTACTTTCTTATATCAATTAACCATAAAATGTAGTAACATAAAAATAACAGATATGTACTTAATAAATAACTGGAAAGTGATGCAGCTGCTGGTTTTGGTAAATAAGCAGCCATTTTTTTTTAAGAATGTAACTAAGGCCAAAATAAATAAAGGAATGGTTCTCAGGCTCTTTTTTTTCAGAAATCAGTGCGGGTGGCGAATTTTTTGTATGTTTCAAAAACAATGTCATATGATCAAAAAGCATGATAATAACAGAATATTTTTGCTAAACAGGTAAAAGCACTAAATAACAAAGGAAATCTTAGTAAATTTGAATCATTTTATCTTTCAAAGATGAAAATCAAAATAACATTTTTTTGAGCGGGGGGTAAATTTGATGTGTGCAGTGCCTGAGAACTATACCTGTATTTTTTTTTGGCCTTAAATGTAAATATCGGCTCTCTCTTATGTTAGATATGAAGTGTGTTCTAAAGGTGAGGCAAACTCCTCAGCATTAACTTGCCAGATCAATGTCATACGTCCCCTGTGACTGACCTGTGTGATCGTAACTCCGTTTTCTCCGCCTCTGTCATTTCCTTACGTGGGCTGCCTGTGAATGGATCTTTTTGAGGAGACCCTGTCAATTTCTTAGAGTGTTTGGCACAAAATCCCTGCCAGATAAAATTAAATATCAAAAATAAAATATATGAAAGATATATTTATCCTGGATTCACTCATACATTCACAATTTCATTACAATATTTTAACTGTAAAATATCTGTTAAAATATGTGTTACCATATTTTCATGTTATTCTGCTTGTGATTACAGCTTCTCAATCAGGCAAAAAGATTTTTTCATGTATGTGAATTTATCTGGAGTTTTCTGAATTCATTTAATTTATGATAAAAGTTGATATGCATGGTGCAAGTCATAACTTAGTTTACAAAACATTATAGAGGCTCTGTGTGACCCTTCTGTTTACATCTCTACAACACCTGCAAAACCTGAACAAGGGTTCACATGTAACAACTACAAATGAATCTGATACCTGTAGTTTAACATCATCTTCTTTATCATCAAGCTGCGTTTTCATTTCCAGACCATGGCGGAATGCACAAGACACATGAAATGCTGTTTTACAGGTCTTGACAGAGCACTGAATGCAGGCTCCCGTTCTCTCTCGACACAATGAACACACTAGTGCCCAGCGGCTGGACTAAAATAGAAAAAGGTTGCACCTATTAAGGTTCAAGTTAACTTAGTCTGGTGCGAGGCAGGTGAACTTTGAACTTTATTAAGCACTTTTGTTCTTTGCATGAACAGTATTTACCTCCATCTGGTGGATACAAACAGTCAACATTTGGTGAAGTTTGTAATAAATATGAGTATTCAGCTACATCTGGTGGACTCGTATAGAACTACCCAGTATTACAATGAGCCTAGATGCAGTTTATGACAAAACAACCATGTTAAAATGATTCTAAGATAAGTTTTGCTAATAAGTGGGAGAGTCTTAACTATTTGCCTTCACCAGAATATTTCTGTTTGATTTTTAGATACACAATGCCTTAATACTGCAAAACTTTTACCCAAACATGCCCTCTGAACAACTGGTCACTCACATCTGCAGTCATTCCTTAAGTCAGTGACCTATTTTCAGGTTTCCATAGAGAACTTGTTGCCGCTACCAGGAGTGTATGCCTTCAACCCCATTCATTTGTATTTGTTCACAACATTCACACATTTTTAAGGGCAAATAGGGAATGGACCAATAAAGAATTGATTAGATTTTGGTGTAGATCCATCAAATATTCCAGATTCAGAAATGTCATAAAGGAATATTCACAAATGTACAGTCACTTATATATAAATAACTTATTTATTTTACATGGTTTGTACAAATAGTTTTTATAATTAATTGCGGCACTCTACATGGCTCAAGATTTTGGCATTCTGTAGCCTGTATAGGTGGAGGAAACGGAGAAAATCGACGGCCTTGGCCGGGCAACTAAAACCCACTCTCAAAGTCACGCTGGGGATCAAACCCAAGTTGCCATTAGAGGGAGGCGAACTTTTTATCCCTCCACTGTCGAGGACTCTGCAGGAATGAACCTGGGAATATGGGCTGAATGCATGCAAAATTTGCATTGCAAACAAGGTTTTGGGAGCATCCCAGGGACCCCCACATGGTGGAGGCTTTCACTCCTTAGAATGTAGATTTCTAGTTTGTATTGGAAATTCTAAATGAATGTGTCTAGACCTGACACAGAATAAGAGGCATGCCATGTTTACGTCCTGCTGACCAGATACAGGTTAAGCCCAAAACTTCGTTTTTCTGACACTTTCATTCTGACAAGCAACTTACAGGAATCTGGGATATTTTGGTGATGGGCTCCATCTTCTCTGGGCATCCGATGCTGACCTCTGGCACCCACAAAGCACAGGCCACATGAGACCACTTAGTTCCACTCCTGTCAAAGAAACACGCCAATAGAATGCTTATATAATACTGAATTCTGTCACCCATAAATAACTCTACATGACAACAACTGATCCACCAGTCACATAAACACAAACAAATTACCAAATATCATATGAAAACCAACTGCATGACCAAAAAAACAACAAATTTACAGCAAGTTATCTTTACTTTTTTACTTTCTTTTTTTTTAATCTTAAAGAGAAAATATGATAAACAACATAACAGTAAAAAAGTTTCAACTGCTCCAGGTCAAATTTAGGTAATTTTCAGTCGTATGTTTTGAACTTAATTTTAAAAGAAATTTTTTTTTCATAAGGAAGCTCTGCAAATAATTAATCAAAAACAGTTATCTCAAGGTTTCAAACCAAGCCTCATGGATGTACACAGACACCACCTGCACAACTTATCTCAAGGTTTCAAACCATGCCTCGTGGATGTACACAGACACCACCTGCACAACTTATCTCAAGGTTTTAAACCAAGCCTCATGGATGCACACAGATACCACCTGCACAACTTATCTCAAGGTTTCCAACCAAGCGTTGTGGATGTACACAGACACCACCTGCACAACTTATCTCAAGGTTTCCAACCAAGCCTCATGGATGCACACAGATACCACCTGCACAACTTATCTCAAGGTTTCCAACCAAGCCTCGTGGATGTACACAGATACCACCTGCACAACTTATCTCAAGGTTTCCAACCAAGCCTCGTGGATGTACTCAGACACCACCTGCACAACTTATCTCAAGGTTTCCAACCAAGCCTCGTGGATGTACACAGACACCACCTGCACAACTTATCTCAAGGTTTCAAACCAAGCCTCATGGATGCACACAGATACCACCTGCACAACTTATCTCAAGGTTTCATACCAAGCCTCGTGGATGTACACAGACACCACCTGCACAACTTATCTCAAGGTTTTAAGTGAAGCCTCATGGATGCACACAGATACCACCTGCACAACTTATCTCAAGGTTTCAAACCAAGCCTCGTGGATGTACACAGACACCACCTGCACAACTTATCTCAAGGTTTTAAACCAAGCCTCATGGATACACATAGATACCACCTGCACAACTTATCTCAAGGTTTCCAACCAAGCCTCGTGGATGTACACAGATACCACCTGCACAACTTATCTCAAGGTTTCCAACCAAGCCTCGTGGATGTACACAGATACCACCTGCACAACTTATCTCAAGGTTTCCAACCAAGCCTCGTGGATGCACACAGATACCACCTGCACAACTTATCTCAAGGTTTCCAACCAAGCCTCGTGGATGCACACAGATACCACCTGCACAACTTATCTCAAGGTTTTTAACCAAGCCTCGTGGAAGCACACAGATACCACCTGCACAACTTATCTCAAGGTTTTAAACCAAGCCTCGTGGATGCACACAGATACCACCTGCACAACTTATCTCAAGGTTTCCAACCAAGCCTCGTGGATGTACACAGATACCACCTGCACAACTTATCTCAAGGTTTCCAATCAAGCCTCGTGGATGCACACAGATACCACCTGCACAACTTATCTCAAGGTTTCAAACCAAGCCTCGTGAATGCACACAGATACCACCTGCACAACTTATCTCAAGGTTTCCAACCAAGCCTCGTGGATGCACACAGATACCACCTGCACAACTTATCTCAAAGTTTCCAACCAAGCCTCGTGGATGCACACAGATACCACCTGCACAACTTATCTCAAGGTTTCCAACCAAGCCTCTTGGTTGCACACAGATACCACCTGCACAACTTATCTCAAGGTTTCCAACCAAGCCTCGTGGATGTACACAGATACCACCTGCACAACTTATCTCAAGGTTTCCAACCAAGCCTCGTGGATGCACACAGATACCACCTGCACAACTTATCTCAAGGTTTCAAACCAAGCCTCGTGGATGTACACAGACACCACCTGCACAACTTATCTCAAGGTTTCAAACCAAGCCTCATGGATGCACACAGATACCACCTGCACAACTTATCTCAAGGTTTCCAACCAAGCCTCATGGATGCACACAGATACCACCTGCACAACTTATCTCAAGGTTTCCAACCAAGCCCATGGATGCACACAGATACCACCTGCACAACTTATCTCAAGGTTTCCAACCAAGCCTCGTGGATGTACACAGATACCACCTGCACAACTAATCTCAAGGTTTCCAACCAAGCCTCGTGGATGCACACAGATACCACCTGCACAACTTATCTCAAGGTTTCAAACCAAGCCTCGTGGATGTACACAGACACCACCTGCACAACTTATCTCAAGGTTTTAAACCAAGCCTCATGGATGCACACAGATACCACCTGCACAACTTATCTCAAGGTTTTAAACCAAGCCTCGTGGATGCACACAGATACCACCTGCACAACTTATCTCAAGGTTTCCAACCAAGCCTCGTGGAAGCACACAGGCACACAGATACCACCTGCACAACTTATCTCAAGGTTTCCAACCAAGCCTCGTGGATGTACACAGATACCACCTGCACAACTTATCTCAAGGTGTCCAACCAAGCCTCGTGGATGCACACAGATACCACCTGCACAACTTATCTCAAGGTTTCAAACCAAGCCTCGTGGATGTACACAGACACTACCTGCACAACTTATCTCAAGGTTTCAAACCAAGCCTCATGGATGCACACAGATACCACCTGCACAACTTATCTCAAGGTTTCATACCAAGCCTCGTGGATGTACACAGACACCACCTGCACAACTTATCTCAAGGTTTTAAGTGAAGCCTCATGGATGCACACAGATACCACCTGCACAACTTATCTCAAGGTTTCCAACCAAGCCTCGTGGATGTACACAGATACCACCTGCACAACTTATCTCAAGGTTTCCAACCAAGCCTCGTGGATGTACACAGATACCACCTGCACAACTTATCTCAAGGTTTCCAACCAAGCCTCGTGAATGCACACAGATACCACTTGCACAACTTATCTCAAGGTTTCAAACCAAGCCTCGTGGATGTACACAGACACCACCTGCACAATTTATCTCAAGGGGAACCAAACCTCGTGAATGTGCACAGACGCAACCTGCACAACTTACTTGGTGCTTTTCATGGCTCCACCCATGTTGGGACACAGGATACACTTTGGACGGATGCCAAGTGCACATGTCCGGCACAACCAGCTGCCTTCTGGGATCTTCTGAATGCCGTAACATGCCTGAAGAAACAATATTCAACAAGAATGATTCATCCTCTAATAATCATGCTGTCCTTGTCATCAGTTAATCTGCACAGGAAAAGAAGCTTCATGTTCCTTTTTAAAGGTTATGCCTGTGGCTCACTGACATTTTCTGCTGTAGAAGAAAGTAATTGTGCAAAGATGTGTGGATTTTATTTTTTTCACATGGTGGTTGGTGTAACCCAGCAGTAAGAGTTCACTAGAATGTTCAATCATAATGTACCTTCCAGTGACTGAGTCAGAACCTGATCCCTTCAGCTCTGATGACATAAAATGCCTGGATAAGGCCACCCAATACTACTTTAAACTATCAGCTTTACTTAATCATGAGGACAAAGCCAACCAATACTACTATAAACTATCAGCTTAACTTAATCATGAGGATAAAGCCAACCAATACTACTATAAACTATCAGCTTAACTTAATCATGAGGATAAAGCCAACCAATACTACTATAAACTATCAGCTTTACTTAATCATGAAGCTTAAACACTGAGGACTAAGCTGAGAACTTTAGTTAACTCTATCCTCCCACGCCATCTGGCTACCACAATGTCCTGTGATTTATAATAAACATACAAAACTCTTTTAAACTTTATTTATTTTCGTTTATCATACACCAGAACTTTACGATCATTACAGAGCTGGTAGCAGACATTACATACCTGGTGTACACAGATGTCACACCCATCACAGAAAACCATCTCATTGGTGTCTTCACTTTCAGGCTGAAAGAGACAAGATTGTCAGTCAACTGTAGCTGTATGATTCTTCATGTGCTTTAAGGCCAAAAAAAAAAAATAAGGTATGGTTCTCAGGCACTTTTTTTCAGAAATCAGTGCGGGTGGGTGGTATTTTATTTTTGACCTTTTTTTGAGTGTCTCAATAAAAATATCATATGATCAGGGAAAAGTATGAAAATAACAATTTTTTTTGCAAAACAGGGAAAAGCACTACATAAATTGTAATATTCATCTTCCTGAAAGATAAAAATCAAAATAAAAATTGTTGATGCGGGGGGTAAAAATTGACGCGGGCGGTGCCTGAGAACCATACCTTTAATTTTTTTGGCCTAATAATTATATGTTTTTGCACACAAACTAAGGCTCCCACTAGGCTCATGAAAAAATAATGGAATTTTACAAGGAGTTGAGACCAACAATTGGAGTTATAGGAAGTTTCAGATAGAAATATACGCATTTTCACTGCCCAACATGTACACTTACCATGTACCATACTTACCATGACCATAAATTTTCAAAGTGGCATCTAAGGGCCTGTTTAACCCTAATTAGTTTAAAAGGCTGAGCAAGTTATATCAAGGAATATATAGGAAATGTTAGTCTAATGGTTGGCAATATAGGAAATTATATAGGAAAATATAAAAGATACAGAGTCAGTGGTGGCCCTAAAAATATACAAACTAGTGCTTGTTTTACAGGTTAAAGGCATTTTGGACATATTTCTTTACCTTGCATCAGTTATGAAGTAATTTTTCTACTCTATAGAAATTTCTTTGTTCTCAACAAGTTAAGCCTAGGGATTGAGGACTTGATTCTGTCTTTCAGTTACATGAAGACATTATGATATACTCACTGATCTGCAGACATCACATATGATGTTTTCATCATATTCAATACCAAGTCCTTCTACAGTCTTGATCATGATCTCCATGTTGTCATGGCACTGAAATCAATCACAAATCAAATGGTAAAATAATTCAATCTGATGAACCTTGCTAGATCATTAATCAAATACTCCTCATTTATTTTTTCCAAAGAAACAAGATATACAAAGCATAAACAATTCATATTTATAAGGTCATTATCTTCATACATAACAGGTCAGAATGGACCAGAATGACAAGAAAATCTAGAGACAAAATCTGGTGCTGAGGTGAAAACTGCTATTTATCAAGGGCTCTGTGATGACCAGAGTTCCCCACAGCAAAGTAAGTAGACTGTAGGACAAAAATAGAAACGGGTAACAAAGGATCCTTCTTATAGAAATAAGTTTTTTCATACTTGGTCAAATTCCATTCAGTGTATGAACATTTCAACTGAATACTGTGGCTGGCCAAGGTTGAAACTTTCAAATATTGATTTTTCAGTGTTTTCTGTAGTTTCTATTATATAATATTAGGCGTTACTATTATTACTGGATTAAAAATTTATTAATAAATATTGAATAAATATAATCTGATATTTATCCCCATTTACCTTCTTAGCTGCAGTTATGACCAGAATCTACTTACCAAAATATTAACCCTTGCTGGACAGTAAATAATCTCTGTACTTTACTGTAATTTAGCAGACTCCGAGAAGACAGCTAATTATTCAACTTCTTATAAACAGCTCTTTGACACTTTCTCAAATAATGATATTTGCGTTCCTTGCAAATATGATGCCAACCACAGTATTGCATACATAAAGTATGTGAACAGCAAATCAACCCGTAGCAGGATTTTAGTAGTGGCAGTTGACTAATAAATCGTCATCAATAGTGACCTTTCTAAAACAGGGACCTGGAAATAAAAAGGGGTGATTGCCATAGATTTGAAGAGTAGCGTTCTTCTACCTGAGCTTCTAATTCTTCTATAATCTTCTCCATCACCCATTCTTCTATCTGTTGCTGACCTGGAAGCATGAAAAGAAAACATATCTGAAAACATGCACTAGAAATTGATCTGCACAAATACTTACAAATGAATGAGCCAGAAAAGCTCAGAACCGTTGGCTACTCTAACTTCATAACAAGTATCTGCAAATAATTTTTTTTGCAAATAAAAGTTTCTGCCAATCTTGTTGTGTTGATACACACACAAAAAAACAACTAAACAAAGGTTATTTTATATATAATATATATTACAATATATATATATATATATATATATATATATATATATATATATATATATATATATATATATATGAGGGAGAGAGAACTTTTTAATGAAGAATAAATTACCTTGATATGTGTAAAAAGAACGGAATGGGAGTTTTCTAGAGAGTAATATGGTCCAAGGTTCTTATGCATTTAATGAGTGTATTTTTAACAACCAATATAAAGAAACTTAGAAAATGCTGATGCTGTCAATCAACTATTTGCTACATCAAGCAGGGAAGGAGAGTGAGACTTAATACATTACATCACAGTATTAGCATCTAAATCACTTATATTCTCAAGTTAAGTATAGGTCCCTCACCCCTCACAGTACATGCAGAGAGGCATTAAAAAACATATACCCACTCCCCCCACTTTCAAGCAGGTGTCATCCCTATTTAGTCTTAAATATAACTTCTGGAAAATAAATATGCTTGATCACTTACCCATGCTGGACCGTTCATCGTTCACTCTGTGTAGCCAGGCCACATCCAGATTATCCAGATCGTAACGACACACTTGCTCCGCCAGTTTCTGGGTCTCGTGCAGCTCATGGACCCCCTGTTGGTAAGTTTCATCTTTGGATGCATGCAAGTACTTACGAGGCCTGAAATTATGGAAAAAGAATATATTAAGAAACAGTACAATTGTATAAGAAAATAACTGCTATGGGTTATTCTTTTTAAATATGTTAAAATAAAGACAGATATCCATTTATAATAATAACACTTGCATGTACCTGTGAAATCAATGTCATGTGCACAATGCCTTGATAGGCACAAGTTAGGATTTGGAAGAAAAATAATCCTCACCAATAAAATACTTAACAAGTGCCCCCTTGGTCATGATGCTCAGCTGAATAAAGTCTGTTCCACTACCCCTGTCCACCTGATTTTTACTGATTATCTCGTGGTACGACAAACTTGCCAAAAAAAATTTGCACCAATCTGAGGAAAATGTGTAATTTTTGGCACCTCATCTGATTATGGTAATAATATTATTCACTTTACATCCTGTATGACATGTCTCATATATATCTGTGGTTCATGGCATACATAACAAGTGACCAGTGTTTATCCTTCAGGGATATGATTATGACATAACAATGAAGAGTGCACACCCAAGGACAATACAAGTCTCGCTGTGAACAGGAGTCAGCAACTCTTGATTATTGGTCCAGTGAATATGGGTGCCTCTTTTGTGCCCAACATCTATTATGACATGTTCATTTCACAGGTTTGTCATAAAATGGTTTTAAATTGTTTACAGGAAAGCGACATAAGGTAGGCTATTTTTTCCAAAATAGTTAATTAAGCATTTCCCTCTTTGTGCCCTTGAGGCAAATGGTTTATGCTTTTTTTGACTTGCAAAACAGTCAAGGAAACACAGGTAGACAGGGGTGATGAACGGACTATATCATGACATTATAAGATAACATTCACAATATTATCATCTGAAAACCAAATTTAGATTAACATAAGATGTGATGTGGACCTCTTAACCTTCTGACACCAAAACTGACAGGATTGTTCCTTCTGACACCAAAACTGACAGGATTGTTCCTTCTGACACCAAAGTTGACAGGGTTGTCCTTTAAGTATAGGGTCAAAGAGAGGTGACAGATGAATTCAATCATCATGACTGGTCTATACAAGAGAAGGGTAAGATCAACAGAAGAAGTATAATTCTGGTGAATTGACCTTGAAGATAAAGGCCAAGGTCACAGGTTTTCAAAGTCCTCTGAGAATTTGGTCAAACATTGTGTCTATCAAATTTGAGGACGAAATAAGAAATACTTAAAAACTTAAACAATGAGAGTGGGTGTTGCATGTTTAAAATTTGGAGCTGGATGCACAATGCCATGCCACTCTCTCATTGGTCATGAGAGACCAGGAAGGCAAAGTGTAAAGCAGCAGTTACAGAACAGATCTGGGACGACTGCAGTGTATAACCATATCGATTGGAACAATCTGTGTACAAAATTTAAGAAAAAAATTTGCACTACTCCAAGCAATTAGAAGAGTCTGACTTCGATAATGCCCAAAAGCATATTTTTGCAGTACAGTTTGCAGTAGATAGGTAAATGTGACCTAAATCTGGGTTTCCCATGAGATTTTTCAAGACCTCCCTGGATGTCAAATAAGCAGTTTTCTAGGTCTAACAGTTATGATTTGTGCCCTGCCAACTGATGGTTGGATGGTCAGACAGTTGGACAAGACCAATAGCTATAGCTCAGCATGACTAAAAGTCAGCTGAGCTAAAAGCTGTCCATAGTGTTCTGATCATTGCAGTACTTACAGTTTGAAGCCATAAAGTCCATGCATCTTCTCCCTTCCCGGTATTGGTCTGCAAAATTTCAAAATATGCTTTTTTTTCACAATATCTTATTACAACTCATAATTAAAGCTTACAGGTTACCTTTAATGCTACCACAGCAACACTGATTAAATACAATGCTATAAATGAAGTTAAAAATATCTAGTCATAATGGCACTCTGGCACAGACTTTTTTACACTGGTGGCCCATCCTATGGTCTGGACTACACTTATGACCAAACCACTACAAACTGCCACAGAATAGACTCCTTACTCATATTGAAATCTCTCTTAACAATGGCACACTTCACCTAACACAAACTGATCAACATATCAGACAACTCTTCATATACTTTTTCTTTTATTTAATTACACTGTATATTTTTTTAAGGATTCTGTAAGCAAATATATGTAGGTTTCATCGACAATACAGGAACATACAAGAATACTGTTGCCAATTCAGACAACTTACTGGACACTGGTGTTTGGGATGAGCTCCGGACTGACAGGCACCTGTACACCCTTTTCCCATTCCTGCCTCCAGGGGTCACTGATGAGCACATAGTCCTCTGGTTGCAACTGTTCTGTGTCGGGCAGTTTCATGGCACTAATCAAATCTTTCCGGAATAGCTGCTTCAAACAAATAAAATCGTCGTGTAGGATCTTGTTTTTAAATGTCAATCACACAAATTATTCAGTGTTTTTAAAAGTTACTGTTTAAACAAAACTTAACGACAATCTCTTCTCACATGACTCAACCAAGCAAACTGAAACTACATCAACTACAGTGGAACCCCGCCCTGCAACCACCCCACAATTGCAACCACCCCACAATTACAACCAATTTACTTGGTCCTGAATATATGATCCAGGTAACTTAGAATTTCACAATTGTAATCATCCCCAAATTACAACCACTTTGGTCAGTCCCTAAGGTGGACATAATTGTGGGGTTTCACTCTATTTTGAGTTAAAACATACAAGTCCCCACATGGATTACATCACAACTGATTGAATAAACTGAATGGCAACTGAAAACAAACCTCAGCAAGTTTGCCCTGGCCACCCCTCCTGTGACGTAGACCTTCCAGCTTCCAGCCACCTTCCCCGACACCCTCATAGCTGATGGTCTCTGTGGACAAAATCAAATCAATGACAAACAAGAGTCAGGTCTGCAGACTATAATAGTGCTGCCATCTGAGAGGTGCTGAGTCAACTACAACTGACTATTTCCCCTTGAAATTCTATAATCTTAAATCCAGACCTAAAGAATTTTCAAGAAAGACTGAGATACTGACTTGTTAAAATAGACCTCGCTTGTGAAAAATGTTCAAGTGTAACAGATATATACACTAACTGTAAGACACACACACTATGTTGGGCTTGAAGCATTCATATTTGTGAGGATAAATATTCACAATTTACCCTTTTACAGAATTTCACAAAAGTTCCATTTGCACGATCTCATCATGCAAACAGACTTGGACAGTATATAAGTTTTCATTTCAATTTTTAAGTGACACACTGTTTCCATTATTTTATAAAGGGAACAAAACTTTAATCTGATGAGGACCAATTTATGACCCAAGGAAACAAAGAAGGAATGCAAATAGTTTCTCACAAAGAACTGATATTTATTTAAAATATCTTTTAATACTACTAGATTTTCTTGTGTCAGGATGTTTTTGAACGTGTGAGTTTAATCACAAGAATACTTGAGCTGGTGACTGGTTTTATTCATTCTAACAAGATGGCTTGTACGTCTCAGTTACTCTGGTTAGGGGAGACTCAATAATATTAAATAGTCTGAATGTTGGCGACATCTAGTGATCATGTAGTAAACTAATCTGTTATCAGTTAAAGCTTCATCAACACAGTTCTCACCATGATCATCTTCCTCCTCTTCCATCAGACTTGGTTTTTTGATGTCACTTGAATCTGAAGTGTATAATGACCAGTACCAACATGGAGTTCTATTACATTATATAGGATGAAATTCCCTACAAAATTGTGGCCATCCACATACTCTATGTACCCTAATCTACTGCCACTCAATATCTCTTTCTTTTAAATTAGGCATTCTTGGCTTTAACATTTTACCGTATTTATTCCAATATGGTGATCCCTCTAATTTCTCGACACCAAAAAATGTTTTGAAAGCATAATTTCTAAAATGACTCCAATTTCGCAACTGCGGACAATGTCTTCTATTGAGATGTTTAGGGGAAATGCCTCAGTCTCATGCAGGCATCAGTTTTTATCCGATTAGATTCTTATTATACTGAGCATCCATATTAAACTTGAGCTTGTTTGCAATAACATTTTTGAAGATACAAAGATGCATTTTTCATAATATATAAACATGATAAAGCGTACAAGTTCCAAATTGGTGTACGTGACTAAGCAAACTTGTGTACCGTTCCTGGTACGCACGTGCCCTGTGTGCAAGTTACTTGGGATATTTAGCAATAAAGGAGGAAACATGCATGGTGGAACAACTTTGACACAGTTGGAACAATCATTTTAGTTAAGCTTGATTGACCGCGGTTAGTTTTTAGATGGGTGACCACGCGAGAAAACAGGGTGAGACTGAGAGCATGGGAACTAGGACCATTTAAGGTTGTATATATTTTAATGCTCCTTTATTTTCCTTTATTTATTATGTATTATGCAAATAAAAGTTATCTGATAATAGCCAGTTATATTTTATAAAGTCTTTTTCCAACTTACGTGCAGCTTTATGTCCCTTTGCGGCCTGCCGATATCCCCCCATGGTGGGCAAACTTGAAACAACTGGTAGTTACAAGAGTTGCCGTCAAGTGATTGTACCTACACGTGAAGTAGTCATCATTTCGTAAAGTGACTGAGCTTAGTTTGATTAATCATTTCCTGACTCTGTATAATTCATGTGTCGGTTGGAAGCACATTTGTAGGAAATACTGTTAAGCTAACAAAACAAACTTATAAAAACCTGTATTATCACTCAATCATTTAACTGCTCGAGTGCGACTCAGTGTTGCTAGGGAAGGTTATCCAACCACATTGCCTCTATAATCTTGACCATCGCAAATTCAGCAGGAAGATAATTTTTAAATATCTTCCATTATCTCAACCTCTGAGAAAATGCATTATTATTTTTTTGAGTGGTCACCAAATTAGAATAAATATGGTACTCAAACATGGGAGGTCTTCCTTTATTCTCCAAAGGAATGATGTTGCAGTGACCCATTTTCAGGTTTGGTAGGAGAACTCAGGGACATCCAACTATGTTGAATTTAAGATTTGTAGGTCCAACAATTTCAAAATGTGCCCAGTTAACTGACAGACAGACAAGGGCCAATGCTACAGCTCAAAAATCCTTACAGCTGAGCCATAAATAATTAAAACAAGGGCACTGCAAAGCGGAGCATCCCCTCACACAAGGCATAATAAGAATGGGTGTATTACACAGTGTAAAAAAGAGGAGGGCAGCTGTCTGGCCTTGACCTATGCTCCTCTGACCTTAAAATCGATAGGGTTATTCATCCATGAATGGATGAGCATTATTTGCAAGATGGAAGGATTTGGTCAAAATGTTTGGCCTTAAATGGGTCCACAAGCTTTTTCAAGAGGTGGGCCTTGTGGCCTTGACCTTTGTCTCTGTGACCTTAAAATCGATACGCTGCTTCATCTATGGACGGGTCAGCCATATTTGCAAGATGAAAGGTTTGGGTCAAACAGTTTGGTTTATAATGGGTCCACAAGTTTTTTCAATAAGTGGGTCCTGTGGCTGTGACCTATGACCTCAAAATCAATAGGGGTCTTCATCCATGGAATGGGTGAGCCATATGTGCAAGATGAAAGGTTTTGGTCAAAAGGTTTGGCTTTAAATGGGTCCAAAAGCTTTTTCAAGAAGTGGGCCCTGGCCATGACCTTCAACCCCCCAACCTCAAAATCAATAGGGTTCTTCATCCGTGGGTGGGTGAGCCATTTTTGCTAAATTATAGTTTTTTTTTGGCAAACAGTTTGGCTTATAATGGGTCCACAAGGTAATTCACGAAGTGGGCCTTGTGGCAATGACCTTGATCCTGTGACCTCAAAATCAATGGAGGTCTTCATTCATGTGTAGGTGAGTCATATTTGCAAGATGAAAGGGTTTAGTCAAATAGTTTGGCTTAAAATGGGTCAACAAGCTTTTAAAAAAAAAAAGGATATTGATAGGTTTTTTCATCTATGGGTGGGTGAGCCATATGTGCAAGATGAAAGGTTTTGGTCAAACGGTTTGGCTTGAAATCAATCCGCAAGCCAATTTGGACAGATAGACGGACCCAGGAACTGAGGCATTACTATATCCCTTTTGCAAATTCATTGCTAGGGGATAATAAGGAAGGACAGTTGTTTGGGTTTTCGGCGTTTGTTGCAATAATAATTTTATATCCTGTGATTAGCAGTAGATGCCCCCCCCCCTCAGTTTTAAACACAATATGTCTGCTGGTTTAGATAAGCATTAGATGTCACCCAAGTACTATGTTTGTTATTATGATGCCAAATACACAAAAAATCTTTTGGATTAGTCTTTTTTTAGTCATAACTTTAATTTTTCATCACAAGGGCTCGTTGGCTTCCCTGAATTACTGCAATAGTGCTGCAGTGTCAAACAAAACAGAGCTGGTAAAAAAATCGACTTTTATAAAAAAAATCAAGATTTTTTACTTTTTTTATCCAAATCGACTTTTACTGATTTAAATCGCCTAATGATGAATTAATCACTTCCTCTATTTTTATCAACTAAATTAACAGGTTTTATAATGCAGGTTATTATGACGGTATTTCAAAGTCTTTTCGAAAGTAATATGTACCGGTAGAATAAAAGGAACTTAACAGAAAGTTTTTTGTTATTAAATTGTGACCATTGGCCAACCTGATTCCAACATGTCATTTCAGGCTGATCATGTACTATAACCCTATAATATGTCTGCACACTTACATTTAATGGCCAATTACCAAATAAAATCAAATTGAAATAATAAAATTATATAAAATACAGTGTTTGAATGATCTGTCAGTTTTCTCTACTTAGTTTTATTTTATGAGAATAGAATGTGTGGCATGTTATCCCATGCAACATTGCTGGTTTTGTTCACCACTACTGGGTCTTTATCCATTAGAATCTAAGTAAATGATTCTGCATACCTTTGGTCCTTCTATTTTTAACTGAAAAATATACCAATTTGGTGAGCAGCATTTTCTGCTCACAATATAGCTGATTTATGGAGTATAAGGCAATACCCATGTTTAGGATACACCTACTGAACCACAACTATCTCCATTTCTCTTTGTTGAAGCCCTGACTGAACTGTGTTGAATGTAGGCTATGTAGGCTAGCATCTACTCACCAACTGAAGGCTTGGCTTGAGTCTTCCTCATGAAACTTGGTGTGACAGACGATGTGTATTCTAAGGTCTGTAATAACAAAATAAAATCTGAACTCTAAAAACATACAGAATATAAAGGCAAGTTGTCTGTGTCCATGAGAAAAAGAAAAAAAAAGAACTATATGCCTTAGCCTACATGAGCGTTACACATCTCTCATATTTTAGGGGGTAAAAGAATAACAGAACCATGTTCAGCATGAAATACCCTCAACTAGTGAACATGCATTTTTAATTTTACATATCTCAATATTTCTCTCTGTGAACTGACATTTATTCTGTGCAAAGGGAACCCATTTTTGCTATATTTGTCAATTATGTTGTGTAAGACACCCAGAAATATATTTATTCTTGGTCAAAAAGTGATATTTATTTTTTACTGCAGATTTCAAAATGATAAGGGCACTTTCACACAAAAGGTTGAGTGATTAGTCTCACTGGGGAGTAAAAACTGAATACCTAACAGAGCAATATTAAGTTTACCCCTGAAAAGCTACATATCTTAGCTAAAGGAAACTGTTTAGTATACCATTTTACCTGTGAACTAATAAAAGTTACATTGAATTCAGGAATTCAAACATCCCATATTTTTACAATAATCTTTTTCTCTTCACAGCTCTACATAATTTAAATTTTCGCTCATTGGTTTGTTCTAATGTCTTTATCTGATGTATTTGATCATGCCCTAAGTGCATGGTAAAAGAATCTGCAATCACATTTGTTTGTTTTATGAAATTTTCATATTTTTATAAAAATTTAACAGTGCATTTTAATTATGATTAAAGGAAGTATGCTGTCAGTCTTTATTCTGACACTGCTCTGGTCAATTAGTAACAGAAATGGTGAGAGAAGTTGTTCAGCTGTACAGAGTTCAAGAAATCAGGAAATATGTTGATGCCTTAGTCTGTTGTCACTTGATTTATATGATAATGGTTTTTACCAACATTTGTACTGGAGAGGACATTATTTTAACATGCACTGTGGAAGAATTCAAAAGGAATGTTTTTGTTCCCTCTCTCTCTTGTATTGTTCATGGACCTTTAGAACATTAAGTGAATCAGTGTCCACCTCATTTTCCAGAGGCAAGTTCATCTGCAACTATTTGGACCTTGTGGTGAAAGGAGCACAAAATAGACATACCCAATTATCAGTTATTAAGTATAATGTAAGTCAATTATGACTCCATGATATTAAATGATACTTAAAGCGAGATTATAAATATTGAATGGCTAGTACCTTTTGTTTTGTTGAAAAAAAAAAATATATTTTTAACAATAATTTGGAGAAATGGTCATCTTGAAAATTAAATATATCACAGAATTTTATTCAGAAGAAGTTTTGTTCACAATCCGTAATGCAAATATAATTTGTTTTTTTGCACTCATGCTTTATTTCCAACACATTTACTTTGAATATCAACATCTATCAACTTATTTTACAATATACATCAAACAATTGGTTCATAGACAACATAGCTCACCTGAATGTAATATAAACAAAATGTTTATTGTAGACCTTGGGAAAATATCCATATATGTATATATATATATATATATATATATATATATATATATATATTAATTTATTCAAAATTTGGGACATACATTTTTGTATCATGTGGTAACTACAGATTTGGGTCCTGCTAGTAGTATTTTACATTGTTACACAACAGTTGTGGGAATGGACATTTCAGTTGCTTTTGGCTTTTTATTTGTGAGGATTTTACCGTTAAATTTGAATTTAAAATATATAAACAACTTTTCTGAGACTTAGATAAATTGGAACCAGAAAATTAAGCTTTTGCAAGAAGACAATGTCGATATCATTGTTTTCATAGACTTTGCTATGAGACTTGGTAAGATGGATGGAAAAATAAAAGCACGTTGTCAAAGACCAAGTTCACATGATGCCTTCATCCTAACCACCCCTAGCCCCAACACTGATAACTGTGTCATTTAAAATGTGTACCAGCAATTTGGGAAACCATAGTGTCAAAAGCTGTTTTACCAAACTCTTTGGTTTCACAAGTTGTTGACTTTTTCTTGAGGCAAAAGTATTGGCAAATTTGATTGTAGTTGCTCTCATGAAGTAATGATTCATAGCTTGTGAGATGGCAAGGGAACAGAAAGCACTGGTATTTTCATAAGAATTATCTTTGGCCAAAACAATTTGGGTTGATTCGTCAGCAATCATCAATATGGCACATTTACATAAAATATGTGACATGAAGAGAGTTAATGATCCAGATAATGAAATGTTAGATTTTGGTAAAAATGAAAATTAGGACTATTTCTACCGGTCTAATTTGGTAAAGAATCTTAACATGTATGTGGTTCTAGTTAAAAACAGATACAATTACACATTTTTTATATTACCCAAAGAATTAGATGAAGGGGTCTATGTAGTAAACTGCATGGTATTTATTAAAATTAAAAGTAAGCAGGTTAGGTATCCACAGTGATTGAAAGCTTCAAGAACTACCGTGCAAATCTGAAAGACTGTAGGGTTGTACATTTGACACTTTTATCCTGTGTTAAAAAAATGTCCTCTCCAGTACATTTAGGTAACACAAAATTAAAGTCTGCTACTGTCATAATTTACATGCAGTTATTGCAGGTATGCTTTTTGTCTGCTTCTCACTTCTGTACAAAGAAGGAACATGTAAAAGAAAGGCTTTATCATGAATTCATCAATGAAGATTCATCACTCTAAACATTGGTGTGACAATGAATGGAATTACATGCTAATTTATATATATAATGAGCCAAACTACTTCCCTAAACCAGTCAGTCTATTTATATTTATCACTAGGACAAACTTGAAGTAAATATTAAGCTTACTTGGAGAAGTATTCCTCTAGCCTGCCTCATGTTAAAAATGATTGTACTGGAGAGGACATTTTAACAGATACACTCATTGCTAAACTGGCAACAGAATATTAGATGGTATGCAATGCAAACACCAGGGAATTTATCATCTTAGCTACCTGTTACATATAAACTAAAATAGGCTTTTAATTTCTACATTAAAGTGAATTTTATCTGTATGTACTGGAGAGGACAATTTTTTTAACAGGCATATACCAGGTAAACAAGTGCCAAATCATTGCGGTCAGGACACACATACCCAGCCCTTAGTTACCAAAACATGATTAGATATAATACTGGCTGTTTAAAGCAGGATTTTGTTTTGCGACATGAGAATTACATTTCTTGTGAGGATGCAATGTACTGGAGAGGACAGGTCCCAGCAAAATTTTTTAACCAATTATTATACTGAAGGATATTGATTGGATAATTTTAACCACCAGTATGAAAGTCATGAAACTTGGAGCACTTGTAGTTTACATGTTACAGCATGTGCTGCAATTAGAATATTTCTGTTCTGGTAAACAAATTTCAGTCATATTTACATTAAATTTTTCCATTTTTGTGAGTGAGACTCCAAAATTTGATGAAAATAACACTTAAATGGCCAGAACTTCTTAAAAAATTGGCCTAGAGTTATAAAATTCTCTGTGTTTATAGAGGCTGGTGTGGCCTTTACAAATATGATAATATGTATCATATTTCCAGCCACAAAACTTACCTGTGAACCATTGTTTAACAATTTTTCATATCCAACCTTTACTGTGAAAGTGCCCATAAAATACCATTATTTATTATTTATATCATTATATAGTAGAAGACTATTAGGCGATGAACCAGAAATTTGTGAGAAAATGGAAATTCACATAGGTGTTCTAGATGATTTATGTATATGTTTATGATGAACCTACATTTGGCAGAATTGTAATTGATGTAGGGTACAAGAAATGTACCAAATGAGCCAAGAAATGACACTCAATTTTCCTATTTAACTAATCAGATTGATGATATATCAATATTTTATATATAGTCAGGTACAATGGAAGCCTATTACTTTATTAAATATAATTTTAAATATATATATATATATATATATATATATATATATATATATATATCAATTTTTACTTACAATAGTAGTTTGGTATGTGCCAATATTTCATTCTTAACAGATTATTAAATCCTGTTCAGTGGGAATTTATAAGCTTTTTTTTTTGTGAACTGTTGCCCCAGCGCAAGATCAGCCCTCTGGTTATGCCTTTTTGTTATGGTAAAAATACACACTTGGACATATACACACTGTTTACTTACAGAACCATAACAATGTATAAAATCTGAATTTGAGATAGTAAGATGAACTAAGTTCATGTGCCAAGTTGGCTTTGCTGAGCAACTTTTGAGGTTTGGGGGGGGGGGGGGGGGGGGGCTGATCACTGTTATAATCCCCTAACAATAGCAAGGTCAACAAATTTTGTGCTTGAATGGGCACTAATTCGCCATATAATTTTACTGATTTTAGTCATCAGAAACCATGGGATGTACTTTGCCATCTCATAGCTGTTGCTTGTTCTGGCCTGTACGTAAATATCAAAACTGATCACCATGTAGATTACAGCTGGTAAAAGCACACCAGGCCAGCAGAGCAGCTCCAGGCTTACTGGATGCTATAACAATAGAAATATCCTAGAAAGTCACTGGACCAGAACAAGTCAGCTTTTTATCATCTAATTTTTGGCATAGCAGGAATGTAATACATATTACTCTTATTCTATTATCATTACTATTACAGCTCTGTTTTATATATCATATTACTATTACTTTGAAAATTTCTATTACTATATATCATATTATTATCCCATCTCTGGTGTGCTTAATTTGTTGATACAAACAATTCAGGAAAAGTGATTAAGAAGCATTTAAGCAGTTATCATGTTCCTGGTGTCACCCATGAGAGGCATTTGTGTATGATTTTAACCAAATACTACATGGCTAGTCTTCACTCTGACCTTAAGAAACTTCCAATAAGTGACACCTAAAAAATATGAGTTGTGGAACTTTCGTTCATCAATTCAGATAAATTCAGTGGAGCTTGTAAACTCCGATTCAAATTCAATTCTTATTAATTTCATTTTCACTTTTTTCAATTAAATTCAAATTCATTCAATTTTTCTTTTGATTCAAAACTGACCCAAGGTCTGAAGGCAGGATTGGTTACATCAAACATAAATACATTTGTCTCATCCCAAGATGCTTCATTCCAACCCTCCCCTTCTCTCCATCAACGTCTTGAGAATGACCCTTATGAAAATGCCTTGTAGGGTTCCAAAAAGCAGACCCCTTTGGAATCGTTCAAGTGACTTTTCACCTGGAGTCAACATAAAGTAATTACCTTTTCGTTGTCTTTTGATGTTTTATGAAAGGTTGTATGAATGTGATGCTCAAATGCCCTACATATCCAAAATTTAACCACGAATCCTAATGTTAACATAGAGAAGAAGCCTCAATGTTATATGAAAAGTCCCAGTCCTTTGTAACAGGATTAAGACTGTCTGTGATTGTATCACAGTTGTGGATTCAGCAACAATGAAGAAATTAAAACCAGTGGTTTTTATAATGGGCAGTTTTGAAGTGTAACAATAGGTTTTTCCTGGAAAACAGAGGTTTTTCCTTAATTTCTTTGAGGAACAGAGTTGCAGTGACCCAGTTTTTGGTTTTGTAGGAGAACTTGGGGACATCTAATTTAAATTATATGTACAATTTTGGATTTGTAGGCCCAATGGTTTCAAAAAATGCCTTGTTAATAGTCGGCTGGCTGGATGGACAAATGACCATCATTATATCTCAGATGACTTATAAATAGCTCATTATAGCTGAGCTAAAAACCTATCCCAAGAATCCTGTCCACCTGGATTTTTGCTTCAGTTTCCCCAAAGAGTCCATTTAATAAGGAAACAAAAAGTAGCAAACCTCAGGGCTTTTCACCCCCTTTAGTTCTGTGTATTTGGAAATTGAGAATATTCCTGGGTTGTAACAAAATTTACGCACCTAACTTTTTCATGGCAACTGATGATCTATTATGAAGACTTTCATTGTTCAGATTGTTGTTTATACAACTCTGGTTGACAAAGTTGCCAATTATGATCTTTTTCATGTTTTTTCAATCCCTTTACAAGTTACTTCATGAATGAGAATTAAGATGTATTCTTTTAGGCAAGCCTTCCTGCAACTGTAGGGGTCGCAAAAAGAGGGCTCCTTCCTGAGAACCCCTCCCCCAAAGATACTTGATATGCTTGAGCGCACATAAACTGGGCGGCAGGAATCTATGGTGGTTTCGTGCGATCAGTGTAGGCACAGCATACAGTCTCACATGGTCAAACAAAGCCAGGGCCTAACATGCCTTTGGGATCTTTGACAAAATTGTCACCTAACAATGTTCTGTGTGACAGATGTTCAGAAAATGTTAACTGAATTAGCACATTCGGTGGTACATGTAGTTTAATTATTTCTAAATGAATTACAAAATAATCATCAGTTATCATCAAAGACAACTTAATCCTCTGATGCATGATGTTGATTGACATAACTCAATGGTGTCTGTGCTTAATTAACAGTAGTAGCTGAGAATTACACACTAAACAAACCCGTAAAAGCAAACATGGTACCAGCCTTTCATTTATTTAATTAACCAGGTTTCAAAATTGAAAAATAACCAAATATCCAAGTTGGATATTTCACCTAAATTGCTATGGTATGTTACACCAGATGTTATGGGGGGGGGGGGGGGGAAGGGTTGCACGAAGCACACAGATTATTTTTGTGTCAGCTGCCTTCATGAATGTTATCAAGAAAATGGTTTGTGGACAGGGGTAGTTTAATAAACCAAAGGCAAACATAAACCAGAGATTATAGAATATAATTATGCCTTTCATGTATTTTACACTTTCCCATCATTACTGATGTAAATGGCAATTACAGTTGAGTTCATTTGTATGGTCTGTCATGTTATTATCACTGTTTGGTCCAGGTGTTAACAGCTCACTGTTCAGGCTGAGTAGAAGACATGCGAGTTGTGACATTTGCTGACAAATCTTTATCATATTCGTATAACAGTGTCACTGAAATAGTGCAAGGGTACAAACTTGAAATCATGACATTCACATAATGGGGGATCTGTAAACATGGCCAATCAAAATTTTGTGTTTACCATCAACATGCACCAATTTCAATGTTGGTCGGATATTCATTACAGATCAGGCGTGAATACATGCAAGATCAGCGATTGGTTGCATGAACAACTGCTTACAACATTCCGAAATCCTCCACCCAACGCAGACATTTACACACACATACGCTGTTAATTATTCAGGCCTCTGAGTCATGTGCTGGATAAAGAAATGTCGAAATTAAAATTACAGATTTGCGCGGGCGTAAAGACCTTGACATTCAGGACTCTTTAGGTACAACTGCCATGGTGGTCTCGATGTTCACTCGGTGACTTCAAGTCAGTGACTTGGTGGAGCTCATTACGTATTCAAGCAAGAACTGCGGCAATGTCACTTACCTGATGAATCATGTTGTGTGTCCAGGGGTTGTCCTAAACTGCTGGGAATTCACACTGAAATTTTCATGTAATACTGACCAACCTAAGCGTCAAAATATGTCGGAAAATTTCACCTTCCCTATTTGGCGCCATCATGAAATGGCGATGTTCAATCGATTCTCGTCGTGATCACGTGATTTCAGACGTAAACATTTAGTACTTGAAGGTCGACCGCAGTTTCGTAGAAACTGTACAGACATCATCCTTGACTCTTAAATTAGTTGTTTACAATATTGTATTTTTCCCCCCTTAATTATTATGATTAATTGCCACAAGACACTTCATTTTTTAGCTCAGCTGACTATAAGTCATCTGAGCTATAGTCGTGGTCCATTGTCCGTCGTCCGTCCGTCTGTCCGTCCGTCCGTCCGTCAGTCCGTCCGTCCGTCCGTCCGTCCGTCCGTAGATGTGGCACGTTTTGAAACCGTAAGACTTAGGAATCCAAAATTTGGCATAATGTTAGCTGTCCCCAAGATCTCCTACCAAGCCGAAAACTGGGTCTTTGTGACTTTGTTCCTTTGAGAAATTAAGGAAAAACCTCAATTTTTTATTAAAAACCTATTTTCACACTTTAGGGCTGCCTAATATCAAAACCACTCATCTGTTTTTCCTCATATTTACCATAAATATTCCTCTATATAGTTCCTATGTACATGCCTGAAATTATGTCTGTATTATATAATTTAAGAAAGTTATGGGCCAGAACATAATGCATTTTGTAAAAAATCAGGAAAGATATTTGATCACTTAACACAAAACTTGTTAAAGCTATGGACTTTTTTCAAGTAATATAACTTTAATTAATCAAAATTAAATTGTATACCCAAAATTAGATCAAAATCTTTTAAATTTTTTAAAATATTAGCAAAAACAAAAAATTGGTACCTTAAATTTTGCCTAACTTTGACCATGGCACGTTTTTTTCCTGTAAGTACTGTGGATTTAATTTTCTCAGCATGTTTTTGTTAGCATTTTGTCTGTTAACACCAAAAATTTGAAACCAATTGATCAAAAACTGTAGATTTTATTCAAGTTTTCAAGCACCATGTAACATATTGTTTACATCAGGCTAGTGTTATGCAGTTTGCAAGAGCTCAGCTCCCCAGCTTAAGCTCTCAGTTCCTAAAATCTGGCATACAATTAGATGTCTCTAAAATTCCCTACCATGCCAAGAATTTGGTCACTAGGACTTAATACCTTTGAGATATTAATGAAAACTTCATTTTTCAATTAAAAACCCATTATTACATTTCAATACTGCCTAATATCAAAACCACTGATCTGACTTAAATCATATATAATATACATGTTTTTCAATACATTCTCTGTGCACATGCCAGAAATGATGTTAGTATTGCGTAATTGTTTTAAGTTATGGGCCCAAACAATATGCACTTTGTAAAAAATCAAGAAATATATTTACTCCCTTAACAAGGGGCTTGCTGAAGCTAGAGATTTTTTGTCAGGGATGTAAGATTATTTAATCAAGATTCAATTGAATACCCAAAATTAGTTCTGAATTTTTAAAATTTTATAAGTTATTAGTATAAATATAAAATTAGTACCTTAAATTTTGCCCAACTTTGACCATTTCACTTTTGTTTAATGTGAGCTCTGTTTATATAATTTTCATATCATGCACACACATAGATTTCAGCTTTTTAGTTTAGAAAGCTGAAAGAAATTGGCCAAAAATTGTAGCTTTTATTAATGTTTTTATGAGAACATGTCAGACCTTGGCTCTCTCCAGCCACTCTTGAGTCACCTGTATGTTGACCTTGTTGAACTTTAAGCAAATTATGCACGCTTGAGGCGAGGCAGATACCGGGGCAGCAAGGCAGCTTATGGCCAGCCACAGTTGATCCAGGTGTCCAACCCAACTCATCAAGTAGTTTTAACCAACAACATAACAATAAATTAATCAATTTTTATTGGTTTTTAATAACAAATTAAAGAAAAATAGAAAAGGAATTTGTTAGTTTATATTAATAGGGAAATAACTTGCAGTTACTGATGATATAAGAATCTTGTATTGATAGATAGAATGTCACGTATTCCAAATAACACCATGCAGTCACCTATGGCATTTTTCAGTTCAATTTTAATAATAAAAAAATAAATCATATTATTCATTACTAATCATTAGGGATCATATGAAGGAAATTAATGATAGACAAAGATGCAGTTGATAATATTAATCTAGATTCCTACTGTGTCTAGTGTGTACATTGATGTGAAATTAGTCCCAAATAAATATATCACATTTATTTTTTTTTTAATATAAATAAAAGCCATAAAACCAGGTACTTATGATCATTATTTAAATGTGTGAATTTTGTACATTCTGGATTCTCAACACCATTGTTTGGTGAAAACTGAATAAATACCAGACATGGTGGGAATACTTTGCAATTGTATTTAAATACGAATATGAATATGTACTCCATTATAAAATTTCTTGCATAAAGAATGGGAATTCAGGAAAAAATGAAAGTATATGAATACCAGTGCAAATACTTTCCAAATGTATTCATGAATGCATTCATGAATATATTCTTTAATATTATTTTAATAATCATTTCAGTTATATTTCATTTTAAAAATCATACAATTCTCTTATTATTTTTAATAAAAATTATATCTGGGACAATATTTGTAATTTTTTTAATAATTGTTAAAGTCTTATATTATATGTTCTGCTTATAAGTTATATGGCCAAGTCAAAATCTGTGTGACAATAGTACTCCATTTGTTAATAAAATAAATGAAATCAATTCTCTTCTCTGTCTCCAAAGGTACTATCAAAATCATACATAAGCTTAACAACAACAACTCATAATACAGCTTATACTTATTACCACACAAAACCAGCATGTGCCTCATTTCTAAATCATATTTTTTTATCATATATAACAGCTGAGCGCCGTGACCCATAGGTCCCTTGTTTAAATATTCAATTTCTATCTTAGAGCTAGAAAGTAATAACTTAAGTTTGGCTCAATATATCCCGCAAACCTCACACTGATATAACTGGCCAAAATGAAGTAGAAATGGAAAATTAAATTAATAATTACTTTATTTTTAAGTTATATTCCTACAAGTCTGTGCAACTCATAATGGCCTGCACGGGAATAGAGAGCATGGCAAATAAAATGTAAATGAAAGCAATGAAAAAAAATATGTAGGCCTATACTTAAATACAAAATATAAAATTAATATTTACATAGGGATTTATAAGAATACAGTTAATTAAAATTTAATTATTTTACTTTTTCTGTTTATGATTATTCACAATTTTTCTTCATGTTGGTTGCATTAGGTTAATGTACATTTTCCCCATATCCGAATGCAAATGTTGAACCAATGTTAATTAAAAAAGCCGTTCGAACATACAAATAACCAAAAACAACCAATTTTTGATATATTATGATTTATCAGAGTGTGAGTCTTACTCTTGGTGTTTATAAAGATATGATCATAGGGTTGTATACAATGCATTGTGTTGTTAAAACTAGTATGAGATACATAAATTTCGCAAAAGACAGCATCTCTGAATATCATTCTAAAATATGAATGCTTAAGTTTTGTATTAATCTATAATGAATATATAATTAATATAACTCAGTATAGAATTATATAGTATAACTCTGTAAAATATAACTCAGTTTGAAAATAAATTATCAGAAGCCACTTAACAGTTTGCCAGAATGCCCAGAAAGAAATACAATAAACCTTGAAATTACAGCCACAATGCAATGGGACCTCTATAAAGTGGTCACATTTTCAAGCAGGTAATAAGTTTGTTTCAGTGTGGCCTAATATAAAGAATTTAAATAAAGGACAACATTTTATTTATTTATTTTTATTAATATTTTTTTGGTGGAGGTTACCGCCTCCATTTTTTAATGCTAGCTTAAATATGCATGTATATGTAAATCTGCAGAATTAAATCTGTTCTTAGGTTTCAGACTACGTGACAGGGCAGTATCACACACTTCCATTCATTTTATATCCTGGTGTCAACCAGACCCGGTGACCACGTGCACTGCACCTGCAGGCCCTGGAGTAATGTCCCCATTGCTGGGTCATACCACCTAGGAACCCCCAAAAAGCGCACTCGTTTGTGAGTGAAACACGGCCGTTCAAAGGCATAACCTTCCCATTAAGCCTGCAGAGCACTCACCCTGGGTGGGGGCTGACCGTGAAAAATCTCACCGCCTCAGCTGAGATTTGAACTCACGACTTTACTGTATATATACATATACAGTAAAATCTCCCAGTGTTTAATAGGGACAGACAGAAGAGCAAGACACATGGTGTCACACGTACACCCAAGTATAACAGATCCAGCACATCCAGATTATATACCTCCCAAATTAAGATGGATTGTTCCCTGGGATTTACTCTAGTCCTTTACAAAATTTCATACATTTTTGCGTCATCATAATGTTGCTTACTGACAAGCCAACCACAAACAGTGGCAAAAACATGTCATGCTAAGGCAAAATAAGTCATTTGTAACTATACACTTATAAAACCAGAGTATCAAGATAGACTGCTTTGGTGCTGAATAAATAATATTTTTTTTTTCATAGTTCTACTCAGCTGTTGCATTTTCGTTGATTGTCATTAAGTTAAAGGAGGCAAATGTTATTTAAAGGAGAACTTGCAAAATCATTATTATAACACTATTGAATATTTTATTTTAATATTTTTTTTTGTTGGAGGTGATCGCCGCCATTTTTTAATACCAGTTCAACAATTTAGTAAATGTACATCTGCAGAATTCTATTCTGGTAGTATAGCACACGCTCCTGCTTGTTTTATTTCCTTGTGTTAACTAGGCCTGATGACTACTGCACCTGGTAGCATAATCATCCCCATTGCAGGATCATACCATTGAGGTACCCCTGAAAGGCACACTCATTTGTGAGAAAAACATATTTGTAGGGCACAGCCTTCCCATTCAGCCTGCAGTGCACTCACCCTGGGTAGATGCTGACCATGAAAAAACTTTGATTCAAACTCTCCTGTCCTGTCCTCTATCCCTACCTAAGCTGGTCAAATTGATATTTGGACTCCTACATGCACACAGCTGGATATTTAGACTTGTACATTCACACACAAAGCCATTCATTTAAGACTTATACATACACCCACACTAAGCTGGATATTTAAAGGGACCCAATCACCTATAAAGCATGTTGAGTTGACACGAATAATAGCTTCTTCCCTTTAAAATAAATATGTTCCTCCCAATATATTACCCTGAATCCGTTTGCTTTCTCCTGTAAACGAATGTTAAACACAGTGGACTGGGCTCAATGAAAGGTATCAACAGAAACACAGCGCGTGGTGCCATGTGCATCGCAGAGCCAAAATGTGTAAATCAGGTGATGCCCTGTCTGACTTAGCCAAAATGTAATAAATGTTTCTGCACAGCTAGTTGCCCCTCTTAATCAGACTCCGATCAGGTGGCCTTGGTATGGTAAACAGACTGTTTTTACGAACACGCACAGCCATAAAATTGTGTTAAACAGCAGTATGCGAGGAAATGTGACCATGTGTTGGGATGGTTTTTGAGGGAAACATTTGTATTAAGGCAAAAATGAACTGATAGTGTGAAAGATAGCCATAATTAAGCTCCTGATTATGTCCCTTTAAGACATACATACGCACACAAAGCCAGATATTTAAGACTCACATACACAGTCACATGAAGCCGGATATTTATGACTCATACATACACACACAAAGCAGAATATTTAAGACTTGTACATACACACACATGCAAGGCCTGATATTTAAGACTCATACATACACACATAAAGCTGGATTTTTACGACTAAGGTGTATTGATGGACCTATACACATGCATATGTCTCCTTGATATTGGCCAGAATGTAACTGCACATAAACTTGAATACAGAATTGAAGGGTAGCTTTATTCATCTTGTGGATTTTTTTGTTTTTACATTCATAAGATGAAGGGTCAACAAAAATCTGTTATTGCAGGAACCCTGTTAGATTTGCATGGTCATTTGTTTAGCAGAATATATTAGCAAATTTATCAAATTATTTGGTATCAAATTATTTGCACAGACAGAGGATTATCTTTTTATGACAGCCTACAGTAAAACCTCTCAGCTTTTTCTATGTGGCCATGACTTTTGTTCTTTGGTTTTATAACACAAAACTTTGTATATGGTTTTGTTGATTTTCAATGTTTTAAGGCATTTTTCACAAACTCCTGGACTGGAAAGATGAAAACTTATTTTTCAGATTTCCCCTGAAAGGGAAACCTGTTTAACAGATAGGTCTGGATATTGTCCACATAAGGTTCTGCATCTCAACTGGGTGGGGGGGGGGGGGGGGGAGGGGGATTACAAACAACCAAATCTGGGAAGTATCAGAAAAAGTACACTTGCTACTTAAATTAAGTCAGAAATATGTGGCAGTTCATAAAGTAATAGTAAAACTGTTTCACCCTGGACATTGTCATAAGGTAGAAGAGAGAGGACAGTCTATGCCAGTTTCAGAACAGCGCTATTTCGGCTATTTGACATTATAGTGTCAGAGTGCCTTTACATCTTGTGTTACACTGTAATGCTCTATGAGGATGTAAATATTTTCATAATTTTAACAAAGCCTCATGGCCTACAAGTATGTGATCACTTAACAAAAACAAGACCAACTGTTGGTTGTTTTTGTGTACCCATACTTTTTTTACAACACCTATGTGCGAGAAAAATTGTTTTAACTCAGCTTATTTGAAACCCCCCCTGCCTGTTTGTTGAATTTCTATCCACATGAACACAGCTCACTCGGGTAACTTGACCATAGCCAACTCGTTACTATAGAGACGCATTTACACTTAGGTTCACAAGTATTCATCTCAGAATCATCTGAGTTAATTTATCACTGGTAGCCTAACGTTAAGATTTTTGGCTGTTTACTATGATATCAATGCAACAGGATTGCTCTAGAGTACATTCCCCTGTATGGCTTGTATCACAATTCAAGTTATGCTTACCAGCCCAATCTAAATGCCTACTGAGTTGTGTATTCACGGTTTGTTTCAGAATAACAGAGGAATTCTGTAGGTCACAGAAATGGAAAATACAACACAGACCTGTGGTATACATAGAAAAGTTTGGAATTTATTAGAGAACTTTCCATATAATATATTACTCTTGATGACATAGTTCTTTATGGATTACAAATAAGATCAGCAAATGGCTGTCATGATCACATCACATCATCTATCATACATTATCACTGTGGCAGGTTTATATGTCACATCACCTACCATATACATGTATTATGACTGTGACATGTTTATAAATATTGCACAACACATCAGATGCCGTCTTCTCGAACCATTCCTTAAACAATCTGTCTCCAGCATGAGAAAGTTTCACAAATGTACCTTCAATGATGTCAGAATACCATACTGCAAACTCTCAAGTGTACGTTTAACTTTAATTCATGGGATGATGTCTTATGAAGTTTTACACGAAAGTTTTTCCCATGAACAGGTGCCCATTGAAATTTAGGGATATTTTCATAAATTTGCAGATCAGTTAAAAAAACTAAGCTGACATTAAGAAATGAGGTATAGGCCTAATTAACTTGAATGAAACCAAAACAATATCTTGCAAAATATCATAGATATTCAAGAAAATAAATACTTGAGTAAACAGTCGATGTTTTAATAACATTCTAACCCCATTGATGATGGTCAAGGTCACTGATCACATGATTAATAAAACTACGTGTTAAAGCTTTTAATTTTTGTTAAGGGTCAAAAATATCCAAAGCTAGGTTGGTACCCCATGACAGAGGCCATGTCACCTGACATCATGAAATAAGACAAAGCAGAAGGTTGCAAAATATAAATGTTGGTTTTCGTCATGAGGTTTTTCATCTTATATGAGGCCTTAGTCCTTCATCAGCTTTAGTCACACTCATATTTAAGTACAAGAGAATAATCCCAAAATTTTAATGGGAACAGACTATAGCATGGTTTGCACTATGAGGCTGAGAATAATATAAACGTTTCTAACAATCTAATGAAAGACATTCCCTGTCTCATACATACATACTCAGTTTCAGTTCAATTTACATAAATTTGCAGGTCTCTCTGAACCTTGTATTCAGGTCACCACTACTGGCCCAGTGTTGATTTTAAGATGACACCAGCAGTATGATTTGTTTGTCTTAACACATGCACCTCAACATCTAGATTTCCAAAAACCCTATTAAGTCACTTGAGCCTCTGAGTGAACTGCTTCATTTATGTTAATATTTTAAAGTCTACAATGGCTGTACCTACTTACTCTGACATGGGGTATCAAATCTTATATACAACTGATTCTCTTAATAATGATTTTCTGTGAAAATCTGAGTGACTTTTACAATGAACAATCATAATTTAGGAACATTCATGCTGTTACAGACTCATTACATCTCTCTTTATCTGTAGTTCCAAACCAATGAAACTGACACCAAAAACACTAAAATATCTTCAAAGTAAGTATTATAATGAGCCTGCTAGCAGATTTGGCTTTTGACCTCCCTGACATACAAGTACAGTAGAAATTCTAATATCTGAATAGTTTGGGGACATAAAATATGTTCGGATACTTGGGGTTACAGATATGCTAGGTACACAATTTTTTTCAAGTACTATGAATATCAAAGTCATTAAAACCAAGACCAATGCTTGTCTACTACAGCAACTTTCTAATAAATACAGTGGAACCTGTCTGAATGTCCACCTCTCTAATAAGACCACCTACTTATTAAGACCACCCTTGAGTGAACGAAACCCATTCTCATTGATATAACTGCCCTGTCTAATAAGACCACCTGTGAATTAAGACCACTTAAGGCCAGTCCAATGGGTGGTCTTATTACACAGGTTTCACTGTACCTGGTGGTAGGCTTAGATTGCAGATTTCTAGTTTTTTTTTATATTTTCTGTTTCTGTGGTCCAGATTCGCATCAGTACAATAAATGACTGAAGGAGAATGTGAGAGATCAGCGGATATATAATAACAAAGTTATGACAAGGACATTAGAACGTGTGAGAGTTAAGGACCATTCATATGTGTCCATGAAACAGACCATTCTAATGTGTGCATGTCAAGGACCATTCTAATGTGTCCATTTCAAGGATCATTCTAATGTGTCCGTGTAACGGACCATTCTAATGTGTCCATGTCAAGAACCATTCTAATGTGTCCATGTCAAGGACCATTCTAATGTGTCCATGTCAAGGTCTTTTAGAGTTACAAGATCCTGTTGAGGATAATGTGGAATCAAGAAATTTCATGGGTCTGAGATGTTGCAGTTTTATCTTCAAATTCATAATGCAAGTTTATTAATTTGGTGGTATTCACATGGTGTCAGACCAGTGGTCCCAGTAACCTATATATCATTTGGAATATTGACAGCCTCAAATTTTACAATATATATATATATATATATATATATATATATATATATATATATATATATAATTTATTAACAAAAATACCCTAGATCCAAATTTTTTGGAGATCAACATACAAAAAGTCAATAAAATTAAATCCCCCCCCCCCAAATCACATCCTCAGTCATGCAGGAAAGCTTCAATATCTTTCTTTTTTTGTATGAAAATAATGCAATTCTTCCCTTTTGCACTGGTTGGTTTACAATTTCTACGGAAAGCCATTCTAACTCATTCTGTTACATCTCTGCAATGATAATAAATACAGAAAACCACTGTAAAACCCAATCCTGCTCATCTGAACTACAGACCTAGAATATCTATATGTAAATATCAGAATGTTAACCACCAACTCATAAATGAAACTGATGACATAAATAATAAGAAAATAAGTGCCTAGACAACATTAAGTATCAGTGAATTGAAACACACAAATGTGATAAAAAGGGTTACTTTGTGCAAGATCTCACAATTCAACTAAGTGTTTCAAATGCACAGATACTAAAACTATGGTACAGATAGATTTATTTACATATACACATCAAATGTACAGCTTAGATACATCTGTTTTTGTTTTCCTGGTGATTTCTCTGGTCATCCCTGATACAGAGAATAACAACAAGGCTACGACACAAGGTGATACAATCAGTAATGTCACACAAAAGCCTGGCCTGTATAAAATAACTGGTGAAAAACTTGAGTTGAAGGTTTTCAAATATCAAAGAAAATACCAAAAAGATATGCTACTTTTATAATGACAAGTTAATTTTGGACCCTCAATGTTTATTGTGTCTGCTGAAATACAGTGTTGACAATCATTTTCCGCTACAGCTGATGCTACCTACTGGTGATGCTGTGACCTAAGGTGCAGGTTCTTTAAGGCTGTGTAATAAGTGCTTATCCTTTCACTCCAAAGTAGCACTAAGTGCTAAGAAACCTTTGCACTAAGCAGATATTGTTTTACATTAATTAATGACATGTACAAACTAACTCAGGAGAAAATATGATTTTTATCTTACTGCAAATCTTGGAAGCCAAATTATTCTATAAATCATTGTTCACAGGCATATTTCCTTGAACGTTTCAGAGTCTGGCCATTATAACACGCCACTAAACATTAGCATGTGGCTGGTTTTAAACATGCCCTGTATCATTTTACCTTCATACATCCAATGTTTAACTCTATGATTATACACCATGCTACTTATGTTACATTATATTCATTACACTAATTTTTTCTCTCTTTTATAAAATGGCTTACATGAATTAATCCATATATGCCAGTTATTAATTACTCTGTCTTGCCTATATTCATCACCACAAACAGTTCCACAGCTGTCCTTTAAATTTCTGTACCTTAGCACAGGTCTGAAATACTAAAATAGTTATATACATGTACAGCCAAATTCAAAGTGAAACAGCATCCTAAATAATCCTAGAAGAGTGATATATATATATATATATATATATATATATGTGTATGTATGTATATATACAGATATGCATGTGTGTGGAATGCAGAAAATTTGACACATTCTCGGTACAAAGTCCTGTATTTATTACATGAAAGAATGTGACCAGCTCTATCTAAAGAAAACTCCTATCACACCTATGATTGCAACATCCTTTGGGCAATAGATGCTGATTAAGAATGTGTGTCTGTCGTAAAGAGAAAAAAAACTTGCTTAGTACAGAGTCCATAACTTAGAGACCCAGACTAATTACAAGACACCATGCACTTCTTAAACATTAGAACATTATATCCAAACAGTGGCTGTGTGTCACGATTCAGTGTTACAGTATTATGACAGAATGACTCATTTTACAAAAGTGTAATGACAGACATGTGCCAGTGAGTGAGTGTATGATTCAAAGCATATCGGGCTGCAGTATGTGATTTGGAACTACATTATGAATGTAACTAAAGCAGTGGGCAGTCATCAAGACTGCAGGTCCACAAAGAACGCTGACAAGGCAAAGATGATAAACACCACTCCTCCCACCAGCGTCACTGCAAGTACAACAGGACAAAACAACTCACTACTACAGCATAACCATTCTTAACTAACCAATGTGACATGCAGGTGTACTTAATGTAATCACATCTTTAAAATAATTATTCATAAAAGTTGCTTGTGGCGTTCTGTACCAAATGTCCTTGTACACTTTACTAAGTTTGAGACACATGTAATGAGATATGTGTAAATGATATAAATAACCTGTTCCAACAAACATTCATACCTCTATTTATGAACTCATTAAAATAATTTTCTATTTTATTAACTTGTATTAAGCAAGAATTTCAATGCTTGATGTTTCTGTGTTAAGGGCATCTGTTACATAAATATTTTGTCTGTTCTGTTAGAGAGATTTTAATTTAAGCCTCAAACCAGTAAAATGGAGATCTTATTAAATTAAGCCAGCTTTCAATTTCCTATTCATTCAGATTTTAACAAGGCAGATGCAGCTAAAATTTACAAACTTTATGTTTTATTAGATTTAATAATCTCTTCTTAGAGATATCTTTAGGTTAATTAATGGCTTGGATTTATTCATAAGCTATTGTTTACATACCTATTCTAACAAATATAGTTAAGTCTTTCATTTATAATTTAGATATAAGTTTAAATTCATTATAGACCCCATAAAGAATATTATTCAAACATGATGGTATACATTTTTGAATGTGTAACAGTAACAGTAAATTGTGTTTCGGTGGACTAATTTTAGACTACATGAAAATATCTCAATTGTTTTTTTTATTAGTCTTTCCTCACTTTGGGTCTTTCTTGTTGAAAAATGAAATCTTAATATTTTATTTAATCAGAATTTAAAATTTCATGCAGTTATAAGGTAGACAGAGGTATGACAGAGGAGAACCAAAAAAAGTTTGAGATACTGTCATGTTTACATCAGCTGGCTAAAATGTGCTTTTACTGGGTGCTTGATATAGAGTATTGTTTAAATGGTTAAATATCATATGAAAATGAATTAAAATTTAAAGTATCTTTACCATCAGAAAGAACACTGAACCAGATTTAAAACAAGAGCCTACAAATAGTCCCCTGCCATATATTTAACCAGTGATGAGGTGGGGACGGACAGAAAGACAGACGGACGGACCGGACAAATGCAGACCATTTAAGTAGTCCTTCCTCATTATCCCAGGGGACAAATAATGTATACTTTATGGGTTTAATATATATTAACACAACTTTTAGACTGATTTTAATGGTTTTTTTTCACAGCATGCTACCTTAAATAATTGGTCTTAAAGAGTGTCATTATGTTTGCTGGAATTTACTTATCTGCATGTTTCTGCAGTTATCTGCAGTGCTTTCAAACCTATTCTAACAGACAGATGTTGCTGGAACTAGCTTACACTCACCTGTTCTAACAGATATCTTTTGTGCTATGTAGCGCCCTCCAATTACAGCTAATCCTGTACATAAACCATGGCCTAGGATACCTCCCAATATCACACCAACCACTTCCTACAAAACAGATAAACATCATATCATAAAATAAACAAGTATGAAAATATTTTCATTTTATGAATAAATTTCATGTTAAAAGTAAACAGGCCAATTATGAATAAAGTCATCAAAATAAAAATTAAGCTGTGCCACTGCATGATATATAAACCAAATATTACAACAAGTGACCCAGGGGTCATGACGCTCAGCTGACCAGGAAGACATTGACAAAAGTAATTTTATCATCTGAATGTCAAATTTGAATGAAATACTTTTTCCAAACTTGACCTTTTGTATAAAATCATCCAATATTCACTGGGGTACTATGGAGCTCTGTAGCATGAAGGATATGGGTAACAGACACCTATTTTCAAGGTTTACAAGATGACTTTTCAGGGGTCTCCCAGCATGTCAAAAAATAAAATTCTAGGTCCAGTTATTATGATTTGTGCCCTGTTAACAAATCCAAATGTTTATTCTGGGGGGTATTTCAAAGCCGCATAGGATGAAGGATATGGGTAACAGAGAAGTAATTTCAGGTGCACAAGGAGACTTTTCAGGGGCCTCCCAGCATATCAAGAAAGGAGATTCTAGGTCAAGTCATTATAATTTGTGCTCTGTTAACAGATGAACAAATCTTTATTCTGGGGAGTACTTCGGAGCCCCAGAGCATGAAGGATATGGGTAACAGGGACCTTATTTCGGGTTTCCATGTAGACCTTTTATGGGCTTCCCTGGAGGTGAGGACAGAAGATTCTAGGTCCAGTCATTATGATTTGTGCCCTGTTTACAGATGACCAAATGTTTAAAGATCACAAAAGTAGAGAAAAAAAAATCGTAAAAAATAAAAAAAATATAGGTGGCGCCACCAATCTCCAGAAATTGATGAAACACTCCATGATCAATATCCATGCAAAGAATCATGGTGATTAATGCATTAGTTGTTCAGATACTTGAGCTTTTGTTTTAAATTTTGCATTATTCTGGGGGGTACTTCAGAACCCCATAGCTCGAAGAATATAGGTCACAGTGACCTAATTTCAGGTTTACAAGGAGAATTTCCATAGACCTCCCAGGATTTCAAGTAAGAAGATTCCTGGTCTAACGGTTACGATTTGTGCCCTGTTAACAGACAGATGGCCAGACAGACGACGGACAAAAGGTGATCCCTACAGCTCAGATGACTTTCAGTCAGCTGAGCTAAAAATTCAAAAAATACAGGTGGCGCCACCAGAATGCAGAAACTGATGAAACATTTCATGATCAATATCCATGCAAAGAATCATGGTGATCAATATAATAATTGTTCAGATACTTGAGCTTTTGTATCAAATTTTCCATTATTCTGGGGGGTACTTCGGAGCCCCATAGCTCAGAGGTTATGGGTAACAGAGACCTAATTTCAAGTTTTTAAGGAAACTTTTCATGGGCCTCTCAGCATGTCATGAGAGAAGATTCTAGGTCCAGTTGTTACGATTTGTGCCATGTTAACAGATGACTGCATCTTATGAGGTCTCAAAAATAGAGAAAAAAATTCGTAAAAATAAAAAAAATACAGGTGGCGCCACCATACTGCAGAAACTGATGACACATTCCATGATCAATATCCATGCAAAGAATCATGGTGATCACTGAAATAGTTGTTTAGATACTTGAGCTTTTGTATCAAATTGTCCATTATTCTGAGGGATACTTCAGATGACTTACAGTCAGCTGAGCTAAAAACACTTAATGGTCAATATCCATGCAAAGAATCATGATGATCTCCGTATTAGTTGTTCAGATACTTCAGCTTTTGTATCAAATTGTCCATTATTCTGAGGGATACTTCAGAGTCCTATAGCTTGAAGGATATGGGTAACAGAGACCTAATTTCAAGTTTCCACAGGCACTCTTCATGGGCCTCCTTGCATGACAAGAATGAAGTTTCTAGGTCCAGTTGTTGCAATTTGTACCCTCTTGATAGATAACATAGGTGGCGCCACCAGTCTGCAGGAACTGATGGAACATCTCATAATCAATATGTATGCCAAAAATCATGACCATCAGTGATGTAGTTATTGAGATATTGAAGTTTTTGTATGAAATTTTTGACTACTCTGGGGGGTACTTTGGGGCCCCATAGCTCAAAGAATATGGGTAACATAGACATAATTTTGGTTTCCATGGAGACTTTTCATAGGTCTCTCAGTGTGTCAAGAATGAAGATTCTAGGTCCAGTCGTTATGATTTGTGCCACGTTAACAGATGACAGCATCCTTAAAGGTCTCAAAAATAGAGGAAAAAATCGTAAAAAATCAAACAATACAGGTGGCGCCACAAGTCTGCAGGAACTGATGGAACATTTCATAATCAATATGTATGCCAACAAGGGACCCATGGGTCACGGCGCTCAGCTGATCGTGATTGGACCATAAATGTTTCTCCACTGTGATACTATATCGAGTCGATAAAGCTTATGAATATCATGGACATGTTGGGCTATTATAAAGGAATGTAATGTAATATGTGAGTAAATGATAAATGAAATAACCTGACTGATGGATTAATAGAGTCATATATAGTGGTTTATTTTTTATTTATTAAAGAGGTGTAGAAAATTGTGATATATTTGAGCAAATATGAATGCAATGACAGCAGTAATAAGCAGTAGTAGAATGATGATAAGGCTATCTGTTGAAGGATCTAAAGTGTATGGTAGTCTGCAAGCTTTCAATTTGACAGATATGATGTTATGATTAACTATGCTGATGAAGTGATTTATGAATTTGTGACTGTATGACACAATATCTCTTTAGTCTTGACAAGGTACATTATTGTGATGCCCACTATGTCTACATATTACACAATATTGACATAATTTCTGGCATTTACATAGGTACCTATGGACGAATAGTTATATAAAATATTAAAGTATGAATATATCTGATTCATCTTGTTCTTGCTTACTGAGGCTGACTTTGGGATGGGGTTCGGAGAAGGGAAAAGTGAGGGCAGCACGAAGGTGGATGTAGAAATATTCTATTGTAATGTTTTTCATTTATATAAGAATATGAAAAGCTAAGAGGAAAGGGGCCCTCCTACTTGGTGATAGTAAAGTTCTAAATATATGATTGCAAACTAATACTCTGACAAGACTGTCATGAAGAAAAACAGTAAAAGTTTTGAGATACTGTAATGTATGAAAATTTACAGATGGAAAATTTACAGATGGACAGGCAAGTGGACAGAATGGACTAATACCTTTATTTCACTTTCAAGGGAATAATGCATTTAAGTTTATATATAAGCCTATTTTTTTTTAAGCAAATCCACTTTTTCCATTAAGAAGTTTTTATCTGAATCATTTTTTTTATTTACAGGTTTTATAAATTTTAAATGAAAAAACCTGAAAATATAAGTTAAAATATTAGAATTGTTGCAAAAGTTGCAATCATTATATATACAGAGTAAAAAACTGAAACTATAAGTTAAAATATTAGAATTGTTGCAAAAGTTGCAATCATCATATATCCAGAGTGTAGCTCATATTGGGTCATATTATGCATACACATATATTTTATTATTTTTAAATCATAAATGTTTAAACTGAATTTAAAAGAAAATAATGCCACAACATGGCATCTACAAGAATATTCCTTGAATCACTATCAAAAAGTTTTGCACATAGGAGTTTTCAGTACCTGCTTAATTTTATTCACCAAAATAAAATAAAAGATTCAGTAAATTTGATAAAATAAAACATCTTTTCAAATAAAGTATACACACTGTTGGTTGAATGAGAAACAAACAATATCATTGTGCTAATTACTATCCAAGTTTTAATTAATTACTGAAATTAATAGTCAATTTCACACCTGGTGAAGTTTTTACTCCTCTGAAGTAAGGAATTACTTATCTCATGAACATCCACACTTTCATAGCAATACACCACTTTGTGGACACAATTAAATGTACACTTTAATCACTGTAACCCTGGTGGTACAATACAAAATCTAAAATGTGGCATAGCCTAGAATAAGAATGAATCACATACAGAAAATAATAACATTCATCTAGTTTATGCACCATCTGGGGGGGGGGGGGGGGGGAGGAGTGCAGAGCAGAGGGGAAGCCTGCTGGTAGTGGCCAAGCTGACCCAAGGCAAGCTGCCTGGGGTGGGTTACATAATGCAAGTGAAGGCTGTACTACTAGGTGGGCTAGATGTAAACAACACTTGACATGGTGTATGAAAACATGAATAAAAGCTATTCTTTCCAATCAATTTCTTTGAAATTTCAGATTTTAAAAGATTAAATCCTAATGTATATATGCTGTGAAAATTAAATCAACAGTGCCAAAGTTGGACAAAATTTAAGGTATTGATTTTTTTTTATGCTAATAACTTGAAAAATTTGCAAAATTCAGATCTAATTTTGGGTAAACAATTGAATCTTGATTAAATAAAGTTATATTCCTGAAAAAAAGTCTCTAGGTTCAGCAATTCTCATGTAAGTAAATATATTTCCTGATTTTTTAACAAATTGCATTATGTTTTGGCCCATAACTTCAAAATAATACCCAAACCTGACCTAATTTTTGGTATGTTCATAGAAAATGTATAAAAGAATGTGAATCCTAAATACGATCAAAAACAGATCAGTGGTTTTGATATTAGGCAGCCCTGAAGTGTAACAATGGCTTTTTTTATGGAAAACAGAGTTTTTTTTTTCCTTAATATCTCAAAGTCCTGAACAAAGTCCTAATGACCCAATTTTCGGTATGGTAGGAGATTTTGGGGACATCTAAAATTATGTCAACAGCCTGGGGAGCATAGAGATGTGCACTGAATGACCTACAGTCATCAAAGTGGACTGCTTGACAATGTAAGGGAATACAACAAGAGCCTCCAAAATAATTCAATAACTAGCCTAATTTTGCAGCTTTTATTTTCAAATTTCAGATTTTAACAGATTAAATCCTTATGTATACATGGTGTGAAAATTAAATCCACAGTACTTACAGGAAAAAAACGTGCCATGGCCAAAGTTGGGCAAAATTTAAGGTACCAATTTTATATTTTTGCCAATATTTAAAAAAATTTAACAAATTTTGATCTAATTTTTGGTATACAATTAAATTTTGATTAATATAAGTTGTATTACTGGAAAAAAGTCCCTACCTTTAACACTTTTGGTCTTAAGTGACCAAATATCTTCCTGATTTTTTACAAAGTCCATTATGTTTGGGCCTATAACTTTTTTAAATTATATAATACTGACTTAATATCTGGCATGTACATAGGAACTATATAGAGGAATATTTATGGTAAATATGAAGAAAACCAGATGAGTGGTTTTGATTTTAGGCAGTCCTGAAGTGTGAAAATAGATTTTTAATAAAAAATTGAGGTTTTTCCTTAATATCTCAGGAGAACGAAGTCCTATTGACCCAATTTTTGGCATGGTAGGAGATTATGGGGACATCTAACTGTATGCCGAAATTCAGATTCGTAGGTCCAACAGTGTCGAAACATGCCAGTCTTACGGACGGACATCCAGACGGACGGACGGACGGACGGACGGACAGACAGACGGACGGACGACGGACAAAGGACCATGACTATAGCTCAGATGACTTATAGTCAGCTGAGCTAAAAATCATGACCATCAGTGATGTAGTTATTGAGATATTGAAGTTTTTGTATGAATTTTTTTACTACTTGGGGGGGGGGGGGTACTTTGGGGCCCCATAGCTCGAAGGATATGGTTAACAGAGACCTAATTTCTGGTTTCCAAGGATATTTTTCATGGACCTCTCAGTGTGTCAAGAATGAAGATTCTAGGTCCAGTCGTTACAATTTGTGCCATGCTAACAGATGACAGCATCCTTAAAGGTCTCAAAAATAGAGAAAAAAATTCGTAAAAAATTGAACGATACAGGTGGCGCCACCAGTCTGCAGGAAGTGATGGAACATCTCATGATCAATATGTATGACAAAAATCATGACCATCAGTCAAGTATTTAATGAGATATTGAAGTTTTTGTTTGAAATTTTGGACTTTTCTGGGGGGTACTTTGGGGCCCCATAGCTGGAAGGATATGGGTAACAGAGACCTAATTTCTGGTATCCATGGAGACTTTTCATAGGTCTCTCAGTGTGTCAAGAATGAAGATTCTAAGTCCAGTCATTACGATTTGTGCCTTGTTAACAGATGTTCACATTTTTAAAGGTCTCAAATATAGAGAAAAAAATTCGTAAAAAATCGAAAAATACAGGTGGCGCCACCAGTCTTCAGGAACTGATGGAACCTCTCATGATCAATATGTATGCCAAAAATCATGACCATCAGTCAAGTAGTTAATGAGATATTGAAGTTTTTGTATGAAATTTTGGACTTTTCTGGGGGGTACCTTGGGGCCCCATAGCTCGAAGGATATGGGTAACAGAGACCTAATTTCTGGTTTCCAAGGAGATTTTTCATGGACCTCCCAGGATGTCAAGTAAGAAGATTCCAGTTCTAGCAGTTACGATTTGTGCCTGGTTAACAGACAGACAGACGGACAGACAGACAGACAGACGGACGACGGACAAAGAGTGATCGCTATAGCTCAGATGACTTTCAGTCAGCTGAGCTAAAAATCTGTAAAAAGACTATAGTGAAATTGATAAACTGGTTTGTTGTCTTGGTAAAGCATTGGAAAAGTATATTTCCCGGATACACAACGGAGCAGGACTTCACTCTGTGAACAGAGAACAGGAGAAGGGAAGCAGTTATACCAGTAACAAGCAAATTTGTGGAATTTATGTCCTCCACGTCTGCCTTTTGTTATTTTAGCTGAGCCTGCCATCCCCCTTACTGCGACTCAGTATCCATCAAGGAAGGGTCATAATATGAAATGGACCCTTCAGTCAAGAGTGCAATCTGGTCTCATTCCCGATATTAAATACAGTCTCAACTCCATTTATATTCTTCTCTGTGGATTTCTTTTATCATATATAAAGAGAATCATTTAGCTATTTTTTTTTTCAATGGCTATTTTTCTGCAGAAACAACAAACTTTCATTTACAAAATCACCATTCAGAACTCCATGTGTTCGAACAGTGACAAGCTGTGGTTTAGAATTCTACATGTGACATGAGACATCCTTTGTGGTCTGTTAACTGCAATAACCACAAACCTTAAAAGATAATGTTTCCCATTCCAGAATGAGTGAGCAAATTGACCAAAAGAATGAAACTACAGTCTACTTAATACTTACTGTATACTATAGCATAAAATGTGAGCGGTTCCAGCCATGGGCCATTACAATATACCAATCCCAGAATGTGCAAACGAAACATGTGCAGACCTGACAACCCAAAATGCCAGAAGACCTAACAAATCTGTCACAGGAAAATCAGCTGGAATTAATATTTGTGATGTTCATCAATGTTTCAAATATCACATGATTAGAGAACAAGGATTCAGCAAGGGAGGATTTGGTTGATCTAATCACACAGCTTGACAAAAAGATACATGTCAGCTGTTATATAATATACATACTATCTTCACACCAGCTGTTGTGACCTGGATGAAAATGTAATTATTATTTAGTCCTTGTTATTTTCTGTTCCACAGATCTGTGTCCACCTGGATTTTAGACAATTTTCTTAAAAGCTGAAAAGCTGAATATGGAAGTGACACTGATATGGAGATTAAAAATTTTAAAATGAATCTCCAATTTATATAATTCACAACTTGTTTAGCTCTTTACAATAATCTGACAATATTATAAAAATAATATGAAAGTATGAAAATATTACCTCTCTAGCTGCCAAGATAATAGTAGCAATCTGTGACCGATCACCCCATTCCGCCAGGAATGTTAAGGTCAAAGCTTGTATAAATATTCTCGAGGAAAACCCACGACTCCTGGATTGAATAATCCCTGTCTCTATATCTTGTTTCTCCATCTACAAGAACAAAATGCACAATACTGTAACACCTAGATGTCATAATTAATACTGCATACTAATATCAATATAAAGGTACTTGTGAATCAACCCATGTTTCACACATAAGTAAACAATAATTAGGATCATAAGAGGACTCACTGATGTACACTAACAATGTATGGGCATTTGTTAATAAGAGCAATATCTAAAACTAACATATTTATCATCAGCTGAATGCCTGCTTCCAGTCTTTTAAAGATGTTAGATATAAAATAATTTGCTGGAAGAAAGGAAAAACCTGAAAATGCTAATACTTATACAGGAATCTCATTAAATTTTCAGGGCACTTCATTAAAGGGCCAATAAAGTATAGAATAGATTTTGGTGTGGAATTGGCAAATGACCTTGATTCCAGAATGTTATCAAGGAATATTCACAAATGTCACTTATGCACAAATGAACGTGGGAATATGGGCCAAATAAGTGAATGCAAACATGGATTTGAACAATAGGGACCCCCCCACAAGGCAGAGGCTTGCACTCCTTTGAATGCAGATTTTTAATTTAGATTATTTTCACTAAGAATCTGCACAAATGTCATTTTTTTGTTATTACATGAAGCCAACATTTCAATATTTATATGAATATATAGATTCCCCTTTCCAAATTCTGCAGCAGATTTTAAGATTTATGTTCAAACTGGATGACACAACTAAACCCTGATAACTGGTAAATTCAGGAAAAGCCGCATTTTGCAGCTCAGAATTGGAGTAATATATTTGTTAAATTTGTTAACACTGCTGATTATTCAGGGCTTCAGCATGTGCCAGAGACTAAGACTGTACATCTCAGGCTTGTCTTGGCAGGGCAGTTTTCCACATGCCCACTGTGCCTGCTTCTCTGTCAACAGGCCTGCACCAAAATATGTAGGTCTTGGGACACTTCAGCCTTTAAAATTTCAATCCCTGCTCCTGCTAAGGTCTGGCCAGAGGTACAAAAATATATGTAATAAAACTTTATGGGGAGGTAGGTCTCTAGAAATGAACGAAGCAGACTGTGAACTGGTAGTGGTTTTAATCCAGACCTAGGTGTGGATACAGCTTCATATTAACCGCAACAGATTTTACAGATTATAACACAAATCAAGCAGTAGAGATGCTTTAAAGGGTATGATTATAACAGATGAGTGTTGCATGTTGACAAGTGGAAAATGGTGTTCGTCACGTGGTCCCAGTGGTATTTACCACTGGCAAACTGGTCCTACCAGTTGTAGGATCCAGGGAGCAAATAATCACACCAATATCTTACTGGTGTACATAAAGGTTTTTAATGACAAATAAATTTGAACAAATGTGCACGAAAAAATTTTATAAATCAGTTTTGTTTGGTTACTGTAACAACCTAGACATCTGGTCACTGGGCCTTTTGTTGGGTACCGAAAGGTAGCAACTTGACATCTTGTAGTTACAATAAATCCTAGAGGAAGCAAACCCAGCATAAGTCCACCCCAAAAAAACCCACATTTTTCCCAAATATGAATATGCAAATGAACTCATATAAGCCTCCCTGTTCTAAGGGAGGAGGCTTAATTAACTGAACGACTAATGTGCTTTAGTTCTGTGAAGTAATAGTGAGTGTGTTTTAACTGATCCAAAAGTAGCATGATTTTCACCAGGAGAATTGTACAGACACAGACTAAAACATAAATGACTGGACATCTTATAACAACAGGACAGTAATACACTGTCATCTTTACTGAACATGGCAATGTCTGTCTATGTTCCGACTATACTCTTTACTCTTAACTGAACTAGTTTTGATTAGGCCATTTCAGGTCCAGAACAAGGCCTCATCCTTGTTCCTTTTCCAAATATAAAACTAATGCACTGGTCAATTTCCCAACAAATTAAACAAGATAAGATGATCTGTGGAACAGATCAGGTTTGCCTGCCACTTGAGGATATATAACCTGACCTAACTCTTTAGAAGGTGCATCAATGGTATGAGTATGATGACTGTTAGTGCATTAACAGAATGTTAGCTAGATCACTGTGACCTTATCATATGTGTCAAGGTCATTCATATTCGAAGTTGTTCTAGCCCTTCAGGTGCTGCATCATTTGTAAGAGTCTGGTGACTGTACCTTAAGTTGTACTTAAATTATTATAACACCATGCTGGACAGACAGACGGTTGTTCACCATTTTTGGTTCTCCATTGATGGCGTCTCGGCAATGATGAAGACAAATATTCCACTTTGTACAGCCTGAGTTTATGTTAATACAATTTAAAATACTTAAATATATAGGACCATACTAATGTATTTATATAATGAAAACTACCCTATAGGATTACAGAAACAAGTTCTTTGTTTCAATTTACATGATGTGTTGGGAAATTTAATGATATTTTAGCTAGCTGATACAATGCATTTTTAAATGAAGTGCTGCCATCCCAAATTCATGTATAAAACTGAGATCTAGGCCAAAGTGATTACAATCTCTGCTATAAGTCACTAGTTTTATTACGTAAATTCGATGTGAGCGTTTTCTGTATTAATGAGAATATTCTCTGTTAGTATTCACACGCCAGAAGCTCCACTTACAAAATTTTCCCTGAGTAGGCCTATCATCGCCCACTTCCGCCTCATTCTCGGTATCTAGGTCATGCCTCGCTTTGGTAGAGCCACATTATTCTTCTGGCTTTTGTGCTAGACGGACGTGTCGACGGGCTACTCCCGTCCGTCCGCTGTTGGTTTTCCCATGCTCGTTGCTTCACTTACTGTAAGTATGCTTTCATTTTCCCTTGGCCACTATGGAAGTCTCTCGGACTTGTTCCTCTTGTGGAGCGTCTCTCCCTTCCTGGGATACGCACCCCTCTTGTCTCAGCTGTCGCTCCAGTGTGGGCACGTGCCTTGGTTAGAAGGACCCATGTTATTATTGTCACACATGGCCGGCCTCTCAATGGGCTCAACTTCATGCCTGGTCGACTGCCCTTGATCCCATTGAGCCCTCTCCTGCACTGTCTTCGGCTCCGGTGGTGGGGAGCGGGGGGGGGGGGGGGGCGCCACTCCTTCTGTGTCTAGTCGGGTGGCCTTACGCTCCCCCTCTGCGGATCCCCTTCTCGTTCCCGATCCTGTCCCTCCCTCCCAAGGCTCTGTCTTCCAGACCCCTGTTGGGGCTCCGGCTAGGGCTCTAGCTGCCCCCTCCAGGAAGCGTCCGACCCCTGCCCCGCCCGGGCCCTCGAGAAGGCTCTTGCCGTTTCCCTCATTCACCGTTTCTCCAGTTTTTGTGAATCCTTACGGGCGGATTTCGATCTTGAGTCGGAGTCCGCGCCCCCGGCCAAGGCTCCGGGGCAGGTGTCTTTGACCGACCCTCCTGTGTTGTCCCCGCAGCGTTCCGCTCGGATGGAGGTCACTCGTTCCCCACCGGCTCCAGCGCAGGTAAGTGCTCCCCCCCTGCTTGATCCGCCCCTTCCTAGCCGTCTGTCCCTTCGTCTCCTTAGGGACCGTCCTTCCGCTGATGCGGTTCCCCTCCCGTCCGGGTCTCCAGACGCCCGAACCGCGGTTCCAGATACGGACCCCGTCTGTGCCCTGGCCGCTCCTGCGGCCGCGTCCGCTCTTGATTCTCCGTCCGTCCGTTCTCCGCTTGTATTTACAGATCTGGTGCCTCCGGCCGGTACGGATCAGTGGACTGCTCTCAACACGCAGAGGCAGGCGTGGCGCACCATGAAGTCTTACCTACTTGATCAGGTGGCCCGCACCATGCAGGAGTCTCGCCCAGATGGGCCGACCTTCCAGCGCCTCAGGCTGCCGCCCGCCTCTGCCGCATCGGCCGGGTTCTATCTGAACCCTTCCATGCTCTCAGCGCCGACTTCCGGCCCTCAGGTCTGCATGGAATTTACCGATGAGACGGCTCCGCTGCTTGACAACCATCATGCCGCCGTCACCGGTGCTATATCCTCATCGTCTGGGTCGCCTGTGCCGCCTGGCGCGCGGCGCCCTTGGCAGATCGGTACCTTGTGGTCACCTAGGGCGTATCGAGCGACCTGCCTTGACAGGCTCGTCCCATCTCCCGCCTTTCCCGCTGTTCCATCGGAACCGATGCGGCCGGAACGGGGCTTGATCAACCCTTCTCTGACGATAGGTTGCTTTATTCCCCGGCGGCGCATGTATCCGATTCTCAGCTCTCGGATATGGAGGCTCTCACCCGCCAGACCGCCGGCGTTGTCAACGACCTTCAGGCCGTTACCAGCCTGTTGTCTATTTCTCCGGATCCTGCCATGTTAAATAATATATGGCAGGCTTCCACTCACGCATGTGCCGAGTTACAGCACTTGGCCTGGCGCCTGGTGGAGGATTGTATCTCCGCACCCTTCGCTCCGTCCAGCCCGCGCTATCTCCCGCGGAGCTCTCGGTTCTCTATACTCAGCCGTTCACGGGATCTCTCCTCTTCCGGGGTCATCTATCCTGCGTCTATGAGGCTGCCCTGGATCGTTCGGATCTTCAGGCCCGCCTCCGGTCGGCGCCTCCTCCGACCTCACAGGCATCTCCCCCTTACCGGTCCCGTACTCCCCGGTACGGGCTCCGGCTGCTAGCCGCTCGGTGGCTCCCGCCCGCCCATCTGCTCGGACGTCCGGATCTCGCCAGGCCTCCTCCTTTCGCGGTAAATCCGCTCGGAGGGGTCGCGGCCGTAAGTTACACTCCAGGTCCGGTAGGCGGCCGTCTTCAGACCTGTTATCAGGCCTGGAGGTGTGTCACCTCGCATCCCCTAGTTTAAAGCACAGTTCTTTTTGGTTTCCGAATTTTGTTTTTCACCCCTCCGCCCCGCACCGCGTTTCCGTTCGTTACCCACCCACCCAGGGCTCCGGCCAAGCGTCTCGCGCTAGAAAATGCCATTCGGTCCCTTCTCCTGAAGGGCGCCATTCTCCCGGTCGATCCCGGAACTCCCGGGTTTTATTCCCGCATTTTTCTTGTCCCCAAACCACACAGCCAGTGGCGCCTGATTATAGATTTGAAGCGCCTCAATGCCTTTATTTGACCTCCCCATTTTCGAATGTTCAATATACCCGCCGTGCTCCGCACTGTCCGCCAGGGCGACTGGGCATTCAAGATCGATTTATCAGACGCGTATTTCCATGTACCGATCCACCCTGTGTCTCAGCCGTACCTTCAGTTAGCCTACGGCCCTCGTGTGTTTCAATTCAGAGCCCTCCCGTTCGGGATCATTATTCAGCCCTGGATCTTTACGATCCTTGTTCATGCTGTAACCACTTACCTCTGGTCAGTCGGGGTATCAGTCCTCCCGTACTTGGACGACTGGCTCGTTCACGCCCCTTCTCGCGATCTCCTTCTCCACCACCGTGCCCTCGTGCCTTCCCTTCTTCGCGTTCGAGGCTTTCTGGTCAATGTCCAGACGTCTCATCTGGTCCCTACCCAGACCATTCAGTTTTCTGGGCGTGGTCCTGGATTTTCGGGCCGGTCGTTTGTCTCTCCCGCTCGACTTCGCGGTCAATCTGCGCCGGCGGTTCCGATCCCTTCTGTCAGCTCGTCGTGTCAGCTCCCATCTGACGGCTTCCTTACACGGCGGCCACGTTTGCCCCTATGGGCCGCCTGTTCCTCCGCCCGGTGCAGTCGCTCCTCCGCTCCGCGTGTCTCCTGGGTTCGGCATCTCATAGTACGGCGATTCTGCCTGCCCACCAGGCCGGGCGGGCCCTCCGCCCCTGGCTCCGGCTGTCTTTTCTCCTTCGCAGTATTCCTTTCACGCAAACCGTCGCCTTTACGATCTTTACCGACGCGTCTCAGATGGGCTGGGGTGCCCACCTGGCCGATCTTCGTATTTCCGGCCTCTGGTCTCCTCAGGAGCGTCTGCTCCATATCAATATTTTGGAGCTCAGAGCAGTCCGTCGTGCACTCGCACGCTGGTCTCCACGCTTCCTCGACAGTCATGTTCTAGTCATGACAGACAACACGACGGTTCTTGCATATATCAACAGGCAGGGCAGCATTGGGTCACCCTCGCTTCTGCGGGAAACTTATCGCCTGTTCGATCTGTGTATCCCTCTTGGTTTTACACTTCAGGCTCGTCATGTCCGCAGTGCCGTGAATGTCCTTGCTGACGCCCTTTCCCGGGATCGCCTCGGTACCCTTACCGCCGTTTCTCTCCCTCCGCCGGTTCTCCGGGGGATCTTCAGCGCTTGGGGGACTCCGGATTTCGACCTGTTCGAATTCCCGAACCCTCCGCCCCTCGTTCCGTCTGGTCCACGGCTACGTCGCCCTCGCGTCCTTCTCCCGGACACGCCCCCGTCGGCCTGGACCGGCCGGTTCTTGTACAGGTTCCCGGCCCCGGCCCTGATCCCGCGGTTACTCCTGCGTCTCTCGGCGGCACCTCTCACGGACCTCATCCTGATCGCTCCCTGTCGACGATCTTCCGACCTTGTGTATGACTCCCCCTGGCTCATCTTCTCTCGATGGGCCAGGGAGCGTCTTATAGATCCACTGGATCCGCCGGTCCAGTTGCTCCTTGATTTCCTCCTGCATTTATTACAGGATAAACGTTTATCCTTCCCCACTATACGCGGCTATCGGGCGGCTCTTCTTTCCGTGCTTCGCCCCCTTTGTAGGGATTCAGTTCTCCGTCATCCCGTCGTTTCCGATTTTCTCCAGGGGGTCCGCACTCGTTCGTCCCACCTGCTGTACGTAGTTCCTTCTTGGCGCCTTGACGTGGTACTCCGGCACCTCCGCGGCGCTCCTTATGAGCCGCTCCGCTCCGAGCACCTGCTCCATCTGTTGCGTAAGACGGCGTTCCTCCTGGCGCTCGCCACTGCTGGCCGTCGAGCTGAGCTTCATGCTCTCATGGCCGATCCGAAATTTTCTCAAACTGCGGCTGACGGTTCATCCACGGACTTTCACTTTCCTCCGGACTTTTATCGTAAATTGCAGTCTTACGATGACCCGCGATTTCATGGCACGTTCCTGCCCTGCCTAACGGCCAGTACCGGTTCGGCGCAAAGAATTGCCCCGTCCGGGCCTTAAGATACTATCTTAAGGCTACAAAATCTCTCCGGGGGGGCCGTAAGAAACTTTTTATTTCTTCAAATTGGGTGCAGCCGATAAAGAAATAAGTCCTATTACTATCAGTAACTGGATAAAGGCTGCTATCATCGCCGCACATGACTCTTTACGTCCGGCTGAACTACAGTCCTTCCATGTCACGGCTCATGAGGTCAGGGCTATCGCCTCATCCTTCGCTCTCCTTTCGGCGTATCTCCTGCCGCGATGGTCAAAATGGGTATCTGGAAGTCCCCTTCCACGTTTACTCAATTTTACCTCAAGGACGTTCGCCTGCAAGACTCCGGCCTTTATGCCATTGGTCCCGTGGTTGCTGCAGGCACTATCGTCAACGTCTCCTGCACATCTTCCTCGACATCTACTCACGTTCGGCCCGCTCCCTGCCTGCAGATGTCGTCTTCTGATGTGGTTTCTACTACTTGCTGATCGTATTTTTTTCATCCTCGTCGTTCCAGGTCAGTATCTCCCTCCCTATGGTTTATCTGTTTCTTCTCATTAATACAGAAAACGCTCACATCGATGTTTACGTAATAAAACCCCCCATTCCCCTCCCTGTGAATGGTGGTTTTGTTAGTAAACGGATGTGAGCTTTTCTGTATTACAATCATCTGTCCCTCCCCCGATACTTCCTACTTCGCCCTCGAATAATGTGGCTTTACCAAAGCGAGGCATGACCTAGATACCGAGAATGAGGCGGAAGTGGGCGATGATAGGCCTACTCAGGGAAAATTTTGTAAGTGGAGCTTCTGGCGTGTGAATAGTAACAGAGAATATTCTCATTAATACAGAAAAGCTCACATCCGTTTACTAACAAAACCACCATTCACGGGGAGGGGAATGGGGGGTTTTAATAATAATAATATGGATATGCCTATTGTACTGTATTGTACAGAGCTGTTGTAATCAGACCAATGACAGTGGTTGTCACATGTTAAAATTTGGAGCTGGATGCACACTGCAATACCATGCTCTCATTGGTCATTCTTTGTTTTGTGACCACCCTGGTGGTTTAACTCAGAGAACTTTCCCATACAAAGCAGCGGTTAAAAACAAAAGGAGATCTTGGAGAAGAGTAGTGTATCTATCATCCATTCCTTCTCGTCAGCAGCCCTGTTAAAAAATTGTACATTACAAGAGCCAGAATCATCAACCTAACATAGAGGTCAAACAGATATACTGTCTGTAACTGCAACTTCATATACTGACTTGGCAATTTAAAAAAACAAGAGCACCGCAAAAGTGCATAATAAGCCTGTGGTGTATCTGGTGACTTCTGACCTCATTAAATATGCGTGAATTTTAATGAGAAGGAAATTCAGGTGAGGAACTCTATTGGATAATATGTATATTGAGTTTCATGAAAATACACAGAATTTTTGGTAAGTAATTAAGGTGCCTCCAAAGTGCAGTGACCTCTGACCTCATTAAATATGCATGAATTTTGCTGGAAATCAAACTTAGGCGAGATATTTTACTGATTAACATTTCTTAGGAGTTTTATCAGAATCCATATTCTTCATATGTTATCTTGGTGACACCACAAAGTAGCCTGGTGACCTTATCAAATATGGGTGCATGTTGCCTATAATCAAACTTGGGCGGGATAATCTATTGGTAAGTAGTTATGGTGAGTTTCCTGAAAATACATGAAAGCCCTGGTAAGTTATGGTGGCGACAGTTAAAGTAAATGGACAGACGGAGGGTATACCTTAATACTCTGGCATTTGACGGGCCTATAAAAAAGTGAACACCTCCAGAGATCTTGACCAGATTATCTCCTACTTTTTTATTGTCATATTACACAGGAAGCCCGAGGCAAAACTTTTCAACAGTGCATACATGTGAAGTTCTGTGTGAGTACATAGCAGGCCAGTGATTAAAGCTGCCACTGTGGAAAACACCAAAATTACAAACCTAATAGCTGAATGAAAGATTAGATTTAATTGAAAAAAGAAGGCATGCTGATAGCAGGTGCTTTACTGTGTGCAAACATCTCCTGGAAGATTTGTTTACCTTCCAGGAATTAGTGTCATCCCCGCTGTTGTTCATTGCAGATGCCGCCTGAAGGTAAACAAGATCAAGGGTGACAGGGCAAAGCTCTGTTGAAATGATACTAAAATAGATGCACTGTGGATTGAACAGTGATGATGCATGTGAACTGTTACAACAGCCAGCATGAAGTGGAGTCATGCAAACGAAATGGGTATTGAGTTTGTGTGTTAGGTAATATATAACTACACGTAACTTTCTTTCCACAGAAAGTCTATTTATGAATGTCAAGGATAAACCTGCAAACATTCATTCACACCTCTCTTTTACACCGGAATTGAGCTATTAGCCTGAGAAGTGTAAATCACAAATTTTGTTTAAATGGAGCAAATACAGGGTATGCATTGACAACATCCATTCCAAATATACCCAATCAAAGGTATTTGTCAGGGAAACATATTTTATATATTGATAAACTTGTGAATCTATTTTGGGGGCAGTAATATCTGTGACGCAATTTTGTAAATATAAACAGAAATTTATGCACATGGTTCCTTTGATAGTTTTAGTGATAAAAAGGTTTCCAGAATGGTCGAAGATGTAAATGCAACGTGATAGGGCAGCAACATTTGCTGTGATCATTTCAACATTATGCAAAAGGGTTACCTGGATGAATTAAGGGATTAACTCTTTATTGCATGCTGACATAAGAAATGAGTGGCAAAACATCTAACCTCTGTTTCCCTTTTTTTTAAGTCTTCTTGCACTTCCTCATATTCTTCTAGACCTTCATCTGGGGACATGGTATAACCTGAAATACATTGAAACATGTTCTAATGTTCATACACACCATGGCAGGACATGGTATAACCTGAAATACATTGAAACATGTTCTAATGTTCATACACTCCATGGCAGGACATGGTATAACCTGAAATACATTGAAACATGTTCTAATGTTCATACTCCAAGGCAGAGATCTCAATGACACTGCAAATGCCCATTTTATATGCTCTTAATTAAGCCTCATAGGGGACAGATTTGCACCTGATATATATTTTTTACCTTGACCTAATTTCTAAGGTCATATTCCATAGCTTATCACCCATTATCACTCAGTAGTGCCTGTGTTTGCAACAGACCTCAAATATGACATATTTACCAAAACTGAAAAGTCACAAGGAAATGTTTTTCACCTGTTATTTATTTTAAACTTAATCTTATTCTGATGGTGCATGCTATACAGCCTGTACCGCATTATCAATCAGTTCTGCCTGTCCCGCCTCTGAAATATGGCTGACTTTTCAAAACTGAGCTTTGAACAGACCAGAGGTACCAGATTTGCACCTGGAATTTAATTTGGACCTTAACCTAATATTCACGCTACACAGCCTATCCATGCTGTCCCTATTACTGCTCACTCAACGGTACCCACAGGCAGGGAAACCCTTGCAAATGCTATTACACACATCTAGTTCAAATTTAATTTTGGTGAAAATCATACTCTAGCACATATAGAATTATGAACCAAAAGTATTCTTTTAATTATATCCAAAAGATTTAAAGGAGAGCTTCAAATTCATAATTTTTGCAAATTAAGAAATTCAGGCCCTGAGAAAAAATCTGGAAATTAACTATATTTAATGCGTGTATTTTTATAAGGTGTATCACTCTGGCTGGAGGTGGAAAAAATGTTTGAGTAAAAATGAGTCAGCAGTGGTTTAGTTTATTCATAAAGAGATCTCACATAAAGATTTCAGAATCCTGTATTAGAGGTTTTTTTTAAAAAAGGTATTGGTTTTTAACTCCCAAAAAAGAAACTACTATAAATCACTAGAATGCATACAACAAATATCCTTACGCACAGTTACTTACTTGCTGTGACAGTTTTTTCCACTCATGTCAGGGGACTTATTCAGACTGTAAGACTGCTACTATATACATATTATGCTTTACACTACACTAGCCTTATGCTGCCTTTCCACCAATGCTGTCCCGACATAGATATGGGAACAGGTATGATGGACACGTTACAGCTATGTTCATATTCCCTTTAGGGGGACTGAATAGCTCAAGTCACAATTTTACCAGGATTAACTGGGCTTAAAAACAGTTAAAATAAGTATAATCAGTGCAATTTTAAGTCATATTCTAGATCCAACATTTATATTATGTATGTATAGCAAACCTTATCTTATATACTGATATGGTCATATAGTAAAGAAGTACTGATAATACACTAATTATATACACATGAGAGCACATGGCTGTGGTTTTTTCCAGAAAATTGTGTAATGGTGGGAATACCCATAAGGTGGTGTATACGGCACCAGCCAGGCAACCATACAGGTAGAGGGCCCTGTATCTGTGTCCTTATAAAGGAAACACTCCTTATAATTTATCATATTTAATTCCAGCCGTATCCATGTCCATATCTGTGTCAGGACAAGTTGAAACACAACTTTACACAGTTGTTTAAAAAGATAAAGCAAAGCTCTGAGGGGATCTTTGTTATTAACTTCTTTACCTTCTCTCAACATTTTTACTCCAAACACTGCAAACAATGCTGAGGATGTGTAGTACGTAATCCAGCGGGGGATGACTGTGGTCGCTGCTCCAAGCAAGGCTGAAATGATCAGGCACATACTGTTAACCTCGCAAATGTGTATTTTCCATATTAAACATGGTAGTAATAGACAGATATTGCACAGTATCAAGAATCATATACAAGTGCTGACCATAAATATATCTGCATTACTGCCTAAAAAAGTTCAAATAAAATCTTGAATTGCACACAGCTGTAACTCTTGCAATACTGACTTGAATCTGTGCAAGATGTTGTGGTGAATGGAAAATCAATCAACCTTTTCCTACCCCAAACCAAGCTGTGGTCTATAAATTGCTCTGTTTTGCTATAGTAAAAATGAATTCTTTCTAAATGTTTTAACAGTTTTAATTGAGAGGATACAATATAAAAAGAAAAGGCTGGCTCTTTCAACCTTTCATAACTAGAATACGGGTAGTCGACAAGCGACTACGTGTATCCGCCAAAATCAGAGTAGGACGGGTGAAGTGAGGCATGGATTGAGTGGCAAGGGGAAATAGATTTACATGTGTTACATATTAGATTGGATGTCTGCCACATAAAAACATGATTGTAGGTGGCGCCACCTGTTATTTGAAAAGGAAACTATCCAGGATGTATACGCATGCCGAATTACAGGTAAATTGGTCAAACCACTGCAGAGATAGGAGTGATTTTGACCCAAGGCAGACAAACAGATGGACGCTGTGCAAAAATGGCTGCAGGTGGCGCCACCATTTTTGTGTATGTTATAAAGCTATCCAAGGGCTACATTTGTGTAATTTTTTTTTCCTGATTGGTCCAACGAGTCCGGAGATATAAGCATGGATGATTGCAGCGAATTTCAGGTGAATTAGTAGAACCACTGCAGAGATATGAGTGATTTTAACCAAAGGCAGATGAACAGATGGACTCTGTGCAAAAATGGTTGCATATGGCGCCACCATTTTTTGTGTATGTTATAAAGCTATCCAAGGGCTTCATTTGTACAAAATTTTTTTCCTGATCAGTCAAACGGTTCCCGAGATGTGGGTTTATGTGTGGAAACAGATGCACAAATGGACGCTGAGCAGAGAGGAAAGGTCAGAGGTCAAGGCCAATTGGTAAGCACCAGTTCACATGTGACCCAATAATTGGTGTAAGTTTTGGAAAAATCCGTCCAGTAGTCTCAGAGGAGTTCTCCAGCAATGAACGCGGCTATGGCGGAACCCGGTCAAAAACATAGTATCAGCAAAACTTTGTTTTGGCAGATACAATAATCAATTTTTTCTATTCTTTGGCTCACCAGGGAATTTTATCATCCTTTAAAAAATGTCATTACTGTTTAATTCCTAAGATGTATCATGAGAAAAAAAAAAGATTTTATGTTTCTATAATATCAAAGTATTGTTAATGTTAAAGCTGTTGACTCCTTACACTGAGTACTTGTGTATGGAGTAGACAGCAATCTTCTTTGAAATATAAATGGCAAATTTTTACACACCAATAGATTCACACAGATAGGGGAGGGAGTGTTATTTAAAAATGCTATTAAACTTTGCAAACATGCATTTATTTAATTGAGAATATGGTTGGCTTTTTGTTCACAATGGTTTCAAATTTGTGATATTTGCCTGTGTTTCAGTTTTAACTGTCCCCTGAAGATGTCTCCATGTCATAATGTTGGTTTGAATTGGGAACAAAGAGAAAATTGTAACTGCCTATAATGAACAAGAAATTTCCACTTGTTCTATGTTCCCTTGGGAACTTGTCTGAGAGTTCAAATTTTTGTGCACATATTAAATGATTCATACATAATAATGGATGTATTCCTTATAAATTCATGTTTATTGAGACTGAGAAAATGGAACCCTCGCAAAACAATAAATACATGAAAACTGCAAAAAATAAACCCTGCAGATATGAAGTCCACCACAGCCTGTGGGTAAACAGTATGAGCAGTGTCTAAGTTGAAAGTAACAAGACAGCAATCTTGACAATTACTGCTCACTGTTCCCGAAACAAAAAGAGCTATCAAATTACACAATGCTCTAGTCCATTCCATTACCCCTGTAAACCCCAATTTTTTGCAATTATTTCTAGCAAAGACACCCTTGCTGAAAAAAACTTACTTATTCCATGGCTGCTTCTGATAAAAACAAGCAAATTTGTGGAATTTATGTCCCCCGCTTCTTCCTCTTGTTGTCCCTTGCTTGCCTTCTAAATATGTTTTAGTTTTTATTTTCCCCTGAAGATGTTTCCACATGTCATAGTGGATGTGTTTTAGTTTTCATTGTACCCTGAAGATGTCTCTACGTCATATATTTTGTTGTGTTAAATGGCAACAAAAGGGGAAATTTTTGTTTGTTTTGGAGCAGGTGATAATAAATTATCAGACAGACATATCAAAACCAATCTTAAGCAAAGTATGCATGAGAGCAATCAAGGACCCAAATTTAAATAAAATTGGAAATTATTTAGGAAAGTTATCGCATGAAAACAAAAACCTGATGAACAGACAAACCCAAATCAATGTCCCCAATTCTGCAGAAGCGAGGGACAATAATTCAGTTTATGGGCTGATTGACAATTGTCTGTATATATATATATATATCCGTAGTTCATTATGTGCCAAACAAGTGACCATTAATTTCCTTCACTAAGTTCAGGGATATGGTTGTAATAATTGACATAACAGAGATGCACATACACAAGGAGTATATAAGCCTCACTGTAAACAGGGGTCCACAGCTATTGATCAATGGGCCCGTGAATATTGGTGTCTCTTTTGTGTGAAATGTCTATTATGATGTCATCACGGTTCCCTGCCATGTCCATTTCATAGGTTGGTGGTAAGTTGTCACTACAGAATAGACTAGTTTCTCATTAAAAGCTTTGGAATTGTTTACAGGAAAATGACAAAGTAGGCTATTATTTCCAAAATAATTATGCATTTTCCTCTTTCTTCACTTGAGACAAAAAGTTTTTGCATTCTTTGATATGCAAAAAAAAATAGGGAAAAAAAAACAGGTGCACAGTGGTCATGGAACTGTCTAAAGTGGCATGTTGTTGCATTTTAATATGGGTTGTGACTTACCAATCAATCCAAAGCAAAGTTTCTTAAGGAAACAGGATCATCTTTAATTAAAACTTATTTCTGACTTGCATTCAAACATTAGAAAATTAAACAATGAAGAGCCCTCAAACCATAACAAAATAACAAATTTTATAAACTGGATCATTACCTCATTCTTCAAAATTATTCCATAACTGGAATCCTAATGCTTCATACACTCAGATATGTTTCCTAACAGTGCTTACTGTGCCATCGGAAACAAAAAGAGCCATCAAATTACACAATGCTCTAGTCCATTCCACTACCCCAGTAAACCCCAATTTTTTGCAATTATTTCTAGCGAAGACACCCTTGCTGAAAGAAACTTACTTATTCCATAGCTGCTTCTGATAAAAACAAGCAAATTTGTGGAATTTATGTCCTCCGCTTCTTCCTCTTGTTGTCCTTTGCTTGCCTTCTAAATATGTTTTAGTTTTTATTTTCCCCTGAAGATGTTTCCACATGTCATAGTGGATGTGTTTTAGTTTTCATTGTACCCTGAAGATGTCTCTACGTCATATATTTTGTTGTGTTAAATGGCAACAAAAGGGGAAATATTTGTTTGTTTTGGAGCAGGTGATAATAAATTATCAGACAGACATATCAAAACCAGTCTTAAGCAAAGTATGCATGAGAGCAATCAAGGACCCAAATTTGAATAAAATTGGAAATTATTTAGGAAAGTTATCGCATGAAAACAAAAACCTGATGAACAGACAAACCCAAATCAATGTCCCCCATTCTGCAGAAGCGAGGGACAATAATTCAGTTTATGGGCTGGTTGACAATTGTCTGTATATATATATCCGTAGTTCATTATGTCCCAAACAAGTGACCATTAATTTCCTTCACTAAGTTCAGGGATATGGTTGTAATAATTGACATAACAGAGATGCACGTACACAAGAAGAATATAAGCCTCACTGTAAACAGGGGTCCACAGCTATTGACCAATGGGCCCGTGAATATTGGTGTCTCTTTTGTGTGAAATGTCTATTATGATGTCATCACGGTTCCCTGCCATGTCCATTTCATAGGTTGGTGGTAAGTGTCACTACAGAATAGACTAGTTTCTCATTAAAAGCTTGGAATTGTTTACAGGAAAATGACATAAAGTAGGTTATTATTTCCAAAATAATTATGCATTTTCCTCTTTCTTCACTTGAGACAAAAAGTTTTTGCATTCTTTGACATGCAAAAAAAATAAGGGAAAAAAACAGGTGCACAGTGGTCGTGGAACTGTCTAAAGTGGCATGTTGTTGCATTTTAATATGGGTTGTGACTTACCAATCAATCCAAAGCAAAGTTTCTTAAGGAAACAGGATCATCTTTAATTAAAACTTATTTCTGACTTGCATTCAAACATTAGAAAATTAAACAATGAAGAGCCCTCAAACCATAAAAAAAAACAAATTTTATCAAACTGGATCATTACCTCATTCTTCAAAATTAATCCATAACTGGAATCCTAATGCTTCATACACTCAGATATGTTTCCTAACAGTGCATACTGTGCCATGCGAAAATGTTCAAATTAAGCTTAAAACAATAAATATTTCATTTACAGACAATATCTCATATGGAAAATACTCAAAATGGAACAGAACTTTCCTGCCATCTACAGCTGGAAACGTGTATTATTTACAAGATGACAAACACTGATGTCAGATAATGGCTGATATAACATTATCTCACTGGGATGATGACAACACGGCAGACAGATCGTATCAATGTGATACAATATGAATTTTTTTTAGCATGGAGGGAATTTAAAATAGATTGGGCACAGGCCTTATGACATGTTAGCAGCATTATACTGCACATCTGGAACATCTTAATATTTTCAAGGTACCCAGGTACACGTCTATATTACATTGTCTGGACCTCCATTGGAGTAAAACCTTGAATAGGAACCAGTTCAATATAATGCTTTCTGGACTATTCCAAGGGCTTTTTCTGAATGAAGTGTCCCACGTTTTAAGACAGTTTGTTCTGAGTAAGTTACTTATACTCTGTTCCAACACCTCTGTCCACCTAATTTTTTGTGATATTGCATCCAAGTTAATTTCATCAGAATTTTATCACAGGAACTAGGGGGGTTTCCCCCTCTGACCTAGGAGCCTATTGAGATGCTAGAGTCCCTAAGCCTTTACACATCTTCTTGTATTGTCAGCCACTTACAGGGTTGGGCAAAACCCGGGTTTTAAGCATAAAACCCAGCCCAGTGGGTTTTACTGGGTAAACCCATGTATCATAATAGCACTGGTGCATGACACAATTTCTTGCTTGTATGGTTCTTCATTAATATCTGTGATGTTGCTCATCTATTGGTATTAAACTTATTTCATGGACAATCACTGTAGTTTTTCCTCTTTATCTGATTATATGCATTTTATGCAGCGATTCTGAGATTGAAAAGAATGCTTCTAGAAAAGCCCATATCACTTTGCCCATTAAAACCCGCATGTAGGTTTTAAGGCTTATTGCCCGCCCTGGTAATAAGGGGTATTACCCGCCTGGGTATTACCCGCCCAACCCTGGCCACTTACCTGATAGAATCGTCATAATTCCGAGGGCGCTTATAGCTCCCATGAAGACGGTGACTCGTGACTGTCGCATGGCCATGATGGCAGCAATAAAGAATGTTTTGTCACCGAGTTCTGATACCACAATCACAGATAGCGAGGCCACGAAGGCATGAACAAAACCTACATCAAGCTTGGTCTCAATGTACTTCCCATATGGATCTTTTGCTATGATTTCCTTTTCCTGAAAGAAAAAGGTACAATTTATCAAAAAACATGTGGTAGCACTCATGAACATGTCCACATCTAGGGTAAAAGGTTATTTTATCAAGGTGTTTGTTCAGCCATGACGAAATTTATAGTCATAAATGGTCTTGCTGTAGGGGTAGCCATCAGGCAAGATTAAACTGAGACATGCTATTGATCTCAAAATGTCATTTTAAATTATTATAGAATAATTATATCTCCCAGGTGAGGGTCATATTTTTCTTCATATTCATGTAAAATGTAATAAATATAGTGCAAAATTAGAATTTGTAGCAGTGTAGGTGACCTGCCACAAGCTGTCTGGACTCTTTCCTTTCTTTTTAGCATAAGAGGGTGCTTGAATAATGCGGATGCGACAGCTGAAAAGTGTATGGGGGGGGGGGGGAGGGGTGGACCCATCCAGTGGGTCTGGATCACCCCCCCCCCCCAGCCACCTCTGTGGATTTGCTGTAGTTCTGTACTTCTGTTGTATTGTTGTGATTTTTTTTATATGTATGTAATATATCTTTACAAATAAAACTTATTAAAAGTTTTATTGCTCAATTTAATTCAAAGTTTAATCAGCAGAATTATCTTATTTAGCAATGAATAGTCACTGATCCATGTTTATATTCATAATCATATATTGGACAAAAAATGTGACAATAACAACAAAAAGCATTTGATACCCCCAGACGTGTTGATGAGAATTTCCCTTCTGTCCCTTCATGGTGTTCGCGGCTCTCTGGCGATTCTTTCGAGTCCATGGATCTGGAGGCTTTAACATGGACGGCCACCAACAGAACAAAAACTCCGGCCCAAAAACCGGCTCTCAAACAACCACACATGGCTGTCCACATACAAACCAAACCACACTAAATTCGTCTCTCACTTTCGGCTGGGTATATGATGGTCAGAATTAACCGTTTCACTGTACCACAGGCATGAAGTTATCACTAGCGAATGGACAGTTCGATCTCGAGTGTTTATTCTGCACGCCCGTGTTTTCCCACACGCATTTCCACGTCAGGTCAAGTTCACAACAGGTCTCAGGTGACATCTGTTTCAGTCTTCATGAATATTCATTAAGGTCAAATGGTCAAGCAAGTGTAGCAGAATTAAACGACCCTGCGCTTTTTAACACAGGAATCTCATTGAAGATGCACCTTTTTTAAGTTACTGATATAAGAATAACACTATTTATCTGATTATCAGCTAATCATCTAACAGGCGGTTAATAACCAAATTGGTATTTTTAATTATTTATAGGGAAGCAAGAGAAAGGGAGAAGTGTGTGTGCGTTTATGTGCGACCTTGAGTTCATTCAGTGATGAGAGAATACATAAATTTCCGTTCCACATTGTTATACCTGAATGCGTAAAGTGTATCAATTATTCATGTGCCCAGAGTTGTGTAATAGGTGGAATGATGGACCTATATATAAATTTGCCAAATAGAACATCGTCAGAAGTAACTTGCGAATCGGGAGAGCGGCTTTAATAACTTTAAGGAATCCTCATTTCATGTGCTACCCTACCTGTTTCTTATAAATGACCTCATATCATGTGCTGCTCAATCTGTTTATGTAATCATTTTTATTTTACTGTATAGAATTTAGAAGATAGGCTATACATGTCGTGAATGTGCATGGTTATCGCAATAAAATGTATGTCATTTTTTTTTAAAGTTAGGCCTATTGCGCTAACACCATCTATATATCTCGGACGGACCGACCGACGGACGGTAGGACGCTCACCATTTCTGTGTTGTGGGGAAACTATATATCCTCTGTCGATCTAAGTCTCTCTCTGTCTCTCTCTCTGTCTCTCTCTCTCTCTCTCTCTCTCTCTCTCTCTCTTTCTCTCTCTCTCTCTATATATATATATATATATATATATATATACACACACACACAAACACATACATACATAAATGGTGGTTATTTATGAAAGCAAGCCTTATAAACTCAGAAATTTTTAGGAGCCCAAGCCTTGATTGAATCACAATCAATCAAGTACTATAGGTTTTGGATGGTACAGGTACGCGCATGAGACAATGAAACGAAGTACATATAACAATAATAACAGACGTGTCTCTGCAATAGCGCATAAGGGACTGGAGAGTCTCCGTTCAAAAAGCGCAGCATATCTGATAAGTTTATATATCAAATATATGTATATTTAAAATTAGCGGCCCTTAACAGGAACCCCGTCCATTGAAATACATTTTATTGAAACAGTTTTAATGTTTCCAAAACATTAAATATAAAAATATTCCAAATTCGCCAATTATTGATACAGTTTTGTCAGAAAGTCTCGATTATCTCAATGTATTTGAAAGTAAAATTTCTGAAAACTAGGGTCGGCTTCAGCTGAATGAAACTCACGAGGAATTTCATTTGCGCTCTAATTATTTTTCACTCAACCTTTTAATATGTTAAGCGGAACGTAGAGTATACACAAGGTGACACGTGACATGGCAAAATAAATTTCTCAGTGACCATGCACGGACCATGTAGCCTGGTTACCATGTGTATGCCCTAGACTACAGATGTAGCGTGATCTGGTGGCTGTGGAGTGATGACATTACCAGAGACTTGTCGCAAATATACCAAAGTGTCAACGCCTGCATAATTGTTCATATTAATAACCAACCCGAATTTATACTTCATTCCTATTGGCTCGCTGCAGCAAGTCCATTTGCAGGTCATAAAATATAGCGTATAGAGTTATTTAAGTGTACCTTTTACAAACAGAACAGGTAAATGTTGCATGTTACCACAACCCTTTTGTTTCAATCCAAAGTTTTTCAATCCAAATTTACCTATACGACTGAACGATTTTTGCAAAGGTGAAACCTGGGTCGTAAAACTTTATTTTACTCTGGCTATTATCAATTTCAATGTGATATACTGTGGGTTTTTTTTCAGAATATAATGTGCTAAATAATTGGATTAATTGGACAGCAGCAAGAACGAATACAATTCTGATGTTACACTTCTTCATCCATGCACTCTCAAAGTTTTTCTAATTCTCATCCTTTTCCAATTCTAGGTCTTCTAATCTACCTTTCTTCGAACATGCGCGCTATGCGTCATAATCGTCTGCTTTGTTAATTTAAAATAAGCTATGGGGTTTTGTATGTAGCCCAAGATGAAAGCCATAGGGAGGCTCCCCAAGGAAAATCTATCCCTAAATGATAAGGTATATTCGTTCAGTAATATTTTGATATATTTAACCGTGGCCACGGAAACTTGCATGCTTTATTGACTTGTGTCACAGGTTACAGATCCGAATCCATGATTGGACCGGTTTCTTTTCCTTTTTCATCTGTTACATGTGGCGTAATCCGTAGGATCTGGGGAGTTGGCTCCATGCACCATGCATTTTCACGTCTGTGACCATGGGATACTGCAGAGTCGCTCGAATCCCTTTTTTAGGGGGAAATGGGAAGAAACAGTGCATATTACACCTCTAAAGTCATACATGCTATCTCCATACGAAGTAAGGCACTAATATATATATATATATATATATATATATATATATATATATATATATATAAATATAGTGCACAGTTACATCCATTTCTCGATAAAATCACAACCACAAATAGGGATTCGAGCGACTGTGGATACTGTTTCTACATTGTCAGGACAGAACATTTACAGAGTGGCGGTGAACATGTTACCGTGCACACAAAAGCGTTCCGACTGACTTGTTATAATGAAGCTTATTTTATTGGTAATTCGGTAAGATTTCTTACTTGTGTATTACAGGTCATATATTCGAATCTATGATCGGTCTATATTATTACCTGTATATGATCTTCCTTTGTCAGTATACTAGACCAGAACACCCGGTGTCAGTTTTTGTCGATAGGTATCGGTAGTTGAAAAGTCATAAATACGTATAACAAGCAAATGTGAACAAAGAAATTGAAAACAATTGCACAAATATCGCTTAAATCTTATCGTGGTGGACCTTCTTCCGATATTAGAAATTGAAAGTGAAATACTTGGCCTTGAACAAGCAAATTTCAGTTAAACGACATTTTCTGTCCGTCTGTCTCCCCCCGTCTCTTTCGTTCTCTCTCTGTCTATGCCAAATATAAACAAAACAATGAATTTAATATAAGGTACTTTTGAAGTGTAACATCAGGTTTATACTGGAAAATGTACTTTTTCCCTTAATTTCACAAAGGACAATGACAGTGACCAAGTTTCCGGTTGGAAGGAGAATTTAGGGACATCTAACTGTATGTCAAATTTTGCATTCACAAGTCCAGCGCTGTTTCAAAACGTGCCCTGTTCACGGACAAAGGAACATCGCTACACTCTAACAACAGTATTTTATAAAACATACATAGGCTGACTTAAAATCACGTGTATTAGCAACAAAACGAAAAGAGTTCCTACTTGGATATTTAACATTACGAATTCATTTCGGTTTCGTTTCCTGATAATCAGAGTATTATCTATATATTAATAGCGTATAAGAAGATTTTTTGTGATTTTCCATATCTCCCCTGATACAACCGTACGGATTGCCGTGATTTTCAAAATACATATGCTTCGGGTTTGTCCGAAGAGATTCCACCCACTTTAATTTGCAATATTTGCGTATTTCCTGCATTATTAATAATATTAATATTTGCTCCCCCACGGGCGTCTATTTCCTTTGTGTCTTCAGGCCCGGTAACACAATCGCCATAGTGTGTGGTAGCGGGACAGATTTTGACTCCGGGGGCCCTATCTGGGGTTTTTCGTACATTTCGCGGTCACCGGCCCGAAATAATCCCCATCTGCGATCCTTTCTAAAAAGGGGGATCTCTTTTGCAGGCCTTCCTGCTTTCGAGGGGTCGCACGAAGAGGGAACCTTCCTGCGACCCCCTCACATAACCTGATATGCTTGAGTGTACATCTACCGTCTCGCAGGAATCTGTTATGGTGATACAGTTATACAGCACACGGTCGCACGAAGTCCAGGCCTTGCATGCGATTGAGGTCCTTGAAAAATATTCACCAACACATTTAGGCCTACTAGTAACAGATGTAAAGAAAATGTTAACCGAATTCACGTCGTGGTTGATATAGTGTGATGTGTACACGTGTGGATTGGCACCACCAAAGTTGTTAACATATAATATTGACATAAATGTTTTGAAAATCGAGATTTTTTTCTAATTGCTGCAGTTACAAATGTAAAATTCCTGTAGAAATGTATATTCAATACGTTTGTACTGGTGTTTGTTTCTTTAACATGCATGTGCCATCTCATATTCAATAATGTTTATTTTATTATAATACTTCTGTTTCATAGCCCCAAAAGTTTGGAATTCATTTCCAATTACACTGAGAAAATCTCCAACTCATGTATCATTTAAAATTAATTTAAAAACGTATCTCTTTCGGTAAGCTTTTGGTAATTACTGCGCATCATTTTTTTTCGGGGGGGTGGGGGGGGGGGGGGGAGGGGGAGGGTCAGGCACAGGGAGATTTCCATGAAATTGTATGTGGGTATGTGTGTGTGTGTGTGTGAATTGCGCTGTGAGTCCGACAATCGGAGAATTGGCGCTATATAAATACTACATATTATTATTATTATTAATACTCTTTGTTTTTAAAGACTTTTATACTTTAATTCAGTATGTATGCTTATTGCGTATAAGTCATGGCCATCATTGGTAGTATTTTCACAAATAAAACTGGCATTTTTGCATTTTCTTCTAAGGTCTATTCCATGGACGGTTTCTATTGTATGTATATGTGAAAATGTGGACCAGTTTCTCATGTCACATGGTAGATTTGTGGGTGACTGTTTGTCAAAGACCCCGACCACATGTTAGGCACTGCTTGGGGCGACCGTTTGCGACTGAACGCTGTTCCTAAAGATATTTTATCCACAACACCATACATATATAAATGGATCTACACGTATATGTTAGTAGCGTAACGCGATTTGTGTGATTTTCGGTATCTCCTCTGATACCACCGTGCAGATTGCCGTGATTTTTGACATACATATGCTCCGAGTTTTTCCGAAGAGATTCCACCCACTTTTATTTGCAATATTTGCGTTATACGTGCATAATTAATAATTTAAATATTTGCCCCCCCCCCCAAGGGAGCCCCTTTTCTTTGTGCGTTCGGGCCTGGTAACACGTACAACGGCCATAGAGTGTGTGATGCCGTACCCGAGTATTCTCGGGGGGGGGGGGGGGGGGGGCTCCATATGGGGATTTCGTGAATTTCGCGGTCACTAACCCGAAGTAATCCCCATTGGTGTTCCCTTCTCAAAAGGCAACCTCCGCGCAGAGATTAGGTCATTGTGCTCAAGGTATCCCTCCATAGACAAGATCTCGCATGAGCAGAATGCTCAAAAGGGTGATCTTCAAAAGAATCACAACTACTCGAACGGTTGTGAATGCACTGACTGTCTCACTGGAAAACATTGGCTCAGCTTTCAAACAGGAGTGGTCATTAGGAGTGCCAGCCATTAAATGTACCACATACTTTAATAATGCTACCACGAACTTTTTAGCAGCGGGATCGCCTGACCATGTGAATGTTTAGATTTTGTGTGATGATTGGAATGCAATTATCGAGAACACGTCTCAGCGCTACTGTACTACCATGCAAGATAACAGGTTCCTTTGCTGGCGGGTTGACGGGCTCGGAGGGCAACTTTAAATAACTTTAAATTTATTTTCACACAAAAATGATTTCATTTATCATATCAACTTCTCCGAAAAATTCTCCGGCGAATCTCTTGGCTTCAATAAGATTTGTATGCATAGCATCATACATATAATGGATCTATATATTAATAGCGTGACACAATTTGTGTGATTTTCCGTTTCTCCTCTGATACCACCGTACGGATTGCCGTGACGTTCGACATATATATGCCCTGGGTTTGTCCTAAGACAACCCATCCTTCGTAACGGAATGTAATCGTCCAAGTCATCCAGACTCAGACACAAGGTCAACTCAAAGACAGAACACTTAAACCAAATGTCGTCTTCAAAGAGATCTTATGACAATAACTTTATACAACAAAGTTTCAGGGTCCTTCCATACATCTAAACTCCATCTAAACTCATGTGGACGGAATATAAATTTACAAAACCAGGGTGTTCTTTGGAATATCGTATCCTCGTAAGGTGGTATCCTGGAACGTCGCGTGAAGCACTGAGACCGGCACGCTGGTCGATACGCGCTGGACCTCGTGGACTGTGGCATTCAAATAAGGTAACTTTGCCGGGTCTGCCAGGCCTAGACTTCGGTTATCAGCAAGGATGGAATCGATTTCCTTCTGACATTTGTCTTGTACTTCTTGGAAACAGTCCATGTAAAGTAAAATCCTATCCAACTTACCACTAACTGTAATGGTACCTGCTACGAAGAGGTCGTTCAAAATTCCTATCATATGGGCTTCAGTATAGTCTGAATTTTCCATCTCTTCATCTATCCGTGCTAAGAACAAATCTACGTAATCACATATTTGATTAGAGTCGAAAGCACGAAGATGCTGTTCAATATGTATATGGAAGAATTAATCGAGTCTGTGCTGATTGTTTATAATTTTTCTAAACCATTCTTGATCTGCGGTGAATCTGAAATAGGAAATAAAGTTGCGAGAACAGTGTTTAAATTCACTGAAAAGATGCAATCGAGCATTTTCATCAGTTCCTGAAAGGCCTCGTCCAAGTACCGGTACCTCTCGCCCAGAGCGATTGAGCAGACGATGTTACTGGCGTCATGTTGGAGGAGAGTTACTATTTGGAGCTCCTGGTGTAATTTCTTATCAAGCTCGAAGCAGATTGCATCCGCTTCTCAAGATGCATTCCTCAAAGCTTTTCTCCCAACACCGAAGTCCCGCAAGGCTTTCTTGGTTAATCTTAGCAGACGATGCCCCCATTAACAATTTAACACTGCCGACTGGTTGTAACTTCTCTTGCATGTACATCCAAGTAGGTCTAACCGAGAACACGTCTGATTTCTTCACCAGGGCTTCCTGGATGACGTCATATCCGGACAGAAGAACAACATGTTGGCTCCAAAGCTTGAAACCCCGCACAGGGCCATATCTGCATGTCAGCTAACTGTCTCAGAAGATTCGTCCGCGGTATTTTGCTGTGAATGAACATCCATAAGTTGAAGATTATTGGAAACCTTGGTGGCCCCGGGGGAAAGTTACTGGTGACAATGATTGTGCAGTACAGCCATGTCACGATGATAACAATTTACGAATACGCAAAGTTAGTCATAATGCAGCAGGCCAAACTGTAGGCTAGCAACCAAGCCTTGTTTTCGCTGAGCAATATTTGCTGATCGCAGCTGTCACTTGCATTCTAACTTAGTATGAAACATACCACGGATCTTATCATCAGATCATACCATAAATAATTAAGTCACCCGGTTCACACAACGATATGTCATGACTCCAGACGATATCGTGAGTCCAAATTCCATATGGTGGCGCTGCAAGATAATCCCCACTGACACCACGTATCAACTTTTTAATTTTTACTACTTTTTAAAACGGAATATGTATATTTATGTATTGATAACAACAAATGTTTACGTGAAAAAATTCATCATTTCAGTTACCAGGGTCCTTATAAACCATAATTGGGGTGAGGGAAACGTCTTGACAGCTAACGCCCTCTGCCATCAAATACACACACTAAAATAATCTATCTCTGAACCATGGAGATTCTGGTTATAGACAGGACAAATCTAAATAATTGATCTTGGGGGTTTTAATTCGTATATTGCATATTTAATGAGCTTATTTGCATATTTTGATTTATTATCAACATTCTATAAATATAGTTCATATTTTGCATAATTTATTTTAATGGTCCCTGATGTATATTACCATAGTCATATATTTGCCAAATATTAACAATACATTTATATTTTGTGAGTGTATGCGTAAAAATTTGCATATATTATGTAAACCATGTTTGTTATCAGTACAATACAGTTTTGACATATATTGCTCGCATATATTATTTAATGATTGAATGACTATGACTGTACCTTGCATTTTTAAAAAATTAATAAGCTAAGTCAGCGACATTTCAGTACTTTACATAATTAATTAGTATCTTCTTTCATTTGCCCCCATTATTCTAATGAGCTTAAAGGCCTTTTTGTGTATTTAATGACAAAAATTTCATATTTTTAGTCTTTGGTTGATATTGCACATTATGTGCATTGCACATTGTGCTACACTGTGCTACACTTTGCGTTCATAACGACATCCAGTGTGCGTTAGGTGAGAAGAAGTGTGTGCTTATAGTTATGCTTGACTCATCAGCAGCTTTTGACACACTCAGTCATCAGCGCCTGTTGCAGACTCTGGAGACACTTGGTGTTTCTGGTAGTGCCTTGAGGTGGTTCCACTCATACCTCACTAATCGAAATCAGGTCATAACCATTGATCGCTGTAGATCTACGTCTCAGCCGCTTGATTGTGGTGTACCACAGGGGTCAGTTCTCGGGCCCATCTTATTCACTCTTTACACATCACCATTAGGAACATTACTCAGCCATCGTGGCCATTATCATATGTACGCTGATGATTCAATGCTTTATCTCACTTTTCGACCTTCAGAAATCAGTGCAAATATCTCGTATATGGAATATACAACTGAGCTTGTTCGGAAGTGGATGGCAAACAACCAACTCAAAATGAATGATGATAAAACAGAAGTGATTCTGATAAAACATCGCAACACTGAAATTGTGTGCCCATATCTGTCCGTCGGTGGGCAAGTAGTCCAGCCATCTCAGTATGTTAGAAGCCTTGGTGTGTATTTTGATTCATTTTCCAGTATGGAGCGTCATGTTGATACAGTTTGCAAGAGTGCTTACCTGCACCTCTACAACATTAACAAAATCAAAACTTACTTAGATAAACCATCACTAGAGCGTTTAATCCATGCATTTGTGACCAGAAAGCTTGATTATGGTAATGCTCTCCTCTTAGGATATCCAGTTTCCCTCATAAAGAGGCTCCAGAGAGTTCAAAACTGTGCAGCTCGAATTCTGTGTGGCAGAAAAGAATATGAGCATATGACGCCTGTCTTGCAAGCCCTACATTGGCTCCCTCTGTGTCAACAGATAAAATTTAAAGTTGCTATGTTGGTGTTCAAGGCAAAACATGGCATTGCTCCAAAATACCTCCAGGATTTAATCCAGCCTTACATACCCGCGAGACGTCTGAGATCATTAAACCAAGAATTACTGTGTGTTCCATATACAAGGTCCACCTTGTTGGCTAATAGAGCTTTTTGTGTTGCAGGACCCACTTTGTGGAACTCTCTCCCACGGGACCTACGTCAAACTTCTAATCTTGACACATTTAAAAAGAAGCTTAAAACCTATTTGTTTTTGCAATATTTTGGTAGCTAATTATACTTTCACTATAACCATTCAGCACATTTTCTACGATATTTCGCTCTTGTGTTTTAACAGCTGCTTTTAATGATATGTTTATACAAAGTACTTTAATGCAATTTTTAATCCTTTCAGTTTGTGTGTTGTAAAGCGTTTTAGAGCACTTCGGTGGATTTTACGCTATATAAAATAAATTATTATTATTATCATTATTATGTTGTATTAATTGTTAGGCATCTTAGATCAGCTTTGTCTGGTTGATATAGGAAGGCTCCATAACATTTGTAGTTAATTTTCATATTTTCGCGAACTGATTCTGTATATGAAAGTAAATAACCACTTCACAAATTCCAGACATCTCTGAATTATTACATGTTAGCGTGAACAAGTAGATATTTATCTTGGTTATAAAAATTATCACCATAAACAAAATAGGTCATGATGGTGGTTCTTAAAGCGAAATTTGCATAATCACCCAGTTTTATAAGAAATAGTTGCTAAGCAGCAATTTTTTATTTCAGATACAGGGCCTTTTCACATTTTTAGTCTTCAATGCATAGTTAAATTCACATGTTTCACTACTGAGAAACACTGATACAAACCTAACCACTTAATCAAAATTTTTCTGAAAATAACATATTTTATGTTTAATTTGCATATCTTTTACTTTGATTTTAGATACATAAAAACATTCCTCTTCACTGTCCTCAACAAAGGCAATCAAATTGCCGTGATGAATCTGACACCCAATCAAAGACCATAGGGAAATATAGGTCACAGTGGCCTAATTTTGGCTTTGGATGGAAAGTTATATATGTGCATATTAACTTTGATTATCCTAGGTCTTATGGTTACAATTGTGCCCAGCTTCAAATCACACTGAAGGTTTAGACTGCAATTCTCAATAAGAGACCTATATAATTTATATAAAATAATACAGTGAAAATACAAATACTGACGACGGAGAACGACCCATCACTATAGCTTGGATGACCTTCAGTTAGTTGACCTTAATATGAGCGTTTACTAAAAAAAACATAAAGTTACATTAAAAGTAAAATTGCAGAGGAAATGATTTTAAAACATTTGCTCTGTTAATTTCATTATAAAGCCGAGAGGGTTAGATAATTAGATATACATCACAGAAAACATTTTTATACAGTCAAACCAATCCATCTGTTTTTACAGCACATTTGCTCATAATACGTCAATGTATGAAAATTAGCTCATTAAAAATACAAGTTACGAATTGGCCCTGAGGGCTTGTTGGATTCTACGCAAAAATAATACATAACTAACAGAACTAACGAGAAAAGTTTGACTGAAAAGGTTTCCGTGGGTGTATATATTTAAGTGACCGTTTTGCAGCTCATGGATTGGAGATACATCACCCGTATGTCACGCATTATATCAATTTTACAAATGCGTTTTCCTTTCTTGCAGGTAAAATCTACGTTTCATAGTTGTAAGCGAAATAATGATAATAATAATAAAAATAATATTAATAATAATAATAATAACTAGAATTTCTGGCATCAGAGATGCCGTTAAATAACACGAGACAGTAGGCATAGGCCTACCCCCTTTGAAATAAGCCCCCTTCTTCTGAAGCATATACTGATACTTTACAAGTTCAAGGTCACCAGGGTCAAGGTCACAAAATATAATTTATCCCACATCTTGGTTGAAACATTGTGTATAAAAATTGTTTTCAAAACAATGCAGTACTTCAAAAGTTGTGGGTTAATCAAATCCTATATTTTCGCTGATTTGACCTTGAAGACCCAAGTCAAAATCGCGCTCATTTTTCAAACATATCAAACGAAAGGCTTGGTGGGAACAACTGAGGTGTCAAATTTGATGTAAAAATATGCACTACTTAAAACATTATGCACTTAAATATCTAAAGTTTTCACACAATTAATCTCTGAAGACCAAGGTCAAGCTCACCAGTTCATGTCCGTGATCTTGGTGTAAAGAATTTGAAGGAAACTGTGTCAAATTTGAAGAAAAGGGATTCAGAAGTTCAAAAGTTATAGGGTTCACAAAAATTCTTAATTTCCGCAGATCTGACCTTGAATAAGTTTTCAAACATGTCCGAGTTCTTAGTATAAGGAATTTCTGTCAATTTGAAGAAAAAAGATCCAATACTTCAATTAACAGTTATGGGGTTCACAAAAATCATGTATTTCCTTAGGTTTGACCTTGTTGTTCTAGGCCACTGGTTTTCAAACTCGACAACTTGCCATCTGACATCTTTCGTACCTGCAGGATCCTTTACTCTTACTATTTAAATTTTCATTTAAATGTACAGGTAAGTTAAAAACAATCATCAGCTGTCAACAAAGGTCTAAATCACCCAGGGAGTCATCAGGGGACTGATATACAACCAGTGCCTGATTACTGACAGACCAGGTATATTGCATGCAGTTTTGAAAGAATGCACGTTTGTACGTGTTTGAGAGAGAGAGAATGGGTATATTACGTTTTTTTTTTCTTCTCAATAGCTTCTGAAACCTTGATTACAAATCATCTAAAATTATGCCTCATTTGAACTTTTAAATATGTTAACAAGGCCTACAGGCCTAATGCGAACCTATGCAATGAGATATACACCAGATATAATGCTTCAATGCTGGAGCATTACTTTTCAAGTACACGAGTAACATGTATATGAACAATGCAAGTACTAAACATTTTGAATAATAAACAATTACACAAATATCACTGCTGAAATTCTGGCATGGGTGCACACAACACAAAAATGATTGTAGCTGGCACCACCAGTCTTGTATACAACAAAGCTATCAAAGATATATACATATGCCCAATTTCAGACTGAAATATCAAACCCCTCCTGAGAAATAAGCAGGGCCATACACTGTGCATACCCTGTTGCCAAATCTGAAATAGTAGTCACACCATTGCATAAGCTCACAGATTGGCTCCACATGCAGCCCTGAGGGGCAAGATACCCATGAGGTGATCACATGATACTCATGAGGTGATCATATGCTACCCATGAGGTGATCACATGGTGCCCATGAAGTGTTCACATGACACGCATGAGGTGATCACATATCTTGTGCCTGTCCGCACTGTATGAACTCTTGACATATATCTGGCTGCACTGAATGAACTCTGTTGACCTGTTGCCTTATCTGAAACAGTTGGCAGTTTCTCAACTTTTTTTAAAGATACAAACACAATATTGGCCTGTTGGTAAATCTGTTTACACATACTGAAAAACTTTGGCTAAAATGCTTTTTTTTCAAGCTGACATATTCAAAGGACTTTTTATCAAAATATCTAGGATAATAAAAGATAGAGTCCTTTTATTGTTAAAGGTCCAATAATTTTGCCAAAAATCATTCAAGTAAACTTGAACAAAGGCCATCTAAGAATAATTTTTATGCAATATTACAGAAGTTATAATTGAAGCAACGATTTTGAAGAAGAACACTATTGCAGTCCTCAGTTTGAAATACACATAATAATGGCCATAAGACCAACTTAAGCACTTCACGACTCAACCAAAATCAACAGACTCAATGTATTCTTATATGATTGAAAGAACCATGTCCTAGGATAATTCTTGTGAAAAATTGAACGATTCAACTTGACAGTTCTTTCATGAACATTTTTCAGCTGAAAGAGGCTAAAATTCTGAGGTTTTTGCCCATAAAAAACAGGTCAATTGTAGGTGGTGCCACAAAATCTGCAATTTGAAATATGAGTCATGTGACCAACATTTGCACAATACTTGGTGATGCTAGCTCCAGTCATTTCTGAGACTGCCATGTCAGTATGCATACTTGGCAAATAACTAAGTTCAAATTCGCGTAACTCCACCAAAATTCATCAAACGCAAACCCTTTGAACAAACTTCGGAAAGCTTGCCTCTGGGTTCATTTCTGTAAAATATTTAACAATTTGGCTGGACCGTTTACAAGAAGAAGACTTTTAAAGGTTTTTCAGATTTTCCCAATAAAATCTATGTAAATGCAGATAGCAAAAAAATGAGCTGAATCCCACAAAATTTGATATGTGACAGATAATTACATAAATTCTGGGGATGTTAGCTCCTGCTATTCCTGAGAAATTATGGGTTAATGTACAGATGACCGATGAACCTGTACAAAAAAGTCAATGCAGGTGGCGCCACCAATAGCTGAATTTCATTTATGACTCATGTGACCAACACTGGCATAAATTTGGTGATGATAGCTCCGGCCGTTCCTGTGATTCTCAATTTAGTATGCTTACTTTGCAAAATGGCTAAGTTCAAATTCGCGTTACTCCGCCAAAATTCATCAAACGGAAAACATTTGAACAAACTTCAGAAAGCTTGCCTCTGGGTTCATTTCTGTAAAATATTTAACAATTTGGCTGGACCGTTTACAAGAAGAAGACTTTTAAAGGTTTTTCAGTTTTTCCCCTATAAAATCTAAGTAAATACAGATAGCAAAAAAAAAAAAAAAAATGAGCTGAATCCCACAACATTTGGTATGAGACAGATTATTACATAAAATCTGGGGATGTTAGCTTCTGCTATTCCTGAGAAATTATAGGTTAATGTAAAGATGACCGATGATCCCCGTACAAAAAAGGTCAATGCAGGTGGCGCTAACCAATAGCTGAATTTCATATATGACTTATGTGACCAACACTGGCATAAAATTTGGTGATGATAGCTCCGGCCGTTTCTGAGATTCTCATTTCAGTATTCTTGTTTGGACAGATGGCTCAGTTCAACTCCCTGTAACTCGGCCAAAATTCACCTAACATGAACCATTCGAACAAACTTGAGAGAGAAGGTACAAGATATTATTTCTGTGAAGTATTAAACAATTTGGCTGGACCGTCTCGGAGGACAAGTTTTTTAAAGTTCTTTTAGCTTTTTCTCTATAAAATCTAAGAAAATGCAGTTAGCCATAAAATGAGCAAAATCCGATAGAGTTTTTCAGATAGCTGATTTATTTTGCATAAAATTTTGTGTTGCTGTCGTTTTCAAGATAGTATGGGTTAACGTACAGGACAGGCGACGGACGACGCCACACCATCGCATTAGCTCATAGGTTTGCTAAAAATCCACCTGCATGGAATCAAATAATGCAGTGTAAAGACCATGCATGCATTATAACATTGGATAACTAATTGACAGATCTGGTTATATATTAACAACAAGGGACCCATAGGTTACGGCGCTCAGCTGAAGTTTGAAATTTTTGCAAATGCAAAATATTCTATTGTAATGTATTTCATATATATAAGCATATGAGAAGCTAAGAGGAAAGGGGCTCTGCTACTTGGTTGTAGTAAAGTTCTAAATATATGATTGCAAAACTAATACTCTGACAAGAGTCATGAAGAAAAGTTTTGAGATACTGTGATGCATATGAAAAATTTACAGATGGACAGGCAAGTGGACAGAATGGACTAATACCTTTTTTTCACCTTCAAGGGAATAATGCATATAAGTTTATATTAAAGCCTTTTTTTTAGCATATCAACTTTTTCCATTAATAGTTTTTATCAGATTCGTGTTTTATTCACAAGTTTTATAAATTTGAAATAGAAATATTGGAAAATATAAGTAAAAATTACAGAATTCTAAGTTGAAATCATTATTTTTCCAGACTGTAGCTCATATCAGGTCATATTATGTATACACATATTGTTATGGATTCTAACTTGTAAGAGACGTTGAAGAATCAACGACAAACGAGTCCTGCGGAATGACGTTTAATCGTAGATATTCATTTTTCAATCGTCTCATATCATCACATCACTACGTGGCACATCGGCCCAAAAAACATCGTTTTCCAAAACACACATAGGCGGCGCTATAGGGCACCACTAAAGGTAAGAAGCACAAAGTCCAAACACGGAGTAATCGTAACACATATATTTTGTTATTTTTAAATCACAAATGTTTAAACTGAATTTGATAAAATAAAAACATCTTTTTTGAATAAAGTATACACACTGTTGGTAGAATGAGGGACAAAAAATATCATTGTGCTAATTAGCTATAATTTATTACTGGAACTAGATATTTCTTAGCATCGCAAGACAATTAATCCCCCCCTTTATGAATAGTCTCCCCCCCCCCATCTTCAGCAGCATATACTGACACTTGGCAAGCGACTATGGAACAACTATCAAATTGAGAAATAATATTTTTCACCAAATATGGGGGCAAATACAGAGAATCACACTAATGAAAAGGGGATTAATTTATACTATAATAAGGCCTACAGGCCTAATGCGAACCTGTGCAAAGATTGGGAGTATGAATGGAGGTTTATTTTTTTAATTTAATATTGATCCTCTTAAGTCCTGCATATCTACCTTAGTCATTATGATTTCAGCAAAATGGATGTTTCGGACCTGCAAGTTTCAGACTAGGACATTTTAAAACAAGAATATGGGTAGTCAACAAGCGATTATGTGTATCCGCATAAATCAGAGTGGGACAGGTGAAGTGAGGCATAGATTAAGTGGCAAGGGGAAAAGAGTGAGGTGTGTTGCATATTAGCATGGATGTCTGCAGCGTAAACCTGAATGTAGGTGGTGCCATCTGTCATAAAATCGAGAAAATTGTCCAGGATGTAAAAACCTGCAAAATTTCAGGTGGATTAGTCAAACCACTGCTGAGATATGAGTGATTTTATCCCAAGGCAGATGAACAGATGAACGCTGTGCATAAGTGGTTGCAGGTGGCGCCACCAGTATTCCCTATGATGAAATGCTATGTGAGATCTATACACAAGCAGAATTTTGGCCCAATCAGTCAAACGGTTCCTGAGATATGAGTTTGGATGTCTGCAGAGTAAACGTGAATGTAAGTGGCGCCACCTTCATAAAATCAAGAGAGCTGTCCAGGATGTATAAACCTGCAAAATTTCAGGTGGATAAGTCAAACCACTGCTGAGATATGAGTGATTTTATCCCAAGGCAGATGAACAGAGGGACGTTGTGCAAAAATGGTTGCAGGTGGCGCCACCAGTTTTGCCTATGATGAAGAGCTATGTGAGATCTATACAAATGCAATATTTTGACTCAATCGGGCAAACGGTTCCCGAGAAATGAGCTTGGATGTTTGCAGAGTAAACGTGAATGTAGGTGGCGCCACCTGTCATAAAATCGAGAAAGCTGTCCAGGATGTATAAACCTGCAAAATTTCAGGTGGAAAAGTCGAACCACTTCTGAGATATGAGTGATTTTATCCCAAAGCAGATGAACAGATGGACGCTGTGCATAAATGGTTGCAGGTGGCGCCACCATTTTTGCCTATGATAAAGAGCTATGTGAGATCTATACACATGCAAAATTTTGGCTCAATCGGTCAAACGGTTCCAGAAATATGAGCTTGGATGTCTGCAGAGTAAACGTGAATGTAGGTGGCGCCACCTGTCATAAAATCGAGAAAGCTGTCCAGGATGTATAAACCTGCAAAATTTCAGGTGGATAAGTCAAACCACTGCTGAGATATGAGTGATTTTATCCCAAAGCAGATGAACAGATGGACGCTGTGCAAAAATGGTAGCAGGTGGCGCCACCAGTTTTGCCTATGATGAAGAGCTATGTGAGATCTATACACATGCAAAATTTTGGCTCAATCGGTCAAACGGTTCCCGAGATATGAGCTTGGATGTCTGTGATTTTATCCCAAAGCAGATGAACAGATGGACGCTATGCAAAAATGGTTGCAGGTGGCGCCACCATTTTTAGTGTATGTTATAAAGCTTGCCAAGGGCTACATTTGTGCAAAATTTTTAGCCTGATCGGTCAAACGGTTCCCGAGATATGTGGGTTTATGTGTGGAAACAGACGCACAAATGGACGCTGGGCAGAGAGGAAAGGTCAGAGGTCAACCAAAAATGAGGGCCGGCAGTTCACATGTTTCCGATCATAATTCCGAATTTTAAAAAATTCTGCCCAGTGGTTATGGAGGAGTTCTTCGGAAACCTATGCAGCAATGGCTGAAGCATCGGCGTCCGACTAAAAACATAGTATCCGCAAAACTTTGTTTTGGCGGATACAATGATTGTAGCTGGCACCACCAGTCTTATATACAACGAAGAGATATATAAATATGCCCAATGTCAGACTGATATGTCAAACCCCTCCTGTAAAATAAGCAGGGACATAGACTGTGCAAAAATTATTGTAGGTGGCGCCACCAGTCTTGTACACTATGAAGCTACCCGAAATGTATAAACATGCCCAACTTAAGGCTGATGTATCAAATTCCTCTGTAGAAATGAGCAGGCGCATACACTGCAAAAGTCAATGTAGGTGGCACCACCTGTCTTGTAAATAAGAATACCATCAAAGACGCATAGACAGGTCAAAATATCAGTCCAATACATCAAACTTTCCCAGAGTTTGATGCACTTGGCTGACAAGGCTTAGGTGAGAAAGGCAGTTGCCCCCGAGTGACCTGTGACAAATTGCTGCCTCAAGCTACTGCACTGAGTGAACTCTTGACCTGCACCTGGCTAGACTGAGTGAACTTTTGACCTATACCTGGCTCCACTGAGTGAACTCTTGACCTATTGCATTATCTGACACAGTTGGCAGTCTGCCAAAGCTATAAATAGATTCAGGCTGAACTTTGGTGCCAAATATGATGCAGTGAGCAGTCTTCCAAAGCTATAAATAGAATGCAGCTATTGCATTGAGTGAACTCTTGACCTCTACATGGCTGCACTTCTTCCAATCCTGGCACTGTGCCAAAACTATTTATAGAGCTGACATCATCTTGGCTAATGGCCAACATCAAGGCACTGGCAATCTGCAAATGGTAAACCAAGTGCTGCCATCTGTACACAAAAGTGGTCCCTACTTGAAATAACTTTGAAATTTATTTTCCCAATACAAAATGCTTTTCAGCTGACCATTTATAAAAAAGAACTACAGGCCTAATGCAAACCTGTGCATTGGGAAAAACACCAGGTAAAATGCTTCAATGCTGGACCATTACTTTTCATGTATATGAACAATGCAAGTACTAAACATTTTGAATAAGAAACAATTACACAAACATCACTGCTGAAATTCTGGCATGGGTGCATACAACACTAAAAAGATTGTAGCTGGCACCACCAGTCTTGTATACAACGAAGCTATCAGAGATATAGACATATGCCCAATTTCAGACTGATATATCAAACCCCTCCTGAGAAAAACGCAGGGACACACACTGTGCAAAAGTCATTGTAGGTGGCGACACCTATCTTGCGAGCGAGAAAGCCATCAAAGACACATAGACAGGTCAAAATATTAGGCCAATACATCAAACTTACCTTGAGTCTGATGCATGGGGCTGAACAGGCTTAGGTGAGAAAGGCTGTTGCCCTGAGTGAACTGTGACAAATTGTTTGCTCAGGCTACTGCACTGAGTGAATTCATGACCTGCACCTGGCTAGACTGAGTGAACTTTGACCTGTACCTGGCTGCACTGAGTGAACTCTTGACCTATTGCATAATCTGACACAGTTGGCAGTCTGCCAAAGCTATAAATAGAATGCTGCAACTGCACTGAGTAAACTCCTGACCATACCTGGCTGCACTGAGTGAACTCTTGACCTGTTGCCTAATCTGATACAGTTGGCAGTCTGCCAAAGCTATAAATAGATCCAGACTGACCTCTAGCCTGTTGCCAAATCTGAAATAGTAGCCACACCATTGCATAAACTCATGCAGGGGCCCTGCCTTGAGGGGCTTGACACCCATGAAGTGATCACATGGTGCCCATGAGGTGTTCACATGTCACCCATGAGGTGATCACATGCCTTGTGCTTGGCTGCACTGAATGAACTCTTGACCTATATCTGGCTGCACTGAATGAACTCTTGATCTGTTGCCAAATCTGAAAAAGTTGGCAGTTTCTCAACCTATTTAAAGATATAGATTCAATCTTGGCCTGTTGGTATAACACATACTGAAAGACTTTGGCTAAAATTTTTTTTATTTTTCATATTCATAAACTTTTTATCCAAATATCTAGAATAATAAAAGATGACCAATGACTGCCGTACAAAAAAAATATTAATCCAGGTGGTGCCACCAATACCTGAATTTCATATATGACTCAAGTGACCAAAACTGGCAAAAAATTTGGTGATGTTAGCTCCGGCCGTTTCGGAGACTGTCATTTTAGTATGCTTTTTTGGACAGATGACTAAGTTCAACTTCCTGTAACTCGGCCAAAATTCACCAAACATGAACCATTGGAACAAAATTGAGGGAGATGGTATAAAAGATTATTTCTGTGTGTTTCAGAGGAGAAGGTTTTAAAGTTTTTTTAGCTTTTTCTCTATAAAATTTAAGAAAATGCAGAGTTTTTGAGATGGCTAATTTTTTGCATTAAATTTCATTAGCTAGCTCCAATCATTTTCAAAATAATATAGGTTATCGTACAGAAGACAAATGCCGCCACACCATGGCATTAGCTCATAGGTTCCCTAAAAATTATAAAAATTATTACAGATGCAAACTGAATGCAAAATTTGTAATACAGATACATCTCACTGATGGCAAAATCTTGAATTAATTTGACTATGGATACCAATTATTTATTATCCATTTACAGCCGTCTTTATATACCCATATACAGCTGTATACCTGTGATTGTAAACATTGCCTGGCATGAGGAATATCTAAAAATCATAAATCTACATTTTTTAAAAGCTTTTAAAAAACATTCTTTTCAATATTAACCATAGATAGCCTGAAATCTAAATGTCTGGAGGCATGATGTAATAAATGCTGATAAACTGGTGCCAGTCTAGATGTATCTGCTTCACACAGCTAACATATATGGTAAAATGACTCAATTCAATCTTTATAATTCAGCCAAACTTAATTCTTTGGAACCATAAAAGACAATTATTATAAGATTTTTTCAGGGGATTATTCTTGTAAAATATTAAACAAATTGGCCTCAGTAGCGTCAGTCAAAAAATGTTCTACAGGTTTATAACTCATATGGGAAAATACAGAAAAATGGCCTAGATAAGCTTCCCATAACTCAGCCAAAAATCACTGAACCAAAACCATTTGAACAAACTTGAATTATCAACATCCAAGGATAATTAATGTGTGAGATTTAAGAATTTGGTCCAGTGGTTTTTGAGGAGAAGATCTTTGTAGCCACTGAGCTAAAATGGGCTGTTACAGCATATGACTAAGTCTAGCTTCCCATAACTCAGCCAAAAGTCACTGAACTGAGACCATTTGAACAAACTTCAGAAAGCACTACCCTAGAATCATTTCTGTGCGATATTAAACTATTTGGCCATATGGTTTCAGAGAAGAAGTTTTTTGTAGCCCTCAGTATGATACAGGCACTGATGACCCCCGTACAAAAAAGGCCGATGCAGGTGGCGCCACCAATACCTAAATTTCAGATATGTCTCATGTAAACAACATTGGCATATAATTTGGTGATGATAGCTCCAGCCATTTCTGAGATTGTAATTTTAGTATGCTTTTTTGGACAGATGACTAAGTTCAACTTCCTGTAACTCGGCCAAAAATCACCGAACTTGAACCATTCGAACAAACTTGAGAAAGATTGTTCCAGGGATCATTTCTGTGAAATATTGGACAATTTGGCTGAACAGTTTCGGAGAAGAAGATTTTTAAGCTTTTTTAGCTTTTTCCCTATAAAATCGAAGAAAATGCAGTTAGCCAAAAAATAAGCAAAATCTGATATAGTTTTTTAGATGACTAATTTTTTGCATAAAATTTCGTAATGCTACCTCTTGCCATTTTCAAGATAGTATGGGTTAACGTACAGACGACGGACGACGGACGCCACCACACCATCGCATAAGCTCACAGGTTCGCTAACAAATTGGCCTCAGTGGAGTCAGTCAAAAAATGTTTTACAGGTTTATAACTCATATGGGAAAATACAGAAAAATGGCTTAGTTCAGCTTCCCATTACTCAGCCAAAAATCACTGAACCAAAACCATTTGAACAAACTTGAATTATCAACATCTAAGGATAATTAATGTGTGAGATTTAAGAATTTGGCCCAGTGGTTTTTTAGAAGAAGATCTTTGTAGCCACTGAGCTAAAATGGGCTGTTACAGCATATGACTAAATCTAGCTTCCCATAACTCAGCCAAAAGTCACTGAACTGAGACCATTTGAACAAACTTCAGAAAGCACTACCCTAGGATGATTTCTGTGCGATATTAAACAATTTGGCCATATCATTTCAGAGAAGAAGTTTTTTGTAGACGTCAGTATGATACGGGCACTGATGACCCCTGTACAAAAAAGGCCGATATAGGTGGCGCCACCAATACCTCAATTTCAGATATGACTCATGTGACCAACATTGGCACAAAATTTGGTGATGACAGCTTCAGCCGTTCCTGAGATTGTAATTTTAGTATGCTTTTTTGGTCAGATGACTAAGTTCAACTTCCTGTAACTCGGCCAAAAATCGCTGAACTTAAACCATTCGAACAAACTTGAGAAAGGTTGTTCCGGGGATCATTTCTGTGAAATATTGGACAATTTGGCTGAACAATTTCAGAGAAGAAGATTTTTAAAGCTTTTTTAGCTTTTTCCCTATAAAATCTGAGAAAATGCAGTTAGCCAAAAAATAAGCAAAATCTGATAGAGTTTTTTAGATGACTAATTTTTTGCATAAAATTTGGTGATGCTAACTCTTGCCGTTTTCAAGATAGTATGGGTTAACGTACAGACGACGTACGACGGACGGACGGATGACGGACGACGCCACACCGTCGCATAAGCTCACAGGTTCGCTAAAAATGGTAAGGTAGGTGGCGCCACCTGTCTGGTTGACGAGAAAACTTTCCAAGATGGATGTACATGCCAAATTGGAGACCAACACATTGAAGGACTCCTCAGATATTAGCAATTTTCATCTAAACAAATGTACAGATGGACACCACACAAAACATGGCAGATGGCGCTACCAGTCTTGCATACAAGATGGAGGAGGCCGAGATCTATGGTTAATGCACAGTTTCAGACCAATACAGCACACCACTCCTAAAAAAAGAGCATTAATTTATTCTACAAAAAAGTGGAGGGAGGTGGCGCCACCTGTCTTGTCTACGAGTAAATTTTCCACGATTAATAGACATGCCAAATTTAAGGCCATTACCTTGAACCACTCTGGAGATATGAGCAATTTTCACCGATAGCACATGTACAGATGGAAACCATGGCAAAACGATTGTAGATGGTGTCACCAATCTTCGTCCTCTCACCCATATCTATGCACATGTCATGTTTGGTTAAGATCCGTGAAATATTTTTGAGTTATCGGGTCCAAACAAATTGTTAGCATTTTTTTTTTTTTGGGGGGGGGGGGGGGGGAGTGCAGGGCAGAGAGGAAGCCTGCTAGTATAGTGTCCAAACTGAGCCAAGGCAAGCTGCCTGAAAGGGATTACATGACACAAGTGAAGGCTGTACTACTAGGTGGGCTTGATGTTAACAACACTTGACATGGTGTATGAAACTTGAATAAAAGCTTCTTTTTCAATCAATTCCTTTGAAATTTCATATTTTAAAAGATTAAATCCTGATGCATATATACTGTGAAAATTAAATCAACAGTGCTTACTGGAAAAAACGTGCCGTAGCCAAAGTTGGAAAAAATTTAAGGTTTTTAAGATTTTTTATTTATGCTAATAACTTAATAATTTTGCAAAATTCAGATCTAATTTTGGGTAAACAATTGAATCTTGATTTAATAAAGTTATATCCCTGAAAAAAAAGTCTCCAGCTTCAGCAATTCTCATGTTGAGTAGTAAATATATTTCCTGATTTTTTAAAAATTGCATTATATTTGGGCCCATTACTTCAAAACAATACTCAATACTGAACTAATTTTTGGTATGTTAATAGAAATGTATGGAAGAATATGAATACTAAATGTAATAAAAAACAGATCAATGGTTTTGATATTAGGCAGCCTTGAACTGTAACAATGGCTTTTTTTTATGGAAAACAGAGGTTTTTCCTTAATATTTCGAAGGAACAAAGTCCTAGTGACCCAATTTCGGTATGGTAGGAGATTTTGGAGACATCTAACTGCATGCACAATTTTGGATTCATAGGTCCAACGGTTTCAAAACGTGCCCTGTTAACAAACGGACGGACGGACGACAGACAAAGGATTACGACTATAGCTCAGATGACTTAAAGTCAACTGAGCTAAAAACAACCATAAATGAATGATAAATGACAGGACACTGGCATCATCTTTAAAACTACATTTATTCCTGTGTACAAAAAGTACAAAATACAGATCTAATTACAATTTTAAAGACTACAATATATATAACTAGTTTTTGATATGTACATTTGTTATGGCTGTTGTAATGGACTGAAGTTTGCGTGTGTGATATATTTTTACAGATTTACATATCAATACAAGAAATGCTGATATGGTGTCAAGAAAGAAACAAAAATAGCTTGTGCCACTTTTTCTTCTTCTCAAAATCTGTGCTTGTCTGATGTATGAAATAAAGTGAATATTCATGAACTATGAGTCTTTGAAACAATAAATATTAATAGTTATATCCTGACAGGTGATTCAAGAATATCAAAACACTGTGGTTATCATTGTTAATATCAATGGCTAAAATAAAGTGAACACTATTTCATGAAGTTCATTAAATACCGGTACTGATATTATAAAACATGGTTAATATTCAAGAATACTATGAATTTTCAAATTAAAATCATTATAAATGCAATAAAATATAATAAATATTCATATACACAATAAATTTTCAAGGTTATCAATGCCTATGTTTTAAAATAAGGGGGAACATTAAAGTGATTCACAAACTTAATTGTACACATAGATATGCTGTACATGTATCTTGAAATTTACTCACTGTACTTCACAGCTTGAATTTTTCATCTTTAATTTGTTTTGATTTTCACACATATTCCTTTAATACCATCCATTATCTGATATTTCCTAAAACAGTAAAATGCCTCCAACTCTAAGAGCATGTTTAAACAGCCACCTGGTAAAACTGACTGGGTAGTTTGACAAATGATAAAAGTAATTCATAGACGTCAAAATCAGAATGTGAACAAAACAAGAACAGAATGTAAACAAAACAATTCTGGTTAGCTGCCAGATATTTCCTTTAGCAAATATCATTTTTGCATTTATATCCATCATTATCCATGTTATATGTATGTTTATGTATACTTATGTTTACATTTATTTGCAAGTCCAATATATCGACTGCAATGCTTTAATTAAACATAATTCATTAATTGAAACAGTAATTTTATGCAGAAATACGCCATATTTGTAGATTTGCAGATAACATAAAAATAAATCAAATATCTCCTGCTGAGTTCATCCCTGACATTGATACTTAAATATATTCTTCAAATCCCAAGTCTTTAATTTATATGACATACATGTATATATATAAATAAACTGGGCAATTCAGAATTGTATATTGATATTAAACAAGTACAAATAGTCACATCAGAGCAAAAGTAATAAATAATAAGCAATTTGATTTTTCAGAGCATCAATATGAAGCAACTTCATTTTCTTTATAAATACATCAATGTGATATGCAAGGGCCAAATGTTATGATTCAAGAGTATACATACAAATGGCTAGGAAAATATTTATTTCTAAAACTATAGACAATGTGCATCTATTGTACAATGTGCATATAAATAACATCTACATTTACAAACAACCTCTATACTATAACACACATTTCACCCTATATAATACATGATATAATCAGCTGACCCCTGTACTGGTTCTATCGTCTAAACTGTATATGTATACACATAAATATTGAACTATGATGGTTTGAGCATTCTGACAACACTATTATGTACAGTATGATATAAGCTATATACATTGAATATAATTGCATATGGAACATAGTGTCAGAGTATAAGAAAACAAAATGATTGAACTCAAGTGTTTTGACTAGTTGTTGTGTACTTTGTGTAGGTCAAAGTTCAAGCACTGGCTATAACTATTAGCGCTGAGGGCAACAGTAAATGCCTTTAGTAACTGACCTCATTTTTGATATTTTTCTTTATCAAGGTATCATATACAACAAGACATAGAATTATTTCCTGCACGTTATATAAAACACTATATTATTTGGTAATCTTAGCTGACTGGAAATCCATAGCATGTTATCAAAATCAAATGTATAAGATAGTATTACAATAATCATTATTCTTTAACTAAATAAAAGAAGTAGGAAAACCAGATATATATGTTATCCACCCAACTTGAGACATATCCCTCCCTGGACTGTGTATATTTTCATCGACACAATTTTCTTTCTACCACACACTTATTCTACATAGCCTTATCAAACATAATTCTGGATTATTCTGTATAATCACATACAGAACATAATCTATGAAAACCTAAATACATGTGGATCAACAAAATCAGGCTGACCAAAAAAATAACTGTTCTGCATAATCTCAACGAGCAGCTTGGTTGGAAGTAAAGAAAATTCACCCTCTTGCTAATTATTTCAAGTGTGGTTCACAGAACAATTTTTCTTGGTGTGGCCTCAGTCTTAATACTTTTCACTAACATAACTTCACTAATTTCTGAGACATTGCCCCCCAACACTATACCAGTGCAAAGCTCAGTAGCAATACACTGTATATATTGTGTATACATAAAGTAAAATAAAGGCTGGTAGTTGAAATGATAGGAAATCACTATTTTGTATCAGCATAAAAAAATGTGTTCTTTGTAAATGTGTGTATGTGTGCACTGTATATAGGCAACATCTACATTTAAAACTGTTTAAAATCAGCACTATTATATACATGGTTCTTCAATCTGACAACAGATTCCATGATTAATTAACATATTTGTAATAAACTACAATAAATATATCTAATAGCTCCAGTCCATGTGAAACACAATGGTCTGTGTGAGAATCTTTAATGAGACATTCCTCCCTCCGTCACTATATGTTTACAAGTATTTAAACAGTCTTCTAACGTATCTGATACTAATCCACAACATATGTACTCGCTAACATTTTCTATATACTGCTTCTAACACTTACCAAGACAACTAACAAATTCTCAGAATTGTTCCTTAAAATACTAAAATGGCATTGAGATTACAAGTACATGTATATTTCCAGGTCCTTTCAGATTAACCTTTCATGCTTTTTTGATTGGCGTAATTTGCTTCCTAATTAGGAAGACCAATCTGAAAACAAGAGCACAGAAAAACTGCATAATACAACCTCTGTAGGTCTAATTAGATATGCCCAAATTTTGCTAACAATTGAATTCAGGTGAAAAACTCTATTGATAAATATTTATAGTGAGTCATCTGGTGAGTCATAGTAAGTCGTCACTGTTCCACCAAAATCTGGTAACCTCTGACCTAAAAAATGTGTGAATTTTGCCAACAATCCATTTCAGGCGAGATACTATATTGGTTAATATTTCTATTCTGTTTCAGCAAAATACATCATATTCCTGGTAAGCTATCGCTGCAACACCAAAAAGAAGCCTGGTGACCTCTGACCTCATTAAATATGCATGGATTTGCCAATAATCAAGCTAAGCTGAGATAATCTATTAATAATCAATTATTAGTGTAAAATGAGTTCTGTGAAAATCCATCAAATCCCTGGTCAGTTAATCCTAAAAGTTAATGGCCATGGAGGTTGCTTATAACATAATATGACATTTCTTAGATGGGCATTAATAAAACAGGCTTGCTCTGAATGCTGAGATCTTGATGGGAAGCCCTTGACTTATTCTTTTTACCCAGATTCAAGGGACAGAAAACTACCATGATCCACTGAGCTCCATAGAAATCTTCACTAAATTATATGGTCGGAATAAAACATTAAACTTTCTCAGAAAAAGCTTGTTGTGTAAACCTACAAATTAGGGAAGAGATTGCTATGTAATTACTGACCAAACCATATCAGTTGTAGGCAGGGATAACAGTCTGAAATATATACACAAATCATAATACAGACTCTGACAGACCTCATCATTCTGGCAAGCTTGTGCTTATATTGTACATTGTACCCATCAAAAGTATGAACAAATTACAAAAATAAATATCAGTTTTAGATGGACTGTTAACATGGGTTGCTTTAACTTGTTATACTGACAAATCAATTAGATTTCAGTTTGTATGCATTTTTCCAAACTGTGGCCAAGCAAACTGTAGAATGAAATCTGTAGAAAATAGCAAGTGGTGTTGTTATATGCATAATTATGCTCCATGATAATACCCCATAAAATGACAGGGCTAATGGATTTGATGTAGCTCTGAGGGCCTCTAGAGTGTTCAGGCCCCACATACCAACATTACAAGCAATCAGGAAAGTTATAAACTCCCTCCCAGGTTTCTGCATCTCATGCTGAGGTTTGCATGGAGACCGCCTGGTGGCAGTCATGATGAATATAGTCTGTGCAGCTGCTTGAACAGAAACTATAACTGAGCGGAGAATGCCCAGTGCCGACCCCTGGTCGGTGGTATTATACCTGGCTGGCAAGATGTTAAATGCTGAGTTGACAAACACTCCAGCTAACGAGATCCACATAAGGATCTCGTCCAGATTGCTTCCGCTGTCTTTAATGAACATCATGTCAAACATGCGCTGAAACGCAATGCAGACCGCAATTGTAGCAAGAATATACAAGACCACCTCAGAAGTATGGGCAACCATGAAAGCAAGTCTCTCATACCCAGGTCGGCTGCTCAGCACGAAGAAGATGATCATAGATATGATGGAGGCCACCAGCGTAAATATCCCAAGAAACATGCCCTTGTTGGCCTGTGAACAGTCCACGTACGAGGAGTTCCTCTTCATGCGGATGTAGTGGACATCTGGCTCAGCTCCATCTGGTGGCCGTTTCTGGACACGGTACCACAGAACTGAGAGGATACCTGTCAAAAAGAGATAAGATAACAGACTTATACTTCAAAGTCACTTCCATTTAGTGAATCTCTGGAACAAATGCCAGACTAGAAGATAAGATAACAGACTTATACTTCAAAGTCACTTCCATTTAGTGAATCTCTGGAACAAATGCCAGACTAGAAGATAAGATAACAGACTTATACTTCAAAGTCATTTCCATTTAGTGAATCTTTGGAACAAATGCCAGACTAGAAGATAAGATAACAGACTTATACTTCAAAGTCACTTCCATTTAGTGAATCTCTTGAACAAATGCCAGACTGGAAAATCCCTTAATCAATTTGACCTTAACTAACATAGTGGTTGATTCCAAAATTGCAATAAAATATGATAAAATTAACTAAGCTGTGGACATTCTTTAACATAGGAAAACAATAATAAAATACATAATCTGACAAAATAAAAGCCATTGATTAGATAATATAAATTTGAAAACAAGGCAAAAGGATTTTAACCTATCCCATTAATGCATAAAATATTACTTTCCTTAATTATTTGTTTACTTAATTAATGAATAACACAATTAACCTGCAACAGGTGGAAGGAGGTATTATGCTTTATCCCCAGTTAGTTGGTTCATCTGTGTGCAAATTTACACGGCCAGTTCTGAACAGATGTTGCTGAAATTTTGTGGAGAGTTGGGATAACACCAAAGAAACAATCCTTTTAAATTTTAGAGGTAACCTGAATACCATAATGATTTTTTTAAAGTATAAAAGGATTTTTTTCAAATTGTGACATAAGTTATAATAATAATAGAGTTATTCATTGGTACTAAGGGCGGGGGGGCTTTGTTCTTGAGCTGATCTGTGACTTGGTCACGTTTGAGTCATTAAGTCTCTAACTCACTCACCTAGAGATATCAGAGCATATTCCACTGTACAGGGGTACAGGTAGATGCTGGCTGACCTCACGACCTGTCCCAGAATGCCATGCTGATGACAAACAACAGGATCAGGTGGCTGGGTCACTGTAGCAGTGGTGTTTACTAGGGCTTGAGTCACAAGGCTAGCTGTAACATAAACAGAGAGGAATACAGACTTAACATTTCATAACAGTGATTCTTACTTGCTACTGTACCCGCTGATGAATTAGATAAATATCCTAATCTTTTTAATTATGCGGTCTGACTTTACCTGGCAATGTGTAATGGTTGGTGCCTTTATTGTAAAATTAAGTGATTCTCAGCTATCAGCAATAGTTAAAGTCAGATATGTTTCATAATGTTTGAAACTAAAATTTAACTCAGTTCTGGCAAGGTTTGAAATATAAAAGAGATTGTCTCATTCCAGTAAGTCCTGTAGTCAGACATGTTTCATATGACATAGAAACATTAATGGAGAAAAAGCAAATATTTCAGCAAATTTTCTTCAATAATTTTCAAAGAAATTTGCTTTATATACCACATCAAGGTTTATAAAAAACTAAAACTTTATAGATACTGTCTGTGCAGCCAAACTAGAATTGATTACTCATATATTTGTGTTAATATTTCATTCATAAGACAAGAGTTTGTACCAGTACTGGCCACAGCACTTATGAGACATTCTGGACCAGCAGGGTACTCTAACATGCATGACCTCTAGGTTTTAGTCTATACACAAAGTGGCAGGCACAATAAGTGGTTTCAAAATGTTTGCAATGTCAGGCTTTGATTTGGGCATGGAAATATGTTATGACAGTCAAGTACTCAGAAGAGTGTATGAAGGTGAGAATTTATCTGTGGAGAGAGTTTTATGACCATTAGACCTGTACCCTCCGAGTAGAAGCCGGAGAAACGGATGACCACACCCTCATCCACAAATTATAACAAGGGACCTATGGGTCACGACGCTCAGCTGTTATATATGATAAAAAAATATTATTTAGAAATGAGGCACATGCTGGTTTTGTGTGGTAATAAATATAAGCTGTATTATGAGTTGTTGTTGTTTAGCTTATGTATGATTTTGATAGTACCTTTGGAGACAGGGAAGAGGATTGATTTCCTTTATTTTATTAACAATTGGAGTACTATTGTCACACAGATTTTGACTTGGCCATATAACTTATAAGCAGAACATATAATATAAGAGTTTAACTATTTATTAAAAAAAATTACAAATATTGTCCCAAATATAATTTTTATTAAAAATAATAAGAGAATCATATGATTTTTTAAAATTAAATATAACTGATATGATTATTAAAATAATATTAAAGAATATATTCATGAATGCATTCATGAATACATTTTGAAAGTATTTGCACGAGTATTCATATACTTTCATTTTTACCTGTATTCCCATTCTTTATGCAAGAAATTTTATAATGGAGTACATAATCATATTCGTATTTAAATACAATAACAAAGTATTCGCACCATGTCTGGTATTTATTCAATTTTCACCAAACAATGATGTTGAGAATCCAGAATATACAAAATTCACACATTTAAATAATGATCATAAGTACCTGGTTTTATGGCTTTTATTTATATTAAAAAATAACTGTAAAAAATTCATTTTGGACTAATTTCACATCAATGTACACACTAGACACGGTAGGAATCTAGATTAATATTATCAACTGCATCTTTGTCTATCATTAATTTCCTTCATATGATCCCTAATGATTAGTAATGAATAATATGATTTACTTCTTTATCATCAAATTGAACTGAAAAATGCCACAGGTGACTGCATGGTGTTATTTGGAGTATTTGACATTCTACCCATCGATACAAGATTCTTATATCATCAGTAACTGCAAGTTAATTTCCTGTTATTATAAACTAACAAATTCCTTTTCTATTTTTCTTTAATTTGTTATTAAAACCCAATAAAATTTTATTAATTTGTTGTTTATTGTTATGTTGTTGGTTAAAACTACTACTAGATGAGTTGGGTTGGACACCTGGATCAACTGTGGCTGGCCATAAGCTGCCTGGATTCCTGTATGCCTCGCCTCAAGCGTGCATAATTTGATGAAAGGTCAACAAGGTCAACATACAGATGACTCAAGAGGGGCTGGATAGAGCCAAAGTCTGACAGGGTCTCTTAAAACATTAATAAAAGCTACAATTTTTGGCCAATTTCTTTCAGCTTTCTAAACTAAAAAGCTGAAATCCTTATGTGTGCATGATATGAAAATTATATCAACAGTGCTCACGGGAAACAAACGTGCCATGGTCACAGTTGGGCAAAATTTAAGGTACTAATTTTATATTTATACTAATAACTTATAAAATTTGAAAAATTCAGAACTAATTTTGGGTGTTCAATTGAATCTTGGTAAAATAATGTTAAATCCCTGACAAAAAAATCTCTAGCAATGCCCTTGTTAAGGGAGTAAATATATTTCTTGATTTTTTACAAAGTGCATTATGTTTGGGCCCATAACTTAAAACAATTACGCAATACTGACATCATTCTGGGATGTGCATAGAGAATGAAAAATATGTATATCGTTATGATTAAAGTCAGATCAGTGGTTTTGATATTAGGCAGTCTTGAAGTGTAACAATTGGTTTTTAATGGAAAAATGAAGTTTTTCATTAATATCTCGAAGGTATTAAGTCCTAGTGACCAAATTCTTGGCATGGTAGGGGATTTTGGAGACATCTAACTGTATGCTGAATTTAAGGAACTTAGAGCTGAAGCTGGGGAGCTGAGCTTTTGCAAACTGCATAACACTAGCTTGATGTAAACAATATGTTACAAGGTGCTTGAAAACTTGATTAAAATCTACAGTTTTTGATCAACTGGTTTCAAATTTTTGGTGTTAAAGTTGAAATGCTGACAAAAACATGCTGTGAAAATTAAATCCACAGTACTTACAGGAAAAAAACGTGCCATGGTCAAAGTTGGGCAAAATTTAAGGTACCAATTTTTATTTTTATTAATATTTTAAAAAATTTAAAAGATTTTCATCTAATTTTGGGTATACAATTTAATTTTGATTAATTAAAGTTATATTACTGGAAAAAAGGTCCACAGCTTTAACATTTTTTGTGTTAAGTGATCAAATATCTTTCCTTATTTTTTTCAAAATGCATTATGTTTGGGCCCAGAACTTTTTTAAATTAAATAATACAGACATAATTTCTGGCATGTACATAGGAACTATATAGAGGAATATTTATGGTAAATATGAGGAAAAACAGATGAGTGGTTTTGATATTAGGCAGTCCTAAAGTGTGAAAATAGGTTTTTAATAAAAAATTGAGGTTTTTCCTTAATTTCTCAAAGGAACGAAGTTGCAAAGACCCAGTTTTCGGCTTGGTAGGAGATCTTGGGGACATCTAACATTATGCCGAATTTTGGATTCCTAGGTCTTACGGTTTCAAAACGTGCCACATCTACGGACGGACGGACGGACGGACGGACGGACAGACGGACGGACGACGGACAATGGACCACGACTATAGCTCAGATGACTTATAGTCAGCTGAGCTAATAAAAAAGATTATTTACCTGCACTGTAGTTGCCATTGATGATTGGAGATGGGGTTGGCATTGTATCAACCTTTAGGAGCCGTCTCAGCGTTTCCACAACGATTGTCCGTGACCACATGCAGGCGTTAGTTGACAGGAGGTGCATGAGTCCGTATTTACTGAGTGTGCGGTGGCGCTGCATCTGAAGCTGTTTGGAGAAATTATTCATAAACACAATCATAAACACTTGCTAGAACATGGAAATAAACATGCAGTTCCTGGTTTACACATTGCATACATCAGGAGCAAGATATCACATGAATCTAACAAATCCATTCACCTGAGGATTTTTCTGGAATTTTTCCTGACATGATTCAAGCAATATTGGTCTGGCACAGAACACCTTTTCCCATAAAGAAGAATCTCAACCTCTCCTGTTAGCTTTGTAGCCAGTTTTAAAGGTCCAACATTGCCAGGGTAAACATAAGGATCAAATTTCACCCTAGATAAGTGGTCGCTGGATTTGTTTTGCTTGTCGTCCAAAGTGTGTGCAGGTTCGAATCAGCTTCCTTTTAAGCTGCCATATGCATATTTCTATAAATCAGGCATAATTTACGACGAAAATGCCACTGCATGGGCTAACTGTTACCAGAAAACTGAGTACTGGTATTCTCTTAATTGCCCATGTATTATAATATATTCTTAAATAAAACTGGCATAATTTATTAGTATTGTACCTCAATACCCCGTCAAGACTGCCTGGGACCTGTCTTGGGATACCACAGCAATCAAATGTTTATCAAGACCATTCTAAAAAACAGTCTTGGATTGAAACCTAATTTGACTAAAGACTCCATCTTCAAGACCAGTCTTGAGCTCTAGACTGTCTTGGGATGTATATTGAAAGCCACCCCTAATTCTCTCCATATGCTCAAACAGGTGTATTTAAGTGTGTGAAACCACAGTTGTGGCACAGTAACACACAAAAAGCCATGATGTAGTGCACTGACAATGTCTACAAAGCTAAGGATTACAGGCATTACCTTTACTTCAGGAGAGTTGGTGTTACTGATGTTAGTTTAACTGAGAGAATATCCCTTGACATAAATGATAATGTCAGCAAAAGTGAAACAGGTTCCTGGAAAACGGTCAAGTAATGGGGTAAATGGCTAAACAACTACTGATTTTGAAATTACATGAGACTTGCAGCAAATGTCATTTTTATTCTTGTGATTTTCATTAACCTATTCTTGTGAACTCCTGCCTATTTAAAGGTCAAAATGCTGAAATTTTCCGACAGGATTAATTCCTTAACATGTAAAGCAACTTACCTGCTATATTTTACTTAAAGAGAGAGAGAGATAGAGAGGAAGAGAGAGGGAGTTTATTATTGTGACATGTAAATACATCATCAAAATACAATAATACATAGAAAATTGGTACCCTACGCACTCTTAATTGTGTTGCTTGTATATCCTCAGATTGCTTAATACAGTTATCATATCTGGGTGCTGTGTATGGTATAATATATATATAACTGTGACTTATTGTTTTGCATTCTCTTAAAAGGGGCCTATTCTGATATCTAAAGTTTTTAACTAAAGTTATCCCTTTAACCTTTTACAAAAATAAACCAGAAAACACAAAGCCCATTGCCCAGTGGTTGTTCATTTTGTTTATATCCATGTGTTTATAACAAGTGGGGGGGGGCCTGCTAAAATAATTTAAACACATTCAACAAGGAAATTCTGTTGGCAAGTCAGGCAAACCAGAGTTTTTGCAAATGGCATTTGCAACTAGTGACTGTTCAGCTTTCATGTATATGCAGCCAACCACCTTACATGTTACATGTCTTATTCAGTTTGTTAAAATTGCTGTGTTTACTAACAGCTTGTTGATAAACAAGCCCAGACATCCATCATATAAGCATTTTATGAACTTTAACTGACAGGAATTACCTAGAGTTCAGTAAAAAGGGACACAGAGTAAGGCAGAAATCATATAAATTCTACAGTAAAGGTGACTGAATAGCTGGCTTTAATGATAACTTGTGCAAGCTGATCTTTCTGTACAGGGCTGCACAGACACAGGTGTGTTACCTTATCAGTGTTATCACTTAAAGATACTGAATATTAAACTCACCTTTGCATTTAGGAAAACAAAGTAGAGTTGTATAAAGATGAATAACAGTTTGGTGACAGTGCGGACCACCAAGACCACATGGACACAGGGTGAAAATGGCCCTGCCTCCAAGAGCTCCCCAAGCTTCAGACCTTCATGAATCATAGCACCAATCCCAAAACCTGCACAACACAGACAAACAAGCAGGTAAACATAGTGAGGACAGCCCTGTCTGCAGTAATTTTTAATACTGGCTTATAATTCATGAGGGCTCATTATAGTGATATTAATGGTTTTAGAAAGATGATGAAAATTACATTACAATAATTAATATAATACATTTCTTAGGTGCAAAGTTATACTTAAAAAAAAAAGATACATTAAGACCTTTCCCCCTAAACTAGTGACACCTGTCACTGATGACAGACACTGAGTGTTCAGGTTCTTCATATGCCAAAAGCAGTGTTGCCAATGTGGATTTTATGGGAAAAAGTATAGAGCTTGCATGAAATGTTTTCAACTTTTATTTTAGACTAGCTTCATTAATTTATGTCTGTCAATCTCTGGTAAAGTCTGAAGCTCGACAGCAGTATGACAATTTTTTTCAGTTGTGCGGAATCATTTATCAGAACATTTATCTGAACAAAAACCCTGTCCCAGAAGATTAACGGAAAAAAAATGCTCTTCTGTATTATATCAATCACCTAGTGCCCCAAGTCTGAGGTAAAAGCTGCCAATGGCCTGCTGTTCTTGCTTTGCCAGCCACTGTTTGTGACGCTTGGGACTTTTCAGTGGATCCCTTTCCTCGCTGTTACATCCTCGTCTGCTGCGCCGCCTCCTGGTGGTGCTGTGATGTAACATGAACACGTAGGCACAGCCCAGGAACATCGTCCCCATCATGTACAGGTAGATGAAAAAGATCTGAAACAACCAACAACAAACACTCTCTGACTGCACAGGTAAATGGGCTATTGAACGATGAGGTTAAACCTAAGTGTCTTCTTGTGCTGCCCCCTTGTGGGAGTGGTGTAAACAATATGACCAGTGTGATGTGTGAGACAGAATTTGTCAAGTTGATTTCTTGGTAAGGTTAAAGATAGAGAGTAATCAATTGTAATCTCTCTAAATAGTATTCTACACATCTTGAGATATGTGCTAATATCCCTAAGAAAAGACGCTAAGGTGGACACTATACCAAAAGGATTGTTGGTGGCGCCATCAATCTTTGATAAGCACCAGTTCACATGACCCAATAATTATGTCAAGTTTCAGATGGAGTCTCAGAGTTCTTCGAAAACAAATGTACGGGTGAAACCAATGTGAAAACTTAATTATAGTATATGCCAGTAGAAAAAAAAGTCATGTTCAGGTCAATGAAAGTGTGTAATAACTAGACATGTAAAAATGTTTGTTGGATTTAACATGGACTAAACATTTTAATTTTACTTTATTTATTTTACATGTATTATACAATTAGTTAAAATAAATCATGTAAGGCCCTTTCCATGGCTATGATGGTGGCATTTGGTGTCTCAACAGGTGAAAGACGGGTGGGGGCCTGAGAAAACAACCAACATTCAATGACTGACAGGCCCACTATAACCCCTTCTTATGGCCACACTAGGAACTGAACCTGGGTCACCAGCTATGAGAACTGAGTTTGTACCAAGTTACTGTCCAGGTTTCAGTCAGTTGTTGATATGCAAAAATTAAGAAATGCACAATGCTAGTGAAAATGCTCTCACCTCTACACCTGGCCCTGGGTTGTCTGCATACACCTGGGCAATAGGCAGAACCACTCCTGATACCGTCAACACTAATGCGTACACAGAGCTGATGGTTGTGTGAAGTGCATCCCTGCAGGATAAAGAGACAGAGGGGAGTTATTACAATTTATATCATGCACAAATTCTCAACCTGAAGAAAATCTTTGGTTCAGATACTTTATGAAATCTCAAAGGCCTCAACAAGTCTAGACTTAAGTCTAGTGAACTGAAAGTTTGGGACTGTTATATTATTTGGTTCTGATACTGCAGGATGATCTTCATGAAGACAAAATTAAACTAGATATTTCTTGGCACCGCAGGTGCCAGAGTATCCCCAGACATAGTACACCCCCCCCCCCCCTTTAAGAATAGGCCCCCATTTTTAGCAGCATATACTGACACTTGGCAAGCAATTATTGTTTCTTCCATCTATCAATCCACAATCTTTTTGAAGATGTTGGTCCTGTGACCTTGACCTTTGACCTCATGACCCCAAAATCAATTAGGGTCTTGCTTTTTCAATGGGACATATATAAGACAAGTTTGAAATATATACATCAATAAAAGCAGGAATTATCATCCAGAAACTAATTTTTTGACAGATGGCTCCTATGGCCTTGACCTTTGACCTTGTGACCCCAAAATTGATATTGATCATCCACTTTTATATATAAATCAATAGAGGTCCTGCTTTTCCAATGGGACATATAGAAGTCAAGTTTAAAATCTATACATCAATAAAAGCAGGAATTATCATCCAGAAGCTAATTTTTGGACAGTTGGCTCCTGTGACCTTCACCTTTGACCTTGTGACCTCTAAATTGATAGGGTTCTTCCTCTCTTGGCAGGTGAACTATATGTGCAAGATGAAAGATCTGAGATGAATTGTTTGCTGAAATACATCCACAATCTTTTTAAAGATGTGTCCTGTGACCTTGACCTTTGACCTCATGACCCCAAAATCAATTCGGGTCTTGCTTTTCCAATGAGACATATATAAGTCAAGTTTGAAATCCATACATCAATAAAAGCAGGAATTATCATCCAGAAACTAATTTTAGGACAGATGGCTCCTGTGACCTTCACCTTTGACCTTGTGACCTCAAAATTGATATGGATCATCCACTATTGGCAAGTGAGCTATATATTCAAGATGGAAGACCTGGGATGAAAGTTTGGCTTAAAATGCATCCACAGTATCTTTAAGATGCGAGTCCAGTGACCTTGACCTTTGACCTCATGACCCTAGAATCTATAGGGTTCTTACTTTAGTGGTGGGCCATGCATAAGTCACGTTTGAAATCCATATGGCTATCAACACTGGAGATATCATAAGAGGTGTGTGATTTTCACCAAATATAGACACATTAAAGGTCAAGGCCACTCTCATGGTAAAGGTCATGACCCAAATGTAAGTAGACCTCATCCCATAACCCATCTCTCTACATGTGCATAATATGAAAGAAATCTGTCCATTAGTTTTTGACTTATAATGCTTAAAGTACTGTCAAGTGGCAATTATGGGGGTATTAAAAGGCGTAAAAACAAGAAAAGGATAATAGGTGGTGCCACCAGTTTCCGGTATATCACAAGGCTATCCAAGATCTTCGGTCACCTTGATTTTTGGACCAGTCCATGCAAGCTTACTTGAGATATTTAAGAATTTGTGTTATTTTCAGCAAAAATGGACTTATTCAAGGTCAAGGTCACTCTCCTAGCAGAGGTCATGCCCCATTTTAAATAGGCTTCGTCCCCTTACCTATATCTATACAAATGTAAAGTTTGAAAAAGATCAGTGAAATATTTTTTGAGTTATCCCGCTCACAAGGTTTTTCTGCAGCGGCGGCGGCAGAACCATCATGAAACCATAGTATCCCGACTTTGTCTGGGGATACAATAATCTTTTTTTAAATTCACCTTTACTTCCCATACATTCATATTTCATATACATGTGGGTTACCACACAGGAAAGGCCAGTCAGTCACCTTCCTATCAGATTTTGTTTATTGTATCTCAGGTGTCATCCCAGGCCAGCCAACACTGGTTTATCCACACTGTCATGCCACCATTTCCTCCCAAAGAGACCAAACTGTGCTGTTGTCACAGCCTGACATCTCCAGTTCACAAATGATGTCCCCCACCCTACAGAAGCCCCTGCCAGATTAAGATGGGGCAAGAATTATGCCAAATGAACAAAAAAGTGTAATCAGGGTTTTAGCTGATCACGTTGACTCCAGGATGCAGAGGCCCACGTCAGCTCCGTCACCACATACGGTAAGGAGAAAAATGAAGTGATATCAATGTATATAGCATTGTAGATGCCACTCCAAGCCAAGGGCAAAGGTATTCAAGACTCATTCCCAGCGCAGCTCCAGACTACCTAAAAATGAGGACAAGATGAGAAGTCTTACGAGGCAGCAGCAACTACACCCATCCAGCAACAAACACCTGAACACCCCAAGCCACCAGCATGCACACAGTTTGGCAATATTCTAGAACTTTTACCACAAATGATGACAGAGCGATCTTTGTTTTCATTATCAGCCAAGCACAGCTGTCTAATACTCTGCAAAATTCTATTTTATGCATTTTGTTGAGAATTCAGTATGGCTGACACCTGTCCCTGTCAGATTAAAACTCACACCTGTCAGTGTAACAGCCCAATAGTCAGACACTGTAACCACTACACCACTGGAACTACAGAAAAGCCAAATACTGAATATATTGTACTGATATATATTCGAACCTGTGTAATACAGTGGAACCCCACCTTGCCACCACCCCACAATTGTGACCATCCTGCAATTAAGACCACTATCTGGTCCCTGATATATGATCCAGGTAACTTAGAATTTCACAATTATGACCACCCCCAAATTACCACCTCATAGGTCAGTCCCCAAGGTGGTCGTAATTGTGGGGTCCAGTGTATTAGTAAAAGAATACACAAAATCTACATGCCTGTAAAACCAAACAAGACACCTAACATATTTATTAAGGTTATTTCGAAGTCTGTACATTTTCATGATGGTATACATTTTTTTCTGGAATACACTGTATCTGTATATTATATCACATAGATCTATAGTACAATGTATCTTGAATGTTACGCCTCACCTGAAATCTCTCTGCACTGCATCATGTGTCGGCCCCACATCCCCTGGGTTGCGGAGGATTGATGGGTGTGACTGGGGTGGGGTAGGAGGGCGCGGGGTGAGACAGGTGGCCACCATGTCATCCAGTCCCCTTGTGTCCCCCTCAGGTCTCTCGGGGATCATGGCAGGCATTCCTGTCAAATGCAAAAAAATATATATATCTCAATATTTGCTGTAGATGGGTTGCTATTAGTGGTGTGCAAATTAAAAGAATATATTGATGATGTTGTTTTCTTTCATAATCTATTAAATTGGTTGCAGTTTTGATAATTGATCACAAATGATTATTAAGGTAAAGGTGGGGGTTTATTGCCTGATATCAGTGAAGATGTCAATCTAATCCAACTTTACATTTGCCTTACTGGTATAGGGCCTGTTCATTCTTGTAGCTTTTCTCGGCTCCCTTGTGAGCCCCCAGATACTACTGACCTGATTGATCTTGATATCCAGCCCTAGCCCCCAGATACTACTGACCTGATTGACTGTGATATACAGCCCGAGCCCCCAGATACTACTGACTTGATTGATCGTGATATACAGCCCTAGCCCCCAGATACTACTGACCTGATTGATCTTGATATACAGCCCTGGCCCCCAGATACTACTGACCTGGGCCTATGTGATCGAAAAATTTGCAAATTTGCGAATGCGAGGGGATTTGCGGAAGGTTCGCAATTTTTTTTGCGAAATGTGCTGGAAACCTCTTGCACATCTCTCACAATTTAGCGGTTTCAGCCATTACGAACATTCGTAACCCACGTTCCATTGACCTTCGGGATATGCCGGTGCCATATGCCATATATATATATATATATATATATATATATATATATATATATATATATATATATATATATATATATATGTCAAGGCCCAGATCCCGATCTGGATTAATCGCCCATTGGTCCAGACCAAATCCCGATCGGGGTTTAGGCCGGACCAAATCCGATCATTAACGTTTAGGAAAGAGAATGAGTTCCTGTCTGAACTTACAAGGTTCAGGTCAGCCCAGACCTAAATTCAGAGCATGCCTATATCCCTGACAGGATGTCTGAAATTATGACAAATCTTAACTTAGTTTGTTGTCAGTGTTAATTATTCTTAATAACATAACTAATATTTAAATTTGAATTAATTGAGTGACCATATTTATTATTATTATTTTTCAAGTCTGTGTTTTATTTTTCAAGTTTAATTATTATTTCCAGTATTTTCATCAGATTGTTTATTCAGTTTTTTATATAACTGAACTAGTTTATGCTGACTTACTGTGTAAATAAATGTATATATTTGATGCGTTTTGTAGGTAGAATAAATTGTTAGATGGATGACATATATAAGAAGTTAAGTATCATATGAAGTTTTCAGTCCCAAGTTTTCAAATATGGATATTCCTAACTTGAATTAACTCATGAACAGCTTACATTCAAGTAAAAAATCCTGATTTCATGAAAACCAACAATTTATAAAATCTCTTATCAACATTTTCAACTTTTATACGTATATATTCATATTTTTATTACATATATTAATTTATAAAATTAAATTTTTTACACAACTTGGTTTATTATTTTCATGTCTTAACCTTATGGAATATAATGTTTACACCAAAAGCCTGCTCTAGTCTGCCATGGAATCTCAATCAGAAACTGGTCCAGACCAGATCCCTATCAGGGCTTAGGCCGGACTGAATCCCGATCGGAATTTGGTGTGGACCAATCAGGAATTGGTCCAGCCAGGATCCTGATCAAGATTTGGTCTGGACCAATTCCCGATTGGTCTGGACCAATCGCCGATTGGTCCAGACCAGATCCCGATTGGGATTTAGTCCGGCCTAAACCCCAATCAGGATCTGGTCTGCACAAGGGCTGGACCAGATCCTAATCAGGGTTTAGGCCAGACCAAATCCCGATCGGGATCTTGTCTTGACTAATCAGCGATTTGTCCAGATTGGGATCTGGGCCTTGACATACATATATATATATATATATATATATATATATGTATATATTAATTAATGCTTAAAGGCCCATCGCTTGTGGCTATACTGTTTATTGAAAGAAGATTAAGGTAACAAAAATGATATCCGGTAGAATTATTTCAGACTGGATTTCTGGTTTCAAAGGCACGCGGGATAGAAAATCCAGAAATCATACCTGTCGCTAAGCTGAGACTTTAGAACTAATCGCTGACGTTATTTGTACACATCACAATTTTTTTCTTAAAGGCTGGAAGGATTGGAGAAGGGAGGGGGGTTGAACCCAGGAACTTTTGCTGCGTTTTCCAACGCCAAATCCGACGCATCTCTGAATTGCATTTTTAATTACATTAATTATCTGAACGCCATGTAAACATCCACAAAATATAGTTAAACTTGTATATTTACACTTTAATAACTGTCATAATCATCATGACTCACTGAGAGAAATACGCTATATATGTGGTATTTACTCTGTATGATAATTGTATAATGCATTACTCTGAATTAACACGATTTATATGCGCACATGCTTCAGTAAATTGTTTGATCGTGCACTTACTGTTATAATATTATACATTATCATATGTTCTATACTGGTTGTTGAGATTCGGTAAAATTCATATATAATTGCAGTGATAATAGAGAAATATATGTTCAAAATCAGGAATATTTCCAAGGGATTTATATCATATGATTGTTTTAGATATTGCAAAAATCTTATTCATAAAAAAATAAAATGTAGGAATTAACGTTCATAATTCGCATTTATCTGAAGTGGTATAGATTCATGTAATATAAATTTGATAATTTAGCAAACTAAGAAATTTTCTGATTTGACACAAGTGTGAACCAATCATGCAGAGAAACACCAACAGAACCGATGGCACCGGTGCAAGCACAAGAGATAATCTTTTAATCAGCTAATTCAGTTCATGGAATACTGTTTATATATAATATAATAATTTATATATGATATTTAATTTATGTATGATATATATTATTTTATAAACGTTATATACATCAACTGATGTCATTGAAATGGAAACTCAGTTCCGAGACTTCAGATTAATTAATTTTCATTTACAATTAGACAAATATATTTCTAAGCACTAAGAATTAAATATTTTTCTTAAAATATGCATTTATTACTTACTATGTATTTTAAGATTCTCTATTTAGATATTTAAGATTGTATATGCACAAAGTATGGCGATTTTGTAAGAGAAGGAATATTTATTTCATAACAATATAGAATAATTATATTTAACATTATTGATATATAAACATACATACATATATATATATATGCATATTAAGGAATATATATATACACACACCTTGGATTATATGCAAAGAGTATACGAATGTTAAACATTGAATGCTTGTGTTGGTATTAAAACATGAAGAACTGACCGTGTCTCGGTACTCTGCCGTGCATGGTCAGGGCCAAAAGAGGCTACGCAGACCGCTGCGAGAGGTATTTGAAATTCGCAAATTTACGAGAGCCTGCGCCTTTCAGTCAGTTTGCGAAAGTTTTGATCACATCCATAATCACTCTACGAGAGGTTTGCGAAAGGTTTTTGCTCGCAAACACCCTTGCGAGACGTTTGATCACATAGGCCCAGATTGATTGTGATATACAGCCCAAGCCCTCAGATACTACTGACCTGATTGATTGTGATATACAACCCTAGCCCCCAGATACTACTAAAATGATTTATCATGATATACAGTCCTAGCCCCCAGATACTACTAAAATGATTGATTGTGATATACAGCCCTAACCCCAAGATACTACTGACCTGATTGATTGTGATATTGATACAATGTGGGGTTAGGGATGTCCCCACCTGTATCACATACGGTTGCTGATGCGCGTGGCAGACAATGTTCCAAGACCAGTTTGATGATAGAAGTCTTTATTCACAGGACTGAGTCTGGGCCAGTCTGCAGTGCCCAGTTAGACATGGTCCCTCTCTCTGCGCGCACTACAGATAGTTTTGTTACAAAGCTGTCATGTGACATATGAGACATACATATCCATATTTCTGCATTTCGTCATAAAAGCTAAACCTTATTGAATGCCCCAAAGCAGGTCACAATTACATCAGAGTTGTAAGGTTACTTTATAAGTTTTTGGGTAAAAGTTCTATGGAAAATCCCAAGTCTGACCCGACATACATCCAGTTATAGACTGAAATGCAGTCTTATTTACAGACTCGTATAAACATAATCTGCCTGCCTCATCATAGAAACCAATTTAGAGCTAATTTGTGAGAGTACAATAAGGCTCTACAAACATACTGAATTACCATTAGATACTTGGTCGTTTGATGACCATTAATAATTCTTTGGCTCTGTCTGAATATTAGAACGGACTGAAACCATTATTTATCTTCATTTGTTTCTGAAGAAAATTTTAGATTTTGAATAATGAAATATTGAAATATTCCTTTAAATATGTGTCAAAACACAAATATGCCTTTTCCTACTCCATAACAATATACAGCCCCCAGATGCTACTGACCTGATTTATCATGATATACAGCCCTAGCCCCCTGATACTACTAAAATGATTGATTGTGATAAACAGCCCTAGCCCCAAGATACTACTAACATGATTGATTGTGATATACAGCCCTAGCCCCTAGATACTACTGACCTAATTGATCGTGATATACAACCCTAGCCCCCAGATACAACTAAAATGATTTATCGTGATATACAGCCCTAGCCCCCAGATACTACTAAAATGATTGATTGTGATAAACAGCCCTAGCCCCAAGATACAACTGACCTGATCGATCGTGATATACAGCCCTAGCCCCCAGATACTACTGACCTGATTGATCGTGATATACAGCCCTAGCCCCCATATACTACTGACCTGATTGATCGTGATATACAGCTCTGGCCCCCAGATACTACTGACCTGATTGATCGTGATATACAGCCCTAGCCCCCATATACTACCGACCTGATTGATCGTGATATACAGCTCTAGCCCCCAGATACTACTGACCTGATTGACCATGATATACAGCCCTAGCCCCCAGATACTACTGACCTGATTGATCGTGATACACAGCCCTAGCCCCAAGATACTACTGACCTGATTGATCGTGATATACAGCCCTAGCCCCCAAATACTACTGACCTGATTGATTGTGATATACAGCCCTAGCCCCCAGATACTACTGACCTAATTGAGATTCAAGTATAATTTTACAACTTGATAATAAAGAAAAGCAGCTGTAATTGTATTTCTGTCAAGGTAAAATTTACATTCTATGATCACATTTATATCATAAAACCCCCCCTCTCTTAAATACCATCAAAATGTACATAATAACTTAAAACAACCTTTGGCCATCAAAGTGTACATAATAACTCTTTCAGAGCCATACATATTTTTTTCTCTTTCTGTCTGTGTATTTGACATTATCTGACCACATCAGCTGGTTTGTTTACACATGAAAATTACCAGGCTCATCAAAAGAATATATTTTCATCAAAAAAACATATAAACATGTGCATTCCATCCTCTATAAAAGTAACTTTAGCCTGAAGAGTCTCACATAAACTCTTACTGAATTTATATTTTGTATATCACTAGAAAATGCTAAATTCAAAGACAAACTTGTAAAATTTAATTAAAGGTGTTCAACTTTAGATCACCTTGTTTAATACATGTATTACACAGCATGGTCAATATTCAAAGGTACAGGAACATGGGTTCTTCAGACAGGGTATACAAAATATGATTGGTCCAATTAATTATAAGAAACATGCTTTTTTCAGTCTTTATCCGAGTCTGAATGGGAGTTCAAGTGCTCAGATTCACAAATTCTGTTCAATATGTAAAAGCTGTAGTCGTTATGGTTTATTTAGACATGTGCACCAAACTGGCATGACTCATGGCCAATCTTTATAATGCCTGCTATATTTGAACAGACAACATTGATTTTCACTTTTAAATCAAGGCTGTAGTCTGCTAAATGGCTTACTAGAATTCAATGTCACACATACTACCATATGTCTTAACCATGAGTGTCTCAATTATCATGGTGATATACATATTTTAACTCACAAGTTACTCAAGCCCATTAAGACCAGAAAGTAAAATGAGAAGAGTTTATGAAGAAAGTCCAGTCTCCTATTATTTGGACCAAATTTTAGCTAAAAAATTTATCATCTTGTTTTGAAATGACTCCGCTGTTACTGGTTGCCATGGCACTGTGTACCTTTAATCTTATCAAACCACCTGCATATTTACACGGGAGAAGATCAAATATTTGATCAATCCTAACACAGTTTGGAGGAAAAAAATTAAACCAAGCCAGCTCTCTGCTTTTATGTACCAATAACGTAGCAAATCTGCTTGTTGAAAGCCACTGGGGGCTGTGCCCAAGTGGTTCGTTGGTCGTCACACAAGGGCCCTCAGCTACGAGTTGACATATCCTTAACTGCAAATTTTCCATGTAGTTACTGTGACAGAGATCATTCTTTTGGGTACCTTTTGGATATGCAAGGTGCATGTTATATTTACCAAACATGAGCTACCTGGTGTGTAAATTAATTGACACCTGTGCTAATACAATGAAGTACCATAATTGGCACATTAAATTTAGGAGAAGGGTTTTTTTACATTGGCCTTGAGCTAACTCAGCCAATATCTCACTGAATCTGCATGTGAATGCTGTGAATGTGACTAATGTAGACATGGGCTGTGCAATCAGTTGTTCCATTAAATCCTGGTGATTTTATACAGTTTCAATATTGTTAACATTAACAAACATTTTCTGAAAGCCTGTACTTTCTATGTATTTATAGTTATCTTTGAATGGATATTCTCTGTGGGTTACACATTTATAAGCCTGGTATCGAATTTGTATTATCAATTTTATTTAATAAATAATCAATATTTTTTGTCCTCGCCAGCCCTTTCTTTAGAACTGATAAGCTAAAGTTGTCTTTTTATTGTAGCCATCTATCCTTTGGCTGAACACACTTTGAGAGTATTTATAATATCTAATCAGCATCATACTTGCTTTCTGTATGTCTATCAGCCATTGTTTTGAATAGTGTTCAAATTAAAATATTATAAAAAAAAGATTTGCTGTACTGAAAATTTAAATGATTAGATATTTTCAAGATAATTCTGAAAGGCATGCAAGTTGTTCAAACTAGTATGTTGTAAATAAGCTTCATACCACAGTTTCCATTGTTAATTGCCTTTAAATACTTAACTGCCCTTTATAAAGAATACACACAGACACAGGTTAACAGGGCATGGTGACACATAGCTTATGATGAGAACATTAGGAATAATTAAGCAGTTCAAGGAAAGAGTGATATGATTAACAAAGTTGAGATTATAAGATATAATGGACATAGGTTTAGAATGAAACTGATCAAGTTAGGAATAAAAGACATGGAACACTCTCAATACAGTGGTCACATCATATCCCTCCCTAACTCCTTCCACTCAACCATTGCTTTCTACAGGAGGGGCTGCTATTTACTCCCACCATGCAGTTGGCATAGTGCCAAGAATTTTCCAACCAATGAGAACAGAGCTGGTAAAATTCATGACCAAGTTTGAAACCTGTAGTACTCCTCTCACACTGGTTGACCTTGTTCCAACTCCAAGAAAGCAAATATGGCAGACCCTCCTACTGAAAGCAGCGGCTGAGTGTGATGAGGTATATAACAAATGTAGCATGACCATTCTGTAAGGAGTAAAGAGACTTGAGTGACAAACACTTTTACTCCAGCTATCTACCTGGAATGCCGTTGACATAGATTGGTTCCACCTCTCCTCCGAGCATCGTCTCGATGCGTCCTGTGCTGTTCTGACTGATGATGCTGTGGCGTAAGCTGCTTGGCCGGGAGAGCTGTCCTGAACTGCTGCACCGTATATGCGTAGGGCGGGGTGGAGGTGTTGGCTTGGGAGGAGATTGAAGGGAGTGGTCCACTTGGTGACTTGGTACCCATCTACAAGATAAAATTACCATGTGCAAATATCATTTTTATCAACTGTTATCTCCCATAGATGATCCAGAATTTTCTTCAAGAAATCAAAACAAAGCTAGGTGCGTATTATAATGGAAGCATAACTTCAAACTATTTTCCTACCACACTGAACATTGTATGGTGGCCCAAATTTGATGTTGAGTGATCATAAAGGACATTTACATTAACAAAGTGAACTCACTGTAATTGTTTAATTTTCACATTAGAAAACATAATGTTTGATTTGATTTACTGCTTTCATTTCAAATACCTCAAATATACCTTTAATATGGCTTACAACATAGATGATATGTGAACTGAAATACGCATGACTGGGCATTATTTGGCTGACCTCATTTGATGTCATTGTTAGCTGGTAGATGGCACTGTAGGCACTAGAATTGTTAGACTGTTTCTGATCTACTATACCTGCAGTTATCATGCCCAAGCCCTTCTTTTGGGAAATGATCCATGATACACTAATTTCTTTCTAAACACCTTGAGCCAAGTAAGGAATAATGGCCTGATGGCTTCCTTTAGCTTAAATATCATGGTGTGTTCAAAATTGTTCATGGTCACGGTCTTGGGCACATATGGCCTTGACATTGGTACACTCCCAAGGCAGCTGAAATCTTACGCTTCTAAAGAAGCAACTGATTTTCATGCTGCCAGCTTTGACCGTTTATGATGTATTTAGACACCAGATGGCGGTTCACTGTCCGCTGAAAAACATGTACGTATGATGTGACAAGCAGCCAACCAGATTCCAATAAACAAACACTCGACAGGCATCCTGGCTCTGCCCATAGCTGCGCTTCAGGCGCGGTTTGCAGACAGTTTACAGTCGAATTTAAATTGCTCCCTCTGCATTCTCGCATCATCGACCGATTCGATTCTGACATTATGACTGTGTTAGCGTAGCCATGTATCTGTTGTCTGCAGAACTGAAACCAGCCAGTGAGGTGTGCACACTGCCTTTGTTGTTACATTTCGTTTGAAATACAGCTCACCGGCCGGGCTTCCTATGTGCCAAAGGCCTTAAACAAACCACATCTGCAGCAATTCTCTCTGAGCCTGTGGCCTGTTCAGTCAGTTACAGGGGTGATGAGCTGTCACTCAAAACGAAATGAACATGATTGGCTCTGTGTATTCCTCGCTTGGCTGTGTCTTCCAGCACAAGGTCTAATCTGATTGGACAAAAATACAGTGTTCCCCTCTGGTGTAGCAATTCAGGATACGAGGTCATACCAAACAGCGCTTAACCATATAGGTAGTAGGCCTATAGTTAAAGTGCTGTGTCAAGAGCGTATTACATTGGAGATACTTATGGCTGTCAGGTGTTCTCTTTGCACCATGAAAAGTTACATTTCAGTCTTTTATTCTTGACAACACCATTTTCCATTTTTATAATTGACAACAAAAAGAGAAGAGACTATTTGCCATGATTTCAATTAAAATGAAATTCTTCTGCCCTCGATCTAAGATACTTATCAGCCTGACTGGCATATTTACCATCATGGAACCAGTGAAAATTCGATCACTCCTGCAAATCAAATTGCAATGTTCCAGATTTTGGCCAGAAACTGATTGCATATTATACACAGGGTTATGTGTTTTTCCAAAAAAATTGTGGCTCTAAATGGGATTGCAGATTATATTTGACAGCGGATTATCTATGGGGGATGACGGTATCAATATTTCCAATTTTTGTTAAACAACAGTTAGACTAATTTATTATAATAAAATTATTTTTTAATGTAAATTCATACATCAAACTGTATGGTGATAACTGAACACACTCAATGTCAGCAGGCATTTTGCTGTTACAGATATGGTCAGGGTGCAAATAATTCTGCCATGTTTGTAGTCTGAAGTAAGAAGGTCTCTACACACATCATAACATAATAACACATGAAATATATATAATTTACACCAGAAATCAAATTTATCTTGTTTTTAAACAAATACAACGTAAATATCCTAATATGTATTATAGTCTAGTTCTAGATTTAACAATATATTGCCACAGAAAAGTGAAGGTGAAAGGAGCCCCAGTAATTTATCATATTTTGCACTGGATGTGTGACGCCACTTATATGGGTGTAAGTACCCACTAAGTGACAGCACCTCACTCCCCATAAATCACGGATCCCCTTGTACCAGTCATGGTGCAGGCAGCTGATGTCCCATCAGAGGACCAGCTCCAGTGTCAACCCTTGTTGAAATCTTGGAGAGCAATCCCTAGGTATGCTTTGTCCTGGAAACCAGAGCCAACCAAGACCGACTAACTAGGAATATGCCAGCTCTCCAACTTGGTACATTTGAGATTGATGATAAATAGTAGTCGATATTCTTGCAGCCAGAGAACTTTTGTACACTACAAACAGGACTGAACAAAGGCAAGTCAAACTGAAACTAGAATACGGGTAGTTGACAAGCGACTACGTGTACCCGCCTAAATCAGAGTGGAACAGGTGAAGTGAGGCATGGATTGAGTGGCAAGGGGAAATAGAGTGAAGTGTTGCATATTAGCATGGATGTCTGCAGCCAAATTGTGTATGTAGGTTGCCCCCCCTACCACAAATTCCAGAAAGCTGCAGGTGGCGCCACCAGTTTTGCGTATGATAAAGAACTATGTGAGATCTATACACATGCAAAATTTTTGCCCAATCAGTCAAACGGTTCCCGAGATATGAGCTTGGATGTCTGCAGCGTAAACGTGAATGTAGGTGGCGCCACCTGTCATAATATCAGAAAAGCTATCCAGGATGTATACGCATGCCGAATTTCAGGTGAAAAAAGTCAAGTCATTGCAGAGATATGAGTGATTTTAACCCAAGGCAGACGAACAGATGGACACTGTGCAAACATGGTTGCAGGTGGCGCCACCATTTTTTGTGTATGTTATAAAGCTCTCCAAGGGCTACATTTGTGCAAAAAAATTTTCCTGATCGGTAAAACGGTTCCCAAGATATGTGGGTTTATGTGTGGAAACAGAAGCACAAATGGATGCAGAGCGCAGAGGAAAGGTCAGAGGTCAAAACAAAATCGGGGCGCAGCAGTTCACATGTGACCCGAACATAATCTCCGGTTTCGTAAAATTCCTGCCAGCGGTTATGGAGGAGTTCTCCGGACACCTACGCGGGGGCGGTGGCGGGGGGCTGAAAACATAGTATCCGCAAAACTCTGTTTTGGCGGATACAATAATAATCTGCATGGTAGATCTACAAACTAGTGTGAGGATGTAATTTTTTTCAACAACACTGAAGTTGACTGAACCACCAAAATATGGTGAATGAGAGCTAGAAAAGCACATTTAAAATAAAACATAGTTGTTCAATCTTTAATCTGAGTTAGAATCTATAGACATCCATGTTGTGCCCAAAAATATCATTACCATGACCATGGAATTTAATGTTTAACCCATGTATCAAAAGTATCAAATTGTAAAAAGTATCAAAATGACTGAAAAAAAGTATGAAACAAGGGACCTATGGGTCACGGCGCTCAGCTGTTATATATGATTAAAAAATATGATTTAGGAATGAGGCATATGCTTGTTTGGTGTGGTAATAAATATAAGCTTTATTATGAGTTGTTGGTGTTTAGCTTATGTATGACTAGAATACGGGTAGTCGACAAGCGACTACTTGTATCCGCCTAAATCAGAGTGGAACGGGTGAAGTGTTGCATATTAGCATGGATGTCTGCAGCCAAATTGTGTATGTAGGTTGCGCTACCTACCAAAAAATCCAGAAAGCTCTATACACATGCAAAACTTTGGCCCAATCGGTCAAACGGTTCCCAAGATATGAGCTTGGATATCTGCTGCATAAACTAGAATGCAGGTGGCGCCACCTGTCATAAAATCAAGAGAGCTGTCGGGGATGTATAAACTTGCAAAATTTTAGGCAGATATGTCAAACCACTGCAGAGATATGAGTGATTTTTACCCAAGGCAGACAAACAGATGGACACTGTGCAAACATGGTTGCAGGTAGCGCCACCATTTTTGGTGTATGTTATAAAGCTCTCCAAGGGCTACATTTGTGCAAAAGTATTTTCCTGATCGGTCAAACGGTTCCCGAGATATGAGCTTTGATGTCTGCAGCGTAAACGTGAATGTAGGTGGCGCCACCTGTCATAAAATCAGAAAAGCTATCCAGGATGTATACGCATGCCCAATTTCAGGTGAATTAGTCAAGTCACTGCAGAGATATGAGTGATTTTAACCCAAGGCAGACGAACAGATGGACACTGTGCAAACATGGTTGCAGGTGGCGCCACCATTTTTGGTGTATGTTATAAAGCTCTCCAAGGGCTACATTTGTGCAAAAGAATTTTCCTGATCGGTCAAACGGTTCCCGAGATATGAGCTTGGATGTCTGCAGCGTAAACGTGAATGCAGGTGGCGCCACCTGTCATAAAATCAGAAAAGCTATCCAGGATGTTTACGCATGCCAAATTTCAGGTGAATTAGTCAAGTCACTGCAGAGATATGAGTGATTTTAACCCAAGGCAGACGAACAGATGGACACTGTGCAAACATGGTTGCAGGTGGCGCCACCATTTTTGGTGTATGTTATAAAGCTCTCCGAGGGCTACATTTGTGCAAAAAAATTTTCCTGATCGGTCAAACGGTTCCCGAGATATGTGGGTTTATGTGTGGAAACAGACGCACAAACGGACGCAGAGCGCAAAGGAAAGGTCAGAGGTCAAAACAAAATCGGGGCGCAGCAGTTCACATGTGACCCAAACATAATCCCGGGTTTCGGAAAATTCGGCCCAGCGGTTACGGAGGAGTTCTCCGGACACCTACGCGGCGGCGGCGGCCAGCTGAAAACATAGTATCCGCAAAACTCTGTTTCTGCGGATACAATTATGATATTATCTTTGGAGACAGGGAAGAGGATTGATTTCATTTATTTTATTAACAAATGGAGTACTATTATCACACAGATTTTGACTTGGCCATATAACTTATAAGCAGAACATATGATATAAGAGTTTAACTATTTATTTTAAAAAAATTACAAATATTGTCCCAAATATAATTTTTATTAAAAATAATAAGAGAATCTTATGATTTTTTAAAATGAAATATAACTAAAATGATTATTAAAATAATATTAAAGAATATATTCATGAATGCATTCATGAATACATTTTGAAAGTATTTGCACTGGTATTCATATACTTTCATTTTTACCTGAATTCCAATTCTTTATGCAAGACATTTTATAATGGAGTACATATTCATATTCGTATTTTAATACAATTGCAAAGTTTTCCCACCATTACTGGCATTTATTCAGTTTTCGCCAAACAATTATGTTGAGAATCCAGAATATACAAAATTCACACATTTAAATTATGATCAAAAGTACCTGGTTTTATGGCTTTTATTTATATTAAAAAAAAATGTAATATATTCATTTTGGACTAATTTCACATCAATGTACACACTAGACACAGTAGGAATCTAGATTAATAATATCAACTGCATCTTTGTCTATCATTAATTTCCTTCATATGATCCCTAATGATTAGTAATGAATAATATGATTTACTTTTTTATCATTAAAATTGAACTGAAAAATACCATAGGTGACTGCATGGTGTTATTTGGAGTACGTGACATTATATCCATCGATACAAGATTCTTTTATCATCAGTTACTGCAAGTTGATTTCCTGTTATTATAAACTAACAAATTCTTTTTTATTTTTCTTTAATTTGTTATTAAAAAACAATAAAAATTTATTTATTTTTTTTGTTAATTGTTATGTTGTTGGTTAAAACTATTAGATGAGTTGGGTTGGACACCTGGATCAACTGTGGCTGGCCATAAGCTGCCTACCTGCAACAGTGTATGGCTCGCCTCAAGCATGCATAATTTGCTGAAAGTTCAACAAGGTCAACATACAGGTGACTCAAGAGGGGCTGGAGAGAGTTAAGGTCTGACATGGTCTCATAAAAACATTAATAAAAGCTACAATTTTTGGCCAATTTCTTTCAGCTTTCTAAACTAAAAAGCTGAAATCCTTGTGTGCATGATATGAAAATTATATCAACCGTGCTCACAGGAAACAAATGTGCCATGGTCAAAGTTGGGCAAAATTTAAGGTACCATACTGCAGAAACTGATGACACATTCAATGATCAATATCCATGCAAAAAAATCATGGTGATCACTGCAAGAGTTGTTTAGATACTTGAGGTTTTGTATCAAATTGTCCATTATTCTGAGGGATACTTCAGATGACTTACAGTCAGCTGAGCTAAAAACACTTATTGGTCAATATCCATGCAAAGAATCATGATGATCTCTGTATTAGTTGTTCAGATACTTCAGCTTTTGTATCAAATTGTCCATTATTCTGAGGGATACTTCAGAGTCCTATAGCTTGAAGGATATGGGTAACAGAGACCTAATTTCAAGTTTCCACAGGCACTCTTCATGTGCCTCCTTTCATGACAAGAATGAAGTTTCTAGGTCCAGTTGTTGCAATTTGTACCCTCTTGATAGATAACATAGGTGGCTCCACCAGTCTGCAGGAACTGATGGAACATCTCATAATCAATATGTATGCCAAAAATCATGACCATCAGTGATGTAGTTATTGAGATATTGAAGTTTTTGTATGAAATTTTTGACTACTCTGGGGGGGTACTTTGGGGCCCCATTGCTCGAAGGATATGGGAAACAGGTCCAGTCGTTACTATTTGTGCAATGCTAACAGATGACAGCATCCTTAAAGGTCTCAAAAATTGAGGAAAAAATCGTAAAAAATCGAACGATACAGGTGGCGCCACCAGTCTGCAGGAACAGATGACACATCTCATGATCAATAGTTATGCCACTAATCATGACCATCATTCAAGTAGTTAATGAGATATTGAAGTTTTTGTATGAAATTTTTTACTTTTCTTGGGGGTACTTTAGGGCTCCATAGCTCGAAGAATATGGGTAACAGAGACCTAATTTTGGTTTCCATGGAGACTTTTCATAGGTCTCTCAGTGTGTTGAGAATGAAGATTCTAGGTCCAGTCGTTATGATTTGTGCCACATTAACAGATGACAGCATCCTTAAAGGTCTCAAAAATAGAGGAAAAATTCGTAAAAAATCGAAAAATACAGGTGGCGCCACAAGTCTGCAGGAACTGATGGAACATTTCATAATCAATATGTATGCCAAAAATCATGACCATCAGTGATGTAGTTATTGAGATATTGAAGTTTTTGTATGAAATTTTTGGCTTCTCGGGGGGGGGGGGGGGGGGGTACTTTGGGGCCCCATAGCGCGAAGGATATGGTTAACAGAGACCTAATTTCTGGTTTCCAAGGATATTTTTCATGGACCTCTCAGTGTGTCAAGAATGAAGATTCTAGGTCCAGTCGTTATGATTTGTGCCATGCTTACAGATGACAGCATCCTTAAAGGTCTCATAAATAGAGGAAAAAATCGTAAAAAATCAAACAATAAAGGTGGCACCACCAGTCTGCAGGAAGTGATGACACATCTCATGATCAATAGTTATGCTACAAATCATGACCATCAGTCAAGTAGTTAATGAGATATTGAAGTTTTTGTATGAAATTTTTTACTTTTCTTGGGGGTACTTTGGGGCTCCATAGCTCGAAGAATATGGGTAACAGAGACCTAATTTCTGGTTTCCATGGAGACTTTTCATAGGTCTCTCAGTGTGTCAAGAATGAAGATTCTAGGTCCAGTCTTTATGATTTGTGCCTTGTTAACAGATGTTTACATTTTGAAAGGTCTCAAAAATAGAGAAAAAAATTTGTAAAAAATTTAACGATACAGGTGGCGCCACCAGTCTGCAGGAAGTGATGGAACATCTCATGATCAATATATATGACAAAAATCATGACCATCAGTCAAGTATTTAATGAGATATTGAAGTTTTTGTTTGAAATTTTTTACTTTTCTGGGGGGTAGTTTGGGGCCCAATAGCTGGAAGATTTGGGTAACAGAGACCTAATTTCTGGTTTCCATGGAGTCTTTTCATAGGTCTCTCAGTGTGTCGAGAATGAAGATTCTAAGTCCAGTCATTACGATTTGTGCCTTGTTAACAGATGTTCACATTTTGAAAGGTCTCAAAAATAGAGAAAAAAATTTGTAAAAAATTTAACGATACAGGTGGCGCCACCAGTCTGCAGGAAGTGATGGAACATCTCATGATCAATATATATGACAAAAATCATGACCATCAGTCAAGTATTTAATGAGATATTGAAGTTTTTGTTTGAAATTTTTTACTTTTCTGGGGGGTAGTTTGGGGCCCAATAGCTGGAAGATTTGGGTAACAGAGACCTAATTTCTGGTTTCCATGGAGTCTTTTCATAGGTCTCTCAGTGTGTCGAGAATGAAGATTCTAAGTCCAGTCATTACGATTTGTGCCTTGTTAACAGATGTTCACATTTTTAAAGGTCTCAAAAATAGAGAAAAAAATTCGTAAAAAATCGAAAAATACAGGTGGCACCACCAGTCTTCAGGAACTGATGGAACCTCTCATGATCAATATGTATGCCAAAAATCATGACCATCAGTCAAGTTGTTAATGAGATATTGAAGTTTTTGTATGAAATTTTGGACTTTTCTGGGGGTACTTTTGGGCCCCATAGCTCGAAGGATATGGGTAACAGAGACCTAATTTCTGGTTTCCAAGGAGATTTTTCATGGACCTCCCAGGATGTCAAGTAAGAAGATTCCAGTTCTAGCGGTTACGATTTGTGCCTGGTTAACGGACAGACAGACGGACAGACAGACAGACGGACAGACAGACGGACGACGGACAAAGAGTGATCGCTATAGCTCAGATGACTTTCAGTCAGCTGAGCTAAAAAACGTGCCATGGTCAAAGTTGGGCAAAATTTAAGGTACCAATTTTTTTATTTTTGTTAATATTTTAAAAAAATTTAAAAGATTTTGATCTAATTTTGGGTATACAATTTAATTTTGATAAATTAAAGTTATATTACTGGAAAAAAAGTCCATAGCTTTAACAAGTTTTGTGTTAAGTGATCAAATATCTTTCCTGATTTTTTACAAAATGCATTATGTTTGGGCCCATAACTTTTTTAAATTATATAATACAGACATAATTTCTGGCATGTACATAGGAACTATATAGAAGAATATTTATGGTAAATATGAGGGAAAACAGATGAGTGGTTTTGATATTAGGCAGTCCTGAAGTGTGAAAATAGGTTTTTAATAAAAAATTGAGGTTTTTCCTTAATTTCTCAAAGGAACGAGGTCGCAAAGACCCAGTTTTCGGCTTGGTAGGAGATCTTGGGGACATCTAACATTATGCTGAATTTTGGATTCCTAGGTCTTATGGTTTCAAAACGTGCCACATCTACGGACGGACGGACAGACGGACGGACGACAGACAATGGACCACGACTATAGCTCAGATGACTTATTGTCAGCTGAGCTAAAAAGTAAAAATCATTGCCAAATTACACAATTTTGTACAATTTTAAAGCATGTGCTACTTCTAGACAAGGTTTGGGTAAGAATATGCAGTTATGTGGTGAGTTATAGCATGACTCCTCAGTATTCTATATGTCCAGGGATTTTTTCAAAAATAGGCAAGATTTTAAAAAAATAAGCAAAAATGAAATGCCACTTTTATTATGTCTACTGCATTCAATAATTTCATGTAAACATCCTAAAAGCACCACTTGAATATAATGATTTGAGAAAAGAGTGTAGAAAAGTTTTAACCCCTGAAAAAAAAGTATGAAAAAGCATAGTCTTTATTGAAAAAAAATATGTTTCTTTTAAAAAAACACAGGATGGCAGCACTAAATGTAGGTGCAGATCCTAATACATAGGTCGATCCGGCAAGGTTGTTTAACCTTGGCAGAGGCGTGTGCTCTAGTGAAACCCAGTCTGATTGAATGCTGTTTCATATAATTTAAAATGCTATGCAGGACAATATACATGTGCTTGAACACTGCTGACAGCTCAAACTTAATCAACTGGTGCTTCCTGATTATATTAGTCACCAATTAGGGTGTCAGTTTCAACCTCCGGCACACCTGCCAGTGATGTAAATTAGAATGTATTTGCAAGTATTTAATTCAGGTAACTGACACACCTGAATAAATTATTCAAATTTCGACAAGTGGTATCAGATTCTGTATTCTTTACCAGCATGAGCTGTTTTTTTTCAAGTTCATCAGCACATCTTCTACAAACTTCATGCACACATTCTATTTTTAGGATTTTAACTTTTTAAGGCTTTTAAAGCCCCTGATTGGAAGTATCAAGATGTGAACAACAGCACAATGCCCCCTGGTGAGCAAAATGGAGAACAGATTTGGCAAAAGGAGTAAAATTGTCATCCTGGAGGATTTTTGCTTAAATCTGATAACAAAAAGACCATCACTCTGGACAATCACCATACACAAAGTAAAAAAAATTATCATTGATTTAAAGTTTATCCATCAGTCAGTCTGCATGTCATGTACAAAAAATAGACCAGAGAGAAGATGAATTATGTATAACCCTTCTGCCAGACCCAGGTATGTTTTACAAGCTGCTGTGTTTGCTTGTCTTCACAGACTGACAATTTACATCATAAGAAGTATACTGAGTACTAATAGTGTTACAGCAAATAGCACAAGCTGATGGAGATAGGATGCTGGAAGCAGCCAGCATACAGTGCTGTTGTAATAAGTACCAGGTGAAGCCCTACACATCTGTCCCTAGGCCAGCTGAAGCCCAGCCACCACCAGCCTTTATCAATCTTATCTGAGCTGTGCAGCATGCTGGACCATTAAGTCTTGACTGCCTGAACTCTGCCATGGCAGAAAGCTCAGGACTAAATATATCTAGCTTTATGTAGGAGGATTTAAGTTTTGTTACATGTTACATAATACCTAGTCAACATAAACTGATATATATGTTCATGTTTATCTTTCACATATTTGTTATTACATTATTTTCACCATGGCTTTACACCTCATAAAAATTATGCCTGCCAAAGGAAAATGACCGAAAAAAAGAGTAAGTGCTCTGGAAAAAAAGTAGACTTTGAAAAAAAGAGTGAATAAAAGAGTACCACTAGCAGCAATTTCTACAAATGTGTATATATTTGTTCCAAATGTCAGAAACATACAATGGGCACATCACATGAAGATAGGGCATTTTCAACATATTATGACACGCTGGACATCTGCATACATAAAAACTGTGAAGTGTCAAATTCTGAAATTCTTGTTCAAACTAGACTATTAAAGCAGGAGAGAGATAGTACATATTGAAATTCTTTCACTGAAGAAAGAGGGGAAAAAAAAGAGTGCTGCTGAAAAAAAAAGAGTTATTAGCATAATTTTTAGGAAATCCTCAAAATAAAAAAGGGTGGTGATTTGGCAGGCCTGCAACTGTTTTTCTTTCATTTAATCCCCTAGATTTTTTGGCCCCAAAAAATTGGATAATACATTAATTCTGTGTGATCCATGCATGATCATGTATTTTAAAGGGCATGTGGGCTTGGTGGGGGATGGACTTTTCTAAACACTACCTGAGCACTACCTTAGATTATGAGAAGGATTATAAGAGTATTCATCATTTAAAAGGTGGTATGTATTAAATGCGACCTGGAGTACAGCTGTGAAGCTGTAAAATCCAGAAGATTTATTATGGGAAAAACTCCTAGCCTGAACCATGCAGTGAGGTACAGCTTGCGTTAGCAAATATCCCTATAATTACAAACAGCCTGCAAATACTGTTTGTGTTAATGTATGTATTTAACTATGAAACACAAACATATTTACTGAGAATCCTGGATCATTCTGTATAAGAATCACTGTACTGCTTCAACAGTTCCCAAGACAATATCCTTGGTAACGTTATTTCTTGGACATTCCTTGATCACAAAGATATATCATGCCAAGGCAGAGTTAAAGCAGGAGTAAAGTTACCTGTACCCTGGAAATTGACAAGCATTCTATTTGTAGTAAATAACAATTGCACAGTATCAGTGCACACTGAAGACAATTGATTATAAATTGTGGACATTGCTATTCTTTATTTTTTAGAAATATGCCTTTCTTTCAATCCCAGTTCTTCACTGAAAATTTCCTGATTTCTAAAGCTGCAGATAACTGGGTCCCTGCATGACATATGTAATTTTCATGACACTCTGACATCACAATACAGTATATAACAAAAAATATGCCTAGAGAAGAAAACCATTCCGAGGAAGAGCATATTGTGCCAGCCTGAATATGTTCAATGACTTGTCTAGGGTGCTTATATATTCATATCCTGTGTGTAGCTAGTAGCAAAAATGATCGCAAACAAAAAGCCACACCAGGTGCTTGGATCATGAGCACCTACTGCTGGGCATTACAAGTCACTGAAGCCTGGTCTTTACCCGACTCTCAGCATGCCCTAAACCCATCAATCATACCCTCACACCCACTCCCCAGCGACACACAATGTGGCAGCAGAAGTGCCCGGCTCATGAATTAGTTTTATGGATTTTTTCTTTGTCTAACATTGTTTATCCCTAAGTCTGATATCTTTTTCAGATCTGCAGGCTGTAAAAATGTCTCCCTTTACATCAAAGTCAAAACAGGGATAATATGGGAGTGAAGATGGATATAGTGAACAATATTACCATGTAAAATGATACATCCTTAGCTTTTTTTATAGACAGATATTACCTCGTGAAGTCTTAATATGTCATACTTGTCCAACATTATTTTTTATATTTGAATGTTCAACTATTTGTGTCCAGATAATTTGTTTAGTTGGTACTTCAGCTTTAAGGAAGAGATGTTTCACTGAAACAGTTGGTTTTAAACAATTCTTCTATAGCAGAAAAATGCAATGCAGATTAGAAAACAGTAAAAAAAAGATACTTAAACAGTTTTATATTGAATCTTTCATCTGCAACAGTATATGACAATATCTAAATATTTCAATTTCTTTTTGCTAAAAGTGATAGTTTGTAAATTACCAATTTAAATACATTAAGATAATTTATGGGTTCGTCTTCTAAAGAGTCTGTGGGTATAACAGACCAACACAAATCCAGTAAAGTGAATGGTCAGCACGTTTACTGTGATGGATATCAAGTAAAACCAGTAGTTTTTTTCATGATAGTTCATATCTATATTACAATTGACAGTGGTCGCATTGGACTTTTGTCACTGAAGCTTAGCCATTATATTGATTATGTTCATTATATTGTTCAAGCAACATCTGTCTTATTTAGGATGAAACTAAACAGGTCTTCACACTCAAAATAATGAACAGATAGGAAAAGCTAGTAATATTCAAAGTTGACTGATAAAACAATTTAATAAAACATAATTTTAAAATAAATCACATTTATATGTTCTTTCTTGTTGTTTTATATATATACATTTTATGTGGTGCCCAGTGGCATGTTAGTGGCTCACTTGTACAAAACTTCTCAAATTTAGAAGTCTTTTGGTGACTTTTGAAGCTCCACTTTGCAAAAAGTGGCTGCCTTCAAATGGCTCTAAGGAATCCAAGTCAATTTGGCGATGTTAAAAAGTACCCATTTTATCAAGAGTATGTTGGTTATCTTTTCAAATGTAATATATTTTATCAATCATATATAACTAGTCTGTGATTTCATCTGGGGCGTCAATCTTGGAGGTTTTGTTGACAAGAGACGTTTATCACAGTAGTTTTGTTTTCAACTAACTTTTGATTGCCTGCAGATATATGCTAATTGATGGGTTTTATATTTTTGAGAACCATGTTGTACTGAAGCCTACCCTGGTTGCACAAACTCAGCTCCCTTCAGCTTAATGAAATTATAGTTCTAAGGGACTTGGCTTGAGCCTATCACCACAGCTGTCCATGATGCAAAACTGCAGTATTAAAGGGGAGCTATTTTCATACAAATGTTTGTTGGTTTCATAAATCCATGTACCATAAAGTGTTAACTTACAAAATACCTGAAATTAAAATCATTAATAAACAAATCACTGTTAATCAATACTGCTGCACACAGGACTGGGATCTGACCATATAAACAACACTTGTAAATGGCAGGCTTTATTTTAAGTATTATAAAATTTGTTCAAGTATTTAGTTTGCACATAAATCAGTGCTAGCAAGCCTTTTAAACTCATGCACTTAATACAGGTTTCTATACCATCTTTACCCAAGATTTCAGATCATGTGTTATGCAGTCCTCCCATCCACCATGTTCCAGCAGATATTTCATTTTTAGTATTATAGTTTTTTTTAATCCGGCAGGAAAAATCGGCTGCAAAATTCATCACAATGTAAAGGATTTTCAGACCAATTTTTATCCAGCTGGAAAATTCAGTAAACGTGATGATCAAACCAAAAAATCAGCTGATTTTCAAATGATCATTCATTCTTTTTATCATTCCTGACACCAATAATAATCCCACAGACAAAATCAGAATTGACCTAAATGACTGAAGATATCTGGTGATTTGCAGGAAAAATTGGTAGGTGTGCAGGCACTCAATGGTTGCCAAGTATTGTAGATCTTTCCAGACTGTTAAAAAAATCGGCCAGCAAAAAATTGGTAGGTTGGCTTTAGGAATTGGTTGTTTTTTGCCTGACATGTATAAGACCCCCCTCCTCCCACAAATACAATTGATCAATGGGGATGCATATCAAAAACTGGCCACACAGGCTATAAGGACATGCAAGACTGACTTTGGGCACAGAAAGTGATCAGACTAGTGTTAAGTAACTGAGCTGTTAATGAAAACTGGCTTTTTTATTTATCAGTCTGGTTGTAAAAGGTGACAAGACTCAATAAATTAATTAATGATAAATTGATAATATCTTGCTTTGGCTCTAACAGTTCCCAGGATATTGTTGGAAAATTATTTATATATTATATATGTTAGTATGACCAATCACTTTCAGTGTTTTTGTGTCAAAAAAGGTTTTCATAGACTTTTTATAATATTACACAATATATATTTATAATTTAATTTATACAGTAGAAACATCTTCAAATCAGAAGTGATGCTTCCATTGATCACTGAACTTGCAGTTCAAATGATCTGGCAATTGACATAATTTTACAAATTATTGCTAATAAATCAGTGTGAAAAAAATGTAGGATATATATATATATATATATATATATATATATATATATATATATATATAAGTTGAAATGAAAACTTATTTATTTAATCATGTTTACATTAGTCTATCCATGTATGACATTGACAGTGAATCAATTATATACTTCTATCAAAACAATCATGCAAACAACCCTTTTTACTTAATCATTATAAATTAAATAATTAAGGATTAACCCCCCCCCCCCTTTTTTTTTAATCATTTGGAATGTTTTAATTGACATGATTAAAACAGGAAAAATTAGAATGTACACAAAAAAGCCTACATGCGAGGAGCATGCTCCCAGTCCAGTATTTTCCCATTATCACCGGTCTGTGTTTGACAGGGTCACTGCACTCTGTCTCGGGAAGCCACACACTGAACTATAAAAATTAATAAATCGCCCAGCTTCACGTATTATCACTCAAAAACAGGCTCGGCCTAACCCAATAACAGGGGCTGAATTTACTCACATTTCCGTGTTTTCAGAGCTGGAGCTTGAGTCGTCACCCATGGGCCCTTCTTCATTTCTCAGCTGTTCAGATAAATCTGTTTCTGACTCGCTGGATGATAAGTCTCTTTGAAAATCCAACTGGCCGACATCGCCACCGATGTGATTTGAGCGTGCGTGAAGCTCGCCACTCATGGCATCCATTTCGACTGCCTCTGGGTCGGAATCCTGGTCCGTGGTTTCATTGTCCTGAGATAAATCGAGATCACTGTCGTTTGCGATGAAAATTGCCGACTGTACGCTACTGCTGTCGCCAGAGGATGTTGAATTTTCCCGGCTATTTAGCGACATTGTGGGGTGGCTTGCTCCCGCAAACACAAAAGCCCATACTGCTTTGTTTGCACCACGTGATCTTCATCTGTCACGAACGCGTTCCTGATTGGTCCGTGTTCTCCCAGGGGGTTGTGGTTAAATTTACTCCAGGTAAATGCCTGGAGGGAAATTGCAAAGTGACTTGCTATCACAGATTAAATTGGTCGTGGTGAACAAATGGACGGGCAGCATGCAAATCATTGTCTAAAAGTGCGATGACATAATGCAAATGTGAAATACTACTCTGTGACACGATGTTAAATGTCAAGGCGAATTTATCGGCGGATGTCTCTATCACAGGCGCTTGAATCGCTATTTGTGTTGATATTGGCTTAAATCGTGTTCAATTTACCTTAACAACAGTCCCCTACCGTTCAATGAGCTGTAAACCATGTTGTATCGCTTGCCGGTACTTGTTTATATAATAGATACACAAGGCCGGCATCCAAGTCTGCGGACGAGTCTGTATCCATTAAGCGACGAGCAGACAGATTTAACCCAGATTACTATTTCCATCGTTATCAACCAATCAGGTGTTAGGTTCCAGGGGGGAATCCTTACTGCTGACCAAGATAAATGGGGATTTCCTCGTTTGGGGTAACAGCTGCTTAATGGATGCAGACTAGTTACAAATAAGAGCTCATTACAAGTGGTACACTGTGTGTATTGGAATTGTTAATGCTTTTATAGAAAGAAGAACTGGCCATTTAACGACTGTAAGTTTCTTCCCTCGAAAATCTTTGAAATATTCGGGAATTTGAATTGATTTCTTGTATTATCGCCAACCCACCGCAGACTTGGATGCCGGCCTTGTGTATCTATTATATAAACAAGTACCGGCAAGCGATATAACATGGTTTACAGCTCATTGAACGGTAGGGGATTGTTGTTAAGGTAAATTGAACACGATTTAAGCCAATATCAACACAAATAGCGATTCAAGCGCCTGTGTCTCTATATAGACTATCATTCAGTGTCTTTAACAGATACCGTGTTATCTAGATATCATTATAATATGGACCGGGTTGTATATCTATAATGTGACTCGATCGTGTACGTATGTATGTGTGTATGTGTGTATTTATGTATGTATGTATATATATATATTCGATCGAGTTATTGTAGTAATGATATAGTTATAAGTTGGTCTATCTAAAAGGCGTCACTCTTACTCTTTTAATGTAGTTGATAAAATAGCAGAAATCATTAGGGAAGAAATAATCAAACATGAAACAAAATAAACTGTTTACAGAAAACAACTTGGATTTTCAGGAGGCAGATCAACAGTCTTACAAATGTTAATAGTTTTGGATAAATGGACAGAAATTATCTACCAAGGAGGGGTGATTTATTATATATTGTGATTTTATGAAAGTCTTTGATAAAGTACCACACAAAAGACTTTTGAATACACTCCAAAGGTATGGGATAATAGGTAAATTATTAGAATAGATAAAAAGCTTTCTGATGGTTAGACGACAAAGGGTATATATGTGTGCAAGGTGCTTTATCGAACTGGGAAGATGTACGTACGTTCTTTATAAGTCGGGTCCTTCAAGGTTCAAGCCTGGGCCCACTTCTTTTTATAATATTTATAAATGACCTACCGTCACATATAGATAACACTTTCAAGTTTACCTCTTTGCAGATGATTTAAAATTATTCAAAGGTATCTGTAATTATGAAGACTGTAACCTACTCCAAAATGATAAAAATAATGCTTTTAACTGGTCCAAAATGTCCTTATTAAAATTTAACCCGGACAAATATCCGAAAATCTAGGAAAACTTAGGAAAGATCTAGTTTAAACATTATAGAAAATATGCCTTAAATTCTTCAGTATAGAACAGAATAAATTTCTGTAACAGTCTACCTCACCATATTACCGAGTCTACAAATTAAAATATTTTCAAAAGCAGACTGGACACATTCTGGAAAAACGAACAAATTGTATATGACTATAAAGCCACACCCTATAGCTGAGCATATGCAATAATTAATCTTAAAAGATATTAATAATAATAATAATAATAATAATAATAATAATAATAATAATTCATCTGAAAAGATAAAGATCAAGAAAAACGAGCTGGCATTAGAGGCCCTAAAATGGCCTAGAACAGCGAGAACAAACCTTTATATGAACCTATAAACCTATGAATTCATAGCTATATATATGTTGTACTCTTTTAATACACACACACACACACACACACATATATATATATATATTTATGACCGCCATATTGAAGAGGCCCAACTGACTAAACTTTTATTCATCTGTTATATTATTGCACGATATTTAAAATTCAAGAATATCAAAGTGTTTTAAATTGAATGATAAAGATTAAAGACGCTTTTAGATCCGTAAAATCAAGTGACAAATACAGTTCCATTAGAAAAAAAATGTAATTGGTACTTATCTTATTTTTTATTTTTTTTTTGTAGAATCTATTCATAGGTTCATAGCTGCACACTCTCACACAATAAATTTTATGGTCTCTGGTAAAATTATCCATATGTACACATATACATACACAGAAAAAAAAATATATATAAATAAATATATATATATATATATATATATATATATATATATGTTTTGCATGAATAATGTAAATTACTGTAACTACTAACTTTTGTTCATGTGACCAGTTGCATACAGATGTAAGTCATATATATAGATAGCGCCACTTATATTGGACAACTGCAGAAACGGTATTTTCACTTTTACTGATTCATTTATTGAACACCTACTTCCGTGCATGGTGTGACAAAAAGTGATCTGTAGGTCTCTTAATTTGTTATATTTACTGAACATGCTTTCTTTCAAATATCTATTACATCATACATACTAGTATTTGATGATCAGAATTCCTTTATCAATATTGTCAATAATATAGTTTGTGTATGATGAGCTAATAAAACTATAACTGTAGTATGTATAATTATCATCAAGTTTTTATATATATTTATATAAACTTATTTATTTTACACGAATTGTACAAATAGTTATAATAACTAATCAAGGCATTCTCAATGGCTTAGATGATGGCGTTAGGTAGTCTGTAGGGGTGGAGAAATCCGTTAGTCCCGGAGAAAAACACGAGCCCTAGACGGGCAACTACAGCGCACTCTCATAGCCACGCCGGGGATCGAACCAGGGTAGCCGGAGAGAGCCGAGCGTTTAACACTTCGATTGTCCGAGCCCCAAGTTTTTTTAAGTATCCGCTGATACTGCGTTTTTCCGCCCGTTTTTGTTTTCGAAGAACTTCTTGAGAACTGCTGAGTTAAACGCTAAGTTAAAACGAATTTTCTCTCGTAAATGCATGGTAAGTGTTGTGAGAAAGTATTCTAAAAAAGCCACTGATTGGTCTGGTTTATGTCTAGAGACAGCATATACTTGAAGGCCAAGCGTTTTGCAGTGTTCACACGTGCGTCTATTTTGGGTGGAAATCAGACATATCCTGTGAGGGATTGGATGTTTTGGTATTTCTGAAATCTTGCATTTGCCTAGATCTTCGAATGTTTTATCTTAAAGACTAGTGTTGCCATTTACAAGCGTTTTTGCGGTGACCAACCGTGCATCAATTTTGGATGAAAACAAATTGCATGTTCATTGAACTTGGATGGCTTTGTCTAGGACAAAGGACTGGTCGTGCCATCTACAATCGTTTTCGCGGTGTCCATCCATGTATCCATTTTTGGTGAAAAACACACCTCCTATATAGGCTGGATGTTTTGGCCTGCAAATTGCCATGTCCATAGAACTTATAGATATATCTTTTTCTAGTTCAAAAGATTAATGGCACCACCTACAATCCTGTTTAAAAGCGAAATTTTATTTTTTTTTTTATTTAATAAACTTAAAAAAAATTCAGTGATAAGTTGTTAAATATGAATTTTTAAATTCAGTTATAAGATAATCAATCAAAATTTAAAAATTCCATTTTAGGATAGTATAACTTGGTTTGCAAGTGATTTTAACAACGTTTTCTTTTTTCAGAAATCTCTCACGGCAGGATCGAGCCATTCGATATATAACTTTACTAGGCCTTGAGTGATTTAGTGGATACACAATGCATGGCTGCTTGTTATTTGACTGTTTAGAACATCTATATATATTAAAATTTAAGTACACACACACACATATATATATTTATGATACCATGTAGCCTAAACAATATATCTCAGTGGAGATAATGCAGAAATGCTGAAAAATTAGAGGTTTTACTATCCACACCCGAAACACGATCAAACCTCAGCCTAGATAAAACACATCAGTGAAATATATTTAAGTTGAAAAGAATTCGTTTTGGGGTGGGTTTTGTGCAAAAAACCGAGGCATTTATGACGTTAATCCCAAACGTGAATTATATAATAACAAAAATCCTATCTAATCAGCTGTAAAAAAAAACTATAATTATTAAGAACATGTGAAATTCATTTTATTTTAATGACCAATGAAATTTAATTTGGCATGAAAGTTAACATATATTATAATATATTTTTTAGTCCTCTTCAAGTGTTGCTTGTGTAAACGGTAATGACAATAATTTTAGGGCACGATTCATGCCATGCTGAACGGAAAACATGCATGCTCTTGGTGTGTTCGCTGGGTGGCGCCAGTTGGTGCCTATTAACTTTTATAACACACGCCAGATGGCGATACCTGCTATGGCGAAAATACGAGCACGAAGTCTTGTGGATCTGGACAGGATCAGTGTGAAATGCCATGGGAAAAGACGTCTTACTAGCAGGTGAGACATGTTCCAGCCAGCAAATAGAATATTCTTTTAAATTTATGAATCTTATCTGTTAAATAATCGAAATATTTATGTGGAGGCCCAGCACGATGTCAGCATGACATATCCTCAATTCAGTTAGTGGCAGTGCAGTGGGAAAATCCTGCAGCCAGTACCCTGGTACCTAGTACTGTAGTAGAAGATTGCAAGGGAAGCCTCCACTCAGTCCCTTTCTGTAAAAATTAGCCGTTTTACGACAAGGTGCAGTCATACTGTGGAAGTGAACATTTTACTCCTGTATTTTGATTATATTATGAATAAATAATTTACAGTACATAATTTTTAGGCTGTCCGGGAGGGGGTGGGTGGGGTCCCCCCCACCCCCTCCCGGACAGCCTAAAAATTATGTACTGTAAATACTGTAAATTATCAGTATCACATGCTCCCTCTTATTATATATCCTGGAGTTAACTTGGCTCAGTGAGTACTGCACCTGCGGGACCCGGGTGTGTAATGTCTTCATTTCCTAGGTCATATCGCCAAGGTACCCCAAGAAAGGCGCACTCATTTGTAAATGAAGCATGGCTGTTTGGCACAGCCTTCCCATCAAGCCTGCAGAGTGCTCACCCTGGGTGGGAGCTGACCATAAAAAATCGCACCACCTCAGCTGAGATTGGAACTCGTGATCTCCCTGCTTTAATCCTGTGCTGCACCCCTGAGCCACAGAAGCTGGTGAATTATCACATCTCAAGTAAACCTACATGTTCATGCCTGTTATGATATTCATGTTAATATAAGTAGCCCATTTGTTATGGTGCTAATTGGCCAACTAAGGAGCACTCTCTTGCTATTTCAGGCACGTGATTACGCTCCATAAGCAGCAGTAACGCTATGCTCAACTATTCGTTGCACTTCCCGCTGCATTAAACCACGGTTGCTGTTCAGGTTTGGCCACCAAGTGGTGCTTTCTCTGTGGAATGCCCTCTTGTGTAATATTTAACCAATCAAATTGCAGGTATCACTTGCACAATCGGATGTTCTTCGAGGTTTCGGTCACTAGCTTTGCACTTCGGTGGAAAGTGCTTGGTAGCACAGACTTTTTTCACCCCCGTTGGAATACACACGATGCAATTGTGAACTTTCAACACAGTCTGTTATTGACTTGCTTGTGTGGCCTGAGGTCCGTTATCCCCAACTATCTGCATATTTTCTGTATTGCTCGTGCTACACAAGCTTGTTTGTTTGTTTACACATAAAGCCGATCAGATTTCATCTACCAGTTCTGCCGATTTGTTAAAACGCAGAGCCAATTGGATTTTACTTTATTCAGCACAAACTGACTGGGTGTTTGGAACTGTACAAAACCTAAAGAAACCTACTATTTCTCACAGCCTGTGAGTGGAATGTCACTGGACCAGGAGGTCACGCACTGTGTTCAGAGCATAGCATGTGATGTGCACAGGCAAATGTATTTCTAGCTGCATTAAAACGTCAAACAGCTTATGATTATAAGAGTGAACTACGCGCAGTGTGCCTGTACCTGAATAAATCTTTGACAATGCTGTGATATTTGATTACAAAGGCCTTTTTCATCACCAGATTGCCTTAATATCACTCCATTAAACAAATCCTGTTGGAAACAATGTGCAAGACTGCTGTAAACCTACAACCAACGCAGATTTACCCTATGTACATCTGATAAATAAATTTTACGTAATAGCACCAGGTACAATTCTATGTACATTATTATAACTACAAATCTGCCTGCAAGAAGGTGCCTTTTTCTGCATGAATATAAAGAGAAGTGCTACTATTTATAAACAAAACATGAAGCATCCCCAGTCTAGGACTAGTCTGGGAAACCTCCACGGCAGCAGTTGTACCAGACATGCACTTTTCTCACAAAAACTTGTGATGAGGAAAAGAGAGGAGGTTCTTGCATCACCGGACTCTGTATTTAAGTAATTAGGACAAGTAAACCACAACTCAAGAAATATTGCATGGATTGATCCAAAAATCAAGTTGACCGAAGATCTTGGATAGTGTTGTCATTTACCGGATACTGGTGGTGCCACCTATTATCCTTTTCTTGTTTAAGTGCTGTTTTATACCCCGATCATTGCCACTTAACAGTGCTGTGAGCATTATAAATCAAAAACTAATGGGCAGATTTCTTTCATATTATGCATTTACATAGGTATGGGTTATGGGGATTGTATTTTTAAATTGGGATCATGACCTGTCCTATGAGGGACCTTGACCTTGAAATTTGCCATATATGGTGAAAATCACACAAAATCATATTTCAATAAGGGATGCATTGATTGGTCCAAAAACAAAAATTGACCAAAGATCTTGAATAACTTTGTCTTCTGCTGAAGACAGGTGGCGCCACCTTCTGTCCTTTCTTGTTTTCGTGCCTTTTAATACCCCATCATTGCCACTTGACAGTACTGTGAAAATTTTAGTCAAAAACTAATAAACAGATTGGGCTAAAATTATGCATGTCGTTGATCTTGGATACCTCCATCTTGTATTTAAGCCTGGTAGTGCCATCTGCAATTGTTTTGGTGTTGCGTCCATCTGTACATTTGCTTTAGGTGAAATTGCTCTAATCTCAGTAGCGGTTCAATGTATTGGTTTGAAATTATGTATGCACATCCATCAAGGAGAGTTTTCTTGTAAAGCTGACAGGTGGCGCCACATACCTTACCATTTTCATATTATAAATAAATGCCCTTTTCTCAGGAATTATATGTCATATTAGCCTGAAATTTGCTTGTCCATAGATCTTGGATACCTCCATCTCATATTCAAGACTGGTGGCCCCATCTGCAGTAGTTTTCGTGTGGCGTCAATCCGTACATTTGCTGTAGGTGAAATTTGCTCAATTATGAGGATTGTTCAATGTGTTGGTCTGCAGTTGGCATGTACATCCATCTTGGAGAGCTTTCTCATCAACCAGACAGGTGGCGCCATATACCTTACCATTTCAGTAGTATAAATTAATCCCCTTTGAGTGATTCACCATATTGGCCCCCATACTTGGTGAAAAATATTGTTTCTCAAGTTGATAGAGCGAAGAAACCATGGTTGCTTGCTAAGTGTCAGTATATGCTACTGAATATGGGGGCATATTTTTAAAGGAGGGTTGGGGGGATTACTATGTCTGGGGATACTGTGGCACCTGCGGTGCCAAGAACTGTCTAGTTTATAAGTGGTGGCTCGTGAATGCTAAGAAGCACCGGGCATTCTGATTTCTTAACACTGGTTACTGAAAGTTTGCAATCAATATGATGAGTTCAGTTTCTTTTAAGTGATAGTTATGAAGAAAGCTACTATAAAAGTTTTACTTTTAAAAGGGATGCTTATTTAGAATAATTGTGTCTTTTAGTTCACTGTTTATGGGTGCCATACGTATACAAACCTGCCTTTCATATGTGGAATATTTTGACATAATCTCTTTGTTAAAGGGACCTATTCATGTATAAAGCATGTTAAAATAACATGAAAAATAGCATCTACTCTTTTAAATAAATTGCGTGCTGATACCCAATACATGGGCTCACACTTTGCTACCCATGTCATTACAGCTGAGGCCTCCACGGACCTATTGTACAAATCTGTTGCGACAGGTTCTGTAATGAATTTACATTAGACCTATGGACTGTAATGTCCAATCAACAGAGTATATCAGAGAACATGAAGGTCCATGTATGGACTATTTGTTTGGTATCTGTCGCGCATGCACAAAACCAGAACGTTGATCAAGTGGCCTTGTAACTGTAAACAGACACACATGGACACACATGAACCATAACAAGGTGTTAAACAGCTCAAGGGGATGTACTGAGACTATGTGCTGGGTTTGTTTTACCTGGAAACTTTTGTATAAAGCAAAAGTGAACTGATAGTGTGGAAGAAAAGAAATTATATTGCTGCTAATTATGTCCCTTAAAGAATTCTGCCAGGCAAGTTTAATGGTGAAAATGAATTGATTGAAATTAACAAATAATGATTTATACAAATTTTGGGTGTTACTCCATGAATCATGTGATTAACTCCTAATTTTGTCATTCAAGGTAAACAAAGGGTGAATAGTGTCACACTGGGCCTTGACAAATTAATGCTGTCCTGGCCTGACGCCAATCACAAATCAAAATCAGTGATATTTGATGTTCGTTTAAGAGTACAACAAACTGTTTGAATGTTACCTGTGGGGTTAAAATATTGATGTCTTCTGCTGGGCAGGTCAGTTAAGTAAAGAGGAGTATGAGATATAGAAATTTATTATAGAAAGTCTGAAATAAATTACAATGTTAGCAAAAATATTGCTCAAATACCGGTAATGTCATTTCCGGGGCTGTCTGCATGACTAATACAGGTCATATAAGGTCATGTCAATGAGGAACCATCTCTTGAATGTTATGTGACCAAAATGTAAACTTTTGTGTATCCTTAAATGATCTTAATAAGAAATATATACATAGGCAGGACTGGATAGCTTGTCCACTGTTTGGCATAGTCAGTTGTCCCCTTTACTGGTTTTATGTTAAAAATATATAAATAAATCTGAAGGGACTGAGATTCAGTGTCTGAGTTGTTCACAGGATGGAATTTCCCTGTGCATGCTGTGGAGGTATCCAGAACCCTAGACAAAGCCACATAGAAAGCTTCAGAGTAAATGCTAGAACTCAAAGCTGTGTACAAATTCATCTATTTTCCTGCCCTGATCATGTGGCAACCGCAAAAAAAATTGGTCCAATGAAAATTCATGTGGTCTGAATATCTGGCTATTTTTGGATTCGGTCTGTGAGCAATTTTTTGCCATTGCTGGACATTATTGTATTGTGCCACTCCCATAAAATGACGTCACTTTTACCATGCATGGGCATCCTTTCTGAGCTTTGTAGTTTAAAGACCACTTTGGTGCCCTGATAAGGCAAACTATTGGTGAAAAGAGGGAAAAAAAAGTAAATTAGATTACTGTTGTCTGAATACATGATAATATAATCTAAATCACTCTGATTTTTCATAATGAGAATTCTCATTCTTCCTGGGACAAATGAGAATTCCAGTCTCTCCCGGGGAAATTGAGAATTCTCATTTTTCAAGGAGAGATTGGAATTCAGTTTTGAAATTCAAACCTGGGAAAAATGAGAATTCTCATTAGAGATTGAAATGTACAATAAGTATTTTACCCCAGTTACACACTCTATTGTTTAGCATATAAAGTAACAGGTATATATTTTTCATGATTGAACTTAACATGTATAGATGTCAGAAGCTCACTGACAACTTGTCAGATGTGTTAGTCAATCTAACATAGATGTTTATCTTCACTGAATTGTAGATTAAAAATATTCTCATCTAGAAATCTTTATAATTGAATCATGTGTGCTAAAAACTAATATGTAAATAGCAGGTGTGCTTGTTTTCAACTTACATGTATGTGATGGGTTTAGTACTATCATGTGTGAATAAAACTGATCTTAACAGAAATGTTTTTTCTACTTTTTTTCATGACAAAAAATGTTACTATTCTTTTAGCAGTGGTCAGTTAATAACATTAAAGTTCAGTTATAATACTGTAGTAGAATATGCAAACTTAACCCACCTTAATTATTAAAGGATATCATTAAACACATTGGAGCTGGCTGGGAAAAATAAGAATTCTGGTTTTTCCTGGGAAAAATCAGAATTCTCATTCTTCCCAGGAAAAATGAGAATCAAATCATAATATGAAATGATTCTCATTTTTCCCGGGAAGAGTGGGAATTCCCATTATTCCCGGGAAAAATCAGAATTTTCATTTTTCCCGGGGAAAATTAGAATTCTGATTTTTCCCAGGAGGATTCTGGATCTTCCCAGATCCTCATTCTTCCCTCGACATGTACATAGCTTATATCCTTCTCCAAGAAAAAAGGAGTCCAATAAAACTAAGTATGTGACTGGCATATTGAACAGGGCCAATTTCTGGGAGATTCCTCTGTTACTGTTGGTGTCACTGGAAAGACCCCAGGTTCAACAAGTTAGGGATTGAAGTTACCTACTGTACTTATGTCTGGACTTTCCCACGCTGAATGTGTGAAGGTCAATGAACCATACATTAGTTATATAATTTACTGGCAGGTGGCAGTACCTGTTCTGGATAAAGCAAATTAGTCATGTTAGTTTACACAGTTTGCCCACTGGCAACCCTTAAAGGCATTACTGGCTGACTAGTCTATTATGAAACTTGTGGAGATTTACAACAAAATTTAATCACTGATGCCTGTGCACACTCCAGATGTACAAGTCACATGTAAATAAACTCTATGAAAACTGTTCACAAATATGTTGTGGACACACATACACACAGTGTCACACACACTCACAAACACAGTGTCACAAACACACAAACTTTTGCTTAATAAAGGGTGAACAAGGTAAATATTGGAGGACAATATAGAATCCTTAAACCTTGTGCATATGTCTTTATTTCAGAGGGCTGGAAATTGACTTATGTAATGTTTATGAAATAGCTAGCCTATGCAGCTATGCCATTTTTGTGTGATTATTATATTATGGAAATGCAACAGAATCATTTCTTTCTGTGTAATGCTGATCTGATTTTTGTTCAGCAGGTGCAGCTGTGATTAGATCCTGTCATAATGGATGAACCAGTCAAAGTGTTGGTGATACCTCCTGTTCTGGAGAGGAACACCGAGAATCTGCTGAAACAGCTGACCGCATCCTTCAAGAATGAATACACCTTCTACACCATCAAACCCATACCTAGGGATGTAGACGGCAGGGTGGATTATGAGGAACTGACACACAAGTGTCGTGTGATGATCCAGGTGAACGCGATCTCGGTACTGTACGCTAACAAGCACACAGCATCTCTTGTGTTAGCTGCCCTCTGTGAGGAATTTCCTAATTTAATCGGCCCAAAAGCAGAATCAGTGTTCTTATGTAACCATAAATATTATACCTCTCTGCTAATTGACTCCCGCAAGAAGAAGTTCCCCTACCAGGTGCAGGATGTTAGGGAGGATATTTACGATACTGCCGCTAAGTTGCTGGAAGAGATGCCGCGGCCATGTTTGATTCGGTCCTGCCTCGGCAGTGGACATTCTGTGTACTTCTATAAAAATCGAGACCAGCTCATCAAAGTTCTAGAGCGATGTAGGAAAGATGTACCTCACATACTGGAGATTCAGAAATGGGTCTTGGAAACCTTCATAGATTTACGAAAATACCCATATGGGAATAAGCCGGTGATATTGATGCATCCATACCTTGATCGCTACTCTGCCACTGCCGGTCGTACTTGGGTTAATGTTGGTATTGAGGCATGTGTGTATAATGGGGAGATTATACCATGGGCCATATTGGATGTGGTTACTTTGCCATATGGCAGTAAGGAGGCATACTTAAGTTTCCCCGGATGCCAGATGCCGACTCGTTTATCTCAAGCATCTCAAGACAAATTGTGGGTAGAATTCAAGGCAGACATTAAAAACGTGATGAAGTATGGGTTCAATAACTCCTTCATTCATGCAGAGTATGTCATATTTGAAAATGGTTATACTCATCTGGTTACAATGAATGCACGGCCGGATGCAGAGAGCACTAACATATACATCCGGGCACTGCATAATGGTAACAACGTCAAGGCTGCATTAGAAATCGGAAGAGGAAACAGACCAATCCAGCCCAAACCGAATGGTAATTTTGTGCTGGACTACTGCATGGTGGTGCCTCAGTCAGGCAAGGCTGATAACTTGATACGCTTTGATAAAGCTCATGCGAATCCTGATGTTACACTGCGCTATCTTCCTGGTCAAGATATCAATATTGAACCAGCAAAAGATTTTTCTGTTGTCGGGTACATTACTGTAACAGGCAAAGGTTTTACAGAATGTCTGGAGAAAGTCAAAAAGATTCGTGGGGAGATATTGAAAATTCCTGAGTTAGTACCACTCACCTGTTAGGTGTTGATTCAGGAAGAGGTACTCGTGTACGCTTTATTAGTATTTATAAATTATTTAACACTGAAACTCAAGACAGTGCTTTAAAGTCACTCCCCTTGTATCTCAAGTTTTCTTGGGCATGTGCTTCATCATGACTTGATGTATATTCATTATGAAACCAACTGGAGAAAAGCTGATAAATTGAAAAAGACCTTATTCATCACTTGTGTGCACTAGAGTATTGAATGGATGTAACTGTTGCTTAGTAAATACAGAGGTTATAAATGTGTAAACTTACCCCATGTCATGCTTCTTGTACAAGAACGATTTCTGTGCTATTATTAGAGAGCAGGTCATGGAGTGTATGTCAGTGTATAGGTTAAAAAATTGGGTTCTCAGGCACTGCTTTTAGAAATCTGTGAGGGAGGGTGAATTTATTTTACCTTTCCTTAATGATATTTCGCTAAAAAATTTATATTATGAGGTGACAACATGACAGTAACAGAATCGATTTGCTAAACAGGTAAAAGGAAGGCATAACAAAACTATAATTTTGTTGAAATGTTATTATTTTTATCTTGTAAGAAATGTCTAATTGCATGGAGCTCAAAATTGATTAAAAGTCTACAAAATTAAAACATTTTTTTATAGATTTGGGGAACACAGTGGTGCCTGAGAAACCAAGCTTTTTTTGCCTTATACCTCGTTGTTAATTTTGTTCACCACCAGTATGGGTGAAATGGGTAGTAAATTTTGGACTCTAATACCAGTTACCATGGCAACAATGTAACATAATAAATGGACATCTGTTTCCTGATGAAAGATATATTGATACTTGGTGATGGCTTGAATTTTCCCTTGAAACAAGTTAATTGTATGTAATTTGAAATTGTCTAGCACAGGTTTAATGTCCTACGATAATGAATAAATATAGACTGCCTATAAGATGCAGTACTTAAAATTAAGATATGCTTAGTTTTCTTTGACTACTGGACTACTCAGTGAGTCAGTAGGATCTTGATACCATAGTCTGTTTCACAAAGGGGCGTCCCTTGTGAGATTATTCTATATCTACGATACTGTGAGGATTTGGGTGGTCCAAAAAAGCGTTAATCTGCTCTAAACTTTGCCAGTACAGGTCCCTTTTCCCCTGATATATTTCTCTCTCTGCAGTTATATTCTTGCCTGGATGCTGTCCTCCAAATACTTTTGTTTTGCATAACCACAGAAAAATATGAAAAGTATTTTGTGCTCTTCTATGCCTGCTGTGCTCTCAGTAGTTGTGTTTTCCACAATTTGCCATGAAGTGTATATTAAAATTTGATCCCATGCATAAGTAGATGTAACAGAGTTTGGAACATTGGTAAAAATTGTGAAACAACAGGTGTAGATGAACTGTAAATCATGGCTGCAGGTCACTTGTGCCATTTTCTCCACACTCCTATGATATGTTGGCACATTTTGGCCAGCAAGTTTGCGTCAGTGCCATCTGGTGGTGATCTGAGTTTTTGCTTTGTTATGTATTATGTATTTGATTCTGTTTGTATATAATGTGTTATATAATATTTATTTGAGATATGGAGCTGTGATAGTTTAGTACAACTTTATGTTATTCAGTTTGCCAAAGATTTTATTGAAATCCTTGCTGAAATACTGGTATTGTCATTTATTTCATTGTAATATTTCAAATATGTTATTAGCTCAGGTATATTATATGCTGCATGATATATGAAAAGTTATGGATGAAATCAGCTTGATTAAACAGCAGTATATATATATATATATATATATATATATATATATATATATATATATACACACACACACACACCATGTGCTGGGCTCCTTTTGTGGCATTCTTCCAAAACTTTGTTTGCATTCATTACTCTGCCCATATACCCAGGTTAATGTATAAGTGACAACATTTGTGACGTTCCTGAATCCAGATCATGTGCCAGATCGACACCAAATTGTAACTAATTCTTGATTGGCCCAATCCCGAAAAGCCCTGAAGGTTTCATGAGATTCTATTCATGTTTGTGTGAGTTGTGTTGTGAATACACACAGCACATATACGAACAGGAATGGACGGTCGCAAATAAAAATAATATATGACTTGACATTTAAAGATCACCAGTTCATAACAGTCCTATACACAGGTTTATGCCACTGTACAGCAATATCTGTGGAGTACCCCCATACAATGCCATACCCAAGGTTTTTGTAGCTTTTTATCAGTTGAAACAAGTATACAAGTACCGAACAAGTGGAACATGATTTATATCATGATTATCCCAGACCCCAAAATGCAGGATTAGCGATGTCGTTTGTGTAATTACCCCCCTTCCATAAACACCCATGACGTGTATAAAGGTAGATAGAGATATACATTGGATGTATAAGGCCAAATAGTGACATTCAAAGTGAATATAGCAACTAAATGATTCCTTTATGAGAAGATGTTCGTTAAATTCATGCGAGAAATTGTGAATACAGGAATTATGTGAGTTGCGTTATATTTCACATCACTGCCACGAAAGGGCAGCATAAACTACTGGTGCTTCCATCTGTTGTCAAAGTTTGTCACTAAATTAGAAAGAATATGATTAAGTACTTTTCAGTTAGTGTGCATTTAGTGACCGCTTAAAATTGTTTATAAATGATGTTGTAAGAGTTATTTTGAATACCTGGTGCTGGTAACTGTTATAAAAAAGCTTTTGTCAGAATAATTATTTGCATACTCGGACAGATACAATATTTTAGAAAAGGTGTAACACAGCCGCACAGGTAAACAAGTGTATACATACTCGTGCATGCAGAAGTATAGAGAAGTAAACGGCGCGAGATTTCTTAGACATTTTAAGCTGAAAAAGGTATAAATATATAAATCGTCCTCTTATATAGGTATACCTGTCATAACATGCACCGCTTCTCTCTATCACCTATTTGTATTTTTTATTTTGTCCCTTTACTGTAGACCTGCTGAGTCTTGAACTCAGTAATAGGGGCTAATCTCTGTTACGGACAGGAGGCCAGGCGCGGAATGGACCACCGAAACATCGGTAAGTTTTCCGGTGGGTCAATGACGATAAAAAATACTTATTGCTGTGGTTCGACACTATGAACTTAATATTGATGCCGGTGGGCCGAAGGTATTGGATTTATGACGCCTTCACTCAAATTCCCAGGCTGTGCCCCCCCCCCCCCCCCCCCAGTGCGCCCCTGTCCAGGTCCAGTGTTCCCATAAGTTCAACGTTGCACATAATTATATAGCTACATGAATGTATCTTCAACTATCTGGTCTCATATGCATATGCGATTCATAAGCATGTATGCATGATGAACTTAGCCTTTAAATTAAATTGATATTACATGTGCGTAGAATTTTCCCCAGTCAGATCAGTGCTGGATTTAACGCCTGCAAACAAAATGTTGAATTAATGTCTACTGATATATTTGTGTGTGAATAAATCTCTCTGACAATAACAGTGTTTTATTTATGAACCGGTGTTCAGATGGCTTGCATGCTTTTATAGGTGCCCATTCACCTACCTTTTGAAAAAGATTTTGTGATTTCTGGCTTCCTCTGTGTATATATTAATGATCTTAGGGTAATTTTAGTTTGAAAAGTTCTTGTAATGCCTTCATGAAGGATGTATGAACTTGTTTATCAACAACATGTTTGTAAACACAGCAATGTTAACAAATTGGAAAAAAATGTAACCTAAGGTGGTAGGTTGCATATATGCGGAGGTAAAAAAGGTCACTTGTTGCAGAATGCCATTTGCAAAGCTCTGGCTTATCTGACTTGTTGCCAGTTGCCCTTGTTGATTTTTTTTATGATTTTGGCAGGCCCCCACATATTATAAACATGTTGATATAAACAAAACAAGCAGCCTGTGTGTGGTGATATCGTTTTCTGGCCTATTTTTGTAAAAGCTCCAAGGGATTATCTTTAGCTTACAAAGGTCAGATAGGTGATTGGGCCCCTTTAATATCATGTGTGATGAAGTTATTATGAATGTTGATTTCTTGCAGAATCGTGCAAGCTTTAGATTATAATTATACTCGTGCAGTTTGTCCCTTTTGGGGCCCTGATTGAAATGCAAACTGATGTTTAAGGGGATCGCCGAATAAAAACTAGAGCACCTGTAATTCTTTTACTTTTGATGCTGTGCTAAGTCTTTGGAACCAAAGAACCCGGAGGCACCATTAAAAATACAAAATGACTCCATAGGATCTAGGGTGATGTCCAAGATGACTGCCATGTTTAATTAAACTTCTTATTTTCTTTTTATTATTTGACGTATCACAAATATTCGTTGCTGTTTTTCTGTGTTAAGACAAAGGGACACCTTTGAAATTTTGTAGAAACCCTTGGATCCAAGTTGCAAGTTGTGTTCACGATGGCCGCGACATGTTACCGAAAACGCTGAGCTTGTTCCATTTCTAGGCGTGTCCTCCTGGTAAGAGAAACGGGTATTTCAGACATTGTGAAAAAGGTTGGAATTCGTTTGCTAAAGACTGGGATGATCCCATGAATTGCAAGAAGTATGCATTCATTCATTTATTCCCAGGTTCTTTGGTGAATATGTTACCAACTAGTGTTTGCATCCACTTATTCGGGCCATATCCCCATGTTCAATCGGCCCTGCGACTGCACATTTGTGAATATTTCCGGAAGTTCTTCCTGGATCCGGGTCATGCGCCGGACCCACACCAAAATCTAATCAATTCCTCATTGGCTTATTCCCGAGGTACTCTGAATATCTCATGGGATTCCCTTTAGGTATGATTGCGTGAGTTATTTTGTAAAAAAACACACACGAACGGGGATGAAGGCATACCCTCCTGACGGAGGCAAAAGGCAGGGTGGCAGTTCACCAGCCTCATTACTGACCAGTTACCTTTCAATGCATACATTTTAGGTTGCTATATATCATCAGTGTGTCGGTACTGAGATACCTGATAACATGGTATTATTATCTCCGCAAAATACCATTTTATTATCTTTGATAAATTTGATGCAAAGTTGCTAAGATACAAACAAAAAAAAAAACCTAGAATATGCAATCAGAGAGCACAGACATCGAATGCAGTTCGATACCCCAATATTGCATTGTCAGAAATGTGCGATAAACGCTGCAAGACAATCACTGAACGTTATAGACTACTGACAATGAGCGCCGTCTAGTGGCAATAAACTTAACAAGGCTGCTCATGGCCCCATATAGTATTGTCAGAAATGCAGCAATTTTCCTTTTAAAAAATCCTGGATCTAGATTGTGATCCGGATTAAGTTAATCATTTCAATCAATCAATAACCTCCTTGGCGGAGGTAATTATGGTATAGTGACACAGATTAATTTATTCATAATATGATATCATTAACCTTCAGGTTTCTTTTCAGCAGAACCCCCATCATCTTACGGATCACTCTATGGTCACCTGAAGCATGTAAAAGATAATTCTGACGGATACTGTGACTTTCTTTTACAAGGCTGCACTTTCATTCTCAGCTCGTGTAGGTTACATTAACAATGTTGGTCAAGCTAATGCCGGGAGACCATTGTACATATTTGACTTTAACACAACCATAAGTTGAAGATACGAGCGTAGTAAAAATTAAGCATCATTCAGCTGTAAACTTTGCCCAAAAACGTCTCGTTGCCATTTAACTTCCTCCACACATATTTTCGCCTGGACACTCTTGGAAGGATACTCTCGTGTCATATCCCACGTGAACTGATAGAAGTCTATAGTGGTGCATGGTGCAGGAGATCTAGCGAACCCGCCCCCCCCCCCCCCCACCTCCCCCCCCCCCCCAAAAAAAATGTGATCATTTTACCGCGATTCCCTCAGTGGTTGATGTATCAGCCTGAAATTTTACATGTCCACCATCGAGGATGGCTTTTTCACAGAAAAAGACTGGTGGCGTCACCTACAATCGCGTTTTTCGTGGAATGCATTGATATCCTTATCTCAGGAGTGGCTTGGCGTATCGGTCTCAAATTTGCATGCCCGTCCATCTTGGATAGCTTTCTCTCACATATGACTGGTGGCGCCACCAACAATCGCATTTTTTTTTAGAATACACCCTTGCTCATATCTCATTGATGATACACGTTATCGCTAGTCGATTGCCCATATCCCAACTTATCATAAACCTTGTCTTGTTCATCCCAGGGAACGTTTGGATTTACAGAGTATATGGGTACGTGGGCACCGCTGACCGAGCAAGTCTCTACTACTGTGATCATACTCTGTACTACTTCGCGTTTTGGGTCACCACGGCATTATACGTTCTTGCTGGACTTGGTGAGGTCTTCCTGTGTTGTGTTTTGCTGGCAGTGTATAAAGATGATACCCTCAATTAGTGTCTTCAGAAATCTAAAATTTTCATTTTCAGTTTTCTTACCTTATTCTTATTCTTGCGTACTTTTTTTGTGTCAAACACAAAATGTAAATAAATAAATACACTCTCCACACGTCTGACCAGGAACACCTGTACCAGAAACGGTACAGGCTTATAAGACTTTTATTGCTTGGACAAAGTCTCGATGCCTTCCCGGCAATGCGAAACGTGCATCAGATTTTCGAGATTTAATATTTGCATACAAAAAAAATATAAAGTTTGTTACCAAAGACTGCAGAAAACTTGCAGCTATCAGCCTCACATATTTTACATACATTAATAGGCGATTAGCATGATGGGTTTATTTTCATAACTATTTAGAATTTATTGTCACAGGAGATTTTCCTTTGGCAACCGCTAAGCAGTAAGTGCCAAAGGAAGTGCTGATGGCTGCTTTACAAGTTACACAAGATTAAAGGGTCATAAGCAGGAGCAATATTATACATATTCTTTCACACTATCTTTTCAGATTTGCTTTATATAAAAGTTTCCTCAGCAAAACCATCCGAGCATACAGTCTCAGTACTCCCATACGGCTGTTTCACACCTTGTTATTACTTTGTGTGTCGGTAAACACAACCCCGTGTGTCTGTTTATCATGAAAGGGCCGCGTGATCGGGAGGTCCGATTATGAGTCGCAACCTTCGATGTTTTAACCAGCGGGAACATGTATTACACTTTTTGGGCCAAGTCAATCAGAGTATCTCATGATTTACATGAATTATTTTCTGCAGGTAAATGTGTAATATGCTAATATTTAAACTGTACACGTCGCTTTATTTTCTAGACATTTTACTGGTTTAAATATTTTATATCTGATTGTTATATCACCCGTCTTTTTCGGTGAATATTTGGTAGATATGATTTAAATGGTAAATTTACGAAATATTCTCAGGTTTTAGCCACTGGAAGTCAATGCATAATGCAGATTGATCTTGTTTACATTCACAGTGATAGTCGTAACCAGCACAGTTAGTTTAGATCTAAAGTAATTCGATTACTATATATGCACTATATTATGTCTGATTGCTACTCCGGTATTCAAGTGCTGGTTGCCTACAGATATCCTCTTTACTCTTTTTCTCTCATGTCCAGAAATAACGCTCTTGTTATAATAGTAATGCATTAGTGCCAACCACGTAGGCTGATAAGGTCACGTGTCCACTTATACAGACGCGGTGCTCGTGCATTGCGGGTAACTATACCAAGGTTTTTTTTAAGTTCAGTGAAACGTTATGCATCATGTAAGTTTCACGAGGCGTGTGTCATGTATGGCATAGCTTGACAAGCCGAGCGAATGCCATGATTGACACACGCCCCGTCTCTCTCTCTCTCTATTTACTGTCACCCAATCCTCCTAGATTGCCACACCTCCTTAGTTCAGCCTAAGATCATGTGTTTTATAAAATGTGATTCATCCCTTGCTGTGAACCTCCGAGAAATACGATCATGTAATCAAGGTCATAAACCCTAAGGCCTTATATACGAATTAGATGGAAATACCTTCCTTTTTTTGTGCTGGAAAGTACGAGGTTTATAGTGCGATTGAACATGACTAGTTGTGCCAATGATTACAATATCATACCAGGTGCGTTAACTCTATTTTTCAGTGACATACACGTACACGAACAAATCGAAAGAGTGACCATTCCCTTCAGTAGAACGGAATATTGATATATTCTACCTTGATGATAATATCTGCAAACAAGTCCAAATATGAAAGACAGGCCTCCATGCACAACCTTACGAGAAGAAGACCATGATAATTATAAACATTTCAATAAATGTATCAATCTTATCTAAATATTTATATATATTTGTTTGAATCATTACAGTTAGTTAAATTTAGCCCAAGTTTAACATAAATCCACATGCAAATTACCAGGAGCAGTCTGAGGTGTGTCTTTATTGTAATGTCTTACAGTAATGGTCTTCAATCATTATTCAGTCTTAATTAAAAATTTAATTAAAAAAATATGAAAATGTTTTCAAATTCAAGATTTCGAGGGCGTTTTGCATCAAAGCCTATTAAACACCCACTTTTCATTATTAATGTCTGCTGGAAACATCAGAAGCATTTACAAATTTCAATTTCTATGTTTGAATCTTTAAAATGAAATTTTAATTTTCTAAAAAATGTAATATATATATATATATATATATATATATATATATATATTATATATCTATATATATATATATATATATTTATATATACACAGTTTAGAACTTAAACACGCTTACTTGTGTCCGACAGTTCTATTTCGCAAGGGCCTTTGGGGGCCCCCACTCGTCAGGAACACTGACTGGTCTTGCCGTGTACAGGTCAGGGCTACAGTCACAGTTGTGGATTCCACAACAAGGTAATCTTATCACTTTCACTCAATGCATGGTTGATCCTTCCAAACTGACACTTTGGACAGAACTTACTTTGGATACATGCAATTTTTAAAGACTGACACTGATTGACAGATGCCAAAACCTTGCAGCTGAAAGGACATGATGAAGGTCACATTGCAGCTGAAATGAACATGATGGTCACATTGCTGAGCTCTGATATCAGATGTTTTGACATGCTGTTTTCAATTTGACAATACTTGCTCAATTTTAGTCTGATCTCTTTTGCAGACTTGTTGATGATACCCAAAGGTCACTGTGTAAAATTTTTCAATGAATTCGGTTAATCTATCAACGAGAAAATACTTGTCAAAAAAGCGGTTCACTTTTTTTGGGGACACACTCACACACCCTCACACACACACACACACACACACACACACACACACACACACACACATATATATATATATATATATATATTGTAACGACAACCAGACCTCGGACATAAAACACACCAATCAAAACTGGAAGACCGAAAGTAGAGTATACAGAAAATTTTACTTCAACTCATAACGTGACCAAATACAGGTGCATAGGAATATATTTGATATATATATATATATATATATATATATATATATATATATATACCGGTAGCCCTCCTACTTGAGTCGTGACACAAGCAAAATTGAGGACCGCCCTGCAAAACCAGTATGTATTTGTAACCACATTTCCGCAAACAGTCAACATAACTGGCCGTAATGTCAGAGGGCCGATATGGCGCTAGCAGTTGTCAGGAATGCGACGTGATCAAACTAAGATCCCACGAATTTTTTATCATGGTAACCTTTATTCAAGCAGCAACGAGTTTTGCCTTGTCATTGAACTTTATATTTTGGAGACAACATTTACATAGATAGACTGACTCGTATATTTCTAGTTGAGAGTCTCAAGGACTCAAGGTAACGTTTATTAATTTGCTTCTATAGTTGACACGGGAGAGGGTCGTAATTCTTATTAGATCACACGTCTATGTGAGAGTGTTATTTCATAACTTTAATCTGTTTAGAGTGTGTTGTATTCGTATCCTAGCTGTGTTACTGACCATTTCTACAGTGACCAAAAATTTGCGATACAACCTGCAGTGTTTTAAAATAAAAGGAAATGAAATTAGATTCACAATGCCTCGGGTACATCCAGAAGATCAGATAAGAACTAGCGATATGTTTCAGTACAATAACAGTCTGCTGTGATTTTACTTGAAATTATGTAACATTCGGGTTGACTTGTGTTGACTTGCAAACCGAGCTTATATAAAGTGATTCACCCTGCGTTGGCTCAATTATTTCAACAAAGTTAACTGATTAAACAATGAATAGATCTAGCAGTGAGTCAGACAGTGAGCCATTATGACTTTTTTTAATAGTATTTGAATATTAATATGTGGTTCTTTCAGTTCAGCACTTTGAATTCAGCAGGCTGTATACGCAGTATCGCCATATCTGGGCCTATCATCCTCGGTATTACTTTTTTATTCATTTGTTAAACGGTCGTGCGCATGTCGTGTACATATGCGAAAGTGCGTGAAGATACGCGCGTTTTACGTGATGTGCATGTTGGGTTCATTTGCGATTAGCACTAATATGAATTGTCTTTGAGCACTAATCATATTATAGTCATGGACATAGCTATGATTGCGTCCAAAAAAAAAAACAAAAAAAAAACTAGTCCCTTCACACTGAAATAATGGGATGGGGAAGACCCCTTAATCAGTCCCTTAACTCTGTTCTTGCCACACTGGTTATTTTGAGCGTCATCTTGAATGTCACTCTTTCTGATCACGATCCAGAATTTTTACCCATTTATATTACTTCCTTAGAGATATTTCATGGTGATCAGCAGTCAAATTGCACACTGTAAATAGCTTCATACTTGATCAGGCCAGTCCTATAGCCGTGAATACTCGATTGGAAAACCTTAGTCGTGGTACAAGCTAAATGGGTGAGTGTACTGCAACGGCCATCCATCCTGATGCATTAATATCGTGATAAACAGTCGACAATCTTAACATACGAGTGACGAATTAACATAAATGAGTACATGTGAAATACCAAACCAAACTGAAAATCCGTCTCTATGGTAACGAGTCGATTCTTATATCGCGTACAAGTTGGCTACCGTCCAGTAATCCATGCGAGTCGTGCTTTTAATCTTTCCCTCAGAAATTCAACAAACATGCAGTGGGATTTACCAATATGCTGCCATAAAACGGTATATTACTCGCACATGCATGGTAGGTGTTGTTATAGAGTATACTAAAATAATAAACGATTGGTCTGGTCTATGTCAAGTAACAGCGTACTTTTAGGCCACGAGGCGTTGTCAAAAATGCTGTATGTTACTTACATTGCCTATATGTTACCGATTTCCTTCAATCTTTCACAAACATCTAGCAACCGTTGGCTAGCGCATTTGTTAGCTGCACGTTTAAGGTACTGGGTATGTGTGACAGGGGCATATTTTGAAAATGCAAACGTCTCTGTCTAGTCAGTTACTCTCTGCTGCCCAGGAAGCGATTGGAGCGGGCCATCCTGTTCACCTTGTGATGTTCTTGTCCTGGGCTTCCCGTGATGGTCCCACTGCAAGTCCTCCAGCCTACGGGCATTCAGGTTAGTAAGAAAAAGGATGATATGCCAGATATTATCAGAATATAGTTACAGCATTCGTTACTTTGCAGTAACTGCAAAGTAGTAACTGTGCATGTATTTTTTTTAGCTGAGGTAAAGGAATGGCGCTTTGTCTTCTGATCTTCTGTCCATCCGGTAGCAAGGCACAAATCGTAACCGCTGGGACTAGAAGATTCTAAGTGAATATCAATGGAGGTCAATAAAAATTCTCTTTGGAAACCTGAAATAAGGTCACTGAGAACTCTATCCCTCGATCTATGGGGCTTGTAAGTTTTCCCTAGAATAATCTAAAAGAAATAATACAAAACCTCCAGTATCTTGATAATTAATGCATGGATTGAAATGAATCTTGCCTTGAATGTTGACCATGACTAGTTTTGTCATTTCCCCAAAACTGGTGGCGCCACCTGTTTGTCTATCCGTCCTTAAACAAATTTGTTTCAGGATGATAACTCCATTTTGGTTTGATATACGGATTGCAAACTTATATATGGCCAACCAATAAAGCAAGAACCCTTATGATCTTAGGGTCAAAGGTCAAGGTCACATGACCCACTTGTTTATAAAGATTGTGGATGCATTTTAAGTCAAACATTTCATCCCAAACCTCTCATCTTGCACTTATATCTGTCCTGCCAATATGGGAAGAACCTTATTTGAATTTGCGGTCTCAAGGTCAGTGGGTCAAAATCACAGGGGCCATCTGTCATCAAATTCGTTTTTGGATCAGAACTTACGTTTGTATTGATATATGGATTGCAAACTTATATTGATTGATTGCTTATATATGGCCCAATAATACATCAAGAACCCTTTTGATTTGGGGTCATGAGGTCAAGGGTGAAGGCCATAGGACCCACATCATTAAAAAGGTTGTGGAAGCGTGGTAAATCAAATTTTTCATCCCAGACCTTCCATTTTCCACATATTGATCACCTGCCAATAGCAGGAGAAATTTATTGGTTTTTGGGTCACAAGATCACAGTTAAAGGTCAAAGCACCTACATTTTGAAAAAAAAGCTGATAAAAATGTCGATATACACAAATTCAGCTGAGCGTCAAGACCCGTGGGTCCCTAGTTTTTATAGTCTGCTTTTAGATAATCTCATGCATACTTAGCTAGTTGTATATCTTCCTCTAAATGTTGTATATAACGTTTAAGAGATTTGTTCATGTACCAGGTATGATCAATATATATGATGGTGTCTGCCAAAATTTTGTTCTAATACCGTTTGATTATACCTGTTCATAAGTGTAAAAAAAACTTACACTTGGCGCGATCAGTGGCGTTAAACATAAACACAGAGCACATGCCCCCTGGTGCCGTACCGAACATCTTCATAGATTCTTGCAAGATTTTTTTAAAGCTTTGATTCGATGTTTTTTTTTTTCATATTTTGAAAATAATGCTCCTTGTTCAGCAGTTGTGGAAGCGTGGTAAATCAAATTTTTCATCCCAGACCTTCCATTATCCACATATTGATCACCTGCCAATAGCAGGAGAAATTTATTGGTTTTTGGGTCACAAGATCACAGATAAAGGTCAAAGCACCTACATTTTGAAAAAAAAGCTGATAAAAATATCGATATACACAAATTCATCTGAGCGTCAAGACCCGTGGGTCCCTAGTTTTTATAGTCTGCTTTTAGATAATCTCATGCATACTTAGTTAGTTGTATATCTTCCTCTAAATGTTGTATATAACGTTTAAGAGATTTGTTCATGTACCAGGTATGATCAATATATATGATGGTGTCTGCCAAAATTTTGTTCTAATACCGTTTGATTATACCTGTTCATAAAGTGTAAAAAAAAAACTTACACTTGGCGCGATCAGTGGCGTTAACCATAAACACAGAGCACATGCCCCCTGGTGCCGTACCGAACATCTTCATAGATTCTTGCAAGATTTTTTTAAAGCTTTGATTCGATGTTTTTTTTTTCATATTTTGAAAATAATGCTCCTTGTTCAGCAGTTGTGGAAGCGTGGTAAATCAAATTTTTCATCCCAGACCTTCCATCTTCCACATATTGATCACCTGCCAATAGCAGGAGAAATTTATTGGTTTTGGGTCACAAGATCACAGATAAAGGTCAAAGCACCTACATTTTGAAAAAAAGCTGATAAAAATATCAATATACACTAATTCAGCTGAGCGTCAAGACCCATGGGTCTCTAGTTTTTATAGTCTGCTTTTAGATAATCTCATGCATACTTAGTTAGTTGTATATCTTCCTCTAAATGTTGTATATAACGTTTAAGAGATTTGTTCATGTACCAGGTATGATCAATATACATGATGGTGTCTGCCAAAATTTTGTTCTAATACAGTTTGATTATACCTGTTCATAAGTGTAAAAAAAACTTACACTTGGCGCGATCAGTGGCGTTAAACATAAACACAGAGCACATGCCCCCTGGTGCCGTACCGAACATCTTCATAGATTCTTGCAAGATTTTTTTAAAGCTTTGATTCGATGTTTTTTTTTCATATTTTGAAAATAATGCTCCTTGTTCAGCAGTTGTTTCGCATGTGCAAGATCTGACCTTGGGTCAGACAGTCCCAGTATGGTAAACAAAAAAGTCGACTGTGTTTACTCACACACAGAACCATAACAACGTAAGAAACAAGTTAATTGGAGATACCGGGATGGTATTGCTAGGGAACTTTTGTATTTAGCCAAAATTAACCAATACCATGAGATCATACACATCTTATTACAAATGTTCATATACCTTAATTTAACGTGGAAAGAACGCTTTGACTAGTCTCACAAAGTTGCGACGGAAGCGGTAGATGGCGTCCGGAGTGGTGCCACCTGACGACGAGTTAGTCAATAATCGCTTCAGTTTCGTATTTCTTCGGTGAACATCACACATATGTACTCAAACGTTATTGTAGCCCAAGGATATAAAAATAATTATTGTATTCAAACTAAAGGTTTGGAATATTCTCCGAAAACCATGTAATATTTTCTGAGGGGTATTCTTTAAGTTTTAAGTTCATTGATGGAAACGACACCATTCTTATGCTAAAACTGGATATTAACAACTCGATGACAATTAATTACATATTTCATTCAGAATAAAATTCCATTAACCTTCAGGTTTCTTTTTCAACAGCAGCCCCACCTTCGTACGAGTCACTCTGTGGGCACTTAAAGAACGTCAAAGAAAATTCTAACGGATTCTGTGACTTTCTCAAACAAAGCGGCATTCTGATTTCCGGCTCATGTAGGTTATATTAGCAATATAGGTCAGGCTAACGTATTCCAAATCCCATATATATTATCATATAACTTCATATCTATATTGGAATCGGTTAGTAAAAGAAACCGTGAAACTGAAAAGTCCCTACAGCTACTTTTAAGGCTCATACACATGAATTCGTTATTAGCCAAGTTTGAAAATGATTCATTTTAACTTATACTTAATAAATTTCCTTTGCTCTGAGTTATAGTTTAATAAAGCTGAAAAATATCTTCTACCTTGACATGGAATTAATGGTCCTTTTGCATAGGCCAGCACCTAATGCAATCATGTCTAAGTGATTCCTTATGGGGGTGGATCATTGTACCATATTTTACTATAATCCTATGTTAATTTGTGGATTAGAGGGATTTAAAAAGAAGCGTCATTCCGCTATAAACTTTGCCGATAAACATCCCGTTGCCACCTTACTGTCTCCGCACATATTTTCGCCTGGACACTCAAAAATAGATGTCACAGGTCGTATGACTATATAATTGGGAATATCGCTAGTATTTGATACTACTGGTTTATATATACTAGTGATGGTTGGTGGTTCAATTGTGTTTGTCATTGTAGTGGCTTGCACCATCTGTATCGGTCTGTTTCTGGCCATTCCTGTTACCCAGATTGTTCTAGGTAAGGAATCCCATCATCTCCCCAGATTTAACGTATATATCTCTCTTTTTTTTATCTTAAACTGAATATTAAATAATGTTATTTTGTTTTAATCAGTTCTTTTAAAATAATACAAAAAGGAACAAGGTAGATGATATATTGTCATTTAGTTAAACATGAGCCCATTGAAAAGTGGCTTGAGCTCGATGGGTTATTTGAAGAATCGTGAAAGATTACTACTTGCATACTTGATCAGACAAATACCGTATACATGGTTGAAAATGGTGAATGCTTTAATTTAGGAATCTAATATCTTGATAAAAGGGCTGCCGGATGGATTTTAACAAGAGGTTCTAGAAAAGGAATTCTACCTGAAATAAGTTTACATTTGTTTTCAACAACCGCCTGTTGATCGCAAGGAATATTAAGTAGAATATAAGACAAATAATTACTTGAAAAAAGATATGGAAAACGTGCTATTCAGGTATAGGTGCGTGTCTGAATTCATTCTTTCAAGATCAATTCACCTTAACAACTGTCCAGTGGAGCGATACATACCCATCTACATGATCGTGGCTGGCGTGTTCGCCATCATCAGGTTCATTTGTCAACAATACAGACGGATAAAAGATCAGGAAGACGAAGATAATATAAAAATCCATCCATTTGATTGTTTAATTAATTGCGTCATGCTGGCTTGGCTTATAGCGGGTTAGTAGTAATAGTAGTAGTAGAAGTAATAGTAATAATGCGTAGATAAAAAAAATATTATGAATCCATGCGTGCGTATATGCATCTATGGCAGAAGTGCATAGGATACAGTTCATTTAACAGGTCTATCCCCGAACGAAAGGGCGGGAAACGAAAGGGCGGGTTTCATCATTTCACGCAGACCCTACGCATGAAAATCGCTCCTATGGCGAACTTAGCGCATATACATTTACTTACACGTCTGTTCAACACAGTTATAAAATCATTGTAATTAATTGAATAACACAGTGTATTTTCACGTATATACACACATTTACACGCACGTGGAAACGCATCTTTAAGGTTACATAACTGTTTGAAAAATCCCTATATCTAAATTCAATTCAAAAGTGCTTTAAATTCATATTAGACCTCTTAAAGTGTACACAAAAATAAACATTTTAAAAGGTACACTATTTTAAGCCCCAAGTAACTTTTTAATGAACTAATATTAAACTACAGTACAATATCTCAAATACATTTTTTCTCTATCATAATTCTAACTACCGTTAAAAAGTTTTAAACTTAAAATTACTTGGAGTGGTTATGCCTGAAATTGTGCATGTCCATCCATCTTGGACAGCACTGTCATAAAGAAGACTGGTGGCGCCAACTACAGTCGCGTGTTCGTATTGATGCCCTCAACTAAGGAGTAAATTTATAACGTATCTGTCTCAAATTTGCCTACAATCGCGTTTTTGTATAATTCATCCTTCTTGCAGATATGCCCATAACTCATTTCTGACAGACGTAGACTCTTTTTGATTTCTCGTATCCTATAGTTATCATAAACCTTTTCTTGTTCGTTTCAGGTAGCGTTTGGATTTACAGCGTTTATGGGTACGTGGACACCGCTGACCGATCAAGTCTCCACTACTGTGATCATTCCCTGTACTATTTCGCGTTTTCTGTCACCACGGCAGGACACATCCTCGCCGGAATTTTGGTCTGCCTGTGTTGTGTATTGATAATCACCTGAATTAGGGGTTAAGTAAATTTCTAATTTTAATTTTCATTTTCCGGATCATTCTCTTATTCTTGTGTACTTTGTTTATCATTTCAATAATCATAAGCTCAAAGCAACTGATGCGAACAATTTATTTAAAAATTGAAACTCGGGATCACACATTTGAATTAATAACTCGGCACTGACCTGACTCCACGCCATACCACCGTCGTACTTTCAGGGGTGTAGCAACTACGTATTCAGCTCTTGGGCCGAACTCACAAATAACGCTCAAATCCAACGAACCAAATATAAACAATAAACTGTTCACCCATCTTTTGAACGAAAACACATGCACCAGAAACGGGATATTCTTATATGGCTTTCTTATCTGCTTGGACAAATACTCGATGCCCTCCAACCAAAGCAGAACGTGCTCCGGAAATGCGTAGAACAAGTGTACACGATTCATTTGATTGGTTCAATTATATTGAAATAGACGTCAGAGCGGCACGATGAAATCAAGGTCTCGGAAAGCGTAGCTGCCAGAGGCTTGCGAGTATGTTTATATGGCCAGAAACTGAGCAATAAACATAGATCAAGCCAATGGAATGACTCAGTTAGAACACACCAATCATCACCAATGTTATCAAGTATAAGCCACCTAGGCAATGGTTCGAATAAGGAATGGCTTGGATGGGCTGCATTTGGTGGCGCTACCTATGCTGACCTAGTTTTGCGAGCGTTTTGCATTTAAAAGTTAAAATATATCAACACTAGGTTTCTGTATAACACTCCTCAGAGCGATGGAAATTAAATTGAGCAAAGAAATCCCTCTGTGGTTGCCACAGTTGTGTCTGATTCCTTTGCGCTTGTATAGGTGGACAATGGAAGCGTCTTTGAATTCTTGTAGCAGTGTATACTTTTCTCCAAAAAGGACAGGAATAACTCATGGAGCTTCTGTATCAATGTGGGTAAGCCGGTCTTGTATATTTCAGCAGGAATGGCATCAGCAGCATAAAGAAGACGTTAGTGATGCACCAACCTGCACCAGGAAAGCAATATGATGAGTCCTCCATTATTGTACATGGATCAAATCTGAAGGTTGTGAACAAATTCACATATCTGGGGAGAACATTGCCAAAACAGTAAACATAGATGATGAGGTCAACAGCAGGGTAGCAAAATCCAGCATTGCTTTTGGTAGACTCCGCTCCATACCTTGGAGCGTAGAGGCATCCATTTTAAAACCAAGATCCAGGTCTATAACGCAGTAGTCATCACTACCCTGATGTATGGCTGCGAGCCCCTTTGAAATTTCTGTAGAATTTCTGAAGTTTCTGGTTGCAAGATTGTGTCCAACTTTCCCGCCACTAAGCTTGTTCCGCGGCACACCCAAAATCCTCTTGATAAAGTTAATGTAAAGTTGCTAATAGACAAACCAACCAAATACACCATGGTCCATAAATATACACCACGTTCTACATTTTCTTGTCTACACTCTCTTGGTTTGACTGAATAAACCCTCCCCAAATAAACCAAAGCCATTTGTTTCCACTGTACATGGGGGACTCGGTACTAATACAGGAACCAGGGACGGATCCAATGTTTAGGGGAAAAAAAAGGGGGGGGGGGGCAGGCCGCAAAATTTTGTCTGAAACCCTTAAAAAAGTTGCTTCGGATGAAAAAAAGGGCGGGGGGGGGGGGGGGTCCGAACCCCCTGGTACTAATTCCCCCCTAGATCCGCTTCTGGGAACGATTGTCTTAACAAGAGGTTTCCCGGAGCTTGGATCAGACTTGTGGGCCGAGTGAAAAAGATACCCTTGTGTCTCCCAGCAAGGAACAGCATGCAGTTGTCAGGAATGCGACATGATGAACATTATATGATCCCACGAATTGTTTTTTCATGGTTACCTATATTCAAGCAGCAAAGAGAATTGCTTTATCATTGTACCTTTTGTTTTGGTAACGACACATACAGAGATACATTGACTCGCATATATTTATTTCTAGGGGAGAGTCAAGGACTCGGGTAACGAGTACAGTATATATGCTGCTAGTTGACATACACGGGAGAAGCCCGTAATTCGTTAGATAACACGTCTTAGTGGTATAACTTTCACCTTTGATAAGCATGTTTTGTGTTTGTATATTGTAAGTGTTACAGACCGCATGTATACAGTGGCTAGAATTTTGCAATAAAGCCTGCAGTATTTGAAAATAACAGGAAAGAAAATAGATTCACAATGCCACAGATACACCAAACAGTTGAGGTAAGGAGCCGTGCAGGCATTGGTTTCAATACTATAACAGTTTGCTGTGATTATACTCAAAGTTATGTAACATTAAAAAATATTAACTTGTTTATCCGATGTCCATCGGTAGTCAAAAAGTGAATAGAGCCTTTAAACTTATTCAATTATTTCAACATAGTTAACCGATCAAACAATGAATGGATCTAGCCACGTACCAGTCAGATAGTGAGCAATATAACTTGATTGATTGTATTTGAATATTTATTTAACGCTTGTGCCTTCTTAACAATACACCAGGTCTTGAAATCAGCCCGATGTATATTCAGTAACACCATACGGTATACCAACCTCGTCAGTGGTTTTGTACGAATGTGTGTATCCAGTTTAATATACCTGTATACTACAATAAAAGATACACAGGTTTTATATGATTTACATGTTGAGTACATTTGCGATAAGGAAAGCCTAATCTAATGTAACTGTGTATGATACATGGTCATATTGTAGCCCTGAACACGGTTATGGTTGTGGTCCAAAACAAAACCCTTCACACTTAAAACAATTGAAAGACGCCAAACTATATCACCCAGCTTCATGCCTTTGCGAGTTATGATTGAAACAGCAGTATATGTGACAGCCATACTGAATTTCACCAGAATCAAATTCGACATCGAGGCGGACCCTGACAACAAAAGCCCCACGAAGAGATACCAAATCAGTCGCACAGTTCTATGCCCTCTCGTATTATAGATAATTCAATGGTACAGAAGCCATCTTGAATTTCACCCTTTCTGTCCGCGACTCAGATTCTCTTTTCTTAATTATTCTTATTTCCTATATATGATCAGGAGTCAAACTGAAAAAAAAAATCCCATCAATTTTTTTTCACAAACTTCTAGCAACCACAGGTTGGCGCATAAACCTGTTAGCTATAAGTATAAGGTATACCGGGTATGTGTGACTGGGGCATATTTGAAAATGTACACATATTAACACTTTATTATAGTATTTAATTTCTGTTGTCAAGGGAGCGGTTGGAGCGGGCCACCCTGTTTACCTTGAGGCGTCCTTATCTGGGGATTACGGTGATGTCCTAACTGTCAGTCCTCCAGCCTACGAGCATGCGCAGACAGGTCAGCAAGGAAAAGAAAGATATGCCAAATATTAAAGCTGCTCATTCACCTACCTTTTTGAAAAAAGAATTTATGTGATTCCTGGCTTCCCCTGTGTATATTTTAATGATCTGAGAGTAATTTTGGTTGTGAAAAGTTCTCATACCTTCATGAAGGATGTGTGAACTTGTTATCAACAACATGTTTGTCAACACAGTGATGTTAACAAACAGGAAAAAAATGTAACCTAAGGTGGTATGTTGCAACTTGAATATATATTTGGAGGTAGAAAGGTCACTTGTTCCAAAACGTCAGTTTCAAAGATCTGGCGTATCCGACTTGCTGTCAGATGCCCTTGATGAATTTGGTTTGATTATTTTGACTGGTAACCACATATTATAAAAAGGTTAATATAAACAAATCAAGCAGCCTGTGTGCGGTGATATCCACGTTTTCTTGCCTATTTTATTAAAAGCTCCAAGGGATAACCTTTAATTTATAAAGGTCAGATAAGTAATTGTGCCCTTTAACAGAATATTATTTAATGCCTAAGTCTGAAATGCATGTAGTAATTGCACATGAATTATTTATATAGTGTGCTGTTGTATAATGTCATGCATGCTTTGTACGTTACATTTCTTCCTCTAAATGTTGTTTGAAGCAACATATGAAATGACAATTTTGACAGAACGCTTTGGCTACTCTCACAATGTTGCGAAGAAAGTGGTATAGATGGCGTCTAGTACCACTTGACGTCGATTTAGTCGATAGTCGCTTCATTGTCGTGTTTTTTTTAAGGTGGCGATCGCACATTTGTACTTGAACGATATTTAAGCCCAAGGACATCAAGCTAATTAACGCAGTTAAAATACAGATTTGCATATTGGCCGAAAACCGTGAAATAGGTCTACTGGAATCTGAATTTTGAGTTGGAAAATGAAAACGATAACATTCTAACGATAAAACTCTGATTATATTGATAAGTTGATGACGGCTAATTACATGTTTTGTTCATAATAATATGTCATTTACCTTCAGGTTTCTTTTTCAACAGAATTCCAACCTTCGTATGAATCACTGTGCGGTCACCTGAAGAACGCCAAAAAAAAAAACTCTGACGGATTCTGTGACTTTGTCAAACGAGGCGGCACCCTCATTCTTAGCTCATGTAGGTTACATTAACAATAAAGGTGAAGCTATCGTGTTCCAAATCCCATTATAATATGCATTATCATATAAGTATACACTCAGTGGAAGCTCTCAAAGTGGGCTTCTCCATATGGTGGGCATCTCTATACAAAGGGCTGTTTCTGGCAGTCCAGTTTTGTCTCTGTCTTAGCGGACCTGTGAGCTAATGCGGTGGTGTGGCATCGTCTGTCTTCCGTACGTTAACTAATACTAAAAACTGGCAGGAACTGGCATCGTAAAATCTTTTGAAAAAAAATTAGTCATCTAAAAACTTTATCGGATTGAGCTTAATTTTTGGCTGTCTGCATTGACCTAAATTTTTCAGGGAAAAGGATAAAAATACCTTTAATCATTTTTGCACAGCTTCCATCTGTTCGTCTGCATTGTGGTTAAAATCACTCATATCTCTGCAGTGGTTGACTAATTCACTTGAAACATGGCATGTGTATATATCCTGGATAGCTTTCTTGATTTTATGACAGGTGGCGCCACCTACATTCACGTTCACGCTGCAGACATCCATGCTAATATCTCTGGACTGGTTTGACATATGTTCCTGAAATTTTGCATGTATTTAGATTTCGAAAAACTCTTAATCATAGATGGAACTGGTGGCGCCACCTACAACCATTTTTGCACAGCGTCCATCTGTTCGTTTGTCTTGTGTTAAAATCACTCATATCTGGGCAGTGGTTTGACCTATCAACCTGAAATTTTGCATGTGTATACATCTTGGATAGTTTCTCGTTCAAATAACAGAGGGAGCCACCTACAACCATGTTTACGTGGCAGACATCCATGCTAATATGTAACACATCTAACTCTTTTTCGCCTTTGCCACTCATCCATGCCTAACGTCACCCGTCCTACACTGATTTTGGCGATACAAGTAGTCGCTTGTCGACTAACAGTATTCTAGTTATTCACAGAAATGAATCCGGAGATCTCTCAAGAGAGGTTTCTCAAGTTTGTTCCAATGGTTTGGGCTCGATGATATTTTGTCGAGTTACAGGAATTTGGACTTACTCATTTTGCCAAGTAAGCATACTGGCATAATAATCTCAGAAATGGCAGGAGCTATCATCAGCAAATTTTATGCAAATATTGGTCACATGAATCATTTTTGAAACTGAGGTATTGGTGGTGCCACCTGCATCGACTTTTTTTGTACAAGGGTCATCGGTCATCAGTACATTAATCCATAATTTCTCAGGCAGGAGCAGCTGGATCTAGCAACATCAAGTTAATGCAAATCTTGGTCACTTGTATCATATTTGAATTTTTTTTTGAGTTTTTTGGCACCACCTGCATTGTCCTGTTTTTACGGGGGAAAAAATCTCACAGTTTTAGTCACTTTCAGCTTCTACATTAAAAATGTTTTGTGATGAAACTGTTGAGCCGATTTGTTTAATTTTTCACAAGAATTATCCTAGGATCGGTTTTTCTCAATTACTTGTATATAAGACTAGATTGGGTTTATTGAATTTAGGTAGAGTTATAGAAAGCTGAAGTTGGTCTTGAGGGCTGCAATAGTTCTCTTCTACATAACAGTTGTTTCAAAAATGATTCTTAGGTGGCCTTTGTTCATATTACTTAAATGAAGTTTGGCTGAATTATTGGACCTTTAACAGTTAAAGAACTATGAGATACTTTGATAAACAAAGGTAGTAGATTTATTTATTAACAGACTGAGCTCCATGGATATACAAGTACAGCTGTACAGGGAACATAAATTATTGGTGTCCATATCCAACTTATGTGTAAGATAAATCCATGAAGAAATTCTATCAATACTCTGATTTCACTTTCAATGGGCTTACGTTATTATTCTAAACATTTAATAAAAAAATCTTGTGAATATGTCAGCTTGAAAATAGCATTGTTGCCAAAGTCTTTTAGTATGTTTAAACAGATTTATCAACTGGCCAAGATTGTGTCTCTATCTATAAATAGCTTGGCAGACTGCCAACTATTTCAGATTTAAGAAGAAGCCAAGTTTCAGTCTGTCTATTTATAGCGTCGGTAGACTGCAAACTGTTTCATATTAGGCAACAGGTCAAGAGTTCAGTCAGTATAGTCACGTACAGGTCAAGAGTTCACCACGTGCAGTAGCTGCATTAGGCATTAGTTCCGGTTTACTCTGGGAGCAACTGCCTTCCACAGCTGAACACGGTCAGTCCAGCGCATCTGACTAAAGAGAAGTTTGATGTATTGGCCTGAAATTTTAGCTGATTCATGCATCTTTGATGATTCCTCCTACACAAGACTAGTGTTGCCACCTACATTGACTTTTGCATTGTGTATGTCCCTGCTTATTTCTCAGAAGGGATTTGATATATAAGCCTGAAATTATGCACATCTATACATCTCCGATAGTTTTGTTGTATGTACAATACCGGTGGCGCCATTGGTTTTGGGTTTCATGCATCTATGTATGTAGCTCAAGAGTGGTTTGAAGTATCTGCCTGAAAGTAATCAAGTACTTTTCAAATATTGGTCAAGCATGTTATCATGGAAGCATTAGACAGGTTTGCATAAGGCCTTATTTTTATATATCATGTGATCAAGACATCCATACAGTGGACACCTCTACAAAGTTGGCATTTTGACCCAGTAAATAAGGGTGCCAACAATGTAGAGGTTTCACTGTATTTATATTTTTCGAGTTTCTATTGCAGTTACTTCAGCCACAGGGAATTTAAACATGATTAGAAATATATATATATATATATATATATATATATATATATATAAATGTATATATAAATGATGTTGATGATGTCTTACACTATCGGCACCAAAATTTCGGGAAAGGATAAATCAAAATTTGTTTGTAATTTCTCCCGATTTCTCGAAATCGTTCATGAGGGCTGCCACTAAATCCTGGATGTCACAGGTCGCATGGTGAAATTATTGGTGTACCGCTGGTATAGATAATCAGGGGCGTAGCCAGAGGGCCCCCCCCCCCCCCCCGCGGTCGCTTCCAGTACTCGTCGTCCTTTCGGAATTGCACTTAATCTAATACTAATATATATATATATATATATATATATATATATATATATATATATATATATATATAGATAAAATGAGAGATTTTGCAAGTTACAAATGTAAATGCGCCTTTGCGCCATTGATCCATTTGAAAACGACTGAAATGTTATATCCTTATTTTGAAGAAATATAAATATAAAATATCTCTACAGTTTGACTACATAACGCATAGACATAAAGGAACAGTTTTTTCAGGAACAGGAAATCCTCATTTTTTGGGGGTGAAAATTGTCTCAAAATGTCCTTTTTACATTGCATATTCAAAAAATGTCCCAATTTGGGAGAGGGATACCCCGTCCCACACCCTCCCCATGTACCTGTAACTAAATTAATGAAACCATGGTTCATGAATGAAAATAAAAAAAAATCATATTTGCATACACTAAAATTTATACCGTATAGTAATAATGATATTATTATTAATAGTAATATATATATATATATATATAAATATATATATATATATGTATGTATATACGTGGATATACACGTATATATAACTGTTTTCATAGTACCCATACATGCAGTTTAGCGCCCCCCCCCCCCCCCCCCCCCCCCCGTTTTCGAATTTCTGGCTCCGCCACTGATCATGGCCCCCTCCCCTCCCTCAATCCTGGCTACGCCCCTGATAATATTGGTTAATTTGACGATTTGATTCAGTAATATACGTTTGTCATTGTAGGGACTTGCACCATCTGTATCGGTCTGCTTCTGGCCATTCCTGTCGCCCAGATTGTTCTAGGTAAGGAATCCCTAAAATCTCCCCAGATCTTACGTATACCTCTTTTTTTAGGGTACATATGGGAAATATGAGTATCCCGGGATAATAATATTTTGAGAGCGTAAACGTGCTGCCTTCTGCTGTTTTTTGGCAAACGCCCGGATGAGGTTGATGACAGCGAAGCCCGAGATGCTTTAAGACTTGCGAATGAAATTTCCTTTAAATCCATTAAAAATTTTTGCTAAATTTTGCTAAATTGTTGATTTATACCGAAATCTTCGATTTGCACCTAAGATGCATTACAATTAAAATATACATTATCACCCCTCACATACGGTGTCTAATTGCTTGTTTTAAAGGGTTTTAGTGAAGGTATATATCGTAACATAATTTAGCCTTCACATAAATGTGAAACGTGTCGCTTTTGGGAATATGAGCGTGCATGGCATGGAGTAATATTAGCACATTTTCAAATGAAAAAGATTGGTCCTTAATTTGTTGAAAACGTTATAGAAACCAGTATTTTCGTCTTTTTGCCTTTCTATGAGACTATCTCCTTCCAATCAAACCGAGAACATGCTGACAACGGCGATTTACTACTTCTATGATGCAAAAATTCACAAGGTGCTCATATTCCCCTATGTACCCTATCTTACTGAATATAAGATAATACTAGTCTGTTTGAATTTAATCAGTTAATTGTTTTTCCTGAAATTAAACAAAGAGAAACGAGGTAGATTTGACAACATATTGTCATTTAATTTAAAACGAATCTACTTACTTGATTCTTAGGATAAGCATTAAAAAGAGTAGTTTTAAAGTGAAATAAAGAGATAACTCATCGTACATACCAGCTTGATCAGTCTAAACACCATACATGATTTAAAACGATGAATGCTTTAATTTAGATATATATTTTAATGACAAAATGGCAACTGCATGGATTTTAGCAAGAGGTTCTAGCCAGGGATTCTTCCTGAAAGATTATATTTATATCCAACAACAGCCAGTCGTTCGCCAGGATTATTATATAGAATATATATGAGACAAGTAATTAAAAGGTGAAATAAAATATATGGATAAACGTGCTATAACCGATACTGCAGTTACGTCCTCCGCTGGTTCACCACGTGCTCTTTGTTTACTCGGCGGGTGATCGAGAGTTTACACCACTGGATTGTTTTTCAGCTGACCGTGCGTGTTTGAATTAATTCTTTCAGGGTCAATTCACCTGAACAGCTGCCCCGTGGGGCGATACATACCCAAACCTGATCGTGGCTGGCGTGTTCTTCATCATCAGGTTCATTTGTCATGGCTACAGGAGGATGAGATCAGGAGGAAGATGAAGACGAAAAAAACATCCGACTTTCTGATTGTTTTATTAATTGCTTCATGTTTGCCTGGTTTATATCGGGTTAGTAGTAGTAGTAATAAGTGCTAGGAATCGGTTGTAAAATCCTATTCGATGGCTGAAAATAAAATCGCGAATACCGGGTTTTAGACACTTGTACGGAACCTAAGTAATTCGTCATCATTTAAGGGTCAAATGTGAATCGGTGCCTAATGAAGATTGTTTGCACCACGAACAACCATTTTCGCATACTGGTCATATGTGTGTCTATTTTTGGTGAAAATTACACGTATCTATGGAGTAGTTGGATATATAAGCCTTAAATTTTCCATGTACATCTTTGACAGCGTTGTCATGGAAAATATTAGGGGTTCCACCTACAATCGCGTTTTCGTGGAATACATTGATGCCCTTAACTCAGGAGGTATTTGGACAGCTTTCTTGTACACAAGACTTGTGGCGCCTCCTAGAGTCGCGGTTTTGTAGAATACATCCATCCTCATATCTCATTTGTGATACACGTAGTCGCCTTCCTACATCCTAGTTATCATAAATCTTATCTTGTTCGTTACAGGTAGCGTTTGGATTTACCGAGCATATGGGTACGTGGACACCGCTGACCGAGCAAGTCTCTACTACTGTGATCACACACTGTACTACTTCGCGTTTTGGGTCACCACGGCATTATACATCCTCACTGGACTTGTTGTAGTCTGCCTGTGTTGTGTATGGTTATAGCCTAGTGAAATGTTATGATCACGTAAGATTTTACGAGGCGTTTTTCATGCATGGCAATCGCGAGGCGAAGCTATATAACTGATTTGTCCCAGATGCCCCGAGTCCCCAAGTCAAGGTCGAAGGTCTGTCAGCAGCTTTGTTATAATACTCCTACTCATAATCGAGCCCCAACTTGATCTACGCGGCGTAGCATATACGAATACCGAGGAATAAAAAGGTTAAAAATAACTCCAGAACTTACATCAATTGCCAGGCGAAAAATGGTATAAATCAAATATTAATTGTGTTTACAACTGGGAAACTTAAATATTTTGGGTCTCAGATAGGAATATATTCGATTGACTAGGCAATTTAGCTAAATGCAGTGTTTATAAATGGAAACGGAACTCGCCTAAAACTAGACGACCAGAGGTCGAACGCTTGCCGGAAGTTGAAATGACAGACAGATGGACAGACAGAACATATTGTGGGGTTTCTATTATTTGAATGACCCTCAGCGTTTGCTGAGAAGTTGTGGCCTGTAAAATGACATATCAGACAAAACAACGAGGAAGCAGACAAAGCTGACCACAAAAGACTAACAGACAAACATACTGACACATCTGTGATAACAGATTACCAGACAAAAGTGCCGAAGGCAAAGAAGAGCAAAATTAGCGATGGTTTATGTAGATAAGGTTTATAATTTTGGAGATATGGCCAAAACATGATATGTTGGGGAGGTGAAGGTGCAGCGCCCCCTAGTGGCTATATCCGGAAAATGAAAAATCTGTTTTGAGATATTAGTGAAACACATAAGATGTACCAGTTTTAAAAGGATTCCTGAAAAAAAACTGTGGCCTGTAGAATGCTATATATGAGACACAAGAACCAGCAAGTAGGCGGATTTGAGGACAACTGACAAACAGACAGACACACTTACAAAGTCATACAAGAATTAGACCAGATGACATTACTAGGTCATGGAGAAGACTCAGGGAAAGAAAATAAGCCATAGTTTCTGTAATTGAGGCTTTGGGTTTTAGAGATATGGTCAATATAATGATATGTGTGTGAGGGTCAGGTGCAGCGCCACCTAGCGGCCCTATCCGGAAAATGAAAAAAAAATTGTGAGATATTTTTGTAAAATATAATATGCATCAGTTTTCAAATGCTTCTTTAAAAACTGTGGCCTGTAGAATGCTATATGCGAGACGCAAGAATCAGCATGCAGCCAAATTTGAGGACAACTGACAAACAGACGGACACACTGACAAAGTGACACAAGATTGAGACCAGATGACATTATCAGTTTATGGAGAAGACTCAGAGGGAAAAAATAAGCTATAGTTTATGTGATTGAGGCTTTGGGTTTTAGAGATATGGCCAATGTAATGATATGTGTGTGAGGGTCGTATGCAGCGCCCCCTAGCAGTAATATTCAAAAATAAAAAACGATTTCGAGATACTAGTGTAGGACTTATGATATGTTAGTTTCAAAATGATTCCTGCAATAATGTGGCCTTTGGCGCAAGATGAATGAAATCTCGAAATATCTCTATTCACGAGATATTTTACGAGATACTGCAAGACTTGTAATAAAATCTTGTAGTACTAGTTGAATGCTACCTGATGCAAAAAACTTGATCACTCTAGCTTTAAAACTGACAAAGTTAGGAAAATAAGACCCCTTATTTTCGAATATCATGACTTTTCCCCAAAATTTGTAACCATGGTTACGGCAAATTTGAGTCAGCTACACACCAGATGACAGGCCTTGGAATGACGATTAAAATGAGCTATTGTTGAAGTAGATATGACTATTAGTCACAAAGATATGAAGAAAAAACCGTTTTGAGAAGTTTTGATGACCTTGACCTTGACCTTTGACCTATTTTGACCAAAAACAATAGGGCACCTAGAAATTTAATTCTCCATCATCTCTGAAAGTTTCAAGGTGATTGTGGCAAAATTGTGCTTGCCGGAATCAAAGATTTCCGGCAAGCAACAAACAGACAAACAGACATACGCAACTGAGCAATATGCTTGCCGAAATCGAACATTTCCGGCAAGCAATAAAGTTGTGACTGTGCCTCCAACATGTATGATAATAGACAGGGCCCGGAAAGGCCGTCACGCACCGCTGCACACGCCGGCCGCCCACCGTAGGGACCCTGCCGGCACTTGCGGCGACGGCACGTGACTTCGTGGTTTGGTGAAACACGGCGCGAGATTTGACGAGACTTACAATGCGACCCCTGAATGTGACTGCGAGTGTCCGACGCTATCCGGCGCTGCAGACCATGTGTCTGTGGCGTAAAAAATGACAGAATTATAGGCATTTCTTTGAATGGTCACGTGTTCTCGTTTCACGAGAAACGATGCAAGATATGACGAGACTTGCGATTGAATGACTAAGAACTAGACGGATGCTGTCTAACGCCGAAAACCAGACCTTTCTATGGCAAATATCTACAGAGATAGAAGCAGGTAAACTTCGTATTTTCAAATTGTCACGTTTTACCCCAAAATTTGGTAACCATGGTAACGGCAGTACAAAGCTACATGTGCGGAGGAATAAGCCAATGTTCCTAGTTTCAGATACCACAAAAAAAATGGTGTCACGTTTAATATTTTTTGAGATATTGCAGAAAAATGATATGTTACAGTGTTTCAGGTACCACGCCCCCTGGTGGCTATTTCCAAAAAATGAAAATCTGATTTCGAGATATTTATAAAATAACACAAAATATATCAATTTCAAAGCCATTGTTAAAAAAATGCAACCTGTAGGTCATATTTAATGAAATCTCGAAGACTCTCGTTTGACGAGAAACGGTGCGAGATTTTGCAAGATTTTTGATTGGATCACCGAGAACTCACCAAGGGCTACAAGATGCAAAAAAATTGACCTCTCCAGCATAAAAACTTACAGAGTTAGAAGCTGAAAACTGCATATTTTCAAAATTCAAAAGTTTTACCCCAAAAGTCGAGAAATCTGGCAATAGCGCACTTTGGCACCTATGCGCAAAAATAAGCCCATGGACCCCAGTTGAAGGTGCTGTGATGGAAATGGCCCAATGTTTAATAGTTCTGGAGGTATAGCACCAAAACAAATGTTCATGTTTTTTCATCTGCAACGCCCCCTGGCGGCCATTTCCAAAATCTGAAAAAACAATTTCGAGATATTCTTGTGTTACATAAAATATCTCAGAATCAGTACGATTGCTGCAAATTTGAAAAATATCACGAAATTCCATGATTTCTCCCCAAAATTGCGTAACCATGGTAACAGCAAATTTAAGTAAGCTACATGTCAAAAGAAAGGCCAGGTGATGACGAAAAAAATGAGCTATTGCAGAAGTCGATAAGCCTATTTATGGCGAAGTTATAGTGCAAAAACCGTTAACCATACCTGTCGTGACCTTGACCTTTGACCTTCGACCTATTTTAACCAAAAACAATAGGGCACCTAGAAATTATGTTTTTCAACATCCCTGTAAGTTTCAAGGTGATTGTGGCAAAATTGTGGCCAGGAGAGTGCAGACAAACAAACAGACAAACAGACTAGATGACCTGAGGTCACGCGCTTGCCGGAAGTGACCGGAAATAAGACAGCGAAATAGATGGACAGTTACTAGGCAGACAGACAGACAGGGAACATTCGGATCTGATCAAATGAAAAACCTCTATCATGGGGGAAACAGTAGCACATATGAATAAGGTCTTGCTGATTTTCAAAAGTCAAAGAGGAGTAGACAGACAGACAGACAGACAGACAGACAGACAGACAGACAGACAGAGACACATTATTAGTGTTATTATTAGTAGCTATCCTGTACAGGACAATCCATTTTTGACAGAAATAAAAAATAATACAAATCCAACTGAATACTTCTTCTATTCTTGAGTGCTGGAAATAAGAAAAAGCGATGAAAATGAAACTTGAAGAGTTGAACGTCCAGAATGCCGAAACGCAAGCGCAGCCGCGTTCGTGTTAGACAGAGACCCGACCTCTAGGTAACAGAGACGTGACCTTTCATTCCTGGACATATAGGTCGGCCTGAGGACATCTTCAAGTCTGATGATGGCTTAAATTAGGGCTGTCCTTGAAGAAAAAAGGCAGTCGGTCAGCCTGCGTCCGGGAATTATAAAATTCCAAGAAGTCCTGCCCATCACGGATTAACTGTAATGTCCCCTTGGTGTAGGTTATCTGTAATGTGAAATTTAATATATTTTAAAAATTGGAATCTTTGGTTAAAAAAGGAGAGACTTTTAAGGAGTCTGAAGTGGTAAGTAATAAGATAAAAAAATTTGAGGCCCTAGTTCCGTGGTGGGTTAGGACTTGATATATAAAAATATATTCTGGCATGAGAGAGGGGTGCTGTCAAATTTTTTGGCGCCTGCCGCACGTTTGTGAATAAAACGGTACGTTTGACACGGGCGCGATGGAAATTTAAGAGGAAAGGTAGTAATCCCAAGCCGTAGTTGAATTGTTTTGACCCCAGAGTATGCAGTCCTGGCTTAAATAGGCATGGGACGGGCTCTTTTTTATACCCGGAACGCCAGAAGAGGCTGGAGATTGAATGAAGGATTGGGCCAGTTTTCATCCGAAAAACCTGGGAATTGGCAATTTAAAAAAATGACAGGGACCTTCTTAGCCCGTTCCAGCTCAGGGAACGGTCATTAGAATATTGTCGGGAATCCATATTATCCTACCTGTGGGCTGGGACGGTCCAGAAAACCGCAATTATACGGGTATCCATAAAATTGTATGTCAATTTTTGTCATTAATAAATATATATACATCTATAACGCGGACAGCTGGAGAATTCGCGGAGAATTCATCATGATGATATTATTAAATGTGAGCAAAGGTACAATTTATGTTTTGTATCATATTTCCTTAAGAACCTGTAAATTTGATATCCTGCATGGTTTTGTTACGGTTTGCACAGTAAACTGTTGAAAAAATATATAGTGTTTAGCGTTTTCGTCTGATGTAAGATCGGTAGTCAATGTTAGCTGGTGATTCAGATTGGTGTTAGTGGCAGTCCCACATTGTTTGCGCTGGTTATTATTTCGGTAATTTAACAGTGAATAAATGTCTTTAGAGTAATATAGTGGTAGATTTTAAATGATTTTAACGTGTAATTAAAAGTATCATTGCATATAAAATCTCTCCGTGAATTGTCCGGGAATTCCCCGCGTTTACATATAAACGCATTTACCAGCCGTATGAAAGTTTTTGTCCGCTTTCATAATGTTTGCCGTGCCCCGGACACAAATTTAAGACGAGATGGACTAAACCCCGCCCCTGTAGGATTGTTTGGACTCTGAAGAAACGAACCCTCGCAGGAAATGCGGTGGGACGGGCTCTTTCTTATTCGATGAACGCTCGAAAAGAGTGGTGAATGATTGAAAAAATAGGGTCATTTTCACTGTCATCTTGAATAACGGAATAAATATTTTTTTAAAAATTCATAGAGACTTGGTCATCCAATAACAGCAGAAAAAAATGTTCTTTCAAATGTTGTGTGGTGTCCATGGTACCCTCGCCCACCGCCGGGATCCAAAGAGAAGCCTGGATTTTACTGCAAAAAAAACACAAACACCCCCCCCCCCCCCCAAAAAAAAAACAAAAACAAAAAAACTTTTATTCATTTTATTTTTATTTTTTATTACTGGATGTAATTGAATATCATGGTTTATTTATAAAAAAATAAGATGCAATTCATTGGATGAAAAGAGATTTTATTAAATATATTGATACAGTTTATAACAGTTTGATATTTGATTTTTTTTAATTTATAGACAGACAATTTGTTACCTCAAATCTGTACTCATGGTCCAACATGCATGTATTTGGTGTTCTTAGACCCATTTTAGGGTGTATATCCATGATAACAAGATAATATTACCTTGTTCCCACCAGCAAACATTTCAAGCCCCCAGAAAGCTGATTTCAGCTGAGGACAGTATATGGCTTATTATACACAGGCAAATAGTGTTTTGGACCACCTCATCTCTACCAGACTCATCACACACACCTGGTTTGGCTATCATTGCAATCCATTTACACCCACTGGCTGGAATCTCAAAGCATTTGGTTCAAATCCCTCAGAAAAAAAATTAGGGCCAGTTTGAATTTCCAAATCTGGACACAGTGGACATAGTGATATACAGAAAAAATCCATTTTTCCCCTCAAATCTGTACTGATGGTCCCACAAACCTGGTTTTGGTGTCATTAGGCCCAGTTTAGTGTGTATATACAGGGAAACAAGATAATATTACCCTGTTCCCACAAACAAAAATTTCATGCCCCCAGAAACCTGATTTCAGGCCAGTTTATGCTTATACACAGTCAAATAGGTTCTGGCCCCCCCTCATCCCCACAAAACTCAACACACACTCCTGGTTTGGGTATCATTGCAATCCATTTACACCCACTGGCTGGCATCACCAAGCATTTGGCTCAACTCCCTCAGAAAAAAAATTAGGGCCAGTTTGAATTTCCAAATCTGGACACAGTGAACATAGTGATATACAGAGAAAATCCATTTCCCCCCCTCAAATCTGTACTGATGGTCCCACAAACCTAGTTTTGGTGTCATTAGGCCCAGTTTAGGGTGTATATACAGGTAAACAAGATTATATTACCCTGTTCCCACAAACAAAAATTTCATGCCCCCAGAAACCTGATTTCAGGCCAGTTTATGCTTATACACAGTCAAATAGGTTCTGGCCCCCTTCATATCCACAAAACTCAACACACACTCCTGGTTTGGGTATCATTGCAATCCATTTACACCCACTGGCTGGCATCACCAAGCATTTGGCTCAACTCCCTCAGAAAAAAAATTAGGGCCAGTTTGAATTCCCAAATCTGGACACAGTGAACATAGTGATATACAGGGAAAATCCATTTTTTTTACCTCAAATCTGTAATGATGGTCCCTAAAACATGGTTTAGGTGTCATTAGGCCCAATTTAAGGTGTATATACAGGGAAACAAGATAATATTACCCTGTTGACACAAACAAGAATTTCAAGCCCCCAGAAACCTGATTTCAGGCCAGTTTATGCTTATACACAGTCAGAAAGGTTCTGGCCCCCCTCATCTCCACAAAACTCAACACACACACCTGGTTTGGTATCATTGCAATCCATTTACACCCACTGGCTGGTATCTCAAAGCATTTGGCTCAACTCCATCAGAAAAAAAATTAGGACCAGTTTGAATTTCCAAATCTGGACACAGTGAACATAGTGATATACAGATAAAATCCATTTTTCCCCCTCAAATCTGTACTGATGGTCCCACAAACCTGGTTTTGGTGTCATTAGGCCCAGTTTAGGGTGTATATACAGGGAAACAAGAAAATATTACCCTGTTCCCACAAACAAAAATTTCATTCCCCCAGAAACCTGATTTCAGGCCAGTTTATGCTTATACACAGTCAAATAGGTTCTGGCCTCCTTCATCTCCACCAGACTCTTCACAAACACCTGGCTTGGGTTTCATTGCAATCCATTCACACCCACTGGCTGGCATCTCCAAGCATATAGCTCAACTTCTTCAGAAAAAAATATAGACCACTTTAAAGTTTATCAAATCTGGACATAGTGGTTTATGCAGAAATCAATTGTTCTGATCTCAAATCTGAAATAGTGGTCATAGAACATTGGTTGGTTCTTGTATGATTTTATTCAATTTACAATCAATTTGCAGGAAAACCTGGCATTTTATTTTACTTCAATACACCAACAATAAACAATCTAAGGACAAGTGAACAGGCTACCATACATATCTTAGGGAAAGGAAAACAGCAAAGGTTGTTTACATTGAGGACACATGGCAACCAGGTGGTTGGCGCTGGTCTGTGAAGCTTACGAAGCAGCAATCAAAGGAAGACGATAACAACACAATAGAAGTCTTCTTCATGGGCCATCGCACACCCATAGAACACGGCTCCAACTGTCAAGTGTAATGCCCCTGCCGACATTTACTATCACATACTGCCGCCACTTATGGTCACGGCAATAGGATGTACTTTTTTATTTGAAGAAAAAACGATCCCAGATTTGACGAAACTTACAATATAAACACATAATGTGACCGAGAGTGTTAGACGCTATCGAATGCTGAAAACTAAAGGTCTTCAGCATTAAAATAACAGAATTATAGGCGTATCTTTGAATGGTCCCATGTTCTCGTTTGACAAGAAATGATGCGAGATATGACGAGATATTCAATTTTGTCACTTCAAACTAGTCAAGTGAATCTTGAACAATAGAAAAATAAAATCTCTGGCATTCAAATGACAGAGATATAGACATTTGTTCGAATTCTCGAATATTCTCATTTGGCGGGAGATGGTACGAGATGTGGCGAGATATAAGTTATTATCTTGTTAAGCTCCCAAAACGCAACAAAATGCTGAAAACTGCTCCTCTTTAGCCGAAAAGGTGACCAAGTTATATGCATTTCTGTGAAATCTCGTAATTTCTCGTTTGACGGAAAACAGAGCGAGATTCTACGAGACTTGCAATTAACTGCATTAGTGGGAAGGGAATGCTACCTTATGCAGAAAACTAGACACTTGTAGTATAAATATTAACAGAGATAGAAGCAAAAAACTTATTATTTTCAGATTGCCAAGTTTTACCCCAAAACTTGCTTACCATGGTAACAGCAGCGCAAAGCTACATGTAGGCAGGAATAAGCCGACGATCCTAGTTTCAGATAAGACAGTAAACATTGTGCCACGTTTAATATTTTTTTTGGTATTGCAGAAAAATGGTAAGTTGCAGTGTTTCCAGTACCACGCCCCCTGGTGGCTAATTTCAAAAAATGAAAAAACAAGTTCGAGATAATACAGAACAACAGAAAATATGTCACTTTCAGAACCTTAGCTGTAAAACTGCCACCTGTAAATCGTATTTAATGAAATCTCGAAAAGTCTCATTTGACGACAAATGGCACGAGATTTTGCGAGACTTACATTAATTTCGCATAGAGCATATTAAATGCTACGCAATACAAAAAACTAGACCTCTCTAACTTGAATAATGAGAAATTTGGAGGGAAATTTTCGAATTTTCTGAATTTCCCCCAAAAATACGTTACCATGGTAACCATTGACCGGAAAAATTTGCCAGCACTTGGAAAGCTAACATAGTGAGGAATAAAATGAGCTACAGATTATGCGGCTACGATTATTATTGACGAACATATGAAGAAAATAAAGATTTTAGGTTTTTTGGTGACCCTGACCTTGACCTTTGACCGATCATGACCAAAAACAATAGGCTCCGAGGAGAACCAATCTTACACTTGATGCATAAGTTTCAGAGCGATTGCTTAAAAACTGTGGCCTCTAGCGCGTGTACATACAGACAAACAGACAGACAAACAAACAAACAAACAAACAAACATACGCGGGTGATCAACATGCTTGCGAAAATCGAAGATTTCCGGCAAGCAACAAACAGACATACGCAACTGACCAACATGCTTGCCGAAATCGAAGATTTCCGGCAAGCAATAAACAGACATTTGCGACTGGCGAACCTGCCTGCAGAAATCGAAGATATCCGGCAAGCAATGAAAAAAAAAAAAAAAAAAAAACGGTTCGGGTCCTTTCCTGAAGGACACACCGACTGAAACTTTGGACAGCAATCACCTGCATGCGCACAGACGTGCAGGCACGCGTTTTAGGTCTGACCAGGTCTGACCAGGTCTGAGGGCACACTGGAATGGTGAAGTTCCTATGGCCCTGAGAAAATGGTCAGCCCGTCCCGTATATTTATTCACAAGTTTTTACAAGGAAATAGCCGTGGCCCCCGCTACGCCAATTAATTCATCCCGTCGGCTGCGGGCCTGAATTGACATTTGGCCCGATGGACCCTACACAAAACGAGCACACTGCGCTGATTGTCGCTCATATCTACACGTGTCTTTGTCTTACTAAAACGCGTGTCATCGTGCATTCCTGCATGACTCTGTGCATTCAGTTTTCCCTCCGTTTATAAAGTTTATGTGGACATACTGACAAAGTGACCCAAGACCGAGACCAGATGACTTTACCAGGTTATGGAGAAGACTCAGAGTAAGAACATAAGCTATAGTTTATGTAATTGAGGCTTTGGGTTTTAGAGATATGGCCAATATAATGATATGTGTGTGAGGGTCAGGTGCAGCGCCCCCTAGCGGCGAATTCTGGAAAATGAAAAATCGGTTTCGAGATATTAGTGTAAGACATAAGGTGTAATAGTTTCAAAAGGATTCCGTCAAAACTGTGGCCTACAGAATGCTATATGTGAGACGCAAGAGCCAACAAGCAGGCCAATTTGAGGACAACTGACAAACAGACGAAAACACTGACAAACTGACTCAAAATTGAGTCCAGATGACTACTCCAGGTTATGGGGAAGACTCAAAGGAAGAAAAAAGCTACAGTTATGTAACTGAGGTTTATAGTTTTGGAGATATTGCCAAAGCATGATATGTTGGGAGAGGTTCGAGTTCAGCGCCCTCTAGCGGCCATATCCGGAAAATGAAAAATTTATTTCGAGATATTAGTGTAAGACTTAAGATGTAATAGTTTCAAAAGGATTCTTTCAAAACTGTGCCATTTAGAATGCTATATGTGAGACGCAAGAGCAAGCAGGCGAATTTGAGGACAACTGACAAACAGACAGACACACTGACAAAGTGTCACAAAATTGTGACCAGATGACTACACTAGGTTATGGAGAAAACTCAGAGGAAGAAAATAAGCTATAGTTTATGTAATTGCGGCTTATAATTTTGGAGATATGGCCAAAATATGATATGTTCGGGAGGTTCGCATCCAGCGCCCCCTAGCGGCCCTATTAAAAAAATGAAAAAACGATTTCGAGATACTAGTGGAGGACTTATAATATGTCAGTTTCAGAAAGATTCCTGCATTAATGTGGCCTTTGGCGCAAGATGAATGAAATCTCGAAATATCTCTATTCACGAGATATTTTACGAGATACTGCAATACTTGTTAGAAAATCTTGTAGTACTAGTTGAATGCTACCTGATGCAAAAAACTAGATCACACTAGCTTTAAAACTGACAAAGTTAGAAAATAAGACCCCTTATATTCGAATATCATGACTATTCCCCCCAAATTTGTAACCATGGTTACGGCAAATTTGAGTCTGCTACACACCAGATGACAGGGCTTGGAATGACGATTAAAATGAGCTATTGTTGAAGTAGATACGACTAATAGTCACAAAGATATGAAGAAAAAACCGTTTTAAGAATTTTTGACGACCTTGACCTTGACCTTTGACCTATTTTAACCAAAAACAATAGGGCACCTAGAAATTTAATTCTCCATCATCTCTGAAAGTTTAAAGGTGATTGTGGCAAAATTGTGGCCAGGAGAGTGCAGACAAACAAACAGACAGACAGACAAACAGACATACGCAACTGAGCAATATGCTTGCCGAAATCTTTGATTCCGGCAAGCAACAAACAGACATACGCAACTGAGCAATATGCTTGCCGAAATCGAAGATTTCCGGCAAGCAATAACTGCAACCGTGATGCTTGAAACCGTCTCCTTATCAGAAACAATGATTTGCGTGGCCTTTGCTCAGAGAGCTGGACCGCTAGCAGGTGATACATTGTGACAGATGATACAATCCGACTTGAAGTGGCTTGGGGGAAAATACAGGGAAGATACTGTTAGCCGCTTATAACCACTGATCAGTGCTTATCAAATGTTTGTATTTTACATATGCTTTCAATAAAAATACATTTTCGATTTAAGATGAATAGGCCGTACAACACGTTTTAGTATATCATAATGTTATCCTTAAGTAGAATGTTTCTAGTTTTTCTCAAAGGGACTCCCAGGCTCACGCACAGCGATTGATTTCCCATGGGTCTTCCGACAGGCCACTAATTCCTCATTTATATACTGTCATGCAAATACATATACTTGCATGAGAGTCTGGGCTGTCATGCAAGTAGATTTGAACGTATAGTTGTATCCGCCAAAACAAAGTTTTGCGGATACCATGTTTTTGACCGGGTTCAGCCGTCGCCGCCGCCGCCTCGTTCGTTTCCGGAGAACTCCTCTGAGACCCTTGGACCGGTTTTTCCGAAACCTGGCATAGCTTTTTGCTTAACTATATAGTTGTGCATAACAAAGACAGGTAGCGCCACCTGCAATCCGTTATGTGCAGTATGAATGTGGGTGTCTTTGTGAAAACAGCCCATATCTCAAGAGTGGTTCAATGTATTGAGCTGAAATGTTGCATATTCCTAGATCTGGGATCTCTCCATCTCGTACTTAAGACTGGTGGCGCTATCTAGAATCATTTTTGCGTGGGATCCATCCATATATTTGCCATCCGTTCGTCCTAGCAATGGTTCAATGTATTGGGCTGAAATTGTACATGTCCATGGATCTTGGATACCTCCATCTTGTACTGCAGACTGGTGGCGCCATCTGCAGTCGTTTTTGTGAAGCTTACGTACGTTTGCCTTGGGTGAAAATTGTTCTTATCTCAGAAGTGGTTCAATGTATTGGTCTGCAATTTTGCATGTTGATTCATCTTGGATACCTCCATCTCGTTCCTTTAGACTGGTATCGCAATCTTCAATTGTTTTTGCGTGATGTCCATCTGTCCGTTTGCTTACGTTTTGCCTCAGCAGACATTGTGGCTTTGTAGATGTAGATTTTGCAGATGCAGCTGCGCCATGTTGCGCGGTCCTGTGTTGTGGTTTCCATGCAGGTGGCCAAGTCGATGTCTCGGGAGTTCAGAGAGGCCTTCAATGTGCCGTTCTCTGCTCCCGAGTCCCGACACAATCTGGAGTTGACAAATATCGAAGATTATGTTAATAGTTTCCTGCATGCCATTTTCTGAATCCACATTGTGTCCTGCTATAGATGAACAATCGGGGCTAATTAAACCCCCCCCCCCCCCCGATCCGCATCTGTTAACCTTTTTTTAAAACGCGTCTTGCCAAGACATGGAAATATTACCACACACATTATCTAAAACTTATAAAAGGATTTCGGTTACGTCTGTTCGCAATGTTCTCTAAAAACGCGTTGTGTACAATAGTGTGCCTTACATCATGTTAAAGGTTATTATGCCCGTAGGCGATATGATAGTAAATAATTTTATGTACATATAATTTTGAGTATTTTTTTCCCGTTTTACTGACTTGAACAGAGGTAACACCGAGTACAGCCGAACTCCCTTCGGCAATGACCGGAACGCATGCATCGTGGTCTTTCAACCTCAAACACTACTATTGTTCATATGAATAACGCTTGCTTTCAGTGAGGGATTTGAGCCTGTCGGGCCTTTGATTTGCACGAGGCTGCCACCCTCGTGCGAGATCAGCAAAAGAGAAAAACACATGTTTCTCGCTTTATGAAATGGAGAGTTCAACCCAGGAGGAATAATGAGGGGTGGAGTGGTGTCTTGGGTTTCAGGCCTCAAAATTTGTCTGATACGATGATAAAAGGGTTGCGGCGGTTGCAAATGAATACGGACCCTCTGTATGGAGTCCCGATGGGTCCGCTTCTGCTACTTACGAGGTATGCATATTTTTGTTTCTTTCTTCAGGAACAGTTTCCTTGCAACGTACAATTAATAAATCTTTCATGAGTTCCTCACATCAACCTAATCTTTATATGTCCAACGATAGAATCCAGTCAAATATCATCGAAAACCTGAATGCCCCCGCGTCTCATTCCGGTTCGCAATGTAAACACCATCGCAGACCAGGTCTTCAAGGTAAACATACCGTGGTATAAATTTCTTGCCACGAGGACAGCCCCACAAAATAAATGTTCAGAATATTGGAGCGACTGCAGTATCATGCACGCACTGTCTCCACCAAGTTATGAGGTTATACGGACGGACGGTATGATGTTTAGGATTCATGTAATTTAAAAGTAAGTGGCAAAATTAAGATACAAGCAGCTGGACATAGAAACGTTTTTTTATCACAGAAGTGTTGTGCCCCAGAGAGGTGCGCGAGCTATTCTGCAGTTGTGCCAAAATGTTTATACTTATCTTATGGAAACAGTTTCCCACTGAAAAACTTTTCTGTTAATTTTTAGAATAAAAAAAAAATGAGCCAACATTTCACATCTCAGTTAATAAATCTCCCAAACCCCGGTAATAAGCCTGGTATACCGGGTCTATCAGCTAGTCTCATATAAATAGTGTTAACATGTCCTTTCCCGACAGATATTAGGCCTACACAATAGACTTCGCATCCCTCCCGTTTCTCGATCGTCTTTCGAAAACAAGAGATCAAGGGTCTATTGTTCACTCTGTGAATTACTGTGCATGATGATGGGTGATTAAGAAATAAAAAAGCGAATGTAAAATTACCATTGATGCATTTTCCAGTAGACACTTTGCTATTGCACAAGTTTACATAGTGATCGAACTTAAAATGTGACAGAAAAGGATGAATGGAACATATAGATAAATTAGAAGACAAAATTTGAAGTTTTGTAAAGACGCCATCTTGAAAAAATTTCGACTGAATTTGCACTCATTTTTCCCCCTTCTTTTAAGGAATTGTTTACACTGGTATGAAAGCCAAAATATTTATAATTTATGACATATCGTGGAAAAAGCAGAAAAGACCGTAAAAACATGCAGGAAGTAGGTCAACACAGGTGGTGCCACCTGCAGGTCAAAATTAAAATACAGTCACATGATCAATGTTCTAATGAAATTTGGTGCTGAAACAGATATAACATCATGTTTGCAAACACAAATTGTCAAATTTTGCGATCGACAAAGTTTGAACATCCGTAAAGGCGCCATCATGAAAATAATTTGACTGAGACTTTACTCCTTTTATTTCCCCTTCCTTTAAGGAATTGGTTCCTTTGATATACAAAAGCCAAAATTTTTATATTTTATGACATATCTTAGAAGAAGAGGATAACATCATTTCATAAGTGGCGCCACCAAAAGCTAATTTTTTGCGTATTCATCACATGATAATAAAGTCTGCAATGACGACAGGTGCAGCGGCTGTTGGAACATTTTAACAGATCTATAGACCGTGGACGGTTTGACGGTGGACGTTGGTCGGTGGACGCTGCACCAGCGCATATATTCACAGAGTGATCTAATGATGGATTGAGTGGATTTTCCCAGAAAGTGACCACCATCTTAATTTTTACAATAATCAGCGACTTTGTACTCCTATCCACTTTTGGCGCTGCATATGATCCATTACTTGATAAAACATGACATCGTTACAAATCCCAAAATATTATACACCTTTGGATATGAAAGGCCTATGATATAGCGCACTACCTTGACCTACCAATCCGAATCCCCGGAGCAATGGATTTTGCAGTGCCGACCCTTCATACTTTCCGCAGTTATTTCAGACCAGTGCTACGGGTCGTTCGTCAGGCTTTTCTCAGTCTCTGTAGAGATCTGTAAGTATAGACGTTTGTACTGGACGGGTTATATAATTTATAGATATACAGAGCCAATAACAAAACAGAAAAGCACACACAAATCCGACTTTAAAGCAGATGTTTTATATCATTGGATGCAGTAGGCTATTTTTCACTCCGAGTAAAATATTTAAAGCGAGCTTTGTTTATGTAGATATTGATTATATCTGTACACTTGGTATGTATAAAGGCCTATTGTTCATGTGGCACCTAAACAAGTGATATTTTCCTCTTTTTTTATCTTTCTTTAACATGTTTGAGCTAGATCTCCAATATGGCTGGTTAGCCTTGGGCACAGTATTAGTCATAGGTGACAGATTTGAAACATATTTTAATGAGGCATTTTTTTTAAGTCAAGGATTGTATGTCATATTACAAACTCCATAACTCCAAGTATATATCATATGACAAGCACAAGACCTCGTAACATTGGCATGCTTAAAACACTTTTACCTATATTCATTAATCTTTAAATTTATCTTTATCTTACGCTACCTTATTATATATCTACATATGACATTACTTTGAACGAATAACCATTTTTATGTACCAGCCTGTGGAGAGACGTGTGAGATATGGTTAGGTCACATTTGACCTCCAGCTCAAGAATAAAATTGGAAAGTGTCACCACCTCTCCTCTCTTCCACAAATCGTAGATCTTGCGTCTTCAATGTATTAAATGTAACATTTCATTTATTCACATGAGTACATTTTCATTATGTGTGAAATCTTTACAACTTAAAAAAAAAAAATTATAAGATACATTTTTATATTGTTTGCCAATCAGTTAAATTTATGTTCATGAAAAAACTTGTATTATATTATTTCACTGCACACACACACCATTTATAAATATTACTCCAGGGATTATATTTTATACTAAATAAACAATATCTCCTTTAGGGCTTTGTTATATACTTACCATATCACTTCCTCATCATAACTGTCATATTTTGATCCTCTTCCTCCTCTCTGTCATCTTGCCAACTGAGGTGCCGTATACGGGCTGAACTTCTGGGGGCTAAAACAGTAACTGGACCCACATTTTCGTTTTTAAAAAATGTGGGTTTAATGCCTAATAGGCTAGTCTACTATACCCTAGTATAAATATATATCACTATTTGATCATTGTATAAGTTGTATGGGAAAAATAATCATCATTTCATGACTTTTTTCTTACGTGATATTTGTACGCTATGTCATTAACAAAAAAACAACAAATGTGGTTCAACATGAACATAGTTTACATAGATTAGCTAAAACATAAAGTGAACCCACTTTTTCTTCTTTTTTAATGTTGGTTCAACGCCTTATAGGCTCCTAGTATATACTATAAGTAATATATAATAGTATTTTATAAGTAAGAAATATGCAATAAAAATAAGCATCACTTCTTTGATTTTTTTCTTGACGTTTTACGCGACGTCATTGACAAAAATACCAAAACTGCAAAAGTGGATTCATTTTGCACAAAATAAATGTTGGTTCACAGGCAGAAATGTTGGATTTCGTAAAAATAAAATGTGAGTTCACTAGTTGAGTGACTATTATGCATTGAACCCATGTCCCTCACTCTCTGCAGAGCGATGGCATGCCTGCGATAATCAGCTGATAATCACACACAACATCGAAGTGAAGCTGTCACCCCTTTTTACATGTACGCTTGGACTAGCCACACGTGCAACCATTGTGACGTCATTCATATACGTTGCTTCCCGCAGTGCCGAAACCAAACATCACACGGTTGACGGGAAAAATCCCCATAGGCCTATAAAAAGGTACGCCATTTTTTATTTTCGCTTCTAAAAGACAACCCATTACCTTGTCAGTATCACGTACAGTTGTAAAAACATACACTTTTTAACCATACCTTTCTTATCGTTAATCGCCACTTTATCTCCAGAGCTATATACCAAAGCATATGTATATATATATATATATTTATAAATATATGTATGTATACATGTATATATTATATATATATATATATATATATATATATATATATATATATATATATATATATGTATGTCATTATGTGTAATTGTGCATTTTAGCGTTTCTTTAGGGTAATTGTGCATTTTAGCGGGTTTTTGTAAAAGGCTTATTTTACCATTTTTAACGCATTATTTCCAAATTTTGTTTATTCTGTAACAAGGAGAAATGTTTACTTATTTAATAATAAGGCTTAAATTGTTTGATAACCAATACATTTTAGATATAATGAGCAAAATGCTCAAATAGGCCTATAGCTTGTTTTCTTGGCGACGCCATCAACGTCATGCATAACGTTATAGCGGACGATGAAAATCTGAGCCAATAAATTCGACTCTTGAGACATTTTGTCTTTCAAACAACACTACCTTTCATTTCACCGCCCTTATTTTTCTAAAATTGTAGATCTGTTGTATATTACAGTATATTAATTTTTTTTATAATTTGCGTTAAAGATTGTAAAATAAGCCTCTAAAAAACCCGCTTAAATTGCACAATTTCCTTTTCGTCAGTTTTAACGCCGTATATTGTTAGGAGAGGAATATAGAATTAAAATGTCTTGAAGCACGCGCTTATAAAAGATGCAGATTACGAAAGCAGCATACATCGCAATATAACCTGAATAAGCGGTTAGGGTATATAGGGTTAGGGTTAGTAAAAGGTTTTTGGCCTCTGCTTAATGAACTTTTTTTAAATTTAAACGTACAATGGGACATGTTAAAGCGTGCCATCTAAAAAAAGTAAAACTGTAAGAAATAAAATGATTTAAAACTGTGCTAATTTTTTTTGTAACTGACCCACTTAAGGCATATGTTTGTATGAACGAAAACATTTACACAAAATTAACAAAGTTATCGGGACTCGTGAGTCATCAAATATATTGAAACTCATCATCTCACCAGGAGGACGCAATGATATTGTCAGTTGCGAGTCCTGGGACTCGGTCAAGAAATAACTGTAGATGAAACACTGATATATAAATATATATATATATATATATAAAACGATGTCTGTGTGAGCCTTTAGTACTGTATAGGCATATATGTGAAATATGAAACATGATGAAACTGTAAGGCTCTGGGTTCAAGGTAAGCCTATAGATCTAATATGTTTTCAGCATAGGTTAAGTTTAACCCAGGCTCTGATATATGATATGTTTAAGTATATATTCAGAAATATTTCGGCCTTGTGGTATTTATAGTCAGTTTAAAGTATGTTATGCGCTGTTAGTTACTTCACAATAATCTGAACGACAAACGTCTTATTTTTTGCATTTTCAGTTCAGCTGCCTGAAAGCCATCTGAGCTATAGCGATCACCCTTTGTCCGTCCGTCTGTCTTTCCGTCCGTTAACCCGGCACAAATCGTAGCCGCTGGTTCTGGAATCATCTTGCTTCACTTCTAGGGAGGTCCATGAAAATCTCCTTGGAAACCTGAAATTAGGTCTCTGTTACCCATAACCTCTGAGCTATGTGGTGCAGCGCCATCAGTTATTTTTCGATTTTTACGACTTTTTTCTCTCTTTTTGAGACCTCTTTAGAAGCGAGTGTCACTGTGTTTGAAACTGTTCCTAGAATTAAAAAAATAATTAATATCATTAATATTTAGGGTGTTCATAAGTATAACTGTAACTAGTTACGGCATATGTGTTAATCAGAGCATTTTCCTGCATTGTTGGTACAGCTATTAGTAACCGTGTCATCACTAATTGTATTGATAGTACAGTCAATCACAAGTATATATGTTTACATTGACAGTGACGGCGGAAGTTAAGGAACTGTCACTGACAGTGACAGCAGTGGCATTTTCTTTTAACGGTAACTTGTCAGCGCTGTTACAGTGAGGATTATATGGAACCCTATACATAATCATAATTATTATAAAGCGCAATAAACTCTTGCATTATCATTATTTAACCAGATCAGATTCGTATAACCAGGTAATACGTGTGTGATCGGCGGCATGAATTCATGTAAGCACATAAATGCGGTCGATCTTTTTACCGAGCGCTACCGAGCGTACCTACCCCCTCCTATACCCTCCCCATGTACCTGTAACTAACCTTAATGAAACCATGGTTCATAATTGAAAATTAATAAAATATATAAAAATATATATTTTCATATACTAAAATATATAACATATAGTAATTATAATTATATATATACATATACACGTATATATAACCGTTTTCATAGTACCCAGACATGCATATAAGCGTTCCTTACCGCCCCCCCCCCCCCCCCCCCCCCGTTTTCGAATTTCTGGATCCACCACTGATCAGGGCCCCCTCACTTCCCTCGATCCTGGCTACGCCCCTGCTTTCGGTCTTACCTTAACTATCAGGCATTAAATAGACCTAATAGATTATATCTTTGGTAGGCCTAATATGACATGTGTCATAAACAATAATAGCCGATTAAACCCTGGGAAAAGCATGTTGCAAGATCAGCTGACCGGCGTTTGTTGACAACATTTAGGAACTATTTGCGGCGTAGTAATTCGGCCTTACCCATGCACGCGGCCTGTGATTGGCTGTTGACCGCAGGGTGCATGGCGGGGTATTTGAACTTTTGCAAGGCCCGACTGACGCTTGAATGTTGTCACGCTTCATAATTATAAAGGTGCTTTTCCATAAGTTCGTAGTCCGTATCCGTAGTCCGTATGCGTAGTGCGCATGCGTAGTCAGCAAAAATCGCCTTGTAGACTTTTTAACTGGGCCGTTTCCATTCATTCGCATGCGTAGTACGTATGCGTAGTCCGTATGCGTAGTCCGTATCCGCACGCTGCTGGGAGCGATTTTTGCGCACTACGCATACCAATCATCGTGTCGATTTCAGGTTTAGCATAGAATTTTCCCCATTCAGGCCGTGCTGTATGCACAGTCTCTATTTCCAACTGGAATGAATGTCATTTCTGGCATCAGTTTTCAATGAAACCAAACACTGGCATTTAGCTGATTTTTGTTTTCCTTTCTTTATCACAGACAACATGAATTTTAGATGATTGAAGCGTAAACATCACTGTCGCGTATAAAATATTACAAATTATGATCTTTTAGAACTTTTATTTTTTTTTAATTTTATCGTTTAATTTTTGAAGCTAATATATACAAATGTCCAATAAATATATGGTGATATGGCTTGCAAAAAAAGATAAACTTCTTAAAATGGCACCTTTACGCATGCATTTCTGTACCCGCGGCTATATGGTCGGTTGGCAAAAACGTATCAGCAGCCGCACGCCGCACCGCAGCTCGCACCTCATAAATGGACACGGTCTTTTTTTTTTATTTCCTTTTGCGCGATTTTAGCCGCATCCGTATCTGCACAAGTGGAAACGCAGCTTTAGGCAAATCTCCTTTGAAACTTGAAATAAGGACATAGAAGTGGTTGGAATTGGTTTTAAATTCACAATCGATGATTAAAAAATAAAAACGACGGATGATCGATCATTAATCGATTATTTTATGTACCTATTATATATTACCATGAAATCTGCTATACCTAAATATTGATCCCAGTAAATAGTGAGACATGTTCATCGGTATTCAATATGGAACCATCAGTTCACCGGCATCCAAGTTTGAATTGCCTTCAGACTATTATTGGCTGCGCAGGGCTCCTTTTTGATGATGTTCGTTACTTTGTGTTCGTATATCCCTGACAGGATTATGTTCTTTGCATGTGCATACATATTCGTTTTTAATCGATTATGCAAAAGTGCAATCGGTTTAATTAATCAATTTTGAAAGAAAACGACCAATCATCGATTTAATCGATATTCTTCAAGATATGTGAAAAAAAACATGATTTGAGTACCCTATAGGACAGATTTGCATGATTGGTACCAGTTGGACCTAGAAACTTCTAATTTGATTAAGATCCAGGGAGGTTCTTGTAAAAAATTCTTTGAAACATAAAATAATCACTGTGACCTATATTCAGCAAGCTGTATCAAAGAACATGATTTTAGCACCCTGTTAGTCACATGGGCACACCTGGTAGCAGCTTGGTGTAGAATAAGATCACTGTTATCTATATCCAAGGTCTGTTGGCAAAATGCATGATTTTGAGCACTCTTGGAGTCGTGTTTAAGATTCCCTGAATTCAGCTGAGCGTCATGGCCCTTATGCTACTTGTTAATATATGTGGTTAAATCCCATTTCTGTCATATATTACGTGTTTTTGTTTACAGATCATGGCGTCATCGATAATTGGCGCCATTGTAGGAGTAGTTGCAGGCACGGTGGGGCTACCAGCCGTTATCGAGTATTTTGGCTTCACTGGTGCTGGAAATGCTGCAAAAAGTGTGGTAGACAGCGTCATGTCAATTGTGGCCAAGACCGGGTACGGTGCCCAGCTGGTCGCTGCAGCTGAAAGCGTTGGTGTTGAAAAAATTGCATCCGCAGCGGTCGGAGCGTACATTGGAGGATTGTTTGGTGGTTAATAAGAAAAGGGGGGGGGGGGTGAAGAAGAAGGATACTCTGCTATACAACCCTGACACCCTTGTCGTTTTATTAATCAAGGAACAATCAACTATAAAGCATTATCAATATAAATTATTGCATCTATATCACATCAGAATCTCTCTGTACCGTTGAATTAAACATTTAAACAGCGATTAAAGTCAGCTTGAAATCGCCAAGGAAATATACCATAATTGAAATGGCGGGAAGGAGAGGAAGCAATACCAAAGCTTGTTATGATTCGCACATATTTTGTAAATGACTTTAAATGATAAAGAAACACTCAAACCATATGGACTCTTATATGAAAAAGAAATTTTACAATTATAAAGATCAAATCAGTGCAAGTTTCACACAAATAAGCAAATGTATGAAGAGCCGTCGTAGGTTCTGCTTTCCAAAAAACCCAAATAAAATAAGTGATAGCGGGCATCTGTGATTTCTTATTTTGCTGGTTTGAAGGTCTGGGAGTGCTGGCTGTTATATGAATGACTGTTACATGAATGACTGTTAACTGAATGACTGTTATATGAATGAATGTGTTATATGTTCAAGGACGAACATACGGTTATCCAACTTCTGAAAATAAATTCTACAGAAACATTTACGGTACAAGTTCTAGTTCTCCTTCTTCAAAGTGCAGTGTGGGCTCGACAAACCTGAATTTGTAAATCATGGTGTCCATATCCTGGTTGTGAAGCTGTCACTTACTGTTGTCATATGACAACAACTTTCATTGTAATTTTATTCCCAACATTAATTGCAGTCTGAAAAAGATTATTAAAAAGATTATGAAAAAATTTACATATGAATTCCGAGAGAAACTAGATGTATACAATCGGCTGCCGATCACAAAGGGAAGTCTCACCCTCAAAAATATAAATATAAGGTCACCCTTGATTAGCATTGAGCCTAGGAATCGGTTTCCAAGAACTGAGTGTCTTCTAATATACAGGTAGCTTATTGCGTTGTAGAGGAGGATAGGTTTTGATAAATTATAGCTCCCCCCCCCCCCCCCCCCCGATTCATCACAGGACATAGATGAGGTGTAATACTAAGGCCAAAATAAAAAAAAGGTATGGTTCTCAGGTACTTTTTTTTCAGAAATCAATGTGGGCGGGCTTTTTTTATTTTAAATTTTTTGGTATGTTTCGATAAAAATGTCAAATGATAAGGGAAAATCATGAAAATAACAGTTTTATTTTGCTAAATAAGTAAAAGCACTACAAAACAAAGGAAATTGTATGGTTTTATCTTCTTGAAAGAAATGTCGAAGCGGCAGCAGCTCAAAATTGGAAAGTTTTTATTGAAAATCAAAATAAAAATTTTTGATGCGGGGGTTTAAAATTGATGCGGGCGGTGCCTGAGAACCATACCTTTAATTTTTTTTGGCCTAACAGAGCTTTTAGCACTTCACAATCAGAGCACTTAGCATAATAAAAAAAATGTATTTGGTGGAGGCTAGCTTTGAAACTGTCAATGTATATTAGGTATACCCTGCAGATAATGCAAACCTGTGAATGTTTGATTGAACTAACCTTAACCCTACTGCCGGTCATCTTGGTCTAAAACATACCCTTAACCGGGCAAAAATGGCTCAGGATGTTGGGCGTTATTGCAGGGAATACAAGCCTTGCCAAAACAGGAAAGACAAGGGCCTTTGAAGTCAAGACGACCTTCCGTGATTCGGTACAACGTGGGAGCTCCAATGGAAAGTAATGCTATGGATATCCTTGGACCATTGCCTGAATCAAGATCCGGCAATCGCTATATATATGAGTCATAGCAGACTACTTTTCCAAATGGACTTTTCCTGGGCCATCCCGGACATGGAGACTTGCACCATAGTTAGTCAGATCAATGTCTGATTTTACCTTAAAAATTGCAACAAAAGGTTTTTTGATTTCATGTTGTTTATTTCGTCATAAAGATCTCAAGAAAAAAAGTCTCCCAAAATCGGAGCCCGGGAAAGGGGTGAGATTACATAATTTCAAGATGGCGATCGACAAGAATTTACTGTCTATAACTCCTTAATGCTTCATTTTAACTCCCATAAATGTATTACAGACAGATAGAAACATGATACCAAAGAACCAAATAAGCATAAAAAAGCTCTGTATGACGTCATCATGACGTCAAGTTGATGTCATGACGTCATGAACAACCACTTTTACATCTAGAGCAATTCGATTTCGCAAATTTGTCAGTAATATATTAGAAAAAAACTACATAACTAGGTCTTTCAACAGAATGACACCAGGTTGACATCATGTTGACTTAATGTGTCGTCATTGCACGGGGCTAGGCAGGCTACATTGTACATTTCAATGTACCATGTTCAAACATCAGATTTAGAGTCATCGTTTTCGTCTTGGTCTTTGTCAGAATCTACAAGATCAGATTGGTTGAACGGGTTTTCACAAGACAAAGTCTGACACTGCCCACATGCAGATGTACAAGGTAAGCCATATACCTGACAGGTGCAGCGTCGTGAGGTACATCCAGCTGTGCAATTGCAATGAACAACCTTCAGCAGGCTATCCGGCGCTGGAGATTTCGCAGTCATAATTGGACGGAATTGGCTATTTTCATATTGCCAACCCCACTGTGTAGCATCAAGATCACTCTCTTTGCCGAGCCATGTCATTATCTGGTAATAACATCTAAGAGAATGATACGTAGTGGCTGATGGAGTAGGGGGGAGTCTTTCTGGGGCCACAAAACTTGTGGCAGAAACAACCTTCCTTTTCAATACACGTTGCCTCAAACCAACCAATTCATCAGATGCTTTTCCTCCAAACAGCAAAACCATGGCTTTATGCCCAGCCTGTTCAATTTTCTCACAGGTCTCACCAGGGTTGGTAAAGCAAACTGCACATGATTTCATATCTTTCTCACCCTTAACCAACCTCTGGAAAAGTGGCTTTTTCCCAACACCAAATATTCGTGAAGTCGTATCACATCCTGTAAAGCTGTGCGCGAATAGCAAGTGAGTACACAGTGGTTCCCCTAACAAGACTTTGAGTTTGTTAATGTTGTACACATGAATGGTGTCCTTGGATTTCTTGTCAGAGCGAAAGAACAAGCTCTTATTATCTGGATTCATGAAACACAGGAGAAGCACCAACAAATCTGTGTCCTCTCCAATAAGAGTGGTTGACCCATACGTAGAAGCTGCAATGGCAGCTTGAACAATTTCCGAATCAGCGTCGCCCTCACAGTTCACAACATCGCACCCATTTTTCCTCAGCTGACATTTATCAGTGCTTGTTTGTTGCTTCCCCTTCCTAGAAAGTTGTGTTTTTCCCCATAAATTTTGTTTCTGGAGTAACACTGACCAATGGTTGCGATTTTTGTTGACGCCTCTCATGGCAACAATCCTTGATTGACATACATTATCTTTGTATCCGTCAAACACCACAGTAGCTTTTCCATAATTCTTAAGGGTGAAGTCTACATATGAATCAGCGATGGTGCCATAGGTATCGCCTTTAGTCCATGAGACCCGATGAATGAGAGATCCACCATCTAAAACATAATTGTCAGCCTAAGGGAATTTCAGTTGTAACAGCTTTGCCAAGCTGCCCTTTCGCATATTCGTCAATAGCTCTGGCCAGTTGCGGTTTCTCTGGCTTTCTGAGGACATACTTTGCCTCAAATAGAGCTGGTGGAAATGGACTTAATTCATATTCAAGTGCACTTTCCAAAGACACATCTCCGGCCCTCGAAATCGCAATCAGTCTCTGAAACAGCAATGCAGGGTCTATTGTCTGGTGCTACTTTGACAGCGGATGAGTCACCAAGTGCTTTTGCTTTGTCTTTCCTTTTAAAAGAGTATGTAAATACTGGTTGCCCCACAAGCTTATCGATCACTTTCTGTCCTACTCTTTGAAAGTCATCAACATCAACAGTTTCATGAGCTACTTAGCCTGTAACAATATTGCGCAAAGTACTGTCCTCTGAAAATGGGCTACATGACTCGAGTTTTGCCTTGATCTTTGACAAGTCTGACTGGTCTCTTTTTATCCTTGCCTCTGACCCCTCTTTATGCTGCTCACTTGTGGTGAACACATTATGAGTCAATTCCTGCAAAGCAGCATTGTATTCCGAACACACGGGTGCTGACATTGTCCATAGGGTACGCTGCTCTTCAGTTACACCACTGCCTCTTGTCAGACCTCCAGAAGATTCCAGTGACCTCATCAGAGTCTGCTCAATCACAAGATCTGCCCCAAGTCCAGCCCAAAATTGATCTGTTCTTCGAATTACATGGAATCCCTCCATGAACTTTCTGAATACTTCTGGGTGTCTAGATTCAAGGTCTTTCATCTCTTGCAGATATAGATATACTGACTTCAGATAATTATTATGACCTGCTGCTGCAAAGATAGGTAAACATTGCCCTAAAGCCCAGAGGTGTGTGGCCCAAGAACCTGTTCTATCTGCATATACAAGCATTCTTGCGGCTTTAATCATACCCATGTATGAAAGCCAAAGTTTGCTAGTCCGCGACAGTTCAGCAAGGCCACTCCTTTTCTCTTTGAGAATTCTGTCCACTTCCACCTTCTTCTCAGAGAGGACAGACTCAGCAGTCGTGTCTCCTGTTAAACAATGAACTGTAGAGTTCATCACATTCAGTGACAATCCATGCAAAATCTGCATCTTGGTCCTTCAATTCAGTGACCAACATCCCATTTAAACACTTCTCGACCAACAGATGGCGCCTGAAACCACGTTGTACAGACTTTCCTGTCATGATATGTTTCACAGCATTCTCTCCATAAATCTCTCCAAAAACGTCAAGAAGACCAGACCCGGCCATGAGGGTCCCAATGGCGCCGAGCAAGTTCATTAGTTTATGAAACCTACCAAGCATTAGCACGATTGTTTTCAATGGGCTGTCCTTTGGTGAGTTGTGGATAATTTCAGAAGCCTTCCAGAAAAGGGGTTGATCAAACGTAATGACGGGTGGAACATTGTGCCTGTGCGCAAGACTGCTAATGTAGGTAAGAGTGGACAAGATACAGGTTGGGTTCCCTGGATACATGTCAATCATTGGCAAGTAGTTAATAGAGGACTTACCGGGGTGTTCCCGACCGCTGTGGATAACATGCATCATTCCTCCCCAGTTGGGGACTGGTTTACGGAAACACAGAGAGCTCCCAAAGGATGTCGACGGACGGTTCTGAGCCACAAAACTGTGGAAGAGATTGAAAGATCACATTGCGACGCGCGTAGTTCGAAAAGCGGTAATCTGTAATGTCAATCCTTGCCATTTCTGTGACCTTTAGAACCGATGAACTTCTTCTAGGTATTACATGCGTGGTTTTCACTCCTGGCGTGGTGGCAGCAATCATACCCATGCCATGAAAGGTCCCTTTCCCATCGATGGTTAAGATATTGTGGTCAACGTTGTCTGCTGCAAACAAATCATATCCAGTATCGGTCCTAATACATCATTCGAAACCACATCTGCAGCATTCTTCTGAAATCTTTGCACCTCAGAATATGAGGAGCAAAACCCCATGGTCGACAGATTGTCCACAAGAAATCTAGACTTGTACAGGTAGCAGCTGTGACGCCAGCCCAATTTGGAGTGGGGCTATTACAGCACGTGGACGAACAGCCTGTATAATTGATTGACCAATGGATGCTTCTTTGTGATGCTTGGCAGTCCCAACAAAGATCAGGTCTAACAATGAACGAGGGGACATCGGAAGAAAGTCAAGGGCAGGACTCAAACTGAGACTTGTTGACCGAGGATACTGATTAGTAACTGACGGAACAGTGGTCTTGATTTCACTTTTGATTAACCTAGCAGCAGCATCAATAATGGCATGTTTCTGACTCTCTTCATCTCCACAACGAGCAGTTCTAAAATAAGAAATGAAAATTGAGTCGTCATAGTGCTCTTTCAGTTTTTCTTTAAAGTATTGATTCCCATATGGGAAAGAGTCATTCTCTAGTAAATAGCCTTTCATTTTACTTACCAGATCTGAAATTGTCAACTGTTCTTCATCATTCATTTCTAAATATTCACATGCTTTCAAAAATGCCTGCTGCTGGTCCTCATTTATAGGTCGACCCAGTCTCTTTCTTTTTATCTCAGATAGTCTGAATTGCTCAGGGATGTCCCGTCCTGTTCGAAAGTTTGTACTACATTGATTGTGATAGATACAATCTGCAGCATGAAGATCTTCACCAAAATACTGAATTCGGCCTCGAACAGTAAATGCCCAATCATCTGCACGTTCTTCACAATGTCTTAGTACAGTCTGAGGGAAAGAACTAGTTTTCACTTCACTAACTGGCTCATCACGACCGTGGTTACTCCTTACAATTTCCTGTCCACAGAACAAGCAGTCTGTTTTATTACTATAGGGACCCAAGCTTACACGTGCACTCCTCTTCTTTATTGGTGAATGTGATGGACCAAGTTTAAGTCTCGTTTAACGGCTTTTGAATCCGTCCAATGCTTCCGACATTTCTTATGGACTCTTTGACCAGCTTTTGCAACATCATCCGTCTGGCCACGCATCCGACTGTATTTATTGATTGTATCAGCACCTTTCTCAAAAAGAGTGATGATCTCTCCTTCATCTTCATCACCTAATTCTTCTTTACAGATTGGACAGACTTCTGCTTCAGGATCACTTAAACTCATGCTTAGGCTCGTATGAATAAAAACCCAAAAATTCTTTATACTCTTATTTGGGCTTAGACTCCGATCTCTTCAAATTGAAAGTACATGTAATTTATGAAAAATCTGCATTCTGTAGACATGTGCTTTAGGCCACAGGACATCAAGTTGAACAAATAACTCACTGTATGAGTTATCACTCTTTATTGCATGGCAGTTTGGTACATACCTGGTGTTTCTTTTCATTATGTTTCGTGCACACGGCTACAAGTCTAATATCATTTTCAGCAGATCTAGACACTTGCAAGCATGGCTTCAATTAATTTTTCGTTTATTTTAGTTAAAATTCTGTGATGGCAGCACAAAAATCATGAAATGTATTAGGTGCTAAGTAAACAAAAAATTTGGCTTGCCATTGATAATGAAAGTCTGGCCTTCTGCACTTTCATGAATTTAAAAGACCATGTCTATTTCTTAAAGTTAATACTATCTTTCATTATTAATTGCACCCAGCATCTCCACAGAACATTAAAGAGACAGAAAATACATTAAATTAGCAAGTTATTTTTAAATTAGAGAGCGGAATTCAAATAAGCTTATAAAAAAGTCCTGTATGACGTAACCATGATGTCATGTCAGATAAAATTTGTAACAAATAAAGCGCCGTGACAAGTTTTACCTGTCATGACGTTATGGTGATGTTATACAGAACTTTCTATAAGGCTAATTTAATTCATTGGTATCATGATTTTATCTGTTTGTAAAACATTTATGGGGTTAAAATGAAGCATGAAAAAGTTGTTGGCAATTGAAATTCTGGTCGACCGCCATCTTGAAATTATGTAATCTCACCCCTTTCCTGGGCACTGATTTCGGGAGACTTTTTTTCTGGAGATGCGGAAGACCTATAGAACTATTTAAAACAAAAAAAAACTTTTGTTGCAATTTTTTTAGGGTCATGACATATATTTGTCATATATTGACCTGCCTAAGTTGATATTTTTATGAATGAGTTTTTCAGTATATGGGTTTTACCAATTGAAATTTACTCTGACCAAGGAAGTCAGTTTGAGTCAACTGTGTCAACAAATGGGTATCAACAAAACACGGACAACAAGATATGGACCTTAAAGTGAATGTATGGTTGAAAATTCAACTCTACAGTACTCTTCAAGCAATGATATCCAAGTATGTCTCTGTAAGTCATAGGGACTGGGATCAGCACATTCAGTTACAGAACTTCGATTCATGATAGTTAAGGCTTGTCGCCTTCTATGGTTCTTTTTGGATTGGGACCACGACACCCCCTGAATGATGATGGGCAGCCCCATGAAGTATATATACGAGTCTCCTGGCGTGTCCCAATATGTAAACAATCTTGAGGATAGATTACACCATATTCATGAGACTGGCGACAAGTTTATTGCTACGAGAGAATGCAGAAACGATATTACGATGAGCTGGAGCAAAGAGAAGACTATCGTCCAGGTCAAGCACTGATGATAAGGTACCTCAAACGTCTCAAAGGCTATTCGCCCAAACTCTAAAAAAATTGGGACGGTCCTTACCTTGTAATCACGTTAGACAGCGGTTTTTTTTATGTAGTTCAGAAAACTGCGAAAAGCAACCCCTGTTTTTCATCAACCACGACCAGATTAAGCCTTATCATGAAACCTGGATTAAACATAGGAACACCACATTTGACCAGGACCCACCATTGGAAATTGCAGCAGATGAAACAATAAGTATAGACCTGCTGGACCAGGATGAACCTACACTAGTGATAGAGGATGATCCCATGTCAAAATCCTCAGAGGCGGTTTCTCCAAATTTTGAGGGCACTGAAGAAAGTTCTTCTGAAGATAAAGAACCACCTCCCGTCAAAACAATGAGTGGTCGACCATCAAGACCATTTTAACGATATTCACCATCTTTGTGATGCCTTAAAATCTCTGTGTATAGTTTAAGCATTTATTTTGTTAAATTGGTTGTCTACTAACACACGACAGTGTAGCTGCAACATCCCTTTCAATTTCAGTCCTTCATCTCTTCTTCTTACTTATTATAGAAACTTTATACCATTCTTCCAACTTGTGGCTTCCCGTTATTTTTGAGAAAATAGCAGGGACATACACTGTGCAAAAAAAATTATTGTAGGTGGTGCCACCAGTCTTGTTTACGACGAAGCTATCCGAAAAGTAAAAATTTGCAAAGTTTCAGGCAGATATTTCAAAATTCTCAGCTGCAGCTACTGCACTGAATGAACTCTTGACATGCACATGGCTGTACACAGTTGGCAGTCTGCCAAAGCTAAAAATAGATACAGACTGAAACTTGGTCCGTCCCCAAATTCGACTCTGTAGGCAGGCTGCCAAGCTATTTATAGACACAGACACAATCTTGGCCTTTTGGTAAATCAGTTTAAACAGACTGAAAGACTTTAGCTTCAATGCTTTCTTTCATTCTGACATATTCATAAGAGTTTTTTTATCAAATGTTTAACATAATAACAGAAGCCCATTGAAAGCTAAATCAGAATACAGATTTATATTATTCATGGATTTATCTTACACATTAGTTGGATATGGACACCAATTATTTATGCTGAGTGAACAGCTTTGCTTATATACCTACAGAGCTCAGTCTTTTAATACAATAAATCTACTAGTTTTGCTAACCAAGTATCTCACAGTTCAGTAATGTGGTCAAAAGACAAAAATCCAATAATTTAGCCTGAAATTACTTAAGGAAACTTGAACAAGGCCACCTAAAAGAAGTTTTTGTGTAATGATACAGATATTAAACAAGAGTTTTGCAGACAAGACGGTTGCATCCCCTCAGTCTGATATAGGCTAACTTGGCCACAAGACCAACTTCAGCTTTCTATGGCTCAAAAAATAAATGAACCAGATCATTTTACCAAAGAGAGACCCCTATACAGCAGGATAATGTTTGCAAAGAAATAAACCATTCGGTTGCTGCAGGTGGCGCCACAAAAGGCTCGATTTCATACCATTTACATGAGACTGAATTTTTGCGTAAAATTTGGGGATGCTAGCTCTTGCTGTTTCTGAGAATTTATGGGTTAATGTACTGATGACATATGACCCTCGTAGATAAAAGGTCGATGCAGGTGGCGCCACCAATACCTCAATATCAAATATGTCTCATGTGACCGACATTTGCATAACAAATAGTGTATGCTGTAATTGGTAAATGACTAAGTTCAGCTTCCAGTAACCCGGCCAAAAATCACAGAACATAAACCATTCGAACAAACTTGATAAAGATTATTTCTTGGATTATTTATATGAAATATTGAACAATTTGGCTTGACGGTTTAGGAGAAGATTTGTATAGTTTTTTTTTAGCTTTTCTCCTGTGAAATCCAAGTCAATGCAGATTGCCAAACAAATAAGCTCAATCCGATAGAATTTGCCATGTGACTGATTCCATATAATTTGGCGCTGCTAGCTCTGACGGGTTTTGAGATAGCATTGGTTAACATACGGACGACGGCGGACGAGAGACGCTGCTCCAACGTATTTAAGGTATGAGGTTCGCTAAAACGTAGCGTGGCAGTTAATCAGTCTGGTCCCTTGCTACTCATTTCTGAATAAAGACATTTAACCTAGCATGCGTTTTATGTTGCTATATCATCAGTAGGAGACAAACCAACCAAATAACCAATTACACTATGGTCATGCAGATTATCTCCGACGTTTATGGATTGTTCCTGACCCTCAACAGAATTCTAATAAAATCCTATCATCACTTTCTGAGTAAAGTTGCCAACAGTCAGATCAACCGGTTGCCACAAATACATATTTCCCGTCACATGACAAAATGCAAACTTACGATGTCCTTGGTCTCCTAGTACAAAAACAGCATGCAGTCAGGAATGCGACGTGATCAACCTAATATCCCATGAATTGTTTATCATGTTAACCTATATTCAAGCAGCAAAGAGTTTTTCCTTGTCATTGAACCTTCTGTTTTAGTGACGCCATATACAAAGATAGGGCCTACACTGACTAATATATTTCTAGCTCAGAGTCAATGGTAACGAGTACTAATATGCTGGTGTCGTTGACACGGGAGAGGGTTGTCATCCTTATTAGATAACACGTCTAATTAATTGGGAGTGTTATTTTAATATTTTAACCTTTGATAAGAATGTTTTGTATTCGTATCCTAGTTGAAGTGTTACCGACCACATCTACAGTGGCCAGAAATTTGCGATACATCCGGTAATGTTTTAAAATAAAAGGGGAGGAAATTAGTTTCGCAATGCCACAGGTACATCCAGCAGATAAGGTAAGGAGCCAGCCATATATTTTAGTACAATAACATTTTGCTGTGATTTCCTAGAAGTTATGTAACAGCGTTACATAAGTAATTATGTAGTATGTTTGGTAAATTTGCGATTAGGACTAATTTGAATTGTCTTTGAAAACTAGTCATATTATAGCCATGGACATGGTGTTATAATTGTGCTAAAATAAACAGAAACAAAACGGACTCCTTCACCCTAAAATTGTGGGATGGGGAAGACGCCTAAATCGATCCCCTAACTCTGTTCCTTGGCACAGGGGTTATTGTGGGCGTCATGTCGAATTTCACTCTTTTTGTCCGCGATCCTGAACGTTAAAATAACCAAAAAATTAACCTATTTATTTTACTTCCTTAGGGCTATTTCACTGTGATCAGTAGTCAAACTGCACACTGCATATATCTTCACACATGATCAGACCAGTCCTAGCCGTTAATACACAATTCAGGCATATATATTGAGCTGGTAAGCCAAACTTTAGTCGTGATACAAGCTATATTAGTGAGTGTACTGCAACGGTCATCCATCCTGTTGCATTAATATCGTGGTAAACGGTCGACATAACAATCTTAACATACGAGTGACGAATTAACGTAAAAGAATTGTGCTCTCACAAACCAAACTAAAAATCCGTCCTCATGGTAACAAGTCGTTTCCTGTATCCTGTACAAGTTTGCTGCCGTCCAGTAACCCGTGCGAGCCGTGCTTGTAATCATGCCATCAGAAATTCAACAAACATACAGTAGGATTTACCAATATGCTGACTTAAAACGGAATTTTACTCGCACATGGTATGTGTTGTTAAAAAGTATACTAAAACAATTAAGGAATGGTATGGTTTATGTCAAGTGACAGCGTACTTGTAGGCTACGAGGCGTTGTCAAATTCTCTGAGGGACGAAATGGCGCTAACTCAATCCCCGGACTATATGTTACAGATTTCCTTCAGTCTTTCCCAAATTTCTAGCGACCATTGGCTAGCGCATTTGTAAGCTGCAAGTATAAGGTCCTGGTTATGTGTGACAGGTGCATATTTTGAAAATGCACACATATTATCTCTGTCCAATCGATTAATCTCTGCTGTCAAGGAAACGGTTGGAGCGGGCCACCCTGTTCACCTTGAGGCGTTCTTGTCTAAGGGATAACGGTGATGTCCCAAATGTTAGTCCTCCAGCCTACGGGCATGCGCATTCAGGTCAGTAAGAATAAGCAAGATATGCCAGATATTATCAGAATATAGTGACTGCATTAGTTTGAAATGTAGCAGCTGTGCATTTTTTAGCTGAGGTATAGGAATGGCGCTTTGTCGTCGTCTGTCCGGTCGTCTGTCAGTCCGTTAGCAAGGCACAAATCGTAGCCGCTCCCCCAGACGCTTCCAAGTGATTATCCATGGAGGTCAATAAAATTCTCCATTGAAACCTGAAATTAGGTCACTGTGACCTATATCTAGCAAGCTATGGGGCTTGTAAGTATCCTCTAGAATAATTCAAAAATTGATACAAAACCTCAAGTATCTTGATAATTAATGCATGGATATCCATAAATCTTTCCTTGAATGTTGACCATGACTAGATCTGTCAGTTCTCAAAAACTGGTGGCGCCACCTGTCTGTCTAGATTGTGGATGTATTTTAAGCAAAACATTCCATCTAAAACCTTCCATCTTGCTCATATATGACTTGTCAATTGGGGAAGAATCTAATTGAATTCTTGGACACTAGGTTAAGGTCACAAGGGCTATCTGCTTACAAATTCTTTTTTCAATGTACATATGGATTAAAAACTTGACTTATATTTGGCCCACTAATAAAGCAATAGCTCTTTTGATCTAGGGGTCATGAGGTCATAGGTGAAGGTCATAGGAACCACATCTTTAAAGAGATTGTGGATGCGTTGTAAATCAAACTTTTCATCCCAAACCTTCCATCTACCACATATTGCTCACCTGCCAATAGCAGTAGAAACATCGCAGGTTTTGCGGTCATAAGGCCACAGCACCCACACTTTGAAAAGCTCATAAAAATATCCTTTTAGACAAATTCAGCCAAGCGTCGAGACCCATTGGTCCCTAGTTTTTATGGTCTACTTTTTCTATAATCTCACGCATGCTTGCTTTGTACGTTGTATGTCTTCCTCTGAATGTTGTATGTAACGACATATAACATTAAAGGGATCTATTCGTGTACCAGGTATGTTCACTATACATGATGATATCCGCGAAAATTTTATTCTAATACCGTTTGATTATACCTGTCCATAAGTGCAAAAATCATACACTTGGCGCGATCAGTGGCGTAAAACATAAACACAGCGCGCACATCACCTTGTGACCGTACCGAACATCCTCATAAATTCTTTAAGTTTTTTTCCAAGGTTTCATTCGATGTTTTATTCTTTGTGTTACAGAGTCATGTTAAAATTAATGAAAATATGTATACTATCAGAAAGAACTCTGCTAGGTTAAACTTAATGAGGTGACAGATTTTAGATACAGTGATTTTTTTCCCAATCTTTCTACTTTAAAGAGGTAATCTAGATCACCATAATGAATTTTTTATGCAACATCATGGGAAGGATTACTTCTCCGAAGGTTTCTCACCTATCCACGAGATGATCCATAATACACCAATTTTATGTATTATATAAAAATAAGACATCGCCATTTTTAGGCCTTATTATGTGTATTTAACTGTATACAATCTGTACCGTATGATCAAACTTGGTATTGTGAACCTTGAAACTGTGTTTATAATATATTGTCGTTCGATATGCGCTTTGGTATTTTCGCATATCCCGTACTGACATGTGCTGCCACCTCGAGGATAGATTATTAACCATATATCGGCTGAGGAGGATCAGACCTTTCAGCGAATCTGCTGATGTTTTTCTCTCTTGGCCAACAAACTCTGCTGAAAGATTACCACCTGGAGACTTTCCTCGGAGTACTTTCTTATCGTATTTCTGTACCCTTATCAATCCCTGACCTCGCAAAAATTTCGAGACCGATAATGGGGCAATATAACTCAATGTTTAACTATTCGGTTGTTGAATAATAAACACGTTTTGGAATCATGAACGTATGACACTTTTCATACTTGAAAGTTCATTGCCATCAGCCTTTTTCATCAGGATTACCATGGCAACCACTAGCAATATCCAATTTATCATTCGACACTCAGCTGTCATCATATTGACAAAGAGGGATGAAACTCTGGTTAACTTTTATATCCCCGTAACAATAGATAAGTATATCATGGGAACAGGTCAGTGGTAATTATAAACTCATGGTACCCTGAATAACCGTTAGTTGCATAATACAGGTATAAGTGCCAGGTGATCAGATCGTAGATAGTTAATTATTTTAGGTAGTAAACATGACGCAACAGAGATGATATTAGCAGATCAGTGGCGAGCTAATGTTTTTAGCCCATCGTTCTGTAATTATCATTCGTATGATGAAGGGTAAAGAAGAAGCTGCTCAGATCCGTGCCGAGCAGCAAATCTACAAAGCTATTATATACTGTATATTCTCCATATTGGCGAGGCTACATTTTTTCGATTTTCCATTTTCGAATTTTTCGCGAGGCTCCTTTTTCGCGAATATACCCATTATGGTCTTATGGAACATAGAGCGAGTGCTGAACAAACAATAGCCTAAATATGTCGAATGTTGAAGGTGCTTCTTCAACGGGGGCGCAAAGGGGAGCAGCAAATCTACAAAGCGATTATATATACTGTATATTCTCCATATTGGCGAGGCTACATTTTCTCGATTTTTCATTTTCGATTGTTGTGCGAGGCTTCATTTTCAAAATTTTTTCCCATTATGGTCTTATGGAACATAGAGCGAGTGCTGAACAAACAATAGCCTAAATATGTCGAATGTTGAAGGTGCTTCTTCAACGGGGGCCAAAAGGGGAGCAGCAAATCTACAAAGCGATTATATATACTGTATATTCTCCATATTGGCGAGGCTACATTTTCTCGATTTTTCATTTTCGATTGTTTCGCGAGGCTTCATTTTCGCGCATATACCCATTATGGTCTTATGGAACATAGAGCGAGTGCTGAACAAACAATAGCCTAAATATGTCGAATGTTGAAGGTGCTTCTTAACGGGGGCGCAAAGGGGAGCAGCAAATCTACAAAGCGATTATATATACTGTATATTCTCCATAATGGCGAGGCTACATTTTCTCAAATTTTTTTCATTTTCGATTGTTTCGCGAGGCGTCATTTTCGCGAATATACCCATTATGGTCTTATGGAACATAGAGCGAGTGCTGAACAAACAATAGCCTAAATATGTCGAATGTTGAAGGTGCTTCTTCAACAGGCGCAAAGGGGAGCAGCAAATCTACAAAGCGATTATATATACTGTATATTTTCTATAAAGGCGAGGCTACAATTTCTCGATTTTTCATTTTCGATTGTTTCGCGAGGCTTCATTTTCGCGAATATACCCATTATGGTCTTATGGAATATAGAGCGAGTGCTGAACAAACAATAGCCTAAATATGTCGAATGTTGAAGGTGCTTCTTCAACGGGGGCGCAAAGGGGAGCAGCAAATCTACAAAGCGATTATATATACTGTATATTCTCCATATTAGCGAGGCTACATTTTCTCGATTTTTCATTTTCGATTTTTTCGCGAGGCTTCGTTTTCGCGAATATGCCCATTATGGTCTTATGGAATATAGAGCGAGTGCTGAACAAACAATAGCCTAAATATGTCGAATGTTGAAGGTGCTTCTTCAATGGGGGCGCAAAGGGGAGCCCCTCTCCCCCTTTTCTGACAATTCTTATGCAAGTTCGCAACTGAAATGTGTTATATATTTTTAAACTCTCAATAAACCCCTCTGAATGTTGGTGGAGGGTAATAAAAAGGCTTATATATCATTCTGTTCAGTTAACCTTATTTATGTTATGAATAAATTAAATAACTGCGCTCCTTTTGATAATTTTAAAATGTAGAAAAGCAACCTACTTAAATGTTTTGATTCGTTCCTATTAAAGTGTTTTAAATTAACGGAAAATATTCAGACTGAAGGCCTTTAAAACACAGTTCTTTACTTTTTTACGCTTTTGTTTAGACAGGCTAGACAGCTGTATTTATTTATGTAAGCCCGGCTCTTTCACATCATGGGAAGGATTACTTCTCCGAAGGTTTCTCACCTACCCACGAGATGATCCATAATACACCAATTTTATGTATTATATAAAAATAAGACATCGCCATTTTTAGGCCTTATTATTGTGTATTTAACTGTATACGATCTGTACCGTATGATCAAACTTGGTATTGTGAACCTTGAAACTGTGTTTATACTATTGCACAAGGTCGGTGTCGTTCGATGCGCTTTGGTATTTTCGCATATCCCGTACTGACATGTGCTGTCACCTCGAGGATAGATTATTAACCATATACCGGTTGAGGGGGATCAGACCTTTCAGCGAATCTGCTGATGTTTTTCTCTCTTGGCCAACAAACTCTGCCGAAAGATTACCTCCTGGAGACTTTCCTCGGAGTACTTTCTTATCGTATTTCTGTACCCTTATCAATCCCTGACCTCGCAAAAATTTCGAGACCGATAATGGGGCATTATAACTCCATGTTTAACTATTCGGTTGTTGAATAATAAACACGTTTTGGAATCATGAACGTATGACTCTTTTCATACTTGAAAGTCCTTGCCATCAGCCTTTTTCATCAGGATTACCATGGCAACCACGAGCAATATCCAATTTATCATTCGACACTCAGCTGTCATTATATTGACAAATGAGGGATGAAACTCTGGTAAACTTTTATATCCCCGTAACAATAGATAAGTATATCATGGGAACAGGTCAGTGGAAATTATAAACTCATGGTACCCTGTATAACCGTTAGTTGCATAATACAGGTATAAGTGCCAGGTGATCAGATCGTAGATAGTTAATTATTTTAGGTAGTAAACATGACGCAACATGCATGATATTAGCAGATCAGTGGCGAGCTAATGTTTTTAGCCCATCGTTCTGTAATTATCATTCGTATGATGAAGGGTAAAGAAGAAGCTGCTCAGATCCGTGCCGAGCAGCAAATCTACAAAGCTATTATATACTGTAGATTCTCCATATTGGCAAGGCTACATTTTCTCGATTTTCATTTTCGATTTTTTCGCGAGGCTCCTTTTTCGCAAATATACCCATTATGGTCTTATGGAACATAGAGCGAGTGCTGAACAAACAATAGCCTAAATATGTCGAATGTTGAAGGTGCTTCTTCAACGGGGGCCCAAAGGGGAGCAGCAAATCTACAAAGCGATTATATATACTGTATATTCTCCATATTGGCGAGGCTTCATTTTCGCGAATATGCCCATTATGGTCTTATGGATCATAGAGCGAGTGGAATGCGTTTTTTTATTATTTAGAGATAAAATTAATCTTAATTACAAACTTGTTTACGGATAACAAAATATGTTATATTTTGCTAAATAGAGCCCATGAAATTGGGAGCAGGCTTAACACTATTTGTTTTAAACATACCATGGAATTTGGGTAATAATGATCACCAAATTTCTGTCCTTATCCCTGGAATTAAATCCCTGGAAATATAAGTTAGTATTTTCGTGAAATGCCCAAGTGAATCAGTCATCTGAGAAAATTTTCACAATATTTAGGCATTTCGCAAATTTCCTGATTACATAGTTTCCTGTAACCCCGCCCCCCCCCCCACACACACACAAATATAAAGGCATGTGTATGTGTGTATACATGTGCCTGAGTATATATATTATATATAGGATAACTGTAATGATGTATATATATATATATATATATATATATACACCTATATATATATAATAAAGAACAAATACATGTATATATGATATTTATCACACACATATATATATATTTATGATATTTATTCATACAATTTATGGTCTGAGTAAAATGTGTGTGTATATATATAAACACACACACATACATAGAATTTGTAATATGTATAGTGCAATATGTTAAATATATATTTTACTTTAATTGAAAAATATAATGTATATATAGAATATATAATATATGTTATATCCATACATTTAATATACATATATAATATACTATATATAAACCGGGTTGCTAAGATATTGATTGACGTAAAAACAACGCCTCTTAGCAGAACACCCTGGCGTGCATGATGGTCGCGTGTACCGCCGAAATCTCCACGCACATGCAACGTTATTGTATATACTGCTGACAAAAAGCGTGTCAATGGAAATAAGCTTTTTTGTTGCTCAAATATTCAGTCTTCTTCTAAAGAATCATTTACCGCATTTGTGTGTGTTTTTTTTATGTTTTATGAAGGAAATGTTTACCAAATCAAATCTACTGGTATCAGGTATTTAAAATTACATAATAATGTATGCCATCCAACTGTTACCATACATACATAATAACGGTCACGTTATCCCTATACTTGTGGTTTAATAATGCCTCATGGCGAAGGTGTTAATATAAAATAAATCTCCTATAAAAAAAAACAAACATATTATAACTAATTTTCTTGTTCATTTTACTTATATGTTACTTTCGTTGACTTTTATTGACTTATGTTTACCTTTTTTCATTACAATAATTATTACAGTATTTCAAATGTTAGGCAATAATCAAGCTATAATTAAGTTAATCTTTCAGCTGTATTTAGAGGCATTATCTTATTTATCTATAGCATGTGTTAAGTGTATACTTAATAACATGATGTTACAGGAATTCATGAATAAGGTCACCTATATATGATTACACATAAATTTATGAATGAAAGTAAATTAAAAAAAACGCATCACACACTGACATGAATCACAGTATGCACAACTGGGCATTGACCATGTGGTCATGGTCCACTACGTTTGTCCAAAAATATAGATACAGTGTGTGCGCGTGTGCCTGATTGTATGTGTAACCCTTTTTTAACACGAATTTTAAACAAGGTAAACAAGCATATGAATTATTTTTTATTACAAATTGTTGATCAATGTAAGTTATCTATGGTTTTATATTTCACGATTTGGCTGATATATATATTGATAGCGATGCACGCAAATTCACAAGGAAACGCGTGCAACCTAATCACTGTGTATAGAGAGTAAGTCAACACAGATGTAAGGTTCGGTATTTAGCCTGCTTGACGTAAAATAACAACCACCTAAACCCCATTCATCAACAGCTGGATGGCCGATCAAAAACTGAAGTAGCTGGCGGAAGATTTGGTAATAAGCCGTTGACTGTTTGACAATACTTGGCTCTGCTTTGGGTGGCGGTGTGAGCATTGGACGTGAAGTACACTGAAGTACACTTGATTCAACGCCAAGAAGTCCATGGCAGTCGCGCTGTGCACCACTCCAGCGATCACACGGGCTTATTGTGGTTCTCTAATAGCAGTTTCATTGAGGTTTTGTACCATAAAGCACCCACGGGGAACCTGCGGCCTTTCACGACGAACCCATGATTAGTCCCGCCACCCGAGGAGAAGGGCTCGGGGGTAAATGAAGTCCGTGTGAGCACCGGGGGTGCCGGGACAATGCAGATACCTCGGTGACATAATAGGCCATCTGGCCGGGTCCTGTACGCCACCAGACACGGTATAGAGCTTGTCTGTGTCAACAAGCTGGCGCAAGCTGACTTACTGTCACTCTCTATAACGCCGATAAAAAGAAAACGTCGATGGCAATCTGGTAAAAAAAATTAACGATTAACATCTCTCTCAACGTTAAACGGGTAACAAGTAAATGAATGAACAAATCTCCCAACGTCAAACGGGGGAAATATAAAAGAATAAACATCTCTCTTAACGTCGGTCAATGAACATCTCTGTCAACGTCAAACAGATAAAAAAATGGAAAAAGTGAACATCTCTCTCAACGTCAAACGGGTAAAAACTAAACGAATGGACATCTCTCTCAACGTCATATGGGAAAACAGTAAATTAATATCTCTGTCAATTTCAAACGGGTTAAAGTAAATAAATGACATCTCTGTCCGCGTCTAGCAAGTAATATATGTAAATGATTGACATTTCTATAAACGTGAAATGGGTATATTGTAACTATATGAACATCAATCTCAACCTCCAGCAAGTAAAAACTGAATGAAGATCCTTGTCAAAGTTAAACGCGGAAAAAAGTAACAAATGAACATCTTTCTAAAAGTCAAACGTCAACAAGAAAACGAAAGACGTCTCAAAATGTCCATGGTAAAAAGTAAACAAATTAAATCAACCTATCTCTCAACGTCCAACGGGTTCAATTATATGAAATGAGTTTATATATCTTTCAACGTGAAATGGGTGCAGTCTTATACAATGTAAAAAGGGTAAAAAGTATAGGCCTAAACGAAATGAATGAACATATCTCTCAACGTCAAACGGGTAAAAACTAAACAAATGAATTAACATATCTCTCTACATTAAACAGGTGAAAAGTGAAGGTATAAAAAAACATCTCTCTCGATGGCAAAAAGGTAACATATGTTAAATTTCGATCTTTATCAAAGATAAAATTTTACTCTTTAACAGAACATTTGATATCAGGTTTTATTCATTTATTCATTTTTTTTGGAAATTATATGAAACGGCTGTTCCATCAAGAATGTGCATAGCCACGACATATGCACTAGTTGTTTTCCCAGTCAGTATTCTGAGATCATAAACTGTATTTAATTTTTGGTTAATACCAATAAGATGATTAATAAAACCCTTGAATGATGGATATACCAAATTTGGTCCAGGCTACAGGCCCGAAGGTGCTTGAAGTAAGCAGGTGGCAGACGACACCTTAACTTCCGTTGGGCGGGTTAACAGTGTGAACCTTAAGGAAGCAGTTACGGTGAGATTTTGAACAGTACCGAAACAGATGATCCCATGCCCGGCGTATTCTGGCGCCATGCGGGGGTCCACTTTAATTATGGGCCAGGGGCTGAAAGACTGTGCATGTTCAGACCTCCCTATACATCAGGGACCAAGGGAGAAAGTGCCCGTCACTGCATTGTTTCATGCCGTTCTCTTCTTCAGTGTTGAAGGTGTGAATGGCCCGCCTCCCGCCTCGGCGGGTCGCCAATTACCGTACAATTTCTAATGAGAATATGGCCTTTGGGTGGGTAGAGCATGCTGGAAGGACTTGGCGGGAGTTGCCTTCAGAAATCATTCAGAGATTGTAGAAAGTGAATTTAACTCCCATTTGATTTACACTTGCTCGCTGGAGCAAAAATATTCACCATGCCTTCAAAGGGAAGAGGGTTGACGCAGTCGCGAGTTCTATTGGATGGGGAGGAAGCATGCAGCATAGTCCTAAAGCTCGGACATTCTCATGTCTAAATAAAGATCATGTCCGTCTATCTCCAACAACATAGAATCCTGACAAAATTAAGCTATATTCAAGCAACTCTAAGAAACAAAATTGAACTAATTTTTGATAATTAGATGAGTGAAGTGAAATCAAACATATTGTTTTTAATCGGCCTGTTATGAAAGATTGCGCTATTTTTTGGTCCATATTAGAGGTATTATACATACATAAATGTTCTTACATTCCATTCATATAGATCACATTATTTATAACTCATAAGCAAACTAGAATGGGATTGTTTTTGCAGTCGCAATGCACCATATACCCCCCACCCCACCCCCGCGCGGGCCACATCCGCCAAAATTAAGAAAACTATGCACCATGGCACGTTCAAGGTCACACGTCTTCATGTTCCTTGCTTTTCAAATAAAAAAATATGCCATGTTTAATAATAATTTAAACGTTCACAAGAAATCCTAGAGACAACAAGGTATATAGCTCGGTAGATTTGAACAAGGCCAAGGTTACCAGTTTTCGAACTCACCCAAAACTTTGTTGAACTAACTTGTTTTTCAAACTGGAGGAAAATTTGTGCAATATTTCAAAAGTTATGGGGTTCACAAAATTTTATTTAGGCTAATTTTACTTTGAAGATGAAGGTCAATGAGACACTTTTTCGAAATCATCCGAGATTTTGCCAGAACAATTCAAGTATCAAATTTCACGAAACAAAATTGAGTGGTCCAAGAGATTATAGCATTCACAACAAAAATTATTTCGATGATTTGACCTTAAAGACCAAAATCAAGGTCACAAATTTTCCCACTTGTTTGAGAATTTGGTTGAAACAACTTGTGCATCAGATATGAAGAAAGTATATGCATCAGTACTTCAGATATGAAGAAAGTATATGCAGTACTTCAGAAGTTATCACGTTCACCAGGAATCCAAGAAACAATAAGCTATAGTTCGGCTGATTTGGTCTTAAAGATCTAGAAACTCATCCGAAAACTTGGTTGAAACAAGCTATGTTTTGAATTTGAGGGGAAAACGCTTCAATAGTTATCCGGTTCAAATATATTTTGTTTTATTTTTGCTTGAAGATCAAGGTCAAGGTGACCAGTTTACGAACTCGTCCGAGATATTGGTGGAAAAAAATTATGAAGCAAATTTCATAAAAGAAAAATATGAATTTGCCCCAAAGTTATATCGCGTTAACAAAAAAAACCCACTCAGACGACCACGACTACGGACAAAATACTACATGCCCCCCCCCCCCCCAATGCAGGAGAGGCACTATGAGTGCCAATCTCTAATAAAGTATTGAATATAATGTTATTTTAATGATTCTCTTTTGAAACATATTTTTTTACTACAAAAAGTGGAAAACAAATCAATCACCAGATGTCAATATTGCCTGGATTATAACTATGGGGGGGGGGGGGTGTAACATGGTATACGATATATAGAGGAGAAACTCGGGTGAATGATGAGAAAAAAAATACAGCCAAAACATAAACATTAAATAAGCAACTGGAGATTGGTCATGACGCGAAGCTGAGTTTGGAAAGGCAGCATATTGTGTATATATATGAAAAAAAAACAGGAAATAAAGGAGCCCGGTTGCTCAAGTTAATAGCTCGGATACATACATATATATTTAATATATATATTTATAAAAGATGTGAAGGAGTGCATGCACTTAATCTATGCATTTCGAAAAACGGTCGCAATTCGCATTTTTTAAAGCTGTAATGTAGCTTTTTGACATGAATTTCTGCAGGGCTAACATTAGAAGCGAAGTAAAATATTCGTTTATTTAAATGTAATGTATGACAACCAATCTTTTCATGAATAGTTTAAATGGGGCGTCGTGTCTTCGAAATCCCCTTAAATGAAGCCAATTGGAGAGACCAGCGCGCGTGTGTTGTCACGAGATGGCATGTGCCAGACCATCTCTATAACCGGAGCACAGATGGCACCACGAAAGAAAGAACATTTTATACTCCCTGCTTCAATATTTTCCGGGTGGTGAGCATAACACTACACCAAAATAACTAGCGTTTGTTACCGGGTAAACTGGCGACGTAAGATGGTCCTCAAAGCCTGCAAGAATTCTCCCCAGATAATTGGAAACCCCATGTCATCCCAATATTTGTTCACTCAGCCTGCTAATAAAGGCATGGCTGTCCCCACTGAGTGACTCTTCACTTCATGGAGAGCGCCACTTTAAAATTCTTATGTCCATTTAAATCACTTACTGCTGAGGCATACAGAGAGTACCGACCGGTGTGGTATATATGTTATTATATAACAGTTGCATCAACGCACTAGGTGGAACTAAAACTCCTAAAGATACAAACAGTCGGACAATAAACCATTCACGTATGCTTTTTTATTTGAGACTGGTGTCAAAGATAAAGAAATATTCTTTATCTTAGGAAGAGAAAGAATCCTGACGCATTTGTTTCGACGATGTCATGTTACATAAGTATTTTGATCTGATAACCTGTAGAATTCAGGAGTCAACAAGAAAATGACAGATCAAAAAATAATATTGAACCAATTGTGATATTGGTGCCAACGAACATAATATTTTAAACTTTATATTGTTCATATAATTCGTATACATGCACATGTAGATATGAAGAAATAAAAATAAAAATAGAGGATGCCCTGAAATATGCATGCAAAACACATTGATACATAAAAGAATTAATGAAGTTGATGTATATACATTATATAAAAAAATTATTTTTTAAATTCTTATTTACAAACTCGACTGTGACATATATGTATCTGTTATATTTATATTTATATAAGTATGTATATGTTTATATACCTAAGTGGATGTGTGAATGGATATGAAGACATATAGGTAATTCTGGTGTGCTTCTGCATGTGAACCCATGCATGATGTTTCCTTGCAAATTGTATTTCGCATGCCAATAATAAAAAAAACTTACGTCCAGCTTAAACATTATAAAAAATATGTGTTCTTCTATATCGGCAGTGGTAATAACCTAATTATAAAAAAGATAAATTAATGTGAGATATCACTATATTCTAATCAGTTTAATCATAATTATATATTTTTCTTTTCCCTATGTTTTTCTTTCCCTCGTGTTAAATATGAAATACCATGCATTTTGTCTTGCTGACAGGTATATATTTTATTTTCTTCATCATTCGTTGCTTGTCGGCATTTTTATGCACACGGTTCATTCACTTAAGACCGAGATAAGCATAAGATACAAATAAATTAACAATTCGGTTTACAACTGTGTTTAAACTTATAAGAATTTAGGTGAACATGTGATATTTTATTACAAGTACAATATGTTGAAAATTTAATCGGAGAAATTAATGTAAATTAGAACCGTACACATAAGTATTATAAGATACATATGTAATTAGACTGAACACTCTCAACATATATAGAGCTAAAAAAAGCCTATATTATAATGTTATCCTTGCACCATTGTGTACGCGAATGGTGATAGTTAAAGGTAGGATTGTTTTTTTTTTATAATAGGGGAACCAGTTTGCCAGTCACAAAATAAGAAGAAGGGATACCAACCGGAAATAAATGACTGAAATTTACCACATATATAATCATATAAAGCTAATTTAATTTCAACCCTTATTTTGGGGAAGATGGGAGAAGCATGTAATTAACATTTGAGCCGTTTCAAGGTTCAGCTGACTTGCAGGATATGATGAGGAATAGCGACTGCCATTCATCATTATCGATAGAATATTTATTATGGTCGATAAAATTGAAATAGTATGCCTCAGGCAGTGTAATCAAGCAAATTTTAACATCATGCAAATTATGAAGAAATTCGACCCAACCATATTTTGTGGAGTGAAATTTCACTAGCTGTTACTGGTCGTTTTGGGTAATTGTAAGTGTACATTTCATACAAAATTTCAGATTTCCAACATATGGTTGGTAACATTATTATGAACCAGGATGAGATATTTTTTATCTTAGTATCTTTAAATATCATAAAAGATTGGTTGTGTGACACAATTCATATTTTTTGCATAATTTTAGATTGAGATATATAGAAAATGAGATAACAGAATGAGCTTTCATGTGCATGTATAATAATAATTCTCAACATAAAATGAAATTTGCCTGGTTATATGTTGGATCTCATCGGGTCAGACTAATATGCCCATGGGTGCGGGTGTTCGCATGGTTTAGCTAATTACTGTATCACGGTATGCTGCTCCGCTGCACGCAAGACTTTTAAGTTTACGCAGGCCATCTTACATCTGATGATCTCTATATCCCAGTCAAAGCGCCAAGCAGGGAGGTCACATGACCCACGCGCACACACGTCACCTCGCCCCGCATGCGCCTCGTTAAGCCTTGGAGCCAGACCGCGCAAGGCCATGAGAAATGCCATGGCATAAAACGTGTAAAGATGTTTCTCTCTTATTCAAATGTTAAAGCCTGACCCTTATACCCAAGCTCACAAGGCATAAGCGGAACCTCTCTTAATGAGGACACACTGAAATATATAATTCTATGTTCAAAGGACAAGCCCCTGCGGACCTTACCACAAATAGCTGTCTTTCCCCCATTTTAGTTAGATGACGTCTGTACCAATGATGTAAAGAAGCAAAATCTAACGGTAAAAGTCGCAAGAAATAAATTAGCTATTTAATGACAACTTTCAAAAGGTCTGCTTTCTTTTGTCAGTATATAGCGCCATATCGGACCTCTGACATTACGACCAGATAACTGGCTACCCGAGTGCTTTTACATCTAGGTCTGAGGAACGCGTTATATAAGGCCCAATGAAGATGCAAATATTTTCGTCATTTTTGAAAGCGCCTCATTGCCTACAGGTACACTGTCAATTGACATAAACCAGACTATTGCTCGCATTTTAGTGTACTTTCAAACAACACCAAACATGGGCGAGAAAAGTTGCGTTTTAACTCAGCATATTAGTAAACCCCTCCACATGTTTGTTGAATATCTGACCGCGTGAATATAGGCATGTCTTGCTGAAGTTACTAGACGCTGCCAACTTGTACGCGATACAGGAAATGACTCGTCACCAAAGAGAGACGGGGTTTTCAGTTTGGGTTGTTGGTTCACCTGTATTCTCTTGTGTTTATTCATCATTTATAGCATAATGTTAAAATTATGGGCTGTATACCACAGTATTAATACAACTTAATGGAAGACCACTGCAATGCATTCCTCGATATTGCTTGTATCACGACTGAAGTAGACTTACCAGCCCAATTATCACTGCCTATTGAGTCGGATTGTCACGGCTAGTCAGTATAACGTGTGGCTTTTCTTGAATCGTTTCTTGATTTCTCGTGTGGAAAGTTTGGATTTTCTCAAGGGATATCGTTCTCTTTTCAGGAACGTCTGGATACTGTTGAATCGTGTATTTCTCTTGTTGGGATTGTCTTGAAGCATGTCTTTATATGGTTTGGATCGTCTTGATATTCTTGAGGCGTAGCTTTCTCTTTTTCGGAACATCTGGATTTTCTTGATGCCTGGCTTCCTCCTTTTTTAAACGTCTTGATTTTCTTGAGGCCTATTATACTCTTGTTGTGAACGTCTTGATATTCTTGAGGCCTATCATTCTCTTGTTGTGAACGTCTGGATATTCTTGAGGCGTGTCTTTCTCTTGTGCGGTATGTCTGGATTCCAATTATGTGTCCTTCTTTTTGGCGGAAACTCTTGACTTTCTTTAGGCATGTCTTTTTTGTTTGGAGCGTGTGGATTTTCTTGACGCGTGCCTTTCTAGAGGGATATATCGGGGGCTATCATGTTGTAACTGTATTCAGGGCTATCATATTGCTAGGATATATCAAGGGGATTTTTATTGTGCATATATACATCTTGGGCTATCATACTGTTAATATATTTAGGGCTATCATATTATAAATATATATGGAGTTATCACGTAGAACATTTAGGTTTGTTATATTGTGCATATGTTTGGTAAGTATATATTTAGAGCGTACATATTGTAAATATTCAATATAGCCTTCATGTTGTTCAGTATATTTACTCAGCTAGTGATATTATATTGTGAATACTGATATAGGCTATCACAGTGTAATGTGTAGTTAGGCTTGTCGTATTATGTAGATCTCTTGGTTTAATAGGTTTATCATATTGTTAGTATATTGAATCCTCTGTCATATTTTGATAACTTGATTCAGGACCTTTTTGAAGGAAGTTAAACATCTGTTTTATATTTTATGGGTGTCAGATCCGGACATTTACATTAATTCTTTCAAGATATTTTCTTGTGCACTTCTGAAGATGTGCCGCTAATCATCATTCCGAACAGCCAGGGCAGAGCTTCGGAGGAAGACATCGATGAGTTCGTCATATTAAAACGAAACAGAGTATAGCTGAATTAGTTATACATGTATATGACTTTGCTGAAAGAGCATATAGGTGAACAATTATAATAGCGTCCCCTACTATTTTTGAGGGGTAGGAATCGGTTGTCAATTCATTTTCGATGATTGAAAGATAAGAAAACGACCGATGATCGATTGATAATCGATTATTTTATCTACAATCTTTATTACACCGTGAAATCTGCTGTAAAGGATTATATCTAAAATTTTGACCGAGCAAATCCAGTCTTATCTAAACATCACACTGAAAGGTCAAGGATTGTTGACACTTTTTATTGCACAAGGTTAAGTGTTAATGGTGTCCGCGTCCCGTCTTCTTATATCTCTGACAAAATTACAAAATTTTATCTGGATAAAATGACTTCTTTGGATTTCTTTAATCGATTATAAATGAAAACGACCAATCATCGATATAATCGATTAATTGGCACACCACTAATAAATATATATAACAGGTTGAAAACTATTACATTACAGGGGTTGCACCTGATAAGAAAAATATACTATTACTTCTACCCTTATGGATTTGATATACATGCAGGACCGTTACCACGAGCAACCATTTTATAATTGGGTTCTCTAATGCAACCAAAGTATTTAATATTAATTTAGATTTATGTTGCACAACCATATTGTCAGTAAAACTGCTCCCCCTAATAATGATGTTATTAATTAGGCCATAATTATCATAATTCCAAAATTGATCTGTAATGGCAAACATGATTAAACATCTCTGCATGCAGAGAAGTCTTTTTAGCAACTTTCATAACTTTCCTCAGCAGATAGGGTCAAGAATCAAATTTAAATGTTATTGAACTTTTCTACCACAGCTGTTTTCAGAAGAAAGCATGAAGTTCCTAATTTAATGAGTGTATATTGTATACAATGTATGAATTATGCAAAACAAGGATTACTTTTTTCGGCCGAGCCTTTGAGTTAGTGTGTGTGAGTGTGTGTGCATGATATCTGAAACACGGTTTCGTAGATTTCAAAGAAATTTCCCTGCAGGTCCAGTGTGTGAACAGGTGAAAATGATTAAAACTATATGTAAATAACCACGCAAATAACGTAAGTTTAATGGGGTCGCACTTTACAACATTGTTTGCCTCCAGTGGTAATTAGTTGTAATCAACCATCCCTCGATGAAGCGCGATCACATGACATGACGTGACTGTGAACAAAGACATCACAGGCGATGCATGTGTGTTTGTTAAACATGGTTGTTATGTTGGTGGGCGTTGATTGTTTTGTGTGTATAATAATCCCTGACCGAAACGTATTCGTAACTCACAGCGCTTGTCATGTTTAAAACACAGTTTCAGACCCAGTTATCTAGCTTTTGCCTCCGCTAGGAGGGTGTGATTTCATCCCCGTTCGTGTGTTTGTGTGTGTGCGTTTGTTCTCCACATAACTCATAACTCACGCAGTCATACACAGAATCTCATGACATGTTCAAGACATTTCAGGAATAGGCCAATAAAGGATCGAGTAGATTTTAGTGTGGATCCGGCACTTGATCCGGGTCCAGGAACATCATCAAGGAGAATTCTCAAATGTACAGTCACTTATGAACGAATGAACCTGGGAATATAGGCCGAATACGTATACAAAAAGAGACCAGTGAAAAAAGCACCAATGGAGAAATGAGGCATAGGCCTTGTCATCCCGTAGCCTCTTCCACGTATGGGTGACCATTTAAATTTGACAATATTTTCATTATAACTGGCAGAGCAGTATAAAAAGCAGCAATCGAGAAATGAGGCATATGCCTAATTGTTATGATTGAAACCAAAACCATATCTTGCAAAATATTTTACAAATGCATTTACTAATATATCTTAGATATTTTCACACCAGTTTTATATAAATCCCACTGATACAGGTGGTTTCATCCACAAAGAACCACATTTAACAGCTGCTATAAGTCATTTAGTGTTATAAATATTCTAAGAAATGTCACCATCAAAATGAGGCTGACAACCCATGCATCACAACGCCATGTCACTTTACCAGAACAAACAGAAGCTTGTGACATATATGTGTTTATTTTTGTCCAGAGGTATTTAATCTCAGACCAGACGTCCCTAATTCTCTCTAATGTCATACTCAGTGGTGATATTTAGTATGAGAGAACATAAGTCTGTTTCACGAAGGGATTCCCAGGTGCCCACTGAAATTGGGGATATTTTCATAAATATGCAGATCAATTGCAAAAGTAAATTGCAATGATGAAATGAGGCATAGGCCGAATTATCCAGATTGAAACCAACACTCTATCATGCAATTCCTTTAGTGGTTTTATAAAATTACTATATCAGAAAACAGTCTTTTTGTACAACATCTCAAACCCTCTGATTAAGGTCAAGACACTGGTCACATGATTAAACAAACTACATTTAAAAGATCTGATTGGTTGTTTAGTGTCATAAATATTCTAAAACATGTAACTGTCAAAGTGAGCCTGGAACCCCATTGCATAAGCCATGTCACTTGGCTACAGGATTCAGAAGAACCAGAAGGTTGCAAAACATATAAATATTGTTTTTCTTTTTTGTTTTTTTTTTTTGTCATGGGGTTTTTTATCTGACATTAAGCTTAGAGTCACACACTGTGTGATCATATTTAAGTGTAAGAGAATACTCGCCAAATTCCTATATGGGTATACCTACTGGTGGAAAAGACTTATCGCCAAAACCAAGAGGCTCCAACCGGTAGAACAGACTATAAAAGTCAACAAGGGAGCGCCTCTTTCCAGACTGATTTAACAAAGTAGGACTTGTAAGCTGGCATTAACATTGATGTATACATTTGATGAACGTGTTATCCCCTACGCCCCATCAGACTCAGCGCATGGGCCCATTAACATCCAATGTGTTTCCTATACCTTTATTAAATTTATCATAATGATGTGTGTAAAAGTCTGCAAAGTGTACTGGGGGAATGGGTGACAATTGATGAATCAAAGGCTTTCTCCGCTTGCTTTCACTCCCATCTTATTACGGTTGATGGTGGGAGGGACGTTTGTTAAGGGGTGTCACGGCTCAGAGAACCTCGCAGCGGGTAGCTGGCTCCCCCGACTGTGCGCCTAAAGGAAGCCATGTTGCCTGTCAGCAATACTCTACAATTCATCTGTCCGGGTATACAAACTCAATTTCTTGGGTCTGGGTTACAGCTGGTGTGATTTGTGCGACCCGTGTCACTCATTTTTCCTCACATAACGTGAGAGCTGCGGCTTGGCCCCGCCCACCTGAGCGCTGATTGGACAAGTTCCCGTGAATGGAAAGTCTAAATGCTTTTATCGAATTAAACGATGCCGCAATTGCACGGAACACATTTTAGTCTCGAACATTTCGTAAGAATCAGAGAAACACTTAGGATACGTAGATAAACAAAAATATTGATGAGTTAAGTTTGCAGAACTTTCAAGAATTTGAACGTGCTTTAAGTTTGCAGACCATCAAGAATTTGAACGTGCTTTAAGTTTGTAGACCATCAAGAATTTAAACGTGCTTCAAGTTTGCAGACCATCAAGAAATTGAACGTGCTTTAAGTTTGCAGACCATCAAGAATTTGAGCGTGCTTTTATTAAAAGACAGTTTCGAAGCTGTGGTTATATGAAGGACTATGGCGGACACAGACTTTTCGGATGGTGATATCGATGTCGTATCGGACGACAATGACCCAATAATTCCCAGTCAGCAGCAGGCAGGCGGACACACTGTATCAGGACAGAACTTCAGTGTAAACAGTTTCCAAAACAAAGAACTGGAAGTAAATATGAAAACGGTGTGCCAGCCTGGCGGATCAAGGCAACTACAACAGAAACACCTGACGGACAATGACCTCAAAGATCTTCGTCTGAAAATCAACAGCAGGGAAAGAAAACGGATGCATGATTTAAACTCAGCACTTGACGGCCTGAGAGATGTCATTCCATACGCCCATGGGCCATCAGTACGCAAACTCTCCAAGATAGCAACTCTACTTCTGGCTAAAAACTATATTTTAATGCTAAATAAATCTTTAGAGGAAATGAAAAGACTTGTCGGGGACGTCTATCGCTATAATGTGTCACCGTTGCAGCATAGCGGATTTACCACATCACCGAGCGTCTTGTCGCCGATCTCCAGACTTCCGGCAACGCAGACGACAACGCTACATCCGGTAAACTCCCACCCGCATCCATTTCATCTACCATCATCTTCCACTGGCCAGGTTTGTTCTTGCGGTTCATGTCGGGCATCGCATTGACTTTCCATGAAGGACTGCTTGATGTTGATCTTGTTATTGGTTGTCAACAGTAGTATGTAGCCATCAGATAAACTTAAAGGGTAAATTTTCGAACTTATACTCACCCGTAAAATTATACTCCTTTGAGCTCTGTGCCATTCTCACAGACATAGTTTCTGTATCTCACTTTTAATACCTAAATGATTTATTAATGTAACATATATATGGATAATTGTCAACAAATGTGCTTGATCATGTGTGTAAGACGCATATAAATCCCTATATGTTGTCAGAATTAACCTAAAATCAGTGTTAACTTTGTCGTTTAAGGATTTCAGTCAACACTTTATACCAGATATTATGCACATTCTGTCTCATTCATTGATATATCCATTGATATATTGGTAATAAACGTTACAAAAATGCTTCTTAAAGAACACTCAGGTGAGAGAATAAAAAAATGTATGAGAATTTATATAAATATGAAATGTAACCTTTGAGTATTTAATAAAATATGTTTATGTATGGATGCTTCTGTTTATTTGATTATGATGTTCGGGAAAAGTTACGTGTTCAGCAGATGGACTTTAACCGTCAGTGAAGAAAACAGTACCCTATGTACATTCATTATACTCCGCTTGTCTTCCATATGTTCATTCATATGTTAGGACTTTATCATTAATAAATACAATATTGAACCAACTTGTAAAAAGAAACAGTTTTTTAATGAATTATGGACTGGTTGAAATGAATGGGACAACCGCATATATGCTCAATGTGATAAATCTCAAATTAGGATATGTATGACGGCTTTTTCAGTAAATTAACGGGTCTATAGCGGCAATGATGTATTTATATGTAGCTGAGGGTGAATAATATATATGCAAATGTCTACGTTCTCACGTATTCACAGATACAGGACATAAAAACACATGTGAATACCTTATCTTTTGGACATTTTATATAGATGATAGATCACATGTCATTTAAGATTCTCTTAAAAGACTACCAACATTTGAGGTGCATGGATATGTGTTTACAGATAATAGACGGCGATACTCAAAGGCTGCTGTCACATTTATTGGTATAGTTCAGTTTTAGCATAGAAGGGCATTTGACTTCGTAAGGTATGTTCTGTGAAATGCTGCTCGGTGTTAGAATTTAGATATTGTCTGGAATATTTGACAGAATATTGAGTTGAATAGAAAATATTCACAGTGTCTGTTTCTTTTGAGCGGCCGGTTCTTCCTTTACTTTTAACAACTATGCGAACCCCGCTGATGGTCTGTTGTTCCACTGATTTCTAGCCTCCTCCGGAGTGCGGGGCCTTTGTGGATGTTCACTTCTTTCTTACTGTTCGCTTTACGCAAACTACCACCGACCTGATTCTCATATACCTTTATCAGTATTGTCTTCCAGCTATAGGCCTGATAGAGCTATATAGAATATATACAGATCAATTAGAATTCTATCTTAAAGAAAGAATTCTTATATTATACAGTGAGAAATATACAGTGAAACCTCGTTGTATCGAAGTCGAAGGGATCCTCAGAAAACTTCGACACATCCGAGGTTCGAGTGGGTTTTATTTGGTAATAATTTAACTAGAGTTGTTCGGAATATCGAGTCCGTAACTTCGACATAAGCGGGGTATTCGACTTAAAGGTGCCCATTCACTTACCTTTTGAAAAATAATCTGGCTACCTCTGTGTATATATTAATGATCTAAGGGTTATTCTTTTTAATAAAAGATCTTAAAACGCCTCCGTGAAGGATATATGAACTTGTTTTTCAACAACATGAGTGTAAACTTAGCAATTTTGGACAAACCAGAACAACATGTAAACTAAGGTGGTAGGTTGCATATATGCAAAGGTTGAAAGGTCACCTGCTGGAAAATGCCATTTGTAAAGCTCTGGTTGATCTGACTTGCCCTTCAGATGCCCTTGTTGAATATGTTTTGATTATATTGGCGGGCTCCCACACATTATAAACACGTTGATATAAACAAAACAAGCAGCCTAGGTGCAGTGATAACCACGTTTTAAAGGATTTTTTTTCATAAAAGTTCCAAGGGATAACCTTTAGTTTATTAAGGTCCGATAGGTGAATTGGCCCCTTTAAAGCGAGTGTATATCCATCTTTATGCTAATTTATACCTGAGAATCTGTATGGAATGAATGAAATAATATACATGTACTTACAATTTATGTTTGATGAATCATTTTTCATACATGAAAATATATTTTATCATTTTTATAACAAACAAATGTTTCTGTCAGCTTTTTGTTATGTTTTGATGGACCGCAAGAGCGATAGTCTCAGTATTGGCTGACGTAACGCGGTGGGGTTCAAGATCAATTAGCTTCGTTGATCCTGAGATCCTGGGTGGCGCACGCGATGTACGGGGCAACACCACGTGACAGGGGTGTTCTATTGATGTCACTAATGGATGTTGCATGATCATAAACACGTGTGACGTCATGGTCTGACACAGCTGTCAGGGTAGAGCTTTAACTTGCTTTGTTAAAAAGATATATATTACTACGTTTTCAAATTTGGGAATAGGGGAAGATTCGGTTGCTAACTTTATTGATAATGTTGTTAATTTAAGCATGTTGTAAACACCGATAACATGGCATAGATGATGAGATGTCGTTAATGTATTACAAGAAAGGTAAAATAATGTAGAACACGCAGGAATGTGACAAAATTAATGTTTCTTGCCAGCAAATATAACTAACACATTACAAGTGTGTTTAAAATGAACTGTCAGAAAAAACGTTTTCTATGTCCGTTATATCATGTTAAAATTACTACGCCTATAAGGATGATGGAAGTACCCGGTGATTTAATGCAGGTGTTTTTGTCCTAGCAAACACCTTTCTTTTTGCTTATTTTACACCAAGAAGAATTTAGCGACACGTTATGTAACATTATAGATGGTCAGGATAACTTTCATTGATGTAGGGCCACCAACTTTTTATTATACAACATTTGGTTACTTAATGTTTTTTTAAGAATACTTAAATGTGTGCACCTGTACAGGTAAACAGAATAACCATAGACCTAAAGTTCCGTGCTGAACGGTATATGAGAGTTACTTTCCCGCGAGGATCACAACAGCGTACCTTACGTTGAAGGAGCCACCAATCAGGATTAAGTATCCTAAATGAGGCTGGTATTGTGGCAGGGTTAGTAAGCTTACATGACACGTCTATTCATCACAGCGGGGCAGGGGTCACTGAATGAATACTCTCCCGCCTGGCACATCGAATCTTCTTACTTTTAGGATTACGAATGGTCATGGGAAAGTGAAACTGACACAGATTGAACTCTCTTACAAACAATATTGTATTAACGGGTATTATTGTTATAACGGTCAATATTAATTTGCAATAAAATTACCAAACTGCATTCATCAAACCCTAATATTGTCATGAAGTCTTAAGGCGGTTAAAATGTCAAATAATTTAATAACCCCACTTTTGAAGAATAAGATAAAATGTCATGATATTTTATCAAATAACCTTGATAACACAGAAACTACTCTCCATAAGATAGATTTAATGAATCTATACAAATGAAAAAAAAACTTTCATTATAAATTTACCCTCATATGAGCCGAAATGACAGACAGAAAAATATTCACAACGAGATAGGTCTTATTGTCATTTTCACGCTAGGTATATGAACACTTTATAGGTTATCTGGATATATATGGATGATGAAAGATTTTAAAAAATGTAAAAACATGAAAGATTGTGATGACAGTTTATCCGGTGATATACTATTACGTAACAGAACAAATAGGGAACAAATGAATTTAAAAAAATTAAGAATAAAAAAAATCCTATAAGATTTCCAGGCTGTCGAATGCATTTTCAAAATGGGTTTTATAAAGCCTTCAGTATTTTGTTACATTGCACTGTATAACTGAATCATGTAAGCATTTAAAAAAAATTATTCTATGTGTTTGGGTTTTATATTGAAGTCTGTAATAAAGAGATTTTTTTATTAAAAAAAAAAATAGATTTTTATTTAAGGAATATGCTTATGAATCCTTGTCCATGTATTATATATATAAATATATATATATATATATATATATATATTTATATAGCACTCATTTTTTTTAAAGTATGTTATAACAGAGAGAGTTTTGATATATCTGACCAAAATTATCTATATAGAAATCTTTACTGCCGGTCTGTTTAAGCAAGAGGCGTATTTGTACATGATGAAAATTATTATATACCTGGGAGTAAGTGTATATATCATGTCAACATTAGGAGCAAGTACGCCAAAAGAAATAGGACATTTATGTTAAGTGACGTTTTGTAATAAAATTCACTGTCCCATTCACATGCAGGAAGTACACATTGTAATAGAATCGCAGTTCTAAAGGACCAATATGTCGTCGACGGAATTATACGGTAGTGAATCAAGATACACCAGGCCTGTAAAAGGGACCAGGGTCAAAACTGTACACTTTATTTGTAAGAAATAACAAAACCAAGATAAGATAAGCCCATATAAATACAGTATGTGCAGATTAATCGCTGTGCCGTTGTCAGCACGGAAGGTAAAGGTGGGAGTTTATATAGTCTGATATCACCGTGGATATCATGATCAGTCTCATCCGACTTTACACTTTGACTTCCCGGTCTTTCTGGCCTGTTTATTCTTGTAGCTTTTCTTGGCTGGGGAGCATACAACCGAAGCAGCCATTATAGGCTCTAGAGGATAAGTCGCTCTACATTTGCCTGCCGCTCATGACCATGCAGAGTGCACAGGTGAGGAGTCTTAGCGCTGACGAGGGTAAGAACGGGACGCGAACCCACAACCCTGCGGTTACATGTCAATCAAGCGTCCTCACCGTAACGCCACCAAGCTATGCGCGACAATCAGTGACAGTAACTAAACGTAATACGAATAGTTTGCAGCCAGATTTATGGCAAGATATTTGTTTTAGATTTTAAGTCAAATTGTTAACATTTGCACAATGTATAATATAGTCCGAGGGATTAAAGAGTCTCTACGACGACAGGTTCATATGTATACATGTGGTCCATTGACTGAGTTGGTTCCCGTATTCATGGGATGTGCACAAAGTCACCGTTTATATTAATCAACTAGACAATAGGACATAACAAAAAAGTGCGAGTAGACTTTTGGTAACCCCACAATAACTCGGAAAATGACGGTATTAGCCATGCTCCCGGCTGTTTAAAAAGAGCGCAATTTATTGGTATACTATAGGCGAAACGTAAACGGCTTTATCTTTGGATATACAATTCACAGAACAATTAATAACCACTTAAACTGTTGATATTTTAGTCCCCTAGTCATTACAATTATCAATATGCAAATTAGTATGATAATTAGATCACCATAGGTCAAAAGGTCACGAAACTCTGGCATAAGTGGAAATTTTACATTTTCAGGGACAGTTTTCCTGAGAAAATGGAAATACTCCTATATATCTATACTACCAGATCATGAAATCATAACTTAATATATCATTTAAGACATTAATATACAATTAGTGCCTTTCTTTTTAAAATCATGCACAAATATTAATCATAAAAATTACAAAAAATCACAAATTTTATGTTTTCCGGCTCATAAATCTTTAAAAGCTTGTTTGATCATAAATCGTTGTTTCTTTTTTTGGCGTACTTTACACCAGTGCCTTTAAAAGTAAGTCAATAAAGGTCAAAAGGTCACGCAAGTGGAAGCAAGAATAATATTAAATAATTAAGTTAACACTTGACGACTGATGCGCAGCCTACCAAAGGATAACATTCACATTTTGTTGGTAATATTCCTTTATATATATTGACTATATGGGAGCCAAGTGAGAAAAAAGTGGCTTATTTAAGGTTTTTGTTCACCGCATCGCCTAGAAAATTTCCATCGGTACCAAGTTTCACCTAAACTTCTCAAATTTAGTGGTTTTTGTTCACCCCATCGCCAAGGATAATTTTCATTGGTACCAGGTTTCATCTAAACTTAAAGTTTATTCTCAGGGTTGATGCAAGTGCGAAAGTGGTGCAATTTGTTGTGACAGCATGTTTTTATACGCTACTTTTTTTCCGGCGATGAAAATTTGTAAATCTGTTTTCCCAGAATGGGTGTAGGGGTAATAAAAATTTTTGTAACTTCCTAATTATTTAATAAATTGCAACAATTTGCCCCTCATTTGAAAGAGTAGAAATCATGCTTTGACCTCAAATCATGCTTAATGATATTTTGTGAAAAGTCAAGGTCACAGGGATCGACTGAATTTTTTACACTACTCTTTTTAATTGAGTGAAAAGTTATATCCAAGCTATCCATTTAAGTTTTATTAACACATTATTGGTATATCGATGGTCAGCTGCGGCTCATATTAGATGACATTTTAAGTAAGGTCAGATGGGTCAACAAGTGCGTGATTTAATTTCCGATAAAATAATACTTCTTTCCCATTTTCTTGAGCACAACATTATATCAAGGTAATTCATTTAAGATTCTTTCTTAATTACTACATTATCATTGCAAATTTCCGTCCTCTGTTCTTTCTGAGAGTCAGTTTTAAAAGAAATCAGGTGGTAAAATATATTACAGATACCGGCTTCACATCATCCTTAGAATCACGGTTTCAAAATCTATATAATCTTAAAATTGTACCCACATTTGCAAATTATACATGACATCGGGTTTATTAGTTAGGTGAGCTGATAAAATGTACCTCAGTACTGAAAAGTTAAAAATAAAATAAATTATGCGTTAAGTTAGAGGTTGTTCATGTTTTTAACATATTAACGGACAACCTAGAACCTGAAGTTGGTTGAATGAAACGAAACAAATACGGTCACCTGAATATTTTAAGTAACTATTTTATTTTGGTCATTGGTCAGTTGACATCAAAATTATTCAGTTTAGCGGATTCCTACACCCGTCACGAAACCAAGACCGATAACATTATGAAAGCCTCATAAAATTAAATATGTAACATAAAGCACGAATCGGATAATACATCAGTACATAAATATACAATAAGTTGTCAAGTGGTAGAGACTTCAGTGTTTTCAGAAATGCATGTACACAGCAAAGTGGTCAGTCGTGTGTCCAGCTCAGCAGTCAATTTCAAAACTGCCGCCCACACATCTAGCATCCTCATTTCATCCTATATATAACCCTGACGCTACAAGCATGACGCTGATTGGTTCCTCATTAAAACTGGTAGCATCATGCAGGCTTAGAGTTACATACTATATTATCAGTAATGCCTAACGTTGTGTTTTCTTTTTCTAAATAACTTTAAACATTTTACAAAAACTACTTCATGAAATTAAATTCAACTTCACATATAAATTAAATGTGGTCCAAAGATTTTACATGCAGAGAGTAGTTGAAAACTTTTTCTAACTGTAGAAGTTATGAAAAAGTTTAGAACCTAAGCTGCACAGAAATTCTACTTAAATCCGATTTACTGAACAACTAAATAGATACAATTATGAGTGAAATAATGATTTAGTAATCTAGCCCTGTTTTGAAAATGAATCCAATATGCCTAAAGCTAAGTAATTTTTAGAAGAGTTATTATAGCCAAACAAATTAACACACTTGGGATGGCTGTCCAGTGGGCTTACCACATGGTGTTACACAAAGGAACAGATTGCCCCACAACATGGTTCTGCACACGTAAAGTTGATAGTGCAAGTTAATAGTACTTGAACATGTAAAGTTAAATAATACTCTTTATTCAATAAGACACTAAATTATACATTGTAACGGAATATAAATATGGTAATATTGAACTCTATAAATGGCTAATCTCTCGTGAATAAATTAAAACAATTAATTAGCTTGCCATGTAGAAGATGTATTAAAGTCTTTCCGAACTCTTTCCTGCAAACATCAAGCAGTCATGCGCTAACCTTTACAATTTTATTTTACATGATGATTCTTCAAGAAAAAAATATTCAGGAATCTTGAACAAAGTCATATCACTGGTGCAGATTCAGTAAGATCAGTATACAACTTAAAGTATATATATACAGTAATTGATGAATAGATGATCTATATTGTGCAACAAATGAGTGGTGCAGTGTGTAGCAAAATAAATAAACACACTATATATATTACAATACTCTCCGTAAATGTTAATGAATTCTTACTAGGAAATTCCTTTTCAGAAAAAGTACTTATCACGAATCTGTGACGGATGTATGACCTTATCAACAAAGTAAACCCAGCAATGATGAAACCAACAAAAAAAACATGTAACCTAAGGTGGTTAGTTGCATTTGTATGGAGCTGAAAGGTCACTATAGTTGCAAAACGCCTTATGCAAAACGTCTGACTTGCTGCCATATGTCATTGTTGAATGTGGATTATATGGCAGGTTACGTTAAATCCATGTAGATGAATTGTAGTATTTATATGAATTGTGCAGAAAATTGTGCAGTATCTTATCGCAGTATATAATGAGTTAGTGAGACTGACCCTATGCCATATATCGTTCACATGGTGTTTAAAAATTGTTGTCTTATAGCCATGGGCCAATTTTGACATTTGTTTCTTTTTAACAAAAGAACTAGAGAGTTTAAATAAACCCTGACTTTACCCTAACAATAACCAAATTTATAATTGACATTAACTAGTAAAAGATTCTTAAACGCCTAGAGATTTAACATTTCACTCATGGGAAATAAAGAATAATGTGAAATAATAGAAAAAAATAGAGAAAACAAGACTTTTACAGAAAATTAACTGTCAGGCACTTGTTGAACCTTCTGACCTTGACCTTTTTAAAAATACATTTCTTCTGAAACCTCTCCTGGCTCCTAGACTTTTAGCTGCAATTAGGTTTCACATATGAACGTCATATGAAGACTGAATAAGGTCTTTTAATCATATGCCTTAAGCATTGTCCAGACAAAAAAGTACAGATTAAAGCATAATGTAACTTCCATGACTGAAAAAAAAATGTTTTTTTTTAATCATTTAAAATAACTCTTCACATTCAAACACATCTTACTGAGGCCATTATTTTTTAATCTGTCGTTTCTCGAACCCGCCGACCCTAGAATCTAGAAAAATGAAATAAAAATAAAAATGAAATTTCGACTTTTTTTTTATTTCGGCCGGTCACGCCAACGCAGCAGTTTTCAAAATATTATTTATACCAGTATTTCCACGTGTTTCCGCCGAATTTTCGTTTAATTTTTGTGTGAAATGTACCGAATATTGTTTGATTTGACTTCGGCGCTTATCGCTAATTTAGGTAACAAAACTCCAAACTTGATAACCCCGGTAACCACGACGACGCGGCATACCTTGGCTGGACAAACGATTTGGTATAGTCTCTGAGACAGACACACGGTGGCGCTCCGTTTCCTCCCCAGGATTCATGTCAACTCATTTGCATAACCTCAGACATTAAACGGCACTCCCTACGAATGTTGCCGACGCATATATGTTTGTAGATAATGAGCCCTAAGGGGAAATGCAAACTGTTAGGGCGATTTCGAACTATCTCAGTTCAGTACTTTTGATAGTGAATTCGAGGCTCTGGGAATGGAATCCTCATTTAGAGAGGAAAGAACCACTCATTTCTCCAGGGGAACATTTTTAATATCTTTTAAAGCGCTTATTGTATTGCTTTAACTCTTTTCTCACTAAGCACGTAGTTCCGCGGGTATATTGGAACCAGTTTTGAGACCATTGTCCCTGGGATCGTTGCCATTTGCTATAACACATGATCCCATACGATTTGTGTATCCTAATAGAAAAATTTATCATGTCCGGAGTCGTGGCTCAATGTTCGTTCTTCATTTACAACTTTAGGTTCCAGTTAAATCCTCACCCACAGGTCACTGATTTTCGTAGTTGATCCAACAGGCTTCACTTCTATTATTATCACGTTGAGGTTGTTTTATTAATATAACTCAGAGGCGAACATAACAATGACGAGAAATAACAAACAGAAAGGGATTTATATAATTTATTGACTGATACATCCTCATATGTACCTAAATACCACAGGTATTGACATCGTCAGGTGACGAAGCTTGCACGACTTAGCGGTCGGTTAATCCAGCCCTCATATTGACAAAATACGTATTCTTTTTTTAACATTATTTAAAAGATAACATATATAATATGAGAAATAACAAACACCAAGTGAATATAATTTAATGAGTGATTCATCAACATACTTATCTAAATGCCACGGGGACTGACATCGTCAGGTAACGGACCTTAAACGGCGTCGCGGTTGGTCATGCAAGCTGGCATAATGACGAAGTCCAGTCCAGAATTGGACTCTCAGACTTTATCTTCAGAGTTTATAATTATAACGTTAAACACATGACAGACTTCACCAGTTTCTTTTATACATCAGATAAAGAATATAGGTCACTCGAATCGGCCTTTCCGTCTATTTCCTCTCGAGTATGACCGTCAGCTTCCCCGTTATCGCCCACATACGTCATTAGCACGATGGTAACATCAAGAGGATCACTTATCTAAAGCCGCAGTGCGTGTTCAGCGAGGATTTGAAGGTTTTAGAGCACAAGTTTTGTTTTACAACTGAATCCGCGAATTATAATAGAGAATATACAGTTGTTGGCATTTCATCAAACATGCAGTATTTTTTTTCATGTTCCAATGAAGGGTGAAAGTCTTATTGGCGAAATATATATATATTAATCTTACACTGAACAGACAGTTTTCTCTTTGATTTCAATACAAGTTTAGTTCAAATTATGAAACAAATGGAAAAGTCCTGTGTCTGGCATATGTCAACAGAGTACCTGACAAGAAACCATAAGGTTTTTCTTTTTTATAAAGAAATTTTATGGGGGAAATGGCTGTGGGTTTATCCTTATGATAACAAAACACAGGTTGCACGGTAAAATTTATTTTCAAGGTTCTTAGTATTTACTCTGAAGGTATTCAGACTTTAAATAATGTTGATTTAATATTTTTATTTCCTTTTTTTACCTGTTCAAAAAATTACCAGAGAAAGCTTTAAATTGAAATTTTGTGACAGATTCCTGGAATAATATCCTGGCTTTTTTTTTTTATTTTATCTGTTAAGTTCCTCTGAATGTGTAACATTTCTGTGACAAAAATGAATGTCAAACACCATGATTTAGAATTGTAACAAAGCTTAAACTAAAAAAGTGAACTTGTTATCTGAAAAAAAGTTATAATAGATTGTAAAATTATCCTGGATATTCTAAATGTCCTACTCTTTGACAACGCCTTTCATTTGTATATTGACCGTTGTTATCATAATATACATATAAATATGAGGGTAATTTATTTTTGTGTTTGTAGAAAGGTTTCTCAAGGTTAATTGAAGATGTGTTATGATCTTTTTGTTAAAATATTTTATGTTTATGTCTAATATTTTAAACTTCTGCCAAAGACTTAAATCAGATTTGATTTTACCATGCTCAATTAAGTGTTAAGTGAAATTTTGCATAAAATAAATACTTGGAAGAACATACAACTGAATTTAAGATTATTAAACCACTACCTATGCTACAGAATATGATAATCACGTGTACCAAGTTTGTGTTATTAAAGTGTATAGAAGTGTATAGAAGTGTATAGAAGTGTATAGAAGTGTATAGAAGTGTATAGAAGTGTATAGAAAGTAAAAAAAAAAATCTCTTATTTATTTATTTTTGTTTACAATGGCCAGTAGCATAATAATGACATGACTTGGTAACAAAATTAATTAACGATGATACGTTTTTTCAGATTTTATTTTTATTTTTCCCCCTACTCCTGCCCTAAAGTTTTTTCAGCTCGGTTCGAAGAACAATTAATTAAAAAACAATGGCCTGAATGGCACCTGATGCATGTCTTCATAAGGGCCAGCCATTTGATACGCGTGAAGTCGGGAAGGGGGGGGGGGTTCTATAGGGGGTATTTTTTTTTCTTAAGACATTATTATCTATTGAAAAGAAAATAAATAATTTAATGGCACTTATCTCCTTTGATAGAAATAAATATCTTGCCTTAACATTGAAAAGATTGACCGTCATTTCAAAATCGCATGAGATCAGCGTTGAAGATCCTTGTACACATACCCGCACACACACCTGAAACTCTGTTTATTTAAAATAGCAGGTTTCCATGATAAACAAAGTTTTCATGCTGAAGCCCATAATAAGACATAAAAGAATAAGGATAAAGAAGAACATGAAATGTTACATATGTATGGGGAGGGAGGTATAAATTTTTAAAGGAATTCAAAGTAGATAGTCATTTTTTTGCATTTGAGGCTATGACCTCAGCCAGGTTAGTGAGGCCCCTTTACTTTTCTTAATCCTCTGCCCCCTTCCTTATCTTTCTACTTTTCCAACACTTTTCTATACAGTTTGTCTTAATTGCTTACAATGCAATATCTTAATGTAGTAAATTGCTGTGAAAGTGTGCTTGTTTTATTACAAGTATAAACGATTATGAACAGTTAGGCCATTATGTGGTCATAACACTATACATGCTAGCAGTTAAAAACTGATTACTATAATATTGTTATTACCTGTATGGTTCCAGTCCTACTTACGTCTCCTTTTTCATAAGGGTGTTCTGAGCAGCCAGTAAGAGTTGAAAATAAAGTGAAAATAATGATATAAAAAGGGCCTCTTCAGTAAACTTCTTTATTATAAATATAGCTTTTATATATTTATAAATGACATTTAAATGTAAATGAATATATATATATATATATATATATATATATATATATATATATATATATATATATCTAAACAAGGGTAATAGTCTTCGGTGCAAAAATTCTTATTTTAATCCTACTCTTCCAATGGCACGCTTTACCACAATTCTCTATTTATCAAATATAGTATATATATATATAAGTAAAAATAGTGCTTTATATATCAGGACTCACGTATATTGATATATATATAACTACTTACGATTCTATACAACCAATGGTATAATAACCATTATATAAATATTCATTTTGTGACGAAGAGTAATTATATAATGCAACCTGCAACTTGAAAAGCCTTAGTTAGTGATTTAACCTGCAAGTTAAAGCATTTTCTTTTCGATATATGGTAGGCCGAAAGAAATGTAACAGCACAAAATTTCTACAAATGTCTTCCTTCGGCTTCACCTGGAGGAAGATGCTTTCTTGCAGATAGTCAGATTCTTCATTGCCATACACTTTATAAACATTTATACTATATATCAATCACAATGTGGATGTATCGAAGAAATTCAAAAAAAAATCCGCAATATGATCTGTGGAAGGATTCCTCTGTGGCATTCCAAAACTACCTTTAGCATTAAGTAAAATGAATATTAATTCACACACTCATTAAATAATAGTAATATTATCCTTATGTAGGCGGGACGTTGTCAAACTTTACTTCTCTGTTTTATTCATGCTTTTTTTGCTTCAAGTTGGTATTGGATGCACCTGGCCTCTATTTTATTAGCCCATTTATTCAAGGATACACTTGATTTAGGCTGGCATTCGATGTAATATTTCAATAGTAAAGGATATCAACAACAGTCACCACGTGTACATCAGTGCCTTTACTGATATTTTCTCTGATTATTTCATGCTTTTGTAGGAGCTTTCCCATTATCTCAGAACACTGAATGCAATATTTTCACTAACTCAGAGTTTCGTGACCTTTTGACATCTGATGACCTAATTGACATATTTCACATTGAAATGAATATGGTAATGCTTAACCGTCCCGTTTCTAAAAGTCTATACCCTAACTTTTTATGTCTTATAGACTATTTCATTAATATAAAGAGTAATATTGGATACAACTTATGCAGAGGGGAACCCCCTCGTCCAATGGATTAGTTAAACTTCTATCATTTTGGTCTTTGGCGCAAAATGACTTTATGATCTTTAATGTCTTGCCTTTAAAGTTTCTGGTGTAAAGTACACCAAACAAAACTGAAAAAAAAAAATTATAAGCATGATGCATTTAATTGAAAGATAACATCAGCACACAGACAATACTATTAAAGATTGTTGAACAGGAAAACTTCAAAAGTTTTCATGCATTTGTAGTGTATATAGATTGGAGCATTTCCGTTGTCTTAAAACTTCGTTTCTTGAGATATTAAAAGTTCAATTTTGCCAGAATTCTGTGACCTTTTGATCTCTGATGACCTGATTATCGTACAAATTTGCATATTGATAATTGTAATGACTATGGGACTTAGTATTAACAATTTAAATGGTTATTTATTGTTCTGTGAGTTGTATATCCAAAGACATATATATATAGCTGTTTCTGTTTGATCTACCCATAAACTGCGTCCTTTTTATAGCAGCCGGGTGCATGGCTAATTGCAAAAATTTCGGGGTTACCAAAAGTCTACCCGCACATTTTTTATGTCACATTTCTAGTTCATCAATATAAATAAAAAGTAACTTAGGGCACATATAGCAGACTAATGCTACTATTCAGTGACTCAGGTGTTTTTATACTTGATGGCAACTTATATTAAAACAATAATAAGTATACAGTGGGTGCGACTCATCTTTGAGTTCATTATTTTGTAAAACACCGTAAAATCTTCAATTGAAGCACCTGTGATACTCTCAATTTATTGAATGAGATTTCATTTCCTATGCAAAGGATATGCCAGAGTATTCCATATCAACGTGCTGTCAATCTGAAGCACGAAATCGCAATGAAGGGTATTTATTTATATTCGTTAAAGTGTCAAAACATACCTGCAAACTAAAAACACTGTCGTGTTAACATTGTCTTTAATCATAAAAAGGATAGATGCAAGATCTTAGAATATGGTCGGTCGACAATCAACCAATATATTTATCCGCAAATCCCCTGGGCTAGGATTAAGTGATGCGTGAGACGTAAGAACCCTCCGGATTCCTGCTATAAGGGTCACAGAGGTATTCCCATGCATGATTTGGCAATACCGTGCACCTTTTGAAAAATGACCTGGCTTATTGACATGCTACATAGCTGGTCCCACAAATCATTTTCAATAGGAAAATGATTGTAGGCGGGGCCAAAAGCATGTGCATATATCATCAGTGGGTGTCATGTGCCGCATTGAGCGTTCAGCAACCTTCACGGTTATTTCACCCTCAGACTAGAAGTCATGACCAAAAATGTATATAAATTAAAAAGACTTCATAATCTTTCTTATATCTGAGAACATGCCTCTTGACAAATAATTTTTGAGTTAAAATGTTTTCATTCTGCACGGGATATGGGGTTAAAATGCACCAAAACGGGTAAACGATAGTAGATGTGTACAAGATACAGTTGTGTGCAAAATACAAGACAAAGCTGTTCAAGATCTGTGGACATGTAAAATTTCAGGCCATTACGTTCGACCACTCCTGAGATATTATGTTGTTCCTCTGTTGAACATAGAAAACCAACTTTAAATAAAACTTGTCTTACCTTATCTTATCTAAAACTTTGTACACTTGGTCAAAATAAAACAATACCATTTAAAACAATAAATGTTGTAAATTTTACCTAGGAGCTAGTTACGACCCTATAAAGCAAAATGAATAAATAAATAAATAAAAACTGTTTTTAGTTGTAATGAATTCCGAGTGTGTTGGTCTATTTATAACCCCAACCCTTTGCGCTAAGAAAGTAATACTAAACCGGTGAAAACTGGCGTAGGATATATATGTTATTTAACACGCATTTATTACGAGTTTTTTTTATCATTTATCCTAATATGATTACATTTGAGAGCTTTAATGAAACGTAGGCCTATGGTAAATTAAGAAAATAAGATCAGTAAACAAAAAATATGAAAATTAATATGAGAAATCAATGTGAATTTTGTCAGAAAAAGGTGGACGCATGCATTCACGTGAAATACGTATTATAATGACAACAAAATAAAACCAAGCTGTTATCATGGATTAAATTTTGTACCATTTCCAGGTCTGCTTTGTTTTTCGGGATTCAGGAAATACATGTGGCTATCAATCTGCAAATCACAGCAAACAGAAACGAAAGTTGATATGTGAAGGGAATCCAGAGTTACCCCGGGCCAGCTCCAGCAAGTCTGACACTCCACACCGCTCGGTGCTGCCATCTGGCGGCTCAGGTCACAGCATGCATGTTTCAACATGGCGGCCGGCGGAGTCATGACAGGGGGACACGGACACTCCCATTCTGATCAGCACCCAGAGGGCTGCTGCCCCGGGGAGGGCAATAAGTCAGACGCACAAAAACTCCCTTCCATATTTGATGTAATAAAATCAGGGTAGGTATGAGCAGGACTTATTATATTCCAATGCAGTGCAAGTGATGCCAACTGAGTTACTGTCACCTGTAGTACTTACTGTATGTGTGTGGGTTTCCTTGACATCAAAACACCTGATAATAAACTGGCTGTACTATACCGTAGCGTGGTAGTGATAGTACGATTGTGAAAGTTGTTGTTCATTGTAAACTTAACATATCTACATTTGGTGTACATGTTTGTATCTAGACTGTATCTGCTCCCATAAATTTAGCTAAAATAAATTGTGTGACCCCCCCCCCCCCCCCCCCCCCCCCCCGGAACCCCCTTAATGTTTTCAGAGATATGTATTATATCCGTTTCTAAACGATGTTTTTTTTTATGAACACTTAAATAAATACTATAACAATTTTTACCTCCTTCCTGTGACTCTATTTGGTAAATATACATATGGGAAACTGTTGATGAGGAGATTGGCTTTACGTATTCAGAGTGTACTAGCAGTTACTATTGTTAACAGATGGGCGTGGTCCAAGCTGTGGCACCTGTTAACAGATGGGCGTGGTCCAAGCTGTGGCACCTGTTAACAGATGGCCGTGGTCCAAGCTGTGGCACCTGTTAACAGATGGGCGTGGTCCAAGCTGTGGCACCTGTTTACAGATGTACCAGCTTCTGTGTTGTAACAGTGGGTGGTCTCCTCATCTCCTCTTCTTGCATGCTCCCTGGGCATGCTAATGGCTGGAACAACGCTCTCTCGGCTTGGTTGCATCTTCATCTTTGACTCAAATAAAGATTTTTCGCCTTGGGAGAGCACAGGGAATGGGTCCCAGTCCCTTCCTACTGGAGCATTCGGAGGGCTTAATATAACTTCAGCCAGTTAGTATGTGGGAAATGTAAACGGAAGGCTTTTTAAGCTCAGCTGACTGTCAACTGAGGTATAGAAATGGTGCTTTGTCAGTCATCCATTCGGTAATCCGTTAGCAGGGCACAAATCGTAACTGCTGGTCCTAGAAACTTCTTAGTGAACGTCCAAGGAGGTCAATAAAAAATCTCCTTGGAAACCTGAATTAGGTCACTGAAACCTATATCCTCTGAGCTATGGGACTTGTAAGTAGCCCCCCCCCCCCCCGAATAATAAAAAATTTGATACTTAACCTCCAATATCTTGATAATTAATGCATGGCTTGTCATGAAACTTGCATTGAATATTGACCATGACTAGTTTTGTCAGTTCTCAAAAGGTGGTGGCGCCATCTGTATTTTTTCATGTATTTTTACGAATATTTTTCTATTTTTAGCTCAGCTGACTATAAGTCATCTGAGCTATAGTCGTGGTCCTTTGTCCGTTGTCCGTCCAGCCGGCCGTCAGTTAACAGGGCACGTTTTAAAACCGTTGGACCTACGAATCCAAAACTTTGCATACCATTAGATGTCCCCAAAATCTCCTACTATACCGAAAATTGGGTCATTAGGACTTTGTTCCTTCGAGATCTTAAGGAAAAACCTCCGTTTTCCATAAAAAAAACCATTGTTACACTTCAAGGCTGCCTTATATCAAAACCACTGATCTGTTTTTGATCATATTTAGTATTCATATTCTTCCATACATTTTCTATGAACATACCAAAAATTAGGTCAGTATTGGCAGGGATGTGCTCAGAAAAATTTAAGTGCCGGGCGGGCGGGCCGTGCACGTGAAATGGGGCAGGGGCGGGCATATTTAAAGTTAAACTTTCATATTTTATAGACGTGATTCGTGATATTTCAGCTGCATGAATGAATCATTAGTTATACTAAAAGTATTATTAATTTCCAATATGCCGACAGCAATGCCGCCACTGAGAGCAATTTTGATTGAAAAGTTAAAACACCGTGGTGAACTCATCTGTCAGTTCAGATTCTGGCGGTCAGGATTTGTTGAATACTTCCATATAATATGGGTATAAGAAAGGACCGTATTCAGTTTTTCGCACTTAAAACCTGATACCAAACATTATATTCCACTTTTCTACGGCAGTTTGGCCTCATTAGGAGCTGTGACCTTATAAATGTATTCGAATATTTACGTCGATCATCAATTATATTCAATCAAACATCGTTTGGCGCGTCATATGATTTCATAGAAGCTGATATCAGCGTTAGTCTTTTATACAGATAGAAGGTGGCGCTACCATAGCAGCTACGTTCACTTCTTTCGTACCAAATTTTATTCATCAACATTCACTTAATTCGGCACATTTTGACGAGTATCTTCTATAAAATATACATTTTGGGTGCCACATGATGTCATCTAGTGTGGAAGACATGCGCTTAGATATATTCAACAGGGGTCACTAATTGTAATACCGGTAAAACACCGCAAGATAAGCTTAAATGCGTGTATTTTTGTTCATAGCTTAAACAATTTAAAAATATTACTGCCAGGCGGGCATTGACACTTTCTAGTCAAGTGCCGGGCGGCAGGAAAGACCCGGCGTGGGCACATCCCTGTATTGGGTATTATTTTGAAGTTATGGGCCCAAATATAATGCATTTTTTTAAAATCAGGAAATATATTTACTCACCTAACATGAGAATAGCTGAAGCTGGAGACTTTTTTTCAGGAATATAACTTTATTTAATTAAGATTCAATTGTTTACCCAAAATTAGATCTGAACTTTGCAAATTTGTCAAGTTATTAGCATAAATAAAAAATCAATACCTTAAATTTTGTCCAACTTTGGCAATGGCACGTTTTTCCCCTGTAAGCACTCTTGATTTAATTTTCACAACATATATACATAAGGATATAATCTTTTAAAATCTGAAATTTCAAAGGAATTGATTGAAAGAAGTAGCTTTAATTCATGTTTCCATACACCATGTCAAGTGTTGTTTACATCTAGCCCACCTGGTAGTACAGCCTTCACTTGCATTATGTAACTGACCCCAGGCAGCTTGCCTTTGCTCAGCTTGGCCACTACTAGCAGGCTTCCCCTCTGCCCTGCACTCTCCCCCCCCCCAGATGGTGCATTAACTAGATGAATGTTATAATTTTCTGTATTTTATTTTATTCTTGGCTATGCTACATTTTAGATTTTGTATTGTACAACCAGGGTTACAATGATTAAAGTGCATATTGAATTGTGTCCACAAAGTGATGTATTGGTATGAAAGTGTGGATGTTCATCAGATAAGTAATTCCTTACTTCAGAAGAGTAAAAACTTCACCAGGTGTGAAATTGACTATTAATTCCAGTAATAAATTATAGCTGAGATAGTAATTAGCACGATGATATTGTTCGTCCCTCATTCAACCAACAGTGTGTATACTTTATTTGAATAGATGTTTTTATTTTGTCAAATTTACTGAATCTTTTATTTCATTTCAGTGAATAAAATTAAGCATGTACTGAAAACTCCAATGTGCAAAACTTTTTTATAGTGATTCAAGGAATAATCTTGTAGATGCCATATTGTGGCATTATTTTCTTTTAAATTCAGTTTAAACATTTGTGATTTAAAAATAATAAAATATGTGTATGCATAATATGACCTAATATGAGCTACACTCTGGATATATGATGATTGCAACTTGGAATTCTGATATTGTAACTTATATTTTCAGTTTTTTTTTATTACAAATTTATAAAACTTGTAAATAAAAAAATGAATCAGATAAAAACTATTAATGGAAAAAGTGGATATGCTAAAAAATAGGGTTATATATAAACTTAAATGCATTATTCTCTTGGAAGTGAAATAAAGGTTTTAGTCCATTCTGACCACTTGCCTGTCCATCTGTAAATTTTTCATATGCATCACAGTATCTCAAAACTGTTACTGTTTTTCTTCATGACAGTCTTGTCAGAGTTTTAGTTTGTAATCATATATTTAGAACTTTACTATAACCAAGTAGGAGGGCCCTTTTTCTCTTAGCTTCTCATATGCTTATATAAATGAAAAACATTACAATAGAATATTTTGCATATTTTGCATTTGCAAAAATTTCAAACTTCAGCTGAGCGCCGAGACCCATGGGTCCCTTGTTTTTACTATAAAATGACAACATGCATGTCAGTTTCTTAGCTGTGATTTCATCTAGTGTCCCAACACCTGGTGTGTTCATTGATCTCAAGCGGATGCCCTATAGTAATCACCCTGTCAGTCTGTCTGTTTGTCTGGCTATCTGTCTGTCTGTCCAACCGTTTATCCACACAAATTTGTTTCCAGATGATAACTCCAGGTTGGATTGTCATAGTGATTTCAAACACGACTTACAGATGGCCCGCCACTAAAGGAAGAACCTATATGATTTTTGGGTCATGTGGTCAAAGGTCAAGGTCACAAGACTCACTTATCTAAAAAGGTTATGGCTGCATTTTAAGCCAAGCTCTTCATCCCAAACTTTCCATCTTGCATATTTAGCTGACTCGCCAGTCACAGGAGAGCATAAATGAATTTGGGGTCACAAGGTCAAAGGTCAAGGTCACAGGGGCCATCTGTTCACAAATTAAGTTTCCAGATGATAACTCAAGTTTAGTTTGACATATTGGTTTAAAACTTAATTTATTTATGGCTCACAACTAAAGTAAGAACCCTGTTGAATTTGTTGTCCAAAGGTTAAAGGTCAAGGTCACAGGACCCATTTCTTTAAAAGGAATGTGTATGCATTTCAAGCCAAACTTTTCATCACAAACCTTCCATCTTCAAAATATTACTCACCTGCAGATAGGGGAAAATTCTTTTTGATTTGAGGTCATAGGGTCAAAGGTCAAGGTCATAGGGCCCATCCGTTCACAAATTAGTTTATGGATGATAATCCTGCTTTGGCTAGACAGATTGGTTTCTAACTTGATCTATTAATGACCCACCACTTAATTAAAAAAATTTTGATTTTCAGGATCCAGAGGTCAAAGATGAAGGTCACAGGACCGTCATTCTGAAAAAAATTCTTCAAAACATCCTTATAGACAAATACAGCTGAGCGTTGAGACCCCTGGTCTTGAATAGTGAGAAATTTGATGTTTTTATGTGACTGTGGGGACAAGAAGGGTGGATTTCGTGGTTCACACTGCTCCAGTGCTTTGAAGGCATATGGTGAAATTTCAATAAATCCTGCTAGATACACTTCTGTGTCTTTTTGAGCTATTATTAATTTTGCATGCTTAAAAAATAACCATAATAACTTATTATACTCATCCCATGGTTCCCTTCATCCTCCTTTAATAGTGCCACCAACAGGTCATGTGACTGACCTTAAAAAAAGATATACAATTTCAGCTGAGCACCTTGACCCATGGGCCTCTTGCTTTTATTCAACTGTACTTGTAGGATGCTCGTGCCAGTACAAGCAGTGATTGAAGCCAAGGGACCAGAGGTTCTAAAATCTCGAGACAATAATGGCCACACACCAGCTCACTGGGCCTGTTTAGGTGGACACACGACGATCCTCAGATATATATTGGAAAACAAAGGCCCAGTGGACCTGCCCAGTGAAAGTGAACTCGGGCAGCACCCCATACACTGGGCCTGTGTTAACGGACATATAGCTGTGGTAGACATTTTGTTGAAGTCTGGTGCTTCTATAGACGTTGTGGACAGTAAAGGCTGTACGCCGCTTATCGTGGCCTGTCAGTATGGTAAAACGATGCTGGCGGGGTACTTGTTGGGACGAGGGGCTCGGATACACATGGTAGATAAAGATGGAGACACAGCGTTACATTGGGCAGCTTTTAAAGGTCAGTTGTTTGCTAAAACTTAAAATCATTACACTCAGTGTAGAATTATGTGTGTTTGTCATGTTTAACCCAGTGTTTACCTCCTAAGCATTAGCAGTTGATCTTTTTAGTTAGCTGACTGTAAATCATCTTGGCTGTTTCAATGGCCCTCTGACCACCAAAAACATAAGCACTGACACCACATTTTGTTATGGTTCAGTATCATGTTAGAAATAAGTAATGTGCAACACAGCTTTGAACACATTTAACTATTTTGTATCTAAAGTCCATTCCAGCACCCCTGTCCACCTGTTTTTTTTTTTGCTATAATTATGGCCAAAACTTTTTGTCCATAGGTCAGTAAGACTAAAATGTGTGATTAACTGCTATGGAAATAATAGCCTACCTTATGGCATTTTCCTGTAAACAATTTAAAACCATTTTATGAGTAACCAGTCTGTAGCGACATTTTGCCACTAATCGGTAAAATAGGCATACCAAGGAATAGTGATGACGTCATAATAGATGCGACGTACTAAAGAGGCACCAACTTTCATGGGACCAATGATCAAGAGCTGCCGAACTCTGTTTACCGTGAGACTTGTATTCTCTGTGTGCACACGCCTCACTGTTACTTCACATTACTTTATATCCATATCAAAGGAGGATAAACAATGGCCACTTATTAGGGACACCATGAACCACGGATATATATGAGACATGTCAACCAGGCTGTAAAGTAAATAATATTTATATCGTGAGCAGGTGAGCTTCCAAAAATTACACATTTGCCTCTTTATGACATTGGTGTAAATTTTGTTTGCCAAGTTTGTCTTATGTAGAGATAATTGCGAAAAATCAGGTGAACAGGGGGGTGTAGAATGTACTATAATTCATAAAGGATTGCTCACATGGGAATAACTGGATATATATTTATTCTTAAATTTTTCAGCAAATAAAATATTTGTGTGAGTCTGGATGAGACTCTGTAAAAATAATTTCTGCCCAATTTTTTTAGCGAACCTGTGAGCTTATGCGATGGTGCGGCGTGTGTGTCGTGCGTCGTGCGTCTTCTGTACATTAACCATAGCTATCTCAAAAACGGCAGGAGCTAGCATCACCAAATTTTTTTCAAATAATCAGTCATCCAAAAAACTATATCGGATTTTGTTTATTTTTTTCTAACTGCATTTTCTTAGATTTTATAGGGAAAAAGCTAAAAAACCTTTAAAAATCTTCTTCTCCGAAACTGTCCAGCCAAATTGTCCAATATTTCACAGAAATGATCCCTGGAACAATCTTTCTCAAGTTTGTTTGAATGGTTCCAGTTTGGAGATTTTTGGCCGAGTTACAGTAGGTTGAACTTAGTTAACTGTGCAAAAAAGCATATTAAAATTTAAATCTCAGAAACAGCTGGAGCTATCATCACCAAATTTTATGCCAATGTTGGTCACATATGTCATATCTTAAATTGAGGTATTGGTGGCGCCACCTGCATCGGCCTTTTTTGTACGGGGTCATTAGTGCCTGTATCACACTGAGGGCTACAAAAAACTTCTTCTCTTAAACCATATGGCCAAAATGTTGATTATCGCACAGAAATGATTCTAGGGTAGTGCTTTCTGAAGTTTGTTCAAATGGTCTCTTTTCAGTGACTTTTGGCTAAGTTATGGGAAGCTGAATTTAGTCATATGCCATAACAGCCCATTTTAGCTCAGTGGCTACAAATATCTTCTTCTCAAAAACCACTGGGCCAAATTCTTAAATCTCAAACATTAATTATCCTCAGATGTTGATAATTCAAGTTTGTTCAAATGATTTGAGTTCAGTGCTTTTTGGCTGAGTTACGGGAAGCTGAACTTAGCCAGTTTGCTGTATCTTCCTATATGAGTTATAAACTTGTGAAACGTTTTTCAACTGATGCCACAGAAGCCAGTTTGTTAAATATTTTACAAGAATAATCCCTACAAAAATTCTTTTAATAATTGTCATTAATGGTCATGAATGATTTTTGGCTGAACTATGGAGATTGAATTGAGTCATTTTACCATATATGTTAGCTATGTGATGCTGTTACATCTAGCCTGGCACCAGTTTATCAGCATCTATTACATCATGCCACTAGACATTTAGATTTCAGGTTATATTTGGTTAATATTGACAAAAAAGTTTTTTAAAAAGCTTTTAAAAAAAATTTAGATTTATGATTTAAGTTATTCATCATACCATGCAATGTTACAATCATGGATATTCAGCTCTCTGTGGCTTTATAAAGACAACTGTACATGGATTATAATTACTGGTATCCCTACTCAACTTAATTCAAGAATTTGCCATTAATGATATATATCTGTATTTTAATTTTGCATTCAGTATGCATTCAGTATGATTTCTTTTTTTATAAAAAGTCAGCTGAAAAGCATTTTGTATAAGGAAAATAAATTTCAAAGTTATTTCAAGTAGGGACCACTTTTGTGTACAGATGGCAGCACTTGGTTTACCATTGACAGATGCCAGTGCCTTGATGGTGGCCATTAGCCAAGATGATGTCAGCTCTATAAATAGTTTTGGCACAGTGCCAGGATTGGGAGAAGTGCAGCCAGGTATAGGTCAAGAGTTCACTCAGTGCAGTAGCTGCATTCTATTTATAGCTTTGGCAGACTGCTCACTGCATCATATTTAGCACCAAAGTTCAGCCTGAATCTATTTATAGCTTTGGCATACTGCCAACTGTGTCAGATTATGCAACAGGTCAAGAGTTCACTCAGTGCAGCCTGGTACAGGTCAAAAGTTCACTCAGTCTAGCCAGGTGCAGGTCCAGAGTTCACTCAGTGCAGTAGCTTGAGGCAGCAATTTGTCACAGGTCACTCGGGGGCAAATGCCTTATTCACCTTAGCCTTGTCAGCCCAGTGCATCAAACTCTGGGGAAGTTTGATCTATTGGACTTATACCTGTCTATGCGTCTTTGATGGTATTCTTATTTACAAGACAGGTGGTGCCACCTACATTGACTTTTGCAGTGTATGCGCCTGCTTATTTCTACAGAGGAATTTGATACATCAGCCTAAAATTGGGTATGTTTATACATATCGGGTAGCTTTATAGTTTACAAGACTGGTGGCCCCACCTGCAACCATTTTTGCACAGCGTCCATCTGTTCATCGGCCTTGGGATAAAATTACTCATATCTGGGCAGTGGTTTGACTTATCCACATGAAATTTTGCAGGTTTATACATCCTTGACAACTTTTTGTTTTATGACAGGTGGCGCCACCTACATTCAAATTTACGCTGCAGACATCCAAGCTCATATCTCAGGAACCATTTGACTGATTCGGCAAAAATTTTGCTCACATAGCTCTTTATCATACACAAAACTGGTGGACCAAATTGCCACCATTTTTGCACAGCGTCTGTCTGTTCTTGTGCCATGGGCTAAAATCACTCATATCTCAGTAGTGGTTTGACTTATCTGCCTAAAATTTTGCATGTTTATACATCTTGGACAGCTTTCTGGATTTTGTGGTAGGTGGCGCAACCTACATACACATTTCGGCTGCAGACATCCAGGCTATTATGCAACACACCTCACTCTGTTTCCCCTTGCCACTCAATCCATGCCTCACTTCACCTTTCCTACTCTGACTTTGGTGGATAGACGTAGTCGCTTGTTGACTACCCATATTGTAGTTTTTGTGTTGTGTGCACCCATGCCAGAATTGCAGCAGTGATGTTTGTTTAATTGTTTCTTGTTCTAAGTGTTTAGTACTTGCATTGTTCATATACATGTTCTTGAAAAGTAATGGTACAGCATTGAAGCATTATACCTGGTGTAATCTCATTGCACAGGTTCGCATTAGGCCTGTAGGCCTTGTTCAGATTTCCCTTAAGTAAGACTACACGTTCTGGTGTTCCAGTAATAATTATGAGCCCTGTTTTCTGTTACCATGATTTTCAGTACACAGGGCATATTCTTTATTACAGGATTCAATGAGTTGATGAGACTTTTGATTTATTCTGGGTTCAATGCAAGACAGACTGACAACTTTGGCCAAACGCCGCTACACTTGGCCTGCATCAGCGGTAACCTGACCTCAGTCCAGGATCTCTGTGAACAGGTCAGCAACTACAGTGATACCTGGTTTGAGCCACCCCCAGGTCAAATGAAATCCTAATGTAAAAACCATTCAACTGATAATTGGACAGTTAGCAGATATAACATGGCATAAGGAAGGTCTCTCAAAGCAGGGACCACTATATTATTGCATGATGAGATCACAGACATATTAATATGTTAGGATGCAGTGGAAAACAAGTTATCAGGGTTTGCATGCATCTTTTAATGCAATGAAAACCCTGGAATTTAGCAATTCCAAGACCTTGAAAGTCCTTGGAAATATGTAATCTTTCATTTTAGAGTTTCTTGAAGAATGCTTGATTTTCAAATCATAACACAACCTCAGCCACTTTCCGATTCTTGCCAAATACAATCCACTAAGATGTTACACTGATCAGAAATATAGAGAAGAACATATGTTATATATTCCCAGGATATTTAATGTTGATTGGGGTCAATACAATTGAGTTTGATAAATGAATGACCTGGTTTTAGTAGGATTTACTGATTTCTCCACCTATAACCAGTATATCTGACTTCATACTCCAGTACTATAGCGGATAATTATATAATGGATTGACTGTAAAACCAGTGTAGCATGTAGTTTTTATTTTAAATTTTGAAAAGCTAATTCAACTTGGATACCTTAAATATAAGTTTAATGACACTAGTGGTGCCACCTATAATATAAATCATTTTACACTTCTAGTGTGATTTGGGGACTGACAGCTGATAGTCATGTGACAGTTCAGCTCTTTACTTAAGCACTAGTTACTTAAGTTACAGGTCAGCTAAAATGAAGGGCAGGTTAAAAAATTAAAATTTACATGTCATTTAATTAGCAGAAGTTCTTGAAAATATGCACATTTTGCTCTTTTCATATTTTACATATTAAATGATGTCATTTGTAGGATGAAGCAGAAATAGATCTGAGGGATAAGAATGGCAAAACACCTCTGATGTTGGCCATGGGGCGCAAGCATGATAAAATTGTTCATTACTTGAAAAAACAGTCGAAATTAAAGAGTTCTATTGTTCCTCGCCTCGACTTCTGGTAAGTTTTAAAATATTCTATCAAAAGTGAAGTGTAAAAGTGTGAAAATTTATATATTTTAATTAGAATTGAATTAATAGAATATCAAAATCAATCTAATTTTGGGGTCAGTTATTAATCTCTGCTATGGTGACAACTGTCAACCATTAGGTCAACTACAGACCTGATATTTTGCATAGAGTTTTGTAATGGCAGAATACATTATGAAATGTAACACTGAGTCACTTTGATTTTTTTAGTACATTTTCACTACAAATTTACAGGGTTTGGGTCAAATACAGTGAACCAAATACAAATACGATAGCTGGTCTCCTACAAATACAAATACAATTACGAGTGAGTGAAGATAAATATAAATAAATATACTGAACACCAAATACAAATATGCAAATGTAGGTTATACAGAATATATATTAATTTCCAGCACCATAAATATTCATAATGTCTACTCATTTACGACTTGTGTATATTTAGAGATCAGGGTCCTTCTTTATTCTACAAAGTCCCTACAAGAAATGCTTCACTTGATGCTGTCTTTTGGGAGTTCAAAAGCTAGGTAGTAGTTAAATTTTTAAAATTATAGCAGATATGAATATGTATTTATACAATTATGTATCTGTACAGTATTTGATCAAAAACATCAAATATTGAAATCAAATACAAATAAATATATTATCATTTTGCACAATGCAAATACAATACATCCCAATACACACCAATACATACTATTGACTATTTAAATACAAAATATGTATTTGAACCCAACCCTGCAAATAAAAATGTTTCTGGAGGGTTTATTTATTTGTGTGTGTGTGTGTGTGTGTTGCAGGTCGATTGTGTTTGGTCCTCCAGGCAACAGTAAAGCTCCATTGCTCTTTTTCATTGTTAACGTCATCTTCTGGGGATATCCCATGTACATATTCAAGGTAAGTTGACACTCTGTGTCAGAGAAAAACATAAACTTGTCTTCTTGATTACAAAGAAACTCGTATTCATATGTATAGCAAAACGGAACATCTGAGATTAGTATAAGAAATTACTGAATTTGTTTTAATTAATCTGGAATGCTTAAGTTGATTGGACTTACTCAGTACCTGGGTAAAACCTTTATGTACCCCAGGGTTAAACCCGGGCTGGGTAAAAGAGGTTTTACCTAGGTATTACCCAGGACTCCTTGGTTTTACCTCCAATTCCTATTGATTAGAGTGATTTGCTCTGGGGAGCCAAACATGGATCAAAGTGTCAGTGGCAGAAGCCTTCTTTTAGACAGGGGTGATGTGGTCAGAGTCACTGGCATGCTCAAAATATTCACAAAATGCTGACCAGTCAGAAAGAAACTGGGCTTGGGTCCTGCATTATAAAGGCAAATTTACATGGAAAAATGCTTGCGTAATAAACTGGGCAAAACTTTGTAAAAGATGGTTAAAACCTGGGTAAAATACTTTTAACCCAGGTTTTTCCCACCTATTGGTTAAAATCATTTTTACCCGGGTCATATACTAACCCTGCCATGTTTGGGTCAAAGGGCGTGACAAAAAACTAGGGAAGTCCCACTCCCTTCATCAGAATCATATCTGCAGAAATTATACTTAAATTTGTGCTTTATGTTTTCTTATATTCTGCACATTTATGGAGGTGTAAGTATATGTCACACTTCTTTTCAGTGTATCCCCATGACGTGGAATGAACTGGAGATGCTGCATATATTTTTTATATTCATGAACATAGTGATGTGGGTGAGCTTGTACCACGCTAACTCAGTAGACCCGGGGTTCTTACCACGGAACATACCAGAGTATGATGAAGCAATAAAACAGGTAAATCTGGAGGGCTGTAATGATGCAAAGTCTGATGATACTATGAGTATCACGATCCTTCACTCACTCATGATCAGATACACGATACAATACATATAAGATACATGATACAATACATATAAGATACATGATACAATACATATAAGATACATGATACAATACATATAAGATACATGATACAATACATATAAGATACATGATACAATACATATAAGATACATGATACAATACATATAAGATACATGATACAATACATATAAGATACATGATACAATACATATAAGATACATGATACAATACATATAAGATACATGATACAATACATATAAGATACATGATACAATACATATAAGATACATGATACAATACATATAAGATACATGATACAATACATATAAGATACATGATATGTTCCTTATAAGATACATGATACGATACATATAAGATACATGATACAATACATATAAGATACATGATACAATACATATAAGATACATGATACAATACATATAAGATACATGATACAATACATATAAGATACATGATACAATACATATAAGATACATGATACAATACATATAAGATACATGATACAATACATATAAGATACATGATACAATACATATAAGATACATGATACAATACATATAAGATACATGATACAATACATATTAGATGCATGATACAATACCTATAAGATACATGATACAATACCTATAAGATACATGATATGATACGTATAAGATACATGATATGATACGTATAAGATACATGATATGATAGGTTTAAGATACATGATATGTTACTTATAAGATACATGATACGATACATATAAGATACATGATACATTACATATAAGATACATGATATGATACATATAAGATACATGATATGTTCCTTATAAGATACATGATACGATACATATAAGATACATGATACATTACATATAAGATACATGATATGATACATATAAGATACATGATATGTTACTTATAAGATACATGATACGATACATATAAGATACATGATACATTACATATAAGATACATGATATGATACATATAAGATACATGATATGATACGTATAAGGTACATGGTATGATACGTATAAGATACATGATGTGATACATATAAGATACATGATACAATACATATAAGATACATGATACAATACAAATAAGATACATGATATGGTACATATAAGATACATGATATGATACATATAAGATACATGATACGATACATATATGATACATGACATGATACTTATAAGATACATAATATGGCTAAAAAGGTTTCTTGCTACATACATATATTAATATAGGTTATTGTATAATAAGCATTGTTAGGCAGCAGATTGGAATCAGATATTATAATAAGCTCTCTGAAAACTAGAAAGGCTCTGTAAATATGAACTGGCAGTGTTCATGAATTGTTAAAAAATGATTTAAATGATATAAATATTAAATGAAGTGAATGAAGGGAAACAGAAAAAAACATTCACTGGAAGTGAAGATATTTTAATCTTACATAAAAATTATACACTAGTCAAGAATTTCAAAATTGAGTGAAGCTATGTTTCCACGTGCAAATATGTGCATATATGCTTGAAAAATTGCTCATATGATTTTGTAAGTGTGGTGCTTCCATGTGTCTATCAGCATATATGTGGGTATATGCGTGAAAATCACCACAGGAGGGATTTTCATGCATAGTCTGCGTGAACTCAGGGATTCGAGGTAAAATTATGTCACTCTTCCATCTTTTTGAGGAAGGCCCGCTAGATCCACTGAACCACTGTATACGTTTACCAATACACAAATACACATGAAATGGACATGAAAGCACAGCTATTTTATTACACATATAAACACATACACATATACGTGCACATGGTAACACAGCATTATAAGATTTTGGTATTCTTACAAATCCTCTTGACCCAATTCGCTTTGTCTGTTTACAGATGGCTCACTATGATGAATGGAAACAGGGTAGAAATCCACTCAAAAGGCTGTGTCACACGTGCCGGAGTATACGGCCAGTCCGCTCCAAGCACTGTCGGGTTTGTAACCGGTGCGTGAAGATGTTTGATCATCACTGTCCGTACATCTACAACTGTGTGGGATATAACAACAGGTAAACATAAGGTCAAGTTAGCATGGCATACTCTGTCTCAAATTTTACAGGAATGATTAAAATTGCATGGGGTTGACATTTTCATGATTCAAAGGTGTTTCTGCATCTTCAGGTGGTGTATGTTTCTTCATTCTCAGCAGACCCCAGATATCTCTTATATTGCATGGTTCTGTGCATTATAGACAATAAAAATACCGTAAATCCTGTTTTTACGGCTGCAGTCTATTTATAGCTACACCCTGAGTTTGCAAGGTCTCTTAAAGGAGCTCCCACTAAGTTCCAAATAGCCAAAAACTACAAAGAGTACTTCCTCTTTGGTGTGCTTGATCGCCTATTATCGCTCAAAGGAGCACCGTGTCTGGGAGAATGTTCTCCTCGCAGTTCATTTCAGATAAACCTTATATTTAAGGCTGCATCTCGAGTTCAGATAAATAGTCATGATTTTTTATTTTTGAGTTTGGATAAAAACAGGATGTACTGTACATTTAATCTGCATGCTTTTACCTACATGGAGAAGATTGATCATGTTGGCATTTAGATTGTGTTTATTTGAAATGAAATCATTGAAACCCTTTGTATGTATCATATTCAATGTTTATCATCAAATGTATGCATAAAGTACACATGTAACTTGGCTTCATGCAGTAACCTGGAGCTGGGATCATCTTGATCTTATTCCAGATGTGCAACTTCCTGGGGCTGTCAGTTTAGTGACTTCCAGTATATTCCTTCTTATTGAACCAAACTTGGTGATCCAAACCATGGTGCTTAAAATGAAAGTTGTTTTCTTCCTGTGTTTTGTTCACCATACTTTGTTTGATAAAACAAAATAAAGTCTACATGTGTTACACATTATAACGCTCTCAAGATAATAAAATATCAAACTGTATTTGATTAATATAGATTTTCACTCGTTGGACATGTTGTACAACTGGAATTTTGTGTCTAACAATCACTCATCTGGAATTCAGATAACTGACAGTTGCTCAAATGGAAGTAGCACATCTGGCAAGACACTTTCACATTCACACACACAAACTGACACAAAGGGTTCTCAAAGGTATACAATATGAGGAGCTCATCAGTAATGGCAAAAATATGGGTTGTATTGTTTCTTTGCTTCAGAAGTGTTGTAAAGTGAGTGATATTGGCATTATATTATCTGTTTAAGCTGTGTGCCTGGTGGGAGGAAAATGACACCAGGTTTAATATGTGATTTTGTAGTCATAAGCCAAATTGATCAGGTGCTGTTTGTCAACTGTTAGTGGTTCCACTAAGGAGGGCTCATTTCTAAACTGTTGTAACTTTTTAAAAATATTTTTCATTTAGGAAAAATTAAAATATTGTTCTAGAACACCTTTACACCACAGTTTTCGCAATTTACATTTTAATGTTTTTTAGCTAAGCAGACTTTGATTCAGCTATGATGATTACTTTGTATCTGTTAAATGTCAGTTGACAGGACACATTTCAAAACTGTTAAAGCTACACACCTTAAATTTTGAATACATTTAGAGAGAGGATAATTATTTTAAAATACCTGGAACCAGGTAACTGTGACCTTTCAGAAATGTTTACAGAAGTGTCTGTATATGTCTGCCATGGAAATTGAGTCAATATCTTTATCTTTTGGCATACATGCTAAACTAAGGCATCATTCAAACTACCGTAAAGTACCAGTCTGCTGATGATGACCATGTGATACGGTCGAAAGCTTCAGCTATGTACAATGTGTAGCTATGTACAGTGAAAGTCCCTAAGTTGAGAATTTTACCAGCCTTTAAGGCATTACAAGTATTTAACATTTTTATTTATAATTTAACTTTTATTTTGACTTCAGGTTCAAAATCTTAATTTATAGGTTTTTCTAAAGGAAAATAATAATAAATGTTTGACAGTTGCAAATCATCAGCTTCAACACTGTCTGAATAAGTCTATATTATTGTTGGTTTTTGTTGCGTTTTGCTTTTGAGAACCCTCTTGTATTTGTGTATATATATATACCTGTGAGTGTGTGTGTGTTGTGTCAGTGTGCTGTCATACATCATTTAATAATTTTGGTTGTGACCATATGCTAGCATGATTATCTGAAGTGCCATGGTGTTAACCTGTACATAGTAGTGCCTTAGGGTAGGGGATAATACAGGCGTATTCTGCTCTTAATTGATCAATCACAATTTGGTGGTAGTTGGATAACCTGGGTCCCTGGTGAAGGGTTAATCCCTGCATGAAAGTGTGAGAGCTTATCAAAAGAGATGTGTGTATATCTCAGTTTTGGTCTCCAAAAATTAAAGATGGCTACAGATTATGTGGGTTTTCATACTGACAAAACTGTAATGCTGGAGAGCTATGATGGTGTGGTTGTAGATCATGGTGATTTGGTTGCTTATAGCTAAATGCATGGGATCTGTGATGGTGTGGGTATAGATCAACGTGATTTGATTGCTTACAGCTAAATGCATGAAATTTGTGATGGTGTGGATAATGGGTATAGATCACAGTGATTTGGTTGCTTACAACTTAATGCATGAGAGTTATGATGGTATGGGTATAGATACAGTGAATTAGTTGCTTACAGCTTAATGCATAAGAGCTGTGATGTTATGGGTATAGATCACAGTGATTTGGTTGCTCACAACTTAATGCATGAGAGCTATGATGGTGTGGGTATAGACCATGGTGATTGGTTGCTTACAGCTTAATGCTTGAGAGCTGTGATGGTGGGGCATTGATCATGGTGATTTGGTTGCTTACAGCTTACTGCATGAGAGCTGTGGTCGGTGGATATAGATCACAGTGATTTGGTTGCTTACAGCTTAATGCATGAGAGCTGTGATGGTGGGGCATTGATCATGGTGATTTGGTTGCTTACAGCATAATGCATGAGAGCTGTGATGGTGGGGCATTGATCATGGTGATTTGGTTGCTTACAGCATAATGCATGAGAGCTGTGATGATGGGGCATTGATCATGGTGATTTGGTTGCTTACAGCTTAATGCATGAGAGCTGTGATGTTGTGGGTACAGATCACAGTGATTTGGTTGCTTACAGCTTAATGCATGAGAGCTGTGATGTTGTGGGTAAAGATCACAGTGATTTGGTTGCTTACAGCTTAATGCATAAGAGCTATGATGGTGTGGGTATAGATCACAGTGATTTGGTTGATTACATGTCATCTTCATGCATGAGGGCTATGATGGTGTGGGTTTAGATACAGTGATTTAGTTGCTTACAGCTTAATGCATGAGAGCTATGATGGTGTGGGTATAGATCACAGTGATTTGGTTGATTACATCTTCATGCATGAGGGCTATGATGGTGTGGGTTTAGATACAGTGATTTAGTTGCTTACAGCTTAATGCATGAGAGCTGTGATGGTGTGGGTATAGATCACAGTGATTTGGTTGATTACATCTTCATGCATGAGAGTTATGATGGTGTGGGTATAGATACAGTGATTTAGTTGCTTACAGCTTAATGCATGAGAGCTGTGATGGTGTGGGTATAGATCACAGTGATTTGGTTGCTTACAGCTTAATGCATGAGAGCTGTGATGGTGTGGGTATAGATCACAGTGATTTAGTTGCTTACAGCTTAATGCATGGGAGCTATGATGGTGTGGGTATAGATCACAGTGATTTGGTTGCTTACAGCTTAATGCATGAGAGCTGTGATGGTGTGGGTATAGATACAGTGATTTAGTTGCTTACAGCTTAATGCATGGGAGCTATGATGGTGTGGGTATAGATCACAGTGATTTGGTTGATTACATCTTCATGCATGAGGGCTATGATGGTGTGGGTTTAGATACAGTGATTTAGTTGCTTACAGCTTAATGCATGAGAGCTGTGATGGTGTGGGTATAGATCACAGTGATTTGGTTGCTTACAGCTTAATGCATGAGAGCTATGATGGTGTGGGTATAGATACAGTGATTTAGTTGCTTACAGCTTAATGCATGAGAGCTATAATGGTGTGGGTATAGATACAGTGATTTAGTTGCTTACATCTTCATGCATGAGAGCTATGATGGTGTGGGTATAGATACAGTGATTTAGTTGCTTACAGCTTAATGCATGAGAGCTATGATGGTGTGGGTATAGATCACAGTGATTTGGTTGCTTACAACTAAATGCATGAGAGCTATGATGGTGTGGGTATAGATCACAGTGATTTGGTTGCTTACAACTAAATGCATGAGAGCTATAATGGTGTGGGTATAGACCATGGTGATTGGTTGCTTACAGCTTATTGCATGAGAGCTGTGATGGTGGGGCATTGATCATGGTGATTTGGTTGCTTACAGCTTAATGCATGAGAGCTGTGATGGTGGGCATTGATCATGGTGTTTTGTGGCTTACAGCTTAATGCATGAGAGCTATGATGGTGTGGGTATAGATCACAGAGATTTAGTTGCTTATAGCTTAATTCATGAGAGCTGTGATGGTGGGGCATTGATCATGGTGATTTGGTCACTTACAGCTAAATGCATGAGAGCTGTGATGATGGGGCATTGATCATGGTGATTTGGTCACTTACAGCTTAATGCATGAGAGCTATGATGGTGTAGGTATAGATCACAGAGATTTAGTTGCTTATAGCTTAATTCATGAGAGCTGTGATGGTGGGGCATTGATCATGGTGATTTGGTCACTTACAGCTAAATGCATGAGAGCTGTGATACCTCTAATACCCATGGTACTAACTGCTTCAGAAATCAGCTGTCTGAAATCAGGTTTTGTACATCAGAAGCACGTTTGGTATTAAAGTTAAAATAATATGTATCCGGAATTTCAATCTTTGATCTTTTAGAGCAATCTGTTTCAATATGCTCTTTCTTTACAAATAAGCTGAAGTGGCATGTCATTTATAATACTTATTTGGCTTTTTTGTTCACAGTGGTTTAAATTTCATGATCTTCCCAAAAGGCAGACTATTGCCAAATTAAAACCACATACCTAGATGAGGAGTCATTAATTACTTATATTGTATGTTATTTATGCCTTTCAAGTATCAAATGGGACATTGATTTTTAAAAGAAAAAATGATTTTTAGCTCAGCTGACTATAAGTCATCTGAGCTATAGTCGTGGTCCATTGTCCGTCCGTCTGTCTTTCTGTCCGTCCATCCGTCTGTCCGTCTGGATGTCTGTCTGTAAGACTGGCACGTTTTGACACCGTTGGACCTACAAATCTGAAATTAAGCATACATTTAGATGACCCCAAAATATCTTACCATGCCGAAATTTGGGTCAATAGGACTTCATTCCTTCGAGATATAAAGGAAAAACCTCAATTTTTTATTAGAAATCTATTTTCACACTTCAGGACTGCCTAATATCAAAACCACTCATCTGGTTTTCTTCATATTTACCATGAATATTCCTCTATATAGTTCCTATGTACATGCCCTATATTAAGTCAGTATTATATAATTTAAAAAAGTAATGGGCCCAAACATAATGGACTTTGTAAAAAAATCAGGAAGATATTTGGTCACTTAAGACCAATTGTGTTAAAGGTAGGGACTTTTTTCCAGTAATACAACTTTAATTAATCAAAATTTAATTGTATACCAAAAATTAGATCAAAATCTGTTAAATTTTTTTAAATATTGGCTAAAATATAAAATTGGTACCTTAAATTTTGCCCAACTTTGGCCACGGCACGTTTTTTTCCTGTAAGTACTGTGGATTTAATATTCACAGCATGTATACATAAGGATTTAATCTGTTAAATTCTGATATTTGAAAATATAAGCTGCAAAATTAGGCTAGTTATTGAATTTTTTTGGAGGCTCTTGTTGTATTCCCTTACATTGTAAGCAGTCCACTTTGATGACTGTAGGTCATTCAGTGCACATCTCTATGCTCCCCAGGCTGTTGGCATAATTTTAGATGTCCCCAAAATCTCCTACCATACCGAAAATTGGGTCATTAGGACTTTGTTCCTTTGAGATATTAAGGGAAAAAAAACTCTGTTTTCCCTAAAAAAAGCCGTTGTTACACTTCAAGGCTGCCTCATATTAACCACTGATCTGTTTTTGATTGTATTTAGTATTTACATTCTTTCATACATTTTCTATGAACATGCCAAAAATTAGGTCAGTATTGGGTATTATTTTGAAGTTATGGGCCAAAACATAATGCAATTTTTAAAAAAATCAGGAAATATATTTACTCACCTAACATGAGAATTGCTGAACCTAGAGACTTTTTCTCAGGAATATAACTTTATTTAATCAAGATTCAATTGTTTACCCAAAATTAGATCTGAATTTTGCAAATTTTTCAAGTTATTAGCATAAATAAAAAATCAATTCCTTAAATTTTGTCAAACTTTGGCACTGTTGATTTAATTTTCACAGTATATATACATAAGGATTTAATCTTTTAAAATCTGAAATTTCAAAGAAATTGATTGGAAAGAATAGCTTTTATTCATGTTTTCATACACCATGTCAAGTGTTGTTTACATATAGCCCTCCTAGTAGTACAGCCTTCACTTGCATTATGTAACCCACCCCAGGCATGTTGCCTTGGGTCAGCTTGGCCACTACCAGCAGGCTTCCCCTCTGCCCTGCACTGCCCCCCCCCCCCCCCCCCCCCCAGATGGTGCATAAACTAGATGAATGTTATTATTTTCTGTATTTGATTCATTCTTATTCTAGGCTATGCTACATTTTAGATTTTGTATTGTACCACCAGGGATACAATGATTAAAGTGTACATTAAATTGTGTCCACAAAGTGGTGTATTGCTATGAAAGTGTGGATGTTCATGAGATAAGTAATTACTTACTTCAGAAGAGTAAAAACTTCACCAGGTGTGAAATTGACTATTAATTCCAGTAATAAATTATAACTGGGATAGTAATTAGCACAATGATAATGTTTGTCCCTCATTCAACCAACAGTGTGTATACTTTATTTGAAAAGATGTTTTATTTTATCAAATTTACTTAATCTTTTATTTTAGTTTGATGAATAAAATTAAGCATGTACTGAAAACTCCAATGTGCAAAACTTTTTAATAGTGGTTCAAGGAATATTCTTGTAGATGCCATGTTGTGGCTTATTATTCTTTTAAATTCAGTTTAAAAATTTATGATTTAAAAATGATAAAATATATGTGTATGCATAATATGAGATATACTCTGGATATATGATGATTGCAACTTTTGCAACAGTTCTAATATTTTAACTTATAGTTTCAGTTTTTTTACTCTGTATATATAATGATTGCAACTTTTGCAAAAATTCTAATACCTTAACATATATTTTCAGGTTTTTTTATTAAAAATTTATGAAACCTGTAAATAAAAAAAATGATTCAGATCACAATAATGTACCTTGTCAAGACAAAAGAGATATTGTGTCATACAGTCACAAATTCATAAATCACTTCATCAGCATAGTTAATCATAACATCATATCTGTCAAATTGAAAGCTTGCAGACTACCATACACTTTAGATCCTTTATCAAATAGCCTTATCATCATTCTACTACTGCTTATTACTGCTGTCATTGCATTCATATTTGCTCAAATATATCACAATTTTCAATCCATCCTAAATAAATAAAAAAATAAACCACTATATTTGACTCTATTAATCCGTCAGTCAGGTAATTTCATTTATCATTTACTCACCTATTACATTACATTCCTTTATAATAGCCCAACATGTCCATGATATTCATAAGCTTTATTGATTCGATATAGTATCACAGTGGAGAAACATTTATAGTCCAATCACGATCAGCTGAGCGCCGTGACCCATGGGTCCCTTGTTTATGTCAAAGATGGATAAGTAATATTAGATCTTTTAACTTATCTAATAATGAAGAAGAAATATCACTTGCTTGATGTTTTCTTGGGTCATCCTGCATCAGACTAATACGTTTTGCATGCATGTATAGTTACTCCTATGATTATGGCTTTACTCGATGTAGTTTATTGTACAGTGAGATTGCAAAAATGGAAGCCTCATGGTAAACTGTAAAACTTAACATTTAAATCCAGTGAATATGAAGCCAACTATAATATCATTTAACTGTAAACGGGTCATCCTAAACATACCCCAGAATACTGTCTAAATATAGCTTATATTGTCAAAATGCCCTATAATTAAAAACCATTGATGCTTATATGATACATTTAACCATTTTCAATAGAGGGAAGGGCTAAATGGGAATTTTAAATGGTCATCAGAAAATTGGTGAACAGCTTACAGACTGGCGCTATCTGGAGTTTATATTAATACAAACTACACAAGCCGTAAAAGATAGAGCCTGTCTGTAAGGTATTTACCAGTACTCTGATGACAATTTAAAATTCCAATTTAGCCCATCCCTCTTTTGAAAATGATTAATTATTGGCTTAAATATTTCATTTAAGCCTTGATGGTCTTTGATTATAGGGTATTTTGACAATGTTAGTGGTATTTAGGTGGTATTCTGGTGTTTAGGACGACCGACTGTAAACCAAACATTTAAACCTGAGAACCAAAGTTATGATATGAAATTAATATTTATTGATAGCAGAAACTAATCATATGTGGTATTTGCTTCTATTCTGTACTGATTAGTGGATGCATTACAAAGGCATATGATGATAGTTTTAAGAATACATTACAACAGATAGCCTACACAGAAATTTTTCTATTAGCAAGAGTCTGGCAGTTGCTTTATCAAGCCTCTTTGATGTCTGTTTGTTATCTGAATAATGTACAAACCTGCATGTGATTGGGCTAAAAATATAGCGGCATGTAGTTATGCTTGATAGTTTAAATTAATGTAATAGATTCCTGTCTTCAGTAAGTCATACTAATAATAACCAAGATATTTCCTTTAGCGACAGTTCATGTAATTTAATATAATATATTTAAATTTGTAAAAAGAGATGGAACCCAGCTTGTATTAAACATTTATAATCCAGTATTGGTAAAGCATCTTTGTTAATTAGTTCAATGGTAATTATATTAGAAAAGCAGGCTTACAATGGGAATGAAAACATGATAAATATTATTATGAGACTAATAATTAAAGGCACAGTTTCAGCTCATCAAATTTCACTAAAAGTGGTCCATTTAGATTAAAATGTTCTACACCATTTTTACAAAAACACATATTTCTCAATAATTTTCCATACAAAAGCATCTTTTTCTCAGTAATGAATGCATGTCCTGAACTTCCCATGCTTTTATTACCTTGTTCAATATTACATGAGAATAGTCAGCTTGGGTTATAACTTTGATCTTTAATTGTTGTGCTAGTTAACTGTTTATTTTGAGACTGACAAATAGCAGTCATGTCAAAGTTTTATTTCAGCAGTCACAAATGTATTTGTCCACCACTTGGGGCACTTCCTCTTAGATTTTAAAATGTTTAAAATGCTTTTAAAAAATCTTAGTTTGTAACACAAGAATGTATAAATAATTTTTTAACTATTTTTTACTGTCTGCTTGAATTTCACAAAATTATCATCAGTAATGAAAATAAATTCCTTTGTTTTATGTCAGGTTGTACTAGCACCAGTACATGTTTGTGAAAGGGAATTTGTTGCAAAAATAAAACCTTCAGGAATAAGATGTCCAACCTACACAGGCGAATAATCACACTGTACAACATCATAAACTGACATTTTATTTAGGGAACCCTTGATGCAGCATTTTAGGTCAAAGATTATACTTTAATAATATCAAAAGATTTTTTTTATTTTCACTCATTAGCTGTTCTTGGGTCTTTGCCAAATAATTATTTATAGTTATGAATATATGTAGTTGGTTACTATATCCTGATTTGGAAAAAAAAAATGAAACCCTCCAAAAACATTGGGGGAAAATATGAAAATCATGAAAATATAACCTCGCAAATATGAAACCAACCACAGGCCCTGGTAGTTTATTTATTCAAATAAAAAAACCATGTCCCCTGAGAAGTTCAGATAAATAGCTCTCATCTCTAGTTGCTTTGATAACCTTGATAATTCATCAGCTGTTGTTCAGCTCCTACTCTTATCAGATAACAGCTCCTTTTACACTCACACTTTGATCCCATTTTCATTGAACTTTTACGACATTATGCCCTGTCTGCTGCAAAACAGGAATGGGTCACCAACCACCCCAGCATAGAGTGCCTCTGAGCAAATGTTGTTGCATTTTGTTTAAACTGACAGCACATTAGCCCAGCACCCTGTGGACATAAGCCATGGGTTGGCAGGGGTTAAACAAAATGTTCCAACACTGGCTCCAGGGTGGCCCTTGCTGGGCTGGTTGGTGATATATTCACATTTTCCTGGAGGCAGGAAAAAGGCTACAATAAAATGATCTGAATGCCATAATAGGTTGGTGAAGTTGGAACAAAGGGGGAATTTAATATGACCTATTATTTAATAAGAGCACTCCAACCCTTTCTCTCTGTCTTTCTAGGGTTTGGTTCTACACGTTTGTGATGTGTTTTGGAGTCATGTGTGTATCTACCAACTATTTCTGCATCTACATGCTCCGTACAGCAGGCTGGGATTGGTCAGTGGTTATCGGTTTGGTGGAAACCTTGTTTTTCACAGTTGTGGCCGCTGTGGTCTTTGGGTGCACGGTAAGACAACAGATCAATATTTGGGGCCACAGATATAGGTTGGGCGGGGGTAGGGGTGGGGTGGGTGGGGTGGAGAGGACCTGGGCATATACTGTTTGTCAGGTTGGTACCATGGCATTTTGGAAAACTTGTATGTCAGACATTTATTGGTCAAATTGTATTTAAATCCAGGTGGAGAAAGTAGGAGTTCCCATCCCTACTCACAATAATGATCAGAAAATCCAATTGGTAATCCATTCATGTTTAGTCCAGTGAGTTATTGGTTGAGCGTTGTACACTGTACCTGGCTTCACGCCTGCTGCCCTCTGGTGATTTTGCTGCAATACAACTAGAATCACAAGATCAATGACTGGTCACCAATTATGATCTCATGTGAATCACTGGTGAGTGGGCTTTGATATGTGACAAGCAACTGGCGATCGCAGATAATTGCAAGGTTTCTGGCATGTCAGAAAACTTGCCATTCACTTGCGATCCTTTGTGACTGTTGCATGTATCAGCGACTGCTTGCTATGCAATTTGCACTTGAATATCATCCAATTCACGTGGGAATTCTGGTCAGATGACTTGTCCAACCTGTGTGGACACCATCTTGTCAAATTGATCATTTCCAAAATAAGGAATGAAGGAACTTCCGTGATCTCAAGTTCGCTGCCATTCAAAGATGGCAATCTGTCTGCGACTGGTTTCTGATTGTCAGTTGCTAGCAGTCCCAGATGATTGTCGGTTGTCTGCAAGTGGTTGAAGATAAAAATTGCAGCAAAATTGTCATTGAGTGGCAAGCTTCAGAGGACTTAAGGGTTATACATTCTTGTGTAAAAAATAAATACTAACATTCATACATTAAAAAAAATTGTAATACTGATAAAACAAAAACTGGTTGATCAAAATATGAATGGATTACTGATTGTGATTGATGGTAAGTTATTGTATGTGAGTCATGTGGTTGTCAAGGAGACAGAAGACTGGTTTGCTGTGTCAATTTGCCTCACTGTGTTCTGGCAGTTGTATTTATTTTCCATTGCTGCCAGTTCACATAAGCATTGCAAACAGGGCCAGATCCAGCAATATTCAATATTGATTGTTTCAGGGTGTCTTTCACTTTTTATGTGGTGAGCTTTTTGCTGTGTGATCTAATGGGCCTCTATATGGCCCTCCAGTTATGGGCTGTAGACTGGTGGCTCCCGAGAACGGCTTATTTAGCGTCAGCGGTCCCAGCCATGTTCTTCCTAATCATGAACATCATCTTACTCATCCAGGTGGTAAGTAATCAGAGTAGTTTTACTAGTTTTACTTGTATAGTGTCTGAAAAACCACCTGTCTTATAAGACCACCTGTTATATAAGACCACCTGTCTTGCAAGACCACCTGTTTTATAAGACCACCTGTCTTATAAGACCACCTGTTTTATAAGACCACCTGTCTTATAAGACCACCTGTTTTATAAGACCACCTGTCTATTAAGACCACCTGTCTTATAAGATCATCTGTCTCTTGGGGTGAGCTGAAAGCATTCACATTGGTTGTAAGTGACCTGTATAATAAGACCACCTGCAAATTATATTCTCCTTGGGCCAGTCCCATGGGTGGTCTCATAACACAGGTTTCACTGTACTGATAGTAGGCACTGGTAGTAATTTTACTCGAACAAATGGTAAGTACATGGACTGGTAGCAGTTCTACTGGTACAGATAAGAGTATATACTTAAATTAAGTAATCAAGCTTTTAGTAATTAAACATGCTTATTTTACAAGCATAACTGCTCAAGCTGTAAGGTAAAACCTCATGTTGAAGCACAAGTTTTGAACATGTATACAAGCTTACCAGGTGATGCAAGCTGTAAGTATTATTTAGTTTGTTTAAGTGACATTGAAAGAGACCATCTATAAGTATTAAGCTGGTTCATACAAGTGCAGCTGCTGGCACAAGCAGTAAGTATTAATTTTGTTCATGCACAAGAATGTACTAAACTTGGACTCTTGATGCACACTGTTACATTGTTCATGCCACTGTAACTGCTGTCTCAAACTGTTGATCTGTCACCATGAGTACATAGTAGGTTCTGGGGCTGATATGATAAATTATCTTACAATAAAATATGTATCAGGATACTTATGATGTGATACATGGTACAATACATAGAAGTAGTGTAAGAAGTCAGATTCTTTGTTCAAGTTGGCTGTGAATTGCATCCACACTTCATGAGAAATGAATAATGAAACAGCCCTGGTAATTTGTTTGATAAGACAGTGCAGGGTTTACCAGTCAGATGCTGATCATTTCTGGCACTGATATTTCACTTTATGGCCTATATGTCCTTCCATCCATCCATTTATCTGTCTGTCCTTCCATTAAATTTTATTGTCTCTGCAATAACGCTGCAATTTTCTTGTGTGTTCAGCATTTATGCATAGGGAATTTATGTACCATCATCAAAGTAAATACCCAGTTATATCTATGACACCATGCAAAGTTTAAAGAAAAACTTGTCTCTCTATTTCCTTATAACTATCTTAGACATAGTTCAGGGTTCATAATATATCTGTTTACTGGATGATTTATACAATATTCCCATTTGCAAAATGTTCACACACATGTGAGCATTGGGTCCATGTGCCTTTGTATTTCAAATGTAGCTGTCTTGACCACTTGAAACGTGATCCTGAATGTTGTCACATTAAAAATGATTAAATGTCTGTTGTTGAGGAAAGAAGGGAAGGGGAAGGGAAGGGGGTTTGATATGTTGTTTTGTAATACAGTTAAACCTCACCAACAACCCCTCTGTTTAGTGACCTCTTCAGAATAATGACCACTTGTTCATGGTCCTTAATTCTATCTTTGCTCTTTATACAGGACCTTGTAATTTTGAGGTTTTACTGTATATAATGTTCTAAACAAGTTTTTCTATATTTGCAGATATACCACATTTCACTCAACCTGACCACTAACGAGAGGATTAATCGCAAGAGGTACGACTATCTGAAAGATGGTAAAGGCAACTACTACAATCCATTTAACAGAGGAATAGTTAATAATGCGCTGGAGTTCTTTTACTTGAAGCGTCAGCTGGGTGAAGATGATGTGCAGTTCCTGAATGTCACGACAGTATAGCCTAGAAGAAGCCCGTTCACTTCACTTAGCATCATCAGGCACATCAAAACGTATTTGTATATCAATGCAGAGCTAACCAGTGATGTAGGCCTGGAGTCTGGGCTCGAGTCCACTTTTTTGTGACTTGGACTTGAGGGTCTTGGACTTGGACATGTGCTCGGACTCAGGGGCATGGACTCCTGAATCAGCCTGAGTCCATCTGGAATCCTGTAGAAAAAAACTCTGTCACATACTGCATGAACTACAAACCAAGCATTAGCTCTGAATCAGGAGCTAAATGTAATTAACCATTACAGTAAAAGAATGTGTCAACTAACTTAAAAATCTACATGAAAAGCCCAAAAAAAGGTATGGTTCTCGGGCACCACCTGTGCCAATATTAACCCTTCAAATCAAAAATTTTATTTTGATTTTCATCTTTCAAGATGATTAATTACCGTAAAATCTCCACTTAAAACCGCACTTCCGATTAAAACCGCACCAAGACTTCGCCGAAATTCCAGGTGAGACATCGCTAGGGGCTCAAATACTAAGAACCCCCCTTACAAACCGCACCAAGTTTCGCTACGGAATGATTTGACAAAAGACACAATCAAGCTATCATCTAGAAATGAACACGCGTAGGTTGCGACTCGGCCATTCCTGTCCACTTTTAAATTCCTTGGGCATTTTATTTAAACACATCATAACACTTTTTTTGCAGGGTCACTCAAGCATGAAGTTTGGGAAGACGTAAGGGCCGGTGAACCTCTGCCTGTTTATACAGATTTTATATTCTGTGCCGTATTCTTGTTTGCTACTGATTTGTCATTATATTTTGGAAAAAATATTCTGCTGATCCATTTCAAGTCACTGTATATTTTAATTCTAAAAATGTTTGATGAAAATTCCATTTTCTGGAATTACTCGGAAGATTCAAATCATTTTCATACCAGTTACTTCGGTATTATCATCGTCACATCTACGTTGACATCGCTCCATGTCACAATTTGCTGGCGCGTTTGAAAACATCGCTGGTCAACTTAACTAAATATCAAAGTAATTGAATTTACCTTGTCGAGATACGCACGTATAGGAAACATGACGCTTGACAACGAGTGATTTTAAGGTAAAATAAAAGTGGCCAGTCGGGGTAAGCAAGTTTTTTTTCCTGAAGAAAGTTTCCGTGTGGGGAGCCATTTTGTCAAGGCAGTGTTCACGCAAGGCACGCTGGGACGAAATAGGTGGCTGTTCTGTTTACCACCCACCGCGTACAGCCGTTCAAAATATTCTTAGCAGAATAACGGGGCGTTTCAGCACATGGCGGCACTCAAACTTGATTTTAAAACGATCGTCTGCCATTGTGTGACTCCTTACGATGTCAGCTTTTTATTCATTTTACGTTTTAAACAAATAATCATTGCTAAATAATGCCGCAAATGGGTTTAAAGTAGGCTTTTATTTCAATTTTTCTTGAGCATGCCCAACGAAGTGGGCCGCTGTGTGTTACAGCAGGGTTGTTGTAAACGTATTATTTGGTGACAATTACCAAAATTTCATAACAAGTTATATATCACACGAAAACTATTCTGAAATATCTAATTTATAAATAACAAATAATCGTAAATAATACATTTACACACGGTTCCATGCATGCGAGACTGCTGCTAAGAACGGCCTTCGAAAGTTGCTATATTATCGCCCACTCGCCGGCCCCAAAACGAAGTCTGTCAGGAAGATATTCAGGAAACCCTTCTAGTATAAACCGCACAGTGCTTTCAGGAAATCAACCTGATTTCAAGATTTTGAATTTCTTGATTAAACCGCGGTTTTAAGTGGAGATTTTACGGTAACACAATTTTGATAATATTTCCTTTCATTATGTAGTGCTTTTACCTTTTTAGCAAAAAAAAATTCTGTTATTTTCATGCTTTCCTCTGATCATACAACACTTTTATCGAAACAAACAAAAAACGGTAAAAAAAAATGCCACCTGCACTGATTTCTGAAAAAAAGTGCCTGAGAACCATACTTTTTTTTATGGCCTGATCTGAAATTTCCTAAATTGCTTATTAAGGATATTTGTATTGCACTCAGGATTGGACTCTGGTTCCAGATGACTAGGACTCAAATAAGGTAGACTTGGACTCTAGTGGACTGGACTCGGATGGTGTAGACTCCACTACATCACTGGAGCTAATTTCCATCTTATTTCTACCATCCCATCTGAGGATAATGGCACACAAGGTGGTTTACTGCCGGTTACCTTGCAGTATTGGCTGTAAGTTTGTATTAAAAGCTGGTGTGTTACACACTGTGCAGTTTAATGTTATCTGTTATCATAGCATCCCACTGTTTTTTTATCATGCATTTTATCACCATTGTCTTGGTCAGCTGCAAAGTTCCAAAGCTTGTGTTGATGCCGTTTTAGTTTAAAATGTTCTATTTTATATTTTCTTTGATTTAGAATCGTAGAAAGGATAAACTAACAGACAGTGTGGTACCCCTTGGGGTGCAAAGGGGGCTGCTACTCCAGTAGTGCTGCCCCATCAATTTAAAAATGTGTGTTAAATTCAATCTTAGTGCCTACATCATAAGAATAAAATATTTTGTTTGCAGTATTATTTATTTATTTTTGATATACTTATCATTTAATGTAGTATTCACAGTTCACTGCATGGAGGGCTGAATTTCACCTCCACAAATGACTAGACGAAAAAGCCAATTTAAATTTGATGCATTACGTCCAAAGAATGATCTGGAATAATTTCCTTTAAGTGAAAATTAAACCATTTTATTTCCTAAGAATGGATGGATGGATTGACCTAAAATTTAGTAAGATTGAAGGTCATTGTTTGTGTTATAATGTACATAAGAAAGGTTGTTTCATCTACAAGCATCACTTTTGCACAGTTTACCTCCCAGTCACCCCTGCTTAAAACAGTTTGAGCAGTATACTGTTATACAGTATACAGTATAGCTTTATCTGTTGAACGAGACTTATTACGATACCTAGGTAGCATGTTAAATGTCAGAGGAATGGGGTTGGTTTAAAAGACAAAATAGCCAAATGTCAGAAATTTAAAATTTGTTTTCTTGTTCAGCTAGGAAATGTCTCATAAAATATAGAAATGTCTCATATATAGATTGTATTTTAACTATATTTATCATATATATGATTCTTTTGTGCTAACAAATTGATCTAGGGATATTTGGAATATCTGTACAGTCTTGGAAATTGAGGAGAGTGGTAATTTAGTGATTTCAGGAACAAAGTCCTTGCCCACTTTCTGCAAAAGTGTAGGAATTCTTCCTTCATATTGTATATTTGAATATTTTTTCCACAATATTGCAAAGGTAGCCTCCCCCCCCCACCCCTTTTCACCCCTTACTTCCCCAAAGAAACATGTGATTCATTTGATGTTCATATCTCAGCCAGGTGGCCAGCCAGCCACCATGCCAGTTAGCAGGGCACAAATGGTAACCATTAAAATTCATCTGACAACCAGATTGGTCCGGATAAAAATCTCCCCAGAAATCATAAATTACCTGGTATGAGATTATGAATTATATTGTGTGTGTTTTGTTGCAGGGCAACACAATCGTTTTGAGCAGCATGAAGTTATGCTCTTTAAAGTAACTGAATAAACATTTTTCATTGATTCATTTAATTGAAATAATATTCCACATTCATACATTATTCATTTCCAGTATGCAAATTCTGAAGAAATTCAGGCCAACCAGATCTCAGTTGTATCATGTGTCATGGCTTTATGGGTAACACTGAATGATATCACACATCTGTAAGAGCTTAAGCATACCCTCAAGACTATCCTTTAAGTTAAGCACAAGTTTGGCTGTAATTTTTTTTATATATATTTCACTAAAGAGTAGTAATGCTTTCGTTTTAACTCGAAATCAGGTACTCTGCGTTAAATCGTGATATTGGAATAATGTGCCACGCCACAGACATTTTTCACCCCCTCATGCAAACTTAAAATATAAGCTAAGGAATGAAAGCCTGTGCCATATGTTTGCATTCCCTTATTTAGGCCATATTCCCAGGTTCATTCGTGCATAAGCGACTTTACATTTGTGAATATTCCTTGCCGGCGTTCCTGAATCCGGATCATTCTGCTGGATCCACAACAAGATCTAATCGATTGGCCCAAAGGCGTCGATTTGTTGCAAAAAGTGGAGGGGATGAAAGGGCGTCTGAGCTGGGGAAAGAAACACGAGAGAGGGAGAGAGAGAGAGAGAGGGGAGGGGGGGGAGGGGTCTCCCTTTCACACGTTTTTCTATTATATATATTTTAAAACAAAATTTGGATAAAAAATTAATACATTTATAATATATTAAATTGATGTTCCTGCATCAAACACAAACAACTTTATTTATTACAAAATGTTGGACTGGAAATGTAAAAAAAATTCGTATTAAAATTAGTATTAAACAAGTTTGCCCAAAAGAAATGTGTACACTTTACACAAATGAGTCCAAGGCAAAAAGTAATTACAAAATAGTCACAATTACGGAATCATGGATTTACACCAAACTTTCTTACTCGAAGTTGCCGAAAATATTTCGACGGGTGTTTGATCTACAAGCAAATTCCTTGGCCAGGGAGTGCATGTTTAGATCCTCAAGGACTGTGGGGTGTACGTGGCACAAGGCGACGGAGTTAAGACGCTGTTGACTCATCGTGCTGCGTAACCAAGTCTTCAGCCGTCGGAGTGCTGAAAAGCTCCGCTCACAGGATGTGGATGTCACTGGACACACAAGCAAGACTTTCAGAAGGATCACCACTTGCGAAAATAACGCACGCACCTCTGGATGCATACCCTGGAATGCAATCTTAGCTTCATGCAATGATTTTGCATCTGTTTTTTGCCGGAACATGCTCAGCTGGACGGATAGTGATTCCTTCTTGAATTCAGGATACCTCTCGACCAGAGACATCTGATCTGAGTCGATTTTGCCTTTGATCAAAATCTGTTCAAGCTGGTTGTATGTCTGCAGGCCTTGGTTTGAGCTGCCGAACCGTTCCTGTAGCTCTGTCACCATGCGATCCAGGAAGAGGAAGTACTGTTGTCTGAAGTGTTGCTCTGGGCTGTCATGGTGGAATTGACTGTCTGACCCGCCTGCTCGTTTAGGACATTTTCTCCTTCTAGGGAGGCACAAGGGATCCAGTTCGTATAGTTCCACTTTGGGAAAGTTTGGCAGATGCTTGGGAAAATATATCCTTGAAATTCTCTTCACTCCTCCAAGACTGCAGCTGTGCTGTGCACACATTTGTTGCCTCTATCAGTCCTTGAAGAAGAGCATTTAAGTGACATTAACAAACAGAGCAGTGTAATAAGTACTGGAAACACTGTTTGTTTATTATAAATCCTTTATTCAGCTCGTACAGACTGAATGAGTGAATCATGCGTTCTCGAGTTCACCGGAAGCCACCCAACCCGTTACCATAAAGACTTGTTACCGTTACCGTAAAGACTTGTATAGAAATAAAATGACATATCATTACATCCCCCTTATCACATTAAATGTAAGATTCATGCTTCATGTCATATGTATATCTGAAACATTATGAAAATATTTTTTGCACTGTTTCAATTTGTTATTGTGAATAAAGTATGAAATTATCTTTCACGTGTTGGTTTTTCATTTAAGAGAAAGTATGCATTAACTATTATCACAAAACAAGTCCATGTTATTTTACTGTTCATAGCGTTTTGGACACTTGATCTGTCGCCCATATCTGGTATAGTAGGCTCCTTGGTTTGTAGTAGAATTGGTTGCTGAACCTGGTTCACTGTCATTTGGTGGTATCTGTGGAGACTTGTCACTGGTATCATGGGTTGGTAATGGATCGGTGTAAGGTGTTGTTTCTCTGGTGATGGATTCACGGTTTGTACTGTATGGTATCAAATTGGTTACAGTACCTGGCACAGCTACAGTCTCACTGTAGGATTCTTTGATGTGATGTCTGTTTCGACGGATGACATTGCCGTTGTTACACATCACAAAGTAAGATCTGGGTTCTTCAGCTCTGGAGTGAATAGTAGCTGGCATCCAGTTATTTGTGTTGTAGTCTTGCACATATACTTTCTGACCAGGATATAATGGTGCCGATTCATGATTTTGTACATGTTGATCATGATTAAACTTTTGTTTCTGTTGTCGTCTTTCCAGCTCGGTGTAAATATTATCATACTCATACCTGCTGTTGTTGTTGATCCTTGCTGGAAGGTTTGCTTTAACACGTCTCCCCATAGGGAGTTCTGCTGGGCTTGGTAGTGAATGATCTATTGGTGTTGAATTCCAGCATAACAAGGCCATTTCATAGTTTGTGTTTGTCTGTTTGGCTTTCTTAAGGATAGATTTGACTGTTCTGATCTGACGCTCAATAAGCCATTTGATTTGGGGTATCGGGGTGATGTGGTTGTGTGAACAAAACCCCATGTATTTGCGAATTCTTTGTATTGGACACTACTGAAATGAGGACGATTGTCACTAACCATTTTGTCAGGAATTCCATATTCCCCGAATATTTGTTTTGTTGCTGCAGTGATCACACTGCTAGGACTTGAGGCTGGTAGTTTGCGAATAATCTGGAATTTGGAGTAGTAATCTGCTATGATGAGCCACTGGTGGTCATCAAATGAGAATATATCTGTCCAAAGGACACTCCATGCTCTGGTGGGTATCTCATGAGGTAGCATTGGTTCAGCTGGTTGTGACGGTTGATATTGTTGGCATACATTACAAGCTTTTACATGCTTGTCTATGTCTGAATTGATATTCAGCCAATACACTGTATCTTTAGCGCGTAGTTTTGTCTTTTCTTGCCCCATGTGTCCTGTATGTAATTGGACCAGTATGTCCTTTTGGAGGTTTTTCGGTATGACAATGCGCTGTCCTTTCATGACAAGACCATTTTCAATTGACATCTGATCGCGGAAGCTCCAGTACGGTCTTAAGTCAGTTGGTAGAAGCTTGATTTTCTCTGGCCATCCATTGATGATTGTTTCTGTCAATTGGTTGAGCACTGGATCTTGTACAGTTTGTTGTTGCAACGACTTAACCCTTTCTGTAGAAAACTGAACGAAGTCAACACGGGTATCTAAGCTTATTGCTGAATCATTCAATGGGTTTGGGAGTCTTGACAATCCATCAGCTAACTGGTTCTGCTCCCCTGGTTGATAGTCAATACTGAAGTTGTAACCCTGTAACTTCAGGAGCATGCGCTGCAATCTGGGTGGTGCTGATGTCAGTGGTTTGTCAATTATCATGACTAGTGGCTTGTGATCAGTTCTTACCATGAAATATCGACCGTACAGGTATGTGTGGAACCTCTGTATCCCGAACACTATGGCTAGTAATTCCCTTTCAATGCAGGCATACCTCTGTTCTGTTTCTGTCAAACTTTTGCTAGCATAGGTAACAGGAACAAGCTGTCCATGTTTATCAGGTTGTAAAAGTGCTGAACCTAGTCCCTGTAGGCTAGCGTCACACACAACATATGCAGGTTTCTCTGGGTTGTAATAATGTAGCAGAGTATTTTCTGATATCTCCTGTTTCAGATCATCAATTGTTTTTGATGATGGTTTTCCCACAGGAAAATGGAGTCTTTTTTCATCAGGTCACGAAGCATTGCACATTTAGCACTGTAGTCTTTGATATAACATGACATATACGTCATAAGTCCAAGAAACTGTTGGAGCTCTGTTTTGTTACTGGGTACAGGTATGGCTTTGATGTCCTGTACCTTCTTTGGGTCAGGCTTGATTCCTTTGTTTGTGTATATGTTACCAAAAAAAGATATGCTTCTCTGTTTGATATCGCACTTAGATGAGTTGAAAACTAGGCCATGCAGCTTGGCCGTTTCCATCAGCATGCGAAGGTTTGTGTCATGTTCATCAGCGGTTGTGCCATATACAACGATATCGTCTGCTATTCCGCATACACCAGGGCATTTGTTGATGATGCGGTCCATCTCCATCTGGAAGATGTCTTGGCTCACCGAGAGTCCAAACGGTAGACGTAAGAAGCAATATCGACCAAACGGAGTTTAGGAATGTTGTCAGTTTCTGACTGTCTGGCTCTAATCTCACTGACCAATAGCCTGTTTTAGCATCCAACTTTGAAAAATACTCAGCTTTTGTGAATTTGTGGTTTAGCTCTTCCAAAGTTATCGTTTTGTGCTGAGGTCGAATGAGTGCTTTGTTCAAATGTCTGGGATCAAGACATATGCGTATGCTGCCATCTGTTTTGGTTACATATGCCAGTTAGCTAACCCATTCAGTTGGTTCCACTATGGGCTTGATAATGCTTTGTTGTTCCATACGGTCTAGTTCTGATTTGACTTTATCTTTTAGCGCGATGGGAATTTTCCTAGGTGGATCTATACGCGGTGGAACGTTTGGGTCCACTACAAGTTTATGTGCTGAATTAAAATCACCCGTTCTATCGAACTGTTCTGGGTATTCTGCTACTAATTCCCGAGTACTGTTGATCGCATTCTTGTTGACTGTTGGAGTTATCTCACTGTTGATCTCACAGTGTAATGTTACAACGTTCATTGATTCACAAGAGGGCAAACCTAACACAGCCGGGCCAGGAACGTCAACCACGAAGAAGCTGGTATTCATCCATATCGAGTCCTTGAAGCAGCACTGAATGTTAGTACCCCTGCAATCAATGGGTGTACCGTTGTATGCTGTGAGAATGCTCTGGGCAGGTTTGAGCTTCCCAGGCTTTGGATTCCCTGCTAAGTCTACATGTTCTGGGAACATGTTGCGATATGTTCGGAGTGGTAGTGTGTTAGCCTGAGCGCCTGTATCCACTTTAAGTTCAAGATTATGAATCCCTGCTCTGTTTCCCAGCTTAACTTGTAGAATAGCAAATGCCTCATCACGAGTGAATGAATTGCTGTCTAGACACAAGTTTGATGCTTTAATGTGGTTGAAGGTAAAGGTATCTAGTTGATTGTTCATGCTTTCAATATCACAATTAGAATTTGGGTGCACTTGTTCTTGATTTACTGTATGCATGTCTTGTGTATTCACATTTCTTGCTGTGTTTTTTCTGTTCTGTTTGTCTTTAGCACTTGTTTGTACAAGTTGTGGTTGTCTCCGTGGTCTATAGTACGTCCTGTTTCGTTTCTGTTTTACACTTAAACAGTACTTGGCCCAGTGCCCTAACTTGCTGCATGCTCTGCACACATCATCACGAGCTGGGCAATGTTGTTTGCCAATCTTGTGATCCAGGCCACAGTTCCTGCATTTGGTGGCTTTAGACCTGATAACAGCAACACCGGTATTTTGTCTAACACTGTGTAAACTTTGCAGCTCATTTAGGTGGGCTGCAGAGGCTTCATGGCTTCTGCCTAGTTCTATTGCTTCTTGCAGTTTATAATCCTTGGGTTTATTCAACAGTTCTTTCTGAAAGTCAGGCAATGGTGTGCTGGCAATGATCTGTTCAATAAGTCTCTCGTTTAGTTCGTTTTCCTCAAAGTCACATTTGTTAGCAAGAAGTTTGCAGCGGTTGATAAATTCATCAAGTGTTTCCACTGGTTTTTGTGAATACTGTCTCAGTTTTAGTCTACAGATGCGAAAGTTTTCGCATGGCTCTAGTTGTTCCATAAATTTCTGGAAAATTATTCGCGGATCTTTGCGTTGATCTGGCGTGAGAGTCCAGCTGTTATAGCGCCGTAAGCCTTCTTCCCCTACCGCTAGAAGAATCATGGGCACTTTATCGTCATTTTTTGTTGCTTTGACAGCGAAGTACAGCTCCATGCGCTGTTTGAAGAGCCTAAACGACTCTGCTGGGTGAGAACTAGACCAGTCCATGCGCGGAACTTGATCGGCCATGTTGTCACTTTACGTTTTGAAGCGAGCGATAATAAGAGCTTACCCAGAGGTTGCACGGAACCTGCGTCAGCCGCGGTATATCCAGAGTCCGTTTGTTAGATCACGACTGATGCGTGAACGAGCACTACACTTACGACCGCTGCCACCATGTAATAAGTACTGGAAACACTGTTTGTTTATTATAAATCCTTTATTCAGCTCGTACAGACTGAATGAATGAATCATGCGTTCTCGAGTTCACCGGAAGCCACCCAACCCGTTACCATAAAGACTTGTTACCGTTACCGTAAAGACTTGTATAGAAATAAAATGACATATCATTACAAGCAGCAGCAGAATAATAATAATAATAATGATAATAATAGTACTTATCAGTATTATGATTGTTAGTATCATCTAAAAAGGAAATCCAATACACCCTTATCACTCAAAGGAGCTAGTTCTAAAAATAACATATTTCCGTACTCCGAAATGGCTAAAAAATCGGTTGCATTCAGTTTTCAAATGGTCGTATCGCATTAAGCAAAATGATAATAATAAAAATCTCGATAATACATGGGTATAATGCACATTGCATAACCCTGAGTGATCACATTATGCTTGCGTTATTGCAAATTCAACTTGGTTTTCTATTCTACTTTAAAATGATTTACTTCAAAAATTGTGTGGGCATAATATTTTAAAAGAGCATCTTACCTGAGATATTTGCTGACTGGGCTTGACAGGAACTGTTCAACTGCTCGAGTATTGCAATTGGACCTGCTGCCATCACCAGTTCAAGAGAGTAGATCCCTTCTCAAATCTATCAAGCAGTCCAATTGCCTTTGCTGAACTTTCTGACACACTTAATGCTGCCATTTCCTGCAAGCTCTCCAAAACCGCCGGGTAATTTTCAAGGACTGAAGTGATGGCCGGAAGCCGACACAACCATCTGGTTGGGCAAAGAGGTCTGATGCTCTTTCTGTTCGACGGAAGGTGATCTGTATCACTGGACTCTGATGACCTAGATGCAATGTCTTGAAATATTGCCTGAAATTCAAGATGAAATTAATAAATAAGCGCATTTTAACTGTCTTACTAATGTTTGAAACTTTTATAACAGAGGGTTTATTTAAGACTCAAACTCTCAGATATATTAGGGGTTTTATGGAGGTAGTATAGTGATTAGCTTTATAGCAATCATTGCTTCAATTGCATGAGAAAATGTGGTATAAAGTTACAGAATATTGGTAATAAATCGTACCTTATACTTTGAAGACCGTTTGAAGAGTACCCCTAGCTCATGAACCCATTGGACAGAATCTCGGATCAGTGTACATTCCGTCACAGAATGTTCAAGGGCGAGGTTCGCAAGATGTGAGGCACAATGGAAATGAAGGGCCAAGGGATGTTTGGCTTTGACTTTTGCTTGGCAGCCGTTATGCTTTCCTTTCATGTTAGCAGCACCATCGTACGTTTGTGCACGCAAATTGTCTGGGTTTAATTCAAGACGTGTCATCACGTCAAAAATCATCTTGGCAATGGTTTCACTACTTGTGTCAGGTAGGTGATAAAGGCCAACAAAATGTTCGTGAACCTCCATGTCAGAGTCAACATGACGGAAGCAAATCGACTCTTGCTCCAATCCGGAAACGTCCTGGGTTCCGTCTACCATGATGGCAAAAAAGCCACTTTGTCGAATGCTATTTGCCAGCTCCCTACATACACTGTGCCCGATCATGTTTATCATCTCCTCTTGTGAAGATGGTGATGTGAACTTGGTTGTTCTCGTTAAGTAGGAGCGCAGGCCACTGTCTTCGCTACCTATTAGTTTCAGAAGCTGATCAAAATTCTCATCACCTGGTGTTTTCCCACGGAAAGACAAGCCCTGACGCAGCAAGTATCCCAAGGCTTGAAAGACTTTGACGAGTGCTTTGCGTGAGGCCTCTTGGTTCCTGGCATGCTGAGTACTAATTTGGTTGGACACTGATGGCTTTGCATGGGCTTGTAGCTGGAGAATAGCAAACCGATGAGATTCCGAGCCTTGATGTCCATCGAACTTTTCTGTGCCTTTTTTTCCAGTTATTAAACCCGTCCTTTATGAAGACTGGCTCTTTGCACTTGCTAAGGTCTAACAACCCCATGGCGTCAGCTCGCCTGCAATAAAAACAAAGGACTTTTTGCTGTCATGTTGGTAATCAAGCCATGGAAATTGACTGAACCACTTTCTCTGAAAGTAGACCCTTTGGGTCTTTGTTTCTTTAGGAGGAATGAGGGAGCAGTCTGAGGGATGGTTTGGTACATCTCCAAAGACAAGATCATGGCCTTCTACGGTAGAGCTTGTTGTCGGTATTACAGAGGATTCTGGTCTCTGCTGATTTCCCTCACTCGGAATTTCATCAATGCACGAACGTGAAGAACTTTCCTTGTCACTAGTATCACCTTTGTCATCTCTGGATGATCTAGCGATATCTTCATTTGTCTTCTCATTGTTCTTTTCTTTGCTGGCGGTTGTAAAAAATTGTGTAATCTTGGAGTATTTCCTCCGCTTTTACTCCATATTTGCCTTCTCGAACTGATGTAGGCGTACAACGTTGACAGTAATTGACAACTGAATTAACTATTTTCAATCTTCAAAACGTTGGTTGGTACGGTGCTCTCGGTGAGCTACGGGCTTCTTCATTAACATATGCTTTGAGCATTTAACAGATTACAGGTTATACTGTAGAGGTATGAATTATCAATGCCTTAACAGATGTGTATGAATTCACCGTTTTCACTGCTGAATGCAAGGGTCTGGAAGTGTAGATAACGTCGTATACAATTGCTGAACAAAGCATGGGGACCAAAACTCAAGTGATTCATACAAGAAGTCCACTGTACACCCGGCATGGAACTATTGTAGAGTAATCAGTGGAGAGGCGATATACTGCTGGTGTGATTGTATTAACAGGAAAAAATACAATGTGCTGTTTAGCAATAAAGTAAGAATTCTGACGGTAGATTTTAATATTGAATCATGCCAAGTCTATTTAATTTAGCGGAAACTGACATTTTACCGACAGTTGCAACTAACCACTCCGCAGTTAAGTTTAAATCAGTAAATCTTACCGATTCTCAGCGAAGTCCTTGTTTTGGCGTTTAAAGTGTTCGCTGTTAGCTGGCCGTGTTTATATTGATTCTTTAAGAAAGAGAACTAATAAATTGAGACAAGAATGGTACTAAGAAAATCAAGATGAGCACATAAGAAATAGATTGGAATATTTTAAATATAAATCTCGACAGTTTACCATAATAGAGTCTATAAAAAGGCGCATAAAGCGGGGGGGGGGGGGGGCGGACTTGGGGAGGACAAACAGCACATAGCTAGAGAATATATTATAAAGTATAGGGAATAAGAAAGGATACAGGTTCCGACATAAGTTTGCATACAGAAATAAAAACGAATTTAAAGGAGCACTTTGTGACTTTGATTAAGTGATTGATTCAATAATGATCGATACACCGCTCTTGGTGCAATTAGCATGAAAAAGGGGAAAGGAAAAATAAGTTTTCAGGATCAGAAAGGAAAAACAAAATGAAAGTAGTATACAAAAAAATTATGCGCCCTCAATAAGAAATATCTGGGTAGTGTTTTTATGATGTATTGTCGCTTTGCATATTTTTCTTTTCAAATCTTTTGTACATATTTACTTGTGTAACGAGAAGATACTGGAGGATAAGTACATTTTTCACAAAATAATGTATATATATATATATATATATATATATATATATATATATATATATATATATATATATATATAAAATACTGATTCAAATTCGAATTGATGAACGTTGTTTATATGTAATAGCCTTCCGGCTGGACAAGTGAAGTTGGATTTCTCTTAATAGACTAGCGTTTAACGTAGAGCAAGTGGCATGTGGATGACATCAGTTGATATCATTTGCTCCAGCATTGTCTAACGCTTTTGCTAATGCACACTTTTTTTCTTCAAAATTTTCTAAAAATGTGGGGGGGGGGGGATGATTGTATAGGTCATCCCCCCCACCTCAAAAAGTGGGGGGGGGGGATATATACCCCCATCCCCCCAGGATCGACGCCCATGGATTGGCCCATTACTAATATACCCTGCAAATTTTATGAGATTCCTTTCATAAATGCGAAAGTAATGTTGTGAACAAACACACACACGAACAGGGATGAACACAATAATTTGCCTAACCTGCTCTTCCAAATCTCACTAAGAGACCTGACTTTCATTGGCAGTGATTTTTTTAAACAGTTCACCTTTTAAATAATAAAAGTTTCACCTCAGATAACATTGTCTGTCGGACAAGACTTCTGGTATTTTCTATCATTTTCTTAATTTTTACACAAGTGTGATCGCCTCTTTGAGACTTGACAATTTGTTGTCATGGCGCAGTTTCAATTTAGGAATTACGAGTGTAAAGGATTATATTTCATTGGTATAATGTGCCTCATTTAAACATGTTTCACAGTGTCACAGTTCAGTTTGTCAGGTCAATATCCTTGATCACTTTTAATAGTCATAAGCTTAATTGTTGTTTTATATTGAGTGACGATCCTGACACCCTTTCGATCAGGCCCCTCACAGGGAAAACAATTATTGCAGTTGTTGGCAAAAGGAGTTTCTCCCTTCATGTTATTTACAACTTTTAAAAACGGTCTGGATCTAAACTAGTATGGAAAAGTTGTTCAGCATTTAAATACCTTGGCCAGACAAACTTCAAGGTCACCATGCGTGATATTAATTGATCCATTAAGCGCATACTGTTTGTTATAATTTGAATACAATGAAATGTATCAAACATTGTTTTTAGCTATATATATATACATACATACATACATACATACATAATGCCAGTCAATCGTAATATGAGAAAGTTTGCAAAGATTTTATCACTATATGGTTTATAGTCCTATTTTTGACATTTAATTTATAAGCTTTAAACTGTGTTTCCATGTGTGCGTATATGCGTGATATAGTGGCACAGTGGACCTAGCAGATCTTCCTCTAAAAGATGGAGTGACCATTTATCCTCGAAACCCCATGTTGTGAAAATCGCGCCGGAGGCGATTTATTTTACGCATATATATATATATATATATATATATATATATATATATATATATATATATACACATACGCTGACGGACATGCACATGGAAACATCACAGTAACCACTTCATCTGAGCGATTTTCACGCATATACACGCACGTAGAAACACAGATTTACGCGAAAAACATTCTGAAGAGCAGTAACAATGCAAACCTGTCACGGATATAGTTCTTAAATCTCCCTGTATGGGGTGCAGATATCTCGAGACAGCAGTTAATATATGACACTGTGATATCATCTGTTGAAGGACTCGAGACAGCAGTAAATATGGCACTGTTATCGTATGATGAATTTACTCGAGACAGCGGTGAATATTAGACTAATATCCTGTTGAATTTATAACATTTGAATATATTGCTTCCAAGTCAAACTTGAGTTCAGCTAAAAAAAATAAATTAATAATATCCGTCAGAAAAATATGGCCTTGATCATAAAACAGATTCACTTTTATGCCTTAACCCAGAAAATATCATCATCGACATGTTATGTCAGAACTTACTAAACTTAGATCAAAATTGTGTAAAAATTAATGCTTTATTCACCATCCTTTGTGTGTTTATTTTTTACTCAGCAGCTAGTTGTAGAAATCATGCCGTTAACTGCACAACGACGCCTATGTTGGTATTAGCCTTGGTGATAACAAAGATGAACCCAGTGACACAAATATAAACAAATTTTTTCCACGTCGGTTGATATTTCTTTAAAGAAAGGTAACATGGCACAAATGGTTATACATTATACCCCTCCGTCTGATTTGGATATGCCTACGTGGTGACGCCCTAAAGACCTGCGTCCTTTTGAGATGTCCCCCAACAGTCTGCAGTCAATAATCATAATGCATGACTTGTGTTTGGTTTGTTGAGAGTAAATAAACCTGATACGTGGCATATGGCACATAAAAAGTCCGAAAGATAATTGAAAAAAAGAAGGTAAATTGCTTTTTTGTGTTAAATGTCTCTGAGAGTGCCCAGACTGAGTATTTTTATAGATGGACCATTTGCTGACAGTCGATACAGTTTTTATACAAAAACTGGCTTTGGCCAATTGTAATCGCAGACCCACACTGCATATGTAATACATTATAGATTGCTCGTTGTAAGGCGGTCGTAGAAGTATCGAGTATACTGTATTCTGCAGCCATCCAAACTGAATAAAAGGAGCAACGTGGAAATTTATCACGAATTTCGTTTAGATTTTGTACTATTGTTCCGGGAATATGACCTAAGAAACAATGTGCATGTATTTATTAGTTTGGTTTTGATTTAGATCAAATTTCGTTCAGGAGATGCTTCGCATTTTGTTGAATGTTTTCTCAAATGTGACCTATTTTCCTGCAGGTTTTACTTTCAAATAAGGATTCTTTTTATATTGTTATAATGTAAAATGTTATGTTTAACTGCCACTGAGTGTCACAATAAAGAATATTGAACATATTTTCTGTAATTGTGTTTAACTATGACGTAAACATTTATATCAGCGCTCAGCTGACTTTCAGTCCGTTCCACTTCCGTCCGGCTGCTAGCAGGGCACAACTCGTCAATATAAGACCTTTAATTTTTAGCTCGGCCGTCATCTTAGCTAAAGTTATGGTCCATTGTCCGTCCGTTAAACTGACACGTTTTGAAACCGTTAGAACTACGAATCCAAAATTCGGCATACTTTTAGATGTCCCCAAAATCTTCTACCAAAACGAAAATGGGTCACTCCGACTTCGTTCCTTTGAGAAATTAAGGAAAAGTGTACATTGTTTTGGTAAATAGGTCTAAGTGAATCATGCTGGCCCTTGGTGGCTCTCGCGGCTCTGTGAAAAGATCCACCGGTAGTAACAGTGTTTTGCAACTTTAGAACCGAACAGAAGACAAAGGAAATAAATTTGTCATAAAAACCCAAACATCTTTTACTTCTTTGTGGCTAAAAAGGGACGTGAAATAATAAAACCAAACATCTGCTCAAAATGGATATATTGCCGTAGAATTTCATGGAATAAATGTCGGAAAACGTGTTGAGTCATGATAAGGTGCGATGATAAGAAAGGAATAAATGGCTCCAAAAGGACAATTGACCCCCCCCCCCCCCCCGGCCCCTTTCTTTTAATTTCAGTCCTTGATGTTACTGGATTACTAATTCTTGTTCACGATAAATTATGTAGTCTATAAACTACATGTAAATTTAATCTATATTTATTTTAAAAAATGTAGAACTTTTAATATAATTTATACAAGTATATAATTTATATAAGTATAAGTGAACGTTAAAGTTTTATTCTTTGTGATCTTTACCATGCAGTTTTAGCGGTATCATTCACAGGACTGTTGGTAAGGGATTTTATGTGATGATATCCTTTTCCCACAATGCCCTGGGTGTTTTAGATGAACCAGCGGTGTAAATTCAGTATGATCAAATATGTTGGATAAGAATTGTTTCAAGGCAAATTACATAAACATGGGTGTTTTATTGCGAAAAACTTCACGGTATATGTTATATTTAGTAAAGTATTAGTCCCATAGAGGACCCGGCAGAGCAACGGCAGTGCCACGGATAGGCCCGGGGTGTAAGGTTTCGTCCGGGAGGGCGAGCCGGAAGTTTTTGGATGTCAAAAACTGCCGGGGCGATTCGTGGTAATCTGCGGCGGAATGTAATCCGTGGTGATCCGGGGCTCATCCGTAGCTCTGACGGGGCTATGCCGTGGGTGCCCGTGACACTGCCGTGGAAGTCCTTGGAGGTCCGGGACTTCGAAAACCATCCGAACTATCCCGGCGGAACGACGGACTACCTCGGACTAGCGCGGCAAACAAAAACAGCAATCCGTAGCACATCCTTGGCGGACCGTGGTGAGACGTAGCTCTGCCGAGATGGCTCGGGGCTCTGCCGGACGGTCCGGGGTACCCGGGGTGCTGTCGTGGTGGTCCGGGGCTATCCGTGGCTGTGCCGGGGTTATTTCCAGTGCATCCGGGGTGCTGCCGCGATGGTCCGGGGCTCTTCTGAGTGCTGCTGTGTGAAATGGCGACTTCTGCCAAAAAAAACCACCCCGGATCACCACGGACCGTCCCGGACCGTATCCGGGTTGATCCGTGGCAATCCTTGCCTATCCGTAGTATAGCCACCAAGGGTGACTATAAAATGTTAGATATATCTGAGAGTACATTTTATAGTCACCACCCCATGTATGCACTTGGGTGGGGTTCTAACCTGTGTATGATCTTGGTCTGTAAAGGGAGAAAACCCCTCAGTAACTCGAGTTTCTCATTTTTTAAAGACAACATTCTGTTATGGTAAGCTAATTGCATAAATACCCTGCTTAATTAAGTCTTTAACTCGTACAAAACTGGACCAGTACACATAACATTGTCGCCGCTACATATACATTCTAACTGCTTCTGTCATGGCGGTTATGGGCAGAACGACCCGTGTCTTCTTAGACCAAAATACACAATAACTAAAGTAAAATACACTTACAGTTGCCAATATGTTGCAGTTGTATTGAAAATAAGATACTTTTGTCATAGTGAAGAAGTTTTAATGTCACCCCATCCGTGAAACTGAAAATAAAACGGTCTTTTTCGGAAAATACGATCGTATCGTGGTCAAATACCACTTATCCCTATATATGGGGAGGCGACGAAACAGTCGTCCGTTAACGGTGCAAGACGTTTCGTCGCTGCAGGCGGCTATCCGTAGTACTGCCTGCGTTATTGGGACTGTAGCTTTAGCACGCGCATGTGAAATGTAAAAGAAAGTGTTTCCTTGAAATTTAAGAGATTTTGATTTTGAAGTTCGACAGTTGAGACATGTGGCACTGGCCATCCCCTTGATTTCCAACTCTCTCTCTCTTTCTATATATATATATATATATATATATATATATATATATATATATATATATATATATATATATATATATATATATATATATATATATCATCCTAGGTAGGTTCCAGTGCTTGCAGTAGTTCTCGATACAGCTAAGGTAGAGCAGGTTAACTAAACGTTAAGCACGCTGAAGCATCGTGTTATTACTCGGAGTTTCACGCCGTTGCCGGTATCGCCACCCGGGTGATCATCAGATAACTGACGCTTGTTTTGGACCCAGCTATGACTGTTACTTTCTTTTTACACGGTTCGGTAGTTTCAGGTGTCGGCATTTCGAAATTAATTCACTTCGCCTGTTCAACAGGATTATCGATTTGTCGCTTTTGTGGTGCAGTATGCTGTATTTCTTCTCCATACAGAGGTTACATTGGTCCGAGGTGCGTTTCTTTGTATTAGAGCGTTGGATTATTTCCCAGGTGGTAGAATATTTTATTTGTTTTCTCTTTAGGGTCCAAATGTGCTTCGAAAGTTCTGTTTCTTTTTCGTAACGTTCACTGCGGAATGATTTGTTGTGGTTGTTGTACAGAGTTTTGAATTGGCCACTTGCTAATCCGATGTATTAGGCGGTTTGGTGTTCGGTCTTGACCGTCGCTTTGTATACAATATTGCTAGCAAACCAATTCCCGTCTAAGGAACATGTGTTTTTCACCCTACAGTTGCCGCTTTTTTCGCTGGTTTCTTGGTATTTTTTGCAGTGTTTTTTTTGTTATGGGCTGTTATTATTTGCATCATATTTCTTATGCAACTGTAACTAATTTTGATTGTATTTTGGTTAGAAATTTTGTAATTCTGAAATTTTTAATCCTGTTGAACAGGCGAAGTGAATTAAATTCGAAATGCCGACACCTGAAACTACCGAACCGTGTAAAAAGAAAGTAACAGTCATAGCTGGGTCCCCAACAAGCGTCAGTTATCTGATGATCGCCCGGGTGCCGATACCGGCAACGGCGTGAAACTAAATATATATATATATATATATATATATATATATATATATATATATATATATATATATATATGAGAGGTTCGTTTTGATTAGCAAACAATCTCTAGTGGAAGGGCGTTCCCGCTGTAATCCGCCATTGCGATCGGATGTTCATTTCTATAATCACAAGGCAGTATATGAAAGCCTTCAACAAATATGACATATCATTACACAATTGTTTCTCCTCGATTTGACCGAAGAAATCAACGCTTCTTATGTTTAATCCCGCGAAAATGGAAGGATAAATTTTGCTATAGCGTGATACGATACGATCGTTCTCTTTTTAAAAGGGGGCTCTGGTATCATTGTTACGGACTGCAAGTTATTGGCAACGTTAACAGGAAGTAATTGTGTACCTCCGTTATCGTGCATTTTGGTCCAAGAAGACATGGGCAGTGCTGCTCACAGTCGCCATGAAAACAGCAGTAACAACGTATTTGTGGCGATTTGTGTTCTTTTATTTTTTTATTTAGGTGAATGTTTTATTTAGAGGCATTTAAACTGAGAATTCATACGTCTTAGCTTTCCATAAGCGAAACATATCTAAATAACAAATTAAGATGCGCGATATTTTATATAGGATATTCTCTTTAACAAATATAGATCGCACGGAGCATATAATTTCACCCAAATGCAGACGGGGTTGGGACTATATGTACCATCACATATACAAAACATTTTAGTCACCCTTGGAACCCATGCCACATAATAATTTAAAATGGGATCTTGTCTGGTAAGACAAATATGAGAACGAGTCGCTGAAAGAAGATGTCAAGGAAAGTGATGAGGAAGATGCTGATTGTGTGATGATGTATCCAAAGGTGATAAGGATTACGGGTCAGTAGAATAGTATAGGAATGTTGAATTCACAAAATAAAATTTTGAAAGTGAAAAACTTTTCATTGGTATTAATATATTTAAAGGTATAGTTATGAATAAATCTCTATCAGTGAAAAAAAGGCAAAAGACCCAATAGACCCGTAACAATGTTGCTTATGACAATACTTGAAAAGTGAGAGGAACCATCTACAAGAAACTCCTTGACATTTATAAGGAACCAAACACGAATCTTCTGCCATATTAAAGATGCTATTGATGATATTAATGTAGCATCCGGTTTTCAAAAATGTGTCTATAACAGTTTTGAAGATGTCAGATGGTATTCCAGATGCTTGTGTCCATGGATACAATCTGAATGGAAAATCTAGGTGGCGTGTTTTATCTATTCTTGGTGAAATATTAATATGTCTTTTAACATGATAAGCATAACGTAAGATAAATATGGCAGATGAAATCTGTAAAATGGCTGAACAGATGAGTCGCCCATTATTTGGACAAAATTGAAGGTTCGTTCATCCCTGCATGTTCTTGTTTCTTAAACGGTAGATACATATATATTAGTTTGTTTTACCAGGTTAGAAATCAAGACGAGACCCGTTTTGCCCAACAGTGATATTCAGGGAAAGCCCACATGTCGCTAAAAGTTGTACTTGGGCCAAAGGTGGATTACTAGACAACATCACAACTGTTTTTAAAAAATACTCACTGGTTTGAAAAACTTCATCATTTCCAGATCTCCCTGCAATGATTATTAGGCACTGTTTCAACCAATTTGGTTCAAATTTGGCACGATGACATAAAATATGTGAGAGGAATGCATATTTTTTAACCTTTTTGTTAATTATACAATGACCACATCATGGGCCACGATGTTCAAACAGTACAAAATTTTCAAAAAACTATTTATAAAATCACCAACAATTCTGCTCGCAGTGCACATGGCCCAATACATATTACAGGCATACACATTTTGAGGAAAGCTGTACCCACGAGACCAATGACAGAATCAGTGGAATTAAAAGTTTTGAGAAGACGCCATTTTGAAAATAATTCTACTCAGTTAATATTGACTTCATTTCCCTTGTTCTTTATTAAGATAAACTCTTGTTCCATATTAGAATGAACTCCAATCCTTTCCACGAAAATTATCATCCGGAAATGAAAGTTTTATATTCATATCATTTTGGTCAACCCAAGTGGCCCAATAAAATGTTGTCTTCCAAGATATATCCGAGGGGAATAACTGTACCAAATCTGAAGGAAACCAGATGGTTTTAAAGAAAGTTATTGTCCGGAAACAAAAACCTGACGGACATATATATACGTGTATAAACTTCCATATCTGTGTGTATGTATATAATTTCAACAGAACTGGGTATAGGATCTGACACATCATTTGACCAATAATGATTCAGACATTCTTAAGTTAGTCTGTGCTCACTATTTCAGCAAGAAGTAACACCTCATCAGTGATATTTTTTATTTTACTGATAAATCATATGATATTTGAACGCTAGCATAGAATGTTGAATAATGCATTTCTGATAATGTTAAAAGAGACAGGTGGATCCATCAGTCATCTTCATCAACCTCCCCAGCTAGGGCAGCTGCTACCCGCGCCATCTTGGCTGGTACCACCACAGAACCAGGGTTCCTGAAACATGCAATTGTTCCTCATTAGTATCAGATTAAACAAGGGACCCATGGGTCACAGTGCTCAGCTGAAGTTGTCTGTGAGCGAATTGTATTCAATCTTATCATATGAAAAAAAGAGCCTACAGTGTGATTTCAATTCTCCTTCACTACTTGCAAACGTTAGTGCAACTTCTGATGCAGATTTAGTACTAGGCCTACAGTTCGTACTGCCATCAGGAAGTATTTCTTTTCTCTTACTTCTCAAATTATTTTCATGTCGTGTTGCTTGTGCACCTTTGTGGACCATATGAAGGTTGGGGAGCAATTCTTGATCTCTATGGTTAGTTCGAAACCCACAACAAAGTTTATAGTTATACATAAGGTACCTCAATGTATACTATTTTCTACATAACTTTAACATGAATGTTTCATAGTATATTGTATATTGAATTTTGGATTCATAGGTCCTACGATATCAACATATGCCAATCTAATGGAGGGACAGGGACTGCTGGTGGACAAAGGACAATCCCTATAATCCAGTGACTTCGACACAGCTGAGCTCAAAGTGAATGTTATGTCTATTATATAAAGAGCCCTTAGGATTCATTATTATTTTCAATGTTATTAAATTTGTTACTGAAGTAAAAAAAAATGCCTAACTTTGAAAATATGCACATACAATATGTATGTGAATTAAAATCATATATGGGATCAGGTTATATATGTATATGTGTGAGTGTGTATGTTCATCTGTATATTGCTGAATATGATTCACCTTATTGCTCTGCAAATTTTATAATCTTACAGATATTGGTCATATAAAAAGCAGACATTTCAATTTTGATATCGATGAAATTGAATAATAACATATAAATTATATGTACTAGAGAGCTAGAGTCCTTTGGCATAAGGACAAGGGCTATTCCAAAAAAATTCATCATAAAAGGAATATCTGCAAAGAGTCATGCAAGGTGCCAGATGGGAAATTGTATAGGCAGAGTTCTGTAAGCACAATACATGATACCATACCTGTGTCCGTATAAGTGGAAACACTAACATTTTATCATATTTCAGTTCGAACAACCAGTGGATTCATGTCTTGGTCCATATCCATGTCTGGACAGTGTATTGCTACACTTAGGCCAGGGACCGGGACAGAGTTGGGATGCTGCTTTTTTATGGAATTTTTTAGTATTGGGACCTAAGTGGGTGCTTAAAGGGACCTTGCAAACTCAGGGTGCGGCTATAGATGTGCAGCCATAAAAAGGGGATCTACGGTACACACAGCTTTTGGTTCCCATGGTAGAATGTTGTTAATGACCCACCATTCGCGCTCCTTCTTCGTCAGTGGATGCCAGTTCCTGCCGAGCACCTGTTTGACCTCCTCACACAGCTGAGTTATCATAGCCGCCCTCTCCTCCTCCGTCTGCTCCTCACTCTCGTTACGAACCAAGAAATACTCCCCAGTCTCCTTCTGGCCGACCACCAGGTCCCCATCCTCTGCTGACTGGGGTATATTTGTTAAGATATTATTCTCAAACATTTCAAAATGGTACCATTGTTTATTTCTGATGTCTGCTAACAGTTTGACGGTGGTGACGGACACCTGGCCATGGTAGACAAGATATATCAGTTTTGGACACTTGAGAACCAGCGAGATTATCTGTTCATCTAAACCTGACGAATCCGAATAATCCTCAAATTTGCATAATGTTTGATTGTATTTCTCAGTAATGGAGAGTAAATCCATCGCATCACAGCGCGAGTAATGCATAAAACTGATGCCACTCACAGGAACTTCTGGCTTGAGGAAATCTGCCAGATCCAAAAAAGGCACTCGTGTTACTACGGTGATGTCAACCTGTAAGTCAGGACAGCGCTGTGTGAGCCTCTTCCAGTATGTAGCGTGAATATCAGGAAGCAAGCCGCTTGCCTTGAAACGTGAATACGTCAGTAATAACGAAAGCTTCTGAAGGGGTGTGCGTTGAGCCTTGCTCAGTTCACTGATTACATCACAGTTTAGCATAGAAGATCTAATACTCAAATGTGTGAGATTCTTGAAGTGGGACACTGTCTGTACCATATCTTCTGCGCTGGGTAGCAGCACATTGAGACTGGCCCAGGTGCATTCTTTAGCTCCTAACCAAAAGAGTTTCAGCCTCTCCAAGTTTTTGATTTTCGGATTACTTTGAAGTACATCTAGGATGTTAATGCTTTTGAGATTTGGGTACATGGGCCAAGACTTGAGCGTAAATTCATGCAGTCTGTACGCATTACTCACGATTGTAGCGACCTCGTCAAGGTCGGTGGTGACAGGGTTGAAACTTTGGTACAGGTCCCTCCTTACCACGTGAGCTACCACTTTAAGAGTCAAACTTTCCAGTCTGCATGACTTGCTGAGGGCCTGGATTACTAATGCACATTCTGTGGGTAATTTCCGACAGTAACCATGGAATATTAAAGTCAAGTCTTGAAAATAGGGTCCAAATCGTTTTACCATACCAAGATAGGTGACTGGGAGAGTGATGTCCTGTTCATTGTACCCAGACATATGGCCGAGTAAAATGATTTTAACAGTATGCCACAGTGATGGGTGACTAAATATATTGTTGAGCGTATGACACATCCGTGCTACCTTTGCCTTGTCAGCCAGTGGGAGGTAGCTAAGAATTTTTACCCAGGCCACATCTGGTAGATGACTGAAGTCAAGTGAGTCAGCCAAGTCTGGTAGGGCCCCAGATGTTTCTGCCATCTTGTACCTTTAAGCTTAGGTTTGAGGTAGATTTACATCCTGAAAAAAAAACATAATTCAATTGGTGAGAGTATATATATAATATGATACTTAAATTCTGTTTCTAAACCAGAGACATAATTGCAAAATTTATTTTGAAAGACTCCAATAGAACTGTGATATTATGTTTTCAGATAGTTTTACAGAACTGTAAAATTGTTTTTTTTTTTTATTCTCCAACAGAACTCTGATATTCTGTTTTTTTATACCCCCCACAGAACTGTGATTTTTCTGTTTTCAGAGACTCCAACAGGACCCTAAAATTCCAACTGAACTATGACAGAACTGAATAGGCACATGAAACATTGATATTAATACTGTGTACTACTATTTATTTTGAGGAACCTAACCTCATATAGACTGGCCCAGTCGTTGCAATGGTTAGAACATAATTCCTCCCACTAACAGAGCTATCGAACTTACTTTACTGTGCCGCAAAGATTAGAACAGGTACTAAAGTAGAGCTCTCTGGCCAACTTTTTCATTTAGTGATGAGAGCTGGCACGAGTTACGTATGTTATTCGGTACATGGAATCACGTTTTATTTTAAGCATTATAGTAATAAAAATACAAAGCCCTGGTAAGGCTAAACTTCATCTTGATTTCCTAATTGACCTGTATTAACAGTATATATTTATAATTAAATTAATGCATTCATTAGGATGACCTGCAGTACCCATCAGACACATATTAATATATATATATATATATATATATATATATATATATATATATATTAGGTTTCCTTTCAGGATCTTCACTGATTTACACAAATTTAGTCCATGATATTTGACTCATACTCCATCTATTTTACTTGCAAAGCTGTTCACTTTAAATAAACAAATTTAGCTTATCAGCAAATCCAACTTAGGCTGCAGATTACTACAAATCACTGGCTGAAATCCAATTGAATACTTATCATTAAAAGAATATGAAAATGGATGGGTAATAAAATGTTGTCCCAAATAAAAAATCCCAACATTGAATTATAATGCAACATCATGTTTGTGATATATAATATGGACAACATATTTTCTTTATATTCTCCTTCCCATAATGTCACTTCTCTTTTATATATATGGCCCAAGACAACGGTTGTGAATGACTTAGACTGCCTAGTGCACACAAGCCAAGTTGTGTAAACAAGAACAGGGAGATATCATGATGGATGTTGAATCCAGATGAGATATTTAGGCCTACAACAGACAATTATCATAAATATGATACCATAACCACTCAATTGCGAGAGAAGACTGTTGAATATACCTTTATTTACTGTTTACAGGCTCATCAAATTGGCACCTAGAACTCCCTTATATGGCTAGATTCTCACAGGTCAAACATTTTGCACATTTAATTTAATGTTATAACAAGGCCTACAGCCCTAATGCGAATCTGTGCAATAGGATAAACATAAGGTATAATGCTTCCATTATATATGGACCATTACTTTTCAAGTATATGTATGACATGTATTATGTACAATGCAGTACCTAAATATTTTGAACCCGAGTATGAGCACCAATTACACAGACATCACTCCTAAAATACTAGCAAAGTATGTACACAACACAAAATTATTGTAGTTGGCGCCACCAGTTTTGTGTACGAGAAAACCATTAAAGATGTATGAACATGCAAAATTTCAGGCAGATACTTTAAACCACTCCTGTGCTATGCTCAGATGTATGACAGCAAAAAGCAATTATAGCTCGCGCAACAAGCCTTGTATACAACAAAAATATCCAAAATGTATGGACATGCAAAATTTCAGGCTGCTACATCAAATCACTCCTGAGATATAAGCAGGAGCATACACTGCGCAAAAATCTTTGCAGGTGGTGACACCAGACTTGTGTACCAGAAAGCCATCAAAGATACATGGACATGCCAACATTTCAGGCTGATACAGATCCACAGCTCAGCTCATGCAGGCAGTTGCCCCAAGTCAAGCGAAGCTTATTGCTAGCAGCAACTACTGTGCTTAGTGAAAACTTGACATGTACCTGGCTGCACTGAGTGAACTCTTGACCTGTTGCATAAACTGATACAGCTGCCAGCTGCCATGGCTATAAATAGATCCAGACTAAACATGGCTTGTTGCCAAAACTGAAAAAGTTGGCCGTCTGCCAAGCAATTTGTACATAATTGCCAAATCTGATATTATTGGCAGTCTGCCAAGCTATTTATAGATACAGACAAAATTTGGCTTTTTGCAAATCTGTAAATATATACTGAAAGCCTACAATGCATTTTTCAAGCTGCATATTCATATTTTTTTTTATCAAAATGTTTAGAATAACAGATGCCTATTGAAAGCAAAATTAGAATATAAATATATTTTATACACAGCTGGATATGGACACTAATTATTTATGTTGCCTGTACAGCTCTGATAATATGCCCAAAGAGCTCAGTTTGTTCATACAATAAATCTACTAGCTTCGTTCAAGAAAGTATTTCACAGTCCTTTCAATGTTAAAGGTCCAATAATTGTGCCAAAAATTATTTAAGTTAACTTGAACAAATGCCAACTATAAATCATTTCTGTGCAATGTTACAGAAGTTGAAACAACAGTTTTGCAGAAGCAGACTATTTCAGCCCTCAGTTTGAAATAGGTTTACTAATGGCTACAAGATCAACTTCGGTTATCTCTGACTCTACCAAAAATCAATGAAACCCATCAATTCTTATACAACTGAGAGCCACAAAAACCTCAGTTTCAAATAGGAGTCATGTGACCAATATTTGCACAAAACACGGTGTTGCTAGCTCCTGCCGTTTCTGAAATTATTATGTTAGTATGCTTACTTGGCCAAATGACTAGGTTCATATTCCTGAAACTTTGCCAAAAATCATTTAACCCAAACCATATGAACAAACTTGAGAGAGCATATCTCTGTGACCATTTCTGTGAAACATAAAACAATTTGGCTGTACGATTTTGGAGAAGACGATTTTCAAGCTGTTCCCCTGTAAAATGTAAGTTGATGCAGGTGGCATCACAAAAACCTCAATCCAACAACATTTGACATGTGCCTGATTTTTGTATAAAATTTGGGGATGCTAGCTTCTACTGTTCCTGAGAAATTATTGGTAAATGTACTGATGACCCCTGTACAAAAAAGGTCAATGCAGATGGTGTCATCAATACCTCAAATTCAAATATGACTCATGTGACCAACATCTGCATAAAATTTGGTTTCTGAGATTGTAATTTTAATATGCTTTTTGGCCAAATAACTACCAGTAAGTCCAGCTTCCTGTAACTTAGCCAAAAATCACTGAACTCACTGGAACCAATGGAACAAACTTAAGAAAAATCATCTTAAGATATCATCTCTGCAAAATACTGAACAATTAATTTGGGTGGACAATTTCAGAGAAGAAGATTAAAGGTTTTTTAGCATATTTCCTTATACAATTAATTTAAGTTGATGCCGATAGCAAAAAAAAAGCTCAAATTGATAAAGTTTGACATGTGAATGATTCTACCATAAAATTTGGTGATGCTGGCTCCAAAGGTTTTAGAGATAACATGGGTTAATGTACAGATGACAGTGGACATATGGTGGACGGACACAGTTGCACCATCACAAAACCTCACAGGTTCACAAAAAATTCTCAATAACCTTAAGCAAACTCTCTATATATATAAAAATGTGTGTGTGTCAACTATTGCCCCCCCCCCCCCCCCATGAATATTTTGTTTCGGCGCCAATGGTCTTATATGACAGTTAGACAGGTAGCACAGCCATATAAGACATTCTATAGTTGGAATATATATATATATATATATATATATATATATATATATATATATAATATTGTTTACTGAACTTTCTACGCTATTACTATACTCGTAGTGATGCTTGTGCCTGTGTTCAGGTGATGAGACACACCAGACATTTTGTGATCCTGTGTCTCAAGGATGTGCCACGCCCACTTTGTAAACTGAAGACTCCGGGCACACTTTTATTTCCCAACCGACCCGGTCGTTACCCCGGTATATGGATCACCACGCACCGCCTCTCGTCCCATCTACTGGTTACGTGCATGGTTGTATGTTAGTGATAATAGAGGATATCAAACGTAGTACCGGCACGCTTTCCCGACAGTTAGTTTCATTACCTACTCACCTGAACTCACCTGGTATCCAAAATATTGCATGGAATAAAATCCGGATGTCTGGAGTTAGATATTGGAAGTCAAGTAAGATTATCACCGCACCGCTCACCTTTCCTGGTATGTAAACTATGTAATGTATAAAAAACCGGGCGTCGGGCGTCGAATATCGGAACGCAAGAGCCCCAGACTCAACATGGGAAGTATATATTTATGTGCATCTCTAACATATATATTTGTCGGCTCTTATTGACACTCCCCGTGTGTCAGTAAGGTCCAGCTTGTTAGACTCATGGGTTAACTGCGCATGCGTCTGATCTGTCACACTCCGGATAGATGGCAGGGCGTTCACCGTTCGCCCATAAGAATGAACTCCTCAATTGCTTTTTCAGGTTTGTACCTGAAGAGTGAGCCGGCCTGAATGCTGCTCTCACGAAACAGATCTGTAGCACAAACTGATGAAGTCAAACTAACCGTACTTAAGTTATTTATAAACGCTCCCATACGGTAGAGCACTATCAACGCGATGTATTGAATTCACGTTATGTGAACAATACAAATTTTATATATATATATATATATATATATATATATATATATATATATATGTCTTTTATAGATTCATCTGTTTATTACCTCCCATAACCTATAAACATGATATACATACTTTGTCAAGATATATTTATTTATGATTTTAAAGTATTATGACGCGATTTCAGACTTACGGGCGTGAATACTATTCGAACCCACAGCTCTGAAATCGCTTTAGAATACGTTATTATTGTATAATATATACCTTGACAAACCATAAATATATCAAGTTTATAGGGATTCAAGCGCCTCTGCCATGACATTTCAATAAAATCGAAGGCGGAGGGGAACATTGATCCATCTTCATAATTTGGCACAAGTGTATAATTAGTCACCATAATATATATATATATATATATATAGTGTCCTATGCTAGACCTGATGGACGGACGTTTTACACGTATAGGCCTACGTTTCCGTCCATCAGGTCTAGCATAGAACACTAGGGTCCAGAGATGGACTTATAAGTATAATATAATGTGTGAAAATTATTTAAAATCAGCGAAACGTAATAAGACAGGTAAACATGGTGGCAAGTGCATGGGCTACGAAGGGCAGAAAATTTAATTTATATTTAATCAATATTTAATTAAGTTTCCATCAAAGCCACATATATTATTGAGGAATCATCAATACTGTGTATATTTAACCTCACGAATATGTTGGAAAGTTAATAAATCAGGTGAGTGACAGTATCAAAACATACAGCTGGTTTTAGATACATGTATATCACATTGAGGCAGTTTGCGCACTCGTGCAGTCTTAAAAGCTTTGTCATGGTCAAACGTCATTTGTTTTCACATTGGTTTTAATATATATATATATATATATATATATATATATATATATATATATATATATATATATAGTTTATTGAGATGTTGCTGTGATGCTTTTATCATGCAGTAGTTTTGGTCAGTGTTTGTAATGGTTATTGTCATTTCTGTTAATAAATGTGTATTTACTGTAATTTGTCGTTTTTCCGATTTGGAGTTTGTGCGTGTTTGAGGTGGAGTTGAAAACGTTGAAAAAGTTGAAAAAATGCTCGTGGTCACACTGAATAAAAAAAGCTTCAATTCATATAAAATATTGAATGAAAATTGATATGTACATATATACATATATATACAGAGAGAGAGAGAGAGAGAGAGAGAGAGAGAGAGAGAGAGAGAGAGACTATAGATTATCCAATGAAACGTATAATGAGGAAGTGGCGGCCGATATGGTAGCCTAGTTCTTTCCGCGGCCGATATGGTTGACTTGACAGAGATAATACAGGCCTGTGGGCAATTGCAGCTGGCGGCCGATATTGCGTCCCGCTGGGCGCCGGCGGCCGATATGGTTCATTTGAGGCCGGCGGCCGATGTCGACGGCGGCCGATATGTCCCTATACCGCCAGGACTTTGGGCTTTTCAGTGGAGCGTTCCTTTGCCTTTGGGAAACGAATTGCTAGGCGGGATTACCAAAGTGGATTTGTTATTTTCGTGAGCGCATTTATAGCAGCCTGACATCAGTGAATGTTGATGTTTACTTGTAGAATCAACTAAGCGTAAATTCTCTAAAATAACACTCTGTTTGGTCCAGGCACAATCAAACATGCTGTGCAGATTTACCCACGCATAATTAGCCGTTTCAAACTTCTACCACTAGGCGGCGTGCATGTTGGCGAAGATCGCTTCAGTGTTAGAATGAGTATTTATCTTAATTAATTAAAGTTTTTTCATCAAACTGTTACATTTAATGATATCCTGAGTGGTTATTTGCGTGAAATGACCAGTAAGAGATTGTTACTAGCGAAAAAAGTGAAGAATTCAACCCTTGTTCATGACGCCGCTTCATGTCAGAGTTGGCATGTCAGCATCAACAAGCTTCATTTCACTGATTAAAAGCAGCCAATCCCGGTCACATCAGGAGAAAAAGTATAAATAATCGTATTCTACAAGTATTGTCCTTCACACTAGTATATGTAAATAGGTTGCCCATTGTTATTTTTTAATTATTTTTGTATGATTTATATAGCTTAACTAGGGTTTTGTCAATCATTAATTGTGCAGGGTACCAGTCTAGTTCTGCTATATCTACAGAGATTTAAGGGCTTTTAAGTTACATTTTCACATTTCATGTTCATTAAATTCAGGCTTTTCAATACTTATGCATATAAACACATCAGAGTATATATGTAATGGTATATACAGTATTTTAATTCTTATATCGTACTATATTATATTATTTTTTATTATATTGTTATTAAATATTAATGTATAATAATATAAATAAATATATATATATATATATATATATATATATATATTAATGTATATTTATATAATATGTAACTTTTATATGTCAAAAATACAAAATAACATACAATTAATATGTAAACAATATGTCTGTAAATCATATATATATATATATATATATATATATATATATATATATATATATATATATATATATATATATTCAGCACACCTTTATGTACTTACTCAAGTGTTACATAACAAAACCAGTTTAATTTAAGAGGTGATTTATAAATATAAAAAAAGTAAATTATTAAAAATGCACAACATATTGGCACACACACACATGATATATGAAATTTGTAAGATAATATTAGATAATAACACACACAAAACATATGTACACTCATGTGTATTTGGAAAATAATATTGGTTTAGCTGTATGAACCAATAATCATTTTAAAATTATTTTACAATTTGCTTAAACCATTAGAAATGTCATTAAAATTATTCAAATATATATATATATATATATATACACACACAACAAATGAGGTACAAAAGTATCTAGTATTATTATTCTAATACAAATACTTAATAGGCCTACATATCTGAAAGTTAGCTAACATTATAACTGTACATATGGCCATGCTTAAAAAATGAAACAATGTATACTTAAATATTTTCTAAACAAATACGCACGTATGACTGAACATAATGGTGATTTCAGTCAAATAGCTGATATTTGAATAAAGAAAAAAATAAAATATAATTATTATAAAGAATTATATCTCAAAATCACATATATATATATATATATATATATATATATATATATATATACACAAAATTAAAATACTTGTATATGTGCACTGGAAAACACTTTTAATATAGCAATACATATATAATTTGAAAGCATGTTTAATTTTTCAAGTTATATATATATATATAATATATATATATATAATATATATATATATATATATATATTTATATATATATATATATATATATATTTAATTAAAATATTGATACAGGTGTAAATAAACTATGACAATAGACATAGAATTTTCCATATGATACACACACAGATTATATACCTTAAACATTTTAAAAATATTTTCAAATTCACTTGAAATTAGTTGTATTTTAAACATAATAAAATATTAAATAAATACTAAAATAAAAATTATATTATAACTACTTATTAAAATCATTTGAAAAAGTATTTGAAAATATATGTTGTTAGGGTTTGGTGAGGCAATAAGAAGTGTATGAGGGCTTTAGGCCTTTTAATATGGGTTAACTTGATGTGTCATGACAGCTAGTGATAAGCTCATGAGCAGGTTACAAGTTTATGAGTGATGTCATTTGTCCTTATCTCCTATTGGTTCTCTGCTGGGTCATGCCATATTCATGAGCTGATCATGTGATAGGCAAACACATGCAGCCCCCATAGGAAAGTTTTGTATGTGCCAGGCGAGAGCATAGTGCCAGTGATTTTGTTATTATAGGTTTACCTGCAAAAGAAACTCAAACGAAACAGAATGACAGTGTCTTTCGGAATAGGCCTATAGCTTTAAGTGCCGTACGAAATTCATGCCTCTCTAGAGTCCGTGATCCCAGAACACTAACATGAACATATTTTCTGTAAGAATAAAGGACCATATCGTGTGTCTTCTACAAATTACTAGACCATGTTTCATTCAAGGATGATGAAACAAATCCTACTGGGGATCTTGTACATCGGTACAATTGCGTAAGCAGGGTCCATGGGCCTTTTTTTTACGTAAATTCGAGTGGGACAACACAAAATACCAATAAAAGCCACTCCCCGACTCCACTCAACTGCTCTCCCTTTTTATGACAAAAAGGATGAAACCCCTCTCTCTCGAGTATAATAATTTTCTACCTTCCGAGCAAATATTATGAATTATGTTTTCTTTATGAGATGCATAATGGAAAGGATAGTGAGGAAAATATGACAAAACTATAAATCGATTGGCAATAATATTATCTTGCAATTTTAAATATCATATTTTATGTCCATAAAAAGTGAAAGGGGCAAAAAAAGTACTTTGTCCTCAATCCCCAAGTGAGAGGGACATGCCCCCCCCCCCCCCCATACATGGAAGGCCAATGGCAGGGGTTGGGGCAGAGGAGGGTGGGGGAGGCAGAGGTAAGTTGATGGCCCTTACATTAAATTATCGAATAGTTTGGGGTTCTAGGTCAATTCAGTTCAACATTAAAAATAAAATCAATGCAATAAGGTACAGAACCTTTTGTCCTGTCACCTGGTATGAAACTGGAATGTAATTCAGCAGATGTATATACTTAGTGAAGCTTTCATTATATTATGGAACATGGTTACCTCAAACAAACAAAAAATATTTGAAAAAATTTACAAAATTACCCAACTGTTTAATAATTTTTTAATATTCACACTCTTCTATTTACAAACATATGTACATGACATTAAAATACACAAACGTATTTGTAATCTGTAGATCAAGCAAAAACAAAACAGGAATAAACACAGCAAATCATTTTAATGAGGAAACACAGTACAAAAATATAACAGTGTAAAAGCTTTGGTACAACTTGGGGGACGGAATCAATTGTGATTTCACAATATATGATAAATATGAGAAGTAAAGCAAAATTTTCCTCTGATAAGATACAACAATGATAGTGGTCGCTGTCTGACATAGTTGGGCAAACATTTTAGTTCACAATCTGACCAGTCGGTGAAAGAGATCGGTGTCTGACATTGTGGGAAACCTGCTCAAGTATATCACAAAACTAATCACGTGGTGAAAGCTTTCATTGTGTTATCATACTGTGCTTCATGTGAATGCATACTCTTATTAAGAAATAGGTCATCATATTCTGTCCCTTCTTAAGACATGCTTCAATAATATTTTACAACATTACAGCGATTTATTTGTAGTCATGTTCCCAGTTTGCAGGCGGGGCCAAAAAATGTTCAGTGAACAGCACAACGTGGTGTGGCAGATAATCAATTATATTGATAATTGGTCGTTTTCTTTCATTATCAATTATATTGGTTGCATTTTTGCATAATAGATCATAACAAATTATGGATGCACATCCAAAGAAGTCATAATATTATGACAAAATACCGTCAGAGATATAAGAAAGGTGGGGTTAAAAAAAGCAAACCGCATAAAAACTGTGCCTTGTGCAGCGTAATAAGTATCAACTTCCATTCTGTTACCTCGACTTTTCAGCTTGGTGAACAAGTAAGGCTTGATTTACTCAGTCAATATAGATGGTATAATTCTATACAGCAGAATTCAAGGTAATATAGAATGTACATGAAATAACTGATAAATAACCGATGATTGGTTGTCTTCCAATTATTGAATATGATTTTACAACCTATTCCTACCACCAATGAACAGTTCACCCACGATAATGTGGGGATACTAAGGAAGCAGGATAACCTACAGGTTATATTTAATAGGAACAGTCAATTCATGGCCATGCAAGGACAATAACATGTATAAGATGCTACTTAACTATAAAGAATAAGATATATGAACTCAGCCACCAAAAAGTTTGATATCCATTAAATTCTTGCAGTCAGGTTAATATCATGTGAACTTTGAATTACAGTCAGATTAAGAAATTTTATTTCCGAAGCAATATATGACTTAACATCACAGCTGACAGAAGTATCATGGATAACTGAGACTTGAATGCCTCCAGCCAGAGGTTTTGCACTAATTAAATATGGTTCAAAGTTGTCTGAAGTTCAAACCTACCCTGTAAATACTAAATGCATGTAAAATGACAGTTTAATATTTGGAAATATTGGGAGTCTTTGAGAAATGTGGTATGCTTTTCTGACAGTGAATCATGTTTTTTTCAATGAAGTGTCAAACTGAATAATTTGCATTTGTTTTAGGTAAAAGAAAGTAGATGAAGAAGCATACTGAATCTGTGGAAATTAACTGCATAAATTCCATGAAAATAAACTCAACAAATAATTCAGGATCTACAGTTATCTGACATAGTGTTGAAATCAGCATATGGATAGCATGCAGATCCTACACAATTCTTTGAATTCTCCTTGTAATCAGGTGCAAAGAAAATGAAGGCAGCATATCTTTCAATGGAATAATATTATACTGATTTTGCATATTAAACAACTGAAACATGTCAAAGTCATCCTGACCATTGTTTAATGGCTAAGATCCAAGACGATAAGTTTGGATGTTAAGATTTATGAAGATTGGTCCTATGTGTGTGTGTGGTTCAACAATAAATAATTATCATGGTTAGTATGTATATCAGGTAACCCTGCATGATACAACAAAAAGCTTCCTCTGATAGACTGTTAACAAGCAATCATCAGACTGGAGACTCATAATCTACAACTGATATACCTTGATTACACACACACACACATCCACACACACACAAATCTACCTTTGGTTTACTCCTGTTAGTGACTACAAATTCCTGTTGCGACCTACCAATTTTAGTTCATCATTGTTCAGTAAGACCAATGACTGGATATTGATCAATTTCTGAGTTCTTGTGTTTGTTTCATTAGTTGTGTATGTCAGTATGTTTTCATGTTACATACCTTCAGGTATGAAATAACAGTGATAATGACACATTTTGGGAAGTAAATGTGCCTAGCTCATTAACCACCTCTTTTCCAATGTTGTGTTCCTCATAAGGAGGCAGACTAGAAATGGTCTGCTATATAAAACATAGGACCTCCAGGTGACTACTTACAAATGCACATATGCATACACACACACGCACATAAAGGTTTCACAGAAGTACACTATATAAGCTTACAATTCAATGGCATATTAGCTAAATCTGTGATATGATTGATATATGTTGGTATAAACACTAACAATTAAACCTGGGTAATCACTGAAGAACTGCAGGTGGCCCTAAAAGTCCCATAGGATGGATCAATTTATCACAGATGTTCAAGCATTGTACATTTCAAGGCAATCAATGCTCTAAATATTGAGAAATGGAAAATTTCAAATGAATTTTTACTCAGAATTGACAAATATCACATCTGTATATAATTTTTCTGATAAAAAACTGCTCAGGATGATTTGTTCAAACCTTGCATGCTGACTGCTCAAAACTGTGTTTGTAGCATGTATCGTATAAATTAGTTCCCTGTGATCTAATTTCATGCCTCAAGGGAAATTTCACCAGGACCTATATTTGGAATTTTTTTCGGTGTTAAGGCTACAGTGTAATGTTAACAATCAGATAGAAGGATAACAGATACAGACCCTTTGCTGTTGATTAGCAGGACTATATATCAGCAAAATTCATAATATCAGTTGCACATGCACTAATTTTGACAGGTACATGTTAGGTAATGATTATACAGTAAACCTCAAAATTATGACCTCCAACAGGACCATGATAAATTGGTCTCATCTTCTAGGTGGTCGTCTAAGCGAGGTCATATATAAAGAGCAAAAACAAATCAGGACCAAAAACAAGTGGTGGTTATTTTATGTTGGTCACTTAACCGAGATGGTCGTTAGGCAAGGTTTTATATTTGTATATAATATTCATGTATTACCCTAAAAATTGCACAGTAATGGTCTACAAACATCTGAATGATATGTAAGTCAACTCTAGTTTGTAATCAACAGTAAATGCAGGCTTCACAGCCATATGTGAGGCATGTGTTGAAGTTCTTATACGTGTGACATAACAATATATGTATATACCAGGACATCAGAAGTTACGGCAGCAGAGCTGTGGAAAATCCTTATAAACAGCAAAAAATCAAATGACAGTTGTGTGTTTGTATCACAAAAACAGTAATATCCTGACAGTGGCAGCATGTAAAATATCCAGACAAACAAGCCTGTATAAATAAGTTTAAAATACAGTTTTCTACAGTGTCTTGTAATAACTAATCTATACATATATCAGTGTTATCATACTTTTTCTTGGAACTTCATCTGGCTGTTTCTTTCAATTCTGTTCATTCATTATCTGTAAAGAAATGAAACATTTGTTGGAACTTCATAGTTTAAGATGTGAGGTAAAGAATATTACTGTTCAAGGAATTACACTTTTGTGATTAATATATCATGATAATTACCCTGTACACACACTGGAACAAAATTAAATATTATTGTTATTCTTTGTCAGCTTGTGTCTGGAGGATGGAACTGTTAAAGAAATCAACAAAAATGTTCAAGAGGAGCAAGTTATACAGCAATCATTATCTGTGTTCACTCTGGCAATATAGGCTCTCATATAGCCTTAATTGTATACTAGCATGATATAATCCAAAGCTTCAAGGACTTTCTTCCAGTTCCAGACTCGCTGTATCCAGATATTTAACACATCTTGTGGTCACATATCATGTCACATGCCTGAAAAATCACAACATTGCCCTATTATGAACTTTTGTACAAAGGGGGCACCTCCAAAGCTAGTCCTCAGAAGATAATACAGGAACTAATCTGTGGAAGGGACTCAGAAGACAGTACAATGAGCAAATTAAAAAAATTTATGTTCTCTGCTTCCACCTTCAAGTCTGGAATGATTTTAAGTCTTTGGTGACTAAGTGCAAATAGGTTTAACATGCTCAGCAGATGGCAGCACCTGGCAGTTACTGCAAAAAATTCAAGTAATTTATGTCACCCGTTAGCGACACCTGTTGGTGATTAGTGACACTAAATGTGCTGATTCATCATGTCAATAATGAAAGATGCTATTGTATTATTATCTTATCAGACAGACACACTAAAACCAATCCCGTCCAAGATTTGCATGAGAGCAATCACTGGCTGAGATCTGAATGAAATCGGATAATATTTAGGAAAGTTATGGCACAGAAAAAAAACCTGAAGGACAGACAAACCCAAATCAATGTCCCCCGTTCCAAGGAAACGGGGGACAATAAATTGATCACTGTGTATACAGAAAAGTATGAAGACTTTGTGATATTAAGAGAGACCTATTGGTGTTGGTGATTATTGCATTTTTACCTTCCATGAATGCTCCGTCAGCCATGACGAGACCCAGAATACTGTTGTACAGATGACTGTGCTTCTCACCGAGCAGGTCTCCAATCACAGACATGCCCTCCTCCATCCTGTCATCTTCATCCTCATGGATGGCCTGATATACAAATAATATAAATTATAATACCTAGAACAAAACCCAGATCCAAATCTGTGGAGGATCACAATTTTTAAGAACATACTTCCATTACGTCAGGATTGAGGTAAAAGAGCAGTAGGCCTGAAACTCATAATTATGTTCTAATCCCTGCTTTACACAGGACTATTATTTATCACTAAGCAAACTGTTATTGATTCCAACCTTCAATCTCTTCATATATTATTAATGTGACTCGGAGTAACTATTAGACATATCCTGTCTATGAGTGTTAGCCTGGTAAACAACAACACTGACAAGAGCAAAGACAAAAATTGAGGATTAACATTGCATCATCATACACCCTTTTATATTTTTACATACCAATAGACATCAAAGATCCTGGTTAGGCCTATAGTTATTACTGTTAAAGAATGGGGGTGGTGCAGAATAGACTGGTGAAATTAAATATTTCTTTATTTAAAGACACATTTTACAACTCAGATTACCACATATGAAACAGGCACAACTAATTACATCAATATACCATGTACTCTATGGTGTGCTACAAAAACAGCACAGATAAAACTGGTTTAGAAAAAATGGCGCAGACATTTTGTCCATCCTTTTTCTGTCTCTGCCTTCTTGGGCTTGGCCTATGGGTATTTTGGTTGGGAATGGCCTTGTGGGAAATGGCCCTTGGGTACTTTGGTTGGGAATGGCCTTATTGGAGATGGCCTATGGGTACTTTGGTTGGGAATGGCCTTGTGGGAGATGGCCCATGGGTACTTTGGTTGGGAATGGCCTTATGGGAGATGGCCCATGGATGCTTCGGTTGGGAATGGCCTAATTGGAGATGGCCAATGGGTACTTTGGTTGGCAATGGCCTTGTGGGAAATGGCCCATGGGTACTTTGGTTGGGAATGGCCTTAAGGGAGATGGCCCATGGATACTTTGGTTGGCAATGGCCTTGTGGGAGATGGCCCATGGGTACTTTGGTTGGGAATGGCCTTATGGGAGATGGCCCATGGGTACTTTGGTTGGGAATGGCCTTGTGGGAGATGGCCCATGGGTACTTAAGTTGGGAATGGCCTTATTGGAGATGGCCCATGGATACTTTGGTTGGGAATGGCCTTGTGGCAGATGGCCCACGGGTACTTTGGTTGGGAATTGCCTTGTGACTTGATACCCCCAGTGCTCAGTGAAAGAACAGAAGTACTTAACAGTAAGTGATATCAGGATAAATAGTGCTGCAGACACATGCCAACAAACAGTTTAAATGCTAGTAATTGCATGGTCGATGGAGAACAATACATAAGAAAGAGTAAAAAAAGTGCAATAGTCTGTTCTACCAGCGAATGCTCATTGAACTTTTGTGATCATTCTCTCTTATTTATCTTCACATCTTAAGGCACAAAGTGCTGTGAAAAGGCAGAGGCCTAATGTAAAATGAAGAACATCAAGGCAAGATCAAAATTAAATTTGCAGTGATGTGGTCCCCGTGACCTGCCAACATGCCATCATCCAGGAGTGGCACACATGGTTTCAGAACAATCCAGGATGTTTTTTTCTAAGAAACCTGACTGATTAAAATTCTGTAAAAACAAGATTACAGATGGCATCACAGGTCTTGGATAATGGATAAATCTATCCAAGACTTAAAGACAAATTGAAGTGTTAAAAAATCATTGAAAACCCCAAGCAACTATTATAGACAACTATTATATAACAATTAAAAAAAATTTTAATGTAAATTAGTAATCTGTTTGACTAAAACTCAATATCTGCTTTAGAATTAGGACAATACCTATTATTTAAATTATTTTTATCTCAGAAACTAAAGCAAATACAAGCAATAAATTTTGCAAACTAGTTGGTGGGTATGATGACATGGATTATATACAATATAAGATGAATTCTAAGATGACAAGTTAGGAACATGTTTTAAAATCAGTTTATCTGACAGAAACCTATTTCCATTTTTGTGAAACATGGTAATTGGTATGTTTGAGACCTTAAAAACATACTTTGGTTCAATTTACCCACTTCTGATTTTGTATTTAGAAATAAATATCATCAAACTTGTTTGCACACTGACAACAAGGGCCCAAGGACCTGAAGCTCATCTTTGAACATTTCCCATACTGGAATACTACAAACCTACATAATTATTCTATTTCATACAAGAGGCTTCTTGAAATTTCATCTCAGTTGCAAAAGCTACAGGGAATTCTGATAGGATTAGGATGTAAATTCTCTCCTGTCACTAGCCAATCCATGCCCACTTGTCAATCAACTGATCATTGGCATGTCTGCCAATCAGCAAGCAGCTAGTGACTCCGCCAACTTGACATAATTCAGTCAGGGCTTGGCCATTTGAATTGGTAGTCAGCAGAAAGTAGCCTCAGCTCCCCTAAAGGCTCCCTAAGGCTCCAAAGTGCAACATAAGTGAGGGTTGATTTTTGGCTGTAACTGTTACCTTCTGTTGCTACCCACTACATGGTTAACTTACCAAAAGTACTGCAATTCCTCAGTCTTTGCATAATAACAGGTATTATTGGGCATAGTGAACACTAGCCGTGACAACATGACTCGGTAGGCACTGATAATTTGGCTGGTAAGCCTACTTGATTCGTGATACAAGCAATATCAAAGAATACATCGCAGTGGTCTTCTATCATGTTGCATTCATATTGTAGTAAACAGCCCATAATCTTAACATAGGCTACTACGAATGATGAATTAACACAAGAGAATACATGTGAACTCACAACCCAAACTGAAACTCTGTCTCTATGGTAACAAATCATTTCCTGTATTGCATACAAGTTGGCTGTCAGAAATTCAACAAACATGCAGAGGGGTTTACCAATATGCTGATTTAAAATGGAACTATTCTCGCTCATGTTTGGTGTTGCTAGAAAGTATACTAAAAAGCTAACAATTGATCTGGTTTATGTAAATTGACAGTGATACTGTAGGCCATGAGGTGTTGTCAGAAATGACGAAAATATTTGCAGTGTCATAGAGCCTTATTGTGCATTTCTCGCTGAAGGATGTAAAGGCACTGACAGCCAGTAAGCTGGTCGTATACTCTCTACTAATGTCAGAGGGCCGGAATGGTGCTAGGTGAACACTTTTACTCTCTGATGGTATGAATTAAAAGGTAAAGGGGGGTTATATTTGTATATCAATGAAGATGTCAGTCTCATCCGACTTTACATTTTAAATTCATGGTGCTTTGAGCCAGTTCATTCTTGTAGTTTTTCTTGGCCCCCCCAAGGATGAAACAACCAAAGCAGCAGTAATAGGCACATATGCCCTCCACCCATGACCAGTACCCATTCACTCCTTCGTGGAGAGAGCACACCTTTGTGGTAAAGACTGGCTAGGAGTCTTAGCACAGATAGCAGTCAGAACAGGAAGCGAACATGCAACCTGGCAGTTACAAGTCTAACACCCTAACCATTACGCAACCACAATCCACATGAATATTTTCTATAGACAAGCTTAACACACTGTAATGACTGATAAAGCTGAACATGAACAATTTCTGTCATTAAATCATATAAGATGCAGGTTGTCCATGAAAATGACCATGCAACCACATTTTACCAAGAAATGAATTCATATTTGTAAAATTAGGTGAAAATATGAGCACCGTCGCTTAAAAATATGAAGAAGAGGATATGAAAAATGGAGAAAAACACCCTCACCAGATCTAGCTGACAATGATTTCACAGATTTCAGTTTTATATGTTTGACTTTTTTTAACAATTAGTGTTGATATTCAGATTATACATTTGGCATATTATAGCTTAAACCTGCTGTTATGACGTATTAGTTCCATCAATGAGGAAGTTACATATTTTGGTCGGTACATATATTTGCTCATTAGTTAAGCTACTATAGCACAAATATGAAGACAAAAACAACACATTACAAGGGCAGGCCGGTGAAGTGCTTAAACTTTAGAGACACATATATATGCATATACAAGTATCCTGCCACCCCTCATAGTAAGAAAATGAGCACAGCCTGTCACCATGGGGACCCAAGTCCACTTGAGACAAAACAACAGCTCGGGGTTATGTTCACACAGGTTTACTAGAAGCTGCTTGTAATACAGATAGATAAGTGCTCAGATTGCTCTTAGTTTAAATTTAGCTTTAATTTGTTAATTTTCTGTGTTAATCCATAGTAACTACAGCTTATCTGACATTGATGTAGCACTTTTCACATTATAGGCTGCATCTACTGTTATACGAGTATATAAATTGGAGACAGGACATCTATGGTAACAAAGGGATCGTATTATGAAAAGCATTACATCAACAAAAGATCAGCATTCGTTACAATCAATTAACCTGGAGAAGTAACAGATCAAACAAAAATTTTTACTAATACCTCAGCAATATGAGCACCTATGGACAGACACACAGTATGCAACTGATGCTACATGAAATAAGGATAAAAACATATACAACAAAGCCTACCCGTTACATAGATTAGACTAAAAGATAAAGGCGTGACAACACAAACTCACCTGCACAGCCATTTTCTGTGACAAGAACAGGAGTCCATTAAGTATTTTTTTTTTTTTCAAACTGAACAATAAATGTCAAATTAATAAGTACACTAGGACACTTTCTGCTCCCCAGAGACACAGCTTACTCAAGTCCAGCTGCCCAGATCTGAATTTAAATGTCTTCAGTTGCAACATATTTACATCTGATCAAAATTTTACCAAACACCTGACTGGCGATTCCTGAATTCTTGAAAAAGAAATTATATACATATATTTTTTTGACTAATACAAACTGTTGTATAAATGTTACAACCTGCCTGATGTTGCATATGGCTTATTTTGCATGGAAGTAGTCACCAGTTCTGTCAGCAATTTTTAAGAGATACCAGTCTGATCTGTGAACAGGATCAACTGATTTTAGTAGTCATCTAATTTCAGTGAGCATATGTAAGGTCGAGTAATGTATGAGTAAGGGCTCAGGCATTAAAATTAAATCTTTGATTGTCTTAGTGGTAATTTCTGGCTTGCAGACACAGTATGTTTCTGTATTTGCCAAAACTTGACCCAGTTCACAAATGTTTTGTTTCAAATATCTGAATATTTCCGCTACAAATATTTCAATAAAGCATTTCATTTTGCATATATGTTAGTGCTACAGGACTGTAAAAATTATTTCACTGCACCAGGTTTCAGTTTAGTGGAGCTGACTTAATTCTGAATGAAAATTGTCTTTAGTCATGCAACTGTGCATCATAAACATGCTACCGGTAAGTGCTGCCTGACATGGTGACATGCTGATTCAAACAACCTAAACACAAGCATAATAAGCAAACAAGTCTCAGTACAAGGACAGCCTCAAAGGTTAAGCTGAATGACAGAATGTTCAAGAATGTGGGAACATTCCAAGTATTTCCAGGTCACCTCAGTTCTAGAATGTACAACATTCTATATGACCTGTAGTAATACTGGATGTATACTCTACCCAAAGTGAGTACACCACAGGCTTGTTTAAAACACAGCTAAGACTATAAATATTTTGTGACCCATAGTTCCATGTAGTGTGATGCCCATTAAGCCATTATATAAATGGTTGGTCCCCTCATTTACAGTAAATAAAATGTTTGCCTTATCATGTAATTAATTATTTACACACATGCAAAGAAGACCTATAATTTGGAAAAATCTCTTAAATCCTTCAGAAACATGAGGACACAAAGGCAGGACCCAGAGTAATGACATATCTCTTGATGAGTACATAGGTATTCACAGTTTTCAAAACTATGACAGTGTCCAGTCCAGATTAGTGATGATGATTACTGTCAACTGCTGATGTGTAAAGGCAGGAGGCCATGTGATTGTGAAATACTCAAGTGTGTCAGTGCTGTCAGAATGGTACTTCAGATGTTGAAAAGGTAGTAACTAGAACAGGTACATGAAATGATCAGTTGAAAACAGATCATCATTTGCTTTTGTCTAGCAATCATCAATCATCATTAAACCACTGGTTCTGATCAATATGTATAACTCTTGAAAGTGCAAGAAGTATTCTTCTTTAAGCACACACACTTTATATCCTGATTATATGTGAATATCTAAGTGTTACCTGGAACTGTGTACTAGGTAACACTGAGACTATGAATACTGAAAGGATGAATCCATTTTCTAACTGCAAAATAAATCTTTTCTAACATATCTCTAATACTGCAAAAACTGTTTGCCTACTAATTCATCTAGCAATAAACAACTAGTATTCAGGTACTGCTTGTCTCATGGATTCCCTAGCCTGATGCATAAACCTAACATCAATGCACTCTATATTAAATATGCCTTATATTATAACGGGTCTAAATCCAGCCAAAAAAAGGGGCTAATGTCATGATTTAGCTGGGACTATTTTATTCTAACTGCACATGTTCATAAGATTGATAATTTTAGTTTATAAAAGTCTGTAGTCATCTTGCAACCCTGAAATTTCCTGAAACCAAACCTGCCACAGAAGAGGCATGTAGCACAGCAGAGAAACAGTGAATGTTAAAGTACCTGACTGGGATTAGACAAGAAAATACAACAAAACAGACAACAGCTGATATCTAACAAGGCACAAATGACAGACACCTTGATGACTGACCTGTACAGTCTTGTATGCTTTCAGGAATGTCTCCTCTCCCAGCTCCTCCTCCAATTTAGCTCGACTTTCTTCCAGGCGACAAAACATGTTGTCATCCTCCTCAAAGTACTGGTCGTCCTCGTCAGAATCTGTATACACAAACAAAACAGATTAAATATACTGATACAGGAACCAGGAATCTCAACGCTGGATATAGGTACTGGTCGAGCACTGACAAATAGGGTCACCAGTGTGTGCAAACAGCAGAGGTTTCTTTCAAGCATTCTGGGTTTACTGAAGTTATGGAATAGGGTCAGCCATGTGTGCAGACAGGAGGGGGTTTTGTCAAGCATTCTGGGATTACTGAAGTAATGAAATAGGGTCAGCCACTCATGTAGACAGCAGAGGGTTTTGTCAAGCATATGGGGTTTACTGAAGTTATGAAATAGGGTAAGCCATGTGTGCAGACAACAGGATTTTGCCAAGCCTCCTGGGTCGACTGAAGTTATGAAATAGGGTCAACCATGTGTGCAGACAGCAGAGGGTTTTGTGAAGCATTATATGGGTCTACGGAAGTTATTATATAGGGTCAGCCATGTGTACAGACAACAGGCAGTACTTAGGTATCAAGCATTATGGGTTTAATGAAGAAATGAAATAGGGTCAGCCATGTGTGCAAACAGCATAGGGTTTTGCCAAGCATTCTGGGTCGACTCAAGTTATGAAATAGGGTTAACCATGTGTGCAGACAGCATAGGGTGTTGTCAAGCATTATGGGTCAACAGAAGTTATGAATAGGGTCAGCTATGTGTGCAGACAACAGAGGGTTTTGTCAAGCAATTTGGCTTTACTGAAGTTATGAAATAGGGTCACCAGTGTGTGCAAACAGCAGAGGGTTTTGTCAAGCATTATGGGTTAACTGAAGTTCCTTTGGTTGATACTAACAGTGAGGGTAATCTTAACAAAAAAATTTAACAGGGTTTTATATCTATTGATGCCTGTGCTGTTGATTTGTGTACAGTACCTGACTGCCACGCTTCCTTCCCCTCCAGCAGTGTGTTATCTACTGTGTCAATACTGTCCACCACTCGTGGACCTGCAGTCACTGTGGCTGCATCTCCTGCTGGACCAGCCTCGGGTATTACTTGTCTCACTGCTCCTGGCTTTGGCGGAGTTTTTGGTTTTTCTGAAAGACAAAAAAATTAACCAGACATCTCTCAAGTTTAAGGTTAAATTAGATATTTATCAAGCTATCTGCAATAATCTGTGTGATGTTACTGATTTCCCCTGAACTGGTCTTAAAACCCATCTAATATCAAAATGAACAAGAGACCCTGGGGTCTAATGTTCACTCTGTGAATTACTGTGCATTTTGGCAGGTGATTAAAAAAATGTTTCAGAAAGATCAGTCCAAGAGTCTCAGAGGAGACTCTATTTTGGCAGATTATAACAAATAAATACTTAATGACATATTATGGATAAAAGCGGAAAAGAGCCTGCTGAAAGTAGCGCCACCAGCAGGTCAAAATCATTAAGCAGTCACATGATCAATATTCCTGTGAAATTTGAAACTGAAGGCTGCAGCAGTACCTAAGATATTTGGTAACAGACAATACATCATGTTTGGAAACACATCAAGTTGTCATATTTTGCAATTGTCACAATTTGAAGTTCCGTATGCCATCTTGAAAATGACTTGACTGAATTTATACTCAAACTAGAATACGGGTAGTCGACAAGAGACTACGTGTATCCGCCTTAATCAGAGTGGAACGGGTGAAGTGAGGCATGGATCGAGTGGCAAGGGGAAATAGAGTGAAGTGTTGCATATTAGCATGGATGTCTGCAGCCAAATTATGTATGTAGGTTGCCCCCCCTACCACAAAATCCAGAAAGCCGTCCAAGTTGTATACATATGCAAAATTTAAGGCAGATAAGTCAAACCACTACATGTATATGAGTGATTTTAGCCCGAGGCAGACAAACAGATGGACGCTGAGCAAAAATGTTTGCAGGTGACGCCACCAGTTTTGCGTATGATAAAGAGCTATGTGAGAACTATACACATGCAAAACTTTGGCCCAATCGGTCAAACGGTTCCCAAGATATGAGCTTGGATGTCTGCTGCATAAACTAGAATGCAGGTGGTGCAACCTGTCATAAAATCAAGAGAGCTGTCGGGGATGTATAAACCTGCAAAATTGTAGGCAGATATGTCAAACCACTGCCGAGATATGAGTGATTTTATCCCATGGCAGACAAACAAACAGGAGCTGTGCAAAAATGGCTCCAGATGGCGCCACCAATTTTGCGTATGATAAAGAGCTATGTGATATCTATACACATGCAAAATTTTGGCCCAATCTGTCAAACGGTTTCCGAGATATGAGCTTGGATGTCTGCAGTGTAAACGTGAATGTAGGTGGCGCCACCTGTCATAAAATCAGAAAAGCTATCCAGGATGCATACGCATGCCGAATTTCAGGTGAATTAGTCAAGTCACTGCAGAGATGTGAGTGATTTTAACCCAAGGCAGACGAACAGATGGACACTGTGCAAACATGGTTGCAGGTGGCACCACCATTTTTTTGTGTATGTTATAAAGCTAGCTTTCAAAGGGCTACATTTGTGCAAAAAAATTTTCCTGATCGGTCAAACGGTTCCCGAGATATGAGCTTGGATGTCTGCAGCGTAAACGTGAATGTAGGTGGCGCCACCTGTCATAAAATCAGAAAAGCTATCCAGGATGTATACACATGCCGAATTTCAGGTGAATTAGTCAAGTCACTGCAGAGATATAGGTGATTTTACCCCAAGGCAGATGAACAGATGGACACTGTGCAAACATGGTTGCAGGTGGCGCCACCATTTTTTGTGTATGTTATAAAGCTCTCCAAGGGCTACATTTGTGCAAAAAAATTTTCCTGATCGGTCAAACGGTTCCCGAGATATGAGCTTGGATGTCTGCAGCGTAAACGTGAATGTAGGTGGCGCCACCTGTCATAAAATCAGAAAAGCTATCCAGGATGTATACGCATGCCGAATTTCAGGTGAATTAGTCAAGTCACTGCAGAGATATGAGTGATTTTTACCCAAGGCAGACAAACAGATGGACACTGTGCAAACATGGTTGCAGGTGGCGCCACCATTTTTTGTGTATGTTATAAAGCTCTCCAAGGGCTACATTTGTGCAAAAAAATTTTCCTGATCTGCAAACGGTTCCCGAGATATGTGGGTTTATGTGTGGAAACAGACGCACAAACGGACGCAGAGCGCAGAGGAAAGTTCAGAGGTCAAAACAAAATCGGGGCGCAGCAGTTCACATGTGACCCGAACATAATCCCAGGTTTCTTAAAATTCCGCCCAGCGGTTACGGAGGAGTTCTCGGGACACCTACGCGGCGGCGGCGGCGGTGGCGGCGGCGTGCAGCTGAAAACATAGTATCCGCAAAACTCTGTTTTGGCGGATACAATTATTCCCCTTCCTCTAAGGAACTGCTGACTATGATATGAAGACCAAAATATTAATACTTTATGACATATCTTGGAAAAAGCAGAAAAAACCATTACAGCCTGTAGAAAGTAGGTCAACACAGGTGGTGCCACCTGCGGGTCAAAATCATTCAGCAGTCACATGATTAATATTCCTGTGAAATTTGAAACTGAAGGCTGCAGCAGTTCCTCAGATATTTGGTAACAGACAATACATCATGTATAAAGAAACACGTCAAGTTGTCATATTTGCAATCGACAGAATTTGAAGTTCTATAAAGATGCCATCTTGAAAAAGACTTGACTGAGTTTTTACTCAAATTATTCTCCTTCCTATAAGGAACTGCTGACTATGATATGAAGGCCAAAATATTAATACTTTATGACTTATCTTGGAAGAAGTTGAAAAGACCATTTCGTCCTGCAGAAAGTAGGTCAACATAGGTGGCGCCACCAAAAGCTTATTTTTGCATCTCCATCCCATGATCAATAATTCTGCAAAGTTTCATGAAGGTAGCTGCTGTGGCTGTTGAGATATTTGGTAACAAACGGTGGATGGTGGACAGTTGACAGTGGACAGTGGACGGCGGACGCTGCGCCATGGCATAAGTTCACAGAGTGAACTAAAAACCTGACATCCCCCATGTTTGAATTTTAATACATTATTCATTATGCTGTCTGCAATAATATATGCACGAGAGTGCGACCAGAAGAGGTTCCAGGAGAGGGTACAGGGGGTCCATAGGCCTCAAATTCAGCCGCCCCAACCTTTTTACTAAGGGTTTCAGACCAATTTTTGTTGTCTGGACCCCCCTTTTTTGTCCCTTGGGACATCTTTCAGGTTTTGTCATTAGTCCATGATTCGAACCCCCCCCTTTTTTTCTTAAATCCCGGATCCACCCTTAGTGACTGATTTTTAACTTTAATAGACTTTATTCTTGTCTTAAATCTTTATGAACTCCAAAATACCTGTTTAACCAAAGTCATTGTAAGCACTATGACCTTTACTCATGCATTTTAGATTTACAAGCACATTTGTCCTTGACCTACCTCTGACCGCCAGAGAATCTCTCAGGAGACTCTTCATGGTTTCCTTCATGGTTCTCAGATCCTCCTCTGACCCATTGCTCATGTCACTCATCTGTCGCTCAAACACGCTGTAAAAATAACAAACGATGAATAACGGTTCACGAGTCACTCATCTGTCACTCAAATATGCTGTAAAAATAACAAAAGATGACAAACCGTTCACATGTCACTCAGCTGTCACTCAAACACACTGTAAAAATAACAAACGATGACAAAAGGTTCATGAGTCACTCATCTGTCTTTCAAACACACTGTAAAAATAACAAACGATGACAAACGGTTCATGAGTCACTCTTCTTTCGCTCAAACACACTGCAAAAATAACAAACGATGACAAATGGTTCACAAGTCATTCATCTGTCACTCGAACATGCTGTAAAAATAACAAACAATGACAAATTGTTCAAATGTCACTCATCTGTCACTCAAACATCCTGTAAAAATAATAAATGATGACAAACGGTTCATGTATCACTCACCCATCGCTCAAACATGCTGTAAAAATATCAAACAATGACAAACTGTTCCCATGAGACTTAGCTGTCACTTAAAAGCACTTTAAAAATAGCAAACAATGACAAACAGTTCATGTTTCACTCACTGTCACTCAAACTTGCTGCAATAATAACAAACAATGACAAAAGATATACTTGTCACTCAAAAACACTATAAAAACAACAAACGATGACAAACAGATCACATGTCACTCAAGTGTCCCTTAAACATAATAAAGACAACAAACACTGACAAATAGATCATGTTTCACTTAGCTGTTGCTTAAACTAAATATAATATTATAGCAATTACAAAATGTACACATGTCATTTGCCTGTGACTCAAAAATTTATATAACAGAAACTTCACCTACCTACTGGTGTCCAGCTTTCCAGTCGTGGTCTCAGATTTGCTTTCTCTCACTTTTGGTTTCTTTCTCTTGACTCTCATTTTCTTTTTCTTCACAGTTTTCTTTTTTGGAACAACTGTCTCGTCCTCCACTGAAAAATGGGAATTAAGTTGTGGACATGGATAAGAGATACATTTTTTTTAGTTTACAAATGAACATACCTGCAGATAGCATAGTTTACTGTATATCCCCATTTAATGGCCGCAGCTCTATTTATAAGTGCACAGCTTGGTACAAAAACAAACTAATGATGATAACATCATGATAGTTTGCAGAAACATATGTCTTTGATGTATTCCACACAGTGAATCATATTAGCTTTAGAACAAATATACTAGTCTTGTCAGAGGTAAAAGGTAGAGGGACACAAAATAGTACACAACGATAAAATTGAACCTTAAGCAGTAGAAAAGTGTCTTTAAGCTATTTCCTTGACCGGTCAGTGTAAGTGCCCTTTTTTAAAAGTGACCACTGGTCTGCCGTTGTTACCATACAGACCAGAGCATAACTGCACCAAGTGTATTATTACTATGATGACATGAATTATCAAGTTTCATGTGAAAACTGACTTATACTAAAGATTTCAAGGAAATATAGAAGGTAAATAAAAAAATCATTTAAATAACTAATTATCAGTTTTCTTTGTCCTTCCATAATCGAATGTGATTTTACACTAAACTTTCTCTCCTGACTCTGTAACAGACTCATCATGCTCATTCTCATGGTCCCCAGACCTTTTATACATTAATATGATACTTACCCTCCTGTCTCTGTAACACTCATCATGCTCTCTCTCATCGTCTCCAGGTCTTTGATACATTAATATGATACTTACCCTCCTGACTCTGTAACAGACTCATCATGCTCTCTCTCATCGTCTCCAGGTCTTCATCTTCTTCATCATCATCTTCTTCCTCCTCTCCCCCAACCACAAAATCTCTAAGTAAACAAAAATCAGATGATATTAATCATTCATATTTATATTTCTACAGAAGAGCAAAATAATAAATATAAGGGTTGCTTCTTTTAGACATTTACTCTGTACCAACTGAAACTGTTATATGCTATTCTTATTCCCAAGATAGAATGCTGACATGACAATTCTTAATTGAAGCCTCACACTTTGATTGTTTTTTCTGTCTTCTTTTTCTCCTGGACTACCTCCTCACTGTTTATTTCTCCTCCGGTTTCTGCTTCCTCATCTTTTTCCTCTCCACTAGGGGTCTCCAATGTTTCCTCAACTAAAGCCATGGCCTCAAGGACAGCTTGTTCCGAATCTGAATCATCTTCATTTTCCTCCTGTAAATTAAAATATATCAGATAACATTTTATGTAATATTAGTAAAACTGATTTTTTAAAAAGAGAGATATGGGGGAGGGATGGGATAGGAACAATCATAGATGATAGTACTTACATGTAAGTTAATATGTTTAATTAATTTTCGTTTAAATCAATGAAATTTTCCTTACTTTTTTTTGGTGGAGGTAACTGCCTCCATTTTTTAAGTATTACATTCACCTGATATTCAAGTTATTGCAGTGAACAAGGTAACAATGATTGCCCTACATACGTCTTTCATATCCAGTTCCATGTTGATGCTGGCATTTGCATAGTCCTTTGTATCAAAGAATGGGTTCTCAACTATGTCTGTACGGAACAATTTGGTAAGGTCTGGCTCTGAGCATGTCCTCAGCATCTGAAAAAGGTCATGCACGCACCTTACAGTTACAACTAGAGAGCACATTGGAGAGTTTATTCTGCATGGTATTGTACAGTTGTTGTATCCAGTGTATATGGAATTATAGTGACAGAATGAAACTACTGAAAGGGTATATCAGGAATAAGACTATAACAGTTACCTGAATCATAAACTCATTTGAAATTTACTAACTTCTCCTACCAGTTCATTTTTTTAAACTTGAAGACCAGTTTAGTTTCACCCAAAATATGAGAGATGGTGCTTTTAATTAATAAAATAAAGACTGTCTAAACTATCACATGCCTAAAAAAAATCTGTAAATTAACAAGCACATTCATGTAATTTATATTCCCTGCTTCTGCCTCTTGTTGTCTTTCATGCTTACCTGATCAATATGGTTCAGTTTTTATGTTTGCCTGAAGATGTCTCCACACATAGTGGCTGTGTTTAGCTTTCATGGTGCCCTGAAGGTGTCTCCACATGTCATAATTTTGGTTGTGAGATAGGAACAAAATTTAATATTTTTGTTTTGGGGCTGGAGAAAATAAATTTTCAGATAGACACTCCAAAACCAACACCAACCAAGGTATGCATGAGAGCAATCACTGACCCAAATTTGAATGAAACTGGATGATATTTACGAAAGTTATTGCACCATAACAACAAGTGACCCAGGGGTCATGACGCTCAGCTGACCAGGAAGACATTGACAAAAGTAATTTTATCATCTGAATGTCAAATTTGAATTAAATACTTTTTCCAAACTTGACCTTTTGTATAAAATCATCAAATATTCATTGGGGTACTATGATGCTCTGTAGCATGAAGGATATGGGTAACAGACACCTATTTTCAAGGTTTACAAGATGACTTTTCAGGGGTCTCCCAGCATGTCAAAAAATAAAATTCTAGGTCCAGTTATTATGATTTGTGCTCTGTTAACAGATGACCAAATCTTTATTCTGGGGAGTACTTCGGAGCCCCAGAGCATGAAGGATATGGGTAACATTGACCTTATTTCGGGTTTCCATGTAGACCTGTTATGGGCTTCCCTGGAGGTGAGGACAGAAGATTCTAGGTCCAGTCATTATGATTTGTGCCCTGTTAATATATGACCAAATCTTTATTCTGGGGGAACTTCAGAGCCCCCTAGCTCACAGAATATGGGTAACAGGGACCTTATTTCGGGTTTCCATGTAGACCTTTTATGGGCTTCCCTGGAGGTGAGGACAGAAGATTCTAGGTCCAGTCATTATGATTTGTGCCCTGTTTACAGATGACCAAATGTTTAAAGATCACAAAAGTAGAGAAAAAAAATCGTAAAAAATAAAAAAAATATAGGTGGCGCCACCAATCTCCAGAAATTGATGAAACACTCCATGATCAATATCCATGCAAAAAAACATGGTGATTAATGCATTAGTTGTTCAGATACTTGAGCTTTTGTATTAAATTTTGCATTATTCTGGGGGGTACTTCAGAACCCCATAGCTCAAAAAATATAGGTCACAGTGACCTAATTTCAGGTTTACAAGGAGAATTTCCATAGACCTCCCAGGATTTCAAGTAAGAAGATTCCTGGTCTAGCGGTTACGATTTGTGCCCTGTTAACAGACAGACGCCTGGATGGCCGGACGGACGATGGACAAAAGGTGATCCCTACAGCTCAGATGACTTTCAGTCAGCTGAGCTAAAAATTGAAAAAATACAGGTGGCGCCACCAGAATGCAGAAACTGATGAAACATTTCATGATCAATATCCATGCAAAGAATCATGGTGATCAATATAATAATTGTTCAGATACTTGAGCTTTTGTATCAAATTTTCCATTATTCTGGGGGGTACTTCGGAGCCCCATAGCTCAGAGGTTATGGGTAACAGAGACCTAATTTCAAGTTTTTAAGGAAACTTTTCATGGGCCTCTCAGCATGTCAAGAGAGAAGATTCTAGGTCCAGTTGTTACGTTTTGTGCCATGTTAACAGATGACCGCATCTTATGAGGTCTCAAAAATAGAGAAAAAAATTCGTAAAAATAAAAAAAATACAGGTGGCGCCACCATACTGCAGAAACTGATGACACATTCCATGATCAATATCCATGCAAAGAATCATGGTGATCAGTGCAATAGTTGTTTAGATACTTGAGCTTTTGTATCAAATTGTCCATTATTCTGAGGGATACTTCAGATGACTTACAGTCAGCTGAGCTAAAAACACTTAATGGTCAATATCCATGCAAAGAATCATGATGATCTCCATATTAGTTGTTTAGATACTTCAGCTTTTGTATCAAATTGTCCATTATTCTGAGGGATACTTCAGAGGCCTATAGCTTGAAGGATATGGGTAACAGAGACCTAATTTCAAGTTTCCACAGGCACTCTTCATGGGCCTCCTTGCATGACAAGAATGAAGTTTCTAGGTCCAGTTGTTGCAATTTGTACCCTCTTTATAGATAACCACATCTTCAAAGGTCTCGAAAAAAGAGAAAAAAAATTCGTAAAAATTTGAAAAAAATAGAGGTGGCGCACCCTCTCTGCAGAAACTGATGGAACAGCTCATGATCAATATGTATGCAAAAATCATGACCATCAGTGTTGTAGTTATGGAGATACTGCACTTTTTGTATCAAATTTTCCATTATTCTGGGGGGTATTTTGGAGCCATACAGCCTAAAGAATATGGGTAACAGAGACCTAATTTCAGGTTTCCATGGAGAATTTTCATGGGTCTCCCTGTGTGTCAAGAATGAAGATTCTAGGTCCAGTTTTTATGATTTGTGCCCTGTTAACAGATGTTCATATCTTTAAAGGTCTCAAAAATAGATAAAACATTCGTAAAAAAAACCCCGAACAAATACAGGTTGTGCCACCAGTCTGCAGGAACTGATGGAACACCTCTTGATCAATAGTTATGCCACAAATCATGACCATCAGTGATGTAGTTATTGAGATATTGAAGTTTTTGTATGAAATTTTTGACTACTCTGAGGGGTAATTTGGGGCCCCATAGCTCGAAGGATATGGGTAACAGAGACCTAATTTCTGGTTTCCATGGAGACTTTTCATAGGTCTCTCAGTGTATTGAGAATGAAGATTCTAGGTCCAGTCGTTACGATTTGTGCCATGCTAACAGATGACAGCATCCTTAAAGGTCTCAAAAATAGAGGAAGAAATCGTAAAAAAATCAAACAATATAGGTGGCACCACCAGTCTGCAGGAACTGATGGGACATCTCATAATCAATATGTATGCCAAAAATCATGAACATCAGTGATGTAGTTATTGAGATATTGAAGTTTTTGTATGAAATTTTTGACTACTCTGGGGGGGTACTTTGGGGCCCCATAGCTCAAAGGATATGGGTAACAGAGACTTAATTTCTGGTTTCCATGGAGACTTTTCATAGGTCTTCTAGTGTGTTGAGAATGAAGATTCTAGGTCCAGTCGTTACGATTTGTGCCATGCTAACAGATGACAGCATCCTTAAAGGTCTCAAAAATAGAGGAAAAAATCGTAAAAAATCGAACAATACAGGTGGTGCCACCAGTCTGCAGGAACAGATGACACATCTCATGATCAATAGTTATGCCACAAATCATGACCATCATTCAAGTAGTTAATGAGATATTGAAGTTTTTGTATGAAATTTTTTACTTTTCTTGGGGGTACTTTAGGGTTCCATACCTCGAAGAAAATGGGTAACAGAGACCTAATTTTGGTTTCCATGGAGACTTTTCATAGGTCTCTCAGTGTGTCGTGAATGAAGATTCTAGGTCCAGTCGTTATGATTTGTGCCATGTTAACAGATGACAGCATCCTTAAAGGTCTCAAAAACAGAGGAAAAAATCGTAAAAAATCAAACAATACAGGTGGCGCCACAAGTCTGCAGGAACTGACGGAACATTCCATAATCAATATGTATGCCAAAAATCATGACCATCAGTGATGTAGTTATTGAGATATTGAAGTTTTTGTATGAAATTTTTGACTACTCTGGGGGGGGGGGGGGTACTTTGGGGCCCCATAGCTCGAAGGATATGGTTAACAGAGACCTAATTTCTGGTTTCCAAGGATATTTTTCATGGACCTCTCAGTGTGTCAAGAATGAAGATTCTAGGTCCAGTCGTTACGATTTGTGCCATGCTAACAGATGACAGCATCCTTAAAGGTCTCAAAAATAGAGGAAAAAATCGTAAAAAATCGAACAATAAAGGTGGCACCACCAATCTGCAGGAAGTGATGACACATCTCATGATCAATAGTTATGCCACAAATCATGACCATCAGTCTGGTAGTTAATGAGATATTGAAGTTTTTGTATGAAATTTTTTACTTTTCTTGGGGGTACTTTGAGGCTCCATAGCTCGAAGAATATGGGTAACAGAGACCTAATTTCTGGTTTCCATGGAGACTTTTCATAGGTCTCTCAGTGTGTCAAGAATGAAGATTCTAGGTCTAGTCTTTACAATTTGTGCCTTGTTAACAGATGTTTACATTTTGAAAGGTCTCAAAAATAGAGAAAAAAATTCGTGAAAAATTGAACGATACAGGTGGCGCCACCAGTCTGCAGGAAGTGATGGAACATCTCATGATCAATATGTATGACACAAATCATGACCATCAGTCAAGTATTTAATGAGATATTGAAGTTTTTGTTTGAAATTTTTTACTTTTCTGGGGGGGTAGTTTGGGGCCCAATAGCTGGAAGGATATGGGTAACAGAGACCTAATTTCTGGTTTCCATGGAGACTTTTCATAGGTCTTTCAGTGTGTCGAGAATGAAGATTCTAAGTCCAGTCATTACGATTTATGCCTTGTTAACAGATGTTCATATCTTTAAAGGTCTCAAAAATAGATAAAACATTCGTAAAAAAAACCCCGAACAAATACAGGTTGTGCCACCAGTCTGCAGGAACTGATGGAACACCTCTTGATCAATAGTTATGCCACAAATCATGACCATCAGTCAAGTAGTTAATGAGATATTGATGTTTTTGTATGAAATTTTTGACTACTCTGAGGGGTAATTTGGGGCCCCATAACTCGAAGGATATGGGTAACAGAGACCTAATTTCTGGTTTCCAAGGAGATTTTTCATGGACCTCTCAGAATGCCAAGTTACAAGGTTCTAGGTCCAGCGGTTACGATTTGTGCCTGGTTAACGGACGGACAGACGGACAGACGGACGACGGACAAAGAGTGATCCCTATAGCTCAGATGACTTTCAGTCAGCTGAGCTAAAAACCTGATGAACGGACAAACAGAGGGACAGACAGACAAACCGAAATCAATGTCCCCATTCTGGGAAGCAGGGGACAAAAAGCAATAGATAAACCCTTCCTACTGCATATTTTATCAAGAAAACAAATTGTTGATGCTCTGGGAACAACTGAACATTTTTCAATGTCTAACTCTACGAGTCTCAGAAAATGTAAAGAAACTGAGGGCCTAAGGCCCTTGTTCAGAGTAACAAACTGCTCTCTACCTTGATACACAATCGTAGATAATGCAATAACCCCTTTGAAAAATAATTTTAGATATCTTTGGATTTATCACAAAATCAGGAAAATCACCCCCCTTAGGACACATAACAGTTTTAGACCACAAATGTGCCTATCTTAGGCGTGACCACAGAGGATTTCTTGACAAAAGTCAAGTGCAACCACTGTCGATTATAATAATTATAGATGGAGCTAAGCCACATAAACATAAATAAATGATATATTCTACACCTTTAGAACTGACACAGATTAACATGCATCAGGATGACTTTTCACATTTACAAGATTTACTGAACATGTTTTGTCATACACCCTCACTTGCTGACAACTGAGTAGGAGATCAATTAATGTTATAGCTAATAAACACTCACCTTAACGTCCACATCAAAATGACCAGTGGTCAGACCAGCAAGCAGAGTCGCTGCTTTGTCCTTGCTAAAACATGAAAAAAAATATCTCAATAACATGATATAGTGATCCATAGCCTGTGGCACTTTGACCTGATATCATTAGAGAACTTAAAATGAAAGAAAGGAAAAATTGAATAAAAAAATAACATACAGGTAGTCCACACTGCTTGTTCTGATGTAAATATACAATCATTTGAAATTTCATATACAGTAGAGCGCCGTATTTCCGAATGCCGAATTTCTGAAAATTTGTTTTTACGAAAATTAAAATGGCGAACCGAACATTTATTCGTATTTCCGAAATATATTTCAAGTATGTAAATACCTGAAATGAATATTTGTAATTACGAGTCCCAAGGCCAGCAGTCATGTGTTAAGCCCAGTGGTGACCCTAATTAATTAGTTCTGGGCCGATGTTGTCGCCGGAGCATAGGTATGAAAACTGCAGCTAGCCCCGCAACGCTCAGCTCCCTGTACCCCCAGCAAGCGACTGGGCAGTTTATCTAAGAGCACTTGTGTGTTATCAACCATATCTGGTTTGTACACAAGCTAGCATAGTTCGTCGGCTTGGGATAGGATGTAAGGTAAAACAACTGGGCAGTTTACTCGCATCAGCATTGGTGAGGTATCATTTATTTAACGCTTATGCTCGAGCAGGTTTAGGTGCGAGGCCATAGCATGCGGGCCTGGCCATACAAAAGAGCAGTTTAATCCCAAGAGCAATTGCGTCATCTACCTAAACTTGCTGTTATTCAGCATATTCGTCATTTTACTTTTACTGTCAAGAAGAATACAACTCAAACACGATCGTCTGGCTGTCACTTACCAGAGATATGGAGCCAAAGAAGGGAAAACGGAAGGGGTGTTAGCTTTGACGACAAGCTGACAATCCTTGGATGGCTCGAATATGGTGACAAGCCTGCAATAATTGCGTTTCAACATTGGCAGGTCCACTGTTACCGAAATAAAAAATAGCAAAGAGAAACTTGTCTAATACAACATGAAGTTGCCTGATACCCCTGAATCAAGGAAACGTAAACACATGCGGACTACGGCCATCGAGAAGCTTACATTGTATCACCTTACATTCGTTTTACATGTGCCTATTGACTATTAAAGAAACTAACAGAGTTCACCAACGGCAATGTCATTTGACCTTTCCCTCTGGTGAATTTGATGTAAAAAGGACACGCACGTATCCTAAAAGCAGGTTAGACAGATCTCTGCAAATTATGCTCAGCAATAAATCCAATATCTTTTATATGTCCCGGTCTTTAATTACGTAGATCAAAAAGAAACACTGTAATCCTTGGCGATGTCATTTGACCATTTCCTCCAGTGAAATTGATGAATAAAAGGGCACGCACGTATCCTTAAAGCAGGTTAGACTGATCTTTGCCAATTATGCTTAGCAATAATCCAATATCTTTTATATGTCCCGGTCGTCAATTATGAAGAACGAAAAGAAACACTGTAGTCCTTGGGTAAAATGGCATTAGGTTAATCATTAACTGTCGTACAAACTTCCTGCTAGACCCTTGTCCGCACTTCCGAATGTTCGTATTTACGAACAAAAAGCTTGTCCCCCTGACGCTTTCGGAAAAACGCCACTCTACTGTATTACAATTATGTCCAAAACAGTTATGAACACTTAACATGGTCACTGGCCAATATATTTTATACTTGATTATAAGAAGATACTGCCAAGACTGAACTGCTTGTTACCTTTGCTCCTAGCCATAATGCTTTGATACCAGTAATAGTGGTAAGGCTAACAGTCATTAAGCTTGTATGTGTTAAGGTTCATAAACATTTGCTATAAAATGTGTATTATCTGACACCATTGGTTCATTTGGTTGAATACAATATTTTCCAGGCATAGCCATTCTGGCACACAAATTTACTATTTACTATCTCCAATTCACCTATTTTATACATTGTTTTCTTTTTCTGAATGTGAATAATCAAAGTCCATGTGTCTATTACCATACGAAAAAAGCAGAGGTCCATCCTGAGCATGCAGCACATTACCCCAACAAGGAGAAAATACACAGAAGAATAACAAGGCTGAGGCTGGAAAAATAATGATTTGTGAAGTCGCATGATACGGCCACCAGAGGGTATGTTTATATTTTGCACAACAGGTTGTGCCTGGTGCAAGCTTTTATCCACTCGTTTACAGGAGTAAGCAAAGTGTTATAGAATGAAATATTGGTAGAAACCATAAAATACGAGGGAGAAAACACTATATTTCATGTTTATGTACATATCTGCTATGTGAATTGGTCACTTTAAGAGAAAAAAAAAAAGGTTGGGGGGGGGGGGGGGCAATTCTTATCATGAATAACAGGGCAAGAAACTTTGGCTCAATAGGCTTTTTGGAATCAGAATCAGTTAAGTAAAACAATATTAACTCTTTGATCTCTGTGTCTTCTGTTTCATCAAGATCTTCTAAAGTGATGTCGTCCTCCCCATCAGCCCTTGCTTCTGTCTCCTCGAGTGCAACACGGTCAAACAGAGGTGTTTTCTTATCCTCGACCAAGTCCTTGCTGCTCTTCTGTTCTGGTGTGGCTACGTGAGAGAAAATGTCCCAATGAAGAATGCACATAATCTTAACCAACTATATTTCATTTCACCAACTGCTGTCCACCTGTTTTTTGTAGATAATTTTCTTAAAAGTTTATATTTTTCAATAATTTTCTAGAAAAATACATATGGAAGTGACAACCTTATATGGCAATTAAGAATTTTACAATAAATTCCCAGTTTATGTTTCACAACTTTTTAGTCTCTTTACAATGGTCTGGCAGACATCATGTGTCCCTGCATGAGTAACCATCTTTGTTTCAGCTGATTATTTTTTTAGTGTGTTTACATGACATCATCCAATCAGCAGTTGTCAGTTGAGGCTGTTTTTGCATGTGACCAATGACCTTGACCGCCATAAGTGGGTCTGATATGTTGTATAATGTAGACTGATTTCTTATATTTTTAAATAATTCTGTTTCTTTAATAAGGTGTAATGTAGGTATTTGTTTATCTTGTTGAAAATTAGGTCTTTTAATCCTCTACCCTACACTATAATTGTTTTCCTTGAAATGTCACTAATAAAATTGTTCATAGCAAAAAACAGGTGGACATGAGGGGATGAAATAGACTAAAGTGGCTCACAGGCAAGCTGAATTTGACACCAGGTTGCTCATGCCAAAACACACAAAAACAGTAGTTAATTGAGGACTTAATACACAATAGAACAGTCATAGTGATCTTTTAAAGACTGGCTGGTCATTGAATTCATTAGAAAAGATATAACAGAAGAAGGAAAATTCCATAACAAATGGAAAACAGTCAACTAAAGGACACTCCTAAACCTACCCTGGAGTATATCAGTGATTATCAACTCCCACAATTTGATCATTTAAATAATTCCATTTGTTTACTTTAACAGGCTTTTGAATTCCTGATTTGACGGAGTTGAATTCGGAGAGCCTGAGTCATACAGACAACCAGAAAACTGACAGGTCAGGAAGGGCCCCGCAAAAGATGCAGTCATTATAAATTGAAGTACTGTGAATTTGGTGTACTTTGGTAGCATGGGCTGATAGAGTGATATTTGAAAATTAAAGAACCTGCAAAGAACAGCTGACATGTATAAACTGGAAGAAAAGATATGGTAAAGTGAAAATGTTCAAAGCTATCAAATTAATGATATAAAAGAACTGCATGCATTTTTAGTTTCTGTATTTGTGTATTACCTGTGCCAATTATTTTGGTTGAAGTCTTGGATGGGCTGTGTCAAATATTTTTCCAGTATTTGTATGTTGAATTGGCCTTTTTATATGTAAGGCTTGAGTCTGTACATGAACTTTGTAGTATTAGAGAGAGTCAGCTGCTGGTTAGTAGTGATAAAATGGTCATTCTCATGAACTGAGATTCAGCTATTCTTGGGCTTGGGTCTACAGATGCGCTGTGTTGTGTAGAATGGCTACATATAAATATCAATGTAAATTTTTTGATGGTCACTATAATAGGTCCAGATTCCTTGAGATGTTGGAAGTGGAGATAGATTTGTCCAAACATGGTCTAAATCAGAGCCACTGAGGTGCGTTGGGCCAGTGTATCCTTTTCTGGGGAATCTTCAAATTGTCTGTACAAAATATGCTGTGAAAATGTAATGCCGCTATACACGAGTGACTCAAAAAAGATTAATCCATTTCTGGCCTGCTGGAGGAGACACCAGCAACTGAACACCAAACTGTGTATTACTCTTTTTTTTCCATCTGACCCAAATATCAATAAGCTTCTCCCTTAGGCCATGGGTGATACATATTATGTTTGAATCCTATCCATCATATGTTAGGGGAGTTATTATGCAGAAAGGAATTTGATTGTTCATCAAATTCTTTGCGAGTTATTGCATTAACATCATTTGAAAATTATCGCCTCTGTCAAGGTCATCCATCTTCAAACTTGACCTAGCTCTTCATAACAAACATTACTGGTGCAAGTTCAGTGAGTGTTAGTCAAATTGTTTGCGAGCTGTTTTGTTAACATCATTTTAGCATTATCACGTCTGTGACCTTGAAAATCTATCAAGGTCACCCATCTTCAAACATGATGTAGCCCATCAAAAGCTCCATCACTGCCGTGAGTCTGGGGACCTTATATGAAATACTTTTTACGAGTTATTGTGTTAACAATGTGTGTTTTTTGCATGCATATTTGCTAAGAGAGCGCAACCTTACTAGGTGTTCAGTAATAGTTTTTACTGCATAACTTACAGAAAAATGGCTGACTATGACAATATATCATGCCTCGTTGTTGTTGACATGAGGACCTGTCCTACTGTTAAGGTGGAACAAACAATTATGGTTACAATTATGATTTCTGCCCTGCTGAAAGAGGGACCTAAAATTTAACACCAAACTGTGAATAACATTTTTGACCTTTGACCTACGGACCCCAAAATCGATAGGGATCTTCCACAATTGATGGTCAATACATATTTCAGGTTTGAACTCAATCCCTCATTCTTAACTGGAGTTATCATCCGGAAAAGAATTTGTGGACGGACGGACGGACAGACTGATGGACGGACAGACAGACAGACAGATGGACAGGTTGATTACTATAGGGCACCTGCTTTCAAGCGGGGCCCTAATAAGCAAAAAACAACTTACTTGGTAAATCCTCTGCTTTTACAGCTGACTTTGGTGGCTCTGTTTTGCCAGCAGCATTTGTTGACTCTTCTGTCTGTATGTTGATAGACACCTTTGGTGACTCCTCTATCCATGCATTGACAGGGGCCTTTGGTGATGCTTCTGCATTGACAGCACCTTTTGGTAACTCCTCTGTTTCAACAGAGGCCTCTGGTGACTCTTCTGTATCAACAGGGTCCTTTGATGACTCCTCTGTATTGACAGGGGCCTTTGGAGACTTCTCTGTATTGACAGGGGCCTTTGGAGACTCCTCTGTATTGACAGAGGCCTTTGGAGACTCCTCTGTGATGATGGGAGCCTTTGTTGACTCCTCTGCCTTTATTTTATCTGCCTCTGCTGGTGATGGGGTCTTGCTTATGGTGATGGTTGTTGCTGGTGTTTTTGATGGCACATTTCCCGCTGTAAATGTGAAACTCAACAGTAAAACATATATGTTATGTACATACACACATGCATATACACACAGGCAAGTATGTCTCGATATGGCTTATCCCAGGTACTGAATATAATTCATGTGGTGCACCAATAAGTTTATCACTTTTACATGCGATGAGGGTGATAGGTTAGAAAAATAAAGTTTAATGGTTGTGTGTGATTGTCTTCATATGTCATGTCTGGTGTGATAGAACAGCAAGAAATGTCATTTATGGGAAGCAGACAAACCAAAGATGAACTTGATGTACCTCTTTTTCTGGTGTAGTACCCCTCACTAGGAGGTACCCTTGAAAAGTGTTATAAACCACATGAGGACTTGCAAAAACAAACACGTAAAGAAACCTTCTTTACTTACTGGGTCTGAATGCAATGCAAAAGTAACAGGAATAATACAAATATACTGTAGGTAGCGTCATTTTCTCAGGGTTAAATTTTCTCAATTCTCACGTTTATTTCAGTGTTCTGCCAGGATTCCATTTTTCAGGGTTCGACATTAATTTTTGAAAGTACTTGCCCAGTCAGGCAAGTAAAACCTAGCTTTTACTTGCCCTTCATGAATATTAACTTGCCCGACAAATATTATTCCTTGTATTCAAAATACAAAGATCCTTTTTCAAGCCTTTACTTGGGTAAAGGTGTATGTTGGACAAGTAGGAGTAGACTTCTAGTTGCCCTACCACTATTTTCTGGAACTTTCACTTGCCCTGGGCAAGTTGTTAATGGTTAATGTTGTTGAAATTCTTGTTAGTGATTGGCACATAAAAAAGATCTGATATTATTAAAAACATCAACCTTTGATTTATGGGTAACTTAAAATAAAAAATATTATTAACTAGATGTGGTCGGACAATGGTCCTCAGAGTTTCCCGCATTTCTGCTAGTGCTGGACTAGTTTACATATGGGTGAAAAATTAAGTTAAATTTGAAAAATATCACAAACAGAAACAGGTTTTTATCAATATGCATGAGGGAAAAAATCATACTGGATTAAAGAAGATATGTCTGTAATAATGTGTGCAATAGAAAATCACCGAATGTAGTCTGTTAGCCATATTTGATTTTGAGCAAGTCTGTAAATCAATAGGTCTGGAGCCCTCATAGGTACCAATGATCCCTGTAAATTTGGAAAAGCTGAATTATGTTGTTGTTAAAGTATCACGCATGAAAGATAATCAGCAATTTGACAGTGGCAGCCATATTGAAATTCCAACAGGTCTGTAATTCAAAAGGTCTGGAGCCCTAACAGGTACCAATCATCCCTGTGAATTTGGGAAAGCTGCAGGAGGTTGTTGTTGAGTTATCGCACACAAAAGAAAACAGCAATAGGGTTGTGGTGGCCATATTTGAATTCAGACAGGTCTGTTATTCAAAAGGTTTGGAGCCCTCATAGGTACCAATCTTCCCTGTGAATTCGGGAAAGCTGCAGAAGGTTGTTGTTGAGTTATGGCGCATGAAAGAAAATCAGCGATTAGGCTGTGGAGGCCTTATTTGAAATCGCGTGCAAAAAAAAAGTGTCACTGATGGAAGAACGGAAGGACAGACAGACATGTTGATCTGTATAGGGCACCACTTGTCAAGCGGGGCACTATAGGGCACTGCTTGTCAAGTGGGGCCCTAATTATATAAATCTTTTGGTTTTTGACTACAGGCATGGATAACTGGAGATGCCAAATGGGCAAGAATGCAAATGATAGTTCTTTCTGTGGGCAGGGGTCTTATTCCTATTGGTTTTGTTTTTGCAATAATTTATCTTCCATGAAAATTGCAAATTTGAAAACCCTTGTGAACAAAATGAGAACCACAGCATCTATACTAAATCTAACATCATCAGACAGGAATTTGAGCCAAAGCTTTACAATGATTTATTCTTGCACACATCTACATAATGTTGCTTATACTATTATTTTCTTCTGTAAAAACAATGAACTTAGTCAAGTGACTATGAGGTAAAACATCACTGACCCTACACTTAACAAACCTTGGGTAATTCTAAAGATAAACAATATCTGGCAGCAAATCAGAACAACCAAGTTTTGCAGATAACTTTGTATGCTCTCACCAACACCACATAGTGACTTTTCAACTTTAAATGTGCATTTGACCACCTCCGGTTTAATGGTTTTTCACTTAATCAACGTAGGCACAAATACAATTTTTACTAAAACCCTGTGAATAATTCAAGTCACAGGGGCATTTTAAGAACTTTTCATTAATATGTACCAGAGCAAACCAGAAATATAATAAATTCTACAATTAAGCTGGCAACTGAATAGCTGGCTTAAAGAATTACAATTATTATATGTTACATTATAATTGAAATAATATCCAGGAAATGTGCTTTGTATAAACTGTAAACTTTGCATTTAATGTGTACTGTATGACCTTTGCAAAAAAATGCAGTAAACCCTCGCCTAACTACCATCTAAGTTTACCCACCAGCTCAAAATAACACCCACTTCTTTATGGTCCCAATTTATTTTTGCTCGCTTAGGCAACCAACTTGAAAATGCGATCATTTTATTGAGGTCCCATTGGTGGCCATAATTTCGAGGGTTTACTGTTTTTTTGTTTTTTTTTTTTAAATAAATATGACAAATGAAAAAAAAAATAAGAATTACAATCAGCTTGAAAGGAATTAAATTTAAAGACACCTGTAACTTGTCTTGCTGCTGTGTCTCCCTTGTCAGTGGAGTCTGTGCTGGCCTGGCTGTCCAGGGTCTGCAAGGTGTCACCCAGTTCTACCCCCTGTAGTATGTTGAGGACTGTATTGGCCTGTCCAGCCCATTGTTTCCTGCTTGACGCGGGCTCCTCGTCTTCCTCATGCTTGACCACCTTGTCCTCAACACATGTGGCTACAAACATGACAAACAGGGTTAGAAAATTTATTGAAAAAGGACTTGTCCAAGCGGGCAAGCATTTAAAGAAATTTACTTGTCTGGATAAGGACTAACTTGTCTCATTTATATACTATGATAAAAACAAAAGCAATGCAAGGGTGCATGATATGCTCATCATGTCTTGTGACCTCTGACCTCGTTAAATATGTGTGGATTTTGCCTATAATTGAACTTGGGTGAGATCATCTACTGGTATAAGAAGTTATGTTGAGTAACAAATCCATCAAATCGCTGGAAAGTTATTGAGGCGACACTAAAAGTTAACGGATGGATGGACAGATGGATGGACTGAAGGTATACCATAATATGTTCTGTCACAGACAGACAAATAACAAGTGACCCATGGGTCATGACGCTCAGCTGCCAAGCATGACCTGCGACATCATCGGCTGCAATTCACAATTTCTAGTAAAATTGTTGCAGAACCTATATGCCAATTTTGTTTAAACTTTCTACATTGCCATAAATTCTTATCATATATGTCTGGTTAAAACATAGTGAATGATGGTCTAAGGCAAAATGTATGGTTGTTGAGCTATCAGGAACTAATCCCACAGCTTGCTCGATACCTGTCAGTCTCAAAAGGAATACCACACAGGCCACATATAAGATCAAAATATAGCAAAAGATCAAGGAAATCCATGCAAGAATTATTGTGAAACGGGTGCTTCCATATTAATTTTTATTCAATACAAGCCAACTGTAGTGAGCTTTCATAAATGATGGTCATATTTATTAAGAAATCTTTGACCCAATGCAAGATTACATTAATATACATCCCACTGCATTCACTTTAATAGTTCTTGAGATAATATGTTCTAAAGGAATTTAAAGATGGCGTCCTGGTGGCCATATTGGATTTCTGACAGGTCGGAAATTGAACAACAAACATCCTCTAAAAAGGACCAAACATCATAAACAAGTGACCAATGGGTCATGACGCTCAGCTGAATGGGAAGAGATTTGCAAAAGGAAATTTTATGATCTGAATGGTAGTATATAACCATTTAACTGAAGCATCAAACAGATTAACCAACAGGCAAAGATTATGTCAGTATTTATATATCTCAAAAATAGAGAAAAAATGCCTAAACTTTAAAAAACAAAATAGAGGTGGGTCCACCAGTCTGCAGAAAGTAATAACAAGTGACTCATGGGTCATGACGGTGAGCTGAGTTTAGGAAGATATTCAGAAAAAAAATTGTATGATCTGAATGACAAATTGGGTACAGATTGGACCTTGACCTTTGATCTTCTGACAAGGTTACAGAGATTTAAAGTGAGTGATGGTTCAGAGATCTGTGAAGATTTGCCTGCTTGCTGGTTCAGAGGGGGCACTGCACTTAAACCACTACAACATATCATCTTTGGGTAAATGTTCACAAGTATAGATGTTCATTAGATAAACTGTAATTTTTCTCCTCTTAGTGTTTTTCATAATGTGGTTGAGTCATCTGGAGTCAACTTTGTGTCACTTTGTCTGATTGTCTGTCTGATTGTCAGTAGAGTTCTATTTTGGCTGCTTACTAGTTCTTTCATGTTTCATTTAGTATTCTACAGACGAGAGGTTTAGAGGAATCCTTTGAAACTTGTAGATCTTATGTATTACAATTATATGTCAAAAGTGATTTTTTATTTTTGGGACATGGCCATTAGGGGGCACTGTGCTCAAACGACTACTACATATCATTTTTTAGTGACATTTCTGCAAATGTTTGTAAATGCTTGTTTCGGTAAAATATTTTTTTTTTCATAAATAAATTGACCAGCCTTTTCTGGTTCCATGGACCAAACAATTTCATTCGTAAAAAATTCGTAAAAAAAACAAACAAATACAGGTGGTGCCACCAGTCTGCAAAAAACTGATGAAACACTCAATGATCAATATCCATGCAAACAATTATGGTGATCTCTGCATTAGTTGTTCAGATACTTCAGCTTTTGTATCAAATGTTCCATTATTCCGAGCTGTACTTTAGAGTGCCATAGCTCAAATGATATGGGTAACAGAGACCTAATTTCAGGTGTCCATGGAGACTTTTCATGGGTCTCCCTGTGTGTCAAGAATAAAGATTCTAGGTCAAGTCATTACAATTTGTACCCTGTTGACAGATAACTACATCCTTAAAGGTCTCATAAATAGGGAAAAAAAATTGTAAAAAATTGAAAAAATACAGGTGGCACCACCAGTCTGCAGGAAATGATGGAACACCTCTTGATCAATATGTATGCCAAAATTCATGACCATCTGTATTGTAGTTATTGAGATGTTGCATTTCTTTTAATCAAATTTTCCATTATTCTGGGGGGTAATTGGGAGCCCCACAGCTCAAATGATATGGGTAACAGAGACCTTATTTCAGGTTTCCATGGAGACTTTTCATAGGTCTCTCACTGTGTCAAGAATGAAGATTCTAGGTCCAGTCTTAACGATTTGTGCCCTGTTAACAGATGTCAACATTTTTAAAGACCTCAAAAACAGAGAAAACAATTTGTAAAGAATCGAAAAATACAGGTGGCGCCACCAGTCTGCAGAAACTGATGAAACATCCCATGATCAATATGTATGCCAAAAATCATGACCATCAGTGATGTAGTTAATGATATATTGAAGTTTTTGTATGAAATTTTTCACTATTCTGGGGGGTACTTTGGGGCCCCATAGCTCAAAGGATTTGGGTAACAGAGACCTAATTTCTGGTTTCCATGGAGACTTTTTATAGGTCACTCACTGTGTCAAGAATGAAGATTCTAGGTCCAGTCTTTACGATTTGTGCCGTGTTAACAGTTGTTCACATTTTTAAAGGTCTCAAAAATAGAGAAAAAAATTCGTAAAAAATCTAAAAATACAGGTGGCGCCACCAGTCTGCAGGAACTGATGGAACATCTCATGATAAATAGGTATGCCAAAAATCATAACCATCAGTGATGTAGTTAATGAGATATTAAAGTTTTTGTATGAAATTTTTTACTATTCTGGGGGGGTACTTTGGGGCCAAATAGCTCGAAGGATATGGGTAACAGAGACCTAATTTCTCGTTTCCAAGGAGATTTTTCATTGACCTCTCAGAATGTAAAGTTACAAGATTCTAAGTCCAGCGGTTACGATTTGTGCCAGGTTAACGGACAGACAGACGGACGGACAGACGGACGGACAGACGGACAAAGAGTGATCGCTATAGCTCAGCATGACTGAAAGTCAGCTGAGCTAAAAATTGGAAAGCATACAATAAAATTGAACATATTTCTCTCCTGTACAGATGCTAGAAACAACTTGGACAGTTTTTACTGTGAGCACAGGTTGTCCTTTCTAAGGCACCACCAGTCTCATATTTTTGTTTCCAGCTGAAATGTACTGCTACAGGGTTAAAACAAACTGCAAATGTTGTATATTTGAGTTTTTCGCTGTATTCTGCATGCAAGTAGTAAGCAGGATATGAAATATTATATGTACAAATCTAGATGCTGACCTTCCATGTGCGATGCTGTTTCCTCTAATGACAGTTCAGCTAGTGACTTGCCAACTGTCTTCTCCTCCCATTTTGGCCTTTCAGGTACGACCGCAGGTTTGACTGGTTGTCCCCACTGTGGTCTTTCAGGGACACTGGGCTTTGCTGGCAGCTGCAAAAATAAAGCGACATACTTTGTCAATTACCATGATGAAAAAAAATGATCAGTCCATTTATTTCATACTTCTTATCACAAAACAACTAGGATGAGGTAGTTTTGCGCACAAAAATGAAATGGATGTCTCCCCTCATGACTGCTGGGTGTATTAGGACACAGTGAATTTTCAGATGATATGGTGAGATTGTATTTAAGGGATAGGTCTATGGCCTGTTGGTGACACTTGATGAAGATAAACTTTATTTATTTTACATGGATTGTAAAATAAATAATACAAAACACTCTCCATGGCTCAGATGGTGGTATCTGGCAGTCTGTAGAGATGGAGGAAGTCTTAATGAGAACTCGTAGAACATCGAACAATGGAGTGGAAATCCTTGTTTATTATTGGTAGATATTATAAAACTAGTATCATTCATTTATAATATCAATGTTGATTTATGGGTAATGCTTTACAATGCCAAACAGCCTGAACTATAAATGACTTTTCACCTGCAAAGATGAGGCATCCTATTCATAAATGTTTTATCTTTATCTTTGTGAATATTATGAATTTGAAACCCTTGCAACCAAAAAAAAGAACCACAATATCTGACACCAAATAATACTCACTATGGTGTTAATTCTGTGTAATTAATTCCCAATGAAATATGGCAATGGTATTTGTATGGACCACTTTCATCTGATATATTTGTTGTGCATACATGGGTACCTAGCTAATATTCAGGCTCCCACCTTTGAATTAAGTTTTTTCAGGATTTCATCTTTCTTCTTCTGTAACGGTGACCTGCCACTCTGCTCTACAGGACTTGGTGGTTTCTCAGGGATCTTCTCGGGAGTGGGCTCAGCTCCACCAATAGCCTGCATGGCTGCTGTCATCCCTATGTGGGGCTGTGCAGGCCTGAAAAGGGCGATAATATGGTGATGAAAACCCACCAGATACACCTGCCATGAATCTGAGATACAATTTTTAAAATCTTATGTCGCATTCTAAAGTTTACAGACTCATGGAAAGAAGAACTTCCAGAGCTGATCATTACATTCCCCTCTTTGCTGGGACAGGACTTTGTTTAAGTAAGCCACTCTGACCTATTTATGTTGAGCATAACAAAAGTTTTACAAGGAGAGAGAGAGAGGAAAAAAGTATATATGAACTTATAACCATGTGGTGACTTCTATAAGCCTTGATGCCAACAGTCAGTTTTGACAACAACAATATAACTTGTCTACAAACTAAATAATATATACTTAATTTATTAGGGGAGAAACCTTTCTGAAACCTTCACTAAAAATATGAACCTAGTCTGGAATGTCTGCTGAATTTCTGTCTGTCACAGACGGACACTCACTGTTTTTGAGGTTCATTGGCAGCAGCACCAATAGCCTGCATGGCGGCTGTCATTGAAATGGCTGGCTTCACAGGAACTGATGGCCTTGGAGCTGGGGTCGGCTTCACCTGGGGAGCTGGTCTGGGACTCTTGTAACTGTCATCAAACAGGTAACACAAAGATAACTGTCAATTGCCATATGTAAAACAGTTGCTACACACCCAAAAGATCAGATTTTCAAGACCTAAGACAAAAATATGTGTCATTTCCCCCCATACCTGGTGTTTCAGTGAGGGCTGTTGTTGCTGCAATTAATTAAATCATTAAAACTTTACCATCAGAAAGAAACCAGATGGAAGAGAGACATTTTTAGACGGCCTGTAAATAAATATTCAATGACTTTTCCATGACCCTTTTGGAAATTGAAAAGAATCATTACCTTTTGGTATTGAATTTTAATATTTCAAAATTCATGACTTTTTAAGGGCTTGGGTGTTTTCCTTGAGGTAATGAAGAAATTCAATTTTTATCCCATACCCCCAGGTATAGGATGGGGAAATTATGGTGGCAGAGGTGCTGGAGGAAGTGTGCATATTATTTTCAGGCCTTCTTATAGTGCCAGATCGGCCCTCTGACATTACCCTGCCAGAGGCTACTGAGTCATGTTTGTCTGGGCTAGCCTTCTAACCAACATAAAGGGAAACTCTGCCCTCATTCAAGGTAATTAACATTCACCTGATTAATGTCTAATTATTACCAATCATCCAGTCTAGTGATCACAACATGTCTCATAAGAAGTCTTCAAGATGACTTGCCAGCACCCTGCTAAATACTTATTTTATCTTCACTCCAAACCCATATACACAGAATTTAATGAAGTGAAGACAATTTTTATCAGACTATTTATCACATATTTTAACTGTATGTTGTTAATACTCACTTTCCATTTCTTCCTGCTTCTGCATCTCCCTTCAACTGTAAAGAAGAAAATGTTGTCAGTAAACTATAGAACACAAAAAAAGATATTATTTATTTCTAGATACTGTTTGAGAATTAAAGTTTTAATAAAGCCTTAACATTAATTAATGTCCACAAAACAGTGACAATGTTTTTTTGGTGCCAGTCCACAACCTTTAAGGCATTAGTCTATTAAAACCAGGCATTCTTTGTTTCAATCTTTATGTGTGACCTATTCATTGTGACTGTAGAAGTGTGTGTGACCTGTTTATTGTGACAGTAGAAGTGTGTGACCTGTTTATTGTGACAGTAGAAGTATGTGACCTGATAATTATGACAGTAGAAGTGTGTGTGACCTGTTGATCATGACTGTAGAAGTGTGTGACTTGCTCATTGTGACTGTTGAAGTGTGTGACCTGTTTATCATGACTGTAGAAGTGTGTGTGACCTGTTTATTGTGACTGTAGAAGTGTGTGTGACCTGTTTATTGTGACTGTAGAAGTGTGTGTGACCTGTTTATCATGACTGTAGAAGTGTGTGTGACCTGTTTATTGTGACTGTAGAAGTGTGTGTGACCTGTTTATTGTGACTGTAGAAGTGTGTGTGACCTGTTTATTGTGACTGTAGAAGTGTGTGTGACCTGTTTATTGTGACTGTAGAAGTGTGTGTGACCTGTTTATTGTGACTGTAGAAGTGTGTGTGACCTGTTTATTGTGACTGTAGAAGTGTGTGTGACCTGTTTATTGTGACTGTAGAAGTGTGTGTGACCTGTTTATTGTGACTGTAGTAGTGTGTGTGACCTGTTTATTGTGACTGTAGTAGTGTGTGTGACCTGTTTATTGTGACTGTAGAAGTGTGTGTGACCTGTTTATTGTGACTGTAGAAGTGTGTGTGACCTGTTTATTGTGACTGTAGAAGTGTGTGTGACCTGTTTATTGTGACTGTAGTAGTGTGTGTGACCTGTTTATTGTGACTGTAGAAGTGTGTGTGACCTGTTTATTGTGACTGTAGAAGTGTGTGTGACCTGTTTATTGTGACTGTAGAAGTGTGTGTGACCTGTTTATTGTGACTGTAGAAGTGTGTGTGACCTGTTTATTGTGACTGTAGAAGTGTGTGTGACCTGTTTATTGTGACTGTAGTAGTGTGTGTGACCTGTTTATTGTGACTGTAGAAGTGTGTGTGACCTGTTTATTGTGACTGTAGAAGTGTGTGTGACCTGTTTATTGTGACTGTAGAAGTGTGTGTGACCTGTTTATTGTGACTGTAGAAGTGTGTGTGACCTGTTTATTGTGACTGCAGAAGTGTGTGTGACCTGTTTATTGTGACTGCAGAAGTGTGTGTGACCTGTTTATTGTGACTGTAGAAGTGTGTGTGACCTGTTTATTGTGACTGCAGAAGTGTGTGTGACCTGTTTATTGTGACTGCAGAAGTGTGTGTGACCTGTTTATTGTGACTGTAGAAGTGTGTGTGACCTGTTTATTGTGACTGTAGAAGTGTGTGTGACCTGTTTATTGTGACTGTAGAAGTGTGTGTGACCTGTTTATTGTGACAGTAGAAGTGTGTGTGACCTGTTTATTGTGCTCCTCTTTGTACTGGTTTCTCTGCTGCCGTTCTAGCTGCTGCTTCAGTTTCTCTGCCCTTTCTTCAGCCTGTTGCTGTAACATGAAAGATTACATAAATTGTTATATATCATTACACCATTTATCACACAATGTCCAAAAAGCTCCAATCAAATGATACACTTAATAATGACAATCGCACTAAATTGTTGGAGGGGGAAAGGCAAGTTTTTTACATGCATTTCCATGCATAAACAATAGGGTGTGATGAAGATTATTCCAGCCAATTGGGAGGCCAGTGTTGGGGCAGGTGGGCAGCCAGCAGCAACACTCCACAGCTCAATGAAGGGGCCGGCTTATTTATTTAAAACCTGAACCGGCATCCATATTTTGTGTCATTTGTTTTCATGGATTTGAAGGACCCAACTCCTTCATTCATGGGTCTTTCGCTGTCACCCACAGAACTTTTGGACACGTCTTATATATTGCACTTTCATCCTTATCCATAACACACAGCCTACATGGTGGGTCTGAATAAACAGGATTACCAGGTCCTTCACACTGAGATGACAAGTACCACCAAGACTGCAACAAACATCATTAAATTTAAAGGTAGATGTTATCAATCTAAACATGTATTTGGAGTTCACTATGAACTCTCATGCCACCTGACCTATCCAACACAGCCCATATGCTCGGCCCTTTTAAAATCGCAGTCATTGTGAACTGTCTTGCCATATTTTAGATTATTTGTCTCATACCAATTACGTGCCAGGTAAGACATTAATTATTCACTCGGTAGTCGGAGGAACGGCTCCTGCAACCTATGGCCTAGAATTCTTTATACTGTCTCCTTTGTATAAAAAATATATCCAAGAAAACAAGCCAACATGGGTACTGGTACAGACAACACATGTTCTGTTTGGCAGAGCTCTGCCAAATTATGCAAATTTTGTGCTTGTCAGATGATTGACAGTTTACAATGCCAACTGTCACCTGATTGTTCACTAGTTAGTCCAATGCTGATGATTATTCACTGAATGAATATGTGATTAAGGTCACATAGAGTTCATGAATAGGTCAATTCTTTCAAACTTTTATTTAAAAATCAAACTCATGATTTGGTGGGATATGTCAAAACTGGACCAAGACAAAGTTGTCTTCAAGCAGATGCTACAGAACCTACCCTTAAAGCTTCTACTTTCTTCCGACGAACTTCATTCTCAAAAGCTTGTTGTCCAGGCTGCAAAAGAAACAAGCACACATATAAAAAACAACCTTGTACATGATCTTATTTCAACTGAAAATATATGATTGTTGAGCAAAAAATTATTAGTGACTACTGTCTGTTAGCTTCAACTCTATCCCTCCCTTTAACATTGCAATATGTATAATTTGGTGTCTCCTAATTACAAATTAATGTATAAAAACAGAAAAGAAATAAAAATAAACAAGGCCTACAGGCCTAATGCGAACCTGTGCATTGGGAAATACACCAGGTATAATGCTTCAATGCTGGACCATTACTTCTCATGTATAAGAACAATGCAGGTACTAAACATTTTGAATAGGAAACAATTACACAAACATCACTGCTGAAATTCTGGCATAGGTGCACACAACGAAAGGAGTTCTCCGGAAACCTATGTGGCGATGGCGGCAGGGTCGGCGTCCGACTGAAAACACAGTATCCGCAAAACTCTGTTTTGGCGGATACAATGATTGTAGCTGGCACCACCAGTCTTATATACAACGAAGAGGTATATAAATATGCCCAATGTCAGACTGATATGTCAAAACCCTCCTGTGAAATAAGCAGAGACATACACTGTGCAACGATTATTGTAGATATTGCCACCAGTCTTGTACACTATAAAGCTACTTGATATGTATAAACATGCCCAATTTTAGGCCGATGTATCAAATTCCTCTGTAGAAATAAGCAGGCGCATACACTGCAAAAGTCAATGTAGGTGGCACCACCTGTCTTGTAAATGAGAATACCATCAAAGACGCATATACAGGTCAAAATATCAGTCCAATACATAAAACTTCCCCAGAGTTTGATGCACTGGGCTGACAAGGCTTAGGTGTGTAAGGCAGTTGCCCCCGAGTGACCTGTGACAAATTGCTGCCTCAAGCTACTGCACTGAGTGAACTTTTGACCTGCACCTGGCTAGACTGAGTGAACTATTGACCTGTACCTTGCTGCACTGAGTGAACTCTTGACCTATACCTGGCTGCACTTCTTCCAATCCTGGCACTGTGGCAAAACTATTTATAGAGCTGACATCATCATGGCTTATGGCCAACATCAAGGCACTGGCAATTTGCCAATGGTAAACCAAGTGCTGCCATCTTTACACAATAGTGGTCCCTACTTTAAATAACTTTGAAATTTATTTTCCAAATACAAAATGTTTTTCAGCTGACTTTTAAAAAAAAAGAAATCAGGAATATATGTAAAATCATTACGGATGCATACTGAATGCAAAATTAAAATACAGATATATCTCATTGATGGCAAATTCTTGAATTAAGTTGAGCAGGGATACCAATAATTTATAATCCACGTACAGTTGTCTTTATATAGCCACAGAGAGCTGAACATCCAAGATTGTAACATTGTCTGGTATGATGAATAACTTAAATTATAAATCTAAATTTTTTAAAAGCTTTTAAAAAACTTTCTTGTCAATATTAACCAAAGATAACCTGAAATCTAAATGTCTAGTGGCATGATGTAATAGATGCTGATAAATTGGTGCCAGGCTAGATGTAATAGCATAACACAGCTAACATACATGGTAAAATGACTCAATTCAATCTCCATAATTCAGCCAAAAATCATTCATGTGGAACCATTAATAACAATTATTATAAGAACTATTGTAGGGATTATTCTTGTATAATATTTAACAAACTGGCTTCAGTGGCATCAGTCGAAAAACGTTTCGCAGGTTTATAACTCATATAGGAAGATACAGCAAACTGGCAAGTTCAGCTTCCCGTAACTCAGCCAAAATGCACTGAACCAAAACCATTTGAACAAACTTGAATTATCAACATCTGAGGATAATTAATGTGTGAGATTTAAGAATTTGGCCCAGTCATTTTTGAGAAGAAGATCTTTGTAGCCACTGAGCTAAAATGGGCTGTTATGGCATATGACTAAATTCAGCTTCCCATAACTTAGCCAAAAATCACTGAAAAGAGACCATTTGAACAAACTTCAGGAAGCACTACCCTAGGATCATTTCTGTGCTATATTAAACATTTTGGCCATATGGTTTCAGAGAAGAAGTTTTATGAAGCCCTCAGTGTGATACAGGCACTGATGACCCCGTACAAAAAAGGCTGATGCAGGTGGCGCGACCAATACCACAATTTCAGATATGACCTATGTGACCAACATCGGCATAAAATTTGGTGATGATAGCTCCAGCCATTTCTGAGATTTAAATTTTAATATGCTTTTTTCACAGTTAACAAAGTTCAACCTCCTGTAACTCGGCCAAAAATCTCCGAACTGGAACCATTCGAACAAACTTGAAAAAGATTGTGCCAGGGATCATTTCTGTGAAATATTGGACAATTTGGCTGGACAGTTTCGGAGAAGAAGATTTTTAAAGCTTTTTTAGCTTTTTCCCTATAAAATCTAAGAAAATGCAGTAAGAAAAAAAATAACCAATATCCCATATAGTTTTTTCGATGACTGATTATTTGCAACAAATTTGGTGATGCTAGCTCCTGCCATTTTTGAGATAGCTATGGTTAACGTACAGACGACGCACGACGGACGACGCCGCACCATTGCATAAGCTCACAGGTTCGCTAAAAAGTGGGGGACATCAATCTTCAAAGTTCAGATCCAGGTAAAAGCATTTGGATGATTTAATATTTTCTGCTAACTGCTCTGTAAAGTTGTAAAGGTTCAGAGCAAACATGACCTTGTGGAGCTACTTTAGCACGGTAAAGTAACTGGGTTTCTATCTTTTCTGAGAACTGGGTTGAAACAATATGTATCAAATTTAGGAAAAACCATGAACTTCAAATTAATTTGATCACCAATAAAATGATAATTGTACAGACCACAGATGGTGACAAGCCAAAATCTACATGGCTAAACACAAATCACATGATCAATATAACTGTAAAATTTTGAGCAGATATTTGCAGACATTCCTCAGAAATATGATAAGCATATCATCAAATAAGGCCACCAATCATCACACAACTTGAAGAGTACCAGTCCAATTCTGTTCAAACTTTGTACGCTGACAGTCGAAAAGGTTTAGATGAGGCACATTATTGAAATATTATGAAGCATATCAGAATATTTGCTAAGTAATCTTTAACATAATCATGTTTTTGCACTGTAGCTCCTTGGACATAGGTCATCATAACCTAACTAGTGGTTTCCACAATTATTTCCCCCAAGGACCTTCCTGAAATTAAGACAGAGGTTAAGACAGAGGTTCCTACATCTAATGGTTTGAGCTATGTTAAAGAAAAGCCAGATGGCCAGACAACAGACAGACAGATGATGGACCAAGGACCATCAGATGACATCACAAACCAGTCACAGATGGATCTGACCTTAAACTGCGGGTCAACTCTGGCAGCCATCTTTTCCTTCTGAACTCTCCTCTCATTGAAGTTCTGGAGTCGAATTTGTCTCAAGCGGGCCAAATATTCCTTATTTTTTAACAAAAAATAAATGTAAAAAATGATCAAATGACTGATGCTGTGAGACTGTATGCAAGTATATGCTGGAAAAAAGGTCTTGATAAATAAAGGATGGTATGAAAATGTTCTATGCTGGAAAGATGTTATTGTTTAAATGTAAGATCATATGAATACAGCTGTATGCTGAAAGATTTTCTTGTTTTCATATACAATCATGTTAATTGATTTTTCAATGCCTGAAAGACAGTCTTTATAAAATGTAAGACAATATGAATACATTTTTATATGCTGGAAATATGGTTTGGTTTAAATGTAATATAATTTTTAAATGCTGCAAAGATTGTCTATAGTCTGTTCCAGTACCCCTGTCCACCTGTTTTTTCGCGATTATTTATTTTTGAACCAAAGAACGCCAAAACTGTTTGACCTTGGGGAAGAAAGAGGAAAAAGCGTAACTAACAAATATGGAAATAATAGCCTACCTTATGTAATTTTCCTGTAAACAATTTAAAACCATTTTATGAGTAACTAGTCTATTCTTTAGCGACATCTTGCCACTGATCTGTTGAATGGGCATATCAGGGGATAGTGATGACGTCATAATAGACGTGACGTACTAAAGAGGCACCAACATTCACGGAACCAATAATCAAGAGCTGCCGACCCCTGTTTTCAGTGAGACTTGTATTCTCCGCATGCACGCGCTTCACTGTTACGTCACATTACTTTATATCCATATCCAAGGAGGATGAACAATGGCCGCATATAAGGGACGCCATGAACCACGGATATATTTGAGACATGTCAACCCGGCCGTAAAGTAAATAATATTTACATTGTGAGTAGGTAAGGTACCAAAAATTATGCTTTTGCCTCTTTTTGCCAATGGTGCAAATTTTGTTTGCCAAATTTGTCTTATGTACAGATAATCGCGAAAAAACAGGTGGACAGGGGTACTGGAACGGACTATAGTTTAAATGTAAGATTATATGAATACATTTTTCAAGATTGTAAATATGGTCTTTTTAAATGTAAGACCATATGAACATGTTTTTCACTGCTGGAAAGATCATGTTGATTGAATGAAATATCACATGAATGCATCCAAATGCTCTTTTTGCTTAGTGTATGTTCCCTAAAACTGAAGCTATATTATCACATGTTGAGGACACTCACATCTTCCTGCTGAGGGGGTTGGAACTGTGGTTTAGGAGTGACGTTGACTCTTGGAGCAGGTTTTGGAGCAATGGCAGCGCCTACTCCTGCGCCCTGTGATAATCAGAAGAACTACAAAACGTGAATTCATACAACAAACAAAACATCAGTGTATCATTCCCTGAATTTGGTTTGTAGATTTACATGTATTCTTTTGTTTTAATTCTTCATGCATTGTCTTGTGTTAAGCCTGTTGCTCTTTACAGCCATATAGTTGCATCAGGATGGATGACCCTTGCAGTGTGGTAGTCCATATGACTGGGATCATGTTTCAAGTATGCCTTCTCAGTCAAATATAAATTCCTACTGAGTCAGGTATTCATGGCTAGATACAGATCCACACTTGTTTTATTGATCTCTCATTTTATATCCTGGTGTTAACTGGGCCCAGTGACTACTGCACCTGTGGGCTCTGGGTGTGTAATTGTCTCATATTGGGTCATATCACCGAGGAACCCCAAAAAGGCATTTGCCCTTGGTGAGGGCTAACCATAAAAGTCTTACTGCCTCGACTGAGAAACTCAAGATCTCTCGGCTTTGAATGCTATGCTCTACTCCATGACCACAGAAGCTGGTACCAACCCCAAATATTTCTCTCAGGAAAGACATGGAAACCCTGGGAGGACCCCTGGTGAACTTACCCCCCACACATCTGCTTGGCCTCGAGCTCTGTTCGCTGCTGCCTGCTTCTTGCGCTCCAGATATTCATGAACAACCTTAGCTTTCTCTGCTGCCTCAGCTCCCTTTGCACTATTACAGCAAGTAGAGACATGGACGATTAAGATCCATATGCATTTTGTTAGAACAATCAAGAACACCAATTATTTTTATAAATTTTACTTAAAATTGATCGGCAGAAGGTCACAGTCACTCACACAAAGTAGTTTCCACATTTTGAACATGTGAAGTTTAAAACCAATAAATCAAATTACTTAAGTTACAAGACACTAAATTAAAAGAACCCTGAGTCCTATAAACTTGACCTTTTGCCCCAAAACCAATTGGACTCTTTCTTGAGTGATGGGTTAAAATGGACGTGATTTTGAATAAAGGGATTTTTTATTTAAACTAATCAGTTTTGACAGTAGTTCTCAACAGGAAACCAATGAGCGAATAACTTTGACCTGCATCCTTTAACTTCCTCACCCTTAAATAAATATGATTTCATTAAGAGATGACAGTTATAAATGTGAAGTTTGAATCATATAAGTTTTTATTGGACTTCCTCATCTGAACACAAAACTGAGGATATCATTCACCTGTGACCTTGATCTTTGAGATCTTTGTGGAAACAACTTGCCTGCGTAATAAGACCACCAGTGGGACATGCCAAAAGTGGTCTTAAATCACAGGTGGTCTTATTTGACAGGTCAGTTATAACCAAAATGAATGTTTTTGATTCGCTCGAGGGTGGTCATAAATAACAGGTGGTCTTACAGACAGGTTCAGCTGTACTTCAAAGTGATAATGTTTATGATTATATAATGCATGATTTGATCAGATAACAGACTCACCCTGCTGCCCTTCCTACGGCTACTGCTGGTGCCTGCCCGGCTGTAATGACACAGACATTATAAAGTAATACAAATCCTCACAACAATCATATAATATCAGGGTTCATACTCATCTGGTAGATCAAAGTTCCAGGAGTTTTCCAGGTTTTCTCAGGGCCTTTTGATTTTTTATGGTCATAAATTTCAGCAAGTGTTGATTGCAAGCTGAAATAGTATTCCTTCTTACCTACAAGGACTGATATGGCAGACTCAATACTATGGTTGCTGTTTTGTTCAAGGGGATTTCAAATTTGAGATATTCACAAAAGAGTTATTATTACTGTGTCAGGATGTGATCACAAAAACGGAATCACTGTGAAACACTGTTAAAGTGAAAAATTGTGGAATTTTAACCCTGTAAATATGAAGAACCACAGTTTCAGTGTCAGTGCCCCATTGTACCCCAGGGCTGATATCACAGGCTGCTGGGTACTGCAGGCTGACATGGTAGACCTGAAACTGGCAGCCGATATCTATGGCCCTGGATATTGATCTTAACTCAAATTTAAGAAATGTTCCAGGTATATATTTATAAAATATTCTTTGGTTTTTTTTACAGGACCTGGAAAATTAATTTATAGTATTAATGAGTGTTAAAGGTTTCCAGGTTGAGTAAGAACCCTGTATCATGTATCGGACTGAACCACGCAGTTATGTAATAAAAGTGTCATTAATGGGCAAACAATACATAGCACACCTGTAAGCAAAAATAACAGGGATACATGTACATCATTGTTTGATATTTAGTGAGCCTGGCAGTGGGCAAAGAGATGACTAGAAAATTACACTAGCTGTTAAACTAGAAAACTGATAACAATTTCAGTTCCAATGTGTACAATTATATCAGTACTGCAATCCAATGCAAAATATATGACAGCAGAACTAATACTATCATGACTGCTATTTCTCAGTCAGTCTCAAACTTACTAATAAGCCTATATAATATGCCAAATGACTATTGCCTGAATAACCCCATTTAACCATTAGTTATCCAATATGAACAAGCATAGTGAATATCAAGGCAATCCATATTTTCTGACTGTGGAGAAAGTGAAGATTTTGTGTGATTTTTCACTCAAACTAGACCAAATGAAGTGAAATTTAACAACTGTTAGTGACATTCAAAAGATTTGGCAAAGTCATTTTATTGTAAAACTGTAACAAGTGTAGAATGTATTAATGTATTTTGTGAATTATTATTGTGGAGCTATGGGCCTGAGGCCCGAATAAACCTCACTCATGCATCTCACAAGCTGAAACAGTTAAAGGTACAAATGAGGCAAATTTTTTTTCAATTTTATCATCCAATGAATATTTTTTTTCATGTTTACATACATGAAAACTGTACAATGGGCAATCATCAAACTTAGATTAATTTCAGACAACTGAATTAAAAAAAGCCACCCCTCATTTTACTTAAACAATTAATCAACTAAAACCTAAATTTTGTTCTGTAAATAATGATACAACACAAGTACCTATAGTAATGACAAGGTATAACTTCTGATCAACATCACAGTACACAACATCACGGTATACAAAAAAAAAATTCTGTTTATTGGTTTAGAAACTAAAGGACCAATATATGTAAAAATAAAATGAAATGAAATTTGTTGAAATAATAATATAAACAGAAGGATCATTCTGACTTCATTTGGAGATTACTATTTTGATAAATACAACATACATTATTTTTTTAAAACCACACAAAATGTCTATATTCAGAGAGGGACAAAACTGAACTCACCTGTCATATAATCCTCTTCAGCAAAAAAAAGGCAAAAACTTAAGATATAAGAGGTATTAGTGCAAATTATGCCAATGACTGAGTTATGTTAAGTCGGACTCCCATTTTCTGATTTTTCCAGCTGGCAAGGAACAGCAGATGTGAGGGAGCAAAGATTCTTGACAACGTCAAAATTTGGACAAAACAGAAGTGAACAAAATCATTTTGGAAAAATCTGGTGATATGCACATAAAATCAGCAGGTGTTTGGGCACTTGCCAGCCATTTTCCCTCATGTTTTTAGGGGGGTGGGGGAGTTATCTTTTGTCACCATCACTTTTAAGGTGAATAAAACACATAAATTTTATTAAAGCGATTGAAAGACAATAAGACCGATCATCAACAAATTCTACAGTTTCTTCAAACTTTCCTTAATAATTGTTTAAATTATGTATTTCATACTGAGAAAATTTAGGATATGGTAACTGCCTCACTGAATATCATAAATATTAGCCTACATTACATTATGTTGTTTTAGCTAAAATCCAAAACAGGTAGCAGCATCTACAGCTTGTTTCTGCATACCAGTCAAATGATTAATTAACCTATTAAAATGAGCCCTTTTCAAGCATTCTATGATAGTTAAAGACAAACTCTTCCATGCAAGATTTAAACCATACCTATGCAGGGTTTAGCCACATTACGCTTCTTTTCAAGGTCACTCAACCAGGCATGGTACTGGTCATAGTTCCCACGATCCTTTGCTGCCTCTTTTGCATTTACTGCATTTGCTACAGGCTGAAAAAATATAATAACAATTATAACTAAAGTTAATATAAAAGCTATATACCAAAATGTAAGCCAGAATCCATATCATCTCACTGATCAACATTAAACATACATGCATCCCCTGGTGAAAGGCTTGTGCTGATTATACACAATAACATAGATACAATATATGAGGGTACTGACAAAACTGATAACAAAAAGGAGTGATGTTAATTGGTGAAAGTAAATGTTAAAAATGTAAGTGAACCTTTCAATTTTATTTAGTTTACATAAATTGTACAAATAGTTACAATAACTATTGCTGGGCACTCTCCATGGCACAGGTAGCCTTTGGTAGCCCCTGGAGGTAGAGAAAACTGGAGCTGGTTCCACTTGACTGTCCAGTGAAAAATAAAAGGAGGGTATACAAGTCATTTGAAAAGAGAACTGATATTACATATAAAACAGTAACTTAAAGATCAAAAACATGATGTACCCATAATGAAGAACATTAAATATTCACAAGTGACAATAATATTTTAGATTTCATGAATAAACATGTCAAAGTCTCATTACAGTGTGTAAGCTCTACCTTGGGGGAGGGAGGTCTGTTGTCTACTTTCTTGACTTCTTTATTCTTTGATCTCTTCTGGAAACAGAACATTTCTTCATAACAACCCTGTCTATTTATATTAAAGACATTATAAGACAGATATTACAATCCTGAAGAGCTGCATTACAGTGCTGATACTACTGCACTGTATTTGTACTATGTTAAGGGTAATTTAAATATGTGACCTTATTACAACTATACTCCATTCAAATACCACTGATTACTTTGTATATTTTTTTCAAAATATTTTTTGCAAGCAGTAGAACTTCTGTTGCCACAAGGGCAGAACAGACAAATTTTCTGTAATATTCTGTTACAGGTAAACTTCAGCTCAGCAATAGGAAGCCACAGATATTATTTTTTCAATCTTCAGAGGTCCTAAACTTTTAAAGTTTTAAAAGCTCCTAATCCTATGCGTTAAATGCTTCATGAAGAAGGATTCAGGTTATAATCCATTCACAATTATCTAGTTAACTTGAACTTTATTTAATCAGCTGTGGAAACTACAGGCCATGTTCCAAATCTTTAAAGAGAAAATCAAAATGACAAAAAAAAACAGATAACATTTGTTCAACTGTTATTTTATATTTTTGAGGCTAAACTCTTGGAACCACAATAGCCAGCAGAGATGAATCTGTTGACTGAAACCTTAAGATCCACGTCTCAGTTTACTGAAATTTCTATGTCAGTGTTTAATGTGCAATTCCTGCATGCCACAGTGTGTAATTACTGGTAAACTAAACAGTGTACACATGAAACAGAACAAGTGCACAGCAGAGACCAACTATGTGATCATTTCTACAAACCAACAGTTATACACAAAGAGTTTTATACAGTCATCAGTTATTGGCGATTCAAAGCACTACAGTATAACATAACTGTCACCACACTTTTGGTGAGGTATATACTACAGCAGTCCTGGTTATAAATAAAAAATTAAATACAGAAAGGTGGCTGGTTATGCCAAGTATACACTCAGCAGTCCTAACTCTATATCAAGGATCTATCAATTATTCCATACACACTGCTCACTCATGCTAACCTCAGATTCATCAGATCCCAGGCTGTCCACCAGGTTCTTCCAGCCTTCTTCTCTAGCCTTGTTTAATCTGGCTGCCTATCAAATCATATAAACATATTTGATTCTAAATATACAATAAAAACTGGTTATACCAAAGTTATATACATATGCACTACTGAAACAATTTACGGTTTAATAGTCTTATTATAAAAAATACCCAATCATTCAGCAGCATTAATATTGTTTTTTTATTTTTATTCTGATCGCAACTACATTGAAAATAACCACAAAGATTACATAATTACCATTTTTGTTTTATGTATGTTTGTGTAATATTAAATATATTAGTTATATACAGATTGTGAGCTTACTCTTTGCTTTTCCATGAGTTCCTGATGTCTGGAGGCAGCACTTCGTTGAACTTCCTGCAATCAAAGGTAACAGAGAATGTGTGAAAGTGTTCATCATCTGAATAAAACTGCTAAATGGTATTTCAACAGGATCTACATTATATTACAATGTTGAGTTATATCTAATTAACGGAGTTGAGTTATATCTAATTAACATATATAATTATGTCTTACACAAAAGAAAGCCCCCCCATTCCCTCCCTGTGAATGGTGGTTTTGTTAGTAAACTGTTGTGAGCTTTTCTGCATTAATGAGAATTTTCTCTGTTAAAGTTTATACGCCAGAGTAAGCCAACCGAAAATTTTCCCTTATTGGGCCTATTATCGCCCATCCCGCCCTGTTCCCATGTATCTAGGTCACACTTCCGTTACCCATAATCACATTTTCGAAGGCGTAAGGAAGAGGACTGGGAGGGAGCAATGTTTGTAATACAGAAAAGCTCACAACAGTTTACTAACAAAACCACCATTCACAGGGAGGGAATGGGGGGGTTTTATTACGTAAACATAATTGTGAGCTGTTTCTGTATGAATGAGAAAAAAACAGACATGCCTTGGGGAGGGGGCACCTACCTGTAACGCTGGAACGAGGAATCTCAGTGCAGTGATGGAGCAGCAGTCGACGTCGGTGACGGGACCGACAGAGAGGAAGAAGAAGGCCTGGAAAATTGTAGGACCTCACCCGACATGATCACAGGGCCCATGGAGTAGAGGCCCGAAGCCTGGAGCTGAACATCTTTCAGATAGAAGCGTGTGAACGGAGATGGGGATATCCAGTATCCCATCCTGACCAACTGATTAGGTGAGATCCCGGAGAAATGGGCCAAGGAAGTCGAAATAGCTCGAATGTCATGGGCCTTGAAGTGAAGTTGGTCTAATGTGGAATGAGAAGCTGATTCATATGCGGCGACGATAGTAGCGTTGAGTCACGCACTAATGGTGAAAGGGCTAATCACCTAATTGGAAGATGTGACTTTTGTAGAAATAAACAACTTCTTGCGCCCCCCCCCCCCCCCCCCCGGAAAGAATGAGTGGCGTGTAGATAATAACGCAACGTACGAACCGGGCAATTGGTATCCCCATAACGGTACGGACCGTTAGGGAGTGCCAGAACGTGCCAAGCAGATGGAGGGTCATCCAAATCTTGATTTTTCCTAGAAAGTCCGGAGGAAAATGTAGGGTGGGCGACGAAGCGTCGGACGCAATTTGCGTGAATTTCGAATCAGCCACGAGGTCATGAAGCTCAGAACGGCGACCTGCCGAGGCAAGAGCGAAGAGGAAAACCGTGTTCCGAGACAAATGGAGAAGATGGGCCCAACGCAAGGGCTATAAGGGGTTCCCAGAGGTGACGTAAGACGACGGCCAGGCGCCAGGCTGGCGAAACAGACCGAGGACGAGACGCACAGGCATGAACCCCCTGGAGAAAGTCCGACACCAACGGGTGAAGAAGGACACGATCGTGACCCAGCGGAGGGAGCACCGACAGCAGGGCGGATCGATAGCCACGCAGAGAGGGATAGGATAAATGTTTATCCTGCAGTAAGAACACGAAAAAATCCAAACAGCCGCAAGCGACGGATCTAAAGGGGAGATTCTGCGGGAAGACGCCCACTCCGGGAAGAGACGCCACCGGGAGTCATAAATGCGGTCCGAAGAACGGCGACGGGGAGCCGAGGCAAGGAGAGCAGCCGGACCTGAAATGCCCATATCCGTGAGGTGTCCGATGAGAGCATGCATGCGCATAGAGGGCACGACCGAAACGGGCGACGCGTTCGAGGGAACGACGGGAGCGCGATGCGGAGCGGTAGTATAAGCGGGGGGCGAGAGAGAAGCGAGCGCCACAGAGGAAACCATGGAGCCGCAGGGTGAAACGGAAGGAGGAGAAGTAGGGTAGTCTGGTCCGCGCTGGACAAGCTGATAAGAACACGGCGGAGGAGAGGAGGCACCGGAAACGCAAGAGAAACCGGTGAGACCACCCGGACGGCGGCGTGTCGGGGAGACGGTCGCGAGGGGACGTAGACGCGTCTCGGAAGGCACGAGAAGGGGGGGGGACGGAAAATAGAACAGATCAAATTCCGGCCGCCCCAGGCGAGCGAAAACACTCTGAATAACCGGGAGCGGAAGGAGCGGCGGGGAAGGAAGAGACGCTGGATGACGGGAAGGGGCGTCCGCTAGGATGTTCGACACGCCCGGAAGATGGGATGCACGAACTGATGCCCGGAGAGAGAGGTATAGATCGAACAAAAGGTAAGTCGCCTGCATGAGCAAGGGAGACCGAGTACCGCCCTCCTTGTCGATATATGCCACAACAGTGGGATTGTCGGGCCGAACGAGAATGGGACGTCCGATCAAGCGGGGAGACCAGTGGGAGATATCGCAACGGACGGTACGCAGGGCGAGGAAATTGACATGGAGCAGACATCCCGACAGGGACCATATCCCGGAAGCGCGAAGATCGGCGAGATGGGCCCCCCAACTGAGGAGAGACGCATCGGTATAGACGGGGCAAGCGACATCCCCGGAAAAAGGAACGCCGCGCAGGAGAAAGGAAAGGTCCATCCAGGGACGAAGGGACCGCCAGGCGCTCAGAAACGGGAGGATCGGAGGACGAACCGAGGTTAACCGGAGAAGGCCGGGACGGCGCAAGATAGACTGAATCGGACGGAGGTACAGTCGGCCGAACGGGATGAAAGATGCGGCCCAGGTGAGAGCACCGTGGAGAGAAGCCGCTGTGCGCGAGTCTACACGGCGCCGCGTGAGAAAGGAACGAATAAGGCGGCGGAGCGGGAGAGCAAAATCGCGCGGGAGCGACGCAGTGCCGGACGCAAAATCGAGCGTGACACCCAGAAATTGGAGGGACTGGGTGGGAGTGAGAAGAGATTTCTCCGCATTGACCAGGAAGCCGAGGGTCCGAAGTAAGTTGAGAACCAGGGAGCGATGCGACAGTAAGAGGGAGCGATCGGCCGCATGGACCAGCCAATCGTCCTGAAAAGGGAGCACAGAAATGCCCTGTGAACGGAGAGAACTCGGGACCGTGTGAACAAGGATGGTAAATGCCAGGGGGCCACGTGGATCCCGAACGGATGGACCCGGAATGGAAACGTTAAATTAGGCATCCATAAGGTCTATATGTGAACGCCTAAGCCATCCGCCGAACAATGCGGAGGACAGCATGGAGAATGAACATCCGACACGGGGGAGGACGGATGAATGAATTGAGGCGCTACAGGTCTATGATCGGGCGCCAACGGCAGTGCGGGTCGGGAACAAGAAAAGGCGAGAGTGAAACCCCACGGTGGATGGGGAAACCTCGAAATAGCCCGATTGGCCAACATAGATTGAAGGGCCTCCACCAAGCGAGGCGTTTTGCCAGATCGGACGGAGGCGGAGCGTGCTAAACGTTAGACGGAACCCGAACTGTAGGGCGCTGAGAATTAACCGCTGGGAGGTGAAACCCGCCCACGCGGGAAAACGGTCGCTGAGCCGAGCGCCGACCGGAGCTAGAGAGTCATTTCTCGGTCGAACCTCGTTGGGCGGAGCGACCACAAAAGGCGGAGAACGGCTGGAACGTCCTGAAGGACGTGACGAGGTAGCAGATGCGCGACGCGGCTGAGCGGAAGCCGCAACCGGAGGCCGAAGGCGGGGAACGCGGAAGGAAGGCCGAGGTGCACAGGAGGTCGAGCAGAGGCGGGCCTGACGATCCGAGCGCGCCAAGGCGCGGTCAAAGAGAGGCCGTAACTGGCCGCCAAACAGCAGGGAACCGGGAAAGGCGGAGAATAAAGCTCGGTTAACCCCGCCGGAGAAGCCGCGGCCGTAAGTACATAAATGACTGAATGCAAGCCGGGCGGCGTAACAAGATGCAATATACAACCGGGCGCCAACGACCTGAATGGAACACAGCGCCAGTATGGGCAGAAGCCTGCCATATGTCGGGGAGAGTGAGCGTGTCCGGAAATGGCGAGCAAGCAAGGGACAGCCTGCAAGTCGTAAACCATAGCGGCCGCTTGCTGGCCGAGCCCCTCCAGATCCGACAGGTGACGATCGGAAAACTGGACAGAGGATGGAATTAAAGACTGACCGTCCGCATACGGCTGTGCCAGGCCAGACACGAGGCGCAGCGGAGCAGACTGAACATCCGGGAGCTCAGGAGAAGGGAGCAAGCGAACGAACAGGTAGCCCGGGAGCCCGGGACCCAAGGGAACTCCCGAGGATACCGGGGGACCAAGGTGTATCCGAACCCGGCGGAAGCGGGGCCCCAGTAGAGCGAGACCCCGAGACCACTGCGGGGCGCCCACGGAAGAGATCCCCCGTGCGGTCAGTAATACCAGACACACGGCAGGCGCAGTGGAGGGCGAATGAAGGGGCCAGGATTCAAAGAAGAACCGGCCGCCGACGCCGAGGAAGTCCGAGGTTGTACCTACGGAACTTCGGACCACTAGGGTTAGCCTCCTGTGCGGAGGTAGCCTCCAGGTCCATAAGCGCAGATTTGCGCGGAAGCCAAGCCTGGCGGCGCAGCGCGATCGCCGACCACTGGTCTGGTGCCAGGGCGGGATCGGCTGACTGAGCAGATTTGCGCGGACGCCAAGCCTGGCGGCGCAGCACGATCGCCGACCACTGGTCTGATGCCAGGGCGGGATCGGCTGACTGAGCAGTCGGGGACCCTGGAGAACCCCGTGTAGGGGGAGCCAGAGAGACCCACTGAGCCGGAGCCACGGGAGGCTGGAAACAGGAAGCCAGGGAACGAGCAGCAGCAGGAACCATCCGGGAAGGCACAGGAACTGGAGCCGCAGGCCGCACAGCAGATGGTTACTGAAAAAAAAGAGCCGGCCGGCCGTTAAGTAACGACGGCAGACTGAAGAACCGGAGGCGGGGCCGGCAGCCCCGAATGGAGGCAGTAGGGACCGACGCACTTACCTGCACACCAGGAAGGTCCGGGCGGTCCAGCGGGACGGCTCCAGCCGGCCCCGGGGATAAGGAAGGAAACCGGCGAGGAGCCGGCGACGAGAAAGGCCGGGGAGAAAGTACCGGGGCGCCGGCCAGGGCGCCGGGCGGACAGAATCGGGTCTAGACAATAAATGTAATATGGAATAGGCAGATGTGCTGGCAGAACTGGAGGCCGCGGGAACGGGGAAAGAATTCCGTTTCCGTGAATGAGAATTCAACGATAGAACTGTCTAAACCACTGGAGAGGTGACAGGACCGGCGGGAACGGACGGTGAACGCAGCACGGCCGTGGTGAGGTCAAACAGGGTAGGCCCCCCCCCACCCTCTCGGAGACAACCACGGGGTCAGACAATGGAATACAGGAGGGGGAACCCCCAAGTACCGGGGAATGAGCCCAATCCGGGAAAGGGCCCACTGGTCAGACGTCCAAGTCTGGCAGTGAAAACATGGATCAGCCTGAACACGGCAGGAGTCAATGTGGAGCGGCAACGAAAACAAGGGGGGTGGGAGTCCCAACCGGGATTAAAAACCACAAGATCCACAATAAGTGGGGTTCTCCATGGCGGGCAAGGGAAAAAAGAAGACAACTTACAGTTCAGTTGGCAAACTCATTAGTACAAACCCAACAGTGGACGAATCTCGCAGAGCGGGATCACACGTCCATCATGGCAAACGCCAGAAGAAAATGTGATTATGGGTAATGGAAGTGTGACCTAGATACACGGGAACGAGGCGGGATGGGCGATAATAGGTCCAATAAGGGAAAATTTTCGGTTGGCTTACTCTGGCGTATAAACTTTAACAGAGAAAATTCTCATTAATACAGAAACAGCTCACAATTATGTTTACGTAATAAAACAAAGGATTAACAGTTCTATACCTTCTTCTGGGCCATTTCTCTTCTCTTGCGTTCTCTTTCTATGAGCTCTTGTTTTCTCCTTTGAAGCTCCTGTTTCATTACAAATAAAAATATCATTTAACACCACTGTTATTATATACTTACAACCTACTTCTTACACTAAGGGGACAGTATAACTCTGAAGAAATTAATATTTTTCCAAGAAACATATTTGTGTCTGTCTGCAGGGCAGATCAGAAGTATCTATACATAACCATTAAGACAGAAACAAAAAATAAATAGTTCTAAAGATTCTGAAAAGTATGATGGACGCAGGTAATTTTTTTAAGCCTTTTCATTCTACAAGCTGAGACATAATATGTGGACTTTTGCAAAAATTTAATTCCATTCCAGAGGATTTCAGCAATAGTGCATAAATTCAACACAAAATTTAGTCTATTTTCCATCCCCATAAGAGTTCTTTTGTAGAATCGTGAGAAGAGCAGCTTAATTGGATAAACCTTCACTATTTCCATTAAAACAGGTGCCTTATATTTTCTTTCTAATCTGAACTTCATAGCAATACATGATGGATTAACTTCAAGAAAGAACAATGAGGCAATGCTTAATACACCGTGTAATGACTATTCTGTGGTCAGTGAAATTAATACACATGTAAAGGCGTGACAATTTATGTCTAACATTACTGTACTGACTTCTCTGTTTGGTCCAGCACTAATAGGTCGTTTGACATCGGCACTTGAAGGTCTTTTGGCATCTGAAGATCGTCTGCAACATGAAAGAAAATACTTTTGATAAGAACATGATAAATGTAAGAAACATAAACCATATACCATATACTGTGGATAAATCATGGATAAAGAGATTTGAAGATGATATAATCCTAATACTTAAAGAAAACACTTCACTCTAAAGGCTCTGTTCTAATAACAATAAAATGTTCACAGATTCTTCTCTCAATGATAATGTCAAGAAAGTCCAGATTTTTGGTCCAACCTGGTTATGTCATAGGTGTACCTTACTTTCTTAAAAATCTAGCTATACACTCTTATATATTCGCATGTAAAGAGTGGCTGCAAAATGGAACTTTTGTGTTTCAACATATATGTACAAGACTCTGCCCTGAGGTAGCAGTAGCATTACCACAAACACCCACTGTCACAGAAGATTACATTGACCCTGCTGTGTGTGTGTGTGTGTGTACCTATTCTCCTTGGAGATGCGGACTGGCTGTCCATACACCGCTGCGGGGTTGTATCTGGGGGTAGCAGCTGCAGATGGTGGCCTCTTGGCTGCAAGACACACATAACATCACTATGTGTCACATGCTCTCCAGATATAACATCAGATCACAGGATCTCAAGAGACATATATAACATCAGATCACAGGATCTCAAGATACATATATAACATCAGATCACAGGATCTCAAGAGACAATTATAACATCAGATCACAGGATCTCAAGATACATATATACCATTCTGTCAAAAACTCTCAAGACAGTTAATTTAAAGGCATGTTGGGGAATTATAAAGGGAGACTAGTCTGTTGACACCATTATAAACAGATTTCTTGGGGTTTTTCTTTGTATGAGAAACTCACCTAGCACCGGGGTTGGTCTGTTAGCACCACTAGGAAGAGCTTTCTGGAGCTTTTTACCATGCATCACAGTGTGACTAAACTCCTCAGCCATTTCCTATGGAGAGAAAATTGATTATATGTATTGAATGACTGAATTCAATTATCTTATTTTACCATTACATGTTTCAAATTAGAAAACACTTATGATTTTCTACTTTAAAGGAAAAAGAATTTGGAAATTTATTGATATCTTACTGGTTAAGTGAGTCTGGGGTCAGAAATTTACTCCTTGTTCAGTTATCTAACTAGGGCACACTTGCCGCCTCGTACCAGCTATCTTGACTTGGACCAGGCATTTCACCTGGGAAAGGGACAGTCATTTAAATTTTGGTCTCCTGAACAATTAAATTATGACTTTAGTTTCAGTTACTGCAACATGATAAACACAGCTTTAGACAGAGGTATTGCAAGGCCAAAATTAATCCAGAATGGATTCCAACAGATCAAAAAAAGGAATCATTCATCTGAGTACACCCCCCTCTTGTCTTAACTATCACTTGATGATTAAGGTTAAAGTCTTACTGAATCTGTGAGAAATTTCCTGATTCTGTTCTGTAGAAGACTCTTCCTGAGAATGTTGTTAATTGATGGCCTATCCCTGTAAAAACAAAAAAATAACAGATCATTTCAATATTTTTTAAACAACTTACTATAAATAAAGTACCTGTACGTCAAAGATAAACATCATTCCAAACAAGGCTTAAACTGTAACACTGTGGTCATCTTCATATTTGCAAGGATATTAGTTTAATTAAAAATATTCGGGAAAGTGTTAAAATCATGAAAACTGTCCTGCATGAGACATCCTGAAGTATGTGGTCACATATTTAGTGACCACATTTTTATCTCTGTTGGGTTGACAGATGAGTGGTTGATAATCATTCTCTGTTTATCAGCAAAGTATTTGTGCACTTATTTGGAATTGTCTTGGAAAGTAAAGATAAATTATTGTCTAAACAAGTAATTGAGGAAAAGTATCAGAATATTGTCATACCTGTGAAGAAATTTAATAAAATTTAATGTTCGTAGTTTAGGTTTCTGGGGAGATCATAAAAAATATCCACCATGGAACAACAAAAAAATGAAATGTCGTGAGATTTAAATCTTATGTGGAATTAAGTCAACCACAGCATCTGAATAATCAGTATCATGATGCAAAAAACCTTTAAACTAATCTACCATCTAAAACTGAGCCTTGATCATGTCACTCAGCTGATCAACAAAACAGCTGTTATGACCTTATATCAATCTAAATTCTAAGAGAATAAAAAGACAGTGACACTGGTGATTTGCTTTAATTTTGCATGAATATGAATATGTGTATAAACCCCAGACATTTTTCTGTTGTCTCTCTAACATACTGTCCATTCATGCATCCATGCATCCTTCTGTCAATGCTACCCTGTTTCGTCTTAAAACTATGTATTTCCTTTTTTTTTTATATAAAACTCATTTCTCACATTCTTTTCTTTATTTCCATTACCATGCTCATCAAAGACATGTATAAAAATCTTTACTCAGTTGCTAGGTCATATCATTGTAAATGAAACAGACCAGAAAAAGGCTACTAATGTGCTATGCTTGTGCTCAATCCCAAGGTTTCTGTACCAAGATGTATATTGTACCAATCAAAATGTCTATAAATATTGACAACAACAAAGTGACAAAGTCAATGACATGACTGACATGTGAGACTGTGTGCATGCATGGTATGTTGGTTTTGCAGGGACACTTTTGTATAAAGCAAAACTGAACTGTTGGTGTAAAAAGAATATCCAAAATATTGCTCCTGATTATGTCCCTTTAAGAGGACATATTAAGATACAGTTATACATTTAAGTGATCAGAACAAGACCCTCTCCTACCTAGGACTCCTCTTGAACAGCTGGGCAATAAGGCTCCGAAGTTCATAACTGTACTTGGGTGACACCGGAGGGTAAGATCCCCTGAAATAACGGTGGGGGATACAATAGAAATATGACAACAAGTAAGACAGTGCAGGTCCACAATTCATAAGTTATTAAAAGGAATGGATGATCAAAAAAAGGATTTATGAAAGATTGTATATTTACTGCAGGTTTTTATTATAAAATAATAATAGTGTTTGACATTTCTACTGTTCACACATTAAACCTTTTCTGAAGCCATTAGTTTTTGTAAAGAACATGGCTAATGAATTAAATGTCAAAAGAAGTATTGCAAATGTTTACTCATGCTACTATTATTATACATATGTAACATAAGTTAGTGGCTCAATGGGAGATGAATTACCACAGAGAGCATGTATAAAATTTAATTGAATTCTTCAATGATGTACATTTATGCAAAATTATACAGTCAGATGAGTTAAAAAATTTTAGATTTAAGCGAATGAAAAGCTGCTAAATTAGTATGGTTACCAGTATGCTGATACAAAATATATGAGTACTGCAGACGGACTGGATCATATTGTCCTACTTCACTATGCCTTTGTGCCTGACAGTTATCACATCTCACCTGATGATTTTCAAGACTAGATTCTTCATGTTACCAGCTTCAAACTGTAGAGAAAGAATACAAGATGTTGAAATAAAATTGTACAATAACATAAAATAACATTTTAGAGTGTACCACTACCTAGTACAACAGTGAACAAGTGGCCAATGGGCCATGACACTCAGCTAAATTGACTGCCAGAGTGCAAACAAATCATGAACTTTGTGAAGAGTCCTTAGAAATGGGTTTCAGTGGGCTTTTGGACAGATGACAACTTCATTTGTAGGTCTCATAAATAGAAAAAAAATACATAAAAATTTGAAAAAAAAAACATACAGGTAGTGCCACCAGTCTGCAGGAACTGATGAAACACTCCATGATCAATATGTATCCAAAGAATCATGGCTATCAAGGCATTAGTTATTCAGATACTGAAGCTTTTGTTTGTATCAAATTTTTAATTATTCTTGGGGGTATTTATGAGCCCTATAGCTCGGAGAATATGGGTAACAGAAACCTAATTTCAGGTTTCCAAGGAGATTTTTCATTAGTCTCCCTGGATGTCAAGTGAGAAGATTCTAGGTTCAGCAGTTACAGTTTGTGCCATGTTAACAGATGACCACTTAATTTAAAGGTCTCATAAATAGAGAAAAAAATGCCTAAAAAATTGAAAATATAAAGGTAGCGCCACCAGTTTGCAGGAACTGATGACATACTCCATGATCGATATGCCTGCAAAGAATCTTGGAGATCAATGCATTAGTTATTCAGATACTGGAGCTTTTGTATCAAATTTTTAATTATTCTGAGGGGTACTTACTACGAAGGATATGGGTAACAGAGACCTAATTTCATGTTTTCACACAGACTCTTCATAACCCTTCCTTGATGTCAAGTTAGAAGAAACTACCATAATGTCTACATCAGTTCGTATCCTTTATTAGTTCGCACACTATAAATTTCCTGAATCATATTTTTCTATATTACATATATGAATTTGTACACCAACATACTGTGCCGATATTAGCTATTGCCGGTGACCACCGGCGGTCCGTATGAACAGTAATTGTAGCTATGATTAAAACGGCTTTGCATGCGGAGATGAATCAAATGTCTACGCTGTTCACCTGATAACAACACATCTTTATGTCTTAGTGCAAGGAAGTAACATGATAATTTATCGGAACAATTTTATCAGATTTGCGACTTCATGTATGTAAATAGGAAAAACTGTCCCTTAACTGATACCGATGGGCCATCTTTGCTTCAGACTTGTTACAGCATGAATGTGATTTGAACAATAGAACTCGAGGTAAAAAATGTGTCTTAATCGATAATATTTTGTTTTCTTAATAATTTAATAAGAAGGATTTGTAAGTGGGACAAAAATCACATTAGCTGATGATCATATACTAGTAATCCACTTGGGACAAACCTCGCATGGACCGCTGATCACAGGCACGACCTGGTGCTACAAGACATCAAAGGTTAAATGGAGATCATCAGAGTGCTTTGAACCGCAGCTACAAAGGATATACCACTGTCTTCAAGGGTTTTAATTTGATAAATCCCAGTTAAGTCCATGAAATAATTTATTTTTATCCCCGCTGTATAAATCTTAATAGAATCTCCCAAATAAAAACTTCCGCGTAATTCGTTGGTTACTGTGGCCATTTGGTTAAAGACGCATGAACTGCTTAAGAGTGAACTATGTGCCCCTGGTTCAAACCTACCAATTTTTTCCCCCTTTTATGTTACTCCCCCGGCCCAGTTTAAAAATATGATAAACATATATTTTTTTTCATTTATTTCTTTCCACTGAAATTACCAAACGGGTAAAATAAACAATTTATTGAAATATATAAATAAATCTGCTGAGATTACATATTTACGGCTGTAATAAGTTCACTTGCCGCCAGGTGGCACCCCGAATAAATTTCATTAACTCCCTAAGAAAATCACCATTACCATTTTATTAGGGCCTATTCTGCAATCCATACAAATAATGTTTGTAAATGAATTAAATGTTGCCATGAAGTATTACAAAACTATAGCCCATTTTCTTACCACTAAAGATGCTACGCACCGCTGTAGGCCGTGAGAGACCCCTGGCTAATGATGTTTTCCTTTCATGTCCAAACTGTGAAACACTTCGTTGCTTGTTTGTTTACCAATAATTTATTTGATGTGTAATATTAAGGTGATCAGTGACTCCTGTCAATTTTGTTTGCACCACAGCCGTGATCAAATAAATTTGTTAACATACCAATGAGGTACAAATTTAACAGTTTGGGGTAATGAATTACTGAAGTTCTATTGCCGGTAGCTGGATTTTTGACGATCTTTATGGTCTTTTGTGCCGGTCTGTGGGTTACGAATGTTGTACAGCCGGCAGTACAGGTGTGTATATATATATATATATATATAACACCGGTTTATAAAATGCCAGTTACGGGATAAACTGGATATCTTTTTCGTCACCAGCAGCGCTCACATATATTCCCGAACAAGTGTTAAATAATAATTAACATGGGAGTTGCAGTACATCATCAAATATCGCCCATCGCCGGTTCTCAGGTGTCAAACGATCTTCTCTCCTGCAATATTCTAATTTTTTTCATATTTTACATATAATAATTCACACACTGAGAAAAATAATTATTTTTTCCTGTACGAATTCAAGTAGACATTACGGTAGGTCCAGAGGTTACGATTTGTGCCCTGTTAACAGATGACAGTTTCTTTGAAGGTCTCAAAAATAAAGAAAAAAATTCGTAAAAATTGAAAAAAAACAGGTGGCACCACCAGTTTGCAGGAACTGATGGAACATCCCATGATCAATATTCATGCAAAGAATCATGGTGATTAATGCAGTAGTTATTCAGATACTTGATCTTTTGTATCAAATTTTGCATTATTCTGGGGGGGTACTTGGAGCCCCATAGCTCAAAGGATATGGGTAACAGAGACCTCATTTCAGGTTTTCAAGATTTTTCATGGACCTCCCTGGATATTAAGTTTGAAGATTCCAGTTCCAGTGTTACGATTTGTGCCCTGTTAACAGATGACAGTTTCATTGAGGTCTGAAAAAAAAGAGAAAAAAAATTGGTAAAAATTCGAAAAAATACAGGTGGCACCACCAGTCTGCAGGAAGTGATGGAACATCCCATGATCAATATTCATGCAAAGAATCATGGTGATTAATGCAGTAGTTATTCAGATACTTGAGCTTTTGTATCAAATTTTGCATTATTCTGGGGGGGGGGGGGGGGTACTTTGGAGCCCAATAGCTCGAAGGATATGGGTAACAGAGACCTAATTTCAGGTTTTCGAGGAGATTTTTCATGGATCTCCCTAGATGTCAAGTGAGAAGATTCCAGGTCCAGTTGTTATGATTTGTGCCCTGTTAATGGACGGCTGGACAGAAGACGGACAAAGGGTGATCGCTATAGCTCAGATGACTTTCAGTCAGCTGAGCTAAAAACAGTGTTATGATGGTGGGGTGATGTCACATCAAACAGCAGAATTATTCCATATATATCCTGAGCAGGTACAGTTTTTACCACTGGTTTAGGCAGTGCTTTTGAAGCTCTGACATTCTACCCAGTGATGTCACCTTGCAGTGGTGGTAGGGCTTATGCTCTCTAAGGATGCAAAGAACAATGATGGTTGGGGCTAATGCCCATGGCACGTCCATTCAACCAGACAGGTTTTGGGTGAGGAGATTGATAAAGGACATTGCAACAGTCCTCCAGTGCCAAGAGGCCAATACAGAATAAATCACTCCACACCATAGGGTAGAGAAGATCCGCAGTTGGCCTACTAATCAGGTATCACCTTCAGTCAGGAGAAACAGGAAACTCCATGGGTAGAGAGGGCCAGATTGAGACTCATTCAGCTAAGGGAGGTCCAGGAGGACAACACTGCAAACTCAAACCATGAGCTGCCCTGAAGTCCGAACTATTGGCTCTTGAGTGGGCAGACCTTTTCCATAGACACAACTGCAGGAGAGGACAAGATGCTGTGCATTCTACCCAACATGGCTGTGCAAACAGATATCCGGCAGTATGGTGCTTATCCTGTGGCTCACCAGTTGGCGACAGTGCCAGACACCCAGCCTCAAAGGAGCCCACCTGATATTATGGCAAACTTGTTCCAGTTCTTTGGAGGGTACTGAGACACTGCAGCAGACAATGGACTTTGCCCAAATCACTGGACTTAAAATCTAATACCAGCATTGCTGGGAACACAGAAGAAAAAGAAGGAGTTCTGGCTGAGAAATTAAATTAATGTGTTAAACACTGGTTTAGGTTTATATTGTTTAAGGCCAAAATAAAAAAAAAGTATGGTTCTCAGGCACTTTTTTTCAGAAATCAATGCGGGCGGGCGCTTTTTTTATTTTAAATTTTTTGGTACGTTTCGATAAAAATGTCAAATGATAAGGGAAAAGCATGAAAATAACAGTTTTATTTTGCTAAATAAGTAAAAGCACTACAAAACAAAGGAAATTGTATGGTTATATCTTCTTGAAAGAAATTTCGGAGTGGCAGCAGCTCAAAATTGGAAAGTTTTTATTGAAAATCAAAATAAAAAAATTTCATGAGGGGGTTTAAAATTGATGCGGGCGGTGCCTGAGAACCATACCTTTAATTTTTTTTGGCCTAAGTTCTGGCTGGGCAGGTCTTTCTGCTCGAGGTGTTAAGAATCTGGCTAAGAACTGCGATCCATTTACAGCAGCCTCAAAGGCTCTGATGTCAAAATCTTTTACATTCACAGAAACCATGTATCTCTTGAAATATTTTACAAAGTATCATCTTTGTGACAAGCACAAAACCCCAAGTCTGAGAGTAACAACCTTCATGTACTCTAGATAACCATCTACTGCCTGTTTCAGCTCTACTTATTGGTACTTTTGTTCAAAAGAAGGTAATAAGTATGATTTTCATACCTACAGCCTATAAACATTCATAAATAACATGGAGAAAGAATACTTACAGCATGTTTTAATGTGGTCAACTCATACAGTACACAACCAAGGGACCAAACATCACTGAAAAAAAAAACAAACACTTTAACTTAAAGGAATAAATTAACAATCTGTATATATAAAGTTACACCTGACATAGAAATCAGTGGTCATAGAACAAAAAAGGTGAACTTGAATAAAGGAGAAGCATTGTTTTGCAATTTGAAGAAGTTTGCATAAATTGCATAATCAATGAATTTCAAAATTCTGTGTAGAAATTTTAAAAGCACATACCCAGCCTTATCAGATAAACCATAGTTTAGTAGTGGCATGCCTGCTCTGAATGCTTTTTTTTGTTTTTTTTTGGCATTGTGATAGTTAAGGAGTTATAAATATCTCACCTTTTATTATTATAAGGCTTATTTTCACATATTTCAGGCGACAGGTAATATGGAGTCCCAATACATGTCCGAGCCAACTCCACTGTGCTGCAAAATCATAAGAACAGTCCCATAAATACTGATAAATATGAAAACAAATATTTTAAGCAAGAGCCAAAGGACCCGGTGTTCACCTGTAAGCATTTTCAATTGAATAATACTTGAAAAAAAGGACAATTATACTATTTTTGATAGAAATTTGTGGTGAAATTTAATAGTTTGATAGTTATTTCACTGCAAATCCTGCAGATAATTCACATAAGGAAATAAAACTTGAAATCAACATAATGCCATGGCTATAGGTCACAGGTCAATTAACAAGTGGCCCATGGGCCATGATGCTCAGCTAATTTTGACTGGGTGCTAAGATTTTTTATTAATGTTATATATTGTCTGTGAGAAGTTACAGTGTTGAAAAAATGGACAGAAAATAAAAATTTCAGGATTCATAGGAGACCTGCCCAGGACCCCCCCCCCCCTGGATTTCACAATAGGGGGTTCTTAGGAAAATGGATTAATTTGTACCTTGTCTGTTTCAACTTTGGGTGCTCAAAATCATGTTTCGGGTCCATAGCTAGCAGAATATAGATCACAGTGATCAGGTTTCCATAGAGAATGACCAAGGATTTCCCTGAATGTCATGTTAGAAGAGTCTAGGGCTTATGGATACAATTGGTGCCTTGTCTGTCTGGGTGCAGCAAACCATTTTCCAGCCAATAGGTCACACAATATAGGTCACCATGACCTAATTCCCGGTTTCCAAGGACACTTGACTGGGACCTCCCTGAATTTTATGTGAAAATATTCTAGGCCTAATGGATAAAATTTGTGCCCTGTCTGACTGTCTAAGTGTTTATATGACATCTTTTCAGATAGGTTGCAAAATATAGGTCATGATGACCTAATTTCAGTTTCCAAGGACACTGGCCAAGGCAATCTTAGAATGTTACATTAGAAGATTCTAGGCCTTGCAGATACAATGTGTGCACTGACTGACTGTCTGGGTGCTTATATGACTTCTTTTCCTAAAAAGTCGCAAAATATAGGTCATGGTGACCTGATTTCATTTTTCCACAGACATCTGCGAATGACGTCTCAGAATGTTACATTACAAGATTCTGGGCCTATCAAATACAATGTGTGCCCTGCCTGACTTTCTGGGTGCTCAATATCCTGTTTTCAGCCTGTAGGTCACAAAATGTAGGTCACCATAATCTAATTTCAGGTTTCCAAGGAGATTTGCCTAGGACCTCCCTGGATGTTGCATTAGAAGATTCTAAACCTGAAAGGATATGATTTGTGCCCATCTGACATTCAAGAGGCTCAAAATCTAATTCCAGATTTAAATGATCTAATTTCAGGTTTCCAAGGAGATTTGCCTAGAAACTCCCAGGATATTGAGTTAGAAGATTCTAGGTCTCATAAGTATGATTTGTCCCCATCTGAATTCAGGGTGCTCGAAATCATGTTTTGGGCCTGTAGGTCACATAATATAGGTCACCATGACATAATTAAGGGTTCCCAAGGAGATTCGCCTAGGACCTCTTTTAATATTATGTTGGAGGATTCTAGGCCTTATCAATTCAATTTGTGCCCTGTCTGACTGTCTGGTTGCTCAAAACCATATTTTCGGCCTGAAGGTTATAAAATATAGGTCACCCTGACCTAATTTCAGGTTTCAAAGGAGATTTGTCTAGAAACTCCCAGGAAATTGTGTTAGAAGATTCTAGACCTCACAGATACGATTGGTCCCCATCTGACATTCAGGGTGCTCATATGACACCTTTTCCCTATATGTTGCAGAATACAGGTCACAGTGACCTAAATTCAAGTTTCCCAGGACATTTGCCTAGGATCTCCCAAATCTCAGGTTAAAGGTTTCTACGCCTAATGGATACAATTTGTGCCCCGTCTGACTGTCCGGGTGCTCAAAATTTTGTTTTCAGCCTGTAGGTCACAAAATATAGGTCACTTTGACCTAATGTTGGGTTTCCAAGAAGATTTGCCCAGGACCTCCCTGGATGTACAGTTAGAAGTTTCTAGGTCTAACAGTTATGATTTGTGCCCTGTTAACGGACAGCCGGATGACCAGACGGACGCTGGACAAAGGTTGATCTCTATAGCTCAGATGACTTACAGTCAGCGGAGCTAAATATAAACAACACAAAAGAGTTCTTTAGCATCAGTTTGAACTTGTCCTTTGATTTGTTCATTTAAATTAATATATTTCATAATTATAGTAAAAATTTCATAAAAGTTCAGTATACGTGTGTTTTACATGATTCACTGCTTAGGGGAGAACCAATTAATTAGTAATAATTATACTTTCAAATGCACAAATAACATATATAAAAAACACCATAGTTCATGGTAAATTATATATTTAAAACTACCATGATGACATTGAACACAAAAACTCTAAATAACAGTAATTTTACCTGTTTAGAACTTTGGCAATACCAAAATCACCCAACTTGACAATTCCATGTTTAGTCAGGAAAATATTCTGTAACAGATAAGTTTAAATTTATAAACCAATATACATAAAATTACAAATATTCCCAAACCCAGTTTCTGTCACTTTCATCATTATTATAAGCTAGCTGGGTTGGCAAGAATATAATGATTACAGGACTATAACTTGTTGTTTTACTTAAAAGGTGAGATTTCTTAGGCAAAACTATTTATGTTCACATAATACATTTTTATAATATTTAAACATATAATCAAACTACTTTCCTGTTACTACAAAAAGGTCAATAAAATGAAGGTGGAATCATCAGCCTAACAGAGTGTATAATGTTCACTAGTTTCATGTTGATCATTGATATTTAATATTGATGGTGATTTCTTTTTCATGATACAATAAAACGTACCTGTGACTTGATATCTCTGTGAAGTATCTTTCTATCATGGATATGCTTCAAGGAAAGAGTAATTTGGACAAACCAGTCCAAGATCTGGAAAAAATAAGTTTTTAGATGGACGAAACAATATTCAAAGTAGATGTATGAAGTTGTATGACAATATGAACAACCCTGCCAAGATCTTCCAAACAAACTATCATGTGTTGAACACATTGTTTCACTAACAGTAAAGCTGTGTTTCAATGTGCTTGTATATGCATAAATGCATGTATGCATGAAAAAATAGCAGTGTTTTCATGTGTGTATATATATGTGTACATGAGTGAACTGGCAAAAGTATATAGTTGTACAGTGGATATAGCAGCCTTCCCCCCAAAAAGATGCTGGAGTCATACCTGAAATCCCTGAGCTCACGCAGACCAATTGTGTGAAAATTGCTCCTGTGGCAATTTTCAAGCATATATGCTGATGGACACATGGAAACACCACAGATACAAAATCATAGCGATTTTCCATTTATAAACACATATACATGCGCATGGAAACACAGCTTATCATTAGTTTACTTGGTCAGCTGACATAACAGGTTGAATCATAAGACAAAGTAATCATGTGTTAAAATTCTCTTTATAAAGAGCGGCCAATTTCCATTCCTGCAATCCATTTCATTGGACAAACTGCACCCACAGGGAAAATGTGCCATGGACCGCCACCGTGAGGAGCTATGTATATTGGCGCCATGCCAAGTATGCTGTCTGGGTCTTAACCTAAATATTGTCCATGAATGTGTACTCTCTCTCTCTTTTTTAAATTTGCATTATCACCCAGAGAGCATGCTTGAGATGGCCCTAAAATACTTGACTCCTCTTGGTTGCGATCCATGGCATGCTTTCTCAGTGAGAGCGGGTGTCAAATGAAATTAATTACCCAAACTGACTTCAACCGCTGTGTGAAGAGTGTAAGCCTGTAGATGATAGGGTCAACTGGTTGAGGAAGAAGGTGCACATGTATATGACAAGAATGTTATGTTGTTGTTACTGAACCATCAGGACTTAGGCTTTTCACAAGGTTAGAAATGAATCTCTCAGTTCTGTAGACATTAAATAATCTCACCAGGAGGCACAAACTACCTTTTATCTTGTAGTCTTCACCTGAGAAGACTATTGAACTGAAAATCAGGTAATCTGCATACAATGACAAGTGACCCATGGGTCATGACGCTTAGCTGACTGGGAAGAGATTCACAAAAGGAAATTTTATCATCAGAATGGTAGATACCCATTCAACTGAAGCATCAAACAGATTAACCAACAGGCCAAGATTTAGTCTGTATTTATATATCTGAAAAATAGAGAAAAAATGTGTAAACTTTAAAAACTAGAATACAGGTAGCCGACAAGTGACTACGTGTATCAGAGTGGAATGGGTGAAGTGAGGCATGGATTGAGTGGCAAGGGCAAACAGAGTGAGGTATGTTGCATATTAGCATGGATGTCTGCAGCCTAAATGTGTATGTAGGTTGTGCCACCTGCCACAAATCCAGAAAGCTGTCCAAGTTGTAAACATATGCAAAATTTTAGGCAGAAAAGTCAAACAACTACATGGATATGAGTGATTTTAGCCCACGGCAGACAAACAGACAGACGCTGTGCAAAAATGGTTGCAGGTGGCCCCTCCAGTTTTGTGTATGATAAAGACCTACGTAAGATCTAAACACAAGCACAATTTTGGCCAATTCGGTCAAATGGTTCCTGAGATATTAGCTTGGATGTGTGCAGCGTTAACTAGAATGTAGGTGGCGCCACCTGTCATAAAATCAAGAAAGCTGTCCAGGATGTATAAACATGCAAAATTTTAGGCAGTTATGTCAAACCACTACAGAGAAATGAGTGATTTTAGGCCACGGCAGACAAACAGACAGACGCTGTGCAAAATGTGCAAAAATGGTTGCAGGTGGCCCCTCCAGTTTTGTGTATGATAAAGACCAATGTGAGATCTATACACATGCAAAATTTTGGCCCAATCGTTCAAACGGTTCCCGAGATATGAGCTTGGATGTCTGCAGCATAAACTAGAATAAAGGTGGCGCCACCTGTCATAAAATCAAGAAAGCTATCCAGTATGTATAAAACTGCAAAATTTTAGGCAGATATGTCAAACCACTGCCAAGATGTGACTTTATTGCACGGCAGACAAACAGACAGATGCTGTGCAAAAATGGTTGCAGGTGGTGCCACCAGTTTTGTGTATGATAAAGAGCTATGTTAGATCTATACACATGCAAAATTTTGGCCCAATCGGTCAAACAGTTCCCAAGATATGAGCTTGGATGTCATCAGCGAGAACGAGAAAGTAGGTGGTGCCACCTGTCATAAAATCAAGAAAGCTATCCAGGATGTTTACGCATGCCGAATTCAGGTGAATTAGTCAATTCACTGCATAGATATGAGTGATTTTAACCAAATGCAGATGAACAGATGGACACTGTGCAAACATGGTTACAGGTGGCGCCACCATTTAGTGTGTATGTTATAGAGCTATCCAAGGACTACATTTGTATAAATTTTATTTCCTGATCAGTCAAACGGTTCCCGAGATATGAGCTTGGATGTCATCAGCGTGAACGTGAATATAGGTGGTGCCACCTGTCATAAAATCAAGAAAGCTATCCAGGATGTATAAAACTGCAAAATTTTAGGCAGATATGTCAAACCACTGCCGAGATATGAGTGACAAAAAATTTGAAAAAAATAGAGGTGGGGCACCCAGTCTGCAGAAACTGATGGAACAGGTCATGATCAATATGTATGCCGAGAATCATGACCATCAGTGTTGTAGTTATTGAGATACTGCAGTTTTTGTATCAAATTTTCCATTATTCTGGGGGGTAATTTGGAGCCATACAGCTTAAAGAATATGGGTAACAGAGACCTAATTTCAGGTTTCCATGGAGACTTTTCATGGGTCTCCCTGTGTGTCAAGAATGAAGATTCTAGGTCCAGTTTTAATGATTTGTGCCCTGTTAACAGATGTTCATAACTTTAAAGGTCTCAAAAATAGAGAAAATATTCGTAAAAAAACCCGAACAAATACAGGTGGTGCCACCAGTCTGCAGAAACTGATGAAACACTCCATGATCAATATCCATGAAAACAATTATGGTGTTCTCTGCATTAGTTGTTCAGATACTTCAGCTTTTGTATCAAATTTTCCATTATTCTGAGCTGTACTTTGGAGTGCCATAGCTCAAAGGATATGGGTAACAGAGACCTAATTTCAGGTTTCCATGGAGACTTATCATGGGTCTCCCTGTGTGTCAAGAATGAAGATTCTAGGTCCAGTCGTTACAATTTGTACCCTGTTGACAGATAACTACATCCTTAAAGGTCTCAAAAATAGAGAAAAAAAAATTGTGAAAATTTGAAAAAATACAGGTGGCGCCACCAGTCTGCAGGTACTGATGAAAACCTCTTGATCAATATGTATGCCAAAAATCATGACCATCAGTTTTGTAGTTATTGAGATGTTGCAGTTTGTTTTTATCAAATTTTCCATTATTCTTGGGGGTTATTGGGAGCCCCCCATCATGATAGCTCAAAGGATATGGGTAACAGAGACCTTATTACAGGTTTCCATGGAGACTTTTTATGGACCTCTCAGTGTGTCAAGAATGAAGATTCTAGGTGCAGTCTTTATGATTTGTGCCCTGTTAACAGCTGTTCACATTTTTAAAGGTCTCAAAAATAGAGAAAACCATTCATAAAAAATCGAAAAAAATACAGGTGGCGCCACCAGTCTGCAGGAAGTGGTGGAACATCTCATGATCAATACGTATGCCAAAAATCATGACCATCAGTCAAGTAGTTAATCAGATATTGAAGTTTTTGTATGAAATTTTTTACTTTTCTGGGGGGTACTTTGGGGCCCCATAGCTCGAAGGATATGGGTAACAGAGATCTAATTTATGGTTTCCATAGAGACTTTAATAGGTCTCTCAGTGTGTTGAGAATGAAGATTCTAGGTCTAGCAGTTACGATTTGTGCCACGTTAACAGATTACAGCATGTTTAAACGTCTCAAAAATAGAGGAAAAAATCGTAAAAAAATCGAAAAATATAGGTGGCGCCACCAGTCTGCAGGAACTTATGGAACATCTCATGATCAATATGTATGCCAAAAATCATGACCATCAGTGATGTAGTTATTGAGATATTGAAGTTTTTGTATGAAATTTTTTACTATTCCTGGGGGGGTACTTTGGGGCCCCATAGCTCGAAGGATATGGGTAACAGAGACCTAATTTCTGGTTTCCAAGGAGATTTTTCATGGATCTCTCAGTGTATCAAGAATTAAGATTCTAGGTCTAGTCTTTACGATTTGTGCGATGTTAACAGATGTTCACATTTTTTAAGGTCTCAAAAATAGAGAAAAAAATTCGAAAAAAATTGAAAAATACAGGTGGCGCCACCAGTCTGCAGGAAGTGATGGAACATCTCATGATCAATATGTATGCCAAAAATCATGACCATCAGTCAAGTAGTTAATGAGATATTGAAGTTTTTGTATGAAATTTTTGACTTTTCTGGGGGGTACTTTGGGGCCCCATGGCTCGAAGGATATTGGTAACAGAGACCTAATTTCTGGTTTCAAAGGAGATTTTTCATGGACCTCTCAGAATCCCAAGTTACAAGGTTCTAGGTCCAGCGGTTATGATTTGTGCCTGGTTAACAGACGGACAGACAGACGGACGACGGACAAAGAGTGATCGCTATAGCTCAATTGACTTTCAGTCAGCTGAGCTAAAAAATGATATCAAAAATTATCAGAACCCCATAAAATAACAATTATCAGTATCAATACCCTATAAAACTCTGTTTTACAACATCAGTTCCACACAAAATAATATACAACAATATCAATAACTTAAATAACCAGACCTTACCTGATCCTCTGGAAACAGAATGCCTCTTTGTGCATTTATTCTTCCATACAAGTCCCCTGGAACCATATGATGACATGTCCTTTTTATATTTAAAATAACTGAACCAATTATAAAAGTTTGTCACAGTGTAAATGGACAGAATTGTATCTTTTTGGAAGCAGTTCCAAGATATCACAAGACTTAGTAGGGACCTTCTGATATTATCCTTACTTGATAACTTTAGAAACTTATCTCTGCTTGATAACTTTTGCAACTTAATATCCTTACTTGATAACTTTGAAATGTATTATTTTTAACTGATAACTTTTGAAATGTATTATCTTTACTTGACAACTTTTGAAACTTTGCTTATGCTGAAACTGTGATGTAATCAGTCATCTATGCTCAGTTAACTAATTGCAGTTATTTGTAGGTGTTCAAAGTGGTAATTGTTTTGAGGTGATGCTATTCTGAGGTGGTTGATAGGTGAGGTGTCAATGTATGTACATATTTGCTGGTTTTTTTCAGACTAAAACAAACCTACCTCCATCACAGTAATCCATAACAATGTATAAGTTCCTGTTTTCTAAAATAAAAAAGAAAATTATAAATCATGGTATTGCACAATTCAAAATGAGAACAAACTTGACTGACAGGTCAAAACTTTACATTAATATTCCATAACACCATCCAGCTATTACAGACAGTTTTTTTTCACACACTGTGTTTGGCGGAATACCAGTATTTGCGGGGTTAAATTTTTGCAATTTATACTCTTCCAATTTTTTCACAAGGGTTCTTACAATAACCTTCACAGATAATATCCATTTTTATCTGAAAATGTTTTATTAAAAACATATGAACAAAATCGTAACAACTGGATATAGGACCATGCATGGGGAATATCAAATGACTGGAAAAAAATTTTCATTTTTGGTAGACAATTTGAAAACTCTGATATATGGGTAACATACAAGGTTTTTTTTCCCTTTTAGAGAATATCACAAATTTGAAACCCTCCTGAACAAAAAGGCAACCACAGTATTTGAAGTGCATTTTATTATAAAACAACCTGAATAAACAATCACTGATCATCAATGGGAACACTAGTACTGTTTGAGTCACGCATGACAACACAATTTTACTACCTTTATTAACTCTCTTTAAGTTGCACATTCATGACCTTAAAAAATAAAGAAAATGGTTAAAACATTAAATATATTGTGCCACATGAAATACTTGTTAAACTAAACATGAGACTGACCTGAAGGAATGTAACTGGGGCAATTCAAACAGTTCCTTTGGAGACACTTAAAATTCAACCTGGAAACACTGATCTCTGAGCCAATTCTCTCTCTAACCCTGGAGATAATTCAAACTAATTTATGAGTACATTTTAAAATGGAGACACTTTAAACAGAACCCTGGAGACACTTCATATAGAAACCTGGGGTTTTGCATATAATCCTGGGGATATGATTTATTATAATTACCCATGAAGATATGACATTCCAAAATCTGGGAGTCTGGGACATTTCACACATCTAGGAATATTTCCCCACTGAACCCTACGGCACTTCATACTGAACCCTAAGGACATTCCACACTGAACCCTGGAGATATTTCCTATGAAACCCTAAGAATATTTCCTGCTAAACCCTGCTTAACCCTGGGGATATTTCCTGCTAAACCCTGGGGACCTTTCTACCTAAACCCTTGGGATATTTCCTGCTAAACCCTGTGGACACTTCTCATTAAACACTGAGGAATCTTCCACTGATTCCTTGAAACACTTCCTTGTGGACAATGAACGTCAGATGTTTCAACCTGATTCTTGAAGAGAAGAAACTTAAAAGAAACTTTAAATGACAAGTGAGCAGAAGAACAAGTGAGCCTATGGACGATGAGCCTATGGACAGGTAAGCTGATGGACAGGTGACCTGATGGTGACCTGATAGACAGGTGAGTCAATAGACAGATGAGCTGATAGACAAGTAAGCTGATGGAAAAGTGAGCTGACAGACAGGTAAGCAGATGGACAGGTAAGCTGATGGACAGGAGAGCTGACAGACAGATGAGCTGACAGACAGATGAGTTGATAGACCGGTGAGCTGATAGACCAGAGAGCCTATGAACAGGTTAGCTGATGGACAGGTGAGCCAATGGACAGGAAAGTTGATAGACAGATGCACTGATAGACAGGTAAGCTGCTGGACAGATGAGCTGAAAGAAAAGCAAGCTGATAGCCAGGTCAGCTGATGGACAGGTGAACAAAAGACATAGGTAAGATGATGGACAGGGGAGCTAACAGATTGGTAAGCAGATGGACAGGTGAGCTGATGGACAGGTGAGCTCTGATGGATAGGTGAGCTCCTAGACATGTGAGCTGATAGGCAGGTAAGCATATGAACCTGTGGGCTGATGAAAGGGTAAGTTGATAGAAAGGTGAGCTGATGGATAAGCTAGCTGGAAGAAAAGATAAATGGAGTAAGGAAAAAAGGAATTTAAATAAACTCAGACCCTCTAGATTTTAAAATATGAAATTTTCTGCAAGAAAGCTGTACTATACATAATAATCTCCAATGTAATAGTTTATATTACCAAACTGATCAATGTCTATTGATCTCATATTGGTTTTGTCAACAGTGACACAGTTTTACAAAATTCAGGTATTAAATTAATTTTGTTCAGCTCTTTAGAGGCTGGAAAACAATGTTGTGCATGTGGATAAAAGAAACATGATTAAAAATTTATAGAAAATTATTCAGGAATTGTTATTTGTAGTACAATAGAATAAGTCTCACTGACATGCGAGTTTCTCATTTAATGACATGTTGAAAATTCTGAGGATTTTACCTTCAAATGATTCCCTGTAGGCCACAATATTTGGGTGATGAAGCTGAGCTAGGACAGCAGTCTGAAAAAATTTGGACATCAGAAATTCATAAAATGACATGACAAATTGACTCATAATTACACTATTCATGAATGTGTTTGCATGGTGCCAATTACTGGAATAAAATTGGTTTGATGACCACTAAAGAAATGTGTAAGTGGTTTGTACTCAGGTACTGAGGGGACTTTTGAGTGGTTGGTTGTCAGGTTGGTCTACATATGAAACTGTATATTTATTCATCCTGTTCATTGTTCATGCTTAAAGAAAAACTTTCAGTTTCTATCAATAAACCTAACTTTATAATAGCTCATACCTTATATTTTCATTTTTTTTTAATTCGTTAAAATTTCTGTTACATTACAATTTACAGATTTAGTCATGTCCACTTTTCTCTGGCTAAGAAAATTTGTCAGTCATTCATCAAAGGAATTCACTTGGTTAATTTATACAAACAGATTCTTGAAGTTGACAGATACAACAATTACCGTAAAATCTCCACTTAAAACCGCGGTTTAATCAAGAAATTCAAAATCTTGAAATCAGGTTGATTTCCTGAAAGCACTGTGCGGTTTATACTAGAAGGGTTTCCTGAATATCTTCCTGACAGACATCGTTTTTGGGCCGGCGCGTGGGCGATAATATTGCAACTTTCGGAGGCCGTTCTTAGCATGCATGGGAGCCGTGTGTAAATGTATTATTTACGATTATTTGTTATTTATAAATTAAATATTGCTGATTAGTTTTCGTGTGATATATAACTTGTTATAAAATCTTGGTAATTGTCACCAAATAATACGTTTAAAACAACCCTGCTGTTACACACAGCGGTCCACTTCGTTGGGCATGGTCAAGCAAAATTGAAATAAAAGCCTACTTTAAACCCCATTTGCGGCATTATTTAGCAATGATTATTTGTTTAAAACGTAAAATAAATAAAAAGCTGACATCGTAAAGAGTCACACAATGGCAGACGATCGTTTTAAAAATCAAGTTTGAGTGCCGCCATGTGCTGAAACACCCCGGTATTCGGCTAAGAATATTTTGAACGGCTGTACGCGGTGGGTGGTAAATAGAACAGCCACCTATTTCGTCCCAGCGTGCCTTGCGCGAACACTGCCTTGACAAAATGGCTCTCCACACGGAAACTTTCTTTAGGAAAAAAACTTGCTAACCCGGACTGGCCACTTTAATTTTACCTTAAAATCACTCGTTTTCTAGCGTCATGTTTCCTATACGTGCGTATCTCGAAAAGGTAACTTCAGTTACTTTGATATTTAGTTAAGTTGACCAGCGATGTTTTCAAACGCACCAGCAAATCGTGACATGGAGCGATGTCAACGTACGATGTGACGAAGATAATACCGAAGTAACCGGTATGAAAATGATTTGAATCTTCCGAGTTATTCCAGAAAATGGAATTTTCATCAAAAATTAATATTTCAAAATATTACTTTTAGAATTAAAATATACAGTGACTTGAAATAGATCAACAGAATATTTTTTTCCAAAATATAATGACAAATCAACAGCAAACAAGAATACGGCACGGAATATAAAATCTGTATTAACGGGCAGAGGTTCACCGCCCTTACGTCTTCCCAAACTTCATGCTTGAGTGACCCTGCAAAAAGTGTTATGATGTGTTTAAATAAAATGCCCAAGGAATTTTTAAAGTGGACAGGAATGGCCGAGTCGCAACCTACCCGTGTTCATTTCTAGATGATTGCTCGATTGTGTCTTTTGTCAAATCATTCCGTAGCGAAAGTTGGTGCGGTTTTAAAGGGGGGTTCTTAGTATTTGAGCCCCTCGCGGTGTCTCGCCTGGAATTTCGGCGAAGTCTGGGTGCGGTTTTAATCGGAAGTGCGGTTTTAAGTGGAGATTTTACGGTACACTCAAGGCAGTCTCTTATCTTATGTATTTTTCATATTATATACTCATTTAAGCTTTAAATGAAAATTTGTATAACCCATAGAAAGATTTTAATCTATAAAATATAAATATCTTATCAAAGATGAATTATTTAATACTATACTGAAATGACTGATCTGATGGGAACTCATAAAATGACAAGGATCTACTTGTGCTGAGGAACAGTAAGAATTCACAAGTGTTAGTTAAATGTGTACATATCTGATTTTGGTACCTTACCTCTTTCTTGGCCTCATTTCTTTCCTTTGAAGTCATCTGGTTGAAAATAAAAAAATTTACATAAAATGAAATGTGTTCAGCAGGGTGGGACCTGGGACATGCAACAGTACCTAGGTATAGATACAGGTACTTGTGAAATGGACAGGTACAAATATTTTGTAGTGTACAGGTACTGATACTTTAAAAAGTACTTAGGTACAGGTACATGTCAAAGCAATTTGAACTAAACATAAATGTTGCATAAATTCAATCTAGATATGCGATAAGAAGTTATAGTTGAATGGCAGAATATATTACAAAAACTTATTAAATGATCACTCCCTATGTCTTCGGGAAAAATATAGGTCTTTCAATTATACTGGACCACCTTGAGTAAGTGATAAATATACAAATTTGAGCCAAGAGTTCAGGGATATAATAAGTATTTTCTTCACCAGTGTTCTGTGTATACTAGACAACTATCCACATGGGGCATGTAAGCAACCCTGTTTATATTCTCTGCTTGTTGCCCTTTACTGGTGGTGGTAATGCCATAATGAACTTTTCTGTTTAAAGACTGTAGGCAGACCAGCAATTAGTCCTGGCCAACTCAACTTCAAAGGTGTGAATGCTGGGTAATTACCCCTGCCTGATAAATTACCCCTGCAACTGCCCTGACAGAGTGACATCTTTGTTCATGCAACTGACCAAAGTCTGGTGTCCATTTCCAGTATCACACATGTATCTGGAGTACCTTATACTTAGTACCATACAGGTACTTGATTTCAAGGTACAGTTACCATACATGTACTTCCTACTCATGACAGACAAGTACAAGTACAGGTATTATGAGTTGTGTACCTAGGCACAGGTCCAAGTACCTGGCCCTAACCCTGGTGTTTACAAAAGGTAAAACTGAACTGGTTTTGTACAAGTTAATAGTGGGGGAGGAGAGGTGTCTTGTCTTACAGAAATGCAGACTTTTATCATGCATGTAATGATCCCATAACCAGTGTAATTCCTTGATTTGAGAATATATTTCAGGAACAGACAATCATATTCATTACATTAAAATATATTTGCTTTTAATCTGTATGACTATTCAATCGAGAAAAATGGAAATTTTATATTTTGCACAAAAATAATAAACTATAGATGAAGAATTAAGTAGATATATAAATAAGTGGAGTTATTTTTTTTATAAACAGAAATCATATATATATATATATATACATACATGTATATATATATATATATATATATATATATATATATATATATATATATAAATATACTTATAATTATAAGGTGAAATGACATTTATAGAAATAAAAATAGAAAAATAATAATAAAGGCTTATAAAGACTGTATGGAAAAATTAATAAATATAATAGAAAAGAGGTTGTATTTGCATTTTTTTTTCCAAAAATAATACTGAATTACCGTAAACAATGAGTGAAATTATGGTAATGCTTAATGGTGAAATTAAACATTTAAATACCCTGGCCATGTTGATTTCTTTCACCACCATATTTTTCCCGGATTCCCTGCTCCTTACCAGGAGGGCTTTCCCAAAGGAGCCCTCCCCGATCTTCTTGACGACTTGATACCTGTCCATCGTAACACGCAGTTGTCGCCGATCTGTGGGTCTGGCTCAGGCTTGTCAAACTGCCAATGCATATGTCATGATATCACAGACACAAGTGTAATACTAATAGACAATGAACAAGGTTTTAACGGTATAGACCACCGGGTATTTCCTTAAAAAAATACCAGGAAGTGTTTGCAATGTCAACTTGAAAACCTAAATGATTGTGGATATACTGCCTGAATGAACAGAATTTATGCGTTATACTGTTAATTAATTCTTTTGACAGCCTTACCTGATGTGTTATTTACATTCCTATACAGTCACCAGTGTAAACTATGTTCGCGGCCATGATATTTTAAGATGCATTGTGGGACTGGGTATAAACTTCCGGAATCACCATGGCGGCATCAGGGGCAGCTGTCAGGTTTGGACGGCATTTAAAAGAACTTAGATTACATTTTTGCCAAAAGTCTGCTGCAAGCCAAGGTGCTAGGTGCGTTTCTTTTTCCATATTCTAACCTACGCATCATACTTGAAATTTATTTGTGCATTATTTATGGAATAAAATGAGAGGGAAGAATTGTGTGGGCGATATAACGTGAAGGTCGGTGGACACTGGCCTTCATTTAGCCCCCCCCCAATTCACAGGCCAGGGACGAAGTGCATTTCAGCAGGTTTCCCAGCTCCCTGGGGTAACCTTAAATAATCCAATTTAACCAGACTTAATGTAATACTGATAGGAAATAAAAGAATATACCTAGGTATAATAGTTTTTTTTCTTTTCTTTTTTTAATGTGATTTTTAAGTCAAATAACTTAATGTAGTGCCTGTTTCCTTAATTTGGCACAACTGTAGAATACCACTGTTCATGCACATGAAACAAGGCATAATGTTATGTCACATTAATTTTTCAGTTGTAATTTTTTTTATCTTTCCTGTAAAATACTTAGAATTAGCTTTTTATCTGAGAATATGAAATTGTATTTTAGAAGAAGCCCCCACCCTTATTAAATTTGTATTGTCAACTGATTGATGATATGGAAAAAACATATACACATATAGATTACCATACATAAATTATATACAAGTATATACACATATAATCTATATAAAAATATATGTATTTAATATATATTAATATAATATATATCTTAAGGTAGCAGAACTGGAAAAAAAACCTATCTCTAAAATCAGTCCAAAAGTTGTTTTAAATTCAATGTTATAGATCCTATAAGGTATGCATTACATGTATTTTTAACCTGGTACATCCATATATTGTTCTTTCTGATGTTATACATAATGTTTGAATTTTTTTATTTATTTCAACCAGATTTTGTAAGATAACAAATAATTAAAAGGTACACTGTTTAAGCACCCAGTAAGGCCTAAAAAAAAGGGTCTTTGTTTCCGATTACATGCCAGAGAAAAATAGGGTAGGTAGGTCGGGAATTTTTTTTTTTTAATTTTTTTTATTCAGTTTATGCGACATATTTTCAGAATAAAATGGTTAATAGAATTATTGTCACCCCTAACTTAACATGAAAACTTTACAACGGATATATCCTATAAAACAATAGGATGGGTTAACGCTCGCCACTTGATTTCATTAATCAAGAAATTAGATCCCGGTCATTACAGGTGACATTTCCAGGTTCTTTTAAGGATGTGTATAAAAATACCAGACAATCATACACCCAGATCAATAGAAACTATGAGACATCAGGTTAAATTCACAAATATAATTCAAGACAATACTTACAAAGACGTAGATGTAAGTGTGTGTGCGTTGATGTGTCAATGCGACAGTCCTTCACATTAAAAATACAGGATATTTACCGAGTCCGTGGTTTGTATAAAAAAAACCATAAAGTCCAGTTCCTTCAGAGATCTCTGGTTACTGTTTAGTGTAGAATCTAGCGTATGGTTAGTACCATATAGATCTAGTCTTTCTGAGTTTAGCGATCTTCAACTGATCTTGCTTGTCTTTGTTTACGTATAGCTTAGAGTCCTTGACCTTGCTCGTGTAGCAATGGTTTCTCGGCTTACGGCGGTTATGTATCTAGGTCAAGCTGAACTAGGCCGGCAGGTGACGAGCGCGCTCTCTCTATATCGCCAATACGAAGCTCTTTCGGCAGCACGGCTGAGTTCTTATGAGCTGGGTCCTTGCTTCATGTAGAAGCTTGCTTCTATGCCGTTCCTGGCGTTTCAATGTTCCTACTCCCGTTCGTGCGTGCTGCCACCTCAAGCTTCAAGACCCAACTGAAGGCAGCTTCCAGCGTCTCTCCCTGAACTCTGACGTCACAATCGTCGTCACAATACGGCGATCCGGTTCTCTGATTGGCTTATGGCTCAAGTGTCCCATATAAGGTTATATGTGACCTGGTTTGACTGCTAGCGTCACCTTGGCGACCCACATACGATGCGTGACACGGATAAATCAGCTGATAGCCGATGGGATTTCATACAAGAATACACAATATATATATATACAATCAAGACCTGTCAACGCTTTAGGATGACGCTTCACGTCAATATCAATAGAGAACAGACTTCGTTAAACTATGATACAAAACACCGTACATATTGTCACCTATTGTCTGGTGACAATTATGTTAATGCATATCTGTGCCAATCCGTGTACAGTATGATCAAATATTGACCCATTAGAACCATTTTCTCTTGGAGAAATAGGTGTTTGTTCAATCTCTTATAAGAAGTGAAGGGAAGTTACTTTCAAGGAATGATCAGCTGGTCGCTGACAAATAATTAAAGTTGGCGATCAGACAGGTTTACCCTCTTAGGCTAACATGAGCGGCCGGCCATTCATTCGCCCTCAGAAATTGCGAAATGACACTGTTGAACCATGATGTAGTACGCACGCATTAAGTTGGGGGAAACTAAAGTGATCATAACATCGGTATATTTGCTTAAAATAAGAAATGTACATCGGCAATCCGCCAGTGTCAAATTGGACATCGCAGTTATGAATATGCTCTTATCATTTACTGCCGTTATATAAAAAAAATATCCCCAAAAATGAATGATCACCACGTGTGACCGCCAAATTTGCGTTTAACTTTTCGTTACATGACCGGCCAACGTTCATTAAATCGTTCGTTTTTACTCCTGCCAGCGCCCGAGCGCAGGTTCAGGTGATCATTGACAGAACAAATACGGGTACATAAGTACCTGAATAGGTAACCACGGTTACATGCAGTGACGAAACGTCATGTCATTGGTTCATTTCAACTCATTTGCATAGCCGAAGACGGCACTGAATTCCGAATATTGCCGACTAGCGACCGTGTATACAAGCGGGCCATTAATGAGGCCGTACGGAAGATGCAAATTTTCAGGGCTTAGGGCAAATTTGAATAATCTCGAAACAGTTCTCAGACGGGTCACGGCTATCAGACATTCGCGGAGGAGGTCACATTCATAGCTTGAAAGAAGCTGCTTATTTCTCCAGTGGAACACTTTTGATATTTATCTGCTTCCTATAAATTAAAAAAAAGTTGTTGCGCAGCACTACGTTCTAAGCTGACGAACCCTCATATGAATTTGACCTTCCACACGCCGTTTTTTCGCGGGTATATTTGAACTGTCAGTGACGATCTCAGAACATCGTTGTTTGTATCTGTATGACAGATTAAAGTTGTCGACATTAAGTCGTACTTCACCTAAAAATTCCACACGCAAACCTCCACTTTTACTGGTTTTGCTAAACAGGTACTACATAAGAAAGGAAATCATATCAAAATTGTATTATTTTATCTTCTTGAAAGATGAAAATCAAAATAAAAATGTTTGATGCAGGGTGTTAAAATATACGCGGGCGGTGCCTTAGAACCATACCTTTTATTTTTTTTGCCTTTTATTTCTAATATGAATTTAAAACAATTTTTGGATTGATTTTAGATATAGGGTTTTTGCCTGTTCTGCTACCTTAATGGTTACTTAACAGTTGACATATTAATCAAAGGAGCGGAGTCTTATTTTCACCTTACCCACTACATAAGCATGTTATTCAACTTTTTATATTCATTACTTTGTTTTAACCACACTGTGCTCAGGCACTTGACATATAAATCCAGAATAATTTAGTGGTTTTACTAAGAATAAACAATGTTCACAACCTCTGAGTAACACAGTAAGTATTATTATAGGTTACTCAGAGACTGTGTATATTCTAATCTCATTAAAAATATTTAATTATTTTGGATTTACACAACAGATGCCTGTGTTTCTCTCTTTTTTGTGCACTTTGGGATAAATTTTTATTAAGATAAATTAAAGAGTAAATTTTCTGAGTGAACTTTTGTCACATTGATGCATTGTTTTTTAGCTCAGCTGACTATAAGTCATCTGAGCTATAGTCGTGGTCCATTGTCCGTCGTCTGTCTGTCCATCCGTCCGTAGATGTGGCACGTTTTGAAACTGTAAGACCTAGGAATCCAAAATTCAGCATAATGTTAGATGTCCCCAAGATCTACCAAACTAAAAACTGGGTCTTTGCGACTTCGTTCCTTTGAGAAATTAAGGAAAAACCTCATTTTTAGCAAACCTGTGAGCTTATGCGCAGCGTAGTCCGTCCGCCCTCCAGGGCTGGCTTTCCGCCGTCCATGGCTGTAAGTCAGAAACTGTCGGAGCTAGCAGCTCCAAATTACATGTAAGAATTCGTCACATGTGAAACTTGGTGCCCTGGAGCTTATTATTGGGTATCTGCATTAATTTAGATTTTATAGAGAAAAAACTTAAAGACCTTTAAAAATCTTCTTCTCTGAAAATGTCCAGCCAAATTGTCCAATATTTCACAGAAATGATCTCTGGAACAATCTCTCTCAAGTTTGTTCGAAAGTGGACAGTTTGGAGATTTTTGGCCGAGTTACAGGAGGTTGAACTTAGTCATCTGTCCAAAAAAGCACACTAAAATTAAAATCTCAGAAACGGCTAGAGCTATAATGACCAAATTTTATACCAATGTTTGTCACATATGTCATATCTGATTTTGAGGGATTGGTGGCGCCACCTACATTGATGTGTTTTTTACAAGCGAAAATGTAATTTTAAACTCTTTTAGCTTATACATTGATTTATGATGAAACTGTTCTGCTGATTGGTTTATACTTTACAAGAATTATTCTATGGTAGGGTTCTGCCAGTTTTATAAGAATAGATTGGGTAAATACAGTTTTAAAAAAGCATTGTAGCCAATTGAAAAAGGCTTTCTGTATTTGAAAACAGATTTGACTTCATGCAGCCAAGTCAAGAGGTCACTCCATACAAACAGGTGGGGTCCAGACATCGCCATGGCAACTGACCTGGCTCTGGTGGGGTGTCTAGACAATGTGCCCAGACGTCTAGACACAACGTCTAGACGTCTGGATACAATGTTTAGATGCAGAATTCCCAGATTATTGGAACTATATCTTTCAACTGTTTGAAAAAACTTGGTTTGCATTTTAAGCAAATCGGGTTTATCATCAGGTCACATGTGAACTGCTGCGCCTTCATTTTTGGTTGACCTCTGACCTTTCCTTGCTGCCCAGTGTCCATTTGTGCGTCTTTTTCCACACATAAACCAACATATCTCGGGAACCGTTTGACCGATCAGGCAAAAAATTTTGCACAAATGTAGCCCTTTGATAGCTTTATAACATACACTAAAAATGGTGGCACCACCTGCAACCATTTTTGCACAGCGTCCATCTGTTCATCTGCCTTGGGATAATATTACTCATATCTCAGCAGTTGTTTGACTTATCCACCTGAAACTTTGCAGGTTTATACATCTTGGACAGCTTTCTCGATTTTATGACAGGTGTCGCCACCTACATTCACATTTACTCTGCAGACATCCAAGCTCATATCTCGGGAACTGTTTGACCGATTAGGCCAAAATTTTGCATGTGTATAGATCTCACATAGCTCTTCATCATATGCAAAACTGGTGGTGCCACCTGCAACCATTTTTGCACAGCGTCCATCTGTTCATCTGCCTTAGGTTAAAATCGCTCATATCTCAACAGTGGTTTGATTTTTCCACTTGAAATTTTGCAGGTATTTTACATCCTTGACAGCTTTCTCAATTTTATGACAGGTGGCGCCACCTACATTCACATTTACTCTGCAGACATTCAAGCTCATATCTCAGGAACCGTTTGACCGATTGGGCCAAAATTTTGCTTGTCTATAGATCTCATATAGCTCTTCATCATAGGCAAAACTGGTGGTGCCACCTGCAACCACTTATGCACAGCATCCATCTGTTCATCTGCCTTTGGATAATATCACTCATAACCCAGCAGTGGTTTGACTTATCCACCTGAAATTTTGCAGGTTTATACATCCTGGACAGCTTTCTCGATTTATGACAGGTGGCGCCACCTACATTCATATTTACACTGCAGACATCCAAGCTCATATCTCGGGAACCATTTGACTGATTGGGCAAAAAGTTTGCACGTGTATAGATCTCACATAGCTCTTCATCATAGGCAAACTGGTGGCGCCATCTGTCACCAATTATGCACAGCGTCCATCTGTTCATCTGCCTTGGGATAAAATCGCTCATATCTCAGCAGTGGTTTGACTAATCCACCTGAAATTTTGCAGGTTTATACATCATGGACAGGTTTCTCAATTTTATGACAGGTGGCGCCACCTACATTCATATTTACTCTGCAGACATCCAAGCTAATATCTCGGGAACCGTTTGACCGATTAGGCCAAAATTTTGCATGTGTATAGATCTCACATAGCTCTTCATCATAGGCAAAACTGGTGGTGCCTCCTGCAACCATTTATGCACAGCATCCATCTGTTCATCTGCCTTAGGTTAAAATCACTCATATCTCACCAGTGGTTTGACTTATCCACCTGAAATTTTGCAGGTATTTTACATCCTTGACAGCTTTCTCGATTTTATGACAGGTGTCGCCACCTACATTCACATTTACTCTGCAGACATCCAAGCTCATATCTCGGGAACCGTTTGACCTATTAGGCCAAAATTTTGCATGTGTATAGATCTCACATAGCTCTTGGCGCCACCTGCAACCACTTATGCACAGCATCCATCTGTTGATCTGCCTTGGGATAAAATCACTCATATCTCAGCAGTGGTTTGACTTATCCACCTGAAATTTTGCAGGTTTATACATCCTTGACAATTTTCTCGATTTTATGACAGGTGGCATCACCTACATTCACGTTTAAGCTGCAGACATCCATGCTAATATGCAACACACCATGCTCTATTCCCCTTGCCACTTAATCCATGCCTCACTTCACCCGTCCCACTCTGATTTCTGCGGATACACATAGTGGCTTGTCGACTACCCATATTCTGGTTTTAAAATGTCCTAGTCCGAAACTTGCAGGTCAGAAATGTCCATTTTGCTGAAATCAAAATGACTAAGGTAGATATGCAGGACTTAGGAGGATCAATATTAAATTTAAAAAATAAACCTCCATTCATACTCCTAAACTTTGCACAGGTTCGCATTAGGCCTGTAGGCCTTGTTTTTATTAAAATGCTATTTTCACACTTCAGGACTGCCTAATATCAAAACCACTCATCTGTTTTTCCTCATATTTATCATAAATATTCCTCTATATAGTTCCTATGTACATGCCAGAAATTAAGTCTGTTAAGTATAAATTCTTTAAGTTATGGGCCCAAACATATTGGACTTTGTAAAAAATCAGGAAAAATATTTACTCAATTAACATGAAAAATGTTGAAACTAAAGTCTATTTTCCCAAGTATATAACTATGTTTAATTAAGATTCAATTGTTTACTCAAAATTAGATCTGAATTTTGTAAATTTTTAAAAGTTATTAGCATAAAAATAAAATCAGTACCTTAAATTTTGCCCAACTTTGACCATGGCACGTTTTTTTCCTGTAAGTACTATTGATTAGATTTTCAAAGCATGTAAACATAAATATTTAATTTGTTTAAATCTGAAATTTGAAAATAAAAGCTTGAAAATTAAGCTAGTTATTGATATTTTTCTTGAGGCTCTATTGTAGTCATTTGCTTTGATTACAGATTACAGATGCAGGGTCCCACTCCAGGTCACAGGAAGTCAGCTATGCCAGGGTTTCTGATTTGTCACAGTCACTGGGGGAGATCCCCTGCTGTGACAGGTGTACAGTTATTCTCATATCACCACCCCAATCACCCCCCCCCCTCCCGCAAACCCAACCCACCAAGTGTTATGCAGTAATTGTTATTGTTTTCACTGTATCTCCTTAATTGTAATGCTGTTTCCACTCTGATATGCAGAAACTTTCCTTGAAAAAGTAATTCAAGGTGTAATCCAGAAGATGCAATGTTGTGTAATGTAGCATTTTTAAAGAAATCATTTTTCTTTTAAATGATTTTAACAAATATAATTAAACCCATCAGTATGCTTAAATTATCATAAAATATGAAGCACATTATGGATAAATAAAAACAATTAAAAATTTTGAAATCTCAATCAAGTATTATTTTTAGATATTAATTGTTTTGCAGATATAAAAGATATATATTTTTGTGGTAAAAAATAAATAAACATTTGTATGCATGATGTGGTGTTATCTGACATGATTGAGATTTATGATGATGCAATTGAGAATTATAAATCAACTTTTATATTCAGATATATATGTTATATTGGAAATGTACAGAAATATAAACTTAAATTAAAAAAAAAATTGATGTGATAAAAAAATGAGGATTTAATACAAACATTTGTTCATTATTTTCCTGCCTCAGCAGATTTGAGATCAGGCTTTGTTTACCCTTTTTTATGTTGTTAAATAGTTATATTTCAACTGTATACATTTTATTAAAAAATACATATATATTTAAAAATATACATTATACAAAAAAATAGATTCAGTTGAACAACTGTGTAAACTACTAAAAATGTCAACAGTTAATCAAAAAGCCAACTAATGATAATGGTAATAGAACAGATCATTTGTTCACAAACTGCTCACATGCTTCAGTTTCAACATTAGGAAACACATGGTCAGGTCACAAAATATTATTAGCAACAATTTCTTGCTCATCAATACAAACCAGTCATATAAACCAACCATGGCCTTTATTACCTCTTCCTCTTACACTTTATCTCCATTTGATATTATTTTAGATTTTTACCTTCAAGGTCAACATCAGCTGAGCACAGTGACCCATGGGTCCCTTGTTTTTTCTTCAAGAAATGTGCATATTCACTAGTACATTAGGCAAAACAAAAATAAAAGGTATGGACTATGGTTCTCAGGCACCACCCACATCAATTTTAACCCCAGGATAAAAAAAAATTATTTTGATTTTCATCTTTAAGAAGATAAAATAATACAATATTGATCAGATTTCCTTTGTTATGTAGTGCTTTTACCCATTTAGCAAAAAAAAATCTGTTGTTTTCATGCTTTTCCTTGATCATATGACATTTTTATTGAAACATACAAAAAAAAGGTAAAAAATAAAATATTGCCAGCCCACACTGAGAACCATACCTTTTTTTTTGGCTTTGCCACTCTGGATTATGGTCCATTTGATCATTTATACTATTCACACACATAATGACACATTTACTTGCTTCAGGGACTTTGTGGAGAAGTACTATGTGGGACTTAAACAGAACAACCAGAAGTTCCCGATTCTGATCAGAGAATGCAGTAATGTTCAACCGAAGATATTTGCAAGATACGGTAATTTCCAAAAATTATTATTTGCATAATACCTAGCTTCATGATGAACTGTCAGCATTAATATGGGAGGATGTGGATTTTGCTCTTTAACAAAAGATAATTGACATCACAGGGGCGAATCCAGGATTTTACAAACTTGGGGCCCAGGTACCTTTAGAGTACCAAAGGCGAACAAAACTTAACAAAGGATTTTACAATATTTTATCACCCCCACGCCCCCCCCCCCCCCCATGTATCCTAGCCTGGAACATTTATCTGTTGTTGAAATTAGATGTCAGCTATTGACTTAAATTATAATTATGTCTCCTGCCATGCCATTTTATAAATAACATATTTGTTATTTAGTTGATGAAATATGAGATGTCAGCCGTTGACTTAAGTAACATTAAGTTATATCACAGGCCATGACATACTATGAATAACTTATTTGAATGCTCCATTATATCATTCACAGAAAGCCTGAAACAGTTCGGTCCCCTGTTTAAAGTTTGAACATTTTATGCAAGTACACAGGCTTCTGATGTTAACAGGACTTGAAGCCCTTTTAAATGTGTATCATCTTATCACTGTTCTTCATAAATCTCTGTTTTATGTGGCTGTGTATGTGATAGCAGTACAGCAGTCTGCCCTTTGTTTTCCAGAATTGGGGAAGGAATCTAGTGTACCTCTGGCCAATCTGACTGCAGAACAGGTCCTTGACACTGTTAAGAGTATGTCACAGAAGACCGCATGATGGGCACCAGAGTTGTAATTCAAGGACTTAACCACATGAACAATATCAGTACAATAAAAACTGTCAGACCAACAGGAAGTATCTCTGTATTTTCAGCACTGTGTTGTTTCAGAGATGCAACAATGAAAAAGAAGTGAAAGAAAGGATACAAAGCCAGTCTGTGGAGATATCCATCAGATGTTCAGTGGCTGATTTAGGAATATTATAATACTTTATTAAATATTTATCCTGAGTTCAGACTTTGTTATTATTTGTCCAAAAACATCACTATCTATAAATCTGATCAATGACTGAACTATATCTTCATGTAATTTGGTGATTTTTAGGCATTTGTGACTTCAGTTGACCAATACTGTTACAAAGAATAGATCCTGATTTTAGGCCCTTGTCTTAGGAAAACAACCTTTAACGTTTTAGAGAACGTGTGAGCTTATGCGATGGTGCTGCATCGTGTGTCGTGCGTCGTCTGTACGTTAACCATAGGTATCCCATAAACGGCAGCAGCTAGCATCACCAAATTTTTGTGCAAATAATCAGTCATCCAAAAAACTATATCGGATTTTTTTTTTCTAACTGCATTTTCTTAGATTTTATAGGGAAAAAGCTAAAAAAGCTTTAAAAATCTTCATCTCCGAAACTGTCCAGCCAAATTGTCCAATATTTCACAGAAATGATCCTTGGAACAATCTTTATTAAGTTTGTTCGAATGGTTCCAGTTCGGAGATTTTTGGCCGAGTTACAGGAGGTTGAACTTTGTTAATTGTGCAAAAAAGCATATTAAAATTTAAATCTCAGAAACGGCTGGAGCTATCATCACCAAATTTTATGCCAATGTTGGTCACATAGGTCAATTCTGAAATTGAGGTATTGGTGGCGCCACCTGCATCGGCTTTTTTTGTACGGGGTCATCAGTGCCTGTATCACACTGGAGCTACAAAAAACTTCTTCTCTGAAACCATATGGCCAAAATGTTTAATATCGCACAGAAATGATCCTAGGGTAGTGCTTTCTGAAGTTTGTTCAAATGGTCTCTTTTCAGTGACTCTTGGCTAAGTTATGGGAAGCTGAATTCTCGGTGGCTATAAAGATCTTCTTCTAAAAAACCACTGGGCCAAATTCTTAAATATCACACATTATTATCCTCAGATGTTGATAATTCAAGTTTGTTCAAATGGTTTTGGTTCAGTGATTTTTGGCTGAGCTATGGGAAGCTGAACTTAGCCATTTTGCTGTATTTTTCCATATGAGTTATAAACCTGCATAACGTATTTTGACTGACGCCACTGAGGCCAATGTGTTTAATATTTTACAAGAATAATCCCCTGAATAATTCTTATAATAATTGTCTTTTATTGTTCCAAAGAATGAATATTGGCTGAATTATAAAGATTGAATTGAGTCATTTTACCGTATATGTTAGCCATGTGAAGCAGATACCTTTAACCTTGCACCAGTTTATCAGCAACTGTTTCATCATGCTTCTAGACATTTAGATTTCAGGTTATCTATTGATAATATTGACAAGAATTTTTTTATAAGCTTTTAAAAAATGTAGATTTATGATTTTAGATATTCCTCATACCAGGCAATGTTTACAATCTCAGGTATACAGCTCTCTGTGAGTATATAAAGACGGCTGTACATTGATTATAAATAATTGGTATGCATACTCAACTTAATTCAAGATTTTGCGATCAGTGAGATGTTTCCGTATTATAATTTTGCATTCAATATGCATCTGTAGTAATTTTTAGCGAACCCGTGAGCTAATGCGATGGTGTGGGGGCGTCCGTCGTCTGTACGTTAACCCATACTATTTCGAAAACGACTGAAATTTAATGCAAAAAATTAGCCATCTGAAAAACTCTGCATTTTCTTAGATTTTATAGAGAAAAAGCTAAAAAAACTTTAAAAATCTCCTCCTCCAAAACGTTCAGGTCAAATTGTTCAATATTTCACAGAAATAATCTTTTACACCATTTCTCTCAAGTTTGTTCGAATGGTTCAAGTTCAGTGAATTTTGGCCGAGTTACAGGAAGTTGAACTTAGTCATCTGACCAAAAAAGCATACTAAAATTACAATCTCAGAAACGACTGGAGCTATCATCACCAAATTTTATGCCAGTGTTGGTCACATGAGTCATATATGAAATTCATGTATTGGTGGCGCCACCTGCATTGACTTTTTTTGTACGGGGGTCATTGGTCATCTGTACATTAACCCATAATTACTCATGAATAGCAGGAGCTACCACCCCCAGATTTTATGCAATTATCTGTCACATATCAAATGTTGTGGGATGCAGCTTATTTTTTTGCTATCTACATTTACTTAGATTTTATAGGGAAAAAGCTGAAAAACCTTTAAAAGTCTTCTCCTTGTTAACGGTTCAGCCAAATTGTTCAATATTTTACAGAAATGATCCTAGAGGCAAGCCCTCTCAAGTTTGTTCATATGGTTTGCATTTGATGAATTTTAGTGGAGTTACACGAATTTGAACAGTCATTTGGCCAAGTAAGCATACTGACATAGTAATCTCAGAAATGACAGGAGCTAGGATTACCAAGTATTGTGCAAATTTTGGTCACATGACTCATATTTGAAGTTGCAGTTTTTGTGGTGCCACCCACATTGACCTGTTTTTTATGGGCAAAAACCTCATAATTTTAGCATCTTTCAGCTTAAAATGTTTATGATGAAACTGTCAAGTTGAATCGTTCAATTTTTCAAAAGAATTATCCTAGCACATGGTTCTTTCAATCATATCAGAAAAGCTTAAGTTGGTCTTATGGCCATTATTATGTCTATCTCAAACTTAGGACTGCAAAACTGTTCTTCTACAAAATTATTGTTTTTATTATAACTTCTGTAACATTGCACAAAAATTATTCGTAGGTGGCCTTTGTTCAAGTTTACTTGAATGATTTTTGGCAGAATTATTGGACCTGTAACAATGAAAGGACTGCATATTTATTATTCTAGATATTTTGATAAAAAAAATTATGAATATGTCAGCTTTAAAAAAAATGTAGCCAAAGTCTTTCAGTATGTGTAAACAGATTTACCAACAGGCCAAGATTGTGTCTGTATCTTTAAATAGGTTGAGAAATTGCCAACTGTTTCAGATTTGGCAACAGATCAAGAGATCATTCAGTGCAGCCAGATATGGGTCAAGAGTTAAATCAGTGCAGCCAAGCACAAGGCATGTGATCACCTCATGGGTGACATGTGAACACCTCATGGGCACCATGTGATCACTTCGTGGGTGTCATGGCCCTCAGGGCTTCATGTGGAGCCAATCTGTGGGCTTATGCAATGGTGTGGCTACTATTTCAGATTTGGCAACAGGCTCAGTCAGTCTGGATCTATTTATAGCGTTGGCAGACTGCCCAGTACATCAGATTTGGCACCAAAGTTCAGCCTAGTTCTATTTATAGCTTTGGTAGACTGCCAACTGTGTCAGATTATGCAACAGGTCAAAAGTTCACTCAGTCTAGCCAGGTGCAGGTCATGAGTTCACACAGTGCAGTAGCCTGAGCCAGCAAATTTGTCACACTTCACTCGGGGCAACTGCCTTTCTCACCTAAGCCTCATCAGCCCCATGCATCAGACTCAAGGTAAGTTTGATGTATTGGCCCGATATTTTGACCTGTCTATGTGTCTTTGATGGCTTTCTCGTTCACAAGACAGGTGTCGCGACCTACAATGAATTTTGCACAGTGTATGTGCCTGCTTATTTCTACAGAGGAATTTGAAATATCAGCCTGAAATTGGGCATATTTATACATATCGATTAGCTTTGTCGTATAAAAGACTGGTGGTGCCACCTACAATAATTTTTGCACAGTGTGTGTCTCTGCTTATTTCTCAGGAGGGGTTTGATATATCAGTCTGAAATTGGGCATATGTATATATCTCTGATAGCTTCGTTGTATACAAGACTGGTGGTGCCAGCTACAATCATTTTTGTGTTGTGTGCACCCATGCCTGAATTTCAGCAGTGATGTTTGTGTAATTGTTTCTTATTCAGAATGTTTAGTACTTGCATTGTTCATATACATGAGAAGTAATGGTTCGCATAAGGCCTGGAGGCCTTGTCTTAATAAGTTTCCTGTGCAAGGACATATTGTCAACGTCACTTGTTTTCTTTTCTAAAGACACTGGCACACACTTGCAACGGACCCCCGCATAAAACCAACATTACGGGAGTTTAAAAAACCCACATGCGGAACCAGCGCCGTTGCCCCCATATATATATGGAAATGGTTTGGGAAAAATCCTATATTAGCTGTTCCATTGCGCGTAACCAAGCTCAAGACAATTTACTCTGCGACATCATGCACGTACCTGGTCCTTCAGGGAATATGCCACCTTTTGGAGGAGCTGACTGGCCTTCCTGGCTTCAGTTCGGCTGCATGCAGCGTGGTATGAATGGATGTGACCAAATTGTACCAATATACACTTTGGCGGCTTTCATCTATCAGTTTCTTGGAGGAACATATGGCACATACAGATTGTTTAATTTTCGCAATTTAATTTTGGAGAAGGAGAAATGTTCTTACCCAGGGGCAGATCCAGGATTTAGAAAAGGAGGGGTCCAAGCCGGGAGGAGTAATGACAAAGTCATGAAAAGGTCCCCAAGTCCGGAAAAGGGGGGGAGGGGTCCAGGTAAAAAAAAAATTGGTCTGAAACCCTTAAAAAAAGATTGCGGCGGCTGAAAGAGGGGGAGTCCGGACCCCCTTGACCCCTCCTCTGCATCCGCTTCTGTTACCGCTACTTACAAAGGAGGCTTTGCAAGTTTGCACGCTCGCTAATTGTAAGATTTTTCCCAAAATAAAATACAACACACTATTTAAAGTTTTAGTCCACTAAAATGGCCGAAAGGTCTGTCCGAAATGGAATGGTTGTTTTAGTATGGCAAATGTTGGTATACTGAACGTCTCGGGGAGCGTCTTATAGGAAAGGGACGAAGGGTTGCTGGCTACTAACTTCGCCGTTGCTTAACGTCCTCACACGCCTTGAACCCAACTACTATTGACCTTTAAAATATCGGATCCCCCGGTGGAAGAACCCATTGTCTCTACAGGGGTGTATGCTTACGGGCAGATGGGATCTCTTACAAGCGGACAACGATAAAACGCTAGTGGGATTTCCATGCGGGTGCCCCGCACGTATGGAAAGGCACTATTGGTGGAATGCTACATGGATAAAACTATAGAACGATTCTGACCGCAATTCAATTCTTTGCTCTGTGCGCACCCTAGTGTTCTTACCCAGAAAATCTTGCAATACAAAGCAGCGGTTACACGAAAAGAGAGCTGGGACGACTGCAGTGTATAACCGATGCGTGAGCAGCGTATAAGATTTCCTTCAAAACTGAAACATTTACGGAATACGTTGTTCCTGTCTGTTCATGACCTTTTAAATTGCGCCAAATATGAAACAAATATGCATTACGTGATATTAATAACTGATGTATCGGAAGATTTCGGCGCCCTCAAAACGGATCAAGGACTCACCATAGCGCGTATGTTACCCGAGGGTTAAGTCAAAGGACTTGCTAATCGAAAACTTTCCTCTTTGTTGGCCTCTGATTATTCCAGCTGGTTAAAACTTCCGGTTGTATAATTGTTATATAGTAGCTACAACACACACACACACACTGTGACACACACGTACTTACACACCCACACACACACACACACCGTCACCCACATACACACACCATCACACACACATATATATATATATAAATATATAAACAAATAATTACATCGCTCTATAACTAAAGTCGGATGAAATTAACATGGTGATACCTTGGCCTTTTATATTCCCGTCTATGACACAGGAACGGATCCGGGGGGGGGGGGGGGGGGGGTTGCGACCTGGACCTGCGACCCCCGCCAAACATACACACACACATCCAATGTCCGCGCCTCAAGTATCGGATCAAACATAACGAGATCATGGAACATTCAATATTATTTAATATAAATATAATTCAATAAATAACCTTCAACTTTCTTAACAAACAGTAGAAATGGGGATAACAAACTACCCCAAACAGCTATTCTAGAATATCCTTAAAACCGAGAATAACAAAATTCCAAAATCATGTGGTACAAGGTAAACTTATTTCAGTCTCTTGAACGCATGTAATGCTATATTAATATATAATAGCGTGTTTTAAGTATGAAAAAAAAATGCTCAGAATGGTGAGGAATTATCAGTTGATGAAATCTACAGAAACTTTTAATTATGCGCTCTATAGGGCAATTATCCAACTCTGATTTAATTTCAATCTGTCCCGTGTGATTTCCCCTCAAGTTCTCTTTTCTAGCGGGATACCCTTCGTGAATCCGAATTGCGACGTCCGCGGTTAAGTCGATCCGAAGAAGCAATGACGGCCAAGGTTAAGTCTTTCAAATACTTGCAATGAATTAATCCTATAGCGTTTGTTAAAGACATGGGAATATACGAGAGATGATACTCGAAGGGCAATGCGAAGGCGTGAATCTACCTGTAGAGAGAGGTTGGCTGTGATCGGACCCGTTGCGACAGGGAACAGCTCGTCGGCGAAGAGGGCAAATTATTGCAGGATATCATATATGTTTAAAGCTGTACTAAAAATCCACTTAAAGATAGGCTGACACCATTTTCTCCGTGACGTTCCGAGATCTTTATTAATTTTGTATTGGCGATAGAGTACTCTATTTTTCAATACACCCCAGTTGAGACTGTTCTGTAAAGAAAAGCCGGTATTAAAAAATGGAACATCACGAGATAATTGTACACATGCATGTAATATATGACTGTATTAATAATAGCCAATTGACTATCATATGTTACACTGTGAAACGTTATACTATACGAAAATACGAAAAGCTGCATGTCATGGCAAACATACCAACGAACTAAAAGGTGTGCTTATAGATATATACTTCATTTTTTTAGAACAAAAAGAAATGTTATCATAATATAACTTTAATGTCTTAGTACGTATCCTATTTTGTAAGATGTCGCGAAATGTCTTGTGCAATAACCAATTCAAGTAACTAGAACAATATCATTTAAGAATTGCAAATGATCATATATGACACATTATACGATGTAACCACGTCACGAAATCGTCGACTCAAGTCTTAACACACCACTTTATACCAGGGACAGACATAAAACAGCACGGTATAGTAATCGTATGACTTTCATGTAAGATCATAAGGATATGTATATCGTTGAAAAATGAAGATTTTTTCATGCCGCATGTAGGCCTATCGTTAGGCGCGGATACAGGGGGGAGGGGCCCGACCAAACTAAAACCAATTATTGTGGGGCTAGGACCCCCCCCCCCCCCTCCCCGTATAAAAGGGGGAGAAAAATCATAAAGAATAAACGTACCTGCACGAAATATTGTAAATGTCTGTTGAGATGGTCGATGGCTGCGTGGTCGTTCGTCGGTTCTATCTTGATGACGTCAAATATGGAGAGTCTGGGTGAACTGTCGACCTGTATGTCTGTCCGTGGGGGTCTGCTGTTTGTATCCTGTATGTCAGTTTGTGTCGGTCTCTTGTCTGTATCTTGAATGTCTGTCCGTGTCGGCGTGTCTTCACTGCAATCTTCGTTCGTCTGTTTCGGCGTCTCTTCACTGCTTTTTGTGTCCGTTAATGTGGGTGTGTCTTCACTTTTATCTGTGCCCGTGTGTGTCGGCGTGTCTTCACTGTGATCTGCGTCCGTCTCTGGAGGTATGGCGTGTGTGTCCATTGGTCTGTGAGTTGCATCCAGGTCCTGTGCGTTCGTCTGTGTCAATGTGATGTCATATTGTGACGTCTTCCTTATACGCGCTTTCCTCTTTTTCGTCACCGTCCGTTCGTCTATAATGTCAAATGTACAGTAAAACCAGGGTAATTTAACGTCGCCGAGAGTCATTTCTATGTCCCTTGCTTGTCGTGTCCTTGGTCGGTCTCCTGGAACGTCCACTGAAGATCGCAGTCTTGTCCGTCTTTCACGCCGTACATGGGTTGATTTCAATCGGTTTCGAATGAAGAATAGATCTTCCAGCTTGTTGTCGACTTTTAAAGCCATTTCTTCACAGGTCTTGCCCAAATATATTAAAAATCCTGGGAGTAGCTAGCAGAAACTGTGTGTCGCGACAGAGCGGCTTCACTTGTTTTTCCTTACAACATATAGTAACCCGGGAAACGTGACGTCATAAAGATCAAGACGAACTTTTGCACCCTCGTCATGGTAACCTACGTGTCGTCATCACTTCTAGGGTACTTCTTGTTGGAGGGATAGGTAGACTGGTACCCTGCTCTATTATGGCCCTCAGCCAAGCATAGAGACAGGCGTACAACGCCATCTTAAGCACTCCCAGTTGCAACTCCTGACTTACCTGTAGACTGGTTCCAACTCCAGTATGCACGCTCATACCGAATGTCATGGACGTTCACGCGATGCTGGCTGATTATCCGTGAAGATTTCTTATAAATGACTTCCTTTAGTTATTTCTAGTTTTCAAATATTTAAAAATGTGTTGTTGCACAAAAATTGAATAATGTATGTATAGATAATATAATATACTGAATATTTGTTATTCCACTGTATGTTGCATTGATTTACTATCAATATCTATTAATCTAATCATTAATGTCACGCGAAATGTACAGCCAACTTTTGGTAACTTCTTTGAGCAAACGAAATGCTTATTTTGTCATATATAATACATACTGGAGTTGGAACCAGTCTGCCGGGAGTATATAAGATGGCGTTGTACGCCCGTCTCTATGATTGGCCTAGAGCAGCGGTGCCATAATAGAGCGGGGTACCAGTCTAGAAGGATAGGCAGCTTTTCCATTTAGGCCTACGCAGCAGTATCTGTCACGCAGCAAACGCAAAATATATGTTTTTTAAATATCAGTCTCTCATGGACTAATTTCTTATGAATTATCTCTTATTTTATTATCGCTGCTATTTACTTTTATTCGCTATTTTTTATATTTATTTATTTTTTTTTTGTATTTATGATACTAGCAATAGTGTTCGGTAATAATAGCCTATGTTGTACTGTTTTGTATGCACTGACCAGGGGTGTATCCTGGATTTTTTCTGGGTGGGTCGTGATCATAATATTTTGGACCTTTCCGAAGGGCATGCGTAGGATTTTGGCCAAAGTGGGGAGGTGGAGCTCACATGTAAATGCGAGAAGTACCAGAATGTGGGTATGATGGACCGGTTCTGTTCATGAGTAGTAATATAAAGAACACTCTAAGAAAAAAGGGTTACATGTAGAACCCTTAAGGGTTCTTTAGAGTGGATCCAGTGGGGAACCCTTAAAGGTTCCAGGTGGAACCCTCTGGTCAGGGTTCTTCATAGAACCCTCTCTTAGGGTTCTTCATGGAACCCCCAAGGGTTCCATATATAACCCTAACAATGGGTGCTTCTTAGAACCCAACTGAAAGGTTCGTCAAGGTTCTATGAAGAACCCTCTCTTATGGTCCTTCATGGAACCCCAAGGGTTCTATGTATAACCCTAACAATGGATGTTTCTTGTAACCCTACTGAAAGGTTCTTTCTGGAATTACGAAATATTCTTTAGGATATGGGTTCTCTTTACCTAAACCAATCGGATCTTATGCATTTAGGGTATTACTTTATGTTGTGATGTGATGGTGATATTGAGATAAAGCAGCTATATGGTGGAGAAGTACAGTTGGGTAATTCATGCAAAATATTTGGCAAAATATTTCTTAGGATCAACTTCATTTCATTGCTTAAATGTAAAAGGCTGTTCTTCTGCTGTGTTTGTTGCGGTCAAAATATGCTTTGATTGTTAATTGAAAATTAAAAAAAAGTGCTCCATGTTAAAACATTTTAATTTGCATATCATAAACAACTGTAAATAATTATATAAACATAACCATGCGGCATCGATTGATGATATTGCATATCTTAAAATCGCAAACGACTCTTTCAAACAGTGCGGGATAATGTCCATTCTTTATACTCGGTCAGTCCTAAGGTAACATATATTGAATCTGATTTCCATACAATGTATGCAGTAATATAATCCACGACACATGCAACGGATCCATTGCATGTAATTTACAAGACCGGATTACATCATTTAGACACCTATAAATATGCTCATCACTTTCATGGCCTAGGTAACAACAATAATTAAACCTGTATCTTCATTACCACTTACTGATCTTTCTAACAGTGTTGATTTTATGGTAATATTCAAGAGGTGTGATAAGCAATATTTCATTAAAATTATCCCTAAAACGGTCGATTTGAGGGCTTGATTCCAAACTTCTCCACACCGAGCATAACACAGCCGCACCGGTTCATTTTTTACTTTTGTCGCTTTTGACCTTTATTCACAATCCTAGGGCCCCACAGAACCTTACGACTGTTGGCCTTTGTGTTTTGGGTGGATCTGGCAGGTTCAACACCTGCGCATGGAGAAATCCCTACGTGTTTGTCAGTCCCTTAGGATAAACTGTACTAAACATAAAGTACAACCCTATGACACAACATCAGGTTGTTGTCACGTCATAGTTGGATCCTCGTCGACGACCATGACGCGATCTACCAGGATTGGTGCTCTCTTGGCAGTTAATGGATTCCCTTCCTGATATCCTTAAACAGTTCACACGGCGTCAGTTTGGCATCAGCCTGCAAAAGAAAGAAGGAAACAATAAGTAAGCAATCTGAACATAGAAATCTGTGGACATTGTCCTGTAACTCACTGTGACCAATGTCTCATCTTACTTATATATGCGACACAGATGGGATACAATGTAATATGTACAATCTATGTATTATCTGGTAAAACTGTTAAAACAAAATATAACCAAGCAATAATAAATAAATGGTCCAGATTAAAACTCTTTCATTGTACAACATGCCTGTGCTTGAAGTTTCAATTTTAATTAAAAAAAGTTTGAATTTTGAAGGAATAATGAGATATATTCAATAATGCAGACCACACCTACCTTATTCAGGACAAACAGCTGTTCATCTTTCTCTTTAAACAGCCATGGAAGTTATACTGTCGCAGCACTGATGGTCTGTTCTGAAAAGAACAAATTTTTATATGCTATATAAATTGTGTCAACAATATAACACATTTCTGCCTTTCTGAAAAAATGCTGACAAATATATTGCATCTTTGATCATGCTATCTGGAAGAACGATAACTTAATGTTATAAGCATATATATATATTAAAGATTAAGCCATAATCAGTTCATTAATTCAAAATGGCGATATTTTATCAATGCAGAGGCAATTAAACTAATAATATTAATGAAAAAGAGATAAATATTATTTATAGTCGAATCTACAAATACACAGAAAATAAAGTTAATTAATGTGAAATATACACATATTATAATCCAATATGAAATATGGTCTATATCAATGCAATGCTACCCATAGTGATAAGTCGAAACAAATCCACATACATATAGTATACTCACGCACGCAGCCCCCCCCCCATATATATATATATATATATATATATATATATATATATATATATATATATATATATGAAACATAAATGTGTATTTGAGTATGAAAACACATCGCTGGCACTGCAGATTATTATACATAAATATGACCAATCTGCCAGGGCACCCATATACACAATACAAGAACACGTGGTTTTAACTGGCCTTTTGTCTGGGCATTATTGAAGGCTGAATTTAGGCTTAATGCTGTATAAAATTACTTAGATTTTCTAAACATCAGAGTGATAGCGGGTCTTTGTAAGCGATCCACCACACAGCAACTTACCCGTACCCTTAGAGTCTTCTTTTTTCAGCAAATTTTCACTTTTCAAGAGGGACTGGTAAAGCAAATTCAAAATGGCCGTTGTTGATGTCTTCGTTCAAAGCATTCGAAAAGGCCGCTGAGATGCTGCCACGTGACAGTAGCCGGCGAATGCCAGCACACAGGAGTGACCAGATGCTGCCAGGCGCCCCCCGCTGTTCGCGCCCGACCGGGCAACTCGTCACCCGTAGCCCGCCTCCCGCTGCTTGGACTAACCCATCTGGCTGATGAGGGCTCTGACGGGATCACTTCTCGTTATTTCTGACGAGTTAAGGGGGAAAATGTCGAGTTTATGTTGTCAGTGTAATATTAATCTTTCCTTGCATTATGAACAAAATCGATACCGCCATCAGATGTAGTTATATATATATATTAGGGGCGGATACAGGATTTTGGAAAGGGGAGGGTCAAACCCAGGAAGACTAAATATAAACCTAAAAAAGTGTCGTCTGCTCCGTAAAGTAGGGGGTCAGGGTCGCAAAATTTGGTTTGAACCCCTAAAAAAGTTGTTTTAGCTCAAAAGGGGATCCGCCACTGAATATAATTATATAAATGTATAAATATATATATATATATATATATATATATATATATATATATATGTATATACACATACAAATATGTTTATATATTTTTATATTTTTGGTGTGTATATATATGTATATATATGTTTTATAATATATAATATGCTATTATGATTTAATATTATATCATATTATATATTTCTATATTTCTATTAGTTTTATTATTTATAAATATAACATAAGGTAGGATAAAACAAAATGAAAATATAATACGATTTTATAAAAGATAATATGAGATAAGATGAGTTAAGATAATGACATTATTTATTAAACAAAATTAGTGAATACAGATTCTAAATGCAACTGGGTACAGTGACTAACACACGTAATGGTACTGTAGGGTTCTATCAGGAACTCCTCTCTTCGGGCAGAGCACATGAAGAACCTTAAGTGGGCGATCTGGAACCCATGGATATCAAAAACGGTTCTAACTTGAACCATGGTTCTAGCTGGAACCATACAGGTTCTGCATGGAACCCCCAAGAACCCTTTTTTCTTAGAGTGAATGCAGGATCCGATGTATGATTCTGATGTTCCATACATTTATCCATTGAAGCTTTGTAAAATGGCTGTAAAATGACATTTTGAAACCAAATTAAAAAAAAATTGTGATGATTTATACCTGAAAACCAACTGAAGGTCAGGGAATAGCCAGGGAAAACTCAGGGAATTTTTGTCAGATTTTGCTGCTGGATACCATGTTAATTACATCGATACATGCCTTATATATTACTTATTTTCTCATGAAAATTTTTCATGTAGCCCATTGCATTTTATGTAAATGTTATCCATGCGGCCACCCCCGTAGGTTTAAAAGTCGAAGATTAATAAATAATAACATCTTTTGTTGCTTGTAGCTCAAAGATTAACATTATAAACATGTAATATCAGTATACGCGTGGGTTTAAACTTACATATCACTTCGATCGTATATGCACAACATTATTTTATTGGACTTTGATTTTCTTTTAGTAAAATAAGTTAATAGAGACAACGGTTTGCCAACTACCCGCAGTTTTTGTTGATGACTTACTAATGTGTTGTAATGTTATTCTTTGGAAGGAAAATATCTTTTTCACATTTCATTTGAGGATAATTTAGCATTAAACAGATAAAAAAATCATTAGCCAAATCATAAAGTCAAACGTTTCAGTTAAAAATGGAGATTATTAGCTCTGTTAATAGTGATTGATGAAAAGTCCAGCTCACTTAACAAGTCTGCTAACTAAACTGGTGTGATGGTAGTCTGATTTTAGAGGATTTTATATATATATATATATAGAGAGAGAAAAATGGAATTTATATTTAGGTCATACAGCTTGTCCGAGTGCGCTTGTTAAGATATATTATTGGTTTATGTATATATTCTGTGTTTAAGTGTTTGCAGGTTTTTCTATTTTTTATATTGTCTTGAGCGGTTGCCTTTGGGTGGCGTTTCTGGGTACTTTTAGTTCTGATGTTTTCGTTAACCTACCAACTCATATTAATACTGACTTTCCCGCTTTAAGACTGGCTTACACATCGACTGGCTTATTGGCTTACCGCAATGTGTCCCAGTATTTCCGATGCCAAGCCGATGTAACACCGATATGTTCCTGAGTGACCCCGACACTGAACATTTTTGAAAATGTTAAAAAATATCCAGATGTCACCCCGATATGCACCGGTGTTTCCAAGCTGATGTTACTCCATGCCAAGTCGATGTCATAACGGGAGCGACATCAGCGATGACCAGCTTGTTTATAACTGCGTATAAGTAATATGCAATGTCTTGCAATAACTACGCTCGATTGAATATGACATTGACATGGGAAAAGACTTGCTACGGCTCGTACCTGAGCTGGTTAGGCTGTGGACTTTGCCACGAACAGAAAGTGCGTCAACAAATCAACTGATGTTCAGCTGATTCGCCGCTCCATTGTCTAGTTTTTTTTTTTTTTTTGTGGCAGATGAGGCTCGTTTCTAATTTGTTTTCTTGCTTTGATTTGTTAAAAAGAAATCTTAAAGGTAGTGAAAAATGACTACTTTTGTGTAGATTACATGCACCATACATTTAATTGAATCGAATTTTGTATTTGTCCTGATAAGTATGCACATTTCCACACATATAGTATCCAAATAATAATAATAATAATCAACTGGCCAATGGGCCATGACGCTTAGCTGAATTTGACAAATAGGTGATGCATGTATTTATTATTATTATATTAATGTTAAGATATATATTTGTTAAAGATAGAATGACTTCCAGAATGCTCAGAATCAGGCGTTTTGTCCATAGGCTTTAGAAAATATGATACAGTGATCTTATTTAGGGTTTCCAAGAAGATTTTACCAAGAACTCCCTAGATGCTAAGTTCTATGTAGATTGCTATGATTTGCACACATCTAGCTTACAGGGTGCTATATGCTCACAGAATATGGGTCACAGTGACCTTAATTACGGTTTTAAAGAAGATTTAACAGGGTTCTCCCTGGATCTTAACTAAAACAGAAGTTTCTACGTCCAACTGCTAACATTTGTACCAAAATGCTCAAATCATGTCTTTGTCTATCTCACAGAATATAGGTGATCGTTTCCCTATAGCTAATTTCACGTTTCCACGGACATTTACCCAGGACCTCCTTTAATATTACATAAGAAGATTCTAAGCCCAACGGATACAATCAGTGTCCTGTCTGATTGTTCTAATTCATGCATGTCTTCGGCTTGTAGGTCGCTGAATATAAATCACCATGACCTAATTTCATGTTTCCAAGGAGATTTGCCTAGAAATTCCCTGTGTAGCGTTTGAGGATTCTAAACCTAACAGATACGGTTTCAGCTCATATGACATTCAGGGCGCTCAAATCATATTTTTGTCCCAAAGGTCGCAGAATGTTAAACCAGGTAAAAAACTTACCCTCTCAGAGATTGTGTGAAGAAGTCTAAAATTTTGTTTTTGGATATTCTATTTTTCTCAATTGTTACAGGTGTCTCTTTTATTGTGCGCTGTTGACATTCTGATTCGTGTAAAGCAGGCCCTGGTTTATTGTGCGCAGGAGTGTTGCATGTGTCTATTAGGCAGGCATGGTCCGTTGCAATGGGAGACGCGCGAGCCGTTCGGCCCGCGTGTAGGGTCTGAAGTGTAGAAACACAGCGTTCTTTGTTCTAGATGGTTCAAGTCTGTTCCTGTAAGTGGTGTGTATTGTTCTTTGGGATTTTCGATTTCTAGTCCTTTCGGATAAAAAGTTATAAATAAGGGGCTGTGTTTAGAGCCGGGAGAGAAGGAGAGAGAAATATTCCAGCGGACACGGAAGAGTGTGACTCAGTTTGTGGAACTTTCCTATAATTGCAGCACTTATAGATATTCTTCGAACTTTGTAACAGATTTTATTCAGTCTTCAGTTTGCCTTGGGACTATTACCAGAACTTCACTTTTGGATTACAACAGATTGATTTCGGGATTGAATTGGACTATTATTCTCTGAGAAGATTTACGTGAACTGTTCATCTGGATTATATGTTCTAAAGGACTTGTTGAGCTGTGACAGTCATGGTATCCAGAAAAGCCTAGGATCCGGACACTCTGGTACTGTACATTTTCATTGTTTTATTGTAATTGTATTGATTTAGTGTATTTTAATGTCAGGATTGTTTTAAGCATAAATTATAATTATTTGTTAACAAAAACTACTGACTTCTTTATTCATTCCCCTAGACATTTCACGCTGCTTAGTGTTACAGAATCTGATTTTTATTCATCTCCGTAACAAAACTTATACTCGTCACGACTATATGATCTGTTGTTATTAGGTTCCGTAACAGAATCAATACATATATACAGGCTGTACACAGGCGCCAAAACTAGGTAAGCTACTTGTGACCAATAGTTTGCCAAAGATGTTCTCATGCTGCTCTGTATTGTGTTCAACAGTTGTGCATGAAAAGTGGCTTAAACTTTTGATCAAGGAGGCAAAAGCAAGCTAGCCTAGGTCACAGGTCCAATGTTGTTGTTAAAAATACAAAGCCTCAGTTTCTCCTTGTTTTTGCCTATGCATATAGAGTTAGAACTACTTTGCCTCAGTGGTGAGAATCATTGACGATGGGTCAGGTCCGGATCCGGGGGATTCCTCGATCCGCGCCTGTTGGTAATGTGTCTATTCGTCAAATTATTAAGATATATTTAAAATCAGCGATGTTTAAGTATAGAAAGGATACATTTTATTCAGTTTTCTGGAGATCATATGTTGAAGTTCTGAATGTGACTTAAGTTAGATAAACCAAGGCGAAATTCAACACCACACACTGACGTTTCCTGAACCAATCACAGAACCGGTATATAATGTCTAACCATCAGGACTGTCTTGCTCCATGCAAAAACACGACATGACCTATGCGTGAGCAGCAACTTCCAATGAGACTTTTGTTTGTCCAACATAGCTACTAGAGAGTGTCATCCTATACTAGTAGGCCTACTTAATTGTAACAGTTTTAACTAGGGCCTGCGCCTTACAAATACAACTTGATGAGCTTATTTTACAAAAGGACTAGGCACGCCCTGACAATGTACGAAATTGAGTGGCCCTAAAAATTTGTTGAACCGATTTTAAGGGGGGGGGGGGCTGTTGCGCCTGTTTCCACAATTAGAGCCACCAGCCTGAAGCGGATGGCTCAGTATAAGAATTGCTGGACTTGGAATAGATTTACGTCATGCAATATGCACGGTCTTTGAACTCATTGCTGGTACCTGATCAATGCTTTTTCATTTATGTCATTGTGAAAAAGCCCTTGGAGAAGATGTCATTGGAAAAAATTCGGACCTTTTGAAAAATCCCCCCCCCCCCCACCCCCTCTTGAATACACCCATGCTGACCTAAAACAAAATTAGTATTGTAACGTTATTGTATTGCATGCGTTTGCCGCGTTGCAAGTCCTTTTCCGAGTACAAGCGTTTTGTGTGCGGCAAACGCACGCCTTGTTGTCAAGTCTTGTGTCATTAACTGGTCTCTCCATAGCAACAGTAGGCCTCCTATATTAATTTACAAAGTTAATTATCATTCAGCCTGGTTGCGATCTTACGCCACACATTTCTGGTCCAGATGTGGTCCTCATACTGTGGGGATGACAAGTCATACAAACCGGGTTCTATTAATTCCTCGACCTCGGTGTCAGGCAAAATCAGGGCCCTTCCTGACTTTGCTGGACAGAGACACAGCTATATATATGTTTGTCTGCAAGATATCTGGAGAACTGCTTCGTGGCTTTAATTGAAATTTAGTTTGACATATAGATTGGTTGTGGGACAAACTCAGTGATTAAATGTTTGTTTTAATGAGATAAGCGTTCTTATTGGGTTTGTCAGTATGGTTTACCAGTAGGACTTAGCCTACAAATTACCATATGACCATATTTTGTGCGCTAACCGTGACGTCACAGAGGACAATGACGTCACACCAAAACGTTGTTTCCCTGAAAAGTGGCAGTAAATCAGTGTTCAGTCTAGTTATGTGTTGATCGTTGTGAAGCCTATATAGTCCAGGGCAGTAATATCACAAGCCCAGGTTTCTCCTGTGTTTCTTCTTTCATGTTTGAGATTTTTCGCGTATGCGCAAGGTGGTCTCACAGTCTTGTAATGGTGAACAGATCAACACACGTGGACAGTGTTCACTCACACAGAGAACCATAACCTTGCGGGAATAACAAGTCAAAACACATGACTGTGTTCCTCACGAGCACTGTCACACACAAACACACACACACATCCTTGCCAATATTGTCCCGCTATTTTGTGACTATACATGCCGCCAATGTTCTACACAACCAAGCTCAAAATCAGACAAGGCCCTACGATAGGCCTTCATATGTTTAAATTCATTGTCCGCGCTTCAAGTATATAGGAGCAAACATAACGAGAGGATAGAACGTTCAATATAATTTAATATAAATATAATTAAATAAATAACCTTCAACTTTCTTAACAAACATTAGGAATGGGGGTAACATACTGCCCCAAACAGTTATTCTATAACATCATTAAAACTGAGAATAACAAAATTTCGAAATCATGTGGCACTCTGTCATAATTAAAGGTAAACTTATTTCAGTCTCTTGAACACATGAAATGCATTTATTACCCTAATAGCGTGTTGAAGTATGGACAAATTGCTCAGAATTATGAGGAATTATCTGTTGATGAAATCTACATAATTTTTTAATTGTGCGCACTATATGGCAGTTTCCTGACTCTGATATAAAGCCTTTCAAATGATTGCAATCAATGAATCCTTCAGCGTTTGTATACGACAGATGATACTCGAAGGGCAGTGCGAAGGCGTGAATCTACCTGCAGAGAGGTTTGCTGTGATTGGACCCGTTGCGGCAGGGAACTCGATGGAATAGCTCGTCGGCGAAAATGGCAAATTATTGCAGGATATCATAAATGTTTAGAGCTGTATTAAAAATCCATTTAAAGATAGGCTGACACCATTTTCTGCGTGACATTCCAAGTTCTTTATTAATCTTGAATAGGCGACAGAGTACTCTATTTTCAAAACTCCCCAGTTGAGACTGTTCTGTAAAGAAAAGCCGGCAAAAAAATAAAATCAAACATATCGAGATTATTCTACATATTCATGTAATATATGCCTTTTCTAATAAAGTGCCAATTGACTTTCATATATGATACACTGTGAAACGTTACTATACGAAAATCCAGTGTGAGCTGCATGTCATGAATTGCAAATGTTATCATCCTCATAAAATAACCTTAATGTCATAGCACGTATCCTATATATAAGATGCCGCGAAATGTTTTGTGCAAAAACAAATTTAACTAAGTAATTCGAACAATATAATTTAAGAATTGCGATATTATCATATATGACACACTACATACGAGATCACTAAACCGTCGACTTAACACACTACTATATACCACGGTCAAAAAAAACATCACCGTTTATAGTGATCGTAAATATGACTGTCATATAAGAATAAGTATATCGTTAAACAATGAAGATTTTTTCATGCCACAAGTAGGCCTATCGTTAGGAGCGGATACATGGGGGCGGGACAATCCCAACCCCTTTTCCAGCCGCTGCAATCTTTCTAAAACCAATTTTGCGGGGCTAGACTCCCCCCCCCCTTCCCCCGTAAAAAAGGGAAAATCATAAAGAATAAACGTACCTGTACGAAATATTGTAAATGTCTGTTGAGATGGTCGATGGCTGCGTGGTCGTCAGTCTTGGACCCGTTGCGGCAGGAAACTCCAAGGAATAGCCCTTCGGTGAAAATGGAAAAAATTGCAGGATATCATATATGTTCAGAGCCGCATTAGAAATCCACTTCAAGATAGACTGACACCATTTTCTGCGTGATGTTCCGAGTTCTTTATTAATCTTGAATTGGCGATAAAGTACTAATTTTCAAAACACCCCAGTTGAGATTGTTTTGTGTAGAAAAGCCGGCAAAAAAATAAAATGAAACATATCGAAATTATTCTGCATATTCATGTAATATATGCCTGTACTAATAATGTGCCAATTGACTATCATATGATACACTGTGAACCGTTACTATACGAAATTCCGATGTTAGCTGCATGTGATGAAAAACAAATGTTATCATAAAATAACTGTAATGTCATAGTACGTATCTTATATATAAGATGCCGCGAAATGTTTTGTGCAATAACCAATTTAAGTAACTCGAACAATATCATTTAAGAATTGTGGAATTATCATATATGACACACTACTTGGGAGATCACTAAACTGTCGACTAAACACACCACTATATACTACGGTTAAATAAAACATCACCGTCTGTACTGATCGCGACTGTCATAAAAGTATATGTATATGGTTGAAAAATGAAGATTTTTTCAAGCTACATATTAGGCCTATCGTTAGGAGCTGATACATGGTGGCGGGGCCATCTTAACCCAGTTTTTCCAGCCGCTGCAATCTTTCTAAAATCAATTTTAACGGGCTAGACCCCCCCCCCCCCCCCCCACCCCGCCCCGTAAAAAAGGAGAAAATCATAGAGAATAAACGTACCTGCACGAAATATTGTAAATTTCTGTTGAGATGGTCGATGGTTGCCTGGTCGTTCGTCGGTTCTGTCTTGATGACGTCAAATATAGAGAGTCTGGGTGAACTGTCGACCTGTATGTCTGTCCGTGGAGGCCTGCTGTTTGTATCCTGTATGTCAGTTTGTGTCGGTCTATTGTCTGTATTTTGAATGTCTGTCCGTGTCGGCGTGTCTTCACAGTTCTGCGTCCGTGTGCGTCGGTGTGTCTTCACTGTTATCTGAGCCCGTGTGTGTCGTCGTGTCTTCAATGTGTCCTGCGTCCGTCTCTGGAGGTGTGGCGTGTGTGTCCGTTGGTCTGTGAGTTGCATCCAGGTCCTGTGCGTCCGTCCTTATACGCGCTTTCCTCTTTTTCGTCGCCGTCCGTTCGTCTATAATGTCAAATGTACAGAAAAACCAGGGTAATTTAACGTCGCCGAGAGTCATTTCTATGTCCCTTACTTGTCGTGTCCTTAGTCGGTCTCCTAGAACGTCCACTGATGATCGCAGTCTTGTCCGTCTTTCACGCTGTACATGGGTTGATTTCAGTCGGTTTCGAATGAAGAATAAATCTTCCAGCTTGTTGTCTACTTTTAAAGCCATTTCTTCTCAGGTCTTGCCCAAATATATTATATATCCTGGGAGTAGCTAGCAGAAACTGTGTGTCGCGACAGAGTGGCTTCACTTGCGTTTCCTTTCAACAAATAGTAACCCGGGAAACATGACGTCATAAACATCAAGACGAACTTTTGCACCCTCGTCATGGTAACCTACGTGTCGTTATCATTTCTCTCGTTGGAGGGATAGCCGGCTGCTTTTCCATGTACGCGGCAGTTTCTGTCACGCAGTAAACGCACGCGTTTGTCGCGCGGCAAGCCCTTTTCCATGTAGGCCTACACGGTTACATGCGTTTTGTATGCGTTTGCCGCTCAGCAAACACACGCCTTGTTATCCAGTCGTAAGTCATAAACTGGTCATTCTATGGCAACAGTAGGCCCCCTAAATCAAGGTATAGTCATATATTCAGTCTGGTTGCGATCTTATGCCACATATTTTTGGTCCAGACATGATTATTACACTGTATAGGGATAACTGGTCATACACACCGGGTTCTATAAATTTCTTGACCTTGTTGTCATGCTGGCAAAATCATGGCCTTTCCAGACATCGCTGAACAGAGACACAGGCACCACGCAGACCAGCGCGGGTACAGGGAACCCTCACATGTGACCACATTTAAAGACGGAATTCCCATGCGTTTGCCGCCCAGCACAAGCAGAAATCCAGCACAGCTGTAGTCCAACAGAAGCGGGTCCGGGGGGGGGGGGGGGTCCAGGGGGTCCGCCCCCCCCCCTTTTTTTCATCAGAAACAACTTTTTTTAGGGCTTCAGACAAAATTTTGCAGCCTGGACCCCCCTTTTCCAGACCTGGGAACCTTTTTTTTAGCGTTTTCAGTAGTCCTCCTGGGTTGGACCCCCCCCCCCCTTTCCTAAATCCTGGATCCGCCCATGTAAAAAAATGACGTGTCACGGTGTGCGTTTTCCGCGCGGCAATCGCACACATGGAAACAGTAGGCCTACACAATTTTTTTCTAAGCTGGTTTTTAAAGTAGATTTCTCAAGCCACCTATCAAGTATATATTCATGCACCATCACCATATACATACTATATAATTTCAACCACCAACCACCATTCCCGTGAATAACGTCGACACTGACAAGATTTATTCACTTAATTATTAAAGTTCCTTGTCATAAATATATGCACCCTGGAGATATTTTATGCCTGTAATTATCTAATGATATGCTCTGCCTTTTTTTCTGAAACCGCATGCTGTTTTATGTCACAAAAACGACCTGATCCGGCCTGACTTGATAATATGTCACCCTATCCGCCTGACGCCCAACACAGATAGTGCCACACAGTTGTCCAACACTAACTGGTACAGAAATAAAACGAAAAAAAATCTTCGCATGCTATATACTAAAGATCTAGAATTACCAGAGAGCCCTGCGCATCATGTCAATACATATAAATGTTTTGTTAGGCAATAAATCTGAAATGGTTTATTTCAGTTATCTGTATTCCTGTAATCATGGAAATTTGTCTTAATTTATTAAGGCATCTTATCAAAAATATGACGTTTGGTCAGTTGTTGTGATGGGGGGGGGGGGGGGGAGAGACTTACCGTGATAGTTGTATCATTTTGCACGTAGTTTAATTCACTAATGGGCTTGGATGTTTCTGGTTTTCGTCTATTGGTATATATATATATATATATATATATATATATATATACCAGGCATGTTAAATATAGCTGAAATATGGCGTTTCATCCTTTAAATATAATGGTATCTGCCAATATTTCGTTCTTAAACCGTTTTTTTTTTATTCTGTACACAAGTGTTAATAAGGTTGCATCGGGCGCGCTCAGTGGTGCAAAACATAAACAATGCGCGCACGCCAAGGATCAAGATTTTCCAAGCTTTAAACCGGTGTTTCTTTTAACACGTTTCTGTTCTTGATTGTGAGCCCATACACAAGATCAGACCTCTTTTCTCAAAGTCTTGTAATGGCAAACAGACATACGTGGAGTAGGTTTACTCACACATAACCATTACAACGTTTTAAAACAGCTAAGAGAATTAGTAATACTAAGTCTATGTGCCAGGGTCGTTTTGTAAGGAAACTTTTGTATTCATCCAAAATGAAAAAAAAAAAAAAAAATAGCGTGAGACGATACACATATTTTTGCAAATGTTATGTACTTTAACCTTTCTATAATTTCATAACAATCAAGTATAATTTCCTTATTGTAAATTACATTATTCTTTTTTAAATAAAATGTAACACATGACCGAACAACGAAAAAAAGTGTTTGGACAATATCTTCATTTTGATCAATTTATTTCTGATTTTGAGAATGACTAATTACATGCAACCACTGACCCAACCTTTAGCAGGGCGCCATTCGCATCGGTTAGTCACAGAACGATCTTGCTTATACATAATGAAAGTTCCTCATATAATTTACCAGGAGACCAGCTCATGACGACATACATTAAGAATTCACATATATCTATCTTGAAAAACTTGGCGCTTAGCGCCATATAGCCCATGGGTCACTGTAATTCTCAACTGAAGCGGTATAGTGGTAAAACGCTCGGTTATAAACGCTGACAACCCATTTTCGATCCCCGGCGTGGCTATGAGCGTGGTTTGTAATGTAGCAGTGAACACACGACTCAGTATAGGCATTTATATTGGGGTGGTAAGGCTAACTTGAGTCGTGATACGAGCCAAACGGAGAATTGCGTTGCAGTGGGCTTCCATCATGTTGCATTTATATCGTGGTAAACAACCCAAAATCTTAACATCATGTACGAATGATGAATAAACACAAAGAATACATGAGAACTCTTAACCTAAACTGAAAATGCGTCTATATGGTAACGATTCATTTCCTGTATCGCGTAAGTTGGCTCTCACCCAGTAACCCGTGCGAGCCATGCTTGCATTCATGTGATCAGAAATTCAACTAACATGCAGAGAGATTTAACAATAGGTTGAGATAAAGTGAATTTTTCTCGCTCATAGTAGTTGACGATTGGTCTGGTTTATGTCAACTGACAGCATATTTGTAGGCCATGAGGCGTTGTCAATAATGACGAAATATTTGCATCCTCATAGTTCCTCAAAGTGCGTTCTTTGTTGAAGAATGTAAAGGCACTCTGACAGCCAGTACGCTGGTCGTAGACTCTCTAATGTCAGAGGGCTGAAAGTGTGCTAGTTGTAAAGTTGCCCGTCCAAGGCCGGTGGTTTTCTTCGGGTTGTCCGGTTTCCTCCAATTCTAGACACTACCGACCGCAACCACCTGAGCCATTGAGAGTTATAATAACTATCTGTACAATCCATGTAAAATAAATAATATAGTTCATAGTTTTATAATTTGTAAAGTTTATATTCCCTTTTGTCACACTTGAGCATTGTCGCCGCTTAATTATCAGTTTTGCATTAGTCCTGCATAAAGGGTAATATATAATATTTAATTAACTAAGAACATTCTAATGATTACCTTTAATAACCGACGCTACAACAGGCACCCACCCACTTAACGGAATGCTGGATCCTAAAATGGTTGACGGAAAATCTATCCTTCCCGTCTAGAGTCATGGACAGCCTTGATTCAAAGGTTACGAGGTCGACGTATCTGTTTTCTGTCTCTAAACTAATTGTATCTGCAGAAACAGAATTTTGCGGATACTATGTTTTCAACCCACCGCCGCCGCCGCCGGATCCGCCGCCGCCGGATCCGTCGCCGCACAGGTTTCCGAAGAACTCCTCCGTAACCACTGGACGGAATTTTGTGAAACTGGGAATTATGATCGGGTCACAAGTGAACTGCTGCGCCCCCTCTGACATTTCCGCTTGGCACAACGTACATCTATGCGTCTGTTTTCACACATTAACCCATATAACTTCGGACTCGTGGCGCCACCTGCAACCATTTTTGCACAGCGTCCATCTGTTCGTCTGCCTTGGGTTAAAATCACTCATATCTCTGCAGTAGTTGGACTTATCCATCTGAATATGCATGAGTATACATCCTGAATAGCTTTCATGATTTTATTACAGGTGGCGCCACCTACATTCACGTTCATGCTGCAGCCATATCTCAGGACTGGTTTGACGTATCTTCCTTAAATTTTGCAAGTGTATAGATCTCATATAGCTCTTATGATGGGGGGTCTGGACAGCTGAACGTAAAACGCTCGGCCCTCTCCACTGGCGACCTGGGTTCGATCCATGGGTGCTGCCATGAGAGTGGGTTGTAGTGACCATTTTTGCATATCGTCCATCTGTTTGTCTCACTCATATCTCGTCAGTGGTTTGACTTATCCATCTAAAATTTTACATGCGTACACATCCTGAAAGCTTTCGTGATTTTATGACAGGTGGCGCCACGTACATTCACGTTCACGCTGCAGACATCCATGCTCATATCTAAGCAGTGGTTTGACTTATCCACCTGAAAATTTTGCATAGGTATACATCTTGGAAAGCTTTCTCTTCAAATAATAGGTGGCGCCACCTACAATCATTTTTTACGTAGCCCACACGCGTGATAATATGCAACACATCTCATGCCACTCAATCCCGTGCCACTCAATCAATGCTCATTTCACCCGTCCAACTCTCATTTCGGCGGATACACGTAGTCGCTTGTCGACTACCCGTATTCTAGTTGATATTTTGAACTGTGTCGTCGTTGGCCGTTATGAAAACAAATGATGCAAAGGTGTGTTTGGGGTCTTTTCCAAAACCGGGTAATACCTGACATAAGCGGGAGCGTAGAAACTGAGCGAAGGTGGGTTTGAGGGGGGGGGGGGGGCACATCCTATAGAATCTTTATTGAGATTTTAAATGACGGATCCATTTGAACAAATCTGGGACGCTCGGTTTGTAAGTAGCCCTAAGCAATAATACAGCAATTCCATATAAAAAAAAAAAAAAAAAAAAAAAAAAAACGAGAGAGGAATGCAAACATTTTCACAGATCTTGTCTAATATTACAGCAATTTATACTTAGCTCACTGGCCCATCACCTCTTCAGTAACCATAAACCAAAATAATCATATTACTTAATATTGATTTAATTATTCTAAGGTTCATCTGGTAACTTATACATGAGCGGTTAGACCTTGAAATGACAATATCATGGAGGTCTTATTTTATCAATCTCCAAATAAAAGACTGTGAAATCAATTTAACCTTGACCTATAAATGAATATAATACCTGCTTATGGAGTTTTTATTTCATATTACATTTTATTCCCGTTGTTTTCTTTCATTCTATCTGCAATTATCGTTCAGTTTAACCTTCAGTCTGTCACTTAAGATCAAATGTTATACAATTTATTAAAAATGCCAGAATGGTTTCCAATATCTTCCAATATGAACAAAGTGTCTGTCTTGCAAGCAGCAACGTTTTCAAGTTACATGTGAAAATTATTTTTGTTTTTCAAAAATCATGTTAACTTTGGCAGTTAGTAAACGCAGGTCCTGTCGGACATTGGTACACTAGGTTTGTTTATTTTTTTTTGTGAAAAAAAAGCCAGTGACTGGATGTATTCGGAGGGCCTTTTAAAGATGGTTCTAATGGGCGTGAATGGTCCGAGCTGTCGCGCCTGTTGACGGATGTATGGATTTCTTCGTTGTACCTGTGGATGCTGTTGGTCTCCGGTCTCCTCATTTTTTTCTCTTGCTTGCTCCCCTGGGCACGCTGGTGGCTGAAACGACTCTCTTCTTGGCTTGGTGGCATCTTCGTTTTCGACTCCAATGAAATTTTACGTATTGGGATCGCCAACGGAACGGGTGTCAGGCCCTTACAAATGGAGCGCTCGAAGCATAGGCGTAGATCCCTGGGGGAATGGGGGGGGGGGGGGGGGGGGATGGCCCATTGCATTATGTCACCCCAGACTTAACGTGATAACTTTACAACGTATATATATATCCTATAAAACAATAGGATGGGTTTACGCTCGCCACTTGATTTCACTAATCAGGAAATTAGATCCCGGTCATTACAGGTGACATTTCCAGGTTCTTTTAAGGACGTGTATAAAAATACCAGATTATCAAACACCCAGATCAATAGAAACTATGAGACATCAGGTTAAATTCACAAATATAATTCAAGACAATACATACAGAGACATAGATGTGAGTGTGTGTGCGTTGATGTGTCAATACGACAGTCCTTCACATTAAAAATACAGGATATTTACTGGGTCCATGGTTTGTATAAAAATAATAAAGTCCAGTTCCTTCAGAGATCTCTGGTTACTGTTTTGTGTAGAATCTAGCGTATGGTTAGTACCATATAGTCTTTCTGAGTTTAGCGATCTTCAACTGATCTTGCTTGACAGCGACCCGGGTAGGTTTACGTTCACATAAATGGTAATAGCTCTCTTTGTTTACAAATGAGCTTAAGAGTCCTTGACCTTACTCGTGTTGCAATTATTTCACGGCTTACAGCGATTATGTATCTAGGTCAAGCTGAACTAGGGCGGCAGGTGACGCGTGCGCACTTACTTTACCGCCAATACGATGCCCTGTCGGCAGCACGGCTGTGATCTCGTGAGCTGGGCCCTTGCCTCATGTAGAAGCTTGCTTCTATGCCGTTCCTGGCGGGTTTAAGCGTTTCAATGTTCTTTCTGCCGTGCGTGCGTGCTGCCTCCTCAAGCTTCAAGACCCAACTGAAGCAGCGTCCCGCGTCTCTCCCTGAACTCTGACGTCACAATCGCCTGTGCACTGTGTACGCCGATCCGGTTCGCTGATTGTCTTATGGCTCAAGTGTCCCATATAAGGATATATGTGATCTAGTATGACTGCTTGCGTCACCATGGCGACCCACATACCAGATGTAATACACGCAATGCGTGACACAGATAAATCAGCTGATAGCCGATGGGATTTCATACAAGAATACACAATATATATATATATACAATCAAGACCTGTCAACGCTTTAGGATGACGCTTCACGTCAATATCAATAGAGAACAGACTTCGTTAAAGTATGATACAAAACACCGTACATATTGTCACCGATTTTCTGGTAACATCACCCCCTCCTTTTAAAGAACATGCATACACAGTATTTTCTCGATACATCGTATCGTTCTATCTCACAGGGTCCAGCTAAACATATTTACATATAGCAATACATAGCAATACATAAGGGTATGACACAGGGCAAACTCCTGTACATGTTTAGACTTAACTGGCTAAACATTATAGCTCATTACATCCTAAGTCTCAGGCAGTCTGCTAAGAAAATCAGGTCCATGGTTTAGTTTATACCTGACACTGCTTCAATATCAAATCTAAACTCTTGTAGAACCAGTGCCCATCTCGTTACTCTCTTATTAGCACATTTTGATTTGATAATACACTTTAATGGTTTGTGGTCGGTCTGAATGGTGAACGGTCTACAAGCCAGGTACATCTCATATTTCTGTACAGACCATACAATTGCCAATGACTCTTTCAAGATGGTGGAGTAATTTCTCTCCCTGGGCAATAGTTTACGACTGGCATAAGCTACTGGGCGCATGATCCCCTCGTGTCTTTGCATCAGGATACAGCCAATACCCACATCTGATGCATCACATTTAAAATAAAATCGTTTACTGAAATCAGGTAGCTTCAGTATGGGAGGGTCTGACAGTTTAGCCTTTAGAGAACAGTACGCGTTCTCGTGTATGGGTTTCCAGTCTAGTTTGTTAGGTTGACCTTTCCGCGTTAGATCAGTCAAGGGCACCGCTATTTCCGCATAGTTTGGCACGAATTTTCGATAGTACCCTGTAAGACCTAGGAATGCTCGCAAAGCCTTCTTTGTCTTAGGTCTATCAGTGCTCTGTATTCTCTTGAGCAAAACCGGATTAGTGGCCAAGTTGCCCGTGCCTACAAGGTGTCCAAAAAACTCTAAGCTCTGGTAGCCTATGAAGGTTTTAGCTGGTTTAGCTGCTAAGTTTGCACATTCTAGTCTAACTAGCACTTCTCTAAGAGTTCTTAAGTGCTCGTCCCAAGTCTCTGCGTGTATTAACACGTCATCTACATAACACACTACATTCGGCATGTCGCTGAACATTTTCCGCATCATGCGGGTGAAAACCGCTCCGGCAGTTACCAGGCCGAATGGCATAACCCTAAATTGGTAATGGCCATCGGGTGTAACAAAGGCCGTCTTAACCCTGGATTCCTCAGAAACAGGGATCTGCCAGTAACCTTTCGTCAGGTCAAGCTTTGTAAAATACTGGCTTTTCGCGACTTCGACAAAAAGTGTTTCCGGATCCGGCATGGGTTCAGGATCGAACACGACTGATTGGTTCAGCTTTCGGTAGTCTATCACGAATCTAGTCTTACCGTCAGGTTTCCTAAGCAGGATACAGGGGGACGCATAGCTAGAATCTGACTGTTCAATAATGCCTAAGTTTAACCTTTCCTGGATTTCTGTTCGCATTGTCTCTCGCAGTTCAAAAGGCACCCTATAGGGCCTAGTTTTTACAGGTACATCAGATGAGAGTTTAATGCTACATTCTACAACATTGGTGAGCTTGGGTACATCTGTAAATACATCCCCATATTGCCTAAGCAGACTGAGTATTTCACGGCGCTGACGCCTGCTTAGGTCGGCATTTACCTGAACATCTCGCTCAGTCTGGCGGCGCGCATACGACGGTAACGACATGTGGGCATCTTCATCAATCCCTTTTGGGTTTAACTCTCCGAACACGGGAGGCTCTGTTTCACCGTCTACACCGTCAGGATCATGTATGGAATCAGGTGCGCCCTTGGCTACCGCTGCCAGAATATGCTGGGGCTCGTTCCTAGTATGGTACCGTTTCAGCATATTCACGTGGAAGGTTTTAACCTTATCGCTAATCTTAATCCGATAGTCTAAGTCCCCAAATCTGTTTACAATAGTATAGGGGCCTTTCCACTGTACCATTAATTTGTTCCGCTACATCGGGAGTAACAACAAAACTTCGTCTCCGGCCTCAAACCTCCGCGTGCATTTACCTCTATCATATAACAGTTTGTGTCTGTTCGCCGATTTGTTCAACGCCTCTCTAGCTAACGCGCATGTGTCGCTTAGTTTGTCTTGTAGGTCCAGGACGTATTGGTACGTGGTTTTAGTCTCGACGCTAGTATCTTGCTTGGTCCACAGATCCCTAAGAATCCGCATCGGTCCTCTAACGATCCTACAATAGAGCAACTCAGAGGATGAGAACCCTGTGCTCTCGTGTGGCGCTTCTCGGTACGCAAAAAGCACGGCGCTGAGGTACCGATCCCAATCTTGCGGTCTTTCCTCGCACATCCGTTTCAACATTAACTTTAATGTGCCATTGAATCTCTCCACCATTCCGTTGCACATAGGATGGTAAGGAGTAGTGGTGAGCTGTTTTACAGACAAAACACGGTCAACTTCTCGCATGAGGTCTGACGTAAATTGTGTTCCCAGGTCGGTAAGCACCTCTGACGGCACTCCTATCCGCGCATAAATATAAACTAGCGCATCAGCCACAGAGACAGTATCTATGTTCTTTAAAGCAACAGCCTCCGGATATCTAGTGGCATAATCCATAACGGTCAGAATATACCTGTGACCTCTCTCCGACGCTGGATGGATCGGCCCAACCAGATCCATCGAAATTCTACGCCAGGGCTCATCAATTAATGGCATCTGGCCTAACGTAGCTCCAGGCACCTTGCCTTTTGGTATGGTTTTCTGGCAAATGGGACAGGACTTGCAAAACTCAGCAATGTCATATTATACATCCCTTTTCAGAAAAACTGAGTTCTCACGCGGTCGTGCGTTTTGTCTATGCCCTGATGGCCCGCCATAACCGCTTCGTGGCCCATCCTCATGACGTCGTACCGTAACGTCTGAGGTACCACCACTCGAGATCCATCTTGATCTCCCCGTTTATCACTCACAACCCGAAATAAATATCCGTCCTCAATTCTAAATGGACTATCATTTCTAGCCTCTCTAGCTAGCCTCCAATACGGCGCTTAAGACTGTTCCTCCTCCTGCGCCTTCAAAAATTCGGCCGGACTCACATCGGCAACTGGGCTTGCAACATTCAAGCTACGCGTCGGTATCTGTTTCTCACGTGCAGCGCTCCGTGTCTCCACCGCGGACGACACCTCCTTTTGTGACTCTACACCGTCACACACTATGCCTGAGGACCGCTCAGACTTCCACGTAGGGTCCGGATCATACAGATCACACGCTCCCGCCACGTTACCTAGCGCTAAATCACATACAGCATCCCCGACCACCATTGCCTCGATAGTACCGACAAAGAACGCACAGTCCACATTAATCCTAGCCGTAGGAAATTGTCTTACAGACCCGTCGAACAACCTACACTCGACCTGGTGTCCGATGAATTAATTTGGCTCGACGTACGACTCACGTATTCCTGCCGAGGAACATCCCGAATCCCGCAGCACTCTCGCTGACTTACCATTCACCAGCCCTTCACACACAGGTAACGAGTTTCCGCCTTCTGTCTGGGCAGCAAATCCTAACGACTGACTCGGACTCTCTACTTCCGGTTTCACCGCACCGACTGTCTCCGTTTCTGCCTCGACTACTGCCATTGACATAGTCTCAGGCTTCTGTTTTGGGTTATACGGGGGGCTAAAATTAGTCCTATACCTCTGCTGATCGCCAGCAGCACGCCCTACTTGAGGGGAAGACCTAGGCCTCGACCGGGCACTAGTCTTACATTCCCGCGCCTTATGTCCCAGTTCATTACATAAGTAACATCTGATGCCTCCTGATGGCTTAAATGTCTGACCGCCCGGACTGCGCTCAACCTCTCGCTTCTCTCTAGGCTGAGATACCGGTTGCGCTGGACGCGGCACATTATTGCCATAACGAGAACCTGCTGTAAGGCTGTATACACCGTGAGCCTCCGTATAACTATTGGCTAAGTCTACCATACTATCAAAGTCACGACACCGTCTCTCTTTCAAAAACATAGAGAGATCCCTACTACAGCAGTTTACGTACTGCTCGCACATCAACAGGTTAACTACCCCGTTGTAGTCACCTCCGACCGCTGCCATCCCTATCCAATGGTCTAGGTATCCATTTAGTCTCACCGCAAACTGACTCGGCGTTTCGCCTCGCTCAGGCCTACAAGTCCGAAACTTGTGTCGATAATCCTCTTCGGTCAATTGGTATCGCTTTAACAAGGCTATCTTTAACTAATCGTAATCCATGGCATCACTAACCGATAACTGTGTGTAAGTCCCTAGCGTCTTACCCCGCAGTTACGGACTCAGGTGTAACGCCCAATTCTCCCTATCATAGCCTTGACATACAGCTTACCGTTCAAATCGCACAAGAAACGCATCTAGCTGATCGTGAGCCTCATCAAAAGGTGGAAGCTGGATTTTCGGGAATACATCTCTACTTCTCTCTTTTTTAACCCCAGAGTCAGACTTTAACCTTAGAACCTCTAATTCGTGGTCTCTAGCCTCTCGCTCCTCGCGCTCTAATTCCCGCTGTTCACTCTCTATTTCACGTTGTCTAGCTCTTTCCTCACGTTCCTCATCCCCACGCCGTCTAGCCTCAACCTAATCTTGTAAAGCCTGGTCCTTAAGTCCCAAGGCCTGTCCGCATCTAACAAGTGACTCTAACGACTCCATGGTAATGCTCTAACCTAGTAAGATTTCAGTATCTAGTAATATCCGCTCTTAAAAATCCGTAAATACGTACTGTTAAAGCCAACCTAACGAACCGGCGGTATCCGTACAATTACACTACGGTAGCTCAACGCATCAAAATCTACTTATACGGACGGACGGACGGAAGGTCGGACGAAGGGTCAGACGGATGGACGGATGGATAACAAGATATCAATAAATATCATGCACCTATGATTACTATGCCAATCGGGAGGGGTACACTTACCTGTCAAGAGACCCTACCGCGTGACCAATCACAAACCAGTGTAGAAAAAATTATACCAGGGCGTATCTAACAACATAAAAAATGTTCACTCTAATCTGGGTTTATATCAAACCAGTAATGATGTTCAGGTATCACTGAACTAGCATTACTCACAAAACATGCATGTGTTCTAGCCAAATCTACAAGGTATATGCGAATCCTGAAACAATGTTGTGCTTCAGGTAATATTCTCACTGAATAAATATTAACTCCTAACAGTGGGGTAATTTCATTGTGCAAGTATACACTATAACATCAGTTTGGTGTCATATCCAATTATTAATTCAGATCAACTCTAGTTTGAGTATATGAATGTCTGGTTTCAGTACTGCTTTCTCAGTTCAAAATTTCTGAAACTTACTGTAATTAGCCAGTTTTTTTTAAGGCTAATTATATCCTGGCACGCTCGCCATTCAATGTCACCCCTGACTTAACGTGATAACTTTACAACGGATATATCCTATAAAACAATAGTATGGGTTTACGCTCGCCACTTGATTTCACTAATCAAGAAATAAGATCCCGGTCATTACAGGTGACATTTCCAGGTTCTTTTAAGGACGTGTATAAAAATACCAGACAATCAAACACCCAGATCAATAGAAACTATGAGACATCAGGTTAAATTCACAAATATAATTCAAGACAATACATACAGAGACATAGATGTGAGTGTGTGTGCGTTGATGTGTCAATACGACAGTCCTTCACATTAAAAATACAGGATATTTACTGGGTCCATGGTTTGTATAAAAATAATAAAGTCCAGTTCCTTCAGAGATCTCTGGTTACTGTTTTGTGTAGAATCTAGCGTATGGTTAGTACCATATAGTCTTTCTGCGTTTAGCGATCTTCAACTGATCTTGCTTGACAGCGACCCGGGTAGGTTTACGTTCACATGAATGGTAATAGCTCTCTTTGTTTACTTATGACCTTACTCGTGTAGCAATTGTTTCACGGCTTACAGCGATTATGTATCTAGGTCAAGCTGAACTAGGCCGGCAGGTGACGCGTGCGCACTTACTTTACCGCCAATACGATGCTCTGTCGGCAGCACGGCTGTGATCTCGTGAGCTGGGCCCTTGCCTCATGTAGAAGCTTGCTTCTATGCCGTTCCTGGCGGGTTTAAGCGTTTCAATGTTCTTTCTGCCGTACGTGCGTTCTGCCTCCTCAAGCTTCAAGACCCAACTGAAGCAGCGTCCCGCGTCTCTCCCTGAACTCTGATTGGCTTATGGCTCAAGTGTCCCATATAAGGATATATGTGATCTAGTATGACTGCTAGCGTCACCATGGCGACCCACATACCAGATGTAATACACGCAATGCGTGACACAGATAAATCAGCTGATAGCCGATGGGATTTCATACAAGAATACACAATATATATAATACAATCAAGACCTGTCAATGCTTTAGGATGACGCTTCACGTCAATATCAATTGAGAACAGACTTAGTTAAACTATGATACAAAACACCGTACATATTGTCACCGATTTTCTGGTGACACATTATACCCCCAATGTTTTGACTGTGTGTGGGATAACATGAGGATTTTCAAACTTTAAACCCTGTCACAGAATTCATGATCAGAATGGCATTTCTTCAGTTTTTGCGACCAAAATTCTTGGATTTAAAAAGTGGAAGAGGAAAACCCACAAATATGCTGAACTTAACATAAATCATTAATTACCACATTTGTCAACCAGGGTTGGTCACGTTTGGCTTAAAAGCGCCTATGCCTGAACTAAATCAAAGAACGAAACCAATTATTTTGTAAATCTTTAAACCCTTTGCAGGCCGGTGATCATTATCATAGACAAATTGTAAACCCATCATCTAATAAGCAAACATAAAATATCACATGCTTGACGAGATCATAAGTGGAGAAAATCTACTTAACAAGTCTTGCATATTTCTTCCTAAGATATATATTCAAGAAATTTAAAAAATGACTCAATGTACATAACTTCACAAAACATCCTCCTTTTGTTAATATTAATCTGCTGGAACTGGAAGAATGAATTAACAAACTGAAAAGTTAACATCAGTTGCCCATATATCAAATGGGGTTTCTAATGAGATTTCTTAGATAATATGTGGAAGTGATGTGAAAATTCTTCAGACCAGAAATATTTTGCAATGTCTAATGGGTTTACCAAAATGAGAAATAGCATAATTTTGGTGACTGAATTATTTGGATAGCATAGGAATTATCTGGAACTAATAGGTTAAGCTATGCACTTCTGTCCTCAGATCTTGTCCCTACAACAAGTCACATTTTCACAATGAAGGGTTGTGTACACTGACGTCAGTTATTTTATGTCAAATCGAAGCATTTTTAAGTTTGATAGGTATATATATATGTTGACTTACTCATAATGAGGAACATTATATACGTGAAAATAACATATATGTTTTTAACATATATTACGCTTTGTCTGCATGTGACAAATGGTTTCATATAGCGCGAATATTACCCCCCCCCCCCCCCCCATGAAAAAAAAAAAAACCTTTTTCCACTGCTCGGAGAGCTCTTCAGTCAGTCAAGCAGGTCAGTGATTATTAATGCTTTGTGTTTGTTTGACGACATGGTGATACTTATCTGCATGTGAAACTTTTTCAGTGATTCTTGAATTACAAACTAAAGGCATAGAAGCCTCGATCAGATTCTCCATAATATATTGTTGATCTAAAAATAGCTTTCCCCGCCGCGTAGAAGGGATGTACACGAGCCACCTGATTGGTAAATTTTGCCTTATTTATCATGCATGAATGAGCATTGGGGTTCACTGGAGCAAGATGTCTGTCAACCGAGCTTGAGACCTGACTCCAAGTAAGATGAGCACTTGGTATCGACAGCTAACCCACAGTCAAAGGCCGCCTTCTCCAGCTAGGCAACATTAAAAAATTCAGCGATATGAGTGGGGAAAAGTTTTGCTCTGGTCGATTATGGCTGTCTCAGTATAGTGCTTTTACTTGGTCATTTATAAAAAAAAGAGTCAACTGTACTATACGCCTATAGATGGTAATAAAACAAGTGAAATCCCCGCTGCTCTGTTGTGTTTGCTCGCCGAAAAAAAAGGGGGGCAGGAATAGATCCCTAGAGGGATATGGGGGAAGCTTATATTTTCTTCCTAAAAACAAACTCAGATGCGCATGAATAAGCCTATAGAGGAAGAGAAAGAGTCAATATCACCCATGGTAACCATCATATTCGATAAAATAAGCAGCTTTCTTTTTATATATTACGGGTCTATTTCCCAAGGATATAAACCTACGTATAAAAATCTGAAATGCAATATAATGATTAGAAAACTAAAACATATTGCACCCAAAATGTGAATGGAAAAGGATACAGGTTTTTCTTTTTTTTCTGTTATCAAAATCTAAACTGGTGGGGGGGGGGGGGGGCTTAATTGTAAACAAATTGAACACATGTTGTCTTACTTTCATGTTTTTTAATCTTGTTCTGAATCCAGACTATTTTTGTCTTGTGTAACACCCTGCAAAGCAAAGCTGAAAAAGTTAAACTTTCTCCGCTCTGCAGCGCCGAAAAATGCCAGGCCGTTTATTCAGTATTGTATTTGCAGCGCTGCGCAGCGCAGCGTTCGGTGTGGCCGGGTCTTAAAACTGAGTACAATGTGCATAATATATATCAGTTAAGATTGTCTCGCGATGGCCTGCCTAAGACAGTCGCCAGGTGGCACAGTACTCGTTTTTCCAACTAGTACCGACCACTAGGTGGCGCCGTAAACATTCGTGGCTTCAAAGTCCGCCCGGCTGGACTGATAAGAGGTTGAGAGGGCGCTTGTTATTGATGCCAAGATCACAATTGTCCTGAATTTCAATAACAATAATCTGTGGTAAACATAACAACCATGGCTATTGATGTCGGTGAACTGAGCCTCCCTGGGCTTGTGACGTTGTTGGCTTGTTATCAAATGAGTGAGTATGACCCACCAGGAAACGAACACTCGTCCACACTATAACAGTAACAGTTTAACGCTTACACTGGCCAAGTCTATCTCTGGGCCCTGTTGTCCTATGCTAGACCAGATGGACGGACACTTACTGACTAAGGCCTACGTGTCCGTCCATCAGGTCTAGCATATAGGCACAGCCATAGCCCAAAACGTTCGGACTCTATTCCAAACAAGTAAAATAATTGAAAAAAAGTTTGTGTTAAAGTACAGGCCTGTAGCTAGCACAGCCACAGAAACAACTAGAAATGCGTGCTTCCACCACGTGGAGGGTACCTATTGTGGGATGCTCCCAAAACTGTTTTCACTTATTAGGCCAATTGGTGGAAGGTTCAATTGAGCATAAGTGACTGCACTTATTTTTAAAATAATCCAGATCCACACCAAAATTTATTCGATTCTTTATTGATCAATTCCTGAAATGCCCTTAAAATTTCTTGAGATTCCATTCATGATTGTGTAAGTTATGTTGTGAACAAACACACAAACAGGGATGAACACATAACCTCCTGGCAGGTGCAATAATGAAATGCTATATATTATTGAAGAGTTAGGTCGACATACATCTTTTCAAATTAGCCAATCCCACCCTGAACTGGCTAAATATTTTAAAGTGTATATATAAGAAGATATTGAGTAACTTAAATATGTTCACTTCATCATGTCCATAACTTGTAACAGTATGTTCCGCTTTACCTTGGTTGTCATTGCTAGTGTTACAGCCTACCCTGATGAGAATCTACCATATGGAACGGCATGGAGCTTTGACATTTACTTCTAGCGCTTGAGATATAAATTCATTCCTCAAATTGTAAATAGAAAATAATCTTTAATGTATTAAATTGTATCACAATATCTTGTAAATGTGCCTCTGCTATTCCGTGTTTCCATCCATTATGCTCCCTGATTTCAATTTTTAGTGCTCTTCAGTGTGTGAGTTTTAACTGCAAATTGGCTATTAAATGGAAACCAAGTCTAAGGGAATCCCATATCAATAATTGGAAAGCAATCTATGCTGATCTACTCCTCTGCATAAGCAGTACTTTTTCAAATACAACCCCTCATTTTCTTGAACATCTTTCCCATCACGCATCGCAGTGTGTACACCATGCTAGATTCCTATTCGTTGTTATGACTGGAAGATACCAAGAGCCTGGTGGGGAAGCAGCAATGTCTCATTTTCTTTACAATAATATTTTCTGACACACTGAATGTTCAGTAGTAATTTTGGTCCCAGTGGAGTCTAAACATCTGTATTAAATATTAAAATGAAGGGGTTAGACCAAAAAAAAATAAAAGGTGTGGATGTCAGACACCGCCTGTGTCAAACCCCCCCCCCCCCCACATCAAAAATTTTTATTTTGATTTTTATCTTCCAAGAAGATAAATAATACAATTTTTTTTGTGCCTTTACCTGTTTAGCAAACAAAATTGTTATTTTCATGCTTTTCCCTTATCATGTGACATTTTAAGCTCAGCTGACTATAAGTCATCTGAGCTATAGTCGTGGTCCATTGTCCGTCGTCCGTCCGTCAATCCGATTGAGATTTATGATGATGCAATTGAGAATTATGAAGCAACTTTTATATTCAGATATATATGTTAAATTGGAAATGTATAGAAATATAAACTTAAATTAGTAAATAATTGATGTGATAAAAAAATGAGGATTTAATACAAACATTTGTTCATTATTTTCCTGACTCAGCAGAATTTGAGATCAGGCCTTGTTTGCCCTGTTTTATGTTGTTATTTAGCTAAATTTCAACTGTATACATTTCATAAAAAAAATACATATTTATTTAATAATATATATTATACAAAATAATAGATTCAGTTAAACAGATGTGTAAACTACTGAAATGTCAACAGTTAATCGAAAAACCAACTAATGATCATGGTAATAGTACAGATCATTTGTTCACAAACTGCTCACATGCTTTAGTTTCAGCATTAGGAAACACATGGTCAGGTCACAAAATATTTTTTGCAACAATTTCTTGCTCATCAATACAAACCAATCATATAAACCAACCATGGCCTTTATTACCTCTTCCTCTTACACTTTTTCTCCATTTGATATTATTTTAGATTTTTATCTTCAAGGTTAACGTCAGCTGAGCACAGTGACCCATAGGTCCCTTGTTATTGAAAGATACAAAAAGTTTAAAAAAAAAATGCCTGCCCGCACTGGTTTCTGCAAAAAAGTGCCTGAGACCTGCCGTATACCATTTTTTTAGCCTAACTCAAATGATTATATTTATTTCCAGCAACCTTTGCTAGGAAGGTAGGTGAAAGCAGACGCAAGTTTAAGCTGGATCCCCCAAGGATTGATGGGCCTGATGAATTTCAAAGGGTCTTCAGAGCACAGTAAGTATTTAGGAATTTATTATATATGATTATATTAAAGGGGCATATTCTGGTATCTGATGTCTATTAACCAAAGATAATTTCAAAATATTTTTAGACAACTAAGCTAGTAAATGCTGGTTTCAACGCACACAGCCTGTCTGTTTTGTTTATATCCACTTCACTTATGTCGGACTCCTGCAGAATTTACACATATTAAATGAGGTCAGAGGAGGCATGACATAAGACGGGTGTATTATGCACGTTTGCAGTGCTCTTGTTACAAAAAGCACTAAAGCTTTTCTAAATATATCTCAGAGGCAAATCGTACAAATGTGTTGATTATCTATCAGAATACTTTCCCATGTATGGAATCCATATAGTTCATTTGAAAAGAAAAATGACTGAAATGATGTTTGGTCTTGCAACATAAGCTGACAATCTTAAACTCCATCCATTTGGCAATTCATAGAGATGTCATCACAGTGGTGTTTGTACGTCACACTTTGGTAAAGTCACACATATATTCATTCTACATCACATGGAAAAACAGATATGGCCACATGAGATGATTTTGCAGCTCTTTCTAAACAGGCCAAAACCATTTGTGTGTCGCAAATTAAAGGTGCCCATTCACCTAACTTTTAAAAAGAATCTATGTCATTTCTGGCTACCCCTGGCTATATATTAATGATCCAAGGGTAATTTTGGGTGTGAAAAGTTCTTATACATCCTTTGTTAAGGATGTATGAATTTGTTTATCAACATGTTTGTAAACACAGAAAACAAACACAAGTTCCAAGGGATTAACTTTAGTTAATGAAGGTCAGATAGGTGATCTTGCCCCTTTAAATATGTTTATTTCATACTTATTTAAATCTTAAAAAATCTTCACATTACCCCTTTTGAAAAAAGCTTATTTGTAGTGGCATGTGAAATAGATATGAAAGAAGTATCACAAAAAATGAGTGGACAGTGGTGTTGGAAAACAGAAAAGTAGTCATTTATATGAGATCAGCAAGTGTGATTTATAATCAAAATTTGACCAGAGAAAAAAAAAGTTTTGTGATCACTTAAATCTTTGTCCTTGTAAAGTGGTAATTTGACAGATGTTGATTATCTGGTATGGTAATGTGTATGGTATCTGTATAATTTTTTTTCAGACAAAACTGCATAGAGTTCTTTGGTTTATTCCTTGCCATGATGTGGTGTTCTGCTATCTTCTTCCATCAAAGTAAGCCTTTTGTTTTCTTCTACAGCATATATTAAGTTTTCTCAAGACTTATACAACTACCTTAAAGGGGTCCATTCTGATATCTGACAGCTGTTAACTGATCCCTAGAATCTGGGGATCCCATGCATTGTACAAAGACTGTCTCTTTTGATCCACATGCTTATAACGTGGGGGCTCACCAAAATTAATATATAAGGGTCACTTATGATAATAATGATTCACAAACAAACACTTCAGGCAAAAGTGTAACTCTTTAATTAAGCATTACACCCCTCATGCAGAGGTTATACACTAGTCATTCCAGATCTCTCTCCTTGTAACAGCTACTTTGTATTGCAAAATTCTCACCACCGGGGCTGGCACAGAGCAAAGAATTATAATCAAACAAATGAGAGCGTGGTATCGCATTGTGCATCCAGCTCCAAATGATAAACATGTGACACTCCATCTGGTTGGTCCCATTACACCGGTTCTGGTATAGGGCCAAGAATCGAACCAACAAAAGTGGTTGTCATATGTTTAAAATTATCACGCTCTCATTGGTCTTGATTACAATTGTTTACTCTGTGCAAGCCCTGGTGGTGAGACCCAGAGAATCTTGCTATACAAAGCAGCGGTTACAACGACAGAGATCTTGGATGACTACAGTGTATAACTGCTGCATGAAGAGCATAATTAAGCATTTGTCTATTATTTTGTTCAGGTCAGTGAAATTGAATGAGAAAAAAAATTATTACCTGGGGATAATTATATTATGCTATATGTTGCAGTACCAGCTTCTGTGGCAGGATTGTATTACATGTATGGCCGGCACAAGTACTTCCAGGGATACATTGAAGAAGCCAAGAAAAGGTCAGTCCAACACAGGGAACAGCCATCTTCATACTACTTTACTTCATACTATGTTTTCGCAGACCTTGATTCAGTGAGCCACTCTGGTGTCTATTATATGAATAATGAACAAGGTAATTGAACCAGTCATATGACTGGCATACACTTGTTTTCCTAGGCTGCTAGAGCACATCTGATGCTAGTTCAAGATCTAACATTTAGCATTGCTGGGAGGGCATGAAGAATTTGACCAATCAAACAAGACTATATAAATCTGTCTCATTTCTGGTGCACATGTTCTTGTTCAGACGACATGTGAACAGTGTACCTGTACTGTTAACATATGTTTGTTGGATGATTGGCAGTTGTGATTTTAGCTCAAAGACTTGGGAGGCTTGTTTATTTTTCATCGAATAGATTCCAGAGCGGCTCAATGAATCAAGGTTTGTGAAAGCATAGCTGACAGAGACTTGGTAGTATGAAGATGGGAGGAGCACATTAAGTGAATGCTCTGGAATAGCAAGGATAATATGCCTAGCAGGTAACCCTTGAGGAAATTGAAGGTTAATGTTCTCAGTTTATTTTATGTGTGTCCACAAGATCTCTGAAGAATGGTTAATGGATTTTAATGAAATGTGGAATATAGGTTTGTAATGTGCATAAGTTACAAGTGATTAAAAATTGCTGTAAGTCCCTTTCCAAAAACTCCATGATGAGTTGTTTTTTGGGTTTAGGCAGATTGTTAAACTCTAGTGGTTATAGTACATTTGATCATACATCCATGTATGCAGTGTCGCATCCTTCTACCATGGGTCATTTCTATTCAAAACCAACCTCTTCCTTTTAGGCACTGTTGGACTGGCCGGGACTACCGTTCTACCTGTCAAACTTTTCAATCAAAACTTTCTGTTAACCTTTCACATGCACGCAAAAAATTACCTACACCTTGGTAGTCCTAAAAACCAAATTTATGTATTTGCATAATATCCTTGTGGACGCAAAAACAAGGTTATTGTCCAATATGCCATTGGCGCCATGTTTGCAGCAGTGTTTTTATCCCCATATTGGACACTATTTTCATTTTTATTGTTAATTTTTTACCTGAATTTTTAGACTGCAAAAATACAGAAACCTTGCTACAATATCTAAAGTGGATCAACAATTGTCAAAAAAGTTGGTAAGCTCAATATGAGACGGACAAATAGCAGTCCTGTCTGGGTATTACAAAGGCAATGTTGCATTTAAAAATTATGCCCATCAATCAGACATAGATTTACGCAATCTTGCAAAATTTTAAAGGTTTGTTCAAAAGAGAACTTCAAGATTATCAATAAGATTTATAAAATTTTATAGAACTAATCCATTTTGAGTACAAACTCATACAGCAGTATAAATGTTTATTTTTGACTTGTGTAATGGTTATTCTGAGACTGAAAAGTATCAGTCATGTCACAGTATTAACTCCTATTGGCTAAGAAATAATAAATTTTGCTGTTGACCTTTACATAATTGTGCTTTAACCAGACTTATATAGTTCTGTTAACCACTTAAGTTGAAACAAACTGTCAATTAAGTTGTTAAAAAATGTAACTTACTTTGTAAATGTTAGCCATTATACGTCATACATGATGCCAGTCAGCTGAGCTTCATGACCAGTGTGTCACTTGTATCATGTGTATTAATGCTCTAAGAGTGTTCCTTGTTTTCTTCAAATTTACAGGTCTGTTCATTTGTGTAACAGCACTGAAATCTGTCCTATTTTCCAGGGTCCCAGGATTTTATATGTGTGTTACTGCACTGAAGGCCTTCCTCGCAACCTCAGCTCTGGGACTGATCCATGCAATCTTACTGCAGTACTTTGCTGTAAACTTGAAAGTCTGCATTCTTCAGTTCATTTATCCATAATACAAACAAAATGGTAGTAGTGCTATACAAAGTATTTTGGCAGCAAATTTCAGAAAAGATATGATAAAGATATGTTCCAGATTTTCATAACTACAGATTATATTTAGATTGTGCGCTGTAGTAGTTCTGTCTCCTGTTGTGTTCAAGAGAAAGAAGAGGTGATATGTGTGTGTAGCTGTCAATAGTTTTATAATTGACTGAAGGATTACAGAACATATATTGAGCTAGAATGTGTACCAAAATAACTTTAGACAACAGATGTACACTATAATGTGTACCCAAATAACTTTAGTCAACAGATGTACACAATAATGTGTACCCAAATAACTTTAGTCAAGAGATGTACACAATAATGTGTACCCAAATAACTTTAGTCAACAGATGTACACAAAAATGTGCATCTGAGTAATTTTAGTCAACAGATTTACACAATAATGTGCATCTGAGTAATTTTAGTCAACAGATGTACACAATGTGTATCCAAATAACTGTAGTCAACAGATGTACACAATGTGTATCCAATTAACTTTATTCAAAAGATATACTCTTTAATGTTTATCCTAATAACTTTAGTCAACAGATGTACACAAAATTGTGCATCTGAATAATTTTATTCAACAGATGTATACAATGTGTATCAGAATAACTTTATTTAAAAGATATACACTATAATGTGTACCCAAATAACTTAAGTAAACAGATGTACACAATGTGTATCTGAATAACTTTATTGAAAAGATATACACTATAATGTGTATCAAAATAACTTTAGTCAAAAGATGTACACAATTATGTGTATTCGATTAACTTTAGTGAACAGTACACAGTAATATGTATTCTAATAACTTAAGTCAACAGATGTACACAATGTGTATCCAAAGGATATACACTTTAATGTGTATCCAAATAACTTGAGTCAAAAGATGTGCAATTAATGTGTATACAAATAACTAGTAAAAAGATGTGCACAATAATGTGTATCCAAATAACTTTAGTCAAATATGTACATGATAAGGTGTATCCAGATATCTTAATCTGCATATGTACCCAGCTTAACTGTTACTCAATTGATTAAATTATTATACAGTTCTCTGTGAGTACGACTTTAGCCCTTCAGTGTGCAAGATCTACAGTCTGTGATTATTTACTGCCAAACTATAAATTCAGATGGTTGTTAGTTTCTTGTTTTATGCTGCAGATAGGCTGAATGGGTGGGTATACATTTACAGTCATATGCTGTACAAGGGTTGCATTTTCATTTGATTAACAAGGATGTACCTCAGTTTTAATAAATAAAATTATTTTTACAGTGACTTTGCTTTTATTTTTACTCCCAAGCATTTTAAATGATGAAAAAAAAGGTTAACCTAAGCTTTTGTAAAAGCTGCCATGAATGTGACATCAGCTGTCTATCAGCAGTGATCCAAAGTTGTGTGACCATCCTCATCCAAGCATCTTTGGAGAAAGGAAATAAGAGAAGTGTTGTGTAAACATATCTGATTAAAAAATCCCCCCCTGTCAAAGAACTGCAGCAGCTTTTGTTAGCATTAATGTCTATAATAATATGTAAATTAATTAAATAAAAAAGTCTAACATTGAGGGCTGGAACATTTAAAATCAAATACAATGAAAGAATATCCAGCCCTTTTACAATCAAATACAATGAAAGAATAGTTTTTACTGTGACATGATTTTATTAACTGTTTATTGCAAAGATATAATTGTATTAGGAACACAGCACCAGCTCACAACACAACGGAACACAATCCGAAACTTGTAAACTCGTGACCACTGTTATCTTTAATACAGACCTGTCGCTTCTCTGTGTGACAAATCAGCCATGCTACACAAATGAACTGCGTCTTTCCATAAATGTGAGACCCTTGATGGGAAAGATTCTACAAGATGGTAATCACTGTTAGCTTTCCAGGTGTAGCTGACCTTCATGATTTACTTGTGCAATGTTGGTTTTGGATTTTTGTGGGCCATGCTTGGGATTGCCGCATGGAGTACATCAACTATGTGCTTAATGAAGAGCCTTTAAAGCAGCATGAAATGCTAAATGACAGCTGAGATGAGTGGCTACCATATGTGGGTCTCTGTTTGGATCCCAAATACACAGAAATCTGCATGTATGGAAAGGCACTCTTATAAAATGATGGACACTCCAGCCCTGTAGGTCTTTCACTTTGCATCTCTTGAGATTTAGGTTCCTGAAAATCGTTAATTGACAAGGGACCCATGGATCATGATGCTCAGCTGTATTTGAAAAATTTTAGCAAATGCTTATTTTTTTGTTATTGTTAAATAAAATAAGCATTTGAAAAGCTAAGAGAAAATACCTGTATGATGCATGTCAGATTTGTAGGTCCAACAGTGTCAAAACTTGCCCTGTTAACGGACGTCCGGACAAAGGACAATTGCTTTAGCTCAGATGACTTATAGTCAACTGAGCTAAAAAAAAAACATAATAAAACAGAACACAATATTCTCAATAATGTCTTAATCAACCCCACCACATGCACTCAGAACCTAAATTTGATTTAACTGCCATGTTTTGGTACTTCTGTGGAGTAATGTAGGACTAGAGTCCAGATCTGGACTCTTGTCTTGATTCAGACTCAAGGGTCTTGGACTTGTACATGAGAGCCCAGTCCATCTTGAGTCCAATAGAAAAAAAGCTTTTTCAAATACTTGAAAGTCTTGCATACTTGGGAAATTACAAACAGAAGATTACAAACCAAACTTTAGTTCTGCATTAGTAAATATTTACACATTCAAGTAAAATGTGTTGTAAAAATTAACAGAAATATATAAATAATAATCTTAAATTACATTGTTTAAATTCCTTTTTGACTTCCAAATGATTCAAACTTGATGAGGTGGACTTGGACTCGAACCTGAAGGACTTGGACTCAAGTGGTCTGCACTCAGACTCGGTTAGTGTGGACTCCACTGCATGGCTACTTCTGTGTATGCATGTTACAGGTATACACTCTCAATTCTTGTGATTAATCATGATTGATTACTACTTGGTGACTGTGCAAATGCAACCAACAACAACAAATTAACAGTAACTGCAAACAAAACAAAATGTAACAGAAATAATGACAGTCATATCATCTACTGGTACTTCATCAATTGTGATCAGACAAAACAACCTTTTCTGACAGCACAATATAAATACATGTATACAATCACTGGCACCTAATATTGCCAGGGACAGTCAGTGTACATTGTAATACCTGTATGGTCACAGGTATTTCTTAGAAGTGAGTCACTTGGTATTCTCAGTTCCAAAAAAACACAGCAGTTCTTCTGTTACAGACAACACTGACTGTACGTTTCTATATATATCCATGAGTATGATTGATAACATCCACACATTAACATTCAGGTGCTTGCTTGGAAGAATTCTATCAAGTTGTTGAGATCATAATTGTCCAGTACTTCCAGCAGAGTAGGTACTCGACTCTTTACGTTCTGACCTTTGAACTTGAATTTGTCAATGAACAGATCTGTGATCATTCCTGGGGAGCAGAAAATATAGATATTAACACAAACGTAACGTACCTTGTGAATAACCTGAATAACCTGAATAGCCAAGGAAGACATAAGAATACTATCAATAAACAAACAAGCTAAAAGGTGCCGATTCCATGTCAAATAATAGTAAGACATAACATTTTACCTTTTAAGCTTACAATATCCAGGCTTAACTTATATTGGGTTTATCACTACATGTCTTTCTTCATCTTTAAGCAGGCTGACAAAATTAGAGGAATTATCTGTATTATTATTAATACCAGTACTAGCAAGATACCCTTAACTCTGTCATGCTGAAGGATTTCTCTTGCAGATAAAATAAAACCATTCAGTTAAGTTTAAATTACCTGAAAGGTCTGCCCAAATTTGGAATGGCTGTTATCATTCAGTCAAATATATACATACATATATGATGATTAAAAACCTATACAATCACAGCTGGTACTAGCAAAAGGTTTCTCCTTATGTCGATTAACATTTTTTGCTTCTTAGCAGGTCAAAATGGCTGGACTAATAGTGCTGTCGTATGAGAAGCATGCAGGCATATCCCCCAACAGCTGGATAAAGGATAACTTGCATGTCTATCTCATTCAGGCCCTAGAGCACAAATGAGGTTTCCAACCTACCCTGAGTCCAAGAACAGTCTACTTTAAAATAGGGGTGTTAATGGGTCAGTCCACTTATAGTGAAAGAGGGGTGGTAGGTAGCTCTAATCTCTTGCAATACGACTTACAACATACAAGTTTTAATCTTGGAAGCCCCCATGAGTGGTTTCACAATTTTTGTATGGTCGGGTTTTGACAAGGGTATGGAAATATGACAAAAGTCCTCCAAGGACTGTCTCAAGGTAGAACTTATCTGCAGAGAGAGAGAGAGAGAGAGTAGTGACCATTAAACTTGTATATTCCAGACTGAAGTCAAAGGAACACTCTGGGGAATCGGGGATGACCGCCCCTTCAACCCAAAATTATAGTAAGATGCATCGAATAAATTATCACGTCTATCTGATATTACCCCGACAGACATTGCGCAGACAGGAATGTGTTACCGTATAATCTCTCCAGATGACACGGCTGTTTCTTGTATTCCAGCTGCAGTTTATCAGCATCCTCCAAGATCTGCATGTATTCTGCTGCCAGAAAACTCAGGTCTTTTTCATGAATTTGGAGTTCCTGTGAACATTAGAAAAAAGTTAAAACCAAAAACTGCTGAAAAATACACTGGATACCATGCTGTCAGTGTTCTCTTATTACTATTGGCGATCATATGTAAACAAATTTCTAGAATAAGAGATGCTGTAGCATCCTAAGTTGCTGGCTTTGCTCCATCTTCTTTAAACTTGGCTCTCTCTTAATTTTTATGCCCCCGCCACAAAGTGGCCGGGGCATATAGTTTTACCCATGTCCGTCATTCCGTCCTTCCGTCCATGCGTCCTTCTGTCATTCCGAAATCAAACAGTTGTACGGACTTTTTTTCGCAATGCCTGCAGAAATTGGCCTGATTTTTGGTGTGTGGGCAGATATAGACCAGTTACAGATCGAGTTCACGTTTTGTCCCAGTTGACCTACTTTTGACCATTTGACGGTGCTCTAACATAGAAAATTTCATAAAAAAGTGCACATGTATGGACTTTTTTTGCAGTGCCTGCAGATACGGGCCTGATTTTTGGTGTGTAGGCAGATAATGACCAGTTACAGATCGAGTTCTTGTTTTGTCCCAGTTGACCTACTTTGACCATTTGACTGCTCCTGAACATAGAAAGTTTCATGAAAAATAGAAATTTTCATAACAAATGCATATGTACTGATTTTTTCCTCAATGCCTGCAGATACCACCCTGATTTTTTATGTGTGGGCAGATAATGACAGTTACAGATCGAGTTCCAGTTTCATCCCGGTTGACCTACTTTTGATTGTTTTACGGCTCCTAAACATAGAAAATTTCATGAAAGACAGAAATTTTTATGGAAAATGCACATGTATGGACTTTTTTCACAATGCCTGCATATACTGGCATGATTTTTGGTGTGTTGCTTGATAATGACCCGTTACAGATTGAGTTTGCATTTTGCCCTTGTTGACCTACTTTTGACCATACGACACCTCCTGAACTTAAAAAATTTGTCAAAATTTTACAAATGTTTCTCATTTGCCCCAGGCGGGGGCATTCGTGTCGTCCCGACACATCTAGTTTTAAGATTGTGTTTCACCAAAAGCATTTAAGTTTTTATTTGCTGCTCAAAAACTTCATTTTTTGCAATTCTTAAATAGATTGTTTTGGTAATTTTATCTGTTTGGAGCCCCGGGTTATGACCCCAATTTAATTAGGCTTCATCCTGTGACCAATATCTGTGCATATAAAATGTCTGAACAAATCTTTACATTTTGTTTTACTGCATATATACAGTGGAACCTGTCTGAAAGACCACCTGTCTATTTAGATCACCCTTGGATGAACAGAAAGCATTCACATCGGTTATAACTGACTTGTCTATTAAGAACACCTGTGAATTAAGACCACTTTGGCCAGTCCCATGGGTGGTCTCATAACACTGGTTTCATTGTATTTGGTCTGAATCAACTGACCTTTAGAGCGTCTATGAGCTGAACTTTCTTGGCCAAGAGCAGCTGGTACTCCAACTTAGGGTGGATGAGACTCAGGGTGTGAGGCACGGAATCTTCATTTATATCTGTTAATACAATTAAAATGTACTCATACCTGGGTGAGTATGATGATATCACTTTTCTATAACATAATAATGAAACAGAATAGATCGCTATATATCAAGGTATCGTAATATAAGTATCTGGCAAGAGTACCCCAGCATTTGTCACTTATGAGCGGTCAAATCGCCAGTTTTCAGAGAATGTGATTCTGTCAGTTTGTTCACCACAGTCATGTTGAACATCCCCATATTAAATAAATGTTATCCTTGAATGATTTTTTGAACACAGAAAGAACCTAGTGATGTCAAAATCTGTTGGTAATAACCCTAAAAGGGAATGTGTGTGTTCCAAAAATGTGGACAAATAAACATATCATGATATCACGATAACAGGGAAGTTAACGACACAATTATCGCACCTGTAAGTTATTGTGATAATCCCAGATATCGGTTATCATCCCAACCCTATGGGTGAGCATATTCTATCATCTGATTGGTCAGTTTCATTTAATCAGGCCCACAGCAAAACCAGCCTGACATTTCTATCAATGCTGACACTCCCGCAGTGGTCAGGTTACATTTGTTCTAAAACTACTTTCATTGAACCACTGCTTGCAATATCACTGTTTGCTGGGTACTGCCACAGGGAAGGTGGCATTTACATTCATATGAATAAAAAACAGCTTCTCATATTATAAAGGAGAATTAGTAAGTTTATCAAATATAGAAATAAGACTTGCTCAAACTTAACCTTATTATCTCAGCCAGCTCAGAATCACTTTTGTCCAGTCTAATCTTAATATATTCAGCCAACTCACCATAACTTATGTCCAGTCTGATTTTTTTCTTTGTAGCCTCTTTGGTCAGGACATCTTTAAGGATTGAAATTGTGGATATATTATCAGACTGGAATACTGCTACACCTTTCCTACAAAAACAGAGATACTGGAAAATCAAAAGACACAAATGCCTTATTATATCCATGTTAATGTCCTGTAATATTATCAATAGTTAATATATTAACAATACCATCCTTTTTATTACCGGTAAATAATGATAAACATACCAGTAGTACGCAAAACAACAGAATAATACAGAATCTTACAAAGCAGTGATACAGTGGTGAATTGAGTGCAACTTTGGTTCACAAAAAGCTAGACATAGGAGCATTCAATCTAGTCCACTGACAGCTAGACACCAGGGCATTCAATTTAGTCCACAAACAGCTAGACTCAGGGGCATTCACTGAGCTTCACAAACAGCTAGACACAGGGGCATTCACTCTGGTTCACAAATAGCTACACACCGGTTTTCACTCTGGGCCAAAACAGCTAGACACAGGGGCATTTATTCTGGTCAACAGACATGGGGGCATTCAAGCATAAGTACTCAGCCTGAGCACTGATCTTATCAGTGTGCATGCACAAAGATTCCAACTGGATTCCAAACATGCAAAATAATGACAATGGTTTACCGGTAGTTGCAGAGCAGCATGGTGTCCAGGAATGTTGATACAAAGTGGAAGGTGATGCTATCTCCTGCTGGCACCCTCTCTGGCAGGTCAGGCAGACAGAACACCACCCAGGAATGAACCTCAGCCAGACTGAAGGCTCCCATCAACTTGAGAGTATTATATGGCCTACCAATATAGTTTAAGTACCAATTCAGTTCAAATAAATATGACCAAAGGCTCATTTTCTTCAGACATTGCTAGACGACAAAGATAATTGTCAGATTCCTTATATTTTCATTCACAGTGTAGTGTATCTAATTGCTAAGCCATAAATGAGACAAGATTATTGCCACTGTCAATTTAAAAAAAATACAATAAACTTATTCAACAAAAGACAAGGGATCTTGCATTCCACTTGTAGAATAGGGTACACAGTGTTGTTTATAACAAAGAAATGAAATAGTGAAACTGAAAATACAATTACAAATCAAGTTACCATAGATGGCACTCCTACAGCTTACATCTATCTGCCTACTGGTCACATGATCAATATGCCTATTAAATTTTGCACTGACAGCTTAAAATGTTCCTGCATTGTTTGGCAACAGACATTATATTATCTTGAAGATTAGACAAATGTAAAAGAACCAAGAAGACACCATATAAAAATAATTAAACTTATTTAAAATACATTAAATCACTTTATGCAGAAGGATTTAAACTACAAAGTGTAAGATAAAACATAATTTTTTTTATTTTGTTTTTTTTTAATGAGAAAAGTGGAAAAAATTTTTATCACACAAAGAAGGACAGAGAAGGTGGCACCACTGAAAGCTTACATTCCACAATACTAATTACATTCCTGACATATTTAGTGATAGACATTAAATATACAATAACATTAAAATATTTAAAATGCTGTGAAGATACTATTTTCAAATTCTTTTAAGTCATACTTATTTAATTCCAATAACTCTGAAAAAAAGTTACCCATGATATAAAAACTTAAGCATTAATACTTTCTGACTTGCATTAGAAGAAGCTTAAAACAGTTTCCAGCTCACAAAAATAAGTAAGCTTAGGTGGTACCAATTTATAGCACAGAATAAATTTCTCTTTTTCAACAGAAAAGTTCACTAAGTTATATTTTCTGAGATAAGAGGGATAAGTGGAATGTACTGATTTTAGCTTACAGAAAACAGGTGAACATATGTGGTGCCACCTGCAGCTTACATACACATAAGTCACATGATCAATATTCCTGTAAAATACAGCGCAGATAGATGCTCCTGTTACTGGAATATCTGACAATGGACATCAACCTGGAGAGGTACGTGTACGTGCCCTTCCCTATGACCAATGTTCATTGGTGCAGAGGTACGTGTATGTGCCCTTCCCTAAGACCAATGTTCATTGGTGCAGAGGTACGTGTATGTGCCCTTCCCTAAGACCAATGTTCAATGGGGCAGAGGTGAGTGTACGTGCCCTTCCCTAAGACCAATGTTTATTGGTGCAGAGGTACGTGTACGTGCCCTTCCCTAAGACCAATGTTCATTGGTGCAGAGGTACGTGTACGTGCCCTTCCCTAAGACCAATGTTCATTGGTGCAGAGGTACGTGTACGTGCCCTTCCCTAAGACCAATGTTCATTGGTGCAGAGGTACGTGTACGTGCCCTTCCCTAAGACCAATGTTCATTGGTGCAGAGGTACGTGTAAGTGCCCTTTCCTAAGACCAATGTTCATTGGTGCAGATTTTTGTCTGACTCATATTCAACCATGAACAATTCAGAGAAACTGAACAACCAGTAAAAGTGACGTATTACTATGTGCACAGCCAGTAGTTTTCCATGTAATGAAACCTGCCTGTTTTCGTCAAAGACATGAGTGCGCTGATGAAGGGAGAGAGGCTTTATCTGGTACTGCTTGAGGATGCATGTTTTGGGCTGTAGTCTTGGTGTGATGTAGGCCTGTAGCATGCCGTGTTGTCCCTCAATCGAACGTATCTTCATCTCAAGTCTGGTTGTGTTTGCCTGACAGCGGTATGTGGCTAGCAGGAAATTGCCTTGCTGTAAAATTTAATAAACCAGACAATGAAGAATGCATTCATAAAAAAGCTCAAGTCATTTTGAATTTGAATAATGCTTTAACTGCCAATATATTAATTGCAGCACATACAAACTATGAGAATATCAAACTAATATCCAGGTTAATTCTTTTCAGGAAAACAATGAATAAGCATTGATTTGGTATCAATTCTGGCAGCACACAAAAATGGTTAGACAGTTGTCAATATGACATTGTATAAAAGGATTTTATAAGGTACATAAGTCAGTTGTGGTAAAAAAACTTACTGAAAGGGAGATGATCAAGAGCAAAATTAAACCTATTCTTTCACACTATCAGTTCAGTTTTGCTGTATAACAAATGTTTTCCAGCAAGACCATCCCAGCACACAGTCTCAGTATCTTCCATATGGTTGTTTAACACCTTGTTATTACTCTGCATGTTGGTAAACACAGCCCACATGTGTCTGTTTACCAAAACAAGGCCACGTTACTGGAGGTCCGATTGTAAGCAGCAACACGTGATGTTTCATCAATTGGGAACATGTATTACTTTTTTGGGCCTAGTCAGTCAGGGCATCTCATGATTGACACGTGTTGTGGCCTGGCGATGGAGGCTGTATGTTTATGTTGACACCTGTGATAGTGCCCAGTCCACTGTATTTAACACTCATTTAAAAGAGTAAGCAAACAGTTTCAGGGCAATATTCTGGCAGGTACAAATTTATTTTAAAGGGAAGAAGCTATTTTTTGTTTATACCACATGCATTATTTGTTACTGGGTACCTTTAAGAGGTATAAATGTCACACTCTGGGCATAAGTTTTTGTTCCAAATTATTGACCTGGGTATTCCACTTGAGATCTTTATCTATAATAACATGAGGTAATGTTTTGTATTCTGGTTGGGTATAATCGGGCCATTTAATCTTAAGTTGAACTTGACAGATGGTCATTTTTATTATTTGAGAGAAGGGTATTGCATTTATCTGGATTAATTACTAATCTATTGATGTTAAATGTTCCATATTTGTATCATTTAAGTGAGTCATAACTTGATGTTAAGTAAAAACATTTTATGGTAATAATCAAATTATCTCATTCCAAAGAAAGCCAATGACACTGCTTTGCTGCAATGTTGTTTCATTGGTGGGTGAATTTTGATCAAAGAATCAAGTTGTTTTATGTATTTGATGCATGAGAAATACAGATACAGTATAGTACATTACATTACTTTGATATTTTCTAAGTATTACTCACTTCCTGGTCCGGGGCACTGAGACTGATGACTGCAGAGTTCTTCTCTACATCCAACAAATCAATAGGCACATCACTCTGGTCAAAGAGAAAATTAGCTCATTATAAAGTATTATAAAGTATTTTACCAGAAACCTGTTAAAATATTAAGCCTGAGTATTCCAGGTCTGACGGCTATAATATATGCATGACACTGATGACTGTGGTCTGTCATTCTCAACGGGAAATGCAAATGTCTAACCTTTCTGTGCATGACAGTGCATAACAATAAATGAGATAATAAAGTTTTTCAGACCTGTGTGGTCAAGTACAAGTGGTGCCCCCCATAATTTACATTTGCATATCATTAAGAAAAAAGTGAAAATGCCATTTTGATTCACAGAAAATAGCTCCCCCAAAAATGCCACCACCTGCAGCTGTAACACTGACAAACCAGTCACATGAAATGTTCATGGCCCAAGCATTTCAAGAGATATTAGGTAACAGATGTAACATCATGTTAAGCAAAATAAGTGGCAAACATCATATTTGTGATCAAACAGTGAAATTTTCTAAATTAATTAAATTCATATATTTTAAATTACCCTCTCTCTAAAAAATAGTTAATCATGATAGGAAAGCTGAAGTACCACATTTTCTGTTTACCCTGGAAAAAAGATGAATGTGACATTTGGCTCACAAGAAAATGTCAACACAGGTAGCATCACTTCACATCCAATATGAGTCATACAACCAATATTACTGAAAAAGCTGAGAAATGAAGCCCTTCCTGAGGTATTTGGTAATCGACATAGGGTCTGCATGCACACAAATAATATCATCAAATAGTACATTTATATGTCTCTCAATTCAAGGGATACTGGTCCAATTCAGTTCTAACTTCATACTTCTGATATTCTAAAAGGTGAAGTTAAGTCACAATAATTAATATTATGAACTCAGCAACCTTGAACACTAAGAGAAGTAAGACTTTCACAGGGTTGCCACTCATAATTTGGTAGAAATTTAATGACCTTTTAAGGACTTTTATAGACTAATAATAATATAGACTAATTTATAATAGTTTAAGTTATTATTTTCTGATGACCAGTGATATGGATGATAAAAGATGTGTTTAAACAGGAGACTGACACTCCATTCCTTCCTGTCAAATTCACAGAATTAACCAAGTCACTCCAGACAGTCACTTTGGAGATTGACAGAGAAGGTAATTTGAGAGAAACAATAGGGATCAAGACAAAACCTTGCAGTCCAGCATATCAGCGGTTAAATAACTCAGCATTCACTGCATTAACATACAAATAATGGCTAGAACTGCACAAATGCAAAATTTTAAAGGATTTTAAATTTAATGGTCTTCTGGTTATTTTTTCAAGAATTTAGAAATATTTATGTACTTGAACTCAGCAGTTTTGAATTCTTTGACTTTCATGGTTTTTAAACAAAAGGACTTAAATAAACCCCATTTTAGGGTGCTGGAAATCATGTTTTTGACACTACCCACCTGCAGCAATAGATTGTCTATAGCACACTGCATCTCCAGACTGAGGGTGTAGCTAGCATCCTCCTTGTTCAAGTTGAACTTGTCGTTAATGTTGAAGCGGGGAACTGCTGATATAGCCTTGCTGCTCTGAGCATTAACCTGGTAGCGCTCTCGCTCAATCACAACCCGCTGTTGTAGGTCATCCAGCTCCTTTCTGGAAGCCAGAACAAAGCAGAATTAATGACAGGATAAAAAGCACAGAAAACTCAGCTTAGTAAACAATGTTATTTTGGTACATAACTCTCTGATGTCATACACAGTGATGTGTCAAGTTAAACACCTCTTCCTGAGGTCTTGAGTAGGTCCTTATAATTTTGTAAGATTCAGATATAAGATCAACATAACCAAAAACAAGCTATATCTAAATCGTGACTTAATTGTTGACCTGAAATATATAACTGCACTGTTACACTATCGGCCAGGATCAGTAATTTGCAATAATCCCTACAGGTGGCAACTGCAGTCCTTATCCCTTTATGACAGTGAGCATATGGCCCTTGGAAAACACAGTGAACTACTTGTACCCTACAAGAGAGGAAGCCTTACATGAAATGTTCATGTTACCAAAAAAAAGTGATGACATAAAAGTGACAAACATTGTTATTTTTAGATCAAACAAATTATTCCTTGACCTGTAGCAGATATATTTTCAAACAACACATCAAATTCACATCATAAGCAAATTTTTCATAAAATTTGACAAAAACCTGGTTTGAACCATTCATATATTATGCTGCATTTAATTTAATGACAGACAGATAATAATAATGTTTCAAAGTCTTTCAAAGTCTTATAAAAATGATTCAAAGTCTTTGTTTTGATCTGAATTTTAAGACACAACAAAAAAAAAACATTTTAAAATATATCAGATACAAATAAGACGTTCAATGCTTAATTTCTTTGTGGGATATGATGTGATATTATTCAATGCAATAAGTATAATTATAAAGAATAATATTTAACTCACCTCAGGACAGCCATCTTTTCATGGACACTTTCATCAATCTTCACCTGGTTTCCTGGCCCCACCTGCTTGTGTTGTGGTTCAGTTGTCAGAGAAAACACCCAGCCTGAAAGGTTAAAAACACATAAAATACACAAAAGAAGTCATACTGACTCAGAGAAAACACCCAGCCTGAAAGGTTTAAAACAAAACAAGTCATGTAGTGACATGAGTTGGGAGGTTAGGGAAGGGATAAGGGTGATTATGTATATGAGTGGGAGGGGGTAAGGGTCACTATGTTTACGAGTGGGAGGGGGTTAGAATCATTATATATATATATATGAGTTGGAGAGAGTTAGGGTCATTAAATATATGCGTGGGATTGGGTTAGGGTCATTATGAGTGGGAGGGGTTTAGGGACATTATGTATATGAATGGGAGGGAGCTAGGGTCATTATGTATATGAGTGGAAGGAGGTTAAAGTCCTTATGTATCAGTATGAGTGGTAGGGAGTTAGGGTTATTATTTATATGAGTGGGAAGGGGTTAGGGTCATTATATGTATGAGTGGGAGGGGGTTAGGGTCTTCCATACATATAAGCGGGAGGAGTTTAGGGTCATTATGTATATGAGTCAGATGTGACATGTCTGAGTGAGAAATTTCTGCTCACCTGGATAGGTTGCACACACAACTTCATCGTATCCTTGAGATGACACAACACCACCTTGTACAGATGTCACACTCTCACTGGCACTCTGTGAAGGAAAGATTTGTTAATTAATGGATACATATGACCATTTTAACCTTATGCTTTTCTGTACAAAACTTTGCATTCTCAAATGGTTTCATATATAGACAAATGTACTGTCAAACAGCAGATGATTATTGATTGCAAAGGAGGCAATCTCTAAATGAATATGATGGAAGTTGAGAAACATAAATTTTATATTCTTCACAACCAGTTTTTGTAGCTTGAAGAAAGCAGGTGATAGCAACCTATTACTGTTACTGCTAAACTTACTCCAAACTATCTATACACCAAATCAGAAGTGTCTTGCTTTAATGTGCTGCTGGATGGACTGCTCAAATTTTGACATGACTACTGTAGTTCATATGCCTTTTCACAGCATAAATAAAACAACATAATAATTTGCAAGATGTAATGAAGACCTGTCTGGATGCAAATGTTGAACTTTTCCAGCCCTGGTGGCTGTGAAACCTGCCTCTACAAAGGTTTGGCAGTAAGAAATTGCGGGGCTCAACATTAATGGTTAACTGCTTGCCTGGGTCAAGTAAAACTGGTGGTAGAGTAACCAACATTAGGTTCCTACTGGGCAGGTGAATGCAACATAAACCTTTACACTGAATTTTGACCAATCTTAAGTTAGCCACTTTCTTTTTCATGAGAAGTGAAATCATATTTTAATACCTCTAGCTTTAATTACATGCATGTTTTAATCTATGCAAATGCCAAAGAGAAATAAAATTAACAACAAAATTTTTTGTGGTTGTGGCCATGATTACTGATTTTGTGGGACAAGTAAAAATTCATGTAGGGCAAGTAAAGGCTAGTTGTCACTTGCCCTACTTGGCAAATACTTTCAAAATTTAATGTTGAGCCCTGAATCGTGTCTTTAAACCACTTTATAGCACTAAGTATGAGGGAAAAAGAGAAGTTACTAGAACTGACATGGCTGTTCCTCAGTATTGGCTCATCAGTCTCATCATAGCCGTAAATCTCGATCAAACCATCATCTCTGCCGACAATCAGGTCAAGAATGCCATCCCCTGTGATATCGTAATTGTCCAGGCACAAGACTCCTACAAACAAGAGAGACATTTATAACATTATATAATATGACATTTATTTAATATTAAAAGAGGAGGTTCTCAATTTCTTTAAGAAGCCACAAGAAGAACTCAGGAATTACTGATGAAAAGAGGTGGATAAAAGATAGCTTATCATGAGTGTCTGACATCATCAGGGCTGTAACAATACATTATCTCACAATAAGATATGCTTTGTGAAACTTAATTCAGGATATGATACATGAAACAATACATGAAAGTGGTATAAGAGTTCAGATTGGAATTCATTGGTTTTCTCTCTTCAAGTTTGTCACACATTGCCTACACCCTTCAGAAGCAATGAATTATCCCCTTCATTTATTTTGATCATGCAGTTGTTAGCTGATTCATATGCCAATTAACCTATTTCTGACCAATAATATTGCTCCTTACATGAGCATGGTCAATGATTAAATATTATCAAGTGCTGGCAATGGCTTGTCAAGCATCATACTTTCTGCATGAATGGTTATATATCATCAAAGAATTATTTCAGGATGACTTGATGATGACAATACAGTATTTGACTTTGTATTATGATGGATCTGTGCATCAGTGAATCATAACCAGCTTCTGTGGTTCAGGGGTAAAGCATAGGACTAAAAGCCTGGAGACTGTGAGTTCAAATCTCAGCCGAGGTGGTGAGATTTTCATGGACCCCCCACCCAGGGTGAGCGCTCTGCAGGCTCAATGGGAAGGCTGTGCCCAACAGGCCTGTTTTACTCAAAAAGAAGTGTGTGTTTTTGGGGTTCCTGGGTGGTATGACAAAGCAATGGGGCTGACTACACTTCCAGGGCCCATAGGTGCAGTAGTCACCAGGCATGGTTAACACTAGGATGTAAAATGAGAGGAAGCATGTGATGCTGCCCTGTCATGCACAGTCAAAAACAGGAATGGAATTCTGCAGATGTTCATATACTTAGAGTTAAGTTAGCATTAAAAATGGAGGCAGTTACTTCCAACAAATAAAATTGATAAAAAAAAAAAAATCAGTGAATCATAACCTACCTCCATTCCTCTTCTCGTTTGGTATCTCCCATCTGTGTGAAGGTGAAAAACTGCAACAGACAAAACAATGATCATCATACGGTCCAACAGACAAAACAAAACATTTTATTTATGGACACTAAGAGGTCAATTGTAGACTTCTGTAAAAGTATTTTATATATTTACATATTAAAACTATCATTATAATTTGTGTGTTCTATCAATGTATAATGAAACACAGGTGTGAGTATGATATACTTTTTTTTCTGAGATAGAGATAAAAAATTAAATCTACTTTGTCTTCTGAGAAAGAGATCTGAATCTGAATGTACTTTGTGTTTTGAGACAAACATGAATGTGAATGTACTTAGTTTTATAAGAAAGAGTATAATGTCAGGGTTAATGTATAATGAATGAAATCATGAACATAAATGTCCATGTACTTTGTGTTCTGAGAAAATGATGAGTGTGAATGTACTTTGTGTGAGCATGTAATACATGTATACTGTAGATTTCCTGTGCACAGCCACGTACTTGTTGTTGTGACAAAACTATAGTATGCATAAGTAGTAGGAATCAGCTTTAAAATTATATTCGATGACTGAAAAATAAAATGACTTGATGATCAATTATTAATCTATTATTTTATGTACTTTCTATATTACCTTGAAATCTGATGTATACTAGTACCCAAAATATTGACAACAGTAAACAGTGTGACATGTACATTGGTATTCATTCTAAAACCACCCATCCATCCGCAACCAAGGTCGACTATCTGTCGGATGATTGTTGGCTGCTCCTGTTTGATGCTGTTTGTTACTTTGTGTTTGTATATCTCTGACAGGATTAGATTCTTTGCATGTGAATGTATAATCCTTTTTAATGGATTATGCAACAATGCAATCAATTTAATTGATTTTAAAAGGATATGACCAATCATCTATTTAATCAATTAACTGGCACACCACTAGTATGTTTTATACTTCACCAACCTTATGTACTTGTTTAGAGATAGGTGTGAATGTACTTGTCTTCTTTGACAGAGATATGGATGTACTTAGTGTTCTGAGACAGAAATATTGTAGTGTAGTTTATGTTGTGAATACAGAGATGACAGAGATATACTTGTATGAATGTGAGATATGAGTTTTTGTTCGTATGAAAACTGTTATTGTTGAATTATTTTACCAGTGTATTTTAATGGTCCACTACAATAAGCAACAGGAACTAAATTTGTATATGGCCACATTTAACTGAATTTATGATATTTGTCCTGATAAAGAAAACATATACTGTTATTTCAATGACAGCTGTGCTAGCAAACTCCATCAATGCTTCAACAACACAGAAAGCATTATGGCCTGTGACGTCATTACTAAAAGCTTTCCAATACAATACATTTAAAACACCTCTACACTGTATTGATGGACCCTTTCAAGAGAACCCAATATTGTTACTGTGTTTGTCTATGGTACAAACACAACTTTAAATGTCTAGCATTAATGATGCCTTGGTATCCCAAAGGCCTTGGAAAAACTTCTTTCACTTCTTTTTAAAAAGCAAAATCCTATAATCCATCTTATTCAATTGAAATGGTAAATTTAAAATTGTAAGTCTGTTATTTCATTCAACTCTCCCCCTGCAGTACTTTTCTTGACTGTAGAATCTGAACTGCATGAACATAAAAACAAAAGTTCTTTAGGTGGTACAAGTCTTGTTCAAAGGATAAAGTTGATAAAATTCAGACCAATCCATGAAGTGATTCTTGAGAAATCTAAATCAGTAAACTGCTGTAACAGTAGAAGAGTAAGGTGGTACAACAAGTCTTGTGCGAAGGATAATGATAACAAAGACTAATGTGCACATCAAATTTCCAAACAACCTACAAGGCCAATCCTGATTCCAAACTGTTACAAACTTTTATCCAACTGTTAACAAAAAATCTACCATTAATAACTGGCAAAGGTATATAGTTAAACATAAGTGAGATAATGGTCTCTTGCATACATCACAAAAAGCAGGAGAAACAGTCTGTATACTAAGACTCATCATAAACTTAACTATCATTAACTATTATCAAATTCATTTATAAAGCACAACATACCTAAGCATGAATTCTTAATCAAAGCAATGTACATATTCTAAACCATTTAAATGGATAAAATAGATAAAACAGATCAAATAAATTACAGAAAACATCAGAAACCAATAAAATAAGCTTTGCTAAATTGATGGGACTTTAAATGACTCTTGAAATGAACATTTGATGGGAGCTTAATGAAAACTTCTGGCACAACATTTGCGAAAGCCCTGCAATCAAACATTGATAAATTTACTGTCGGCTTAACAAATAAGGACTGACTGGACGATCTGAGAGCTTAAGGTGGTTGGTATGATGAAACTAGTTCAGTAATTTTTTTTTTGGCACTAGACCATACAATGCACAATTTTTAATAAGATTTTGTATGTGGTACGCTTACATATTGGTAACCAGTGTAAATCAGTAAAAGTGTGTTATAAGGTGAAACCTCTTTGCATCATATGTAACACAAGCTGCACTGTTTAGAGCAGACTGTAATTTATCTGGCACATGAAATGGCAGTCCTACAAGTAAGAAATTGCACATGTCAAGACGTGACACCACCATTGCATGCAGGAACAGTCGAGTCAATCTATGAGAAAGATAGCACCTTATTTTAGAAATATTTCATAGATGGAAATATGCACTCTTCATGATGGAATTTATATGCAGACTCAAAGATTAATGTTCATCAAAGATGACACCTAAATGATGAACAGAAGTACATGTACCTGGTACAATCTTGCCTTTTAAAAATCTGGACATATGGGCAAATGCCCTTTTTGTCCCCCATTTCCCAGAACGGGGGACATTGATTTGGGTTTGTCTGTCTGTCCCTCTGTCTGTTCATCAGGTTTTTGTTTCTGTCTGATAACTTTCCAAAATATTATCTGATTTCATTCATATGTGGTTCAGTGATTGCTCTCAAGGATACCTTGGATGGGATTGGATTTGGAGTGTCTGTCTGAAAAATTATTTTCTCAAGCTCCAAAACAAAAACATTAAATTTTGTTCCTATTTCACAACCAAAATTATGACATATGGAGACATTTTCAAGCACCATGAAAACTTAACAGCCACTATGACATGTGGAGACCTCTTCAGGCAAACATAAAAACTGAAACATTTTGATCAGATAAGCATGCAAATTAACAAAAGGCACACAGAGAGGACTTAAATTCCACAACTTTGTTTGTTGTCATTGATTTTTTACCCAATCACCAGTACCTCAGTTTTATCCTCCTTCAGTTTTGAGGATATTTTGAACCATCCAAATTTTTATAATACTGTACAATAATGTCTCTCAAACTATGAAAAAAAAGTTTTCATGATTCATAGCAACTGACTAATGAAAAGATCCATCAGATAAGTGAGTTTATATATAGATAAATGTTCAAACCTATCCAGTGCTCTTCAGGAAGAAAACAAATGCATGAACAAGTAAGAAAACATCCATGTGTAAAACAGTGATCTCAAAATATTTGAACATCTCAACTGTGGCAACATATATTATTTTTGTACACTTTAATTTAAATTTACACAAATTATTCCAAATTCCAACCTCTTCTTTTAAAGATTTAGGAAAGATTTTCAAATGATACAACAAAATTAGTTTTAAGAAACCAAAATGAACAGTCCTACCTGTTGTCTTTAGTCACTAAAAAAAACTTCATGTGGTACAGACCATGATATTTAAATGTTTAGTGAGACTTCAGAAAAGACAAAATTCTCTCACAGTCTGGTGAAGCTTCAAAGCTCAGAACATGTCTTATCTATAGCTGGCCTCCCACCTACCATTTTTTCCGACCAATTTTTTGCCAGAGGCAAAATCGGTAGGACTGGTATATGTGAAGGTGCTGCTTTTAGCGAAAAATCAGCTGCATAAAATCCTTGGCAATGTTAAGGATTTTTGGCCGATTTCTATCCTGCCAGAAAATTTGGTAGGTGTGATGATGGAACCAAAAAACTGGCCAATTTTTTTAGCTTTCTTTCATTATTTATGAGGACAGTAGCGATCCAGATGACGAAACAAAAGTGACCAAAATGGTCAGAACAAGGGACCCATGGGTCACGGCGCTCAGCTGTTATATATGATAAAAAATATGATTTGGGAAAGAGGCACATGCTTGTTTTGTGTGGTAATAAATATAAGCTTTATTATGAGTTTTTGGTGTTTAGCTTATGTATGATTTTGATAGTATCTTTGGAGACAGGGAAGAGGATTGATTTCATTTATTTTATTAACAAATGGAGTGCTATTGTCACACAGATTTTTACTTGGCCATATAACTTATAAGCAGCACATATTATAAAAGAGTTTAACTATTTATTAAAATTTAATAAATATTGTGCCAATATAATTTTTATTAAAAAAAAATAATAAGAAAATCATATGATTTTTTAAAATAAAATATAACTGAAATGATTATTGAAATAATATTATAGAATATATTCATGAATGCATTCATGAATACATTTTGAAAGTATCTGCACTGGTATTCATATACTTTCATTTTTACCTGAATTCCCATTCTTATGCAATAAAATTTTTTAATGCAGTACATATTCATATTCATATTCAAATACATTTGCAAAGCATTCCCACCAGGTCTAGTATTTATTCAGTTTTAGCCAAACAAAGATGTTGAGAATCCAGAATATACAAAATTCACAAATTTAAATAATGATCATAAGTACCTGGTTTTATGGCTTTTATTTATATTAAAAAAATAAATGTAATATATTCACTTTGGACTACTTTCACATCAATCTACACACTAGACACTGTAGGAATCTAGATTAATATTATCAACTGCATCTTTGTCTATCATTAATTTCCTTCATATGATCCCTAATGATTAGTAATGATTAATATGATTTACTTCTTTATCATTAAAATTTCACTGAAAAATACCATAGGTGACTGCATGGTGTTATTTGGAATAACATTGACATTGACATTCTATCCACCCATACAAGATTCTTACATCATCAGTAACTGCAAGTTAATTTTCTGTTACTCATCAACTAACAAATTCCTTTTCTATTAATTTTTCTTTAATTTGTTATAAAAAACAATACAAAATTATTAATTTATTGTTTATTGTTATGTTGATTTTCAAAACAACTACTAGATGAGTTGGGTTGGACACCTGGATCAACTGTTGCTGGGCATTAGCTGCCTGGCTGCCCCAGTGTATGCTTCGCTCAAGCATGCATAATCTGATGAAAGGTCAACAAGGTCAACATACAGGTGACTGAAGAGGGGCTGGATTAAACCTGGGTCTGACATGGTCTCATATAAACATTAATAAAAGCTACAATATTTGGCCAATTTCTTTCAGCTTTCTAAACTGCAAAGATGAAATCCTTATGTGTGCATGATATGAAAATTATATCAACAGTGCTCTCAGGAAACAAACGTGCCATGGTCAAAGTTGGGCAAAATTTAAGGTACTGATTTTATATTTATACTAATAACTTATAAAATTTGAAAAATTCAGAACTAATTTTTGGTATTCAATCGAATATTGATTAAATAATGTTACATCCCTGACAAATCTCTAGCTTCAGCAATCCTCTTGTTAAGGGAGTAAATATATTTCTTGATTTTTTAAAAAGTGCATTATGTTTGGGCCCATAACTTAAAACAATTACGCAATACTGACATCATTTCTGGCATATGCATAGAGAATGTATAGAAAAATATATATATTATATATGATCAAAGTCAGATCAGTGGTTTTGATATAAGGCAGTCTTACAGTGTAACAATGGTTTTTTTAATGAAAAAATGAAGTTTTTCATTAATATTTCAAAGGAATTAAGTCCTAGTGATAAAATTCTTGGCATGGTAGGGGATTTTGGAGACATCTAACTGTATGCTAAAGTTAAGGAACTTAGAGCTGAAGCTGGGGAGCTGAGCTCTAGCAAACTGCATAACACTTGCTTGATGTAAACTTGATGTGACATGGTGATTGAAAACTTGAATAAAATCCACAGTTTTTGATCAACTGTTTTCAAATTTTTGGTGTTAACAGACAAAATGCTAACAAAAACATGCTGTGAAAATTAAATCCACAGTACTTACAGGAAAAAAAACGTGCTATGGTCAAACTTGGGCAAAATTTAAGGTACCAATTTTATATTTTTGCCAATATTTAAAAAAATTTAACAGATTTTGATCTACTTTTTGGTATACAATTAAATTTGATCAATTAAAGTATTATATAGAGGAATATTTATGGTAAATATGAAAAAAACCAGATGAGTGGTTTTGATATTAGGCAGTCCTGAAGTGTGAAAATAGATTTCTAATAAAAAATTGAGGTTTTTCCTTAATATCTTGAAGGAACGAAGTCCTATTGACCCAATTTTGGGCATGGAAGGAGATTTTTGGGACATCTAACTGTATGGCAAATTTCAGATTCGTAGGTCCAATGGTGTCGAAACGTGCCAGGCTTACGGACGGACATCTGGACAGACGGACGGAGGGACGACAGACAATGGACCATGACTATAGCTCAGATGACTTATAGTCAGCTGAGCTAAAAATCTAGGGATGTGCACAACGTGTTTTATAGATTTTTCAAGCCACTTAAAAAAAATCAGCCAGCAAAAATAATTGCTAGATGGGAGGCCAGCTTTTGTTAAGTCACCTTTAGGATCAATTGTATTTATAACTATAATATCAACCTTTAGTGCAGGCACAACATAATGGTGGTCTCAACAACTAATTATTATTATATTTTTATATATTATATTATATATATATGTGTACATAAATATTACCCAAACTCTATCTTTTCACTTTGAAGAATACATAGAACATGAATATTAATTTACAGATAGCATAACTTATAATACAATATTCCTTTGAAATCAGCATGTATGAAAATCACATAAAAATAATCATACTCAACACTTTTTTAAACCAATGGGAAATAAATCTATAATGGAATAAATATTCTTTATCTCAGAGTTACTAATTGCTGTGTGAAACAATGAATGTCAGTAATAAACATTTGGCCTACCTTGCACAATTATTAAACAAGATATTTAAATAGTCATAAAAATGTTATTTTATTTAAAAAAATAAAGTATATGGTACTCCATTTTCTTTATCTTAATGGGAAATGTTTGTAAATAATAACATAATAATGGTGCATTTGACAATCGCATGCAGTGCAAGTGCAGACACTGGTTACAAATACAACAATAAATACCTGTTTTCCCAATCAACCATTTCACTGAACAAACAGAAAAACACAGACAGGATTTTACACAAGGCAGCAATGATCAACAGTGTGAAAGACAAGAGAAACCAGAAAACATGACTCATGCAATGACTTGATCAACATTACAACTGCATGCAACTGTGCTGACGAAATGTTAATAATAACTCTCAACTCAGGGACTTGCATTTGTGTGGCTGTTGCTTTCAACCACATCTCATGGTCATCATCAGCAGTACTTGACCTATCCATGAACTCTATGTGACCTTAATCGCATATTCATTCAATGAATAAACATAAGCACGGGACTAAGGAGCAACCAGTCAGTTGACCTTAAACATTGTAAAGCATCAATCATCTGACAAAAACAAAATTTTGCATAATTTGACAAAGCTCTGTATACGTGTATAGTCTGTAAATACTACCAGTACCCATGTCGGTATGTTTTCAGGGATATTTTATTATACGAAGGACACAGTATAAAATGTATCTAGGCTATAGGTTGCAGGAGCCATTCCTCTGACTACCGAGTGAATAATAATGTCTTACCTGGCACATAATTTGTATGGGACAAATAATCCAATATATATTGCACCACAGTTCATATATGACTGCGATATAGTAATCAATGGTCAGGTGATACCAGTCGGTGACGTCAGTCAATACGACGTCATGCGCCATCGCCCTTTGTGATGTCATTATTATGTTATAATCAGCTCTCGCTACCATGGGCATGGAAGTCCATATGTGTAGGAGTGTTTTGGGGGCTCATTACAATAATAAGTTAAAAGGGCGGAGCATTTGGGCTGTTGTGGATAGGTTAATTACGACTGTGGGATACAGTAGAAAGCTACAGCTACACAAATGAAAGAGTTGAGAGTTATTACAAACGTTATGGCATCTCCAGGGACAGGATGAAACATACACAGTTTGTGTTGACATGGTCATGAAAGTCTTCCTACTTGGGGACAGTTCAAAACATTCACAGCACTAACACAGGAGCATTATGTTAAATGATACATGTATTTTAGGTCAGTTTCAATATTTCTTTCTGGAAACAAATTACTGCTTGGGTTCTGCAATCTATTGTGTATAACTGAATGTTTAGGTAAGGGGCACACTCGTAGATGTTTAAGGTAGCACCACTGGGAAAAAAACCTATTGCAAAATCAAAATTTTCATTCATTTTCATATGATATTTAAACATTTATTTTTGTTTTAATGTTTAAATAGTACGTTATTACAAACACCAAGTAAAGGCAGGCCACTTTTTAGTGGGCTAATATCAAATTACATGACAATATCTCAAAAATGTTTTTTTTTAATTTCCTCTATCATGTGTCTTTCTTGATTAAAAATGAAATTGAAAATATTTTATTGAATTAAAATTTAAATTTCAGTTGTAAGGTGGACAAACCTTTGCTTTGAGCAGCTTATGTATTAAAATATTAAGTTCTGTAAAAAAAAATATTTTTCATATTTCACATAGTCTAAACTGACCTAAACACTGTGTCAGAGGGGGTTATGAAAACTGTATTTAATTTTAGTAACCAATTTCCTGACAAAGGATCAATATTATCACATAAACTCCACCTGACAGTTTTTAAAGTCATAGTTGTGAAATCATATTGTTTATCTTATATTTTGTACCTTTTCTGCTAGTTTCTGAAAGAAATTATTGAAGAGAAATGTTCCAGTTTTTTGCCAAACATGAAATAACCACTGAACAATATCCCGTGGGTTTGACAGCTCACAGGACTTAATTTCAATGTTGAGAAATTTAATTAGGTATATAAAACTGTCATGCCTGGATTGTAAACTACAACAGTTTGGAAGAGCTGCAGAGCTTATATGTCACATCAAATGTTTGTATTTGTTTTGTCTATTGATAAAATCTTGCAGGGAAATTGTATGTAGTTTACTTAAAGATTATGAAATGTATAAATCTCTACAAAAACATTTAATAAAATGTTACTGTGATAATTTTGAAGTGTCCTATTCTGATATCTGATGTCTGTAAACTAAAGCTAATCCCTTCAACTGTTTATGAAAATAGGTAAAAAAAAACACCAATCCCATCACAAATAAGCTGTTAATTTTGTTTATATCCACATGTTTATAACATGTGATGGGCAAGCAAAAATAATCAAAACACATTCAACAAAGACATCTGGTGGCAAGCCAGATGAATCAATTTTACAAAATCCATTCAATTTCCACATATATGCAACCAACTACCTTTGGTTACATGGTTTTTCTGTTTGTCAACATTGCTATGTTAACTGACAGCTTGTAGATAAGCAAGCCCATACATTCTCCATAAAGATGATAACTGAACTTTTACTGACAGCATTTACCTAGAGTTCATTAAATTGTATACAGAGAACGTCAGAAATCACATAAATTCTACAGAAAAGGTAGGTGGATAGCTGGCTTTAAGACTTTCTTTCGCAAACTGATGAGATAAGTACAAAATTTCCTTCATGAACATACATATTTATACTTTTGCTAATGCTGGCAAACCATCTCTCACTCTCAACCTGTTGAATATATGAAGACAGTCTAAAATCACTTTGCCAAAATGTTGAATGGAGAAAAATGTATGAAACATTATTTATAACTAGAAAAACAAGTGACCCATGGGTCATGACGCTCAGCTGACTGGCTCAGCTCTGTTACCCATATCCTTTGAGCTATGGCGCTCCAAAAAAAAAAAATACAGGTGGTGCCACCAGTCTGCAGAAACTGAATAAACACTTCATGATCAATATCCATGCAAACAATTATGGTGATCTCTGCATTAGTTGTTCAGATACTTCAGCTTTTGTATCAAATTTTCCATTATTCTGAGCTGTACTTTGGAGTGCCATAGCTCAAAGGATATGGGTAACAGAGACCTAATTTCAGGTTTCAATGGAGACTTTTCATAGGTCTCTCACTGTGTCAAGAATGAAGATTCTAGGTCCAGTCTTTACGATTTGTGCCCTGGTAACAGATGTTCACATTTTTAAAGGTCTCGGAAATAGAGAAAACAATTTGTAAAGAATAAAAAAATACAGGTGGCACCACCAGTCTGCAAAAACTGATGAAACATCTCATGATCAATATGTATGCCAAAAATCATGACCATCAGTGATGTAGTTAATGAGATATTGAATTTTTTGTATGAAATTTTTGACTATTCTGGGGGGTACTTTGGGGCTCCATAGCTCAAAGGATATGGAAAACAGAGACCTAATTTCTGGTTTCCATGGAGACTTTTCATAGGTCTCTCAGTGTGTAAAGAATGAAGATTCTAGGTCCAGTCTTTACGATTTGTGCCTTGTTAACAGATGTTCACATTTTTAAAGGTCTCAAAAATAGAGGAAAAAATTCATAAAAAATCGAAAAATACAGGTGGCGCCACCAGTCTTGCAGGAACTGATGGAACATCTCATGATTAATATGTATGCCAAAAATCATGACCATCAGTGATGTTGTTAAGGAGATATTGAAGTTTTTGTATGAAATTTTTGACTATTCTGGGGGGTACTTTGGGGCCCCATAGCTCGAAGGATATGGGTAACAGAGACCCAGTGTTGCTCCTAGGCATGAAAAGCAAAGGGACACCGGGCCCCTTTATGTCATTTCTGGGGGACACACCAAAATTAGGTGGGGACAATGTCTTCGAAGCAAAATATTATCTTAAAATAATCTATGTAATATGAATGTAGTATGTTTTGGACATTTTAAATGAATTATAAATATTTGTAAAGGTTGGAATCGTTACATGTTTTACATGTTTTACATACAATCATGTTCATTGCTAATTGAGGAATTGCGCAACAACTGGTGCCATTCAAAGTGGCAAATCAATATCGAAACTTAATGTTGTGAACAACTCAATACGGATAAAGGACATACACATTTAGGCAAGGGTTTATTCACTGTCGATAAATTTGATAAGAAAAGGTTATTCAGAAAGTCGGCCGTGCTAGCGTAAGTTGCCGTGGTACGATGAGAGCCTGTTGAATTTTGCTGCCGGGGTCACCATATTACATAATTGTTTGTATGAAAGTATGAAAGGAATAATCGTCGAAATTTCGGTTCCAACAATGTGTCATTTATGCGTTGGTGGTGCCGTGCAACGATGTTTGGCCTATATACATGTCAGCCGGGAAAGTTTGCGGCCGGCGCTGCATTATTAGGCCTATAATTCTAAGGCAAGTATCAAAAGACAGGACACCACAAGTTCTTTAAAAAAATAAAACATTTGAACGATTTAAAAAACTGAATCTTTCTGTCCATATATACCCGTGTTAGCCTAACTGAGTTGTTTTGAGCGAAATAATCGCCTGAGCAATCGTAATCACGTCATCTGAGGCATTATAATGTAATTTATATGATCAACCTGGTGTAATTCTTAACTGTATATGCTGTTGAGAACTGCCTGATATCATGAAATAAGAACATTTCAAAAACGCGGGAAGGCGCGTTTCCAACCGTGCTTCGCGGATTATCTTTTAGGGGAAATGTCGCAAAGATTGATCACGTCAGCCGTGGGCGCACTTTCTAAACTTCATTTAATAAATAAATATCTATTTTTTTTTCATATTAATATATAAATGATTAAAATGCACCTTAATGTGAGATTATGTAGGCTAAACAACATCTGGTCGAGCACTGGACGCTCGCTTGCCACTTTATTCCGACCACAAGAGCATCAATCTCTTCAGTATATGTGCAACCCTTTCATGTGTATGGACCAACCCTAAGGCGATGCATTCTTGACATCAATGGTGTTACCATTCAATCAGTCTCACAGTATGTATATCATGTACTCCCGCATATATTGTTTTATCAAAGATTCCTACCGGAGGATTCCCGCAAATCTTTCATATAACTACGTTCGTTTAAGGGTCGCATTATTTAAACTTTTAGGGGATGCATGTAAAATAGTGCGTCCACATGGGCGCGCACTCTAGGAGCAACACTGGAGACCTCATTTCTGGTTTCCAAGGAGATTTTTCATGGACCTCTCAGAATGTCAAGTTACAAGTTTCTAGGTCCAGCGGTTATGATTTGTGCCAGGTTAACGGACGGACGGACGGACAGACAGATGGACGACCGACAAAGGGTGATCGCTATAGCTCAGATGACTTACAGTCAGCTGAGCTAAAAACTACAAATTAAAAGAGGGGATCACCTTTGAAAAAGTATAAAGTGCCACCTTTGCTTTGTCCTTTAGCTGTTCTTGGATTTGTCTGATTAATGACTGGCTATGGTCAGAGTTTGGACCATATGTTTTACTGAAATTAGCTTTTTATTTTTGAAAAAAGTTTTACATATGAAAGAAATCAGTGACAAAACATCATGCAAAGTGAATATAAGATAAAGGAATTTTTCCATTATTTTTTTACTCCAGTTCATGCATAAATGAACCATGCTTCACATCAGAGGAAAAGATTTTGTGGTGTACTTGAAGTGCACTTACCGACTTAGTTGTACCAGACCAACCTTGCCATCAGTTGTACCATAAACAATCTCCTCTCCCTGTTCCCCTTAAACAGTCATCATGTGGGTAAAAGTGATTCACAATTTAATATTAGGTAAGATCACATGCATCTGGAAACTATGAGGACAGTGAATGTGATAATTTCTTTGCTAACCCCCTTGGTATAAATACATGTCTAAATTACAACATAATTCTTGGTCCACATAATTTATTTTGAGTACACAACTAACAGCCTTACTAACTCTTCTGACTTGGTTGGTTCAGCAGAAAAAGTAAGTGTATTCATCTCCCCATCTGAAACATGTTACCCTGTCTAAAATGTTCCTCCCTCCCTGTCTGAATTGTACATCCTTGTTCGAATGTGTCTCCCTGTCTGAAATGTACCTCCCTGTCTGAAATGTACCTCCCTGTCTGAAATGTACATCCTTGTTTGAAATGTACCTCCCTGTCTGAAATATACCTCCCTGTCTGAAATGTACCTCCCTCTCTGAAATGTACCTCCCTCACCGAAATGTACATCCCTGTCTCATCTGAAAGTATCTCCTTGTCTGAATGTATTTCCCAGTATCAATATAACTCTCAGCCAGAATGTGTCTCTAAGTCTGCATGTATCTCGGTCTGAATGTACCTCCCAATCTGTATGTATCTCTCTGTCTGCAGGTATCTCTCTTCTTGAATGCATCTACTTGTCTGTCTGTATCTCTGGCTGTTAGTGTCACCTGAATGAATATCTGTCTGGAATATATCACCCTGTCTGGGAGACATCTCCCAGACTGAAATATTTTCCTGCCTCAAAAGGTATCTCATGTCTGATGCATCTTCTTGTCAGAATGTATCTCCATCTGAATGAATCACCCTGTCTGAATGAGTTTCCCTATCTGAATGTATTTACCTGTCTGAATGTTTTCCCTACCTTAATATATTTCCATGTCTTAATGTATATCCCTGTGTTTGTCTCTCTGACTAAATGAATAATACTGTATGAAATGTATCACACAGTCTGAGTTTCTCCAGTATGTTGAAGCTGCAACATCAAATTCACAGGTTTGTCATAAACATGTAAATAAATGCAGGTATATATACAAGTCACCGAAATACAAACAGGGATAAGTTAAAGCAATGCAATCCCTTCTCGGTCTGGCATTTTAGGCTCTATTTTTTACAAAGATTTTTGTGGCAGTGACAGTTCTAACTAATCTGTTGACTTACCTCCATCATTCTGAAACAGTTCCAGGATACTAGGTGTACCGGGTACTTCTACTTCATAGAGAAGGTCAGAGCCCTGCATCAGAACAACAACTTGAAGTACAAAACATATAAACACATCATACTATGGTACCTGTGGAGACAAGGATGATGTCTATACTTTATAAATCATCTCTATATGTTTGCAAATCAAATGTTCATAAATATATAAGGTGTGCCATCCCATTTTATTTATCAGCTGGGTTAATTAAAAGCATATAATACATGATTAAGGAATGTTAATAACATTGTTACTATATATAATAAGCAAAGACATAAGATATATGGTAGTTTGGTTCACATTTTTAGTATTTGTAATGATGTTTGCAGCAAGTAGTGGACTCAAAAATATTACATTAGCCTACACCAAATAACTGTTATACTGATTCTGAAATTTAAAAAAAATATGGAATAAGCATGTTAGCTTTCTTTTTAAATTACTAGTTGAGACAAAATATTTGTAACTTTACCAAATAGCAAAAAGAATACAAAAATGTGCATCACTAATTGAACTGAGGGAGTAGAACAATGCATTGTTTGGTCCATTTTCTATGACACCTTTGTGAACACTTGGAACTGATCAGGCAAAAGCACAAATTAGCAACACCAGCAGTATACCCATAATTCTGACAGGAGACCTGTGACATCTGGATTTGAGTGTTTCCAAAAAATGGCAGGCCCCAGGAGCAGTTTCAAGAAATTTGGAGAATTAAAACTTCTCAGGGTTCAATAAAAAGAGGGCCAATGTGACATTGCAGTACTCAGAGGAAAGCATCCAGGTGAGAAACTGTCTGCAGGGAGAGTTTGGTGGCATTGGGACATGTATCATCAAAGTTTAGAGTGGAATAATGCTTTTTTTAAGATCACACCAAAATCCTAAAATTATGATGGTACAAGCATATTGCCTGGTCTTGCAATGGGACAGGTCAATTACTCTGCTGGGCAATGGGTTTTCCATGGCCCAACCTGACATGGGCCAAGTTCACAGGCATAGTTTCTGACAGATGGCACTGCAATATATCTTTTCATGATTTAATGTCAAATTTCTCAGGATGTGTGGGAAAATACCCACAAACAGAGCACCAAAAATGGCCATCAAATATTCTGTGACCTCTGACCTCATTAAATATGGGTGAATTTTGCTGATGTTGTTATTCAGGTGAGAAAAAAAGTATTGGATAATATTCATAGTTTCATGAAAATCCATCAGATTTTTGGTAAATAATCAGGGTGCCACCAAAGTCTGGAAGCAACATACAGTAAGGACTCTGAGGACTTTCATTAGTATAGCTTACAGTAATAAAACAAACAGTAAGGACTCATACTCAAAATAGTAACTTACAGTAATGGTAGATACAAAAAGGTCTCAGAGGACTTTGACTAGTGTCATTTACAATAATGATACAAAAAGTAAGGACACTGAAGACTTTGACTAGTCCTATTAACAGTAATGATACATACAGTAAGGACTCTGAGGACTTTGCCTAGTATAACTTACAATAATGATAAACATGTTAAGGACTCTGAGGAGTTTGATTAGTGTCACTTACAATAATGATACATATGTTAAGGAGTCTTAGGGACTTTGTCAGTATAACTTAAAATAACAATACATACGTTAAGGACTCTGAGGACTTTGTCCTGACATGCTAGGACTGGTGTCATATCTGGGACTTTGTCCATGGGGAGGTTGATCACATCATTGATCTTGTCTCCACACAGGAAGTAGTTCATGTCCTGACACTCCCGATACTGATTGTAGATATAATTACCACATAAAAACAGGTCTGCTGCTTCAACATACCTGAAACAAATACATCTGTGAGCACCAGGAAAAACATGGGAAGTTTTTCATATACACCTACTTTTTACATGTTTTATCTTAAAGGGGCCCAATCACATATAAAGCATGTTGAATTAACACAAAAAATAGCTTACTCCCTTTAAAATAAATCTGTACCTGACAAAATATTGCTTTGAAACTGTTTGCTTACTCCTGTATATGAGTGTTAAAAACAGTGTCTCCGGCGCGATCACAGGTGTTAACATTAACATAGCGCGTGTGGCTGTGTGTATAGCGGAGCTATAACACATGTCAATCAGGAGTTGCCTCGACTGACTTGGCATAAAAATGTAATACATGTTCCCACTAGTTAAAACATCACGTGTTGAAGTTCATATTCTGACCTCTGGTCACGTGGCCTTGTTATGGTAAACAGACACACGTGGACTGTGTTTACCAACACGCAGAGCCATAACAAGGTGTTAAACAGCTGTGTGGGAGGTACTGAGACTGTGTACTGGAATTGTTATGCTGGGAAATTTTTGTATAAATCAAAACTGAACTGATATTGAGAAAGAATAGGCATAGTATTGCTACTGATTATGTCCCTTTAAAAGCACAAGCAAAAACCTCCACAGCATGGTTGGTTTCCCAGGACTGTTATTTTAATTCAGTGTTTGATACTACCAGATGTAAATGTATCTTATACTTTTAATTATATATATATATATATATATATATATATATATATATATATATATATATATTTATACTGTGGATGGCTATATTTTCACAAGGCTAAAATTTTGGGAGTTCCACTTTGTCATTGTTACACGAGGTTTCCTTTTTCGCAATCTCACTTTACAATATCATACACAGAGAATATCCAAAATTATATGAACTGATTTTATTAAATAATATGCAAACAGAATCATATGAATTGGACTGAAACCAAAGCGTATTTCTTATGAGTAGAACGTACTCTTCACTATCGGCAGATAATTTGAAAAACATGATATAATACATAATAGCCAGTTTTATTTATGTGTTAATCCCCCCATTCCCTCCCTGTGAATGGTGGTTTTGTTAGTAAACTGTTGTGAGCTTTTCTGTATTAATGAGAATTTTCTCTGTTAAAGTTTATACGCCAGAGTAAGCCAACTGAAAATTTTCCCTTATTGGGCCTATTATCGCCCATCCCGCCTCGTTCCTGTGTATCTAGGTCACACTTCCGTTTCCTGTAATCACTTTTTTCGATGGCGGAAGGAAGTGGACTGGGAGGGAGCATTGTTTGTCATACAGAAAAGCTCACAACAGTTTACAAACAAAACCACCATTCACAGGGAGGGAATGGGGGGGGGGGTTATTACGTAAACATAATTGTGAGCTGTTTCTGTATTAATGAGAATATATCAGATAAACCTTGGGGAGGGGATACCTACCTGGAAAAACGGAATGAGGAAAACATCACTGCAGGGATGGAGCAGATGAAGACGTCGCCGCCGGTATAGACATAGAAGGCGAGGATGGTCTGGAGAACTGTAGGACCTCACCCGCCGCAATCACAGGGCCCAAGGAATAAAGGCCCGAAGCTTGTAACTGGACATCCTTGAGATAAAAGGGTGTGAAGGTAGAAGGCGACTTCCAATAGCCTTTCTTGACCAGTTGATTTGGGGAAATCCCCGATAAAGGCCCAATGATGTAGAAAGGGCTCTAATATCATGAGCTTTGATGTAAAGCTGCTCTAAGGTTGATGGAGAAGCCCATTCATAGGCTGAGACAATAGTAGCTTTTAGCCACACACTAATGGTGATAGGGCTAATTTCTTTGTTTGAAGTGGTGACTTTCTTGGAAATAAACAACTTCTTGTGCCCCCCCAGAGAGAATGAGTAGCTTTAAGATAGTAACGTAAAGCATGGACAGGGCAATTGGTAGCCCCGTAACGGTACTGACCGTTAGGGAGGGCCGGAACATGCCAAGGTGACAGAGGATCATCGAAATTTTGGTTCTTTCTATAAAAGTCAGTAGGGAAATGTAAGGTGGCCGACAAACCATCATCTGCAATTTGCGTAAATTACGAATCAGCCACTAGGGTATGAAGCTCAGAGCGGTGACCGGCAGATGCAAGAGAAAGGAGGAAAACCTTTTTTCCGAGACAAATGAAAGAGATGTGCCGAACACAGAGGCTCATAAGGGGGACTGTGGAGGTGACGTAATACAACGTCCAGGTGCCAGGAAGGCGCAACGTAGCAAGGACAAGACGCGCGGGCATGTATACCCTTGAGAAAATCTGTCACCAACGGATGGTGAAGGACACAATCGTGACCTCGCGGACGGAGCACCGACAGCAGGGCGGCACGATAACCACAAAGAGACGGATAGGATAAATGTTTATCCTGCAGTACATACACGAAGAAATCCAAAACCGCCGCAAGCGATGGTTCTAAAGGAGAGATTCCATGGGCAGACGCCCAACCGGTGAAGAGAAGCCACCGGGGGTCATTAATGCGGTCCGAAGAACGGCGACGGGGAGCCGAGGCAAGGAGAGCAGCTGGACTTGAAATGCCCTGATCCTTGAGGTGTCCGATGAGAGAACGCATGCACACAAAGGGCACGACCGAAATGGACGACGTGCACGGGGGAACGTTGGGAGATCGATCTGGAGTGGAAGAAGAAGCGGTGGTCGGGAGAGAAGCGAGCGCCACAGGGGAAACCAGGGAGCCGCAGGATGAAACGGGAGGATAAGGAGGAGTTCCGTCTGGTCCGCATGGGACAGTCAGAGGAGGATACAGCGGATGAGACGGGGAACCGGAAAAGCGTAGAGAAACCGGTGAGACCAAACGGACTGTGGGGTGTCGGGAGACGGTTGCGAGGGTGACGTAGACGCGTCACGGTAGGCACGAGAACCTGGGGGGGGGAGGGAAAATCGAACAGATCGAATTCCTAACGCCCCAGTCGAGTGAAGAGACACCTAATGACGGAGAGCGGAAGGACCACCGGCGGAGGTGGAGAGGCAGGGCGACAGGAAAGTGCGTCGGCGAGAATGTTCGATATGCCCGGAAGATGAGATGCTCGGATCGAGGCCCGGAGGGAGATACACAGATCAAACAATAGGTAGGTCTCCTGCATCAGAGAGGGAGACTGAGTACCGCCCTGCCTGTTTATATATGCCATGACCGTGGTGTTGTCGGTCCTGACCAGAATGTGACAGTCAAGGAAGCTTCGGGACCAACGGGAGATCGCGCGACGGACGGCTCGAAGTTCTAGGACATTGATATGAAGCAGTCGTTCCGACGGGGACCAGACCCCCAAGGCCCGGAGAAAAGGGATCAAACGATCAAAACAGGTAGCCCGGTACCCTCTGGAATTCCAAAGGGTGCTGGGGGACCACGGCTTATCGGACCCTGGCAGCACTGGGGCCCCGGTAGTGGTAGAGCGCGACCCCGAGACTGCAGCGTGGTGCTCTCATGACAGATCAACCGTGTGATCGGTGAACTCCATACACACTGCTGGTGCGGAGGTAGGCGATTGAAGTGCGGCCGGATTCAAATAGGAACTGGCCACCGACACCGTGGAAGTCCGAGGTTGCAAATGACGGAACTTTGGACATTCTGGTTGCGCCTCCTGAGTGGAGGTAGCAACGAGGTCCAGCGGCGCAGATTTGCACACACGCCAAGCCTGGCATTGCAGCGCGACCTGGGACCACTGGTCGTTTGCCAGGACGGGATCAGCAGCGGAAGATGACGGGGACGCCTGAGAACCCCAGGAAGGGGGATCAAGGGAAACCCGTGGAGCCGGAACAACCAGAGGCTGAAAAAAAGAAGCTGAGGGTCGGCTAGCAGCAGGAACTACCCGAGAAGTCACCGGAACTGGGGCCGCTGAAGGCACTGCAGACGGAGACTGAAAGAAAGAGCTGGCCAGCCGGCCAGGGCACACAGAATGTTCCGCTGGAGCAGCCGGAGTCACCGGAAGCGAGTGGGGCTGAAAGGAAGGGGAGGCAGGAGGGCCTGAAATACCTACCTCCTCACTAGGAAGTCCCGGGTGATCCAGCATGACAGCCCCAGCTGGCTCGGGGGACTAGGACGGAAGCCGGCTAGGGGCCGGGGATGAGGACAACGGCAGCGGGGAAAGAACCGGGGGAATGGGGGAGGCTAGCAGGGATTAATGAACCACAAGTAGCACAAGAAGAGGGGTTCTCAATTGCGGGAAGGGAAAAAGAAACACAACTTACAGTTCAGTTGGCAAACCGGACTGTACAAACCAAAACAGTGGACGAATCGCGCAGAGCGTGATTTCACGTCCATCATGGCGGACGCCAGAAGAAAAAAGTGATTACAGGACATGGAAGTGTGACCTAGATACACAGGAACGAGGCGGGATGGGCGATAATAGGCCCAATAGGGGGAAATTTTCGGTTGGCTTACTCTGGCGTATAAACTTTAACAGAGAAAATTCTCATTAATACAGAAACAGCTGACAATTATGTTTACTTAATATAACACAACATTTATTATTATTAATAATATTATTTTTTTGTCTTAAGCTTACCAATTTTTATAAATGTTCACACCGAAGGTGCTGGTATTAATTAAAAGCTATTGGATATCTAATTTAATGTCCCAGAAGCTCATCACTACACTTTTTTGCTCTATCCATTAGTCATGTGACTTTGGGGGGGGGGGGGCACAGAGGGACATGTCTCCCTCACCTTTTTTTAGGAAGAGTGAAAAAAGTGCCCTCTGTTTTATGTACTGAACTCACATGGACCGTATGCTCTTTGTTATATGTACTGTACTCACATGGACCGTATGCTCTTTGTTATATGTACTGTACTCACATGGACCGTATGCTCTCTGTTATATGTACTGTACTTACATGGACCATATGCTCTCTGTTATATGTACTGTACTCACATGGACCGTATGCTCTTTGTTATATGTACTGTACTTACATGGACTGTATGCTCTTTGTTATATGTACTGTACTTACATGGACTGTATGCTCTCTGTTATATGTACTGAACTCACATGGACCGTATGCTCTCTGTTATATGTACTGTACTCACATGGACCGTATGCTCTCTGTTATATGAACTGTACTCACATGGACTGTATGCTCTCTGTTATATGAACTGTACTCACATGGACTGTATGCTCTCTGTTATATGTACTGTACTCACATGGACTGTATGCTCTTTGTTATATGTACTGTACTTACATGGACCGTATGCTCTCTGTTATATGTACTGTACTTACATGGACTGTATGCTCTCTGTTATATGTACTGTACTCACATGGACCGTATGCTCTTTGTTATATGTACTGAACTCACATGGACCGTATGCTCTCTGTTATATGTACTGTACTCACATGGACTGTATGCTCTCTGTTATATGTACTGTACTCACATGGACTGTATGCTCTCTGTTATATGTACTGTACTCACATGGACCGTATGCTCTCTGTTATATGTACTGTACTCACATGGACCGTATGCTCTTTGTTATATGTACTGAACTCACATGGACCGTATGCTCTCTGTTATATGTACTGTACTCACATGGACTGTATGCTCTCTGTTATATGTACTGTACTCACATGGACTGTATTCTCTCTGTTATATGTACTGTACTTACATGGACTGTATGCTCTCTGTTATATGTACTGTACTCACATGGACTGTATGCTCTCTGTTATATGTACTGTACTCACATGGACTGTATGCTCTCTGTTATATGTACTGTACTTACATGGACGGTATGCTCTCTGTTATATGAACTGTACTTACATGGACTGTATGCTCTCTGTTATATGTACTGTACTCACATGGACTGTATTCTCTCTGTTATATGAACTGTACTCACATGGACTGTATGCTCTCTGTTATATGTACTGTACTCACATGGACTGTATGCTCTCTGTTATATGTACTGTACTCACATGGACTGTATGCTCTCTGTTATATGAACTGTACTCACATGGACTGTATGCTCTCTGTTTTATGAACTGTACTCACATGGACTGTATGCTCTCTGTTATATGTACTGTACTCACATGGACTGTATGCTCTCTGTTATATGTACTGTACTCACATGGACTGTATGCTCTCTGCATTATGAACTGTACTCACATGGACTGTATGCTCTCTGTTATATGTACTGTACTCACATGGACTGTATGCTCTCTGTTATATGTACTGTACTCACATGGACTGTATTCTCTCTGTTATATGTACTGTACTCACATGGACTGTATGCTCTCTGCATTATGAACTGTACTCACATGGACTGTATGCTCTCTGTTATATGTACTGTACTCACATGGACTGTATGCTCTCTGTTATATGTACTGTACTCACATGGACTGTATGCTCTCTGTTATATGTACTGTACGCACATGGACTGTATGCTCTCTGCTATATGAACTGTACTCACATGGACTGTATGCTCTCTGTTATATGTACTGTACTCACATGGACTGTATGCTCTCTGTTATATGTACTGTACTCACATGGACTATATGCTCTCTGTTATATGTACTGTACTCACATGGACTGTATGTTCTTTGTTATATGTACTGTACTCACATGGACTGTATGCTCTCTGTTATATGTACTGTACTTACATGGACTGTATGCTCTCTGTTATATGTACTGTACTTACATGGACTGTATGCTCTCTGTTTTATGTACTGTACTCACATGGACTGTATGCTCTCTGTTATATGTACTGTACTTACATGGACTGTATTCTCTCTGTTATATGTACTGTACTTACATGGACTGTATGCTCTCTGTTTTATGTACTGTACTTACATGGACTGTATGCTCTCTGTTTTATGTACTGTACTCACATGGACTGTATGCTCTCTGTTATATGTACTGTACTTACATGGACTGTATGCTCTCTGTTATATGTACTGTACTTACATGGACTGTATGCTCTCTGTTATATGTACTGTACTTACATGGACTGTATGCTCTCAGTCAAGTTGGTATCAAAGGCCAGGAAGTTCTTGCCCTTCTTGCTGTAACCCTGCACGGATGATCCCTGTGCGACAAATATTCTGTCCTTGATCCCTCCACTCGGTCCCCCGAGTGCCAGTCTCACCATCTTGTTACTAGGCAGTGTCTTAAAAACTGTCTGGAAATGTTCAGGAACACATCATTCCTCAGTGCTGTCACTCACAGTGTTTATATGAATGTTTATTTCCCTTTCACGTAACTTTCACTCATGTCATAGAATAATAACAAAGGTACCAGTGCCCTTGTCAACTTTTTCGTTCTGTTGACAGGTTAACAGCATAGGATTTTTCTAACATCTTTAACTAACCCCTTCTTATATCTTTTAAAACACTGGCAGATCTGCCAAATACTTATACATGAACATTTTGTTGGTAAAGACAAAGTACTTATAAGATATTATAAATGTAAACAGACTTATCTAACATCTAATTTTGTGATGAAGAAATGAATATTATAGTGAGTGATAGGAATGATAGAAACAAAAAGAGAGAAAAAAAATTTACTCCATGCAATATTGTACATTTGATAACCATGGTAAAAAGGTGAAGTGGGAAAAAATGGAAGGGAAAATGTTATAGAAGGTGACCTAACCAATTTATAAACCTGCAGCAATAAATACAGGGATATAATGGTGAATAATTTTTTTTTCCTCAGCTGACTAAAATTGAGAAATGTCCTTTTTAACATCATGTTAACACTCTTTTCGAACTGTCACAAACTATAACAATTTAGAACACTAGAAACAGTGCAAGATACGACCTTGTGCTGCCTTCATACACAAAAGTATGTGCACAAACTGGTAAAAGTCTGTCTAGCATGGCTAAGAAAGCTGGCAACAAATGGTAAGACGTGGTGCCACTGGTGAGATTATAAAATGCGTATTTGCCTAATTATGGCAGCTTAAGTACATTTGTAAATACCTCTAACTCCCTGCCTGCATACTGTTTTCAGCAAGACAACTTCCATTTTACAAAATTAACAGAAACTGAAAAATTTGCAAACATCACTCAATATGATCAATCCTTCATGATATAAAAACTAAATTAAATGGATTGACTGATAAAAGGAATGAGTACTGTGATAGAATAGCATACACTTGTATGTATTGATTAAAATTTAATTAATTTTTTATTATTAATTATCTCTGCTGCAATTCTATTCTGACCATGTAAACTTCTATGAGGAATTGCTATTTTTATTCTTAGAAAAAGCTAGGTCTTTACTACATAGTGATCATACAATCATATTGATGTCAAATACTGGCCATACAGCTCTATTTCACCTCACAAATTTATTGAGGATTTTTAAATTCAGAAACAGAAAATTGTGACCCCTCTTACCATCGACTCCCCCTTTCTCATCCCAAAACTCTGCAGGACTCCATCATGATCACATATAACAATCTGAAAATAAAGCAACCACTTGTGACATATTGTACACAATAAAAGATGTCTGAGGCTGACATATATTGTACATAGGTCAATGGTGTCTGAGGCTGACATACTGTACACAAGTTAGGGGTGTCTGAGGCTGACATATTGTACACAAGTCAGGGGTGTCCGAGGCTGACATATTGTATTTAAGTCTGGGGTGTCTGAGGCTGACATACTGTAAACAAGCCAAGGGTGTCTGAGGCTAACATATTTTGAATAAGTCAGGGGTGTCTGAGGCTGACATATTGTACCTAAGTCAGGGGGGTCTGAGGCTGACATACTGTATGCAATTCGGGTGTCTGCAGCTGACATACTGTACATAAGTCAGGGATGTATGAGGCTGATATATCGAACATTTATAAGCTGGGTGTCTGCGGCTAATATATTGTACACAAGTTGGGTGTCTGCGGCTGACATATTGTACATGAGCTGGGTGGCTGAGGCTGACATACTGTATGCAATTCGGGTGTCTGCAGCTGACATACTGTACATAAGTCACAGATGTATGAGGCTGATATATCGTACATTTATAAGCTGGGTGTCTGCGGCTAATATATTGTACACAAGTTGGGTGTCTGCGGCTGACATATTGTACATGAGCTGGGTGTCTGAGGCTGACATATTATTGTACATATGTTGGGTGTCTGAGGCTGACATATATTGTACATTGGTCAATGGTGTCTGAGGCTGAAATACTGTACACATGTTAGGGGTGTCTGAGGCTGACATATTGTACACAAGTCAGGGGTGTCCGAGGCTGACATATTGTACTTACATCTGGGGTGTCTGAGGCTGACATATTGTAAACAAGCCAGGGGTGTCGGAGGCTGAAATATTTTGAATAAGTCAGGGGGGTCTGAGGCTGTGTTATTGTACATAAGTTGGATGTCTGCAGCTGACATACTGTACATAAGTCAGGGAAGCCTGAGGCTGATATATTGTACATTTATAAGTTAGGTGTCTGCGGCTAATAAATTGTACACAAGTTGGGTGTCTGCAGCTGACATATTGTACATAAGCTGGGTGTCTGAGGCTGATATATTGTACACAAGTCAAGGGTGTCTGAGGCTGACATATTGTGCATAAGACAAAGGTGTCTAAGGCTGACATACTGTTCACAAGTCAAAGGTGTCTGCAGCTGACATATTGTTCATAAGTCAGGTGTGTCTGAGACTGACATACTGTATATAAGTTGGGTGTCTGCGGCTGACATATATTGTTTATAACTTGAAGTCATTATTGTCAGAAGCCAACATACTGAATATAAGTCAGTAATATCATCTCTCATAAAAATCAATTCCAAAGAAAATGAATCTTTGTATTTTCACAGCATTATACCAGCAATAGTAGTAATGAGTATTATTACACATCATGAAGTGCATCCTTATCATTTATCAGTGTACAGACTGATACAGTCATTTAGCAGCAGGGTTTACATACATACCTTTTGTGTTGGATCTTTCCTGCCAGGTGAAGGAAGCAGCTTCATTGTATGTGGAGACGTGATCCCCACCTGTAATGGAAAGAAGTGGCACACAGAAGTTAATGCTAAGCTCATAAGCAAGACCTATAATGCACTGATGGTAATGCTAAGCTTGTAGGCAAGACATATATTGCACAGACGGTAATGCTAAGCTTGTAAGCAAGACATATAATGCATACGCTTGAACATCTCAATTACTGAATATAATGAAGTGTGAGTGATCTTGCTGTCAGATTTTTTCTTTATATCCCAATTACTACAGGTTAAATGACAGACATATACTAAAGACATGGTAAAGTCAAAACTGTGGAGACCGATCTCTGACATACATGTACCTGGATACTACATTGGAAGGTGGTTATGGTATCTGTCATCAAATGAGTCTAACATCTGATGACACAATCTGTTGACTCCTCACAAATAGTTCTATCTTGGCATTTATTTAATTCATGTCACATACCATGCGTACACTATACACACTTAACAATAATATACGAAAGAAGATATATCAAACTCAGTAACTGATACTTGTTTACCATACTGTTATACTGTACAAGTATTTTTTCAACAATAATAATCCACAAAAAAGCATGATAAAATCTGAGTATTATGAGACAAACCTTAACATAATCAACCCGAGATAAATTTGATTCCATCATCTTGACAACTTTGGTGGTCCCTGGAATGAACAGAAAACATTGGAACTTTAGCAGGAGTTTTTCATCTCCTGTTATATAAAGAAAATAACATCTTCAGATTTTATAGATGTATTAGATCCATTAATTATATATCTATAATCTAGAATGATATGTTAGCAGGACTGGCCTATCCTGGATCTGGTCTGTCTTGGCAGGTGCAAGGATAGGCAGTAGCACTACGGAACTTAATCATTTGGAATGAGAACTTATTTTTAACGACACCGGGACAGCTTCATCCCTTTCTGGGCGATAATAAGGTATATTACCTTATACCAGCTTTACTTCGTCAACTGACCCCGAGTTCCTTTTCAGTTTGGTAACCAGAAGCGATATAAATATATCGTCTTATAGAAATATGATATAACACCACACTGCTTCACTTGGCATTGCCATAAAATGGGTATAATTTAACGCAATAATGTGTCGCTAAGCAAAACAACCAAGAATGCCGAAAACTAGACTGGTACCGCACACCAAAATTGTTCAATGCTCTTTACTAAAACACACAACGAAACGGAATAAATTTACACAAAAGTGACATAATGCAGGAATACAAGTCATTGTTATATGTTTAATTGTTTGGAATTCAGAATAGACCTAGAATTCGTGAATTTTTCTTTTTTTTTAAATACCAAAATTTCTTTTGAAAGTTCTTCCGCGTCACTTATTTAACAGTGGCGTCAATTTATTTTGAGGGTAATCAAAGTTGGAACAAAACATATATATATATATATAAATATATATATATATATATATATATATATATATATATATATATATATATATATATATATATAGAAACGCGTGTATGGCATTACACGTTTTTTTTTTATTCCTAAAAATTTGATGCTGACAGTATGAAAAATAATAAGCTTAATTATTAGTAACGGGGGAGGGGGGGGGGGGGCTGTGACTAACGTCACTGCAGTACATGCATGTTGAAAGTGCTCATACCCTGAAAATCGGACCGCTATAGTTAACAAATCATAAAACTTCGTATATATGTGTGCAGGTGTGTGTAAAATTGAGCGGAATAAAGATTATGCGTGCGCATGGAAATGGTCACGGATATGCAAACTTATTGTAATAAATTTCTTGTAGGCCTATAGGTATAGATAGAAATTAGAGGTTAAAACTCTAGGTTTTTTCTGCTGGCGACCGCGGGTTCGATCCCCGGCGTGGCCATGCTATTTTAAAACATTTTATACCCATAACACATAACATCATATCATATATATATATATATATATATATATATATATATATATATTGAATGATGACCTATATCCGATGACCTATATGTATAGTGATCAAGTATAGCTGATTGTTTGATTTATGTACTCGACCAAGCTCACATGAATAATCGTGAAGAATACAACTCATGAAGATGTCAAGCGTGCTATCTATACTTCTGACTTTATTTAAATACATTGTAACAAATAAAAAAGGCAAAGGCTATAAGTTGCCGGTACATATAATTAGCCTGACGGGCTTTTTTATCGCGGTAGACAGGTACATTATAGCCTATTTCATACAAATGTGATTTAGCCTTCTCATTAGGTGAACTTTGTAGCCATGCAGAGGCTATATTTATGTTATACCGACACAGCCAAAACAGCCTACTCTCTACTCTCAAACTTGAATAATTGCTTTGAAATTGTTGTGACGTTTCCGAGTCTGTAAAGGTGATTGGGCCTTTTTTGTTAAACTCTACATTTAAACGTGTGGCATATTTCAATCTTATGATTTAATACAAAATATTTTTATGCAACCTTGAACACTAAAGAATGACTTTTTCTCAATAGCTCATACTGTATAGGATATACAGTAACCTGATTTCAGGTTTACGAGGAGATTTTACAAGGACCTCCCAAGATATTAAATGGGAAGTTTCTAGGCCCATGGTTACGATTAGTGCCCTGTCAACTGAAACCGGACATTCGGAAGTCTGGATGAACAATCGAACGGGCGGACGACAGATAAAGTCAGCTGAGCTAAGAATAATTCATTTTCAAGTTCAAATACAGTTCTTAACTAACTCTGTATGAATAATGTGCACATGCAATATATATATATATATATATATATATATTGTAATCTACCATCACTGGTTTAGTAGCTCCATATACTAATCAGTTAGTCAGTCATTAATTGCAATATTCACAATTACCTTGACAAAGGGTAGCAAAATAAAGTTCATGTGCAAATGCAATTTTAAATGCATTTGCATTGGATATTTTATTGCATTTGGATTTGAACCAAGCTCTGGTTCGTATATCAATACGTGAGGATGAATTGTTGTGAGGCGTGTTGACATAATGGATAAACCTGTCCGTCCCTATATAATTATAATTAAGACATTAAACTAGGCTGGTGCCAAAGCCAGTGCATATATTCCGCGTTCCATATTGCGATCTGTGTTTTAGGTTAGTCAGAATATGATATCAGGAAGGGTACCAATCTACATGTAGTCGAGAACCTGTTGCGGAAGCAGAGCAGCTGTGAGGTGACTACAAAATGTTGACGATGCCTGCTGTGTGAAGGGGTAAACATCTGTTTATTATGCATCATTGTGAGGTAAACAACCCTTGGAAACCTTTTATTTCACGATATTTTGAATAACAATTAGATCAGGTCAAAGATTTTACAGGGCGGGTACTTTTTTTTTTTTTTTAAATTAGGAGCTATGTATAGAATACCTGGCGCACTCTTGAGACTTCTCTTTTTATGAGATGCTGTTGCTATAGTAGGCTGTAGGTCCTGACTTGGACATCAATCTTATTGGCAAAATAGAGTGTGACCAGAAATAGGTCTTTATTCTGGAACATGAAAATATTAATAAACCCCAAAGTCGAGCCAAACTGTCTTTTCTCACTTTCTCATTTTTACCTGCTGAGTGTTCTTGTAGATGTCTTTAGAACTAGTACATTCATTGTGGCAGATGTTCAGAATACCGTCTACACCTGAAACATGGCTAAGGGGTGTTGCATAAAGTGTTGTTTTCTTACAATTGCCAACATATTGTCACAGTGTTTCGAAACAACTGGTAGGCCGATCGTGGAATCAAACCTGCACGGCAAGCACAGGAGTCCGTCATTCTAACCAATAGGCCAGAAAAGCAAGCTTCTTTGGCAAGGAATTTTGAAGGCTTTTATGTGCACCATGACACTTTAATTAAATTCCCCATATGGAGTTCATTATATTAACGCAGGAGGGGTCCGGGGAACCAAGGATCCCCACTAGAGCAGGGATGTAAAAATATAATGTAAAATATCCTATATAGTTTCCTGTTTACACAGTAAATGGCAGGGTTGGGGCTAGGTACTTGTACCTGGATTTGTACCTAGGTACACAGTTCAGAGTACCTGTACCTGACTCTCATGGGAAGGAAGTACCTCATACCTGTACCTAGCTGTACCTGGAACTGAAGTACCTGTACCTGGTATAAGGTACTCCAGATACATATGACAGTGTGAAACTGGAATTGGACACCAGGCTTGGGGCAGTTATATGTACAAAGCTGTCACCCCTGTCAGGGCAGTTACCTTTCACAGGCAGGGGTAATTACCAAGCAATGATCTCTTTTGCCTTTGAAGTGGGCTAGGACTAGTTGCTGGTTTACCTTCAGCCTCTAAACAGGAAGCATTTTGTTGCAATATCAGCATAAGTAAGAAGCAACCAGCAATGGATATGAACAGGGTAGCTCACATGCCCCATGTAGATAGTAGTCTAGTATACACAGAAAATTTGTAAAGAATAAATGTTGAATTGAAAAAAAAGGATATATATTATATCCCTGAATTTTCAGCTCAACTTCATATATTTATTACTTTTACTAAAGGCAGTCCTGTATATTTGCAAAGAGTGTATTTTTCCTGAAGACCTAGGGAGCGATCATTTGATACTTTTTAATAATATTTTCTGTCATTCTTCTGTAACTTACGATCACATATCTAGATGAAATATAAGCAATTATGATTACCGGTAGTTTGGATGGTTTTGAAAAGTACCTGTACCTAGGTGCTTTCTAAAATACCTGTACCTTTACCTAGGTACTCTAAAAAATTCTGGACCTGTACCTGGCCATTTCACAATTACCTGTACCTAGGTACTGTCACTTGTACCTGGCCCCAGCTGTGGTAGATGGAGCTAAGGATGACTAAGCATTAATAAACCAAACTCGACCCATTCAGTATCACCTCTTCCACAGCTCATTTGAGAGCGTGTGGACTTCTCATCTTTAGATAGTGGGTTCAAATCCAGAGAGACAAGTGACCTTCATTGACAATTCATGTTAGGCATGCAGAGAAAACAAATAGAATACACAGGAAGAAAATATGAGGAAATAAGCAAAGAAAATGTCTTTATTTTTCATTTATCATCACATAGACTGGATTCTGAACACTCTTTTAAATTTAATTTGCTGATTTTAGTAAAAGAGCTCAGAACTAGAACTAAGAGTGTCTACCAAACCAAGAAGCCCAGAAACTTACCAAAGAAGTTTTAAAGATTGTGACTTAACTGACTGTTCAATTCAAATTAAAATGATAAATTACAGTTTGTATCTAAAACTGACAAATAAATATTTATCGGTACATGCAGGAAATGAATTTTTGCCTATATGTTTATGGGTTTGAGATAAAATACACATGATTTTTTAATGAAAATATAATTATATAATTTAACATTTTATTATTTAACATTATACATAAGAAATTAATGAAAATAAATGAAATTGCTTTAAATAAATTTCCATTTGCATGATAACTTCATAAATTTCATTGAATATTAAATTTTAGATGTAAACTTTTGTTGTCCCATGGGTATTGATTCATTTGTAGCTTTGCAGCCTGAACTGTACCACTTCTCACTTGATAAAGTTGACATATATAATGATAAGTGATAACTGGAAATGGTACACACCTAGAGCTCTTTGGCAATTCATCCAGGCTCAGAGCTATAGACACTTTGCATTAGATAATATCTGATAATCGCCTCTCTCAATGTTCTACTCCCATGAAAATAAGAGGTAAAGTTTCACTTTGCATCAATTTGAATTTACAAATCATCCAGCTTTGTTGAATTATTGATGTTCCAGCTTAGTTGACCTCTTTACTCTGGTTGAATAACAGGTAATAATTAATTTCCTTGATTCCTCAATGTTACCTCTTCATCATGTATGACATTTTGCCAAATTCTTGGCGGCCATGTTCCAGCTACTTTTATTAAATAATTGTTAATATAAGGCTCCCGCTTTGTTCTAGGACATAAATTGTTTTTTTTTAGTGACTTGCGCAATGTGAAGTCCATAGATTGTCCTAACTGCATATATGGGGCATATGTATCCAGTACCCTGTCCCGGATATCATACCTTCCACATAAAAAACTTCAAGAAAACACGAGAATTTATATTGTGTGACTTGTTTTCTCAATTACACAAATGTAAATTGGGTGTCACAACTGTGATTTCCACAACAACCCATGAAGAATAATCATTCATTTTTGTTTCTAGGTGGATACAAATGAACATTTGTGTTGCATTTTGCCAAAAAAAGATGACCTCAGTCTGACATGACCAGATGTTGAAGCTGGAATCATCATGGCAGGATTTCTCAAAGTTTATCTCCTTCTGGCAGGTAAATCTAAAACAGGAAAATAATAATCTTCAGTAATAAATCAGTCTAAGGCCAAACAAAAAATAAGGTTTGGTTCTCAGACACTTTTTTTTAAAGAAATTAATGCTGACAGGTGATTTTATTTTTATTTTTTTACCTGTTTTAGTATATTCAGATAAAATGTCATATGATCAGGGAAAAGCATGATAATAACAAAGGAAATTTTATCAAAATTGTATTATTTTGTCTCCTTGAAAGAAATGTCAGAGCGGCTGGAGCTTAAAATTGGTAAATTTCTATAACCATACCTTTAACTTTTTTTGGCCTAAATAAGTCTGATGAAGTGGATTTAATTGGTCAAGTAATATAAGAATAATTGTTGAGTCTTGTGGTAATTGTTAACTAAATGCCTGCAGGCTGACTGATTTACTTGTTTTGTCACTCTCTCCCTATTAGAGAATACATAGGAATTAAGCAAATAATGTAGCAACTACTACATATATGTGTAGAAAAAAATTAAATGCTAATTTTCTTTTCATTTTTTTTCATCATTGCAAATAGGAGCAGCAGCCATCAGCCCCACAGCAATTTCCAGGGACAACGACACATTTCAAAGTTTTACAACTAGAACTTCATCCAAATCAGAAACCTCCACTCCAGTAACCAGGGGCAGCATGTATCAAGATTCTACTACGGAAATTCCTGTCAGAGGTACCACAGTAGACTTGCTGTCAGGTGGTTTAACAACAGAGTCATTGTCTGAAAGTTCCATACCAAAACCACTGTCAGAAGATTCCACAACAAAACTTCTGTCAGACAATTCCACAACAAAACTGTCTGAAGATTCCACAACAAAACCACTATCAGAAGATTCCACAACAAAACAACTGTCGGAAGATGCCAGTACAAAACTACTGTTGGAAAATTCCACAAGTATGATACCTGTCACTTTTAACTGTACTACTAAACTGTTCTTCAGAGGAAATTGTTCTGCACTTTACTCAGATTTGTTCCTTTTGTTAGAATTATCCATGAAATTAAGCAGCCAGGTCTCATTTAATCTTACAGTTGGCAATAGCAGCCAAGCTACCAATGTACATTTGGAGTGTGTCTCATTAAATGAAGTCAGCATTAGTTTCATTCATAATTGCAATTTACTGAATGAATCTTATTTGGAATCTAGAATGACCAACTGGACTTCAAGTCTCCAGAATACATCCTTACAGTATTTTTATATTGGTTTGGAGGTTGTAGAGGACACAGAAACAGTGGAGGTGACAGACTTGTTAAATATGACTACAGTTTTGACATCAACAGCTGCTCCAGGTTCTGCTGGGGCTGGTGTAGTAGGGTTGCTCAGCTGGGACCAGATGCCAGAATCGCAGCGTATTTTAGTGATTGTTTTTGGTGTACTTGGTGTCACATTGCTAGTATTTTGTGTCATCTTTGTCAGTTACGGTCTGTGCCAGCTTCGGTTTGTCAAGTCTTTTTCCCCTGGGGTACCAGAGGTGATCTTGTCTGATAGCTCCAGCGATTACACTCTGACCAAAATGCCTAGACCAAGAGTCCTGTACAAAAACGATGGCAGTATTGTATACGCAGACACTGGGAACTTGACACCAGTTGTTCCCCCTCCTTTAACCCCAATGGGCACACCCAGGCTGGGGCAGAATATGTTCAGAGAACAGCATCGCTTGTGTCGGTCGAGGTTAGAGCTCACCCAGGATATTGATGACGCGATCTTTGACCCTGACACATCAAGAATTTTTTCAACAAACTTGATCTTGAAAGATTCTGCATCAGGAATGCAGGGAATTGATAACCCGGTGTTTGAGGATGAAAAACCAGATCATTCCCAGGGGACACGGGAACAAAACCTGGAGGCTAGACAATCACCACGACAACCAGAGCCAGATGCACAGAGCAACGACTCGGGCATGGAAGGCTCATCATTTTGCTCAAATTATAAGATGTAATGTGTCATGTAAGTACCCTGGCATGTTATGTATATGACATCACTCTTTTAGTTTTAAAAAAAATGAACAAGATTCTCTGAGTATTTGGTGCTCAGTTTAAAGATAATAGTAATACAAAACAAGTTTAAACACTTTCCAGATATTGGTATCCTTCCTTTTGTGTGTTGCCTTTTTATTTAAATTCAGGTTTGTAATTTAGATTTATATCTTCAGGGTGATTATAGGTACAGCCTTATAGACAAGACTCTAACAGTTGGTGTTCATTGGTCAACATTTTTCTTGTCTCCAGTTGCAGTTACAATTTTCAGAGAATGGCCATTTAGAAGAAGTTGTTAACAATATTATGCATATCAGATTTGTTTTATTTGAAACATCATTCTGTTTCAAGAATATCTGTTATTATGTACCAGAGTAATAATACCATAGTATTATTGTATTAAATTTGTAAAAACTGTGATTGTATGATCGACATATCATGATTACTCCCTGTGTCTGTCAGGGATTCTAATGAATGGGAATGATCCTAAATATTACAAATCTGAGCTTTTCCACGTGGAATATCTAAGGCAAGCATTATATATTCAAGATAATATATCCACTCCAGAAATTAATGGCTTAAATATGTTGCTTATTTTGACAGAAACTTTTCTCCCTATCAATAAATTTTGTGCACTGTAGTACTTCATTATTGAAAGTGCTATCATGGACACTCATAATATTTACTTGTAATACAGGGTACTGTACAAGGTTTTTAGCTCAGCTGACTGTAAATCATCTGAGCTATAGCGATCACCCTTTGTCCATTGTCCGTCCAGCCATCTGTCCGTTAACAGGGCACAAATCGTAACTGCTGGACCTGGAATCTTCTAACTTTACATCCAGGGAGGTCAATGAAAAATCTCCTTGAAAACCTGGAATTAGGTCTCTGTTATCCATATTCTTCGAGCTATGGTGCTCCGAAGTACCCCCCAGAATAATGGAAAATTTGATACAAAAGCTCAAGTATCTGAACAACTAATGCATTGATCACCATGATTCTTTGCATAGATAATGCATGATCATGAAGTGTTTCATCAGTTTCTGCAGACTGCTGGCGCTACCTGTTTTTTAGCTCAGGTGACTATAAGTCATCTGAGCTATAGTCATGGTCCATTGTCGTCCGTCGGTCTGTCTGTCCGTCCGTCCGTCTGGATGTCCGTCCGTAAGACTGGCACGTTTCGACACCGTTGGACCTACGAATCTGAATTTCGGCATACAGTTAGATGTCCCCATAATCTCCTACCATGCCATAAATTGGGTCAATAGGACTTCGTTCCTTTGAGATATTAAGGGAAAACCCCAATTTTTTATTAGAAATCTATTTTCACACTTCAGGACTGCCTAATATCAAAACCACTCATCTGGTTTTCTTCATATTTACCATAAATATTCCTATGTACATGCCAGATATTAAGTCAGTATTATATAATTTAAAAAAGTTATGGGCCCAAGAATAATGGACTTTGTAAAAAAATCAGGAAGATATTTGGTCGATTAAGACCAAAAGTGTTAAAGGTGGGGACTTTTTTCCAGTAATACAACTTTAATTAATCAAAATTTAATTGTATACCAAAAATTAGATCAAAATCTGTTAAATTTTTTTAAATATTGGCAAAAATATAAAATTGGTACCTTAAATTTCGCCCAACTTTGGCCATGGCACGTTTTTTTCCTGTAAGTACTGTGGATTTAATTTTCACACCATGTATACATAAGGATTTAATCTGTTAAAATCTGAAATTTGAAAATAAAAGCTGCAAAATTAGGCTAGTTATTGAATTTTTTTGGAGGCTCTTGTTGTATTCCCTTACATTGTCAAGCAGTCCACTTTGATGACTGTAGGTCATTCAGTGCACATCTCTATGCTCCCCAGGCTGTTGACATAATTTTAGATGTCCCCAAAATCTCCTACCATACCGAAAATTGGGTCATTAGGACTTTGTTCCTTCGAGATATTAAGGAAAAAAAGCCATTGTTACACTTCAAGGCTGCCTAATATCAAAACCACTGATCTGTTTTTGATCGTATTTAGTATTCACATTCTTTTATACATTTTCTATGAACATACCAAAAATAATGCAATTTTTAAAAAAATCAGGAAATATATTTACTCACCTAACATGAGAATTGCTGAACCTAGAGACTTTTTTTCAGGAATATAACTTTATTTAATCAAGATTCAATTGTTTACCCAAAATTAGATCTGAATTTTGCAAATTTTTCAAGTTATTAGCATAAATAAAAAATCAATACCTTAAATTTTGTCCAACTTTGGCACTGTTGATTTAATTTTTCCAGCATATATGCATAAGGATTTAATCTTTTAAAATCTGAACTTTCAAAAGAAATTGATTGGAATGAATAGCTTTTAATCATGTTTTCATACACCATGTCAAGTGTTGTTTACATCTAGCCCACCTAGTAGTAAGGCCTTCACTTGCATTATGTAACCCACCCCAGGCAGCTTACCTTGGCCCAGCTTGGCCACTACTAGCAGGCTTCCCCTCTGCCCTGCACTCATCCCCCCAGCTGGTGCATAAACTAGATGAATGTTATAATTTTCTGTATTTTATTTTATTCTTGGACATGCTACATTTTAGATTTTGTATTGAACCACCAGGGTTACAATGATAAAAGTGTACATTTAATTGTGTCCACAAAGTGGTGTATTGCTGTGAAAGTGTGGATGTTCATGAGATAAGTAATCCCTTACTTCAGAAGAGTAAAAACTTCACCAGGTGTGAAATTGACTATTAATTCCAGTAATTAATTAAAACTGGGATAGTAATTAGCACAATGATATTGTTTGTCCCTCATTCAACCAACAGTGTGTATACTTTATTTGAAAAGATGTTTTATTTTATCAGATTTACTTTTATTGTATCCGCCAAAACAGAGTTTTGCGGATACTATGTTTTCAGCTGGCCGCCGCCGCCGCCGCGTAAGTTTCCGGAGAACTCCTCCGTAACCGCTGGGCGGAATTTTACGAAACCCGGGATTATGTTCGGGTCACATGTGAACTGCTGCGCCCCGATTTTGTTTTGACCTCTGACCTTTCCTCTGCGCTCTGCGTCCGTTTGTGCGTCTGTTTCCACACATAAACCCACATATCTCGGGAACCGTTTGACGGATCAGGAAAAATTTTTTTGCACAAATGTAGCCCTTGGAGAGCTTTATAACATACACAAAAAATGGTGGCGCCACCTGCAACCATGTTTGCACAGTATCCATCTGTTCATCTGCCTTAGGTTAAAATCACTCATATCTCTGCAGTGACTTGACAAATTTATCTGAGATTTGGCATGGGTATACATCCTGGATGGCTTTTCTGATTTTGTGACAGGTGGCGCCACCTACATTCACGTTTATGCTGCAGACATCCAAGCTCATATCTCGGGAACCGTTTGACCAATCAGGAAAATTTTTTTGCACAAATGTAGCCCTTGGAGAGCTTTATAACATACACAAAAAATGGTGGCGCCACCTGCAACCATGTTTGCACAGTGTCCATCTGTTCGTCTGCCTTGGGTTAAAATCACTCATATCTCTGCAGTGACTTGACTAATTCACCTGAAATTTGGCATGCGTATACATCCTGGATAGCTTTTCTGATTTTGTGACAGGTGGCGCCACCTACATTCACGTTTATGCTGCAGACATCCAAGCTCATATCTTGGGAACCGTTTGACGGATCAGGAAAATTTTTTTGCACAAATGTAGCCCTTGGAGAGCTTTATAACATACACAAAAAATGGTGGCGCCACCTGCAACCATGTTTGCACAGTGTCCATCTGTTTGTCTGCCTTGGGTTAAAATCACTCATATCTCTGCAGTGACTTGACTAATTCACCTGAAATTCGGCATGCGTATACATCCTGGATAGCTTTTCTGATTTTATGACAGGTTGCGCCACCTACATTCACGTTTACGCTGCAGACATCCAAGCTCATATCTCGGGAACCGTTTGACCGATCAGGAAAATTTTTTTGCACAAATGTAGAGCTTTATAACATACGCAAAACTGGTGGTGCCACCTGCAGCCATTTTTGCACAGCTCCTGTCTGTTTGTCTGCCATGGGATAAAATCACTCATATCTCGGCAGTGGTTTGACATATCTGGCTAAAATTTTGCAGGTTTATACATCCCCGACAGCTCTCTTGATTTTATGACAGGTGGAGCCACCTGCATTCTAGTTTATGCAGCAGACTTCCAAGCTCATATCTTGGGAACCGTTTGACCGATTGGGCCAAAGTTTTGCATGTGTATAGTTCTCACATAGCTCTTTATCATATGCAAAACTGGTGCCGTCACCTGCAACCATTTTTGCTCAGCGTCCATCTGATTGTCTGCCACGGGCTAAAATCACTCATGTACATGTAGTGGTTTGAATTATCTGCCTTAAATTTTGCATATGTATACAACTGGGACGGCCCTCTGGATTTTGTGGTGGGGGGGGGGGGGGGGGTGGCAACCTTCATACACAATTTGGCTGCAGACATCCATGCTAATATGCAACACTTCACTCTATTTCCCCTTGCCACTTAATCCATGCCTCACTTCACCCGTTCCACTCTGATTTAGGCGGATACACGTAGTCGCTTGTCGACTACCCGTATTCTAGTTTTATTTTGGTGAATAAAATTAAGCATGTCCTGAAAACTCCAATGTGCAAAACTTTTTAATAGTGATTCAAAGAATATTCTTGTAGATGCCATGTTGTGGCATTATTTTCTTTTAAAATCAGTTTAAACATTTATGATTTAAAAATAATAAAATATATGTGTATGCATAATATGACCCAATGCTTTTTACTCTGTATATATAATGATTGTAACTTTTGCAACAATTGTAATATTTTAACTTATATTTTCAGGTTTTTTAATTAAAAATTTATAAACCTGTAATTAAAAAAATGATTCAGATAAAAACTTCTTAATGGAAAAAGTGGATCTGCTTAAAAAAATAGGATTATATATAAACTTAAATGCATTATTCTCTTGAAAGTGAAATAAAGGTATTAGTCCATTCTGTCCACTTGCCTGTCCATCTGTAAATTTTCGTATGCAACACAGTATCTCAAAACTTTTACTGTTTTTCTTCATGACAGTCTTGTCAGATTATTAGTTTGCAATCATATATTTAGAACTTTACTATAACCAAGTAGGAGGGCCCCTTTCCTCTTAGCTTTTCATATTCTTATATAAATGAAAAACATTACAATAGAATATTTCTACATCCACCTTCGTGCTGCCCTCACTTTTCCCTTCTCCGAACCCCATCCCAAGGTTAGCCTCAGTAAGCAAGAACAAGATGAATCAGATATATTCATACTTTAATATTTTGTATAACTATTCGTCCATAGGTACCTATGTACATGCCAGAAATTATGTCAATATTGTGTAATATGTAGACATAGTGGGCATCACAATAATGTACATTGTCAAGACTAAAGAGATATTGTGTCATACAGTCACATATTCATTAATCACTTCATCAGCATAGTTAATCATAACATCATATCTGTCAAATTGAACGCTTGCAGACTACCATACACTTTAGATCCATCAACAAGTAGCCTTATCATCATTCTACTACTGCTTATTACTGCTGTCATTGCATTCATATTTGCTCAAATATATCACAATTTTCAACCCCTCCTAAATAAATAAAAAATAAACCACTTTATTTGACTCTATTAATCCATCAGTCAGGTAATTTCATTTATCATTTACTCACATATTACATTACATTCCTTTATAATAGCCCAACATGTACATGATATTCATAAGCTTTATCGACTCGATATAGTATCACAGTGGAGAAACATTTATAGTCCAATCACGATCAGCTGAGCGCCGTGACCCATGGGTCCCTTGTTTATTATTTTTTACGATTTTTTTTCTCTATTTTTCAGACCTTAAAAGATGTGGTCATCTGTTAACAGGGCGCAAATCGTAACGACTGCACCTAGAATCTTCTCTCTCGATATGCAGGGAGGTCCATGAAAAGTCTCCTTGGAAACCGAAAATTCAGTCTCTGTTACCCATATTCTTTGACCTATTGGGCTCTGAAGAACCCCCCCAGAATAATAGATAATTTGATACAAAAGCTCCAGTATCTGAACAAATAATGCATTGATAACCATGATTCTTTGCATGGATATTGGTCATGAAATGTTTCATTAGTTTCTGCAGACTGGTTGCGCCACCTGTATTTTTTTTCATTTTTACGATTTTTTCTCTTTTTTTGGAGACCTTGAGATGCGGTCATCTGTTACTAGGGCACAAATCATAACAACTGGACCCAGAATCTTCTCTCTTAACATGCAGGGAGGCCCATGAAAATTCTCTGTGGAAACCTGAAATTAGGTGTCTGTTACCCATAAACTTTGAGCTGTGGGGCTCCGAAGTACCCCCCCCCCCCCCAGTATAATGGAAAATTTGATACAAAATGTGAAGTATCTGAACAACTTATGCATTGATCACCTTGATTCTTTGCATAGATATTGATCATGGAGTGTTTCATCAGTTTCTGCAGGCTGGTGGGGCTACCTATATTTTTTTAATTAAAAAAAAAATTTTTTTCTCAATTTTTTAGACCTTAAAAGATGAGGTGATCAGTTAACAGGGCACAAATCGTAACAACTGGACCTAGGATCTTTTCTCTTGACATGCAGAGAGGCCCATGAAAAGTCTCCTTGGAAACCTGAAGTTAGGTCTCCATTACCCATAAACTCTTGAGCTTTGGGGCTCTGAAGTACTCCCCAGAAAAATGGAAAATTTGATACAAAACTCAAGTATCTGAACAACTATTGCATTGATCACCATGATTCTTTGCATGGATATTGATCATGGAATGTTTCATCAGTTTCTGCAGTCTGGTGGTGCCACCTGTATTTTTTCAATTTTTATGAATTTCTTCTTCATTTTTTAAGACCTCTTAAGATGTGGTCATCTGTTAACATGGCACAAATTGTAATGGCTTGACCTAGAATCTACTCTCTTGACATGCAGGGAGGCCCATAAAAAGTCTCTTTGGTCTCTGTTACCCATAAACTCTGAACTTTTGGGCTCTGAAGTACCCTCCAGAATAATGGAAAATTTGAAACAAAAGCTCAAGTATCTGAACAAATATTGCACTGATCACCATGATTCTTTGCATGGATATTGATCATGGAATCTCTTAAGATGTGGTCATCTGTTAACAGGGCACAAATTGTAACCATTGGTCCTTGAATCTTCTCTCTTGACATCCAGGGAGGTCTGTGAAAAATATCCTTGGAAACTTGAAATTAGGTCTCTGTTACCCATATTCTCTGAGCTGTGGTGCTTATAAGCACCCCTCAGAATAACTGAAAATTTGAAACCAAAGTAGGGCACAAATCATAACCATTGGATCTGAAATATTCTAACTTAAAATAAAGGGAGGTCCATGAAAAGTATATTAGGAAACGTGAAGGTAGGTCTCTGTTACCCATATTTTCTGAGCTATGGGGCTTATAAGCACCCATCAGAATAACTGAAAATTTGAAACCAAAGTAGGGCACAAATCATAACCATTGGGCCCAGAATCTTCTAACTTGATATCCTGAGAGTTCCTCGGTCATTGTGACCTATATCCTCAGGGTTTTAGGGTATGTTTGAGCACCCCAGAAATAATGCAAAATACACACGAATGGCCAGATTCCTCAGGAAAGGCTGGTTGGATTGTCATCAAATTTGTTGTGCTTATGGGTCTTGATGAACTTAAGCTAATATACATGAACAATGATGCCACCTACATTATCTTAATTAGTTGCCTGTGCAAGGACATATTGTGACATGTCAGTCTGCTGAGCGTCATGACCCATGGGTCACTTGTTATATGACAGGGCCAGACAGATTTAAGGTAGAACAAATTTGCCAAATCTCACTTAATATTTTGCATTGATTTCTTTTTTTTCTGTCAAGAAAGAAAATTATTGTTAATAAGATGCATACACTATACCTTGCCGGGATAGCTTGGTTATGCAGGTGATTTTAAGGTTGTGAGGACCAAAGTGCACTACAGTACTAGTGCACAAGTAATTTTAGTAAAATGTGTGATTGATCATGTAATTGAATGTGTAATTTCAGTCTTTCATGCACAAACTTCATATGTGTACATAATTATATATATTAGTGTCAGGAATAGGTTGTAAAATAATATTCAGTGATTGAAAAAATGACTGATTACTGATTGTTAATTATTTTATGTTCCTCTTATATATGAAATCTGCTGTATAGAATTATACCATACATATTAACCAAGTAAACTAAACCTGACTTGCAGACCATGCTGAAAAGTCAAGTTAATTGCCCGGGGAAGTTGACACTTATTCCCTGCACAAGATTCACTTTTAATGCTGTCACTTTTAATGTTTCATAATTAGAATATTTTATAAGAATATTATGGCTTTTTTTATATGTACCCATAATTGTTTGTGATTGATCACGCAAAAATGTAACCGATTTAATCAATTATGAAAGAAAACATCCAACCTTGTTAAAAATGATTAATTGGCACACCATTTATATATATATAAACACACATGTACACCCAAGCTAAGCAGGGTTTGATATTTGTGTATGATTAAACACTTAATTCACACACACACACTGTCCATGCTCACACCAACTTTATCACCTGGAACTCTTTATTTACAGGCATTGCTTGCTGATTTCCTTCAGGTGGAATATAAGTGACAACATCATATCACGACATTCACATAATATGTTGCTGGTGGTAAAAAGTCCAGGGCTAGAGGTCGTTGGCCCGATTTTCCTTGAGAATACTGTGGTTGGCTTTATATTTGTGAGGCTAAATATATGCAGCTTTCAATTTTCCAGTGTTTTGTGAGGGTTCAAATTTTGCGATTAACCATAATGTAACTTAAAGATTGTACAAAACGTTATATCAATTACCTAATACGTACAATATATATACAATGGCACAAGGAGCTAAGGGAACATCAAACAGGTGGAAATTTTTCATGCAATAGTGGGTTATATATAAAAGAATTTATATTATTATAAATTATCAGTCTTGTAGGTAACATAAAATGAATGCATATACTGACACTACCGGCACAATATATGTGAAATGCCATCGAGGCTACAGAATAAATTACTGTGCAAGTGCAGCATCCTTTTCACAAAGGTTTTATTTTTACGATATTTTTCCCATCACAAAATTTAAAACTCTTGCAAACATAAAGCCAGCCACAGTATTTTGAAGCCTGTTCTTATTTTATGCAGTGATAGTACCTCAGACAGAAACACCACAATTCAAATTCTTAATAAATTTAATATGACAGAAAAATAAGGATGGATGAGCTTACGAAAAGAATCAATTTTAATTCATATTAATTATTGTGGATGGTAATTCAGTCTTACTATTGTGATTTCTATGAATGTAATTTTGTTCATACGTAGTATTTCAGTGAACTAGTATATGTTATAATTATTGCAGTTTCTCACCAACACAAAATGACATGACTCTACATTTATTTACTTTTACTTGGATTATAATGCTTTTGTTAAATATATTTAGGTTGAAAATGTTTTCGTTGCAAGGCCTAAATTAATAACACATTCCTTTCAAATACACAACTTTTTAACAAGTTGTTTTTGCATTGGCTGAACGTTTACCGCCATTTGTAATTTTACTTGTATTTATTCATATTTTCATATTACAGAGATTGTATGACTTTCTCTGAAGGAGATTCATGGATTATTATTAACTTAGTACACTCAAATGAAGAGTTTTATCAGTTGAACAAGACTGGTAGTGCCACCTATGTTGTTTTCATTTTTATTGTATCTTTCATTTATTTTTATAGACTGTCACTTAATGCATGGCAGTCGTATTAGTTTCTCAGCAATGGTAAGTCTTAAATGTTTTACATACCGGTACGTATATTGATCATTGACAGCTTTTTAGCTCAGCTGACTAAATCCTTACTTCAGTTTACATAAGTCTTGGCTGCAGGAAAGCCATTGTGCCTGGTATCATCTGTCTGTCTTGCTACATGTCCACTAGCTACAGCAACTGTTTGCAGCCAGTCTTTATTTTCTTGCCTCACTTTTAGAATACAATTGGCGTCTCCTGATTAAGACATACACTCTGCAATTAAAAAGTGAGACGCCAATATATTTTAAGTGCAAATACCTTTTTCTAATCATGTATAAACTATTGGTCTTGCCATTTTCTGCTTGGAGAGAATCTAGTTTGGCACACACCTTTCAATTACAGTTTGGATAAAAATTCTTGGGCAAAATGGTCAATCAAACAGGTTTTCAAATGCTTTTGTGTGTTCACACAGGCATTAGGCAAAACTCATTGGAGGGTGGCAAGCAGCCTATAAACAAAATGTGCACATTTCAAATGTGAAACAAAATTCAGATGAACAGCAGCTCCACTTTTACTCTGGTCACAATTTTAAGACATGCCAAAATGTTTGAAACCACCACTAAATTTCAAAATGTTTTGATTTGCTTTTGAAACTGTTTGGTTTAATTGGTCAGGAAACAGCTTACCTGCAGTGTGTAAATATAAGGGTTCTTGCAACATGTTTCAAAACTGTTTGTGTTTGCTGTGAGGTTAGCATACAGACATTTGTCTCTGATGTGCTACATGAGCAGCTGAGCAGCATGGCCTGTGGGTCACTCATTGTTATTATCTATGTAGCTGGTATAGGAACATTTATTAATTTTGGGGCAAATTCTAAGAAATATATTGCACTGTCATTGAATTACAATCTTATATAACAGATGAATGTGGACTCATAGGTATTGACATGACATGAATTTGCATTATAAGTATCAGGACACAGATAACTGACCCAAACTTCGTCGTAACTCAGCCTGTTGTACCCCAGATTCAGATCTGTGTTGTAACAAAAGGGCAGGTACTACAAATGTAAAATTTATATATTACCAGGAAATTAGTACATATTAACATAGTGGTTGCACTTTTAAAACACTTGTTGTAATATTTATGAATGTATATATCAAGACAGCAATACAAGTAGCAGGCAGAGAAAATTATAAAAAAAAATTGCTTGTAGGGGCAAGTCAACAAATTATATGGTGATACCTGTAACACTGCCACATATGTTTTCTAGTCACTGGTATTATAAATCTATCAATACACTATTTATCAGTGTGATGTAAACATTTAACATGAGTGACATTTTAGTTAATTTTTAAAGTAATAAACATAATCATACATACACTAAGTGGCCCTTTTATGTTGAGGGGTTATTTATTTCAGGATACTCTTTAAACCAAATGTACAAAATTAAGGGATCATCACCAAGTGTATCAGTTTGTTACCATTTATTCATGTTATAAAAATATTTAGTTTATCCTTTGTTAAAGGCATTACAGCTTATGTCTTATTTTATAGCATGTGATAGTAGTTTGACCTGCTTTTGATGTATACACAAAGTAGGGATGATCTAGTACCTGGTATTCTGGCATACTGTTTAAACCTGTGACATTCAGGTTTTAGTGTGTACACAAAATGGCAGCCCCCATGTGGGGTTATGAGAAACTAGAAGAAATAAATCTGTCAGGGTTTGAGAAGTGTGCTGAGATGCTACAGGAAAATACTCACAGGGCAGTCTTCTCACAGAGTTGGTGGCAAGGAGACATATCAGTAAACTGTATAGTGGAATACAGATATTTAGGAACACATCCAAATTCTCATATTATATTAGGATAGTTAATCATCTTGTTATACATATGCTGGGGAGCACTGTGTGTGATCTGATCATTATGTTTTGTAATCTGAGCATGTTATTCTGTATAGAGGAAAAGAAAGACATAAACAACTAGTATTGTAATCTAGTCAAAACCAGCACATTAACATTTGCAGAATCTCTTGTCAGCTGCACTTGTATAGTAAATGGAATGCAGTACAGGGGAACCGGTCTAAAAGACCACCTTTCCATCAAGACCACAACTAAGAAAACCAATCATTCACATTGGTTATAACTGACCGGTCTTAGGTCAGTTTAATTCACCTGTGAATAAAGACCACTTTCGGTCAGTCCCATGGGTGGTCTCCATTACACAGCTTTCATGGTATTTAATAAAAATATACATGGGTCTGCATAAACACTTATCATTATTACATTTTAAACTCATTGCACTGACCATGGTTCAGCATGAATTGCAATATGAGGAATCAGTTTATTAGGGACCAGATTTTGTACACTAAATTGTTGAAGGTAGAATTCTGCATTGCACTATCATTTATTGGCATGACATTAAATATATACTCTGCCAAAATTTTTTTTTGGTGAGAGAGCCCAGAATGATGTAAATGGTCAAAAGTGTACCTTTCTTTGAATATATTATCTTATATGTTGTACATTATTACAGTTATACCGGTACTATTTTAGGACACTGTGAGAAGTCCAGCATTTCACTTAGAAGTATGATTTTCCTTTCATTTGTCCAGTGTTTCTTGTTATATTAAAGTTACTGGTTATACTGTAGGCAGTGAACAGTGTATTCATGGTCAGGCCAATTGTGTTCATTACCAATGCATTTACATAATTTATATATATTATTATGTTCACAAGATGACACAAGGAAGTAAAATACTGATCAACATAGTACAGACCATGCCATTTTATGGCCAGCATTTAGTCAGTTGTTTACTTGTTATGGTGTGGGGATTCATATTTAAATATTTTATACATTGGGAACAGATCTAGTTGGTATTAATACGTGAATATTTATTTAATATGAGGAGGGTTTTATACAGTGGTATCAGCTGGTATTTGTCAAGGTTGTAATAGAAGAGATCAACACATATGTGATAGATTAACTGTGTGTGGATGTGTATACACTTACCAACATTGATTGTTATTAATTACTGCATCTGCACAATAAAAAATCAAATCTGGTCTTGTGTTATTTTTTATTTTCTAAGTTTCCTTATATATGCAGAGTGATTTATGTATGTGCAACAACAGCAATTGGAAAATGGTGTCCTCAGTTCATCTAACAATACAGCAGATCTGTTTCCCTTAGTCATTTTCCTTTTGGATAGACTTATCATAGCTGGGGATGCACAGCATTTATAATGCATATTTTTAATAGTTTAAATAACTTATTCTATAACAAGAAGTATAATACAGTGTACACAGCTGTAAGTAGCATCATTCATGCCTGACAGTAATAAAGATTTGTGTATAATCCTTCTGGTTTTGACACCTTGCACAAAGTATTTAACTGCAAACAAAAACTTGTATAAAACATAACCATTCACTGCATCTGATCAAGCCATTCATTTTACTTTATCCTTATATCTGCCCATCATGTCCAGTTATTTAAAACATTTGTGCATGGTACTCATATATTATAAACTACAGAATTTATAGACCTGCCCCATTTCTTAAGCTGACCATGGATTTACTCTCAGAACACACTAAACACACATCCTAAACAGCCAGAAAAGATAGAATACCCTTACCAATAAAAAAACTTTTTAAATGGCACTTTTTATGTAAATGTGAAACATAATATTAGAGATCATAACAGTGAGATGTAAAAGATTTTATTCCATATTTTTTATATGATAACTTATACACGTTCTTGACACAAATTCATACAGAAAAGGTTGCATTCTCCAACTGTTCTCAGCAGCGATAAGAGCCACCCAGTGCCTGTCTGGTGAAGCGGTAAAAAGCACAATGAGATGAATGAGTCGTGTGATGCTGCTTGTCCCGCGTTAACATTCCTGATAAGTAGACACACTGTCTGGGCTAAGATGGAGGTCACATTAGATTTTGCTGCCACCAGGACGGGAGTCCGCTGGAGCTAGTCAGGCGTCAGACAAAGCTGCCACTCCTGGAAGCACCTTTCCTGTGATAATAGAGAACAAAAAAGTGTAAATTGGGAACTAAAACCAGCGCAGGTCTTGGGTGTCTTTCAAAAACCAGTAATATGTGATCTGTAATCTCCTTGATGTGACAGAGTTATAATGGAATAATTGTGTGAAATAAAAATGTAGACAGAGCAAGTATATCATGACTCACAATGTCTGTTTAAAAAATCTCTTTGATCTCTGTGAGGAGTAAACCGGGGCTTGACATGTTAAAATAAAGAAACCCCACTTTCTTTTACATAATATGGGAACACAGGAAAAGGAAAAATACATTAATGAGCAGTATACCATCAGGAATTATTCTGTCTTTCATGACTTAAAGGGGAATTCTACTGCTTTATGAGAACCATACAAGATTACAAAAGATTGCTATGTTCCTGATAAGAAAGTTGATGTTTCTACGGTATTTCCTGTTTAATTATTTAATTATTTTTGCCTGCATTATAGGTAGGAAAGGCAGGATATGTTCAAAAAAGGCGTCCTCTGAAAAATCCCTGTGCTTAAGCATCATATGAACATTAGACCAATGGGTCCTGTTGTTTGACTGTCTCGGCGTATTAATGTATCAGTGTTTATTATGTGGAGGTGTAGTGAGGTATCAGTGTTTGTAATGTGGTGGTGTAGTGAGGTATCAGTGTTTGTTATGTGGCAGTGTAGTGAGGTATCAGTGTTTGGTATGTGGCAGTGTAGTGAGGTATCAGTGTTGGTTATGTGGCAGTGAAGTGAGGTATCAGTGTTGGTTATGTGGCAGTGAAGTGAGGTATCAGTGTTGCTTATGTGGCAGTGAAGTGAGGTATCAGTGTTTGTTATGTGGCAGTGTAGTGAGGTATCAGTGTTTGTTATGTGGCGGTGTAGTGAGGTATCAGTGTTTGTTATGTGGCAGTGAAGTGAGGTATCAGTGTTTGTTATGTGGCAGTGAAGTGAAGTATCAGTGTTTGTTATGTAGCGGTGTAGTGAGGTATCAGTGTTTGTTATGTTGCAGTGTAGTGAGGTATCAGTGTTTGTTATGTGGCAGTGTAGTGAGGTATCAGTGTTGGTTATGTGGCAGTGAAGTGAGGTATCAGTGTTGGTTATGTGGCAGTGAAGTGAGGTATCACTATCAGTGTTTGTTATGTGGCGGTGTAGTTAGGTATCAGTGTTTGTTATGTGGCAGTGTAGTGAGGTATCAGTGTTTGTTATGTGGCAGTGTAGTGAGGTATCAGTGTTTGTTATGTGGCAGTGTTGTGAGATAACAGTGTTGGTTATGTGGCGGTGTAGTGACATATCAGTGTTTGTTATGTGGCGGTGTAGTTAGGTATCAGTGTTTATTGAACAAACCTTCCAGCAGCTCCAGGCTGGCCCCACCTCCTGTGCTGACATGGCTCACTTTATCTTCAGTTTTCCACTTGGCACAGCATGTAGCTGTGTCACCACCACCTGTCGAACAGAAAATTCAGGAATATTCGTTATAATTACTTTGAAGTTAAACATATTATGTTACTGTCTAAAGGTGGGAACACTCCCCCCCCCCCCCCTGCAAAGCTTCTCCTTTATCTAATTCATATTTATTTTGTATTTTGCTATAAACTCTGTCTTTTTTTTCTTGACAGCAATGATTCATGGACTTTTTCAATTCTACTCCTTTCCCTCAAAAGGTCTTTGTCTAGATCTGTAATATTTCTAGATAAAATCAAGATAAATGAAAAGCTGCTCAGATAAATATTAATTCTGGGTGATAATAAAAAAAGCAATATTCAGAGTGATTTTTAGATATAAGGCACTTCTGTCCTTTTGAATTTCAATACGCTTCAAATCAGTTGTGTTATGGCATGCTTTGACCGGTCATCGTAACCTCCCTGTGTTGCTCTCTCTCTCTACTTTTTGGTTACAACCAGGCTATAATGGACAGTCTGCTGGTGACAGCCAGTGTGTCTGGTTAATCACTAAGTTTTATGAAAACACCTACCAATGATGGTAATTGTGTTGTTCTGTGTCGCTGCTACAACTGCATCCATCACAGCTTTTGTGCCCTTGGCAAAGTTTTCAAATTCAAATACACCAACAGGCCTGACAATAAAAAATACAGCAGCTTGTTTCACTGGGTCAGCTGATACATAATGGACAAAAACACAGTCAAACCTGCCTGAAAGACCAACTGTCTTATAAAACAACCTGTATATTAAGACCACCCTTGACTGAAATAAATGCATTCAAGTTTGGTTATATCTGACCTCTAATTAGACCACCTGTAAATTATGACCACTTTGGCCAGTCCCATAGATGATCTTATTACACAGGTACCACTGCATGTAATCCAATCTGGGTAGCACTGGTCAAATACTAGTTTTTATCACCCCTTGCAGGGTTTTAGGTTTTCTAATATGTCATCTAAAACAGAAGAGCACACAATTTCTTTTTATTTTCAGTACATTAATATAAGTGACAAATATGTAGTTACCCAGGGGGACAACTTTAAATGAACTATATATGGCTGTAACTGACACGTTTGGACTTAACCTCAACCATTGCAGTTTATGTATGAAAAGTTGAGATGAGCTGCTTTTGCTTTTGTCAGAAATAATGAATTTCTCATCTAGTGAAATATGTGGTACATATAAATGGAAGGAAACCTGGTAGATTTGAAAAAAAAGTGCCACTCCTCCAGAGCAGAAGTGGCAAATATAGTCATCAACTGATATTTCATCAACTGAAATCAATTGACAATAACTTCCAAAACAGGACTTCCCAATCTACTCATCAGGATTTTGTAAGACAAGAGTGTCTCGAGGGGTTAAATGGGTACAGCAGGCCCGCCAGAGGTGAATGACCAAAAAAAGAGAGAGTGCTCCGGAAAAAAAGAGTAGACTTCTTTGAAACAAAGAGTGAAAAAAAGAGTAATATTTGTGTCAATTCCCCATTTTTTATCACAGACTGAATAAAGATGACCTTCGCAGACCACAAGTGTGTGAATATATATCGACACATATTGTTCCCAAAGTCAGAGACATACATGGTGCACATCCCCCTGCATGACGGTAAGGGCATTTCCCAATGTTGAAACACGTGCTGGACATTTGGACACAAAAAAATTGCCAATGTCCCATTCTTGTTCCAAATGGACTGTAAAAGCTGAAGAGAAATAGTATATTTCCAAATTCTTTCACAAAAAGAAGAGGAATAAAAAGAGTGCTGCTGAAAAAAAAGTGAAAAAAGAGTAATTAGCGTCATTTTCAGGAAATCCTCAAAAAAACGAGAAGCAGGCCTGTATAGGGCAATGTGCTAAATGTATCAGCCTTGATACTAACCATATTATTTTAGACATTTCACTAAATAGTTTACTGAATTCAAAATAAGGACATGCAAGGTAAAATAAATCAGAATAAAACAATTCTTACCCATTCCATACAATGGTCTTGGCTCTGCTGACAGCCTCGTTGAACTTAGATACACTGTTAGGTCCACAGTCTAAGCCCTGTCACAGAAAAGTTACATCACAAGTCTGACAAAGCAAAATCTAAGCTAAGGTGCATAATATTAGTAAAACAATGTCTTTTACTATGATATACTAAGACTAGATATTTTTAGCCCAGGTATATTTCTTAGGTTTGCAGATAAAATTTGCTGTAGATGATGAACAACGCAAGTATGGACATTAACTGAAGACAATATTCTGCTCAGATGGAATTCTCTGGTCTGTATTGCCAACTGTTATTTGTTAAAAAAGGACATTAACTTCAATGTTCTTCATTAAAATTAAGAATACAACTGACCATCCAACCACTTGGTATTCCTGAAGAGAGGGTGGCTGAGCCCACTGTGGCATCCTCCGCGAACTTATCAGCAGTGATGAAATCGTCAGGGAGATGCATCTTCACTCCCTTCTTCTCTGCTTTCTCCATCAGTTTGTGGACAATCTGAGCCCCGTCTTCATCATACAGAGAGTTACCAATCTGTCCATACAGAACAAGGCCATGTGCAAAAGAGTTCCGAATCTGTCCATACAGAACAAGGTCTTGTTCAAAAGAGTTACCAATCTGTCCATACAGAACAAGGTCATATTCAAAAGAGAGTTAACAATCTGTCCATACAGAACAAGGTCATGTTCAAAAGAGAGTTACCAATAAGTCCATTCGGAACAAGGCCATGTGCAAAAGAGTTACGAATCTGTCCATACAGAACAAGGTCTTGTTCAAAAGAGTTACCAATCTGTCCATACAGAACAAGGTCATGTGCAAAAGAGTTACGAATCTGTTCATACAGAACAAGGTCTTGTTCAAAAGAGTTACCAATCTGTCCATACAGAACAAGGTCATATTCAAAAGAGAGTTAACAATCTGTCCATACAGAACAAGGTCATATTCAAAAGAGAGTTAACAATCTGTCCATACAAAACAAGGTCATGTTCAAAAGAGAGTTACCAATCAGTCCATACATAACAAAGTCATGTGCAAAAAAGTTACTAATCTGTCCATACAGAACAAGGTCATCTTCAACAGAGAGTTACCAATCTGTCCTTACAGAACAAGGTCATGTTCAAAAGAGAGTTACCAATCTGTCCATACAGAACAAGGTCATATTCAAAAGAGAGTTACCAATCTGTCCATACAGAACAAGGTCATATTCAAAAGAGAGTTACCAATCTGTCCATACAGAACAAGGTCATGTTCAAAAGAGAGTTACCAATCTGTCCATACAGAACAAGGTCATATTCAAAAGAGAGTTAACAATCTGTCCATACAGAACAAGGTCATGTTCAAAAGAGAGTTACCAATCTGTCCATACAGAACAAGGCCATGTGCAAAAGAGTTACTAATCTGTCCATACAGAACAAGGTCTTGTTCAAAAGAGTTACCAATCTGTCCATACAGAGAGGCCATGTGCAAAAGAGTTACGAATCTGTCCATACAGAACAAGGTCTTGTTCAAAAGACTTACCAATCTGTCCATACAGAACAAGGTCATATTCAAAAGAGAGTTAACAATCTGTCCATACAGAACAAGGTCATGTTCAAAAGAGAGTTACCAATCTGTCCATACAGAACAAGGTCATGTTCAAAAGAGAGTTACCAATCTGTCCATACAGAACAAGGCCATGTGCAAAAGAGTTACAAATCTGTCCATACAGAACAAGGTCTTTTTCAAAAGAGTTACCAATCTGTCCATACAGAACAAGGTCATATTCAAAAGAGAGTTACCAATCTGTCCATACAGAACAAGGTCATATTCAAAAGAGAGTTAACAATCTTTCCATACAAAACAAGGTCATGTTCAAAAGAGAGTTACCAATCAGTCCATACAGAACAAAGTCATGTGCAAAAGAGTTACTAATCTGTCCATACAGAACAAGGTCATCTTCAACAGAGAGTTACCAATCTGTCCTTACAGAACAAGGTCATGTTCAAAAGAGAGTTACCAATCTGTCCATACAGAACAAGGTCATATTCAAAAGAGAGTTACCAATCTGTCCATACAGAACAAGGTCATATTCAAAAGAGAGTTACCAATCTGTCCATACAGAACAAGGTCATGTTCAAAAGAGAGTTACCAATCTGTCCATACAGAACAAGGTCATATTCAAAAGAGAGTTAACAATCTGTCCATACAGAACAAGGTCATGTTCAAAAGAGAGTTACCAATCTGTCCAAACAGAACAAAGTCATGTGCAAAAGAGTTAATAATCTGTCCATACAGAACAAGGTCATCTTCAACAGAGAGTTACCAATCTTTCCATACAGAACAAGGTCATATTCAAAAACGAGTTACCAATCTGTCCATACAGAACCAAGTCATGTTCAACAGAGGGTTAACAATCTGTCCACACAGAACAAGGTCATGTGCAAAAGAGTTACTAATATGTCCATACAGAACAAGGTCATCTTCAACAGAGAGTTACCAATCTGTCCATACAGAACAAGGTCATATTCAAAAGAGAGTTACCAATCTGTCCATACAGAACAAGGTCATATTCAAAAGAGAGTTAACAATCTGTACATACAGAACAAGGTCATGTTCAACAGACGTTTAACAATCTGTCTATACAGAACCAAGTCATGTTCAACAGAGGGTTAACAATCTGTCCATACAGAACAAGGTCATGTTCAACAGAGATATCAATCTGTCCATACAGAACAAGGTCATGTTCAACAGAGATACCAATCTGTCCATACAGAACAAGGTCATGTTCAACAGAGATACCAATCTGTCCATACAGAACAAGGTCATGTTCAACAGAGATACCAATCTGTCCATACAGAACAAGGTCATGTTCAACAGAGATACCAATCTGTCCATACAGAACAAGGTCATGTTCAACAGAGATACCAATCTGTCCATACAGAATTAGGTCATATTCAACAGAGAGTTACCAATCTGTCCATACAGAACAGGTCATGTTCAATAGGGAGTTAACAAACTGTTCATACAGAACATGGTCAAGTCACGTTCATCAGTGAGTTACCAATCTGTTCATACAAAACAAGGTCATGTTCAACATAAAGTTAACAGTCTGTCCATTCAGAATGAGCTCAGGTCAGGTTTATCAGAGAGTTACAAATCTGTTCATACAAAAAGAGGTTACATTCAAGAGTTACAGTCGTGACTTGATAATAGGACACTAAAAGTAATACCCTAAATTAAACCGGATTGCAAGGCTGTCGGATTGTCATATCAATAAAGGTGACAGAGGGTCAAGATACAATGTGACCTTAATGTTTTGAGGAGGACTTGATAGTATTCATTAAATATTTTATGATAAACTACATATATAATATTGTTATGATTTATGTGAATTAGAAAATAAAACGTCCGTCATGGAGTACCGTTTTATTTCTTATATACGTCTATATATACAATGCTCGTCAAGATTGACGACCAATGCAGATTTTTCCATTATGAGACATGATTATATTTCTGAAGAAACATTAAACTAAAATTTAATGTATTTAATAAATGGACAAGCGGTTGAGCTACTGAGTTCATGTACGTCTAAAAGAATGCAAGCATATCTGTCTGGTATCTGGTTCTTTTATTTTGAATTTCACAGACTTTTCTAAGCAGTCCGCGGTCGGCATCAACGTCCCCTCTAGCAAAGCCCTGCTCCTGCATATACTGCAGCCCTGTTTCCATTCCCCAAATTGTGTCTCTGGGAGTTACTGGTTTAGGAGGATCAACTTCTCCCTCAGACTCTCTGTCACTGCCACCTTTGTCTTCTTTGACCATTGACACAATATCAGCCGCTGTCGGCATTGCTTCCGTGGGCTCCATCATGTCCGATGCGAGGTATTCCTCCGCGGTCACGTGGTCAGCACTGTTGAGTGCCTGGCTAAGGTCCCCGACCTCGTTCTCCACCTCCGCGTGTTCCACACACAGAGAGGTTCATGTCTGCCACATATGGATCCAAAATGACTTAATTAGTGAGCCAAATTGACTCAATGATTGGCTCTAGTGTACGTTTAGAACAATACGCATCGCTGGATTTCACGCCTTATTGATTAGGGTGCTGTGTGCACAAGCCTGACGACTGAGATCAAAGGACAATATATTGGTCGGATCGTCAAGTCAGAAAATAAGTCGGTATTCTTGTTTGTGTCGGGAAATGTCAAGTCGGACAGTCCAAAGCTGTCGGTTTGGCAAGGCTAATTTCTATGGGTCCCGTTCGTTTTTTGCAAAATACCGTCGGATTGCAAGGTTTTCGAATTTTTGGAATGTCAGGTCACGACTGTACCTATCTTTTCATGCAGAATGAAGTTGCGTTCAACAAAGAGCTATCAATATCTTTACAAGAGGTAAGGGCATCATACAGAGAGTAAATATGGAGTATTAATGTTCTGTTTATAATAAGGTTGTATAGAGGATTATTTATCTGTTTTCTATGTTTGCTCTAAATGATGAACTCGGCAAGTAACAAGATAAACTGAAGGTAATCTTAAAGAACCCATCCTGTGTAATAGTGATACGCTACTTGAATTTTCTGGACACAAATATTTGACAAAACCAATCCACTGACCTCCATGCCGTGCAGGACTTTGAGGAAGGTGTAAGCCATGCCTCCTCCAATGATCATCTCGTTTACTTTGTCCAACAAGTTTTCTATCAGCTGGATCTTGTCCTTCACTTTGGCACTAAAGATTGAAGTTCACAATTTTACAAAATCTGTGATCCTGAATCATTTTACATAACAGTGAGTGATATCACTGCAGATGCTGCCTGTTCATGATCCTTTGCAACAAGAAAGTGCATTACTAACTTACAAGTAACAACATTGAGCTGCAGTAACAGCTGCCCATCTCATAGGGGATATATATATGGTTTGCTGTTGCTCAGTGATGATTGATGAATAGGTAGGGGTGTACTGCTCATAATTAACACACTCTTGATTTATTTCTATTTATGAATTTACTCCAAACATCAAAGCAGTCACAATGTCTTGTGAAAGACTCAAGTCTGACTACAATGTCACATTTCAGATCAATTACCTGCTCTGGTGCAATGATTTATGTTAAAATTAACAGACATAAACATATATAAAACATTACATTCTCTTCTCATGCATAAAACAAGGAATTATCTTACCCTCCCAAGATGGCAAGGAAGGGTCTCTCTGGGTTGTCTAGGGCTTTTGCGAAGTAAGACAGTTCCTTCTTCAAAAGAAAGCCTGCAGCACGCTGGGACAGACTCACCCCCGCCATGGAACTGTAGGTATAAAACAACACTACACTTTACAGTCAGAATATACACAAAAATTAAAATCTGTGGTTTCTTAATGTCAGAAATGTACATATACACAAAGTAAAATATTGAGTTACAAGTGAAAAAAAATGTCTATGAATCAATAAAAGAGAAACAAATTTTTTTACTGAAAAATAAGCTGCACATATACTGCTAGCTGTTGGGAGGTAATTAAAGAAAATAAAGTTTGGCTTCCATAGAAAGTAAAAAATGTATACTTTACACAATTGATTTAAAAGTTAACCCACCTGTGTGCTCTGTGTGCTGTACCAAAAGCATCACTGACATAGATATCCCCAAGTTTAGAGAGAGAGGCACGGAACTTGTCCACATCAGCCTTGTCAGCCTTCACCTGCTCAAGAAAATAAACTAATGAATCTTATGACTTAAGACGTCTCTGGTACCATATATACATGACAGAATTTCTTAATCATATAATGTATTAAAAATGCTTAAAAAATCAAAATAAAAAATTAAATCAATTTTTTTTAAAGAAAAAAAATCTGCATATCATGAGGAAAATGTGCCCATTGGGCCTACTGTCCTTCAATCACACAGGATGAAGTCTTTTATGTTTAAGTTTGGTGTTTAAGTACAAATATAAATATAGTAAATAATAAAATGATTTCATCTATAAAGCACTAGTTCAAAGGAACAGTGATCAAAGCACTTTACAAGCTATGAACAGAATTTGGTTGAATCATTACTAAGAGCTGAATTACTAATGTTATAATTTATATTATAAAATATTTCACATCTTTTATTCTTTCTGCCCACAGTGAACAAGAATTTTCACTCGCTGGACTTGTAATTGGCTCTCATGATTGTTCAGATTTTCCTAGCATATTAAATCAATGTATAACAGATATATCCAATGCAGTTTAATGTATGGTGAAACTGTTAAAGAGAAGCCCTTGAGAAAAACTGAAACAGAGAATAAATAGATAATAAACAGAACATTTAACCTCTATGAAGCCTATCACAGTGTTTACTGGTACCGTAGGTCTGTTCAGCCACCCACCTTCTTGCCCTCACTGTCCACCCCTTTGCCCTCTTCCTCTATGTGAAAACGCAGGTTCTCCAAGAGAATGATGGAACCCGCTGCTGGATCAGCACAGGCTGCCTCAACATCAGGCCCGACACAGTCATTTAGGAATGTCACGTCTCTGTCAAAAACATAGGAAGATTAATGTGTTAAATCCCTACAAATGGAACCTCTGAAATGTCAAATTTCTAATAAACACATAGCCAGGATAAAATACAAAAACATTAAAGATCCCCACAAACAATGGATCTTAAAAACAATGGATCTTAAATTACACATCTCTCCAAATAAACATGGACATTAATGTTTTTAATCCAGTACCATCATAGGCTCTGACGTGTCATATTCTAACAAAAATAAGATTAATCCTTTAGATCCTTCACCAACACTTCTACTCAAACCATCTGTATACTGAGCCCATACTTTAACAGGACTTGCAGGACTTCACAACACGTAACCTGTAACAGATATTTAAGGACAAACATTACAGTCATTGATGATTATTTTTTTTATATAAGCAAACAAGGCATGATAGTATAGTCTGCTGTAGACTTGATGACATTTGTGAAGAACCAGTCATTGCAATGGTCAGGTCTGTTTCTTCCCAGCTTTGCATAGTGACAGTGAAACATTGTACATGTTATTGGTGAGAGAGCGAGTCACCTGTTTTAACTGAAGCAGTGCAAACCAGTCAGTGATGAAAAATGAGGATATTGCAGATGTTGCTTGTTGTTTCATTCATCTGATGAGCTACCAAATTCATGTGAGCATTCAGGTTTCAAGATGCTTTCTGTAGAGACAGACTGAATGATTGGACTCTATAAGTGAAATGTTCAGTAATTATCTTGTTTAGAATTTGTATGGTGTTTGGGTTACACATGCACATTAGGCTCAGTTACACTTTTTTCATCAACATCACATTTCATATGACAAAAGCAGCGTGAACGTGGATTATATGCCTGTCCTGTATCAGGTGACCTCTGACCTCATTAAATATGCATTAATTTTGATGAGAATGTATACAGTTAAGAAACTTTATTGGTAATTATGTATAATGAGATTCATGAAAATCCATAGGTTTTTTGGTAAGTCACTTAGGTGCTCCAAAGTGCGGTGACCTTTGACCTCATTAAATATACATGGAATTTGCTGGAAATTTAACTCAGGTGAGATATTTTATTGATTAACATTTCTGATGAATTTCATCACAAGCCTTCATTTTCTTTGTAAGTTATCAAGGAAATACCACAAAAGCCTAGTGACCCATGACCATATTAAATATTTGTAGATGTTGCCAATAATCAAACCCTGGCAAGATAATCTGTTGGGCTAGTAGTTTATATTGTGGGTTTTGCAAGAATCCATCAAAGCCCCAGTAATTAAATGTGGTGACACTAAAAATTAATGGACAGACAGACACATGGAAGGTGGTTATACCACAATACTCCAGTCATATTACAGGCTTATAAAAAAGTTTTTAACAAAAATGTGCTTAATTCAATATAGCATTACAAAATCACAGCTGACCTAAGTCAAATACCATATTTACAAGAGGTGGCATCCAATTAGCCATTTCTTGCCCTGGTGATTGCACTGTTAGCAGTACAGCTAGATGCATCTCTGTGGCTTACCTCCCAAGCAACTTCTTCAGTTCTTCTGCCACTGGCTTCAGAGAAAACTTCTCATTGCGCTTGCCATCAGGACGGCCAAGATGGCTCATCAGAACCACAGATTTTGCCCCCGACTCCAAAGCATGTTTGACAGTGGGCAAAGCTGCCACGATCCTGAAGGTCAAAATTAAATGTATAATAACTGAAGATTATTTATTACCATGCGGCAATTAATGAGGGAAATTTTTAGTTGGTCTGATCACTTGTGAATAAACATTACAAAAATTACAAAATTTGCTGGTAAAATTATTAATGTTGATATTCAACATGATCAGTAAATTATATAAAGGTATTTTGTTATGTAAAACCAAAACCTTCATACATCTAGCATAAATCTGACATTTACATCTGGAACTAAGATTTTGAACGTTTATTTTATTTACGCTCTTCCTAATGCTGGGAAAATGTTAATTAAATAAAGAAAGACCTTAAAGTAGATGGTGTGCATTATAGGACTCTTTAAAGATTAAACAAAACATTGCTGGCCATTTCCAAAAGTACTGACAAGTGAGAAATTCCCTAATATCACACAAGCATTAACATGTAACAATTATTACAGACTATTTAGAAAATATCCTTCTAAAAAAATAGGGTGTAATGCACAATATGAACTAATGTAGACATTAAAGTACATTCAGTCGACAATAGTCACGTCTGAACAAATGACCGCTAAAGATTTCAGGAATTAAGCAATGGGCTAGGCTGCTCAGCTGGGCCTGAGAACAGAGAATGGATTAAGCCTAAACAACTGACCTCTGGTTGTTGGTGATTTCTGATCCCTTTAGTGGAACATTGAAGTCAACTCTGAAAGTGAAAAAAAAATGTTAGAGTCCTATGACAACTGAACAATGTGAACATAAAAATATCTGACATGTAAAAATAACACAATTAGCTGTGCACACTTGGATACACAAAGTTTGTCAAAGTACAATGCTAACATCTGAGATTATGATTTATTTAATTACTGATTTTAAGCATAGAAATGACAAAGAAATATGTATATAACTGACCAAACAAACCATTTAAAGCTGGATTTGTATTTATAACCATGACCATACTGTAATGGCAAATATCACCATATAAAGATACAGAAGTGTTTTTGAAAAAAAGTGGTACACATGACATATAACTGACAAACAGCAAAACACACAATGAGGAATCTGGATGTCACAATATACACACATACAGGTACATATCAATGTAAAGAGTTATATGTGCCTTGGATAACCAGATAACCAGCAATGTGATAAAAAACATATTGTGTTTTGCCATACTTCCAATTACTGTCGTTCTTCAAAATCCCCACAGCTATTTACCTTAATTTGATTATTTTCATCTCTCTGTAAGTTATCAATCTCATCTCATAAAAGTGAATGTGTAAAATTGCTTCTGCCACAAACTTTCAAATGGATATAAGTAGGCATGTACAATATTTCAAGGTATGTTGAACTGAGCATCGTGGGCCATGAACTAATTTTATTCTTTAGCATCGGGCTTTGTTTTCTTCTTTCTTGCTTGTATTGCAGTTTATATATATATATATATATATATATATATATATATATATATATATATATATATATATCTACATTCATTATTATTATTATATATATTATTTACATTCATTAGAATCAGTGGAGAACGTAGGCCGAATGATTTGAGTTATTCTGGCTCTTGATGACCTTTACTCTAGGCTGTGGATGCTTATTTTTTTAGTGCCCCATTCGGCCCAGTGTGTTCTGACATGTATAGAATAATTCATCACCGCCCTGTGCGCGGGGCCTTGAGACAGCTGACGGGGGAATCCCCAGCCTTGAGACACCTGACGGGGAATCCCCTTCGACATTCACGCATCGAAGTCACCTTCGCTCAGCTAAGACCTTGACCTTGTCAAATCTGCCGGGTGGTTCATCAAATGATTCCGGCATTGGACCGGCTTTCTTATAAATTAGTGACTCAGTGATAATTACATAACAAAAAGTACCAACACCTCACATCCACACACCCTCGAATGTATCTTTATTTATATCAAAAAGTAATATTTAACTGTCTTCATCTACTGCCGGTTGATAGAGCACGGAACAAAACGGTGAAATACTTTCTATTTGTTGAAGGCAGATTGATAGAGACAGCTTACCTCATAAGCACCCTCTTTCCTTTAACATCTACTGCGTCAATGGATAATTTGTTTAGAGCCATGGTGTGCCGGTAATGGTTGTTCTTTCTGATATTTGCTGGAGTGGTTGGGACAAGCAGCCTGTACCTGACAAGGAATCTTCACTTGTGCCAGCTGATGGACAGCGACAACTGGTGGCCAATCGGCAAACAAAGCTACAGCCAAGCTTCAACGGCATGAGCAGCCGAGCTTCCACGAAAGATACATGCGTGCCTGGTTGAGGATACGACAGCATATGACCCCGGGGCAGATTATTTTTGGTGTATATTAACGAATTCCCATATTGAATTTCTAATACAGAGGGGGGGGGGGGGGGGGGGGGAGGGGTACATAGGCCTCAATACCCACGGTCTTCACCCGTAACATAATTTTTGTTACGAGTGATGAATTAATACAAATGAATTAATGTGAACTCACAAACCAAATAAAAAATCCGTCCCTGTGGTAACGAGTCATTTCCTGTATCGCGTACAATCGTCCAGTAACCGTTGCGAGACATGCTTTTATTCATGCGGTCAGAAATTCTACAAACATGCAGAGGGATTTTCCAATATCCTTAGTTAAAATGGAATATTTCTCGAAACATGGTAGGGGTTTTTAGAAAATATACAAAAAAAGCTAACGATTGGTCTGGTTTATGTCAAGTGGCAGCATACATGAGGCGCTGCCAAAATGAAGAAAATATTTGCATCTTCATCGAGCGTTACAGTGCAGGATTTCTCCTACGGATAAAATACAACAACACATGCATGGACAGCAATTTCAGTTTCAAATCACTAATGGTCGAAAGTTCTGTCCGAATTTAGAATGATAAACATTTATCTGCCAAAACATTATCATACTCCCAGTCCCTTGAGTATGCACTCTAATAAAGATATAGAGAGTTGCGGGCTATACTATACTACGGCGGTGCTTATATATATATATATATATATATATATATATATATATATATATATATATATATATATATATATATATATATATATATATATATATATATCCAGCAAACAAAATAACGTTTCGGGGACGTTAGGGTGACGTTACGTGTATGTCATGGGGACGTTCGACCCGAACGTCCTGCTGCCGTGAATGAGTGGAGTTTTGTAGACGTTCCCTGAACGTCATGCTATAACGTCATGAAATGACATTACCGGAACCTTCGCACAACCTCTCAAATCCCTTTAATTTTCATGCAAATATTCATTTGGAGAACCACGTGTTTTATTTACGTTGGTTTATTGAAGTCTCGGTGTCAGATGTTGCGCCTCGATCGCGAACTTAATTGTCCTCGGTGACTCTAACCCGGTTTTGACGGTTATGCTTTGTTCCGTATATTGCACCAGCTGTGGCCTTAAACTCCTGAGCAGTGTAGGACGCGAAGTTATAGGAAGAAGTAGGGCCATATGAAGACAGAAGTATAATATAGCACTCTTGATAATTTGAGTAGAACCTTAGACTGGAGCCTTTATTGAATTTAGGAAAAATGGCTAAATGCCCTTTTGCCTCGCATAGCAAAAGATGACCATCACAGGTGGTGCCTCGATCCATCAGTTGACAATCACATGCAAGTCACGCGGTGTCTTCAAATATGGTGATGATAGGCATGGTTTTCATTGCGATATTTGTTCACTTAGTTTGCACTTTAATAGTATACTGAATCAAAATATTTCATGATCAGCTATCTTTAAACTGTCGTAAAACACCAGTTTTGATTGTAGGTGGCGCCATCAGTCTTCTGTACGAGAAAGCCATTGAAGATGTATGCACATGCAAAATTTCAGGTAGATACTTTAAACCACTCTTGGACTATGTGCATAGATGCATGAAACACAAAAAAATTGTAGGTGGCACCGCAAGTCTTGAATACAACAAAACTACCCGAGATGTATGGACATGCATAATCTCAGGCTGATATGTCAAATAACTCCTGAGAAATATGCAGGAGCATACACTATGCAAAAATTATTAAAGATTGCACCACAAGTCTTGTATACCGCAAAGCTATCGGAGATGTATTCATATGCCCATTTTCAGCCTGATATATCAAATCCCTCCTGAGAAATAAGCAGGGACATACACTGTGCAAAAATCATTGTAGGTGGCGACACCAGTCCTGTGTACGATAAATCCATTAAAGATGCATGGACAGGCCAAAATTTCTGGCAGATACATCAAACCTCTCATGAGCTTGGTGCATTGGGCTGACCAAGCTCAGCTGAGGCAGGAAGTTGCCCCTAATCAAGCGAAGCTAATTGCCAGCTGCAGCTACTGTAATGAGTGAACTGTTCACCTGTGCCTGACTGTGTGAACTCTTGACTTCATGCGAAATCTGATACCGTTGGCAGTCTGCCAAAGCTATCAATAGATCGAGGATGAAACTTGGTCTGTTGCAAAATCTGAAATAGTTGACAGTCTGCCAAGCTATTTATAGATAGACAAACTTTTGGCATGTTTGTACATTCTGTTAGACTTTAGCTACAATGTATTTTTTATTCAAGCATATTCATAAGACTATTTTATCAAGATTTAAAGAATAACAACAGATGCCTATTGAAAGCAAAATCCAACTACAGATATATATTATTCATCGATTAATCTTACACATAAGCTTGATAGAGAGCCAATAATTAATTTTGCCTGTACAGCTCTGCTTATATACACAAAGAGCTCAGTTAATTAATACAATAAATCTACAAGCTTTGTTTTTTAAACTATCTCACAGTCCTTTCATTGTTAAAGGTCAAATAATTCTGCTAAAAATCAAGTAAACTTGAACAAAGACCACCTAAGAATAATTTTTGTGCAATGTTACAGGAGTTAAAACAGCGGTTTTACAGAAGAAGACAATTGCCGCCCTCGGTTTGATTTAGGCTTACTTGTCCACATGACCAACTTCAGCTTTCTTTGAATCTACCAAGAATCAATGAACCCAATCTATTCGGTCGGTTCATCTGGCGCCATAAAAACTCAATTTCAAATATGAGTCATGTGACCAACATTTGATCAAAAATTGCTAGCTCCTGTTGTTTCTAAAATTGTTATGTATGCTTACTTGGCAAAATGACTAAGTTCAAATTCCTGTAACTCAGCCAAAATTCATTGAACCCACACCATTTGATCAAAGTTGAGAGAGCATGTCTCTGGGATAATTTCTGTGAAATATTGAACAATTTGGCTGAATGATTTTGGAAAAGATTTTTTCAAAGCTTTTAAAGCTTTCCCTCCATAAAATGCAAGTTGATGCAGGTGGCGCCACAAAAAAGCCCAATCCCACATTTGATATGCGACTGATATTTGCTTAAAATTTGGAATGCTGGCTCCTGCATGCTGTTTGTGGAAATTATGGATTAATGTTCTGATGACCGATGACCCCCGTGCAAAAAAGGTTGGTGCAGGTGGCGCCACCAGTACCATAGTTTCAAATATGACTCATGTGACCAACATTTGCATGAAATCTGGTGATGATAGCTCCAGCCGTTTCTGAGATTGTAATTTAGTATGCTTTTTTGGACAGATGACTAAGTTCAACTTCCTGTAACTCGGCCAAAAATCACCGTACTTGAACCATTCGAACAAACTTGAGAGAGATTTTTCCTGTGATTGTATCTGTGAAATACTGAACAATATGGCTGAACAGTTTCGTCGGAGATTTTAATTTTTTTAGCTTTCCCCCTATAAAATCGAAGTAAATGCAGATAGCAAAAAATAGCAAAATCCGATAGATTTTTAGGCGACTGATTTTTTGCATAAATTTGGTGATGCTAGATCCTGCCGTTTTTCAGACAGTATGGGTTAACTTACAGATGATGGACGATGTCACACCATCGAATAAGCTCACAGGTTCGATTAAAAGTACTACGGCGGATTATGATAAAAACAAAGCCAACATGTACATGCAGGGCCACTGGTCACAATGCTTAGCTATCAAGTTTGGAAACAGATCTCACTGAAACAACGTTAATGAAAACAACTATTCATGTTTCAATAAAAACATACCTTTAATCGTTTAAATAACGAATTAATATTAAGCAATTATGTAAAAAACTATTATAAAAGAAACATTTCAACAACTGGAGGGCCAACTATGAGCAGTGATACTGCTGTGAATAATATATTTGACCACTTGTTGACTGATGGTAAACTCCTTAGTAATGGTTCAGAAACATCTGGCCTTGTCCACACAAACCCTTTACTCATGGTCGAACTGAACTGTGGCAACACTGTGCAGATTCGTACTGACACCAGTTTGGCTCTACTGTTTAAGGATTGTGGTAGGACTGAAAGGTGTATTCAAGTACTCGAGTATGTGTACCTATCGATTACTCTAGTCCGAAGTTTGGACCTGAGTACTTGTGTGTGTACATACATATATAAATACTGCAGTGTATATTTATTCATTAACTTAGAATAAGGAACTTGTGCAGGTTTATTAAACAGAAGAATGTTATGCAGTGGCGTCATTTTATCTTCCAGGGTGGGTGGAGGGGATGACACATATATATAAATATACCTTTTTACCTGTATGACACATTTCAAATGTATATAATTACTTTTTTTCAAATATTTTACAATTTTGATCAAGGCTCTAAAAAATATGGTATTATGTTACAAGTTTCAATTATAAGTTAATTCTAAACCAGGTTTAAATGAAATATTTCATAGCAAAATCATCAATTCTAAGAGCCAAAGCCTCAATTCTTATCAATATATTTCATTTGCAACATAAAAAATATCATTATCTGAATAGTGGGGGGGGGGGGGGATGTATATAACCCGCACCCCCCCCCCCCCCCACCCGAACCTATATTGACGCCCCTGCTGTTATGTTACTTCGTTTATTTTGCTACAGAGAAACCAACTGTAGAAACCAACTGCAAAATACCTGCTTTAATCCCACACTTAGTCATATTTATACATATTTAGCACAGGCAAACATACCTCAATGTGTACCCATACAGTGATTTTGAGGTAACAAGTACTAAGACCAAGCCGGCAACGCGTATCGTTTACTGGAGTCCAAAATTTGGTACCCGTTTCAGCCCTAGATTGTTGATAAAGAAATCAATTCATAACAATACACTGAGGCTGCGCTCACAGAGCACATACTTTTCTAACTGGCTGGGTCCATATCCTGTTCCACAAGCAACCAATTATTCCATTATACCCATGGTTCATCCTTACGTAAAACTTGATTGAAAACCTATAAAAGCTCTTGGCGATATTAAAAACAAGAACGATATTGAGCGAGACTGGACCTGACAGCTTATACTCTTTTCAAAGAGTGCATGGGCTGAATGTAATTTTTTATACATGCACTTTCTCTAACAGGGTGTAATTCTAGTGCTAGTGCATCATATTATTTTTGCAGTACATTTCCTTGATACAGGTGTCACAATCGATATTTCATATGTGGCCGGTGAAGGAATAAATAACAGTCATTTCCTTGTTTACACAATATCTAAAACAGAGCTCCACAAATTTGAATGTATGTTTGTGCCATGGTGAGCCATGGGTGAAAGAAGAATTCAAGTTTGGGCAAAATCTGTGACCTTCTTTCGACATAAGAGTGGTTGAACAAATGGTACTTCAGTCAAAACAGGGGTCCCTTTGGCGGGACCTTGTAACAGATCCTCAATAAAATTTTATCAATCCATGCCAATGCCAAAATTGCTGCAAGTATTTCTTTGCCCATGGCCCATCCTTACAAGAATGTGAATGGGAATTTACTGAGATCTTATCAAGATATTTTATGGAAAATTCTATGTTGATGGTAACAATAAAATATATGTATATTAATATTAAAAAAATAGCTGTACTGTGACAGTAACATTACTGGCTATTATGTTCATATGTAACAAATGTACCCTACCAGAATAACTACTTATCAATTTGTCTTAAATTAATCCAGTCTTAATGTCACATATTATCTATGTATAAAACAACTGTAGATAAAATGTTCATATAGAAACATTGCATATACAACAAACTAAGAGACCCACTTTGTGCAAACATTAAATTATAATAAATTAGTCACTGGCCACACCTATTATCAACCAGATACAAACCCCTGGCATATGCTGCCGGGTAATACGGCTTTTATACTGATTTAATACAGTGTGCTAGTATTAGTAGTACTGGCACTATGGGTACTCAGTAATGCAACACCCCAGAATGAAATGAACAAGCATCACAATTTGTGTGACATCACAGTGTTCTATGACTCACCTCTCTGGAATGGATTTGATAAGTAATCACATCACATGTCATGCAACTGTGCTCTGTGATACAATAATCAATGCCGGTTAATAACATATAAATAAAATCTACTCATCACATATGATAAAACTGATATATGTTTATATAATGATTACAATCATATTCATCACAGAACTTTTCTCAACATGGCATCAATAACAAATAATATGGCTTTTATCAGATTTGGTTATCACAGCTTAGTAACATTCAGCCAGTGCCAGTCACACAAGAAACTTCATCAACACTTAAAAATTATGTTGAATGAATATGGGTATACACTATCTAAATACATGTACTTGCTTTCTGGATATAGAATTTTTTTTTGTTACCTGGTTTAACACTGAGAGACCTCAATTCGGGATGTCAAAGGCTACTTTAGATAATAAGATTAAAGAAAAGGTTGTCTCTCACTAAAAATCAGCTGATCATGCCTGAAATAACTGTCATAGATCCTGAAAATATAACCTGTGCCAAAATCTGCTGATTGTGCACACCTTATATTATGATTTAATGTATGGAGCCTCTACCAGAGGTCACTGGTATACTCCCTTCATCTTGGTTTCCCATCATCTTCATGCCATCAAGAATCTTATGAAATGAACAGACAGCAAAATCAAACTGATATCTAAAGAATACATAAACATGTTAACTTTTCTTTTATTATTACTTTTTTTTGGGGGGGGGGGGGGGGTGTAGTGGTATAGCCTAGATGCAGGCACAGACATGGAAATGTATGTTAATATCTACAAATATAAATACATTTTTTATATAATGTATTTCTAATATTTTCATCATCTATGTACAGGGATGAGAAGTTAAAGGCCATTACGGGTATACAGATAAAGCTGGGTCATGATGCCCTGCTTACAAGCTGAAGAACTACGAGACTGTAAAATAAATCTGAATCAGGCACATCATTCCAATATTATGATTCAATAAAAAGTAACTGCACTGAAACTTTGATAGTGCTGCCTTCAATCTTGTGCAACTAATAATGCTGTCAAAGAAATGGTTCCACAGCAATTTCGGCATAATCCTTAATCCTTTCCTGAGAAATATCATATTATTATACACTTTAACTAGGAAAGGGCCAAGGACTGAAATTTCACAATGGTTACTAATTTTTTGGAAGGAGTGGTAAAGACAGTTTTTTTTAAACATTTGTAGAATGAAGGACAAGGATCCATTGCGATTGTTCTGCATGTCTGAAAGTCAGCTAAGGTAGCTAATCACAGGGGAGGATCCAGGATTTTGGAATGTGGAGGATCCAACCTAAGAGACTAAGAAGAAAACTTAAGAGAAAAGTTCTATGATCCAGATATGGAAGGGTCCAGGCTGGATAATTGGTTTTAACCCCTATAATAAAAGTTTGTTGCGGCTCAAAAGGAGGGGGTTACCCCCCTCTGGATCCGCCACTGAATCAGGTATGAGCAACAAATATAAATGGAGCAACACAGTGACCTAAGGGGGGTACTGTGACTAACAACAGTTGATATATTCATCATATGACATATATATGCTAGAAGGGCTGCCTCTAAATAAATGCCATGGTTAATCAGCACCTCAGGTGTAGCCAGCGACTATATTTGTGCTGTTATGTTTGTGGCTGGGGCTGGGGTGGTCTGTTATCCTGGCTGCCGTCTTCCCTTGTAGTGTACGCTGGAGGCATGTCGTTGTAGGGAGTGTACTGAGGGGGTGCTCCTTGGTGCTCGGGAGGTGGTGGGGGTATTATCTCATGATCTATGAAATATACAGCTGGCCTCACAGACTGCTCGTAGGAAGGGGGCCCTTCAACTTGTGCTTCCTGGGCCTCATGGTTGTTCTCTCTGGCATAGTGTACTGGAATTAAATTAAAGGATTAACATCAGTCTTAGACTTGCTAGGCTTTTAGTAATTACAGCTGCCACACATATATTAGCCGTGACAACCCGACTCAGTAGGCAATCGGATAATTGGGCTGGTAAGCCTACTTGAGTCGTGATGCAAGTTATATCTAGGAACGTATCGCAGTGGTCTTACATCAGGTTGCATTCATATCGTGGTAAACGGCCCATAATCTCAATATTATGCTAAAAATAATGAATTTACACAATAGGATACATGTGAGCTCACAACCCAAACAGAAACACCGTCTCCATGGACACAGGTCATTTCCTGTATCGCCTGCAAGCTGCCTATGTCCTGTATCCCGTGTGAGCCAGGCTTGTGTTCATTTTGGTAATAAATTCAACAAACATGCCGAAGGGTTTACGAATGTGCTGGGTTAGAACTGAACTTTTCCCGCTCATGTTTTGTATTATTAGAAAGTACACAAAAATGCTAACGATTGGTCTGGTTTATGTTGATTGACACTTTACCTGTAGGCCATGAAGCATTGACAGTAATGATGAAAATATTTGCATCTTCATTAATGCGTTCTTCAGACATAAATGAAATGACACTCTGGTGCTAGTAATATACTAGATATATAATCAAATGAAGAGGCAAATCATATAAATAATTCAAAAGCTGAGAAACAGTTACATGTACTTAATATATACTGACTTAGCTAGTCCATGTCAACTTATGCTTAATGAACCCTAAAAGGTTTCTATGCTTTACCAATATATGGTAATTTGATATGTTTGTAATAATACAAGATATAACATAATATCACATTTTTTCAGAACATGACATTTAATGAGTAGTCTGTGAACTGTTAAAAACAACTGATGGCTCTAAATATGCCTTGTCAAACAATGTACGCAATTGATCAACAGATCAAAGTTCAAGGAAACGACATGTTGTTTATGAGAACAATAACCTGTCATGTGCAATCCTTATCAGTGTTTAAGGCTACACCAAACCATCAAGCCAGCTATTCACATGCCTTTTCTGTGTAATTTTTGTGATATTTGACATACATAGTGACATACATGTGTACATAGTGAGAAACTGCAGGTAATACCTGTTAAGAAAAGTTCTTATAACACCTCTGTCAGTGTGATTGATGTAAAGTTTGTTTATATCCTCAAGCCACTAGTAAACATGATATGGTGATACACATGTCCAAGTTGACAAACAGACAAACCGTGTAACCAAAGGTGGTTGGTTGTTATGTGTGGAGGCTGAAAGGTCAGCCAATGCAAAAGACCCTTTGCATACCTTGGTTTGTCTGACTTGCCACCAGATGTCTTTGCTGAATGTGTTTGGATTATTTGGCAGGCCCCCAACATTACAAATTTATATGTGGATATACAGCCTGTTAAGAGGGTGATTCGTGTTTTCTGATATATTTATAAAGGTTCAAGGGATTATCTTCAGTTAATAATAATAGATGTCAGATAACAGAAGAGACCCCTTTAAGGCTAACCTGCAACAGGATAGCAACCAATGTGAAGACTGTTGGGTTTTGTTGGCATCAGAGCCCCAGGATTCTATTACTCTGTGGTATTGTGATCCCATAAAGCCCATCTTCATACTACCAAGTCTGGGGCAAGGCTTTCACAGACCTTGTTCAGTGACCCACTCTGATGTCTGTTCATGAATAATGAACAAGCCAGCAAGTGTTTGGGCTGAAATCTAAACTGCCAATCAAATACAAAGAACAAATGGGAAACAATACACTGTTCATGCACCACCTGAACAAGAACACATGTACCAAAATGGGACATACTATTATATGATTTTATTTGATTACAAAGATTCTGGATGAAACAATATATGAAGAAATTCTGGTACCCACAAAGTCATCTAAATTTCATATTCCTTAAATATAAAATCAAATTTACTTCTTAAACAGTATCGTAGTGAAGTGATGACCTTACCCCTGTTTGTAGACCTCCTGACGCCTGTTTGTTCATCTGTCCTCCATTTCTTTGATATGATCAGTTTCCCGAGAATAAAGCTGCCAATCAGCATGATTGTACCAGCCACTGCAAGTTCAAATACACCAAATGAATTAAAATAACCAATGTGAAAAAGCACTTAATGTATACAGGTATTTTAAACTTAAACACAACACGTCACTGAATTAATGAACTTATGTATACTTATGTATAATCATGTTAAAATGTTTAGTAAATGCTTAAAATCTATATTGTTACATTAGCAAACACCTCAGAACAGATTCTAAGTTCATGCGACTTATAGGAACATATGTTAGAATAGTATGAAGAGGTAAACTGATAAACCTAAGACAATTTCAACAAGCAAATTCTTGGAATTAATGTCCCCCTTTTAGGATCTTGTTGTCTTTCATGCTGGATAAGCAACCATAATTATGACATGTGGAGAAAATCTTGAGGGCACATGAAAACTTAAAACAGATGCACTATGACATGAAGAGACATCTGCAGGGGAATATAAAAACTAAAATACACTGAGAAATTTGACCAAAATTTGAGAATTTTGTTTTGAGCTGGAGAGAAATATTTTTCAGATAGACACTCCAACACTTATCCCAACCAAGGTATGCATGAGAACAATCACTAATCTAATTTTTTGAATTTAAATGAAATAGGATAAAACTGAAGTTATCGCACGGAAGTGAAAAACCTGACAGATGGACAGACAGACGGACAGGCCAAAAGCAATGTCCTGCACAGCGGGAGACAATAGTATTAATCAATTATAATTTTACTGCCATTTAATGAAATACATCATGAAAATATGTCATTTTTAAAACCACCCAAGTAAACAAGTGAAGCTGCTTACCAATTCCTATGATGCACCAGACCAAAGGCAGAGACAGTCCGTGTTTGCGGTAGAACCCATGTGACTCCCCTATGAAGGCACCACCCAGAATGATCAGAGTCAGACCAAATATGGCTGTACCTGTGAAAGCTACCACAAGGCGGCACCACAGTTTATGGCCTCCCGGGGCTTCATATTTCCGACTTTCTCGAGCCTGACGACTGGTCTGGGCATAAGCTGACCCATGTGTGGGTCGACGGGAAATGCCCGAACTCATGATTTCTTGTATGTCTATCACATAAAGCACTTGGTGAATTATTATGCCATTGAATGTGATCCAACTTTTTTTTTATACAAATGAGGTTGTTGACTTTTTCAAATCTACTATACTGATACTCCTAAAAACAAAAAGTGTAACACTTGGAAGAGATTCAAACAGATACAAATGATACATTTATTCATTGTGTCATCATGACTTCAAGTCTGCTGTCAGCTCACTATTGTATGGTATTATTGTATCATCCTTTTACAAATTGATGAACTTTGCTTGTATGGTCCTCCTGTAATACAACACTGTCTTCAGAAGAATTAACTTCATTCCTGACAGCACAGCTCTGAAATAAAAAAGGAAAGGCATCTGTTGTAAAAAAAAGTGCCATTTTATGATCAGATATGTACTTTAAAATAAATGAAAGGTTAAAAAAGTCTGGAATGATTAATCGGAAAATTTAAAAAAAGTGATGTCTTTGACTGAATATAAAAATTAATAACTTTAAGTTTGTGTCCTTAAACTCAGGGAAGTGTTGATGAAGTATGTGTAATATATCATTACATGAATTGCAAAAATGCTGATCACCGGTCCTATAGTTATGGGAATCTAAGTCAAGACCATTTGAGGCCGAGACCAGGGCCAAGTCACTGGCACTCTGAGGCCAAGACCTGGTCACCACCAACATAGCCAGTGTCCATACAACAAAAATTGAATGTCTGAATTCTGGAATGAGTAATAGCTCAAATGCATGTATACAAAATGGGTCAAACTTCAGTGGTTTACCTTTATACTGTGGCTCAGCAGTAGAGCACAGCACTTAATGCCAGGAGATCATGAGTTGGAATCCAAGCCAAGGTGGTGAGATTTTTCATGGTTGGCCCCCATCCAGGCTGAGCACTCTGCAGGCTTAATGAGGAGACTGTGCCCAGCAGTGTTTCATTCACAAACGAGTGCACTTTTTGGGGGATCCTTGGTGTTATGACCCAGCAATGGGAATGACACACACCCAAGACCCACAGTGATACACTGAGCCTGGTTGATGCACTAATTATTGTGTGTAAGCCCCTGTTACATAGTCCAAAACTAGAATGGAATTCAACAAATGTACCGGTACATAATATTTAGTTAAGCAAGCATTAAAAAATGGAGGCAGTGACCTCCACTAAAAAAAAATTTGGCCGCTTCAGGCCATGACACTGAGGCCAGAAAGCATAAGGCCATGTCCAAGTCATAGCAAAACCAGGCCTCGAGGCCAAGACCAGTCTCAAGACCTCCACCACTGTTAAATCTATGTTATGAACCCATGGCAAGTGCCAAATATGTTGAGTTTATCTTCACCACCAAAAAAATAAAAAAAAAAACCAGGTGGACAGGATAAGTGGAACAGACTGAAGCAAAGAAGTCACATAAAGTCTGTGCAAATTAAAGAATAACCAATGGCAATGGCAAAGAAAAAAAAAAAATATATATATATATACCAAAATAATGTTAAGACAAACACATTCTTCTCTATTCAGTTTGTTTATGAGAATAGTTGTGGCATGTTAATCCCATCCAACATTGCATGTTTGTTCACCACTGCTAGGTCATTATCCATAAGGATATATTAAAATAGTTCAGCATATCTTCATAACATTTTATCAGTGTATTTAAAGAATAATGCATTGGAAAATGACATGGTACAAAAAAGTCCACCTTTTAACTAAAACAGCTGGAAAGTTTATAATGACTTGTATTGGAAACTGGTTGCAAATTCAACTTGAATGACTGTTAATTTTTAAGTTTGTAAATTGTAATTAATGTATCACTGGCATGAGTCATGGTTGGTGGAAATACATAGACTGCAACAAATAATTTCAGATTTTTTAAAATTTTTGTCACAGAGGATCTGCAGTTGGTGATTTTTTAATGTAAAGTAATATTAATGGAGTAATATTTATGGCAACTTGTCAATTATCTTTAAAAACCGATTTTAAAGATTTTGATGATTAAAAAAAATACAGAGATTTAAATCATGATTTAATCATACCAACCCTGTGACAAAATGTTAACATTGTACTGATAAATTTAAATTTGCTCTAATATGCAGGTCAGAGGTCTCCACGGCGCTAGAGGAGTCCAGGTAAACCTATTATTTTACGACACTGGACAAGTGACAGTGTTGACTGGTCTGACGTTATACTGACACTTTATATATCATGCAGTCACGACTGACAAGATGTCCCGTTTTGTTGATTTCTCTTTTCAAGTCTATAAAAAAAGGAAGCATTAAGACTAACGTTACAGTACAGGTACAATACCTCAGACGTTAAACGGCCGGTCATCAGGTTTCGCTATTATTTTGTACCAGTGTGTACTGAGGCCGGGGCCAAGGTCCCAGCTTGCATAAATTGTTTATCAGACCGCCCGGCTATTTCGGGATTTCCGGCAAGTGTATGTAGCTGAGTGGCGCGCCGATCAGTGTCAAGAGTTGCAGATTGTGTCGCCTATGTCGTCGAAACCACAAGTGTTTAATATTCTGTTCACATAACGTTCGTGTAGAGCAACAGAGTGAAACAGAATTCAGCATCTCGGGGCGAGACAAAGGAAGCCTGGTTTTCAATTTAAATCACATCAAATCAATTTATTTAAATTCTCATTGGTAATTAAGAGAACATTTGTAGAAACCCTAGCGAAAAGTTAAATGACCAAGAACATAAAATGATTAATGTTGTATGAATAAAGACCATGTATATGTATGTTACACAGAAGATGATTTGCAACAACATGTGAACACGCCGAATCAGATAATCCAAAACCCTTTGCACTGCAACTGTAAAAAGTCGAAGACCACAAGCTTAGCTATGGTACAGATCGATTCTAATATAAGAAAAAAATATATATATATATATGTGTGTCACGTACGGTCCATAAACTCCATGGTTTGATCACAGGTCAGCTTAAAAACAAAGGCGGTCAGTAATTTCAATATACGTCACTGCTCTTGAGCCTGGATGTAGAAGTGCTCAGCTTCACAGTGGTGAAAAATCCTTTAAATCCAAAACATATTAGGCCTATTTTCATCAAGAATATCTCCGAACTTGAGTGGATTGTTCCTTGTTTTTTTTTTCCAAACCCTCCAGAAAATTTCATCAAATGCATAACGTTTTGAGTAAAGTTACAAAAAAACTAACAAAACAGCCAAAAAAAAGTAATTTAAGAGAAATTGTCATACCTAAAGAGTGTATAATCATGCATGTATTACAGGCCTTGAAATGCAGACGAGTGGTAACACTCTCTGTTCTCTCCGCTGGCGACCCCAAGTTCGATCCCCTTTGTGGTCACGAGAGAAGAGTTGTAGTGCCCGTCAAAGATTGGAGGTTCTCTCCCGGGTTCTCCGGCTTCTTACACCTCCCACATTACATTAATTGTCTGTAATGTTTTCAGTATTGAACACTTGCAATTATCGATGATAATAATGATGATGTGGATGAGAGTCGATTATCTTGTCCCACATACTGGCAGCAGGGGAGGATCCAGGGTTTCTGGAAAGAAAGGGCAGGGGGAGCTCTCATTCCGAATACACGGGCATTTGAGACCCAAAACCTGGATCTTATATAGGCCCTAACAATCGCTGAGAAAAAAAAACATTCTTGAAATGTAAAAATAATGTTACATCAACAAACTAGAACGTCATATCTAGAGAAAGTTCTAGCCGCCCTTGTTTACAATTAACTCTTCTATTAATACGACCAAGGCTGATTCAAGCACGCTAAATCATTCAATAATGAGAACATGGTAAGAGAAAAAGATGTGTTAATAAAAAAAAAACAGTAACTTAATCATGATCGATCACAGGGTAGATTAATCCCAAATGGTGAATTAAGAAGGAACAGAAATTTGCTAAAGAATTTATCCTAAACCATCCGCTCTGCCTGCAGTATTAAATTTAATATGCACGCTATTTATTATGTCATGGTATATCCAGTTGAATGTCTCGGTGAATGAATGAAAGCAATATCGAAAATCTCGGAGACATAAAGGGGATTCCATAAAAAAAACAGTGACAGACATTTTATTTTTCGTTTCAGTAGATGGAATCAACCATTCTCTTTGAATTTAGGGGTATACGATTGATCACCTTCAACTGAAACATACATGAGCTTGCCTGAAAATGAAAAACCATGCGAGTTGTTATTTAAATTCACAAATATGCGAGTTTTTTATTTAAATTGGCATACACACGACGTTTTGTGAAATGGACACGTGCAGTGGAAGGAAACCGTTTGATACCAGTTTGAATTCCATTATAAAATATTATTTATAGCTGGCAGTGTGCCGTTGTCTTGATGTAAGTTGTAGAACTGAAATATTTAACTACATGTATAATCCTTGAAATAATCAGCAAAACTAGAAACTGGCTTAAAAAAATCCGTTGTAAATAATGTTTTGTGGAGAGATTATTTCTGGTTATGGCACGTTCGACGGTGACCTTTGTCCTGCAGTGGACCACAAAATTGACAGAACACACGCGAAACGGTGGAACTAATACTATTAAAATATAGGATTTTATACGACAACATTAGGTTTATGACAAAGGGCCTCTAAAAGCAACCCCGTTCTGCCCCTCTAAATCCGTCTATGGGCAGCTACATGTTTCAAACTGAAAAAGTGCAGTATAATTTATGAAATACGTGTATTCGCCGAATCAGATGTGCGTGGATATTAGTATTATGAAGCATGCAATGTCTCCTGGCATGACATCCCTCCAAATTTGTGTCATCAGAGATGCTAATCTATCTTAAAACAAAACTAAACAAAAATATTGTTGGTGACGACACCAGTCTTGTGTGCGAGATAAAATGATCAAAGATCCTTTAACAACCTTTCATTTTCGCCGGAAACCAACCTACAGATGGACGCCACACGAGCAAGATTGTAGTCTTTATCTACAAGAGAAACAATCCAACATCTATTGGAAGACCAAATTTAAGGCCGTTACGTCAAACCACTCCTGAGATAAATGATTTGGTGAGTTCTACAAATATGTGATTGTAGGTGGCCTACAAGTCTTTATGTACGAGAAAACTACACAAGATGGCAGGGCATGCAAAATTTCAGGCCGATGAGTCAAACCACTCCTCCTATGAAATTAAATGTTCATAGACCCTAAATAATACTTTGGTTGTAAGGAATTTACCCCGGCACATATAAAATTATAAAATACAAACAGTGTGTGTGTGTGTGTGTGTGTGTGTGTGTGAGAGAGAGAGAGAGAGAGAGAGAGAGATCACCACAAAGGTAAGCAAAGCCAAATTAATAACTAGTATTAGTCTATCAGCCAGACCCCTCGGGCTGATAGACTATGTATAGCAAGGTGTATATGAATGCATCGCTCTCTTCCACGTACATCTATTGCTTATGATAAGGGTATCGTGGCATTATGAATCCTGCGTGGTAAGATCCTATCTGAGAAAAGAGTAAATAATTTTGATATCTAATAAAAAAAGTTATCCCCGCCAAACCGAGGAAAATTTAATAATAATGTTATTTTACCTGAGAAAAGATATAATAATTTTGAAAAAAAAAAAAACAAAGAAAAAAAGCCCCACTTATCCCCGCCAAACCGAGGAATTAATTGACCTTGCAGGTAAGAATACAGTCTAAGTACGTTTTAGCTTGCTTTTAATGATACTGCGAGTAAGACAGGTGCGGGAAATCCCGCGATCACCTCGTTCACCTGTAGCATCACCGATAGCTCACCCGTTACCCTGGTAACAACCTCCGTTACACTGCCACGCCTGTGGTGTGATTTTCTCATATCGGAGTCCCTGCCTCGCATGTGGGGACAAACTCTGCCGGCTGACTGTGTGCACGGCCATCTCTGCTCGACCACCGCCCTATCGACCAATATGCCAATACGTCTGGGACGGCAACCCGGGCGATGAAATTAATATCAGGCTTTATCAGCACGACAAATGTCTCGTCATTTACCACGCAACCCGGAATCACTGACAGCAGCTGCGTGGGACCACTCCCATCAGCAATGAGTGAGGCCAACTAATCCTGTCAACCTTAGTACATCTTCAATAAGTGATCTCAGGAACTGGGATATTTTTTTTCAGACAAAATAACAAAATGCAGTTAAGGTGATAGCTATGTGTCCAAGGTAAGGATTTGTGTGTGTGTGTGTGTGTGTGTGTGTTGAACTTATGATGAGAATACCTCCTGCATGTGTATTACCAACAAGTTTATATAAATCACTTGGTAATATCATCAGTGCATTGGCCACCATGGGATTTTTCCATTGCATTGTTTGAGGGGTTGGGGACGCAGAACCTTTTATCTCACTCGATTTTAAGGCTAACAAAACAAATGATTTTAATTTATTTATATTTCTGTTAATCTGTTTTAAACTTTTGTTACGTTTTCCTGAATTCTTTTCCCGGGCCATCATCCATCTCACATGGAGACAGCTTAGAAAAGTATACATGTATGTGTCAACAACCTCATTGAGTTCTCATAAATGATAGCCAGTGTTTTTAAGTGTTTAAATCAATTCAGAATTAATAATGAATAATATAATGCTGAAAAAATAAGATAAATTATTTTCATATAATTAAGGGGGGGGGGGCTGTGGATTGTACTTTTTATATTTTTTCAGGAAACAAGGTCCATGCATGATGATCACTGATTCCGTCTCTAAACCCAACATGATTACTGTGATAAATTAAAAAAGAAAATAGGATATCTGCCTCAAAGTTTATATGGAGCTCGACTTAAAATGGCCATATTCAAATTTACAAAGCAGGTATCAGCATGACTGTATTTAATATATATGTTACATATTTCCAGTCGCTTTCACCATCTTTGCGTTTGCTGTGGGAGCTGACAGATATATTTAAAGAAACAGCATTTACCTATAAATATTTTATTCTTCTCATTGAAGCCAGACCAGTTAACTCAATTATTTACGATAAAATTCGGTAAAATTATATTCTCGCCAGTCACTATGACTTGACACTACTATCCTTAATGAGCAGCATCAAACATTTACAATATTAAACAACTCATTGACTATATTTTCGTAATTATACATGAGCCCTCTGACGGATCCTACATAAAACCGACTGTCCAGTGGACAAATAAATGATGTTAACCTAGGTTATATCAGCTGAACTATACTAGTTTATGGAAGTATGACACAAACATTCGCGCGTCAAGCGTGCAAACACAAACAACCTCATTAGTCAAAGAATATTAGGTTTTAACCTAGGAATATCTGATATCAAGCTGATTTTTAGGATAGGTCCAGGAATATGTGTTACATCACATACTAAAAATCCCTGTGAATCCATTCAAAATTCAACATGGCGTCCACAATGGCTGCCTTTTTCCAAAATGTTTAAAACTTTGCTTTCATACAAGTTATAAATAAAGGTAAACTGTTTAAACATACGTTTTAAGATAGGAGAAATGTATAATCAAATGTGTATTGCAATGTTTCGAAGCTTTAAAGTATCCATAACAAAATAAGTGCCATTTCCCAATTTTATTATAACGTTACTTACACACAAGGTGAAAATACAAATAAAATGTCTAATCCTAGGTTTTCAGGTACAAGGAACTCGTAAAATAATAATCTAGAGTGTGCAAAGCTTACAAAAGTCATAAACCAAGATGGCGTCCAACCGAGAATCCAGTATGGCCACCATTTGCAAAGTTTTATCAATGATTTTGCTTCTAGACAAAAGAGACATATGCATAACATGTCAAAACAGTAAACACATATATCAATGTTCAAGAAATCTTATTAGGTTATTAATGATCTAGAGGGCCGAAATTTCACATAAGGCGAATGAAAGCGAACAAAATGGTCGACTTTTTATTGTGTTTTATTTTTTATATTTTTGGTTATTTTCTGGCATGAGAAAATGCCCAAATGAGTTTTTAGATTTTACAATGATTATTTGTTTATTAAAACCACAGAAAAACTGATAATCTCATAACCTGACAGCCATCGGTCTTCACCTTTCCTAAGCGATATGCTATGTCTGTTACACCTGTATTCACCAATGTTCAATCACCACCGTCGGCATCTAATGCATCTTATTTTGCAAGACTGACCGCTGCATTTCCTGCACGTGGGGGCACTCAGTAATCTTGTAACTGTATGTCATGTTTCCACAAACATCATTTTTTCATCCACATTATACCATGTTAAGAAAGGTGTCGGACAGGTGGAATGTCCGTTTCAAGAGGTGCGAGAGTTCCATCTTTTGAACTCAATCCCCATTCTGTTGGAGGCAGACTATTACCCCATTCATGGTCATTCTTGAACCATGAAGTTTCTTTGGTACAGCACTAGTTGGCGGTAGACTTCCTAGGTCATATCACAGTACTTCCACTGACTTCTATGTTTCCATTATTTTCCTATAAAAGAATTAGTTTCTTATAATGTCCCTTATTTTGAAGCATTAAGACTGAAATCTCCTATATTTTCCTATCACTATTATATCTTATCACTAAACAATTGTGTTTCTGATAAATTGTAACTGTTGAAGGATTATTGTAATAAAGACCTGTTATGATTTAAAACATCTAGCTCTCCTGCATATGTAAAAGTCGCAGTCACACAAGTAAAGCCATTCTAATCAACCCTTTTGATGCTGTTTGGAGATCTGGGGAACCCATGGGTCGTGGCGCTCAATTGCATTTACCTAACAAATTCTGAAAAATTTCAATTTTTATTTTATCTTGTTGCACTTGTAGATGGACATTTGGAAATATTGTTAATAAATCTGTCCTGCATGCATAGTCTCTTTTTTCTCTAAGTTATAAATATATTTGATGTTTTTTGAGCACCCACAATGATTATACATGCAGGTGAATAATGAAAACATTTTTGCATTATATATCAAAATGTAAGATGATTAAGAATTATGAATTGCATCATTATTTATCCTAATCTGGCTTATATATTGTCATGAATTTCATAAATAATCCAAAATGCTACAACATAGTATAATCTGGATATATCTCTTCGGATAACTCATTCAAATTTTTTTATACATTACAGTGGAAAGAGGTTTTCTATTTAAATTACCTGCTTAATTTTACCTGCAACAAGAATTAATATTTCAGTTTAATTGATAACCTTTTCAAATCAGGTAGACACACTGTCCGTCGCATGAGGGATAAGCTATATCAGCATGCTAATTATTAAAGATTATACTCAACTTGCTGATTAATCAAATGCTGAAATTAATATTAAATTTCTCACAAAAAAATGCAAACAATTTGAACTCTTCTCTATTGTTTGAGTAGCGCTGGCATGTATTCCTCAAATAAAGAACATAAACACTAATACATCACTTTGTGGATATATAATTAAATGAGCACTTGAATCATTGCAACCTCTTATAAACAAAACTTAATCCAGATGTAGCAACTGCATGTATACGACAAAATATGAATTAAACAGAAAATTATAACATGTATATCCTGTTTATGCATGCACCCTGACAATGGGGAGGGGGACTAGCTCAGCTGCAACGAAAGGAGCTGCCGACGAGTAAAGCTTTGGTAACGCACCCGGTGAAGCTGCATCACTCACTGCAAGTGATGTAAAGTGATGTATGAGTATATTTATATATGACATGATTTAAAATGAGAAACGTATGTGTTGATACTTTATTTATATTTCTTATTTATCCCTGGATTATAGTGGACGCCATCTTTTTATGTGACTTATGTGAGCTTTGGACCATGAAGATAATCCTCATTCAGGATTGCTTGTACATTAAAACATACAGTTAGACATTTAACTTATATTTCTAACATATCTGCAAACAAAGTTATAACCAAATATAGAAATGACCAAATAACCAAAAATAACAAAAAATAACAAAAAATAAATAAATAACAGAAAAAATTTGATAATGATTAATTGCCATTGTAGATTTTCTGTTGAACGCAATCTTAGTTTGTGATTAGATTATCACATTATTAGATTCTTTGAACCTGAAACATATGAGTAAAACTTTAATCAAGTTTATTTTTCTTAGACATTGTGTTGTCCCTGCTACTAAATAAGGCAAGCGGATATTTAAGATCTAACCTCTGATCAAGGAAATACGGTAACAATTATTTACATTGTGTTAAAGAAATTGTTTGATTAAATTTGAAAATGGCGGTCATTTTGGACGCCATCTTTATTATGGATGCTTTTAAGCTTCGAAACTTCTAGATAAACATTTAACTCGAATTTTCGTACCTTCAAACATATTGTTAGACAATTTACTTACATTTATAATTTATTTTAAAGCATACATATAATAAAGTTTGAATAATGACAGCAATTAATTTTGGACGCCATGTTGGATTTTGAAAGAGCAGCACAAGAAGATTTTCGGGGATTTTAGTATATGATTCTACATATATTTCTGAACCTATTCTAAAAATCCTGCTTGTTACCAGCTATTTCTAGATTTAGGGTCAACATTTAGCTCATGGTCGTGGTATGCATGGGGCTTATATCGTTTATTAACTGCAACCTTTTCCTTTTGGACAGTAAACCAGTTTATTATTTTATATATTTGTTATTTTTATTTATATATTTAAGTACAGACGTAATGCTGCTTTGGGCGTTTAGACACAATTAAGGTCATAAGGCAAAAAAGATTGTTTTTTTTTCCTTCACTGCATGCGCGCGTCAATATTCATCTCACATCAAGCATTTTCAGTGTTATTTTCAGTAGAAATTTACCGATTTTTAGCTCCAGCCCATCGGACATCTATTTCAAATTATAAATAATAAAATAACGATCAAATTTCGTTTTGTAATGATATATTTTTTACCCGTTTAGTAAAACAAAATTGTTATTATTGTTATTCCGCACTGTTTTCTAAAAAAAGGTGTTTGAGAACCCAGCCTTGGTTGCGCATATTTGTTTGCCCTTATACTGCATATACCTACAAGTACGCCACAACAGTAAAAAATGTTATTTTTTTCTTATTATTTTCCCCGTAAAATTAATATTACAACCTCTTTTGCATACCTGTTTCGGCATAACGCTTCATGCAATAGAGTACGCCAGAACAGCTATTTTATAACCCTGTAAGGATTAAATTAGGCCGCATCAGGGTATCTTTGTGGCATTAATGTAGATCACAAAGAAAGTGCAGAAAAAATCCATACAAAATATGTGCATGCACTTCAGTGCTTTCAACCCCTTTGCATCATTATGACTGAATGTTTCTTATTAAAGGGGCCCAAATATCTATAAAGCATGTTGAATTAACACGAAAAATAGCTTCTTCCCTTTAAAATAAATCGGTACCTGCCAAAATATTGCCTTGAAACCATTTATTTACTCCTGTTAACGAGTGTTAAAAAACAGTGGACCGGGCGAACACAGGTGTCAACATAAAGACCGCGAGTGGGACCCTGTGCATCGCGGAGAAAGAACACGTGTCAATAAGGAGATGCCCTGACTGACTTGGCTCAAAAATTGTAATACATGTTCCCGATGGCTGAAACACCGCGTGTTGCGGCTCACAATCAGGCCTCCGGTCAGTCGCGGTCACGCGGCCTTGTTATGGTTAACAGACACATGTGGACTGTGCTTACCACTCGCAGAGCCATAGCAAAGTGTTAAACAGCCGTATGCAAGGTACTGAGACCACGTGCTGGGATGGTTTCGCTGGCAAACTTTTGTATAAAGCGAAACTGAACAGATAGTGTGAAAGAATAGGCACAACATTGCTCCTGATTACGTCCCTTTAATCTCATCCCTCTGAAAATACCTGTCAGTGGTTGAAGTAAAACGATTTAGCACTTACAAAGCGAACCGCCGGTAGGCGTGCAATAATAATCACACAGCTCATCGTGTAAGATTCGCGTGAGGAGGGATGCAAGGGTTATTTTACACTTTATTGAAAATCCATTACTTTGAGAACCAATTCATAACCGGTTTATTTTACTTGTCCTAGATAGCCCCATTCTCTGCAATGTATGACATCGCACTTTTGTCATAATATAGCCCACAGTAAACATAGTGGAGTATTCGCATATATGGTTTATTATTTTTGCAAGCAATACGCGTTAAATAATAATAAAATGAATATTCAATTTCACTGTCATGTGATATATGTATATATATATGTATATATATATGTATGTATATATATATATATATATATATATATCTCACAATATACATATATTACATGAGAACATTTATTAACATTTTATGTATGTATATTATTTTATTATAAGTGCATGAAATTTAAATATATATATATATATATATATATATATATATATATATATATATATATATATATATATATGATTTTTATTATTAGTGTATGCAATTTTAAAGAGTGACTGGTAATCGCCTGCATGCATTGAGATTGGTTAAACTATGTCACGTGACACGTCATTTCAAAAACTTCAGGCGAAACGCAAACCGCAAGTCTTGCAGTGTTTCGATGACGACCACGACTCAATATTTACCAGCCTGATCACACAGCCATAAATGAAGACCACAGCGTAAAAAAATTATTAAAGGTTTAGGAATTGTTGTTAACTCTTCAATTAGTGTGGACAAATTGTCATGGCGACTGAATCCTACAGAAAACTGCTGGGTAATTTGTGGTCATAAACGCGGTATAACTGCTGCCTCCGCTCGGTGCATATTACTGTCACCCGGCTTTTTTGATTCTATTTTCTGAATAATTAATGACATTTTCTACATGTAAAGTTGACATCAGATAATAATACTAATGATATTAATAAAAATAATAATAATAATAATAATAATAATTTTATTATTATTATTATTATTATTATTAATAAAGGTAATTAAAACAACAACAACAACAACAACAATAATAATAATAATAATAATAAATAATAATAATAATTAAGTAAAAAGAGCTGCTTCAATTATTGAGGGGTTATCAGAGTAGAAGAGTCCGACTTAATGAAATATGCGAAATGACGAGTATATGCATGTATGACTCGAGGAGAGGAAGGCAATGACATTACAATGGACCCATGGGTCACGGCGCTCAACTGTTATATATGATCACAAAATATGATTTGGAAGAGGTGGTAGACAAATGCTAGTTTTGTGTGGTAATATAGGCTGTATTATGACATGATGGTGTTGAACTCAAGTTATGAAAGATTTGGATAAATACCAGGATATAGTGAAGAGGATTGATGTCATTTATATTTATATTACAATTAGAAATGGAGTGCTATTACCACACAAGTTTTGACTTGGCCTGATGCTGCAAGTATACACCATTTTGTAAGTTTTATCATGTGAATTTTATCTAATGAGTATATATTCAGTTTCAGTCAAAACAAAAATGGTAAAGAGTCCAGGAAATACAAATTTCACAATTTAGATGGAGATCATAAGTACCTGGCTTTATGGCTTAAATTAATATTTAAAAAATAAAACTATTATATTCATTTTTGAATACCTTCACATCAGTCTACACTCTAGAGGAATCAGTAATATAATTTTTTATTATTTACATAGTATCATGTGACAGCTGATAGTCAAACATATTGACATCTTTAACGAGTACTTGTCTGAGTAATATTACTAATTTGACATATTTTATTTATTTTTTTTGCAATAAATATGAATTAACAAACTGAAACCTCTGGAAATTTAAATTAATTTAATATAATCAACGACATCCTTGTCTATCATTAATTTGCTTCATATAATCCCTAATAGTAAAGAACAATTTTATTTAATTATTTTTTTCATTGTAAAATTTGAAATGAAAAATACCCATAGGTGACTACAAGGTGTCATTTGAAATACACCTGGGACCATCAATACAAGATCCATACAACATCAGTAATTGCAAGGTAATTCCCTGTTACTCATTAATTATCAAATTCCTTTTCCATTAATTTTTCTTAAAGTGGTTATTATAAACCAACAAAAATTTATTCAGTTATTGTTAATTGTTATATTTTTGGCCAAAACAACGACTCAAGGGGGTTTGAAATCTTACGCTAGTTGTAACCAGCCAAGAGCTGGCTGTCCGTTTCAAGAGTGCATAATTAGCCTGAAAGGTCAACAGGGGGACATAAAGGTGACTGAACAGGGGCTTCAGTATAGCTACAGTTTTTGGCCAATTTCTTTCAAATTTTCAGAACTAAGAGGCTGAAGTGTGCATGATATGAAAATTAAATCAAAAGTGCTTACAGGAAAAACACGGGTATTTGTTAAAGTTCGGCAAAATTTAAGGTACTGATTTTATAGTTATGCTAGTAACTCATTAAATTTGCAAAATTCTGACCTAATTTTCGGTATTCAATTTATTCAATTCAATCTTGATGAAGTGAAGTTACATCCCTGAAAAAAGTCTCTAGCTTTAACATTTCGCATGTTAAGTGAGCAAATATCTTTTCTGATTTTTTCACAAAGTGCATTATGTTTCGGCCCATAACTTTTTTAAATTATATTATACTCACCTATTTTCTGGTATTTTCATAGGAAATATATAGAGAAATATTTATATTAAATATAAGAAAAATAAACTTTTTTTTATATCAGGCAGTCTGGAAGTGTGACAATGGGTTTTTAATAGAAAATTGAGGTATTTCGTTAATATCTCAAAGGAACGAGGTCATATTGTCCCAGTTTTCGGCATGGTAGGAGATTTAGGGGGCATCTAACTGTATGCCAAATTTCAGATTCGTAGGTCCATTGGTTTACAACATGCCAGTTTAACGGAAGGACAGACGGCTCGACGGACAGACAGCCTATACGGACAAAGGTCCAACGTTATAGCTCAGTTGAATACTATTCAGTTGAGCTAAAAACAATGTCATGTTTGATCTTTTCATATCATACTTTATATAACACACACACACACACACACACACATAGTCACATATATATATATATTACATATATAACATATATAACATATGTATGGTAAGAGATTTTGGGGACATCTAACTGTATGCCGAATTTCGGATTCGTAAACTAATCTCGTAAAGTCTTGGATTTTCAAACCACGCTGTTAGCTTCATTCTAACCACATTAACCTGATGATCGGGTCGCATCCCGTGAAACAGCCTGTGGGGATTGAACATATATAACATATATATGGTAGAAGATTTTGGGGACATCTAACTGTATGTCGAATTTCGGATTCCTAGGTCCAATGGTTTCAAAACATGTCAGTTTAACGGACGGCACGAAGGACAGACGGACAGGCAGCCGACGGACAAAGGACCATCGTTATAGCTCAGCTGACTTGTATTCAGCTGAGCTTAAAGCAATGTCATGTTTGATCTTTTCATATCTTATTTTATATAACATATATATAACATAAATAATATATATATGCAATTAAAAATTTAATAATATTTCAAAGGCCAACCAAAAATTTGAAACATGAACAACGAGAAAAGTACAAGCCATGTTTGGTCTGTATTGTTTGTGTGCAGTTCTCCGCTAATTTTTTTACTTCTCTGGTTTTTTTTATCCATATCTTAGCTCCTTCACAGGTCTTTTTTTATTATTGTTCTGTACTTTTCCCTCTGTCTCTGTTTTTTTCACTCTTTCTTATAGAGTATCTTTAAATACTAATCTGTAAGCAGCCTGTCATTCTACTTTGCTTAGTAATACATGCTTTCTCGAAAATATTCCACAAAGTCTGATGTCTGTTTTAATAATTATATACATGTATGTACAACCAAGTCAAACTGGTATTATTTACATTTCTGTTATTGTTTTCTATTGTGATAATGTAACAAATGCAACGATTAATTCTTTTTTAGTTTGTGCTTTCTATGTTCGACGATAATGCATGCAGCAGCACTAATATACGTTTTACTTTGGCCCATATGTTCGCTCTCATTTTAAAATGAAATTTCACTAATGAATAAATATGTAAAATATTTTCCCTAAGGCCCCAAAAAGGCAGGGTTCTCAAGCACTTTTTTTTTAATCAGTGCGGGCGGGCGATTTTTTTTTACCATATTTGTATGTTTCGATAAAAATGTCATATATGATAAAGGAAAAGCATGATAATAACAGATTATTTTTGCTAAACAGGTAAGAACACTACACATTAAATCTGATTAAAATTGTATCATTTTATCTTCTTGAAAGGTGAAAATAAAATAACAAAATTGACGCGGGCGGTGCCTGAGAAACATACGTTTTTTTGTTTAAAGCGAAAATTGGAATCGCGTGCTGCATGTTCGGTTGAATTTTGATAGACATTGGAAGTAAGCGTATCAGAAATTACCATCTTAGTGACATTTAGGCAAAGACCAGCTTAGATCTTTCAGAAACCATAAACGGGCTTTTAAAGATTTATGACTTTGTCATGTCTGTAAATAAAATTTGTTCTTATCATATAAAAGAAATATACATGTGTATATGTTGTTTGTATTCTGATTGACACTGAAATGATAGTCATTCATAAAATCAATTTAATAAAGTACATATAATTAAAGAAATATAATAAAAACAATTTTTTAGCGCACATGACAAAACATAGTTTTATAAAGCGTGTTTAAGAGGCAAAGACTCATTTATTAAAACTGTATGAATAAAAAGTAAATGTGACTGTTAATAATCAAATAAAGATCAACAGGGAAACTGTTGAAATTGTTTCGTTAGATATTTGCCATCACCCAGTAACACCGTGGTTTCCATGGAAATGACCCTGGTACTTGACTACACCGGCTTTATCAAGGAGCCCGCGTGGCCTGTCCGGACTGTTTAAACAATCCGCTGGGACTCGATTGCCGATCGATCACTGGTGATTATGACCGTCAACAGCTTTGAACTAGGAGTGCAGGTCACTGGTGACAGCCACAAGTCTGTTCTCTTGACGGGTTATTGTAACGTTAATACTCCGCATAGCCAGCACAGGCCATTCTTCAGAGGGGGGACATGTCACCCTCCCTTTTTTCAATGGTTGGGACAAAAGTCCTCCAAAGTACCTTTTGCCCCCTCCCCCTTTTTATTTTAGGAAATATAACGCACTATATAGAACACAGAGATTTCAGGATACATGAATTTCCGTCATCCAGCTTATGGCTTCTTCATATTTACCTCAATAATCTTCTGGTTATGGGTCTCATAATAAAAAAAAATATATACGGTAGGTTTAAATGGTTTCATTGAACCTTCATAAATGTGAGCCTATATATAGTGTTCAAGAATGTTCAAACCAATAGTTAATTATATTAACATATAATGATGAAAAGCACAAATAACTTTCGTAACCAATATAAATATACATATAATCCGTAAATTGAAGTAAGAGTGAAAGAAAGTCGATGTAATATATAGGGGCTTTCGTCTCCTCTGTTTTAACTGAGGGGGACTTTTGCCAGGGGGGGGAAGGGGGGGGGGGGTCTTCTGCCTGTACCTCTGTAGATTGACCCCTCACATTTTCACATCAAATAAAGCCCATGACACCGAACACTTTATCTACTGTCTGTCATTCACAAGCTGAAGCTGGGAGTGCAGCCTGGTAACTACGCGTTTGTCTATTTATTTATTATTAACTTTTTACAAGAAAACACCTCCTGTTTATATTTCACATTCCGTGAATTCTTAACCACAAAAACAACATGTTTATGAAATTTGCCTTGAAATAATTCTTATTCAACATATTGGATTACTACCCTCTTCACTACAATTATAGGCCTACCTACGCAATCTATGTATTTAGAAGCCGCGGTGTATAGTAGAGATCAGATTGTGATGCCCACACACCCTTACAAACAGAGTCGTGCTTTTTGGGAGTCCAATTTTTCGCAGTGTGTAGACCTATACAAAGCCTATGATACTGAGCACTTAATCCACTCTGTGTCTCTGTTCAACTAGGAGTACACCATTCTAACGACGCCTTTGTCTGTTTGTATATAGATTTAACATTTACTTTTCAAAGCACAATTCTGGTAGCCTAATCAGACAGACGGTTATTTAATTAAAAGAGTCAGGAAACTAGCTTAGTAACGAAATAAAAATGATCATCCGTTTGGAAAAAAAAAACATAGACTAAGAGTATCATATATTAAGGTTACTGGATACATAAAATTAAATGCTCGAGTAACTAAAAGTAACTAAAATAAAAGATTATAAAAATAAAATGAGAAATAAATAGCACCCTTCCGTCAGAGTACGGTTCTATTTAAAATACACCTCTTGCACTAAAGGGATTGTAGGTCGGCCGGGACCACTTGCTTCAGCTGTCAAACTTCACAATTAAAATTTACCAATATAAATGTATAATATATTTATATATAAATTACGATGAAGAAAAACAACACTGTAAATTCACTACTGACTGTTTCACGGTATGCGACCCGATTCTCAGGTGAATGTTGTTAGAAAAAAGCTAACGGCGTGGTTTGAAAAGCCGAGTCTTTAAGAGATTACGAGATTATGCTTTGTGTATATCAGGGAGAGCAAGTAAATGACTGACAATGATCCTATTGTCTTCTCGGGGTACACGTGCGATGCTTGAACATAACAGGGGAAAGATATATATATATATATATATATATATATATATATATATATATATATATAGTTACCAATTGTGTTTTTTTTTTGCAGGAAGAATCTCACGCTCTCATCTCAGGATATATTGTTATTACAAATTAAGTTTCTCTTTTACAGGTGTTCACACAGCAGCGCATAAATCACAACCGTCCATTTAGAGACAATTCGCATGCCTTCCCTCGTTAGACTACTGACAATCCATCCAAAAAACGCCAGAGAAAGTCATGTAGAAGGCCGGAAAATGAAGCCGAGACCACGTCGGCTGGACAGTACGACAGACCGGTTTATGCGGCGGTTCTTCCAACCGGAACACAATGTACAGCGAGAAGAGGAAGAATACCTGGAAGCTGCTGAGGATGGTGACCTGGCAACCGTCACGCGCATCGTCAGAGACCACAACATCAACATCAACTGTCACGATCGGATCGGACGGACAGCTCTGGAATTAGCGACACAAGGAAACCACGAGACCGTGGTGGACTTTCTGTTGCACAGAGTGAACGTGGCGTCGGTGGAAGAGGCTTTATTATGTGCCATTGACCGAGAAAATGTGAAATTGTGTGAGCTGGTCTTGTCGCATCCGTTATATAAAAACAGCAAGATTAAGTTGAGTGGAACAGATGGATTTTATAACAAAGATGATGAGAGTCCTAAGCTGCGGCCGGCCGCTACACCTTTAGTTCTTGCTGCGCAGAAGAACAACTTCTGTATTGTGCAGATGCTGATGGAACTCGGAGCGAAAATAGAGCGACCGCACGACTACTTCTGTGACTGCACAGAGTGCAGCAACCAGCGAGTGTTTGACTCTGTCAAATACTCTAAAAAGCGACTCAGTACGTATCGTGCTCTGGTCAGCCCGGCCTACATATCGCTGTCAAGTGAGGACCCAATCTTCACCGCATTTCACTTGAGTCATGAATTGGAACAACTCACCGATATAGAGAAAGAGTACAAGGTATGTATAGAAATATTCTCTCCAGCATGTTTATAAAATTAAAGGGGCCTATTTCGATACATATATATATATATATATATATATATATATATATATATATATATATATATATATAAGAAAAACAACACTGTTAATTCACAACAGTCTGTTTCACGGGATGCGACCCGATCATCAGGTGAATGTGGTTAAAATGAAGCTAACGGCGTGGTTTGAAAAACTGTTGTGAATTAACAGTGTTGTTTTTCTTCAGAGTTATACCGCTCTGACCTAGTCTGTAGGCCATAGAGCACTTTACATCGGAGGGTAACACTACCTTCTATATATATATATATATATATATATATATATATATATATATCTTTTAAGTAAAGATAATACCTTGAACCTTTTATAAAAATAGGCCAGAAAACGCCGATCCCATGGCATACAGCCTGTTCTTTTGTTTATATCAACGTGTTTATAACACGTGGGTGCCCACCAATATATTCCAAACTCATTCAACAAGGACATCTGGCGGCAAGTCAGACGAACCAGAGTTTTGCAGAGGGCGTTTTGCAATAAGGGATTCAATTTCAATTTCAACACATACACAACCAACCACCTTAGGTTACATGGTTTTTCTAATTGTCAACATTGCTGTGTTTACTAACAGCGCGTAGATTTAAAAGCTCATACATTCGTCACAGTGGCATTTTAAGAACTTAACAGGAATTAATGAGAGTTTATTCATATGTACGCACAGTATGCGAATAGCTGGCTTAAATCTCTAGCCCAGAGCGATAGTTCCGTAGAAAAGTGTGTTTTCATTAGAAAGCTATATAAATAAAAAAAAGGGAAAAGATGGAACTTGATCGCTCTGAATAAGGGAGACTGGAACCTCTTCCCCTCAGGCTTCTTCAGCAAGAGAAAGGCGACAGCTGAGGCCTGAGGGAGAGTTTAACTGTTAGGTACACAAATTAGGGGAGTTTCAGATGAGATAGAGATGAATAGCTTAAATCTATGAATTTTGATTGTTACCATGTCCAGTCCATGCAGTAGTACTTTACTATTAGGTTAAAGATTAACATTAGACCAGTAAGATAATATATAAAAGAAAATTTTTACTTCCAGCACAGTAATATTTTTTAGAAATGTTTTTATGAAGTTAAATATATTGATTTGCTGTATTTCAATTATTCTCATTAAAGCACTGTAAGCATTACCCATAATCGGAAAATATCATCGTTGAGAACGTTCTTTAATGCTTAGTCAGCCAAATTTCGGGTCACCTATAGTAGGGACCGTGCATGCAGTGCTCTCACTCTGGATCTGGAAGAAAAGTGTAAAATCATCTTTAAACCAACTTTTCACCTTATTTGTAGAATTTTTGTGATTTCTGGCTTACCCTGCCTACATTTTAATGAATTTTTATGATAATAGTAGTTACAAAAATATATCTCAATTTAATAATTATGTAATATTGTCCCAGCTAATTTTGGAGAACTGGGAATGATAAAATAGCTGGTAAACAGTGTAGCATTGTCTGAATATGGCTGTTTTAAAGTACATGCATTTCCTGGTTGTCTTGTAGAGCGAGTACCATCGTTTAAGTACCATGTGTAAGGACTACGCCGTGGAACTTCTCGACCTCTGTAGGTCAAGTGAGGAAATCGTGGCCTTGCTCAGTGAAGATGATCACCATAGCAACCGGGATGGGGATGTATACCTGCAACTGAACAGGGTAAAACTCGCTCTGAAGTACGACCAAAAACGGGTGAGCTATTAGACACACGCTGTCAGGTAATTAACAACGTAATATCATGTCATCGATAGGTCCGGCCTTCAGTTCTGGAAATTCTGTATGGGGCCAATAGATTACCTACTGCACTAGAGTTGGCCTTTGTTATTATCTGAACCTTTGTTATATTGTTATTTTGAGAATTTGATCAATAAGGATTAAAAGAAACTCAAACCACAGTCGTTTGAATCCTTATTTTAGAGGAACTGGGAAGAAAGCGATAGAGTATAGGACAAATGTATGTTTTAGGCACCTCTTATTTGATTCACGCCACCACCGTACGGAGTAAGGCCAGACAATATATACCCATTTAGTGTAAAGTTTTGTCCATTTCTTGATAGAATCACACCAATAAATAGGGATTCGAGCGACTATGCGCAAATACTCCTTAAAATTAGGATTGAAATGAAAAAAAGATGTAATTTTAAGGTGATCATGATAATAGTTTCTGATAAATATGATGCTAACATTGATCTCTACTTTTTCTACAACCTAAGAGGTCCTTACACATTACATGACAACCCTCTTAACAAACCTTTTGTTGTTGTTCTCAGTTTATCGCTCACGCGACATGTCAGCGTCAACTCATCACCCTCTGGTACTCAGGACTGCCCTGGATGAGACACCAACACGTCATCATCAAGCTGCTCGCCGTCCCCGTGGCAACGATCTTGCTGCCAATTTCATCTCTGGTGTTTCTTGCGGCACCAAACAGCAAGGTAGGAATGCGAAGGGGTAGGACGTAGCCTAGTGCCAGTGGTTAAGGCAGAAAAAAAAAAATAAATAAAATGTATGGTTCTCTGGCACCGCCCGCGTCAATTTTATCCCCCGCATCAAAAATTTTGATTTTGATTTTCAACAGAAACTTACCAATTTTGAGCTCCAGCCACTCGGACATTTCTTTCAAGAAGATAGAATCACACAATTTTGATTAAATTTTCTTTTGATATGTAGTGTTTTTACTTGTTTAGCAAAATAAATGTGTTAGTATCACGCTTTTCCCTTATCATTTGCATTTTTATCGAAACATACCCAAAAAAATAAAAATAAAAAAAACCGCCCGCCGGCAATGATTTCTGAAAAAAAAGTGCCTGAGAACCAAACCTTTTTTTTTTTTGGCCTAAGGCGTTGGACTTCGGAGCTGAAGGTTCCTGGGCCGAACCCCGCCGGTGCCTCAATGGTACAATGGTGTAATCTCGTTGACCTCAGAGATTCACTCTAATGTCTTACCGACAGGTTATCACTTCTGGATTTTCCTAACCCCGTGCATATGAAACCTGAAATCCAGAAGGTTCCATAACAAACATATAATTCTTAACATATGGATAACTCCATCTTCATTCAATAGACGGTACCACCAAGAGCCTATGGACCCTTATGGACCTATCCTTTACAAAAATTTAAAAATAAAGTAGGAATGCCATACAGAGGTAAAGCATCTTCTTCTGTTTTCATACTAACAACAAGGTGTGAATGAAGAAGGCAGTATCTTCTAGAAATAAAGAAAAACATAGTTTTAAATTATGTAACAAGTGTGAAATCATATACTGCTTTTTATCGGTGATGTAATTAGCGATGTGATGAAAGCTAGTTTTATCATACTAAGCCCATGCTTTTGTGTGATGTAGATTGGAGTGAAGATCCGCAGTCCGTTCGTGAAGTTTCTGAACCACACGTGCAGTTACATGGTGTTCCTCGTGCTTGTATTTATGGCAACCAACAGAGGGGGCTCGGGCAATCCCTGGCTGGACATGGCGTGCCACGGGATGCAGAAGAGCCTGCCAGACTCAATCGTAGTTATCCTCATCTTCATCTGGGTGCTAGGTAACCGTTATCATCCAATGATCTAATTCATTTCTCACTGAATATTCATTGAGAATAAATAGCAAGAAGTATAGTCAGAGCTGACCACAAACCAGGCATCTCACGAAATATCAACAACCCCGTCCCATGTGACCTCCAGAATAAAGCCTCCCTCGGATACCAATGAATAGTTCTTTTATAAAGCAGTAGTCCTACGTCACAAAGGGATCGAATCCTTTGAATTCGTTTGAATCAGATAACTTTCAGATTTATATTAAAGGGGCACGTTCACCTACCTTTGATATAGAATTTACGCGATTTCTGGGTTACTCTGTGTATATATTAATGATCTGAGGGTAATTCCTGTTAAGAAAATGTTTATAACGCCTTTGTAGCGAATGTATGAGTTTGTTTACAAACAAGTTGTTATCAAACAAAGCAATGTTGACAAGTGGAGAAAGCTATGTAACCTAAGGCGGTTAGCTACATTTATACAGAGGCTGAAAGATCATCAGTTGTAAAAAGCTCTTTGGAAAACTTTCGTTCATTTGACTTGCCACCATGCAGATGTCCTAGTTGAATGTGTTTTTACTATTTTGACGGGCCTCCACATACTGAAAACAAGTGAATATGTTCAAAACAAACAGCCTGTGTGTGGTTGGATTGTGTTTTCTTACCTATTTTTATGAAAGGTTCATGGGATTTTCTTTAGCTGACAGAGCTCTCATATCTTCATAAGTCCCTTTTATAAAATTCGATTTACGAAACTATTTCCCATGGAACAAACATGTTCATTGTAACGAGACTTCACTGTATGTGAAACTCCACAGAAAGTGTTCTCACTGAGGTTACGCCAGAGCTGCCACTTTCCCGCTAAGTATTATTTTTTACAATATGATTTTCTAGTCGATTCGCAGATTTCTACAAAATTCTGCACTTGTTTGCATCTTTATGCTCCATTTATGGCCCCACCTTTATATATAATTGCATTTTATTTGGGTTATTTTTTTTTCTCTATTTTTTACCTGTTTGGAACTTGGGGCCTATCCTTTCGCATGAACTTTGGCTGCCCCAAAAGGTAGTTCGCCCCCTAAACACGCCCCTTGGCGGTAGATGTAGCAGATGATAAAGAGCTTTATACTACAATTAGCTCAGAAACTTGTATGTTTATTGCTCAACAGTAAAAATCCACATGAGCCACTCTCATTATGGTGTAAATGCCAAAAAGAGCCATTTAACGGAAGACCACGAGAGCTCTAGGGACCATAAGATCGGTAAAAAGAACTACATTTCCATTTCTGTCGACTGTCCCAGGTGCTGTCTAATCTTACTGTTTCACCGTCCTGAACATGTGTTTTTTCCGTCTATATGTACAGTTAATCAGAAAGTGCAGTGTCTCGGGTAACAGTCATCGTTGAATCGCGGAAAAAAAATATTTATATTTCTTAACCCAAGTCTCTCCATTCGATAAGAAAAGACGTAGTGACTGTAAAAAGTGTTAATATTTATACAATGGTCTTTTGTATTCTGAGTCAGATAGCCTTTGTTGAAGAAGTATAAACGGGCTATGAGAGTACAAATCAAAATACACTTTATCTCGGTAGTGACATGATTGAGAGGATTGATCAATAATACTACGTCAGTATGAGTACTGAAAGACATTTTATTGCGGAAGAGCAATTAGGAAATAAAAAATCGACCTCTCAAGATGACTACTTTTATTGACTCAAAAATCTTCTTTGGCTTGGTAAATATCGGACTTACGCATATATTGCTTTATGAGTTGACTGGAGGTGCAGAGGCAAGACCAGTATGCTGAATCACCTTAATCTCAGTCATCTGGCCAGTGCGGAGCCATGCATGCAGTGCTGTCAATCTGGATGTCATAGAAAAATGGTGAAGTCAACCTAAATATTGGAACACTATAGAAATCCATATAAAACAAAATTGCCATATAAAGCCATACTTGTTGCAAAACCCTTTTAAAAACAGAGAAAATTATCTATTAGAAATAAATTATACTTCTTTTTTACTTTTATTCTTTATCCCAAGGTAACAGTAATATAGGCTACCCATAACTGCTAATCAGCGTGCCCTTAATAAAGCCTAGTTGTCATTAATCTTGCATGTGAAAACGAAAATACATTTAATTTTAATGATTCATAAACTTGTACTGCTTTAATTTTATTCCTCACCAGAATACTGTTCTGAAGTAGCTATGGGGGCTAATTGAACAGCACATTCTGATGTGACACGCAGTTAGTATTCATATATTCGGTGATTAGAACGCTGTTCAGCGAATAGTCCTCACTTTTGTGAAATGATGATTAGCGCTTAGAAGAGCTATGGCTTAGGAGTCCTCTGTATTTTATATATTTCAGTCTCGTGTCAGTGTGATCTCAGGAAGACATATCCTAAAAATTGTAACATATTTTGGCGGATTTATTATTAATTATTTTTATATAACGAAGCACCAACTTAACAAGGACATTTTCTTTGTTCGGAAATAATCTAATATTAAATTGAAAGATTTAATTCTCACATATAAAACTCGCCACTAATTTATACTATCACAAACTGCGGTATTCTTTGAAACCTTGACAATTGTAATGTACAACTTAATCTGTATTATACCGACATTACACGATCCTGTCATGCAGGAGAAAATTCTATAAATCGAGGATTGAAAATGGAAGGGAAACTCCGGTAAAGTTGTTACAGCTATCTTAAGTTCCAACGATTCGAGACCAGTAATTAATATTTACGGTTGTTTGGAAAACTTTAGAGCCAGCCGTGTACCTGCGATTTCTATAGTATTTATGTGATTTCTGTCCTACTCTGTCTACATTATAATGAATTCTAGCTCATTCCTGTGAAGAAAAGTTGTTATGAAGCCTCTGTGACAGATGTAAGAGCTTGTTTAACTACAAGCTGTTAGTAAACACAGAAATTTTGACAAACGGAGAAAAATGTAACGTACTTTACGTGGTTTGTTTCATATGTGCGAAAGTTGAAAGATCACTTGTTGCAAAATACCTCTGGTTCGTCTAACCTCCCGCAAGTTGTCCTCGTTGAATGTCTTTGGATTATTTTGTCGGACCCCCACATATTATAAACACGTGGATAAAAAACAACACGAACTACCCGTGTGCTGTAGGATTGGTGCTTTCTTGCCCTCCTTGTAAAAAAAGGTCAAGGGATTATCTCCAGTTATGTCAGATATCGGTATAGGCTCCTTTAATATCAATAAAACTAATAAAGTCATTGATGTCTGTCACCGAATATTATACCTGATTAATGATAAGTGTTTGAAAATGTTTTGCTGGAACATTTTGAACTACGCCTTACAAATAAATATAAAACTTTCAGTTCACGGTGAGAAGGAAGGGAAACAATATCCTTGGCCTTTAAACCATCATCACCAACTTCTGAAAACATATCTGATTCTATAATATTAGATACCACCAGGATACCCTAACTTTACCTTCATAACAACACACCCAGACAGATACACGCGTTTGTAAGTCCTCATGAACCACTCGTGTGGCATGTAATACTCCAATTGCGGCGTACCTCTTTATTATGATGAGGCCAACTACGCTAAAAAATAATCGATTAAAAACAAAATAATACAAAATAAATAAAGCCCGGAGTAGTGTTAGCCACACAACAGCGGCTCACTTGTCTTACAAAAAGATGGCAACAAAGTGCTGTATACCGTGTAACTTTAATAAAAAAAAATCATATAATTCACACTCTTATTATACTATCTTTGAAATTTAAGAGGAACCTCAATTGATTTTTTTAGAAAAAAATAAAGATGATTATTCTATCGAAGCAGCAATTTGTTTTACTCAGGCATGTTTGTTCACGAATGTCGGCAGTTGTGGAGAGAGGGGCCAAAGAATTACATAACGGACTGGTGGAACTGGATGGACAGTGCACTGATCGCCCTATACCTCGCCTCGTATGCCTTACAACTAGTCATATACATCAAGGTGAGTTCCTTTATCCTACAACTAATGATATACATCAAGGTGACCTCCTTTATCCTACAACTAATGATATACATCAAGGTGAGCTCCTTTGTCCTACAACTTATGATATACATCAAGGTGAGCTCCTTTATCCTACAACTAATGATATACATCAAGGTGAGCTCCTTTATCCTACAACTAATGATATACATCAAGGTGAGCTCCTTTATCCTACAACTAATGATATACATCAAGGTGAGCTCGTTTATCCTACAACTTATGATATACATCAAGGTGAGCTCCTTTATCCTACAACTTATGATATACATCAAGGTGAGCTCCTTTATCCTACAACTAATGATATACATCAAGGTGAGCTTCTTTATCCTACAACTAATGATATACATCAAGGTGAGCTCTTTTATCCTACAACTAATGATATACATCAAGGTGAGCTCCTTTATCCTACAACTAATGATATACATCAAGGTGAGCTCCTTTATCCTACAACTAATGATATACATCAAGGTGAGCTCCTTTATCCTACAACTAATGATATACATCAAGGTGAGCTTCTTTACTTTGTTTGCCTTGCAACTATTTTTATATATGTCAAGGTGAGCTCCTTTTTCCTACAACTTATGATATACATCAAGGTGAGCTCCTTTATCCTACAACAAATGATATACATCAAGGTGAGCTTCTTTACTTTGTTTGCCTTGCAACTATTGTCATATATGTCAAGGTGAGCTCCTTTATCCTACAACTTATGATATACATCAAGGTGAGCTCCTTTATCCTACAACTAATGATATACATCAAGGTGAGCTCCTTTATCCTACAACTAATGATATACATCAAGGTGAGCTCCTTTATCCTACAACTAATGATATACATCAAGGTTAGCTCCTTTATCCTACAACTAATGATATATATCAAGGTGAGCTCCTTTATCCTACAACTAATGATATACATCAAGGTGAGCTCCTTTATCCTACAACTAATGATATACATCAAGGTGAGCGCCTTTATCCTACAACTAATGATATACATCAAGGTGAGCTCCTTTATCCTACAACTAATGATATACATCAAGGTGAGCTCCTTTATCCTACAACTAATGATATACATCAAGGTGAGCTCCTTTATCCTACAACTAATGATATTCATCAAGGTGAGCTCCTTTATCCTACATCTAATGATATACATCAAGGTAAGCTCCTTTATCCTACAACTAATGATATACATCAAGGTGAGCTCCTTTATCCTACAACTTATGATATACATCAAGGTGAGCTCCTTTATCCTACAACTAATGATATTCATCAAGGTGAGCTTCTTTTCTTTGTTTGTCTTGCAACTATTGTCATATACGTCAAGGTGAGCTCCTTTTTCCTACAACTTATGATATACATCAAGGTGAGCTCCTTTATCCTACAACTAATTATAGACATCAAGGTGAGCTTCTTTACTTTGTTTGCCTTGCAACTATTGTCATATACGTCAAGGTGAGCTCCTTTATCCTACAACTAATGATATACATCAAGGTGAGCTTCTTTATCCTACAACTTATGATATACATCAAGGTGAGTTCCTTTATCCTACAACTAATGATATACATCAAGATGAGCTTCTTTACTTTGTTTGCCTTGCAACTATTGTCATATACGTCAAGATTAGAGTCTTTACACGGTTTATCTTAATAGTCATATGCGTCTTTACACCCTATACATATAAGAAGTCAATAGTATAAATAATAAACGAATCAGTAATACTTGTGTTTAGATTTTTTTCTTTTAAGGATAAAATTTTGATTTTATTAAGAAAAAAAGAAAGAATTTTCTTACATGACGCTATAACACAGTTCTTACTGGTGTATTATGATCTCGTGACACTAGCATCAGCAGCTAAGATTTAGCCTAAGTCAGGCTGAATGGGTGAATACAAAGAACATCCCGGTGGAATTCATCCCAGTATAATTTGAGGATTTTGGAGTGGTCCAAAAAAGCGTAATTCCGATACACGTCCCGTTGTCACCAAACTCCTCTCAGATATATCTGGTCTGGACGCTGTCGTCGGAGTACTCTCGTGGCGCATCCCGGCGAATTATCGAATCAGGCAGATTTATTTCTCCTAGTTTCTCGAAAGCACTCATAAGGGCTCACAAAGGCTGCCATTCTGTGTACACCCTAAAACCCGGATGTCACAGGTAGCATGTCTGGGATAATACGAATTAATCCTAGAAATTTATAGAACTTTGTGAAGAGCTAAATTGATACCAATAACGCCTGTTATTGGCAGATTTGAGAAACAAACATGTCTAACTTTGATACTTGACATACGATTTCAGGTTGTGAATGCTCCCGAGCAAGTTTTAAGTGAAATATGTCCGATGGACAACAAATACACCTGTCGAGAGATGCTGTGTGAAGTTAAAAGGTCACTTAAGAACTGGACCAAGTGCGAAAGTTCAAGGTCATGTCAAGGCATTGACGAATTGTGGACCCCACGTTCAGGTGGTAGGTGTGTTTGATAATTTTTGGGCCAGACAGAGTAAATGCATCAAATGAACATCAACAGCTAACATGTAAATCTATTTAGTGTATTTCTTAACACACGTAGCTATTAAGTGATGGTTTTTAACAACGCCTCTAGTCTATATACCCCACAATGAAAATGCATATTGTCCATGGTGCCTTTGAACTCCCTCTTGTAATTTCTGATCTTTTAAGTGTGTCATTAAAATTTACATTTGATCACAACAGGAGGCTCCTAGGTCAATGGCCATATGATAAAAAAACTGCCTACGTGTATCGAAATCTTCATCATGTATCAGAAAGCGTCTGGCCTAATTCTACCTAATTTCCGTCTTGTTTGAAGTTGATAAATTTTTTTTTTATTTAAATAAAAACCCGACAAGAAAAGACAAATGAGAATTTTTTTTTTTTTTTTAAATATGGATCTCAAGGTCTTTTGAAACCTTAATTGGTATTTCCTAATTTACATAAAATGTGGATGAAAATACATTTACGGTTGCAGAATATATTTAGTTGTTATTCTAACAAAGTTGGCGGAAATGACTTCCACATGACTCAGAGACTGCCAGGATGAACTTTTCAGGTTTTTTGTCTGACTGACACAATGTAGAATATATTATATATATATATTGTCTAAAGAAACAGCATTTTTATGGAAAATAGTTTCCAAATTCTGCTGAAAGGGTACATGATGTTGCTTTTTTTGTCTGCAGGAGAATACTTTGACAAGATATCCATACAGAACCAGGTGGCTGACGTATTTTTCGCCCTGGCTAATGTGCTCAGTTTCGCCCGTATCGCCCATCTTCTTCCGGCTAACGAGCAGCTGGGTCCTCTGCTGGTGTCGTTCGGCCGGATGCTGCAGGACGTGTTACGGTTTGGAGTGGTGTTTATGCTCGTCTTTCTGGCCTTCATGTGTGGCCTGACAAGTCTGTACTCGGTTCACCAGTGTGAAAATAACTATTTCTCAAGGTTAGTTCCTCATATCTGTATGGTTCTAAATAATGACAACGCGAAATATAAGAAATCTTATTTTTCAAACAAAATAACATGCATTGTTTTGAATTGAAGCATCCAAGGTATAAACACTCCACACACACACACACACACACATATATATATATATACTTAAATATTAGATAATTACAACTGAATTGGATAGGATTTGAAGTAATTTACGTTGGACGCTGTAAATGAATAATGGAGTGGCTTGTACCTGTATGTTTCCTGGAAACATGAAGGATTTCTCAATACCAACCGATACAAAATGTTATTACAACATGGAATTATTATGTTTTTTTTAACTATTTCTTATAAATTATTATTCCTAATATTATGATTAGGGTTTCCAAATTTTCTTTAATTTAGGTTCTAATCGGATATATTAGGCAGGCTATAGGACCCTTACTTCTTCTAACTTTTTCATTGTGCAGTGGACATGTTATATTTATAAATTAGGAATAATATCATGTTTATTAATAATATAACATTGCCACGAAAACCTCATTATTATTCGTACAAAATTTCATGTTTAAAGTTTGTGACTAAGTATTGAACGAATGGTCTCATTTATGTAATGTTTAAATGCGTGTCCAAGTGTTCCGTGTTGGGCGAAAGGTTTAGAAAGGACATTTCCCCGAGATTCATCTTGCCATACTCAGGAAACTTCAAGATTCTAGATAATCTTTCGAATTAATATACATACCTCCGTTTCAATATACGAACATTATCTTCTCATGGCTCTGGAAAGCCGTTCTTTTGATGTCGTCTTACTGTTTTTTAGGATGGATTTGTCGCTCGGCACCCTGTTCTGGGCCACATTCGGCATGGGTAGTACTAACGGGCCGGTGATTGACAACCGGTACCTCGGATCCAGGAAACGTCTGATCACCACTCACTCCTCACACACCGCCATCACCACCTGGGTGGGATACGCCTTGTTTTGTTCCTACATCGCAGGCGCCGTCGTCGTCCTCCTGAACATGCTTATAGCCATGATGAGCAACTCTTTTCAGGAAATATACGTGAGTGTACATGCGTTATCATCTCCCTCTAAGAAAGGCTCTGGTAGTTCATCTTCCCGGGAGCAAGGTCTCAAGCTCTCTTGTGCAGACACCTTGCTGCAGCGATCACCCCAGCGTGCTATTTCATCTATATTATAACTAACGGTGGTCGCACTGGACTGTTATCAGTTGCACATTTTTGTCCTTGAACTGAAAGGAAGCAAAGCGTGTCCTAAGGGGGTCATATCCCTTATTTCTCCATGTATCTAGAGACATCTCAAATTATTTTTTCCAAGGCGCTAACGCAGCGCCATTTTTCGGCAACTGCGATTGTGTACCAAAGCAGAAAGCAATTTCTTTATATTTCTGAGACTCAAAGAGTCAGAAATTACAAAATGTTCATATGTTCTAGAGCATTAACAAACACAGTTTTAATCTATGTTAGGCATGTTATGGTTCAGCCATGCTTCATTATACAGAAGCACCATCTGTCGTATTTTAGATGAAACTAACCTGGTCTTCAAGTTTAAAATAATGAACGGGTAGGAGGAGCTAGTGAATTATTAACAAGACAATTGAACCAATCAGGTGGCTCGCGTAGAGTCCGTCTTCGTCGCCGGTAAGCCATTTTGGTCATACTACTAAGTTTGTTGTATCTTTTTCATGAAAAAAGAACAAGCCAGCAAGTTTTCTTTCCCTAAATCAAAACTGCTAATCAAATCCGAAGAAAATATGCAAACAATACACTGTAAACACGCTGTCTGAACAGGAACACATGTACCACAAACTAAACAGGATTACACGTTTTTATCTGATTGGTCAGATTCTCGGTGCGTGTCTTGCAAATGCTGATTATTTGGTCGAAACATCTAAAAATGTAGATCAAGTTGACGCGAGTCATTTAATTGGTTCAATTGTCTTGTTCATTATTCAGTAAATAAACTTGAGAGCATGTCGCTGAATCAAGGTCTTTGAAAGCGTGGCCACAGAGTTGGCAGTATGAAGATGTCGCAGCTACGCTTTCATAGACCTTGCATTATGGAACTACTTTTGCTTGCTGAGTTATTAACAACATGATGGGGCCGAAATCATAACACCAGCCAAATCCAACGTGAGAAAAGTAAATAGTATGTCTAAACTGTTCACGTGCTGTAAGAACAAGAACACATGCATGCAATTGGGTAGGTTTATAGCCTTTTTTGATTCGTCAAATTTTCGATTTCGTTCAAGCATTAATAAAGTTACTGTAAATCTAAAAATACCAACGTATTTGTTTTCATCGGTCCATAAATGAAGCAAACGGGAACATGTGATTGGTCCAGTTGCTTGATCATAATTCTTGAAATTGCAAGCAGGGTCTCTGGAAGCGTAGTTGCCAGGGCTTGTTCATAGGATTCTGGTAGGCCCTACATTATTTGTTGGGTCTGTGGTCAGCGTATTAGTAAATAATGTTATTTTTTTAAATATCAATTTTATTTTCTCATGGTATCCCTTTCCTTCATTTTGGTCCACCTCTTAAACAATGGTAACTTCTGTGCATGGCATTTAAGCATTCGATTAAAACAGACATGACAGACAAAAATTTAATACTAATTGACCTTAACTTAAGAAAAAAAAATCAAACCACAACAAAAAAACTTTAAAATAAATAAAATGTTTTACTCACTTTGAACAAAGCGGGAAGGTGATTGTTTCCTTTTCTGAAGAAAATATACTTGTATAGAGACAAATAAGCAAATCATTTTCAAGTTTCTGAAAGAACAAACTGTGTTTCAGTTCTTGACACATATATGTAAGCAGCACAAAATCTAGTTCATGTTGAATGATACCTCTGTGATTAGCAACAATACCGAGGACCCCCCCCCCCCCCCCAATAAATTTGTTTAGTCTGAGGTTATGGACACAAACAAAAAGAACTTCTGTTCTTCAGGATGACCGAGATGTTGAATGGAAATTTGCCAGGGCCAAGTTATGGATTGACTTCTTTGAGGACGGCTGCACTCTGCCCACGCCTTTCAACATGATTCCTAATCCCAAGTACCTGACGCGGCTGTTCCGGTGGTGTCGTAAACGGCTCAGCGGTACGAGAGATGAGCCACCCGTCGGCATGGCCTACATTTACGCGGTAGGTGCTCAGTGGTGTAAAACGAATTAATGTTAGTCTCTCCAACAGACGCCAGGTGCCGCACTGCTCTGCACCAGTACGTCTGATATGAGACGCCAAATTTATTCAACAACGGAATTGTCGTTTGGCATGCGCAAGGAATCCCCCCCCCCCCTATTATCCCACCCTTGCAATAGACCAGCAAAAGTAGATTATTTTTGCCACACAAACAACAATGTTGTTTACTTGTCTTTATTGGGGTCTGCCGGGTCTGTGCAAGGACGACATCCATTCTGGATTCACCTCCGGATGCTAGGGGGGTTTCCTTGCGCATGCCAAACGACAACTTCCGTTTTTCAAGATTCTTGAAAAAAAATGGCGTCCAATAACAGACATACTGGTGCAGAGCAGTAGCGGCACCTGGCGTCTGTTGGAGAGACTAGAATTAACGTAACAATAAAGCAGGCCTCCTGTCTACCGAATTCTCTGGCCGATTTTTATAATTTTGCCGATCGGAAATATCGAAAAGACCGGTAGAGGTAAGGGTATTTATTACAACACTCATTTTATTCAGATTAATATGGCTGGAAACATCAGCTGGAAAAAAATGTTACCAAGTCAAAATCGGTAGATGTGGTGACAAAAAAAATTAGCCGATTTTTACTACTTTCGTTATTCGAGACGGCAAAAGTGATACAGGAGACGAAACCAGAACTGACTAAAATGGCCAGAAAAATCTGCTGCCATGCTCCCACTGCCCAATTTTCTTTTGATTCGAGCCACTTTTTTTGTACCGATCCCCCGAATTTCTGACAATATAAACACAAAATTCAGTGAATCTGTTTCTATGAAATTGGGTCAATTGTGACATGTCTGACCTTGCCTAGAATGCTGAGGGCACATATAGCTTGTAGGTTACCGGTAGCGCCATTTCGGCCCTCTGCCAATAGAGTCTTCTTGTATGGTGGCGGAACAAAAAGCTCCGATTCCTACTTGCCGCCGCAGTACGATCGCGTTTGCGGATGGAGTCGAACAAATGATATATTGAAGGACCGATTCCTTTTATGCGGTCGCGGTACGTATCCGACCTGTCATCCGACAAAATTGTCCGATCATGTAGCGACCATTCCGACAAAAAAAAAATTAAATGGATGGCGTCGGATGGGGAATCCCGCTGAATTGTATGTATACGTGACATGAAGGTTTCCCAAGGATTAACAGCATGAGTCACGAGGGAAAAGGTTTTCAACCTGAAGACATCGATTTTAAATATTGTTAATACATAAGACAATTGCCTGTCTTCACTGGAAGGTGCACAGCCATAAACATGTATCTGTTTCGATTAAAGCACCTGGTTTTATATAATCTTTTACTGCCACTTTTCACAATGCAGGGATACATACATATATAATATATATCATACATACATTTTATATATATATATATATATATATATATATTATGTACAAATTATGTATATAACATATACAAACATACATTTTAACCCCAACCGAGATCGAATGAATAGAATCGGCCTTGTCGCAACCGCATACCGCGACCGCATACCGCGGGTCCAACCACGTAAAAGGAATCGTTGCTTTAGTCTCTTTGAGGATGCACAAATTTAAGTAATTTTTACAACACCTCATGGCCTACTTGTACGCTGTCACTTAAAATGATAAAGACCAATCGTGTTATATATATATATATATATATATATATATATATATTGTGTATGTCTTACATGTGCGAGAAAAATTCCATTTAAACTCCGCATATTGATAAATCCCCCTGCATATTTGTTGAATTTCTGAGCGCACGCGCGGGGAACTGGACGATAGCCAACATGTAAATTGAAATTGACCTTTTATCATAGAGACGGATTTGCACTGTGGTCTGTGAGCTCACATGTATTCCTTTGTGTTAATTCATCACTCATAGCCTAATGTTAGGATTCCCGACTGTTTACCATGTATATGTGGTATTGATGCAATAGGATGGATGGCTGTTTGAGTGCGCTCACAACTATTAGCCTACTTGTGTCACGACTCAAGTGCAGGCTTACCAGCCTACACGGCTAGGTTACCTGATGTATATGCCGGTCACATTAACACTACAGTGTGACAACTTTGACGTAGTTCATATCCTGACCAGCCGAAGATTGAAGATTCCCCTAATATCGGGTCATAGGAAAACGCCAAAAGTGTGCGCAAATGCGCTTGCATGCCGGCGAGACTTTAAGGTTACAAATTTTTCGGTGAATTAAATCGAATGGCGGCAAAATATAAAGTCGGTAGATTGGAGGCAGACTTAATAAGGTTACATTAAACTTTACATTATGATGCGGATGTAATACAGCCGCGCATTACCGTACATTACACATGAAGTACACTTAATAGACCTGTTTATTGTGATCCATATTTGATTTGTATATATCCATATGTTATTACTGTGATATGTATTGATTACCACTGAATGTATTGTAGTTTTGGCATCCACCACCATCACGGAAGCTGAATCCAATTTAACGTTAGAAAAACAGTGTTGTTGTATACTTTAGATTTGAATATGTTTTGGTAATGGGCCCTAGCATAATAGACGAGCGTTAAATGACATTGTCAGTGGTGCTTTAACCATATAAGCATATTAAATGTCTAGAGGGTTTACACAGCGCCCGCTTTGCACGCTTCCTTCCTATTGATATCAGTAATAAATACAGTAATTTGCATGATCCTTTTGTTTCATCCTCGACTATTTGTGTTTAAGTATGCTAGCAGATCCCTATAAAACTTATAGCAAAAAGAAAAACATAAAAAAATCTCACATAGCAATCGAAGTTAACGGTACCTACTGGGGACCAACCGCTAGCCACCCTAGACTGAAGATAGTGCCAAGAAGAGGCTAAAGAAGTTCTATATAGAAGAGATTGACTTTCTTACCAAGATAGTTGCTCGCGCCAGGGAAATGGTACCAAAGATGGTAACCTGAAAGCGAGGGTATTGTTATAGGGCAGCCGCTGTATCAGGAGAGAGGAGTGGGGGTTGTAAAGGTACAGAATCATGTTTTCGACTGTCCGAAGGAATTCTGAAGGAATGTATTGTAGCAACTTCTAACCACAAACATGTCTGTATTATGAAATCTGTTTTCCAGCGTAGGAAAAATGGAATTGGAGAAGACATGATCCATGTAGAAATGCCTCAGAAACCAGAACCACCATTCAAGGTCTGCTACATCAAGAAACACTGCATGACTTCACTCTGGTCCTAAAGGGACCATCCTTCGTGCATTCACTTCTGTCTCACATGGTATCCAAGCACGTGTAGAGCAGTAGAGTGTGTTTCTTCTAAGTTTCTTCTATTTTTGGCGTGCACGACCTGGGAGCGACCACCTAACCCTCTCTTTGTCTAGAAACTAAACCAACACGTTTTTCTTTTCTATATCTCGACTACTCTCCAATGCATGAGCTTGTTGGGAAGAGGTCCGCGCTTCGAGCCTTTTCACTAGATAGAAACTCTGAGAAATTTCTTGACGTGTTCCAGCATTAAGAAAGAGTAGCAATGCTTGATAAGGGAATCAGATGAAACACGCATCGTCTAGCGGTGCATCCAGTTATAATCGGCATTACGCGAGTATTTTTTCTTTAATCAGACAGAGACTAGCCCAGATATGTATGAAGTACGAGATATTTTATTCGGCAGCTGTCCAACAACAAGGTTATTGGGAATTCTGAAATACAAAGCTCAAAAGTACTTTTTCTTTATCAGAGGATCATGGACATGAACTATAGAACCATTGGCGAGGGCTGAAGCAATTTTCTAGTTTTTGAAAGTGGAACCTGTAATATCTATAAAAAATAAGAACCTTGCATGACGTGAGCCTGATCAGGTTTGATTAAATCTTTTTTTTCGCGATTTACATGTGTTTCAGTTTTTTTTCATGAAAGCAATTTGAGTAAATCCTTTACTTTTAAGTTCAATTTAATAATCAGTATCAATATCAGTTCTTCCCTATGTTGTATAAATTACAATAGTGTACATTTCAGATCACAACTGAAGTAATTAATTAATCTGGTAATGTTTAAATATAATTCAAATTCTTAATTTAAACCACATGTTCGCTAATTGGTAAATATAGGGATATTTTATTTGTCTTATGTTGAGAGACTCAAATAATATTTTTGTTATCTTTAAAGAAAATAGTCCGACGGTTGGTGCAAAGATACATCTGCAAGAAACAATGTGAACGGTCAGAGCTCCAGCAAAAGGAAAACGGTATGTATAATCAACTGTTATGAATAAAACCATGCCGGTACAGTCCCAAGTGCTTCCGGTTCCCTTTTTTTCATAATGGTAAACACCATTAAATAAGCAAAATAAAAACTCAGTTCAGTCCGATTATAAATACTTAGCTGGTTTGGTGTAAATCTGTGAATCTTCATGTACCATAGTTCATCTCCCATCCCCTCAACTGTTTTTTTTTTCAATGTAATTGTTTTGTAAGTTACATTTTGGGGGAAACGGTAATGTAGGTTAGAAGATTAAAGGGCCTAATTTCAACTTTCAATTTCAATTTTAGATAAACATCTACCTTACACCTTATTTAAAAATCATAATTATTTAAGAATATGAGAAATTAGTCTACATTTTACAACACGTCAGACCCACTAATGGCGTCTCTGTCACATGCAGAAGCACCCTCAGTTGACAGCTGCTGATTGTAATGTATAAACACTCTAAACAATACGACCACCTGAAACAAAGATGGCTTTTCATGCAGAGACACATCTATCTGTCAGATCATTGAGTCCAAGAACTTGTGAAGCATAAACTTGTGATTTATTGCATTCCCAAATTGGGCCTTCACAACAATATGCACCTTTTAAGGAAATCATTGAAAAATATATAATGTTAAGAAATTATTTATAAAAAAAACAGGTGGGCACAAGTTGGTGGAACAAAATATATATATTTCTACTGAATTAAATGTGTGTTAACTGATTGAGACATTGTACTTCTGTTTTTCTTCAACAAAGCCATAGTTAAACAAAGCTGCAGGTATATTTTTTAGGGTATATATTGCAAGCTTTAACACTGCAGCTCCATATTCAATGCTATTATTTTAAATAACAAAATTTTGAATATCAAATTTGTAGCTTCCAGAAAATGGATATAATAAAATAATGTTTCCATGAATTAAACATTTTTTCACGGCAACAATTGAGTTTGTTTTTATATTACACTAATGTTGACGTCATAATTCTGTTGTTCCTGCACAGAGCTTGATGACGTTCAAAATGGTGTCCAGACACTGAGTGACCAAGTTTACAAGCTGAGACACGAGATGTTCCACCTCCGGAGAAACATGTCACCGCGGCAACAGAACACCTACACGGGTCACCATGCTGACACGCGCTCACGAATTGAGCTGCAGTTGTAATGTACACCCATGACGTCATCACTCTTGTCGTCAATTTTAAAGGAACGTCCGGAGGAGATCGTACTCAGTTCCGCTGGGATACTTTATTGAGAGATGTGATCACACACATTTTTTTTTAAAGAAATGACGTACGACAATTTTGTATTTGAAATACAAAAAGAAACTGTACTATTGTCATGAAAAACGTATAAATTATGCACAGCACTCTGCTAACAGAACCAAACAGACTTTGTGCCTTTGAAATATTTATGCACACCGTGTTTAATTATAGATGTATGCGCCAAATAACTGATTAACCACCAGATTATTTAATATGTGTGTGTATGATATAAGATGATATGATGTTAATTAATGGGTGCACGAGAGTCCTCGGTTTACAGGTATATTGTGATAGAAGCATGTGATAAGCCAGCTGCAACAGGATTGTTCACCTGTACCGGCGACAGTCGGGTTCTTCTGGCACCATTGATAGGCCTACTGGGTTCATGTGACCGTTGGAAAATGTTTCAGTTTGGGAAACTGAAAGTCAACAGCAGTGCATGGTTCATTCTTGATTTTATGGAAGTATAATAAAAACTTTTAAAAAATGAGAAGAACATAAAAATATACTTGTATGGGCCTACTAAAAAAAACTTTCAGTATCTTATGAGGGCTACCATATGACGTATAAAACTGGCATATAATTTAAACAGACCTGTAAACGTTTATGATATGCCCCTGTGAACTATCCATGGGTGATAATTTGAATTTGGCCAGACTCTAATGCTTATAGTTTCACGGTTGCTTCACAATTAAAATCATTGGATCATAATACTGTAAAAAAAAACATGGATGAATCATTTATATGTTTCGTTCATTAAAATAACTTAAAAACTTACGACAACAGGCCTCCCACTCACTTTTGAAAATATTTTTTTTTTATGATTTTATGACATTTTTGGTAAAATTTTATGCTATTTTTATGCTTCTTACAAGCGCCTTTATAAGTTACTTTATGCTGTTAAGACAAGGTCCATATATTATTCATAGCATTTGTACAAGATTATAACATAGGTAATACAGTTGTGATGGGAATTCCCATCTTAACTGTTGTGATAGGAATAATCACTGTTATTCCTGTCTCAACTAGTTGACATTGGAATATTCCAATGTACATTGGTTCACATTGGGATATTCAGACGTGACCCATTTTACTTTGGGATATCCTGACATACACTAGTTTTCTTTAGAACATCTGATTATTATTGCTTAGATGTAACTAGGTGAAACGGTCTATTTTGGAATATCCTGAAATACACTAATCTACAGTAAAATGTCTTACCCTTGTTGTTAAGAATTATTTTTTTCAGTTTCAATTTCTGTTAAGTGTTCACAAGAATGTCTCAGTATCTGTGAATTTTGTGCTGGGGTGACATTATACAGGGCCCATCTTAGAACACTGACCAACTGAGATATCAAAATTAATATATACAGATTTGAGGGAATGAAACATTAGGAATTCATGTGTAGCAATTCCATAACAAAATTCTAATTACAACTTAACTATTCATTATGCAGCATTTACAATAAATAATTTAAACACTCAAGGATCAATGTAATACTGATAGGCTCATCAAATGTAGAAATAAAGTTTATAGAGTAAATCTATCAGCTTAACAGGTTTAATGATAATTCTAAAGTTATTAAAAGCTTCCAAGCATATAATGAAAAAAATGTTGACTTTCCTCCTAAATACAGCACTTGGTGAAACAACATCCACTACTTGTTTAAAGCTGTAACCACATTAAAACAATTATTTTTTTTTACTAAAATATGGCAATCATTGAAACAATATCCACTACAGCTACAGAGTCCATTCCTAATGATGAATTGTTTTATTATAGTAACATATGACCTGAAAGGTCATACACTTTTCTTCTGTGTAGCTTTCTTTTGATGTAAAAACCTTGATTTAATAACATCAGCTGGAGAATGGAGACGAAAGCTCATAAACAACAATGAACAATGAAATCTAGCGGCTATTTTATTTAAAACTAGACTAGATAATAGTATAAAAGAATTAAACATTTTTATATCACTGCCACAATATCATGAATTTACATATTTATTATTATTATTATAATTTATAATAAAATATTTTTTTTCAATAACTTATCCAGAATATATCTACTGGATATATTATATTGTTGGTACATTTATGTATAAGATTTATTATGAAATGTTACCTTTAATTGTAACTGAATTATTCTGCAAATACTTAGATGTACATCATGACAGAACAAAAAGGATGCATTTTTTCCATGTGCCAGAATGTAAAACTTCAGCCTCCAGTAAAACTTTACAATTCAAAGGGGCTGAAGTTTTGAAAAATATTGTTAAAGATATTGACTATTGTTGTACAATATTAACATTTAAAAATACTTTTCCTCCACTTTAATAATCATATTAATTATATTTCACTTCATTTTCATAATCAACTATTTATAGTTTGTTTTCTCTGGAATTTAAGTTTTCTTATTGCACAGTGCACCATATAACCTATTTTATTTAATGTTACACTGAGAGGACATATATTCTAAGAGTCAGTCCTCTTTGTCACAGGAATAACTATATTTAAATGAACAATTTCATGTATAATGTTAAATCTTGTAGCAAATAAATGAATTGAACTTAATTTAAAAACATTTGTTATAAATTGTAAAACAATAAAACAGTTGACCGATCTATATATTCCAAATTGAACTAGTGTATTTCAGGATTTCCAAAAGCCAACTGGTTCACTTCTGGCAATCCCAGTCTTAACCAGTGTATATTGGAATATTCCAATGTCAACTAGTTGAGACTGGAATAACAGTGAATATTACCATCTCAACTGTTTTGACTGGAATTCCCATCTCAATTGGATGTTAGCCAGTTGCGATGGAAATTCCTATCTCAACTAGTTTACTTTGGAATTCCCATCCTCAACTGGGTGAGTTCCAAAATCAACTGGATTCCAATCTACCCTGTGACATATACATCATTTACAGCAGTTTAGGTCATCAATATCTCAACAGATGTTAAGTATATTGCATCTGATATTTTCATGCTTTACATAAAAAAACTACTTTTTACTCTATCCCACACACCACTAATGTAAAATGCAATGCAATTATACACACAACACACATGGTGTATTGGACACTATGCAAAATAACCATAGACTTTGATCTTGAAACAAATGTTACAGGGTAATTACGACAAAATTTTATGATTTTGTTTCTTATTTTATGCTATTTTATGCCAAATTGGGACATTTTATGAATTTTATGCCAGTGTGGGAGGCCTGCGACAATAATCTAAACATTCCTTAAAATGTGATCTATATCTGTTAAGACTAATGGCGGTATCTGTAATATGTACACTCTTTCATCTTCACGCAAGTGAATGAGAGATTGGCATTTATGACCTTAATTACAAAGGCCTGTGACTGTATAACCTTAATTACAAAGGCCTGTGACTGTATAACCTTAGTGACAAAGGCCTGGGACTGTATAATCTTAGTGACAAAGGCCTGTGACTGTATAACCTTCATGACAACCTGTGCGTCTGTTTCCACACATAAACCCACATATCTCGGGAACCGTTAGACCAATCAGGCTAGAAATTTTGCACAAATGTTGCCCTTTGATAGTTTCATAACATACACTAACAAGTGACCCAGGGGTCATGACGCTCAGCTGACCAGGAAGACATTGACAAAAGTAATTTTATCATCTGAATGTCAAATTTGAATGAAATACTTTTTCCAAACTTGACCTTTTGTATAAAATCATCCAATATTCATTGGGGTACTATGGAGCTCTGTAGCAAGAAGGATATGGGTAACAGACACCTATTTTCAAGGTTTACAAGATGACTTTTCAGGGGTCTCCCAGCATGACAAAAAAATAAAATTCTCGGTCCAGTTATTATGATTTGTGCCCTGTTAACAGATGACCAAATGTTTATTCTGGGGGGTATTTCAAAGCCGCATAGGATGAAGGATATGGGTAACAGAGATGTAATTTCAGGTGCACAAGGAGACTTTTCAGGGGCCTCCCAGCATATCAAGAAAGGAGATTCTAGGTCAAGTCATTATAATTTGTGCTCTGTTAACAGATGACCAAATCTTTATTCTCGGAGCCATAGCATGAAGGATATGGGTAACAGAGACCTAATTTCAGATTTCCAAAGAGACTTTCCAAAGGCCTCCCTGCATGTCAAGAAAGAAGATTCTAGGTCCAGTCATTATGATTTGTGCCCTGTTATATATAACCAAATCTTTATTCTGAGGGGGGGGGGGGGGGTACTTCAGAGCCCCATAGCTCACAGAATATGGGTAACAGGGACCTTATTTCGGGTTTCCATGTAGACCTTTTATGGGCTTCCCTGGAGGTGAGGACAGAAGATTCTAGGTCCAGTCATTATGATTTGTGCCCTGTTTACAGATGACCAATGTTTAAAGATCACAAAAGTAGAGAAAAAAAATCGTAAAAAATAAAAAAAAATATAGCTGGCGCCACCAATCTCCAGAAATTGATGAAACACTCCATGATCAATATCCATGCAAAGAATCATGGTGATTAATGCATTAGTTGTTCAGATACTCGAGCTTTTGTATTAAATTTTGCATTATTCTGGGGGGTACTTCAGAACCCCATAGCTCGAAGAATATAGGTCACAGTGACCTAATTTCAGGTTTACAAGGAGAATTTCCATAGACCTCCCAGGATGTCAAGTAAGAAGATTCCAGGTCTAGCGGTTACGATTTGTGCCCTGTTAACAGACAGACGCCTGGATGGCCGGACGGACGACGGACAAAAGGTGATCCCTATAGCTCAGATGACTTTCAGTCAGCTGAGCTAAAAATTGAAAAAAATACAGGTGGCGCCACCAGAATGCAGAAACTGATGAAACATTTCATGATCAATATCCATGCAAAGAATCATGGTGATCAATATAATAATTGTTCAGATACTTGAGCTTTTGTATCAAATTTTCCATTATTCTGGGGGGTACTTCGGAGCCCCATAGCTCAAAGGTTATGGGTAACAGAGACCTAATTTCAAGTTTTTAAGGAGACTTTTCATGGGCCTCTCAGCATGTCAAGAGAGAAGATTCTAGGTCCAGTTGTTACGATTTGTGCCATGTTAACAGATGACCGCATCTTATGAGGTCTCAAAAATAGAGAAAAAAATTCGTAAAAATAAAAAAAATACAGGTGGCGCCACCATACTGCAGAAACTGATGACACATTCCATGATCAATATCCATGCAAAGAATTATGGTGATCACTGCAATAGTTGTTTAGATACTTGAGCTTTTGTATCAAATTTTCCATTATTCTGGGGGGTACTTCGGAGCCCCATATCTCAAAGGTTATGGGTAACAGAGACCTAATTTCAGGTTTCCAAAGAGACTTTTTATGGGCCTCCCTGCATGTCAAGAGAGAAGATTCTAGGTGTAGTCGTTACGATTTGTGCCCTGTTAACAGATGGCCGCATCTTAAGAGGTCTCAAAAATAGAGAAAAATATTGGTAAAAATCGAAAAAATACAGGTGGCGCCACCAGTCTGCAGAAACTGATGAAACACTCCATGATCAATATCCATGCAAAAATTCATGATGATCAATGCATTAGTTGTTCAGATACTTGAGCTTTTGTATCAAATTTTCCATTATTCTGGGGGGTACTTCCGAACCCCATAGCTCGAAGAATATAGGTCACAGTGACCTAATTTCAGGTTTACAAGGAGAATTTCCATAGGCCTCCCAGGATGTCAAGTAAGAAGATTCCAGTTCTAGCGGTTACGATTTGAGCCTTGTTAACGGACAGACGCCCGGATGGCTGGACGGCCGACGGACAAAAGGTGATCCCTATAGCTCAGATGACTTACAGTCAGCTGAGCTAAAAAATGGTGGCACCACCACAACCATTTTTTCACAGCGTCCATCTGTTTATCTGCCTTGGGACAAAATCTCTCACATCTCAGCAGTGGTTTGACTTTTCCACCTGAAATTTTGCAGGTTTATACATCCTGGACAGCTTTCTCGATTCTATAACAGGTGGCGCCACCTACATTCACGTTTACTCTGCAGATATCCAAGTTCATATGTCGGGAACCGTTTAACCGATTGGGCCAAAATTTTGCATGTGTATAGATCTCACATAGCTCTTCATCATAGGCAAAAGTGGTGGCGCCACCTACAACCATTTATGCACAGCGTCCATCTGTTCATCTGCCTTGGGATAAAATTACTCATATCTCAGCAGTAGTTTGACTTTTCTACCTGAAATTTTGCAGGTTTATATATCCTCGACAGCTCTCTTGATTTTATGACAGGTGGGGCCACCTACATTCACGTTTACTCTGCAGACATCCAAGTTCATATCTCGATAACTGTTGACCGATTGGGCCAGAATTTTGCATGTGTATAGATCTCACATAGCTCTTCATCATAGGCAAAAGTGGTGGCGCCACCTGCAACCATTTATGCACAGCGTCCATCTGTTCATTTGCCTTGGGATAAAATCACTCGTATCTCAGCAGTGGTTTGACTTTTCCACCTGAAATTTTGCAGGTTTATATATCCTGGACAGCTCTCTTGATATTATGACAGGTGGCGCCACCTACATTCACGTTTTCTCTGCAGACATCCCAACTCATATCTCGGGAACCGTTTGGGCCAAAATTTTGCATGTGTATAGATCTCACATAGCTCTTCATCATAGGTAAAACTGGAATGTTCTGTTTTCATTAAAGCTTAATCAAACATAATTTTCTGATTTTTTTTAAGCAGAGATAAATTACATTTATGAAAAACAAAACAAAAATATTCTCACTGATTATGTGGCATGAACCTTCACAATTGCAATTACACTTTAACTTAATGGTAATTTTTAACAATGGAGGACAGAAAAATAATTTGAGAATAAGATTTCACTTTATTATTTACTTTAAATGAATTGCATAAATGTTGCAATATTTTCTTCGTTTCTAAGCCTGATACATTTCCAACATGCCTCTATAATACATGTGCATCATCCTTTTCTTTGTCGTTACTATATGTTCTATGTCTGACAAAGTCTCTGCAACTAAGTTTTAGCCATCTTTTTTTTATCCTGTTCAATTCTCCTGACCCAATTGTTGTCTTGCAACACTGACATACTGTGTCCATTTTTTTTTTAATCAGAAATAATCTGATTGACTGTATAACAGTTATATAATGGGAGTTTGAAAGAAAATCGAATGTTATGTAATAAAACACGTAAATTGCAGGAGTCAACCATACTGCATCACACCTGGATCGCAAGCCGCATTAATGAAAACAGTGTAAAACCCCACTAATTACTAGAATGGCTTTGTTTTTGCAGCACGTAAAAACATATATATCTGTGGGACATCCCAAAACATTAGAGGCAAAAATATAGGTAGAGACGATGACAAAAGGCAGTCTTTAAAGTTATAAGCTTATAAAACAGAGCCGTTTGTTTCATTTCTAGAAGAAACAAGATTATAGTGACCTAGTTTTAGTCTGGTCATAGAATTTACCCACATCTATCCAAGTCCAATGTGGAAACTGTAGTCAAAGCAATAATTCTAAGCATGCCCAGCAGACAGAAGGGGGAAAACAGCCATAGGGTCATCACTATAGCTAAGCTGACTTTATTTCAGTCCACAGGGCAAAAAAATCACCAAACTTATTTCAAGCATCATTATAAACAATGGATAAATACTTTATTGGAATATACAGTTTCATCATTTCACAATTTCTGAATATCCAAGTCATTGTATGACATACAGAAGAAAGGATCTGTTGATGTTGGAGGAACAATGCTTCACATTCATCCTATAAGTCCTGTTTGCCTATTTGCGGCTGCTGGGGCAGCCACCACTAGAAGTATCCAGTATGTCTGATACACCAGCACTGCAGGAACCATCAGACATGACTGCACCATGATAATTATGATCAAATGCCATGATGCCATTATCTGAGAGCATCTTGTTGAGGAAACTGATACGTCATGGATTATATGGATAGGTACAGGCATCACGAAAGTCATGTCTGATGTGTGGACAGTACCAACAAGGCCGTGAATATCAGTGTGTATATGTACATGGACTCTGGATGAAGTTTCCACAGGTTTGGAGGTTCAAGAGTGGTGCCATCAGGTGTTCATCTGCTGTAGTGGCCCCCTGGTACTTTATCAGCCAGTCCTGTCTCAATGAGCTGCAGAGCGTCCATGTCATCGCGGATGATTTCTAGTAGGTGCTGGATACCTTGCTGCTGGGCTTTAAGGTGCTGAAACCAGAAATCAGTCTTAACATACAGGCCAAACAAACTGAAACAATGTGATGTGACGTCAAGGATTAACATATGTGACATGTGACTACGGTACACAGACTAACATTTCTGATATGTGACAACATGGCCTTAAATGTTTCATGTGATGACTCAGATTAACATATCTGACATGTGACAGCACAGACTTAAAGGATCTGACATGTGACAATATGGCCTTAAAGATCAATCATGTGACAATATGGCCTTACAGATCTGACATGTAACATTATGGACTTACAGATCCATCATGTGACAATATGACCTTACAGATCTGACATGTGACAATATGGCCTTACAGATCTGACATGAGACAATATGGCCTTACAGATCCATCATGTCACAATATGGCCTTTTTTTTAAATTATAGGTTACAGCACTTAACTGCTGATCAGAAAGGTGATAGCACTACATACTGCACAGATGAAAGGAGGAACTGACCCCTGAGGCTACAGACCTGTCTGACCCCTGAGATTACTGACCTGTCTTATTTCCTGTTGTACTGCTCCATCAATCTGGTAATTAGATTCCCCGCCGGCACCAAACTGACTGTGTAACCTCATCTGTGACATCAACTCATTCAGTCGCCCCTGGAAACATAATTTTACATATATATTCTGTGGGACCACTCATCAAGTTTCTTACAGCGACAAAATAATGAGCTTCTAACCTCATGCCCTGAAAAATCCTCAATGAAAGTGGTAAATTCAAGTAGCACAAGGGGCTAAAAAGAGCTGGAGATTTATTGATTGTTCTATTTGTGCCTACAATCTTCATGGCTTGATAGGTGACCATGTCTTTGTTTAGATATAAAAGCACAGATTCAGCCAAGGTACATAATGACTGACTGACCTTGAACTGTGTTGGGGCATTAAGTTCTGCCTGGATGGTTTCAAGTTGTACTCGGAGCTGTTCCTCGTCTGCCTGAATGGCATAGCCCAGCTTCCTGTGTATCTCCTGTCTGACCATTACCTGCAGTATATGATAACATACAAAATTTACAAAGTCATCAAGATAATTGACCTAACCACAGCCCTTGCGCTCCACCCCTTTGACCTATGCATGCATGTAAGTCACAAAACGTTCCTACAGAGAAGACTTTCCATCTCTATGGTTGGGAGAGCTGTTTGTAAGACTATGGTGACATCACACAGATGTCATGAAGGAAGGCTGCATATAACTTCTCTTTAACTGACATCTTTATCTAAAAACGGCACTCTGTTCTATGGAGATGAATATATCACAATCACTTGTGAAATGTTTTGTCACATGTCACATTTGGGATTATTTGTCTCAGGTGAATTAAATGCAAGGTCAGGAATTATTTCAGTCAGGGGAATAGGTCCTGCAATCTGGGGGGGGGGGGGGGGGGGGGGGAGACATGTTATATACATTCTCCTTTGTATAAACAAATATCCCAGAAAAGAATACAGACACAGGTACTGGTGCAGCCTATATAGGTGTTCCTATTGATTTTAGGAGAGGTGCTTAATTATGCAAATTTTGCACTTGTCAGGTGATTCACTGTTTACATTACCAACAGTAACCTTATAGATTGCTCGCAAGGGCTCTGCTCATAATATATTATTATATATTATTATTTGAATATGATATTAAGGTCACATATAATTCATGGTTATGTCGATTGATTTCCTATTTCTCAATCAAGGATTTGCATCTGGGCCCTGCATCTTAAATGACACATTGTAGTTGGCTTCACATTTGCATTGTTAAGTTTTTGCAATTTTAATTTTTCCATTTTCATTTAACTTTTGAAGTACCGAATATATTCCCTGCTATATGAATCATTTAGTTTGCATGCAAAATTCTGAAGACAAAGAGAAACACCAAATGAATGGAAATTTTTGTTCAATAAGGTCTGATAATATTAAAGATCTGGTGTTGTTTATAATATCAATCATTTGTCTCTTGAACTTGTGCATTACTGGAAAGGACAACATATAACTTTGCAAAACATTTGATGTAGAACAAGGGCTTAATGCTCATCATTTTTCAGATGACAATCCTGGAAAAACAGCTATTATTTTCTTGTAAGAAACTCATTACAATATAATTACTGATATCAGCTATCAACCTACAGAGAATTCTTACAGAAAAAAGACTTAAGCATTATCTCCACTTAATGAAATGTTGGCTGTTGTGACTGCTATGTTGAGATTTGAAAAAGAGACAGCATATAAAAAGTGAGCTCTGCTAAAAAGTGTGTCCATGACATATCTGTCTTTAAAATTTGCAAGGTCTGAAGATATGAGTGGGCACAAGCAGCATGGTATTTTGTTGTCATGGTATCAAGGAAGGAGGCATTTGCATGACTGCTATTTCATATTTTCTGAAAATGGGCATAACATTATCATTAAATTATTTAAAAAAATGCTCATGTGTTGAGTTTACCTGTAGCACACGGTGGCTAAGCTCCAAGTGTTTCCGTTTATACTGCTCAAGCTTAGACAAGACATTTGTCTGGTTCCTCTGTAGATCTGCGATGTCAGAAGCTATGACCTAATTCAGAATAAAAGATGAAACACAGTAGACTAGTTGTTCACAGGTTCAAAAGGCTTAAATAATTGATACATGCTGGTATGCTACTTAATTCCTACTCAGTTACATGTAATGTTTGATAAAAGAACAAATGATCTATTGCCAACAAATAACACTAACAGCAAAACCAATCCATTCTTGAGTCATGCAACCACAGCAATAATTAAAGGGGCCCAATCACCTATCTGACCTTTGTAAACAAAAGGTAATCCCTTGGAGCTTTTATGAAAATAGGCCAGAACAAGTGGATATCACCACACACAGACTGCTTGTTTTGTTTATATCAACGTGTATATATGTAGGTGCCCACCAAAATATTCAAAACAAATTCAATAAGGGCATCTGGCAGCAAGTCAGATGAGCCAGAGCTTTGCAAATGGTGTTTTGCAACAAGTGACCTTTCTCCCCCCACATATATGCAACCTACCACCTTAGGTTACATGTTTTTCCCCTTGTCAACAATGCTGTGTTTACAAACATGTTATTGATAAACACGTTCATCCATCCTTCAGGAAGGTGTTATAAGAACTTCTCACAACCTCAAATTACTCTAAATTCTTTTCCAAAAGGTTGGTGAATAGGCACCTTTAAAGCCATTGGTTTATCAATCCCTATCTTCTCTGGAATGTGCAACAAATCAATGATGACCAACTTACGTCAAACCTGCCTTGGTGGAGTTTAGTCTGCTGCTGCTGGTGTTTGAGGCGTTTGTGGAGTTCTGAGAAACCAATCATCGGGACGGGAATCAACTTCTCCGGGTCAGGGTTGTCCAGCTTTGCTTGTTGCCATATCAACTGGTCAATACCTGGAAATATAAAAAGGATTTCCCATGAAATACACATTTCCTGAGTGTCTGCCGTCATTAGATCAGAAACTCAGGAACTTACAGTTGTGATATGAGTAAATACAGTCACCACTATGACAAGAAATGTTCTCAATGCATTTGGTGCAAATTCAGCTTAACATTTTTATCAGAATATCAAGCAAACATTACTTTTGTTTGGGTAACTTTATTAGGGGGGGGGGGGGGGGGTAGTTGGTTGGGCAGAATAAATAAGGATAATTAGAACCCCCCCATTCCCTCCCTGTGAATGGTGGTTTTGTTAGTAAACTGTTGTGAGCTTTTCTGTATTAATGAGAATTTTCTCTGTTAAAGTTTATAAGCCAGAGTAAGCCAACCGAAAATTTTCCCTTATTGGGCCTATTATCACCCATCCTGCCTCGTTCCCATGTATCTAGGTCACACTTCCGTTTCCTGTAATCACTTTTTCGATGGCGGAAGGAAGTTGACTGGGAGAGAGCGTTGTTTGTAATACAGAAAAGCTCACAACAGTTTACTAACAAAACTACCATTCACAGGGAGGGAATGGGGGGGTTTTATTACGTAAACATAATTGTGAGCTGTTTCTGTATTAATGAGAATATATCAGATAAACCTTGGGGAAGGGATACCTGCCTGGAACGATGGAATGAGGAGAACATCACTGCAGGGATGGAGCAGGCGAAGACGTCGCCGCCGGAACAGACGTAGAAGGCGAGGACGGTCTGGAGAACTGTAGGACCTCACCCGCCGCAATCACAGGGCCCAATGAATAAAGGCCCGAAGCTTGTAACTGGACATCCTTAAGATAAAAGTGGGTGAAGGTATAAGGCGACTTCCAATAGCCTTTCTTGACGAGTTGATTTGGGGAAATCCCCGATAAATGGCCCGACGATGTAGAAAGGGCTTGAATGTCATGAGCTTTGATGTGAACCTGCTCTAAGATTGATGGAGAAGCCAATTCATAGGCTGAGACAATAGTAGCTTTTAGCCACGCACTAATGGTGATAGGGCTAATTTCTTTGTTTGAAGTGGTGACTTTCGTTGAAATAAACAACTTCTTGCGCCCCCCCAGGATAGAATGAGTAGCTTTAGGATAGTAACCTAAAGCACAGACAGGGCAACTGGTATCCCCGTAACGGTACTGACCGTTAGGGAGGGCCGGAACGTGCCAAGGTGACGGAGGATCATCGAAATTTTGGTTCTTTTTATAAAAGTCAGGAGGGAAATGTAAGGTGGCCGACGAACTGTCGGCCGCAATTTGCGTAAATTTCGAATCAGCCACTAGGGCATGAAGCTCAGAGCGGCGACCCGCAGATGCAAGAGCAAGGAGGAAAACCGTTTTCCTAGACAAATGAAGAAGATGTGCCGAACGCAGAGGCACATAAGGGGGACCACGGAGGTGACGTAATACAACGTCCAGGCACCAGGAAGGTGCGACATAGCGAGGCTAGACGCACAGGCATGTTTCCCCTTGAGAAAATCTGTCACCAACGGATGGTGAAGGACACTATCGTGACCTAGCGGACGGAGCACCGACCCCAGGGGGGCACGATAACCACAAAGAGACAGATAGGATAAATGTTTATCCTGCAGTAAATACACAAAGAAATCCAAAACCACCACAAGCGACGGATCTAAAGGAGAGATTCAGTGGGCAGACGCCCAACCGGTGAAGAGACCCCGCCGGGAGTCATAAATGCGGTCTGAAGAACGGCGACAGGGAGCCGAGGCAAGGAGAGCAGCCGGACTTGAAATGTTCTGATCCTTTAGGTGTCCGATGAGAGTACACATGCGCACAGAGGGCATGACCGAAATGGACGACGTGCACGGGGAAACGACGGAAGATCGATCTGGAGTGGAAGAAGAAGCGGTGGTCGGGAGAGAATCGAGCGACACAGGGGAAACCAGGGAGCCGCAGGATGAAATGGGAGGATGAGGAGGAGATCCGTCTGGTCCGCACGGGACAGTCGGAGGAGGATACGGCGGATGAGATGGGGAACCGGAAATGCGTAGAGAAACCGGTGAGACCAAACGGACGGTGGGGTGTCGGAGAGACGGGTCGCGAGGGTGACATAGACGCGTCACGGTAGGCACGAGAACTGGGGGGTAGGGAAAATTGAACAGATCGCATTCCGGACGCTCCAGTCGAGTAAAGAGACACCGAGTGACGGAGAGCGGAAGTACCACTGTCGGAGGTGGAGACGCAGGGTGACGAATGTTCGATACGCCCGGATCGAGGCCCGTAGTGAGATACACAGATCGAACAATAGGTAGGTCTCCTGCATCAGTGAAGGAGACCGAGTACGGGCCTGCCTGTTTATATATACCACGACCGTGGTGTTGTCGGTCCTGACCAGAATGTGACCAGCCCAGTAAGCGGTGGGACCAAGGGGAGATCACGCGACGGACGGCTGGAAGTTCTAGGACATTGATATGAAGGAGGCGTTCAGACGGGGACCAGACCCCCGAGGCGCGGAGATTGGCCATATGGGCACCCCAACTGAGGAGAGACGCATCGGTGTATACTGTACAATTGATCTCCTGAGAAAAAGGAACTTTCCTGAAGTAGAAAGGGAAGGTCTAGCCAGGGACGAAGGGTCCGCCACGTGAGCTGAAACGGGAGGACCGTGGGATGAACTGAGCTCAAACGCAGAAGGCCGTGAGGTCGCAGGAGAGACTGAACCGGACGGAGATACAGCCAACCGAATGGAATAAAAGTGGCGGCCCAGTTGAGAGTGCCGTGCAGAGAAGCAGCGGCCCGAGAATCTATAAGGCGAGACGCGAGAAAGGAATGAATCTGCTGTTGGAGTTTGAGAGCAAACTCGTGCAGGAGAGACGCAGTCCCGGATGCAAAATCGAGCGTCACACCCAGAAACTGCAGGGACTGGGTGGGAGTGAGCAGTGATTTCTCCGCATTGACAAGAAAGCAAAGGTTCTGGAGTAAATCGAGAACCCAGGAGCGATGAGTCAGTAAGAGAGAGTGATCAGCCGCATGGACAAGCCAATCTTCCAGATAAGGGAGCACAAAAATGCCCTGGGAGCGGAGGTAGCGCGTGACCGTGTGAACGAGCATTGTAAAAATCCAGGGGGCCACATTGATCCGGAACAGAAATTGATAAACGCGGTTCTGATAGGCGAACCGAAGAAACAGTTGTGACGATGGATTGATTGGGACGTGATCCGTAAGGTCTATTTTGAACGCCCAATCCATCCGACGGATAATGCGGAGAACAACATGAATATTGAACATCCGAAAAGGGGGCGGGGCGATGAACAAATTGAGGTGCTTGAGATCAATAATGGGGCGCCACCTCCCGTGCGGCTTTGGAACTAGAAACAGACGAGAGTAAAACCCCTTGGTTGACGGGGAAACCACAAAAATCGCCCTCTTGTTGAGCATAGATTGAATCGCCTCCTCCAAAGCGAGACGCCTGACCGGATCGGACGGAGGCTGAGTGTAGAACGGGTGCAGGGTGACAGGAGGAGTGCAAAAAGGTAAGACAGAAACCAAACTTTATGGTGCTGAGAACTAAACGATGTGATGGTATGCCCGCCCAAGCGGGAAAATGGGCGCTGAGACGAGCGCCAACTGGACTGAACAAATCATTTCTTGTTCGAACCCTGTCTCGAGAAACAATCACAAAAAGGCTGGGAACGGCTGGTACGGCCGAAAGAAGGGAAGACTAAGCTGGGGCGCGACGAGCCGAAGAGGGAGCTGTACTAGGAGGGTGAGACTGCGGGATGCAGAAGGACAGCCGTGGAGCTAGAGAGGCGGGCCTGCCAATAGGAACGCTCCAATGCGAGGTCGAAAAGGGGCCGCAGATGGCCGCCAAACAGAAGGGACCCGGTAAAAGGCAGAGAGTAAAGCTCTGTCAATTCTGCTTGGGTGAGTTCTGGTTTCAAGTGACGTAAAGAATGAATACAGGCCGAACGGCGCAGTAAAATACAATTTTCTACAAGACGCCATATAACCTGTTGCAGCTCAGCACAGTCATGGGCTGAAGTTTGTTAGATATGATTTAGCGTGGTCGGGTCGGGAGAGACGGCGAGCAGGCTAGTGACTGCCTGCAAGTCGTTCACCATCCCGGCCGCCTGACGGCCGAGCCCCTCTAAATCAGACAGTTGATGGTCGGAGATCAGGGCTGAGGAGGAAAATAAGTTTTTACCGTCCGCCAACGGCTGTTCGAGGCCAGACTCAAGACGCATCGGCGCCTAAGGAATAGCCGGATGATCCGAGATCAAACGATCAAAACAGGTCACCCCGTACCCTCTGGAATTCCAAAGAGTGCCAGGGGACCACGGCTTATCGGACCCTGGCGGCACCAGGGCCCCGGTAGTGGTAGAGCGCAACCCTGAGACTGCAGCATGGTGCTCTCGTAACAGATCAACCGTGTGATCGGTAAACTCCATACACACAGCTGGTGTGGAGGAAGGCCATTAAAGGGCGGCTGGATTCTAATATGAACTGGCCGCCGACGCCTTGGAAGTCCAAGGTTGCAAATGACGGAATTTCGGACCGTCCGGGTTGCGCCTCCTGAGTGGAGGTAGCAATGAGGTCCAGCAGCGCAGATTTGCGCGCATGCCAAGCCTGGCGTTGCAGTGCGACCTCCGACCACTGGTCGTTAGCCAGGGCGGGATCGGCAGCGGAAGATGACGGGGACACCTGCGAACCCCGGGAAGGGGGATCAAGGGAAACCCGTGGAGCCGGAACAACCGGAGGCTGAAAAAAAGAAGCTGAGGGTCGGCTAGCAGCCGGAACGACCTGAGAAGCCACTGGAACAGGGGCCGCTGACGGCACTGCAGACGGAGACTGAAAGAAAGAGCCGGCCCACCGGCCAGGGCACACAGAACTGTCCGCCAAACCCGACTGTACAAACCAAAACAGTGGACGAATCTCGCAGAGCGTGATTACACGTCCATCATGGCGGATGCCAGAAGAAAAAAGTGATAACAGGAAACGGAAGTGTGACCTAGATACACGGGAACGAGGCAGGATGGGCGATAATAGGCCCAATAAGGGAAAATTTTCGGTTGGCTTACTCTGGCGTATAAACTTTAACAGAGAAAATTCTCATTAATACAGAAACAGCTCAAATTATTTTTACGTAATAAAAAAGTATGTTAGCAGAAGCTGGTTCCTAATTCTCAAAAACGTAATTTCATATACACAAATATTTCTATACATTTCAATAAAGTAGCTCTTCATCTTAATCTGTGTAATATTACAGCAAAATTAATACATTAAAGAAATGAGATATTTTTGTGGTTTAAAAATTACTCTAATTAAGTGGAAATTACAATTAACTAGGTCCCAATTATGTGCAGCAGCCTATATCTACTTGTGTTAAATGATGTACAGATATATTAAGGCCATAATATTCCTATAATATATCAAATATTGCATGAGCCATGATATGTTATGACAGAGAAAGAAAGAGAGAGAGAGGAATCTTTCATCTGACATGCATTCCTAAATATATATTTAACAGATCAGTTTTATATCAGAAGACTAGGTTAAGGATTTCATCTGCTGACACAAAAGCCTCTTGGTGAAATATATATATATATATATATATAAATCATAATGGAGTATGGGGGTACAGAGTTTGGCATTTTAAGAGCACTGAGATTATTTTGAGAAATTGACTGTGCTGGGAAGAACTTAAGAAGATAATGTACTAAAAGAGCATGAAGAAGAACACGCGAGTATGATGTACATTTATACACTGACTTGGGGGATAAAGAGGTTTAGATATTCAGAAATGCAGGAAAACAATTCTTTCCTAAATATTCCTAAAACTGTATATTTGTTTATAGTTAATTAAGATGTTCATGAAGTTTTACATCCTGCTGTTCTTTGTTGAGGAGGAGGCAGATTTTCTGGGATGTATTTAATTTACCGACCTGCAGGAGGGTTGTCTAGGTAGCTCTTTTTCTGCTCAGCCGAGAATCCCATCTTCGGCTGAACATTAGTGACTGACAGCTGGTTCTGCAGCTGTTGTTTGATGTTGTTCTGACACAAATGTGTTGTCACCTCGCTGGCTTTGTATCTCTTCACTGTGCCTGCTGACGAGCGCTCCTGAATGTAGATCACCAACTCAGCTCTACAAAATAACACACCATCATAAACAATCTTCACCGTGCCTGCTGACGAGCGCTCCTGAATGTAGATCACCAACTCAGCTCTACAAAATAACACACCATCATAAACAATCTTCACCGTGCCTGCTGACGAGCGCTCCTGAATGTATATCACCAACTCAGCTCTACAAAATAACACACCATCATAAACAATCTTCACCGTGCCTGCTGACGAGCGCTCCTGAATGTAGATCACCAACTCAGCTCTACAAAATAACACACCATCATAAACATTCTTCACCGTGCCTGCTGACGAGCGCTCCTGAATGTAGATCACCAACTCAGCTCTACAAAATAACACACCATCATAAACAATCTTCACCGTGCCTGCTGACGAGCGCTCCTGAATGTAGATCACCAACTCAGCTCTACAAAATAACACACCATCATAATCAATCTTCACCTTGCCTGCTGACGAGTGCTCCTGAATGTAGATCACCAACTCAGCTCTACAAAATAACACACCATCATAAACAATCTTCACTGTGCCTGCTGACGAGCTCTCCTGAATGTAGATCACCAACTCAGCTCTACAAAATAACACACCATCATAAACATTCTTCACCGTGCCTGCTGACGAGCGCTCCTGAATGTAGATCACCAACTCAGCTCTAAAAAATAACACACCATCATAAACAATCTTCACTGTGCCTGCTGACGAGCGCTCCTGAATGTAGATCACCAACTCAGCTCTATAAAATAACACACCATCATAAACAATCTTCACCGTGCCTGCTGACGAGCGCTCCTGAATGTAGATCACCAACTCAGCTCTATAAAATAACACACCATCATAAACAATCTTCACCGTGCCTGCTGACGAGCCCTCCTAAATGTATATCACCAACTCAGCTCTACAAAATAACACACCATCATAAACATTCTTCACCGTGCCTGCTGACGAGCGCTCCTGAATTTATATCACCAACTCAGCTTTACAAAATAACACACCATCATAAACAATCTTCACCGTGCCTGCTGACGAGCGCTCCTGAATGTATATCACCAACTCAGCTCTACAAAATAACACACAATCATAAACAATCTTCACCGTGCCTGCTGACGAGCGCTCCTGAATGTATATCACCAACTCAGCTCTACAAAATAACACACCATCATAAACAATCTTCACCGTGCCTGCTGACGAGCGCTCCTGAATGTATATCACCAACTCAGCTCTACAAAATAACACACCATCATAAACAATCTTCACCGTGCCTGCTGACGAGCGCTCCTGAATGTATATCACCAACTCAGCTCTACAAAATAACACACCATCATAAACAATCTTCACCGTGCCTGCTGACGAGCGCTCCTGAATGTATATCACCAACTCAGCTCTACAAAATAACACACCATCATAAACAATCTTCACCGTGCCTGCTGACGAGCGCTCCTGAATGTATATCACCAACTCAGCTCTACAAAATAACACACCATCATAAACAATCTTCACCGTGCCTGCTGACGAGCGCTCCTGAATGTATATCACCAACTCAGCTCTACAAAATAACACACCATCATAAACAATCTTCACCGTGCCTGCTGACGAGCGCTCCTGAATGTATATCACCAACTCAGCTCTACAAAATAACACACCATCATAAACAATCTTCACCGTGCCTGCTGACGAGCGCTCCTGAATGTATATCACCAACTCAGCTCTACAAAATAACACACCATCATAAACAATCTTCACCGTGCCTGCTGACGAGCGCTCCTGAATGTATATCACCAACTCAGCTCTACAAAATAACACACCATCATAAACAATCTTCACCGTGCCTGCTGACGAGCGCTCCTGAATGTATATCACCAACTCAGCTCTACAAAATAACACACCATCATAAACAATCTTCACCGTGCCTGCTGACGAGCGCTCCTGAATGTATATCACCAGCTCAGCTCTACAAAATAACACACCATCATAAACAATCTTCACCGTGCCTGCTGACGAGTGCTCCTGAATGTATATCACCAGCTCAGCTCTATAAAATAACACACCATCATAAACAATCTTCAGTGTGCTTGCTGATTAGAGCTCCTTCATTTTGACATAAAACTCTGCTTTACAGAATGACACAGAGTTACAAAGGCTTTGCATGTTATGTGATTGAATTGGAATTTCACTGGTAGGTGTTAGGTAAAGTTATTAACTTATCATCAGCAAAAGGTTAGAGTGCCTCACTGCACACACACTTACTTGTCATCAGGGATAGGTTAGAGTGCTTCAATAAACACACACAGTTACTTATCACCAGAGACAGGTTTGAGTGCCTCAATACACACACAGTAACTTATCATCAGGGAGTCAGGGACACGTTTGAGTGCCTCAATGCACACACAGTAACTTATTTATCATCAGGGACAGGTTTGAGTGCCTCAATACACACACAGTTACTTACTTAACAACATGGACAGGTTTGAGTGTCTAAATACACACACAGTTACTTACTTATCAACGGGGACAGGTTTGAGTGTCTAAATACACACAGTTACTTATTATTTTACTTATCATCAGGGACAGATCTGAGTGCCTCAATGCACACACAGTTTTTTATCATCAGGGACAGGTCTGAGTCCCTCAAGGCACGCACAGTTACTTTTTTTTTACTTATCGTCAGGGACAGGTCTGAGTGCCTCAATACACACACAGTTACTTACTTTACAACATGGACAGGTTTGAGTGTCTAAATACACACACAGTTACTTACTTATCAACGGGGACAGGTTTGAGTGTCTAAATACACACAGTTACTTATTATTTTACTTATCATCAGGGACAGATCTGAGTGCCTCAATGCACACACAGTTTTTTATCATCAGGGACAGGTCTGAGTCCCTCAACGCACGCACAGTTACTTTTTTTTTACTTATCGTCAGGGACAGGTCTGAGTGCCTCAATACACACACAGTTACTTAATGACAGAGATAGGTTTGAGTGCCTCAATACACACACAGTAACTTATTATCAGGTAGTCAGGGACAGGTTTGAGTGCCTCAATGCACACACAGTAACTTATTAATCATCAGGGACAGGTTTGAGTGCCTCAATACACACAGTTACTTACCATCAGGGAGTCAGGGACAGGTTTGAGTGCCTCAATGCACACACAGTTACTTACTTAACAAGGGGACAGGTTTGAGTGTCTCAATACACACACAGTTACTTAATGACAGAGATAGGTTTGAGTGCCTCAATACTCACACAGTAACTTATCATCAGGTAGTCAGGGACAGGTTTGAGTGCCTCAATGCACACACAGTAACTTATTAATCATCAGGGACAGGTTTGAGTGCCTCAACACACACAGTTACTTATCATCAGGGAGTCAGGGACAGGTTTGAGTGCCTCAATGCACACACAGTTACTTACTTAACAACGGGGACAGGTTTGAGTGTCTAAATACACACACAATTACTTATATTTTTACTTATCATCAGGGACAGGTTTGAGTGCCTTAATGCACACACAGTTTTTTATCATCAGGGACAGGTCTGAGTCCCTCAATGCACACACAGTTACTTTTTTTTTTACTTATTGTCAGGGAGAGGTCTGAGTGCCTCAATACACACACAGTTACTTATCACCAGATATAGGTTCGAGTGCCTCAATACACACACAATAACTTATCACCAGGGAGTCAGGAACAGGTTTGAGTGCCTCAGTGCACACACATTAACTTATTTATCATCAGGGACAGGTTTGATGGCCTCAATACACACAGTTACTTATCATCAGGGAGTCAGGGACAGGTTTGAGTGACTCAGTGCACACACAGTTACTTACTTATCATTGGGGACAGGTTTGAGTGTCTAAATACACACACCGTTGCTTATCATCAGGGGCAGGTTGAAGTGCCTCAATGCACACACAGTAACTTATTTATCATCAGGGACAGGTTTGAGTGCCTCAATACACACAGTTACTAATCATCAGGGAGTCAGGGACAGGTTTGAGTGCCCCAATAAACACACAGTTACTAACTTAACAACGAGGACAGGTTTGAGTGCGTCAATACACACAGTTACCTATCATCAGGGAGTCAGGGACAGGTTTGAGTGCCTAAATACACAAACAGTTACTTACTTAACAACGGGGACAGGTTTGAGTGTCTAAATACCCACACAATTACTTATATTTTTACTTATCATCAGGGACAGGTTTGAGTGCCTCAATGCACAGTTACTTATTATTTTACTTATCATCAGGGACAGATCTGAGTGCCTCAACACACACACAGTTACTTATCACCAGAGATAGGTTTGAGTGACTCAATGCACACACAGTTTTTTATCATCAGGGACAGGTCTGAGTCCCTCAATGCACACACAGTTACTTTTTTTTTACTTATTGTCAGGGACAGGCCTGAGTGCCTCAATACACACACAGTTACTTTTTTTTTTACTTATCGTCAGGGACAGGTCTGAGTGCCTCAATACACACACAGTTACTTATCGACAGAGATAGGTTTGAGTGCCTCAATACACACACAGTAACTTATCATCAGGTAGTCAGAGACAGGTTTGAGATCCTCAATGCATACACAGTAACTTATTTATCATCAGGGACAGGTTTGAGTGCCTCAATACACACAGTTACTTATCATCCAGGAGTCAGGGACAGGTTTGAGTGACTCAATGCACACACAGTTACTTACTTATCATTGGGGACAGGTTTGAGTGTCTAAATACACACACTGTTGCTTATCATCAGGGACAGGGTGAAGTGCCTCAATGCACACACAGTAACTTATTTATCATCAGGGACAGGTTTGAGTGCCTCAATACACACAGTTACTAATCATCAGGGAGTCAGGGACAGGTTTGAGTGCCCCAATAAACACACAGTTACTTACTTAACAACGAGGACAGGTTTTAGTGCATCAAAACACACAGTTACCTATCATCAGGGAGTCAGGGACAGGTTTGAGTGCCTAAATACACAAACAGTTACTTACTTAACAACGGGGACAGGTTTGAGTGTCTAAATACCCACACAATAACTTATATTTTTACTTATCATCAGGGACAGGTTTGAGTGCCTCAATGCACACAGTTACTTATTATTTTACTTATCATCAGGGACAGATCTGAGTGCCTCAATACACACACAGTTACTTATCAACAGAGATAGGTTTGAGTGACTCAATATACACACAGTTACTTATCGACAGAGATAGGTTTGAGTGCCTCAATACACACACAGTAACTTATCATCAGGTTGTCAGGGACAGGTTTGAGATCCTCAATGCACACCCAGTAACTTATTTATCATCATGGACAGTTTTGAGTGCCTCAATACACACAGTTACTTATCATCCGGGAGTCAGGGACAGGTTTGAGTGACTCAATGCACACACAGTTACTTACTTATCATTGGGGACAGGTTTGAGTGTCTAAATACACACACTGTTGCTTATCATCAGGGACAGGGTGAAGTGCCTCAATGCACACACAGTAACTTATTTATCATCAGGGACAGGTTTGAGTGCCTCAATAAACACAGTTACTAATCATCAGGGAGTCAGGGACAGGTTTGAGTGCCCCAATAAACACACAGTTACTAACTTAACAACGAGGACAGGTTTGAGTGCGTCAATACACACAGTTACCTATCATCAGGGAGTCAGGGACAGGTTTGAGTCCCTCAATGCACGCACAGTTACATTTTTTTTTACTTATCGTCAGGGACAGGTCTGAGTGCCTCAATACACACACAGTTACTTATCTACAGAGATAGGTTTGAGTGCCTCAATACACAGACAGTTACTTATCGACAGAGATAGGTTTGAGTGCCTCAATACACACACAGTAACTTATCATCAGGTAGTCAGGGACAGGTTTGAGATCCTCAATGCATACACAGTAACTTATTTATCATCAGGGACAGGTTTGAGTGCCTCAATACACACAGTTACTTATCATCAGGGAGTCAGGGACAGGTTTGAGTGACTCAATGCACACACAGTTACTTACTTATCGTTGGGGACAGGTTTGAGTGTCTAAATACACACACTGTTGCTTATCATCAGGGACAGGGTGAAGTGCCTCAATGCACACACAGTAACTTATTTATCATCAGGGACAGGTTTGAGTGCCTCAATACACACAGTTACTAATCATCAGGGAGTCAGGGACAGGTTTGAGTGCCCCAATAAACACACAGTTACTAACTTAACAACGAGGACAGGTTTGAGTGCGTCAATACACACAGTTACCTATCATCAGGGAGTCAGGGACAGGTTTGAGTGCCTAAATACACACACAGTTACTTACTTAACAACGGGGACAGGTTTGAGTGTCTAAATACCCACACAATAACTTATATTTTTACTTATCATCAGGGACAGGTTTGAGTGCCTCAATGCACACAGTTACTTATTATTTTACCTATCATCAGGGACAGATCTGAGTGCCTCAATACACACACAGTTACTTATCAACAGAGATAGGTTTGAGTGACTCAATACACACACAGTTACTTATCGACAGAGATAGGTTTGAGTGCCTCAATACACACACAGTAACTTATCATCAGGTAGTCAGGGACAGGTTTGAGATCCTCAATGCACACACAGTAACTTATTTATCATCAGGGACAGGTTTGAGTGCCTCAATACACACAGTTACTTATCATCAGGGAGTCAGGGACAGGTTTGAGTGACTCAATGCACACACAGTTACTTACTTATCATTGGGGACAGGTTTGAGTGTCTAAATACACACACTGTTGCTTATCATCAGGGACAGGGTGAAGTGCCTCAATGCACACACAGTAACTTATTTATCATCAAAGACAGGTTTGAGTGCCTCAATACACACAGTTACTAATCATCAGGGAGTCAGGGACAGGTTTGAGTGCCCCAATAAACACACAGTTACTTACTTAACAACGAGGACAGGTTTGAGTGCGTCAAAACACACAGTTACCTATCATCAGGGAGTCAGGGACAGGTTTGAGTGCCTAAATACACAAACAGTTACTTACTTAACAACGGGGACAGGTTTAAGTGTCTAAATACCCACACAATAACTTATATTTTTACTTATCATCAGGGACAGGTTTGAGTGCCTCAATGCACACAGTTACTTATTATTTTACTTATCATCAGGGACAGATCTGAGTGCCTCAATACACACACAGTTACTTATCAACAGAGATAGGTTTGAGTGACTCAATATACACACAGTTACTTATCGACAGAGATAGGTTTGAGTGCCTCAATACACACACAGTAACTTATCATCAGGTAGTCAGGGACAGGTTTGAGATCCTCAATGCACACACAGTAACTTATTTATCATCATGGACAGGTTTGAGTGCCTCAATACACACAGTTACTTATCATCCGGGAGTCAGGGACAGGTTTGAGTGACTCAATGCACACACAGTTACTTACTTATCATTGGGGACAGGTTTGAGTGTCTAAATACACACACTGTTGCTTATCATCAGGGACAGGGTGAAGTGCCTAAATGCACACACAGTAACTTATTTATCATCAGGGACAGGTTTGAGTGCCTCAATAAACACAGTTACTAATCATCAGGGAGTCAGGGACAGGTTTGAGTGCCCCAATAAACACACAGTTACTAACTTAACAACGAGGACAGGTTTGAGTGCGTCAATACACACAGTTACCTATCATCAGGGAGTCAGGGACAGGTTTGAGTCCCTCAATGCACGCACAGTTACTTTTTTTTTTACTTATCGTCAGGGACAGGTCTGAGTGCCTCAATACACACACAGTTACTTATCGACAGAGATAGGTTTGAGTGCCTCAATACACACACAGTAACTTATCATCAGGTAGTCAGGGACAGGTTTGAGATCCTCAATGCATACACAGTAACTTATTTATCATCAGGGACAGGTTTGAGTGCCTCAATACACACAGTTACTTATCATCCGGGAGTCAGGGACAGGTTTGAGTGACTCAATGCACACACAGTTACTTACTTATCATTGGGGACAGGTTTGAGTGTCTAAATACACACACTGTTTCTTATCATCAGGGACAGGGTGAAGTGCCTCAATACACACACAGTAACTTATTTATCATCAGGGACAGGTTTGAGTGCCTCAATACACACAGTTACTAATCATCAGGGAGTCAGGGACAGGTTTGAGTGCCCCAATAAACACACAGTTACTAACTTAACAACGAGGACAGGTTTGAGTGCGTCAATACACACAGTTACCTATCATCAGGGAGTCAGGGACAGGTTTGAGTGCCTAAATACACACACAATAACTTATATTTTTACTTATCATCAGGGACAGGTTTGAGTGCCTCAATGCACACAGTTACTTATTATTTTACCTATCATCAGGGACAGATCTGAGTGCCTCAATACACACACAGTTACTTATCAACAGAGATAGGTTTGAGTGACTCAATACACACACAGTTACTTATCGACAGAGATAGGTTTGAGTGCCTCAATACACACACAGTAACTTATCATCAGGTAGTCAGGGACAGGTTTGAGATCCTCAATGCACACACAGTAACTTATTTATCATCAGGGACAGGTTTGAGTGCCTCAATACACACAGTTACTTATCATCAGGGAGTCAGGGACAGGTTTGAGTGACTCAATGCACACACAGTTACTTACTTATCATTGGGGACAGGTTTGAGTGTCTAAATACACACACTGTTGCTTATCATCAGGGACAGGGTGAAGTGCCTCAATGCACACACAGTAACTTATTTATCATCAAGGACAGGTTTGAGTGCCTCAATACATACAGTTACTAATCATCAGGGAGTCAGGGACAGGTTTGAGTGCCCCAATAAACACACAGTTACTAACTTAACAACGAGGACAGGTTTGAGTGCGTCAATACACACAGGTACCTATCATCAGGGAGTCAGGGACAGGTTTGAGTGCCTAAATACACAAACAGTTACTTACTTAACAACGGGGACAGGTTTGAGTGTCTAAATACCCACACAATTACTTATATTTTTACTTATCATCAGGGACAGGTTTGAGTGCCTCAATGCACACAGTTACTTATTATTTTACTTATCATCAGGGACAGATCTGAGTGCCTCAATACACACACAGTTACTTATCAACAGAGATAAGTTTGAGTGACTCAATGCACACACAGTTTTTTATCATCAGGGACAGGTCTGAGTCCCTCAAAGCACGCACAGTTACTTTTTCTTTTTACTTATCGTCAGGGACAGGTCTGAGTGCCTCAATACACACACAGTTACTTATCATCAGGGAGTCAGGGACAGGTTTGAGATCCTAAATGCACACACAGTAACTTATTTATCATCATGGACAGGTTTGAGTGCCTCAATACACACAGTTACTTATCATCCGGGAGTCAGGGACAGGTTTGAGTGACTCAATGCACACACAGTTACTTACTTATCATTGGGGACAGGTTTGAGTGTCTAAATACACACACTGTTGCTTATCATCAGGGACAGGGTGAAGTGCCTCAATGCACACACAGTAACTTATTTATCATCAGGGACAGGTTTGAGTGCCTCAATAAACACAGTTACTAATCATCAGGGAGTCAGGGACAGGTTTGAGTGCCCCAATAAACACACAGTTACTAACTTAACAACGAGGACAGGTTTGAGTGCGTCAATACACACAGTTACCTATCATCAGGGAGTCAGGGACAGGTTTGAGTCCCTCAATGCACGCACAGTTACTTTTTTTTTTACTTATCGTCAGGGACAGGTCTGAGTGCCTCAATACACACACAGTTACTTATTGACAGAGATAGGTTTGAGTGCCTCAATACACACACAGTTACTTATCGACAGAGATAGGTTTGAGTGCCTCAATACACACACAGTAACTTATCATCAGGTAGTCAGGGACAGGTTTGAGATCCTCAATGCATACACAGTAACTTATTTATCATCAGGGACAGGTTTGAGTGCCTCAATACACACAGTTACTTATCATCCGGGAGTCAGGGACAGGTTTGAGTGACTCAATGCACACACAGTTACTTACTTATCATTGGGGACAGGTTTGAGTGTCTAAATACACACACTGTTGCTTATCATCAGGGACAGGGTGAAGTGCCTCAATGCACACACAGTAACTTATTTATCATCAGGGACAGGTTTGAGTGCCTCAATACACACAGTTACTAATCATCAGGGAGTCAGGGACAGGTTTGAGTGCCCCAATAAACACACAGTTACTAACTTAACAACGAGGACAGGTTTGAGTGTGTCAATACACACAGTTACCTATCATCAGGGAGTCAGGGACAGGTTTGAGTGCCTAAATACACACACAGTTACTTACTTAACAACGGGGACAGGTTTGAGTGTCTAAATACCCACACAATAACTTATATTTTTACTTATCATCAGGGACAGGTTTGAGTGCCTCAATGCACACAGTTACTTATTATTTTACCTATCATCAGGGACAGATCTGAGTGCCTCAATACACACACAGTTACTTATCAACAGAGATAGGTTTGAGTGACTCAATACACACACAGTTACTTATCGACAGAGATAGGTTTGAGTGCCTCAATACACACACAGTAACTTATCATCAGGTAGTCAGGGACAGGTTTGAGATCCTCAATGCACACACAGTAACTTATTTATCATCAGGGACAGGTTTGAGTGCCTCAATACACACAGTTACTTATCATCAGGGAGTCAGGGACAGGTTTGAGTGACTCAATGCACACACAGTTACTTACTTATCATTGGGGACAGGTTTGAGTGTCTAAATACACACACTGTTGCTTATCATCAGGGACAGGGTGAAGTGCCTCAATGCACACACAGTAACTTATTTATCATCAAGGACAGGTTTGAGTGCCTCAATACACACAGTTACTAATCATCAGGGAGTCAGGGACAGGTTTGAGTGCCCCAATAAACACACAGTTACTTACTTAACAACATGGACAGGTTTGAGTGCGTCAAAACACACAGTTACCTATCATCAGGGAGTCAGGGACAGGTTTGAGTGCCTAAATACACAAACAGTTACTTACTTAACAACGGGGACAGGTTTGAGTGTCTAAATACCCACACAATAACTTATATTTTTACTTATCATCAGGGACAGGTTTGAGTGCCTCAATGCACACAGTTACTTATTATTTTACTTATCATCAGGGACAGATCTGAGTGCCTCAATACACACACAGTTACTTATCAACAGAGATAGGTTTGAGTGACTCAATATACACACAGTTACTTATCGACAGAGATAGGTTTGAGTGCCTCAATACACACACAGTAACTTATCATCAGGTAGTCAGGGACAGGTTTGAGATCCTCAATGCACACACAGTAACTTATTTATCATCATGGACAGGTTTGAGTGCCTCAATACACACAGTTACTTATCATCCGGGAGTCAGGGACAGGTTTGAGTGACTCAATGCACACACAGTTACTTACTTATCATTGGGGACAGGTTTGAGTGTCTTAATACACACACTGTTGCTTATCATCAGGGACAGGGTGAAGTGCCTCAATGCACACACAGTAACTTATTTATCGTCAGGGACAGGTTTGAGTGCCTCAATAAACACAGTTACTAATCATCAGGGAGTCAGGGACAGGTTTGAGTGCCCCAATAAACACACAGTTACTAACTTAACAACGAGGACAGGTTTGAGTGCGTCAATACACACAGTTACCTATCATCAGGGAGTCAGGGACAGGTTTGAGTCCCTCAATGCACGCACAGTTACTTTTTTTTTTACTTATCGTCAGGGACAGGTCTGAGTGCCTCAATACACACACAGTTACTTATCGACAGAGATAGGTTTGAGTGCCTCAATACACACACAGTAACTTATCATCAGGTAGTCAGGGACAGGTTTGAGATCCTCAATGCATACACAGTAACTTATTTATCATCAGGGACAGGTTTGAGTGCCTCAATACACACAGTTACTTATCATCCGGGAGTCAGGGACAGGTTTGAGTGACTCAATGCACACACAGTTACTTACTTATCATTGGGGACAGGTTTGAGTGTCTAAATACACACACTGTTGCTTATCATCAGGGACAGGGTGAAGTGCCTCAATGCACACACAGTAACTTATTTATCATCAGGGACAGGTTTGAGTGCCTCAATACACACAGTTACTAATCATCAGGGAGTCAGGGAGAGGTTTGAGTGCCCCAATAAACACACAGTTACTAACTTAACAACGAGGACAGGTTTGAGTGCGTCAATACACACAGTTACCTATCATCAGGGAGTCAGGGACAGGTTTGAGTGCCTAAATACACACACAGTTACTTACTTAACAACGGGGACAGGTTTGAGTGTCTAAATACCCACACAATAACTTATATTTTTACTTATCATCAGGGACAGGTTTGAGTGCCTCAATGCACACAGTTACTTATTATTTTACCTATCATCAGGGACAGATCTGAGTGCCTCAATACACACACAGTTACTTATCAACAGAGATAGGTTTGAGTGCCTCAATACACACACAGTAACTTATCATCAGGTAGTCAGGGACAGGTTTGAGATCCTCAATGCACACACAGTAACTTATTTATCATCAGGGACAGGTTTGAGTGCCTCAATACACACAGTTACTTATCATCAGGGAGGCAGGGACAGGTTTGAGTGACTCAATGCACACACAGTTACTTACTTATCATTGGGGACAGGTTTGAGTGTCTAAATACACACACTGTTGCTTATCATCAGGGACAGGGTGAAGTGCCTCAATGCACACACAGTAACTTATTTATCATCAAGGACAGGTTTGAGTGCCTCAATACACACAGTTACTAATCATCAGGGAGTCAGGGACAGGTTTGAGTGCCTAAATACACAAACAGTTACTTACTTAACAACGGGGACAGGTTTGAGTGTCTAAATACCCACACAATAACTTATATTTTTACTTATCATCAGGGACAGGTTTGAGTGCCTCAATGCACACAGTTACTGATTATTTTACTTATGATCAGGGACAGATCTGAGTGCCTCAATACACACACAGTTACTTATCAACAGAGATAAGTTTGAGTGACTCAATGCACACACAGTTTTTTATCATCAGGGACAGGTCTGAGTCCCTCAAAGCACGCACAGTTACTTTTTCTTTTTACTTATCGTCAGGGACAGGTCTGAGTGCCTCAATACACACACAGTTACTTATCAACAGAGATAGGTTTGAGTGCCTCAATACACACACAGTAACTGATCATCAGGTAGTCAGGGACAGGTTTGAGTGCCTCAATGCACACACAGTAACTAATTATTATCAGGGACAGGTTTGAGTGCCTCAATACACACAGTTACTTTCTTAACAACATGGACAGGTTTGAGTGTCTAAATACACACACCGTTGCTTATCATCAGGGACAGGGTGAAGTGCCTCAATGCACACACAGTAACTTATTTATCATCAGGGACAGGTCTGCGTGCCTCAATACACACAGTTACCTATCATCAGGGAGTCAGGGACAGGTTTGAGTGCCTCAATACACACACAGTTACTTACTTAACAACGGGGACAGGTTTGAGTGTCTAAATACACACACAATTACTTATATTTTTACTTATCATCAGGGACAGGTTTGAGTGCCTCAAGGCACACAGTTACTTATTAATTTACTTAACATCAGGGACAGATCTGAGTGCCTCAATACACACACAGTTACTTATCACCATAGATAGGTTTGAGTGACTCAATGCACACACAGTTTTTTATCATCAGGGACAGGTCTGAGCCCCTTAATGCACGCACAGTTACTTTTTTTTTTACTTATCGTCAGGGACAGGTCTGAGTGCCACAATACACACACAGTTACTTATCGACAGAGATAGGTTTGAGTGCCTCAATACACACACAGTAACCTATCATCAGGTAGTCAGGGACAGGTTTGAGATCCTCAATGCACACACAGTAATTTATTTATCATCAGGGACAGGTTTGAGTGCCTCAATACACACAGTTACTTATCATCAGGGAGTCAGGGACAGGTTTGAGTGCCTCAATGCACACACAGTTACTTAACAACGAGGACAGGTTTGAGTGTCTAAATACACACACAATTACTTATATTTTTACTTATCATCAGGGACAGGTTTGAGTGCCTCAATGCACACACAGTTACTTATTTTTTTTACTTATCATCAGGGACAGGTCTAAGTGCCTCAATACACACACAGTTACTTATCACCAGAGATAGGTTCGAGTGCCTCAATACACACACAATAACTTATCATCTGGGAGTCAGGAACAGGTTTAAGTGCCTCAGTGCACACATATTAACTTATTTATCATCAGGGACAGGTTTGAGTGCCTCAATACACACAGTTACTTATCATCAGAGAGTCAGGGACAGGTTTGAGTGACTCAGTGCACACACAGTTACTTACTTATCATTGGGGACAGGTTTTAGTGTCTAAATACACACACCGTTGCTTATCATCAGGGACAGGTTGAAGTGCCTCAATGCACATACAGTAACTTATTTATCATCAGGGACAGGTTTGAGTGCCTCAATACACACAGTTACTAATCATCAAGGAGTCAGGGACAGGTTTGAGTGCCTCAATAAACACACAGTTACTTACTTAACAACGGTGACAGGTTTGAGTGCCTCAATACACACACAGTAACTTATCACCAGGGAGTCAGGGACACGTTTGAGTATCTCAATGCACACACAGTTACTTACTTATCATCAGGGATAGGTTTGAGTGCCTCCACACACACAGACACATTAGTTCCTGCTCCAATTATCTTATGTAAGGCGCTGACGATCTGCTCTTGATTCTTCTGTACATTCTCTAGTTTCTGACTGAAGGTCAAGGCCACAAGGCCATCTTCATTCTTAGATTGTGGCAAACAGCTGTATCCTACAGCCTGAAATGTGTATACATGCATGAGTATAATGAAACAAGTGGTCCTTGGGTCTCAACACAAAGCTGATGACCATGGGAACAAACAGTTACAATGTTATATTTAAAACAAAACAGTTAAAATTCATCTTTTCATCTCAGGTGCCACCATAATTGAGAAACTTTGAGATGCTTTTGAATGAAATTTTACTCACAATTAGATAAAGTTGCACTTGCACCCTCATATACATGAAGCGACCAATCATGTGCAAATATAAGTTAAACTTAACATACAATTGGAATGAAGAACAATTAATGGCCAATATATACAGTAACAAGACAATCAGACATTAAGACCAAAGGTGGAGATGACATGAAAAGTGGTAACTAACATACATAATAATGAAAACTGGACAGTTTGCTATATGCTATTATGATCAACATTAAAAAAGGAAAATTAGAATAGTACACCTAGGCTGACCAAGTTTAAAAAAATTGAATTTGAACTGGTCAGTAACCTTATTTAAAAAAAATGTGAGTAAACTAGCTATTATAGTGCAATGCAAAAATACAGAAACTGACTTGCATGCCAAGATAAGCCAAAGACAGCATTTAAGTAAATCAAGTCAGTGCGTGAGTGGTCAAAATGGAGGAAAGCCTAAAAATTCCATAAATAAAGGTAAATTTTACCCAAAACTTAACCAGTTCTCAAGAGTCATATGTCAATACTTCCCACTAACTTTGAACCATGTCTGATAAAAACTTTTGGAGCTACCATGCACACCAAGAAAACTTGGCCTAAACTCCACAATGACATGACTTTGATAGCAAAGGTCAATGTCACAAGACCAGAAAAAAATGTGAATATGGGTAGTCAATAAGCGACTATGTGTATCCACTGAACAGGGTGGGAAGGGTGAAGTGAGGCATGGAATGATTGGCAAGGGGAAATAGATAAGTCAAACCAATACGGAGATATGAGTGATTTTATCCCACGGCAGACAAACAGACGGACACTGTGCAAAAATGGTTGCAGGTGGCACCACCAGTTTTCAGTATGATAAAGAGCTATGTGAGATCTATACACATGCAAAATGTCAGGAGGATACATCAAACCAGTCCTGAGATACAAGCCTGAATGTCTGCAGCGTAAAAATAAATGTAGGTGGTGCCACCTGCCACAAAAAGTCGGGAGGCTATCCAAAATGTATATACATGCAAAAATTTAGGCAGATAAGTCAAACCACTGCTGAGATAGGAGTGATTTTGTACCATGGCAGACAAACAGACGGATGCTGTTCAAAAATGGTTGCAGGTGGCACCACCAGTTTTGCATATGATCATCAGCTATGTGAGATCTATACACACGCAAAAATCTCAGGAGGATAAGTCAAATCAGTCCTGAGATAAAAGCCTGGATGTCTGCAGCCTGAACTTGAAAGAAGGTGGTGCCACCTGTCATAAAATCAAGGAAGCTCTTCAGGATGTATACACATGCAAATTTCAGGTGGATAAGTCCAACCACTGCAAAGATATGATTGATTTTATCCTAAGGCAGATGAACAGATGGACGCTGTGCAAAAATGGTTGCAAGTGGTGCCACCATTTTTTGTGTAAGCTATAAAGCTACCCAAGGGCTACATTTGTGCAAAATTTTTAGCCTGATTGGTCAAAGGAGTATAAAGATATGTGGATTAATGTGTCAAAACAGACACACAGATGGACGCACTGGAGAGAGGAAAGGTCAGAGGTCAACACAAAATATTTTGGCGCCAGTTCACATGTGACCCGCTAATGGTGTAAAGTTTCAGAAAATCTGTCCAGTGGTCTCAGAGTTCTATTCCAGAAACCATTGCAGCAGCAGAACTTTGTTTTGGCGGATACAATTATTCACCCCCGTTATATAGAAATATGATACAATTTTGATAGTTGGCAGTGTGTCTGAGATACAAGCTTCTCACAAGTGTGGACGCTGACAAAGATGCAGACACTCACTCGCCAAAACAAAAACAAGATCCCCCCCCCAACAAACTGCTTTTAATTAATTATATTATTTGAAAATCTCATCACCAATATACCCATGAAAACACAGTCTAGTGCTAGTGCTGACCTTAAATCTACAGTAGATGTTTTCTGGAGTGAGATCCACTGCTCCCTGCTGTGCGTAGAATGCCTTCCCCACACCCCAGAATGCCTGAAGCTGGTTCCACTTGGCCAGCATACTGTCACGCTCATCTCCAAAATACACTGGCTGTGTCACTGCTGTCACTAGGGCTGCCAGCTGCTTGGCCTGAGTATTCTGTTGCTGTTGTTGTTGTTGCTGTCCTGTTTATATAGAACATAAAAGTTAAGACTGTCCAGCAGTGGTGTGCCAATTAATCAGTTACATTGATGATCGGTCATTCTCTGATTCTCTTATCTTTGTATAACTGAATCATGAATGCTTATGTATGTACATGCAAAGAAGTCCTGTTATCTGAAATAATGATTACAAAATGTATGGAGTCTTTACGTAAGTACTGACTTATATTAGCATATTTTACAGGAATATAGAAAGCACATGAAATATTCAAATAATAATTGATCATCGGACATTATTTTCTTTCAATCATCAAACTTTATTTTACAACTGATTCCTGCCACTACTATCCAGTTGTGTGTACTCAGAAACTGAGCATATTCTTATTAATACTCATTACATGTATGACTATCCATCCACTCCCTTCTCTGATGACATAACATATAAACAGTGCAAGCCATGGTTGTCAATCTGGATTTATCAAAGTTATTGAAGAAATGAAATTCAAGGGAACTTGTCAGAACAAACAACAGCTTGCAGGCCAGCAGCCAAATGCTTCATAGTCTGTGAACTATGCACAAAATCTGAGGAAAAATATTTGCTACTGCAATAACGCTGGTTCAGGAATCTTAGGAGTAATCTTGTTCAAGCTTACAGATGAGGGAACCAATGATTTATCTGCATACACCCACCCTAACCAGGAATGGAATGACCGAAAACAAGTTTTATTTGGTGCAAATAATACATCAAAATTCAAATGTGGCTTTATTTAATACCATGACACATGTTACTCGAGAGTGCTCACTGCTGTTTAAACTTCCTTGAATCTTCCATCATTATAAAGGGCACAAAATTAACTTTTCTATCTACCTGAAATGGGGTCCAGTACCCAAAACAAGGGACCCATGGGTCACAGCGCTCAACTGATCGTGATTGGACTATAAATGTTTCTCCACTGTGATACTATATCGAGTCCATAAAGCTTATGAATATCATGGACATGTTGGGCTATTATAAAGGAATGTAATGTAATATGTGAGTAAATGATAAATGAAATTACCTGACTGATGGATTAATAGAGTCAAATATAGTGGTTTATTTTTTATTTAATTAGGAGGGGTTGAAAATTGTGATATATTTGAGCAAATATGAATGCAATGACAGCAGTAATAAGCAGTAGTAGAATGATGATAAGGCTATTTGTTGAAGGATCTAAAGTGTATGGTAGTCTGCAAGCTTTCAATTTGACAGATATGATGTTATGATTAACTACGCTGATGAAGTGATTTATGAATTTGTGACTGTATGACACAATATCTCTTTAGTCTTGACAAGGTACATTATTGTGATGCCCACTATGTCTACATATTACACAATATTGACATAATTTCTGGCATGTACATAGGTACCTATGGACGAATAGTTATAATAATTTTAAAGTATGAATATATCTGATTCATCTTGTTCTTGCTTATTGAGGCTGACTTTGGGATGGGGTTCGGAGAAGGGAAAAGTGAGGGCAGCATGAAGATGGATGTAGAAATACTCTATTGTAATGTTTTTCATTTATATAAGAATATGAAAAGCTAAGAGGAAAGGGGCCCTCCTACTTGGTTATAGTAAAGTTCTAAATATATGATTGCAAACTAATACTCTGACAAGACTGTCATGAAGAAAAACAGTAAAAGTTTTGAGATACTGTGATGCATATGAAAATTTACAGATGGACAGGCAAGTGGACAGAATGGACTAATACCTTTATTTCACTTTCAAGGGAATAATGCATTTAAGTTTATATATAAGTCAATTTTTTTAAGCATATCCACTTTTTCCATTAAGAAGTTTTTATCTGAATCATTTTTTTATCTACATGTTTTATAAATTTTTAATAAAAAAAACTGAAAATATAAATTAATTTTTTAGAATTGTTGCAAAAGTTGCAATCATTATATATACAGAGTAAAAAACTGAAACTATAAGTTAAAATATTAGAATTGTTGCAAAAGTTGCAATCATCATATATCCAGAGTGTAGCTCATATTGGGTCATATTATGCATACACATATATTTTATTATTTTTAAATCATAATGTTTAAACTGAATTTAAAAGAAAATAATGCCACAACATGGCATCTACAAGAATATTCCTTGAATCACTATTATAAAGGTTTGCACATTGGGGTTTTCAGTACATGCTTAATTTTATTCACCAAAATAAAATAAAAGATTCAGTAAATTTGATAAAATAAAACATCTTTTCAAATAAAGTATACACACTGTTGGTTGAATGAGGGACAAACAATATCACTGTGCAAATTACTATCCCAGTTTTAATTTATTACTGGAATTAATAGTCAATTTCACACCTGGTGAAGTTTTTACTCATCTGAAGTATGGAATTACTTATCTCATGAACATCCACACTTTCATAGCAATACACCACTTTGTGGACACAATTAAATGTACACTTTAATCATTGTAACCCTGGTGGTACAATACAAAATCTAAAATGTAGCATAGCCTAGAATAAGAATGAATCAAATACAGAAAATAATAACATTCATCTAGTATATGCACCATCTGGGGGGGGGGGGGGGGTGGGCGAGGAATGCAGGGCAGAGAGGAAGCCTGCTGGGGGTGGCCAAGCTGACCCAAGGCAAGCTGCCTGGGGTGGGTTACATAATGCAAGTGAAGGCTGTGGGCTAGATGTAAACAACACTTGACATGGTGTATGAAAACATGAATAAAAGCTATTCTTTCCAATAAATTTCTTTGAAATTTCAGATTTTAAAAGATTAAATCCTTATGTATATATGCTGTGAAAATTAAATCAACAGTGCCAAAGTTGGACAAAATTTAAGGTATTGGTTTTTTATTTATGCTAATAACTTGAAAAATTTGCAAAATTCAGATCTAATTTTGGGTAAACAATTGAATCTTGATAAAATAAAGTTATATTCCTGAAAAAAATCTCTAGGTTCAGCAATTCTCATGTTAGGTGAGTAAATATATTTCCTGATTTTTTAAAAAATTGCATTATGTTTTGGCCCATTACTTCAAAATAATACCCAATACTGACCTAATTTTTGGTATGTTCATAGAAAATGTATGAAAGAATGTGAATACTAAATACGATCAAAAACAGATCAGTGGTTTTGATATTAGGCAGCCTTGAAGTGTAACAATGGCTTTTTTTATGGAAAACGGAGTTTTTTTCCTTAATATCTTGAAGGAACAAAGTCCTAATGACCCAATTTTTGGTATGATAGGAAATTTTGGGGACATCTAAAATTATTCCAACAGCCTGGGGAGCATAGAGATGTGCACTGAATGACCTACAGTCATCAAAGTGGACTGCTTGACAATGTAAGGGAATACAACAAGAGCCTCCAAAAAAATTCAATAACTAGCCTAATTTTGCAGCTTTTATTTTCAAATTTCAGATTTTAACAGATTAAATCCCTATGTATACATGCTGTGAAAATTAAATCCACAGTACTTACAGGAAAAAAACTTGCCGTGGCCAAAGTTGGGCAAAATTTAAGGTACCAATTTTATATTTTTGCCAATATTTAAAAAAATTTAACAGATTTTGATTTAATTTTTGGTATACAATTAAATTTTGATTAATTAAAGTTGTATTACTGGAAAAAAGTCCCTACCTTTAACACTTTTGGTCTTAAGTGACCAAATATCTTCCTGATTTTTTTACAAAGTCCATTATGTTTTGGCCCATAACTTTTTAAAATTATATAATACTGACTTAATATCTGGCATGTACATAGGAACTATACAGAGGAATATTTATGGTAAATATGAAGAAAACCAGATGAGTGGTTTTGATATTAGGCAGTCCTGAAGTGTGAAAATAGATTTCTATTAAAACAAGTGACCCATGGGTCATGACGCTCAGCTGACTGGGAAGAGATTCGCAAAAGGAAATTTTATCACCAGAATGGTAGTATATACCCATTCAACTGAAGCATCAAACAGATTAACCAACAGGCCAAGGTTTAGTCTGTATTTATATATCTCAAAAATAGAGAAAAATGTGTAAACTTTTAAAACTAGAATACGGGTAACCGACAAGTGACTACATGTATCTGCCAAAATCGGATAGTGAGGCATGGATTGAGTGGCAAGGGGAAATAGAGTGAGGTATGTTGCATATTAGCATGGATGTCTGCAGCCTAAATGTGTATGTAGGTTGTGCCACCTACCACAAATCCAGAAATCTGTCCAATTGTATACACCTGCAAAATTTTAGGCAGAAAAGTCAAACCACTACATGTATATGAGCGATTTTTGCCCATGGCAGACAAACAGACAAACACTGTGCAAAAATCTTTGCAGGTAACCCCTCCAGTTTTGTGTATGATAAAGACCTATGTGAGATCTAAACACATGCACAATTTTGGCCCAATCGGTCAAATGGTTCCTGAGATATGAGCTTGGATGTGTCCAGCGTTAACTAGAATGTAGGTGGCGCCACCTGTCATAAAATCAAGAAAGCTGTCCACGATGTATAAACCTGCAAAATTTTAGGCAGTTATGTCGAACCACTACAGGGAAATGAGTAATTTTAGGCCACGGCAGACTAACAGACAGACGCTGTGCAAACATTGTTACAGGTGGCGCCACCATTTTTTGTGTATGTTACAGAGCTATCAAAGGGCTACATTTGTATAAATTTTATTTCCTGATCAGTCAAACGGTTCCCGAGATATAAGCTTGGATGTCATCAGCGTGAACGTGAATGTAGGTGGCACCACCTGTCATAAAATCAAGAAAGCTATCCTGGATGTATACTCATGACGAATTTCAGGTGAATTAGTCAATTCACTGCAGAGATATGAGTGATTTTAACCCAAGGCAGATGAACAGATGGACACTGTGCAAACATGGTTACAGGTTGCGCCACCATTTTTTGTGTATGTTATAAAGCAATCCAAGGGCTACATTTGTATCAATTTTATTTCCTGATCGGTCAAACGGTTCCCGAGATATGAGGGTTTATGAGTGGAAACAGACCCACAAATGGACACTGGATAGAGAGGAAAGGTCAGAGGTCAATGCAAATTGGTTAGGCACCAGTTCACATGTGACCCAATAATAGGTGTAAGTTTGGGAAAAATCGGTCCATTAGTCTCCAAGGAGCTCTCTGGAAACGAACGCCGCCACGGCGGAGGAACTCGGTCAAAAACATAGTATCCGCAAAACTTTGTTTTGGCGGATACAAAAATACAGGTGGCTCCACCAGTCTGCAGAAACTAATAAAAACGCTTAATGGTCAATATCCATGCAAAAAATTATGGTGATCTCTGCATTAGTTGTTCAGATACTTTAGTTTTTGTATCAAATTGTCCATTATTCTGAGGGATACTTCGGAGTCCTATAGCTTGAAGGATATGGGTAACAGAGACCTAATTTCAAGTTTCCACAGGCACCTTTCATGGGCCTCCTTGCATGACAAGAATGAAGATTCTAGGTCCAGTTGTTGCGATTTGTACCCTGTTGACAGATAACCACATCTTTAAAGGTCTCAAAAAAAAGAAAAAAATTCGTAAAAATTTGAAAAAAAAATAGAGGTGGCACGCCCAGTCTGCAGAAACTGATGGAACAGCTCATGATCAATATGTATGCCGAAAATCATGACCATCAGTGTTGTAGTTATTGAAATACTGCAGTTTTTGTATCAAATTTTCCATTATTCATGGGGGGGGGGGGGGGGGTATTTTGGACCCATACAGCTTAAAGAATATGGGTAACAGAGACCTAATTTCAAGTTTCCATGGAGACTTTTCATGGGTCTCCCTGTGTGTCAAGAATGAAGATTCTTGGTCCAGTTTTTATGATTTGTGCCCTGTTAACAGATGTTCATATCTTTAAAGGTCTCAAAAATACAGAAAAATTTCGTAAAAAAAACCGAACAAATACAGGTGGTGCCACCAGTCTGCAGAAACTTATGAAACACTCCATGATCAATATCCATGCAAACAATTATGGTTATCTCTGCATTAGTTGTTCAGATACTTTAGCTTTTGTATAAAATTTTCCATTATTCTGAGCTGTACTTTGGAGTGCCATAGCTCAAAGGATATGGGTAACAGAGACCAAATTTCAGGTTTCCATGGAGACTTATCATGGGTCTCCCTGTGTGTCAAGAACGAAGATTCTAGGTCCAGTCGTTACGATTTGTACCCTGTTGACAGATAACTACATCCTTAAAGGTCTCAAAAATGGAGAAAACAATTCGTGAACATTGAAAAATACAGGTGGCGCCACCAGTCTGCACAAACTGATGAAACATCTCATGATCAATATGTATGTCGAAAATCATGACCATCAGTGATGTAGTTAATGAGATATTGAAGTTTTTGTATGAAATTTTTGACTATTCTGGGGGGTAATTTTGGGCCCCATAGCTCGAAGGATATGGGTAACAGAGACCTAATTTCTGGTTTCCATGGAGACTTTTCATAGGTCTCTCAGTGTGTCGAAAATGAAGATTCTAGGTCCAGTCGTTACAATTTGTGCCACGCTAACAGATGACAGCATCCTCAAAGGTCTCAAAAATAGAGGAAAAAATCGTAAAAAATCAAACAGTACAGGTGGCGCCACCAGTCTGCAGGAACTGATCGAACATCTCATGATCAATATGTATGCCAAAAATGAAGACCATCAGTGATGTAGTTATTGAGATATTGAAGTTTTTGTATGAAATTTTTTACTATTCTGGGGGGTACTTTGGGGCCCGATAGCTCAAAGGATATGGGTAACAGAGACCTAATTTCAGGTTTCCAAGGAGATTTTTCATGGACCTCTCAATGTGTCAAGAATTAAGATTCTAAGTCCAGTCTTTATGATTTGTGCCTTGTTAACAGATGTTCACATTTTTAAAGGTCTCAAAAATAGAGAAAAAAATTCGTAAAAAATCGAAAAATACAGGTTGCGCCACCAGTCTGCAGGAAGTGATGTAACATCTCATGATCAATATGTATGCCAAAAATCATGACCATCAGTCAAGTAGTTAATGAGATATTGAAGTTTTTGTATGAAATTTTTGACTTTTCTGGGGGGTACTTTGGGGCCACATAGCTCAAAGGATATGGGTAACAGAGACCTAATTTCTGGTTTCCAAGGAGATTTTTTATAGTTACAAGGTTCTAGGTCCAGCAGTTACGATTTGTGCCTGGTTAACCGACAGACAGATGGACAGACGGACGACGGACAAAGAGTGATCGCTATAGCTCAGATGACTTTCAGTCAGCTGAGCTAAAAATGAGGTTTTTCTTTAATATCTCAGAGAAACGAAGTCCTATTGACCCAATTTTCGGCATGGTAGGAGATTTTGGGGACATCTAACTGTAGTCCGAATTTTAGATTCGTAGGTCCAACGGTGTCAAAACGTGCCAGTCTTACGGATGGACGGACGACGGACAATGGACCACGACTATAGCTCAGATGACTTATAGTCAGCTGAGCTAAAAATTGCCTGACCCAACTTAAAATATGCATTAAATATGCGTAAATTTTGTTGAGAATGTAATACAGATGAGAAACTGTATTGGGTGATATTCATAAGGAGTTCCATGAAAATCCTGGTAAGTTATCATGGCCACACTTAAAGTTAACAGAGAAACGGATAGTTGGTATCCCATAATATGTCATTTCATAGATGGGTGTATGAAAAAAGACCATGTCTAATATATACTTCTCAACAAGTAGCATATTTGATATATCACCTTGCTGTGCACCAAATCCTGTGTTCAGGCCACCACCAAATCCTGTAGCTGTGCTGGTGCCAAACCCTGTCCCTACTCCGCCAAACCCTGTGCTGGTCCCAAATGATGTGCCGGTACCAAACCCTGTACTGGTACCAAACCCTGTGCTGCCACCTAATCCTCCAAACCCTGTGCCGGATGTCTTTGGCTGCCCAAAGCTGAAACCTGAAATAACAAGCCAATTCATGGAATTAATGTCCCCCGCTTTGGGATCTTGTTGTTTTTCATGCTTGATAAAGGACGGAGAGACAGAGTGACAGACAGAAGCAGACAATAAAAAACAAGGGACCTATGGGTCACTGTGCTCAGCTGACGTTAACCTTGAAGGTAAAAATCTAAATAATATCTAATGGAGATAAAGTGTAAGAGGAAGAGGTAATAAAGGCCATGGTTGGTTTATATGATTGGTTTGTATTGATTAACAAGAAATTGTTGCAAAAAATATTTTGTGACCTGACTATGTGTTTCCTAATGTTGAAACTAAAGCATGTGAGCAGTTTGTGAACAAATGATCTGTACTATTACCATGATCATTAGTTGGCTTTTCGATTAACTGTTGACATTTCAGTAGTTTACACATTTGTTCAATTGAATCTATTTTTTTGTATAATATATATTATTAAATATATATGTATTTTTTTTATGAAATGTATACAGTTGAAATATAGCTAATTAACAACATAAAACAGGGCAAACAAAGCCTGATCTCAAATTCTGCTGAGGCAGGAAAATAATGAACAAATGTTTGTATTAAATCCTGATTTTTTTATCACATCAATTATTTTCTAATCTAAGTTTATATTTCTATACATTTCCAATATAACATATATATCTGAATATAAAAGTTGATTCATAATTCTCAATTGCATCATCATAAATCTCAATCTTGTCAGATAACACCACATCATGCATACAAATGTTTATTTATTTTGTACCACAAAAATATATCTTTTAAATCTGTAAAACAATAAATATCTAAAAATAATATTTGATTAAGATTTCACAATTTTTAATTGTGTCTTTATTTATCCATAATGTGCTTCATATTTTATAATAATTTAAGCATACTGATGGGTTCATTTATATTTGTTAAAATCATTTAAAAGAAAATTGATTTCTTTAAAAATGCTACATTACACAACATTGCATTTTTCTGGATTACACCTTGAATTATTTTTTCAAGGAAAGTTTTTGCATATCGGAGTGGAAACAGCATTACAATTAAGAAGATACAGTGAAAACAATAACAATTACTGCATAACACTTGGTGGGTTGGTTTTCGGGGGGGGGGGGGGGGGGGGGGGGGGGGTGATCGAGGTGGTGATATGAGATAACTGTACACCTGTCACAGCAGGGGATCTCCCCCAGTGACTGTAACAAATCAGAAACCCTGGCATAGCTGACTTCCAGTGACCTGGAGTGGGACCCTGCATCTGTAATCAAAGCAAGTGACTACAGAAAAAAATCAATAACTAGCTTAATTTTCAAGCTTTTATTTTCAAATTTCAGATTTAGACAAACTAAATATTTATGATTACATGCTGTGAAAATTAAATCAATGGTGCTTACAGGAAAAAAACGTGCCATGGTCAAAGTTAGGCAAAATTTAAGGTACTGATTTTTTTTTTATGCTAATAACTTAAAAAATTTACAAAATTCAGATCTAATTTTGGGTAAACAATTGAATCTTAATTAAACATAGTTATATACTTGATAAAATAGACTCTAGTTTCAAAATTTTTCATGTTAAGTGAGTTATTATTTTTCCTGATTTTTACAAAGTCCATTTTGTTTGGGCCCATAACTTTTTTAAATTATATAATACTGACTTAATATCTGGCATGTACATAGAAACTATATAGAGGAATATTTATGGTAAATATGAGGAAAAACAGATGAGTGGTTTTGATATTAGGCAGTCCTGAAGTGTGAAAATAGGATTTTAATAAAAAATTGAGGTTTTTCCTTAATTTCTCAAAGGAACGAAGTCGCAAAGACCCAGTTTTCGGCTTGGTAGGAGATCTTGGGGACATCTAACATTATGCTGAATTTGGGATTCCTAGGTCTTACGGTTTCAAAACGTGCCACATCTACGGACGGACGGACGGACGGACAGACGGACGGACGACGGACAATGGACCACGACTATAGCTCAGATGACTTATAGTCAGCTGAGCTAAAAATCCCAACCAGGGTATGCATGAGAGCAATCACTGACCCAAATTTGAATGAAATCGGATAATATTTAGGCAAGTTATTGCACGGAAACGAAAACCTGACAGACAGTCAGACAAAGTGACAGACACACAGAGAGACAGAAGCCAGACACTTCAAAACTAATCCCAACCAAGGTAAGCATGACAGCAATCACTGACCAAAATCTGAATGAAATCGAATAATATTTATGAAAGTTATCTCATGGAAATGATGACCTGAAAGACAGACAGACAAAGTGACAGACAGACAGACAAGCCCGACAACCCAAAACCAATCCAAACCAAGGTATGCATGAGAGCAATCACTGACCCAAATTTGAATGAAATCAGATAATATTTAGGAAAGTAATCGCACGGAAACGAAAACCTGACAGACGGACAGACAGTGACAGACAGACAGACAAAAGCCAGACACTCCAAAACTAATCCCAACCAAGGTAAGCATTAGAGCAATCACTGACCAAAATTTGAATGAAATCAGATAATATTTATGAAAGTTATCGCATGGAAATTAAAACCTGACAGACAGACAAAGTGACAGACAGACAGAAGCCAGACACTCCAAAACTAATCCCAACCAAGGTATCCATGAGAGCAATCACTGACCAAATTTGAATGAAATCAGATAATATTTAGGAAAGTTATCGCACGGAAACAAAAACTTGACAGACATACAGACAGAAGCCAGACACTCCAAAACCAATTCCAACCAAGGTAAGCATGAGAGCAATCACTGACCAAAATTTGAATGAAATGGGATAATATTTAGGAAAGTTATTGCATGGAAACATAACCTGACTGACGGACAGAGAGACAGACAGACTGACAGACAGACAGAAAAACCCAAATCAATGTCCCCCGCATTTGCGGAGCGGGGACAACAAAAGGTGCCAAATGGTTAAATGTCTATCTTATTGTTATATAAAAAAGTAGCATACAGTGAAGAATGTCCCCTACCAGGGTTTACACACTTTCAGCAGATCAATTTTTAATGACATTTTTATGACCTTTAACAAAAATCCATCACATTTTTCCATGATTGGGGGAACAATTACACTTGTGGCTTCTGAAAAAGCTAAAACTTTGAAATAGAAATATAAAAAGGGCTTCAAGTACCCTTTAAAAATATATATATTTGCATGTGTTCATCATACCTTTGTAGTTTCTTGCAAAAAAATTCCATGAAAATCTGAATAGGCCATCTTGGAGTCTGTGGGTGATTTAGCATGGAATGACACCCATGTATACAAACACAGCACCCCATTCTTTTAACTTTATTATCACCTTTCTGAAGATCTAAAGATTTTTTTTCCTTTCAATGTCACATATATTTTATGCCTATGGTGCAAACAAACATTTTACCTGTGGCTGGAGCTGTGGATGTAGTCGTTCCACCAAAGTTGAAGGTGCTACCACCTGCTGTAGTTGTTGTTCCTCCTCCAAAGCCAAAACCTTTAATGAATAAAAGTGTATGTTGAAAGCAAAACATAATATATTCAACCACACATGTAGACCACACATGTTACAGCATCACTAACATGTCAGTTTAGAGAGCTACCAACATGTCACTAAGTGAACCATGGGTCGTCATGCTCAGCTGATAGGCTGATCAATGACACGGAGTCCCAAATCAACCTAGACCTGGACCATATAAATGAGACTTTCTTTGGAAGATTATTTTTATTAAAATCAAATTATGCACAGGCTTTAAACTTTTTTTACACTTCTTTTTTAACCTTTTTTTTTTGGCAGCAGTAACCGCCTTCATTTTTTTAAAGTTGACTTATCTAATTCTTAAGCTAAGTACTTACATATGCAGATTTCCATTTCGGTTTGGAACTACGTGACAGGGTGGTAGCACTTTTATCTTTTTTCAGCTCAGCTGACTGTTAGTCATCTGAGCTATAGCAATCACCCTTTGTCCACCGTCCATCTGGTTGTCTGGCCATCCATTAACAGGGCACAAATCCTAACTGTTAAACCTAGAAACTTCTAACTGTACATCCAGTGAGGTCCTAGGCAAATCTCCTTGGAAACGGGAATTAGGCCATGGTGACCTATATTCTGTGACCTTAGGGCTGAAAACATTATTTTGAGCTCTGGTATCTTCTTGTGTAATATTCTGGGAGGTCCAGGGCAAATGTCCTTGGAAATGCTGACTTGATTGTACTCAGAAATAACGGCTGGCCAGTTGTTAACAAAGCACAAATCATTTAACTTCAAATGTAGACAAGTCCTTTGTAAGTCTTCTTGCACACAAAAGAAGTAGGTCAATGTGACCTATATTTTACAAGTTATGCCTGTTTTATTTGTTTTTAGCACTGTAAAATTTAACATTACAGATTGTTAAAGTCAGCTGAGCGTAATGACCCATGGGTCACTTATTTTATATCTCGCGTCACCCAGGCCCAGTGTTTATTGCACCTACAGGCCATGAGTGTGTAATCAACCCCATTGCTGGAACCTCCCAAAGATGCCCTCGTTTGTGAGTGATACATGGCTGTAGGGTATAGCCTTCCTTTAAGTCTGCAGAGCGCTTACCCTGGGATGGGGCCGACCATGAAAATCTCACTGCTCCTCAGTTGAGATTTGAACTCATGACCTCTCAGCTTTGAGTCCTTTGCTCTACCTCTGAGCAACAGAGGCTGCTAAGGATATAAACTTTGTGTATCACTTATTACAGAGTCTTATTCAACGTGCATCGAGACAAAGTTTTAATGGTTTTAACTGCATTGCTAAAAATAGGTTTAGGCATCTAAACTGCCTAAAACCTATTTTTGCCCAAATACATGGATTTTAAATTCATAAAACTACTTCTATAATGGCTGTGATGATGTATTAAAAAATGCTTCCTTGACGCTTAGAAGGTTTCAGGTGCAAGTAATAAATGCATTTCCTGTTGACTGGGATTACACACCAGTGTTTTGGGTGTTAAGGTGGGGCGTCCTGTGATCTACCCCAAGACCACAAATAATACTGTCAAAATATTATTAAGGATAGGTAGACCCAGTTAAATGAACAGAGCCACAGCGCTTCGCCTTCATTCACTTAGCGTTCGGTCATACATTGAGTCAAACTTTTCTGTCTGACGAGAAAATTATGCTCCGTCAACTTCTTATTTCTAGGCCTACCTTGGCTTAAGATGATTATGCACCCATCGGCCAAAAAAATTTGAACTGTCGATCTATTTTAACCATGTTACAGGGTAAATACCACTTGGGGAGTACTGGATGTACGCAGACAGTTGTCAACGCTCACCTTCACCTTGGCCTCTGTTCACGTGATAGCTGACCGGCTTGCTTCCCATAGTGCTTCCCGTGTGGCGCCCATTGCAATGTGTCCTTTAATACCCAACAGCTACAAGTGCCGTGGCTAGCAGGCAAAGCCTGCCGCAAGCTTAACATCGTTAGAGGCAGTGCCATAAAATGCATTTGTAAGCAATTTTACCCAATAAAATTGTTTGTACTCACATTTTATACAGAAAGGGAAGAACAAAACAAACAAATCTGAATGTGAACCAATATATTTACTAATTTAAAGAAAAAAATTTTAACCTTTCAAGAGAAAACAGGTTTGTTAGCATCACTGCTCCCTCACTGTCACTATGAATACGTATAAACAATAAAGATGTGTATATAAAAATAAATATGTATTATATATATATATATATATATATATATATATATATATATATAAAACATAACTGAATGTGAACCAAAGTTTGCCCCTTAAAATTAACAAAAGGGTGTGTTTTAGGGAATGCTATTTTACTCTCATTTATATATATATACATATATATATACATATATATATATGTATAACTATATATAACTGTATATATATAACTATATTGTATAATAAAAATGCATGGGAACTAATAATTTTGCTGAACTGCATGTGAAGTTAATATCATGGAGGGGGGGCAATAGAACACTTACAAATATTTATATATATATATATATATAAATATGTATATGTATATGTGCATATATATATATTTATATTATATATATAAATTCTTATACTGAACTGAATGTGAACCAATAAGTTTGCTCATCAAAATTGGGTCTATAAGGATAGGATACTTAATACTTATATTTTAGTAAACATTATGATTATAGTCTATATAACATATAAAATATACCAATTATACTTTATAGGAATGCCTAACTTATAAGACTGTTCACTTTCTGCCAGTTTAGACCAGTTTTGGCCTGATTCAAATAACATGTAGGTCCAATCCTGTAAGATATTATTCGAATCACCGTAACTGTCTAGTATGGTAAACCTTGCTAATGGCCAGTGGGCTATAGGCATGTTGCCATGTGGCCAGGTTGGACCAAAAGCATTTTAGCCTTTTCTCAAAACACCGATGTTTTGGTGTCTCGGTTGTTCAGCTTCAGGGGACCCTGTCATGGCAATATTCCAAATATCGCTCATTTTTGGGCCTAGCCTTTCGCACAATGACTTATATTCACTCCTTAGAAGATGGCCGTATTACCGGTAGATGCTGAACTGGTTGTGCCAAACCCTCCAAACGACGGAGCAGATGTTGTTGTCGCACCAAATAATGATTTACCACCGGTGTTGCCAAAACTAAACGCCATGTTTGCGCCAGGCGCCTTTTCGTTTTCCTCTGGGTAAGCAAAGAAAGCTGATGTCTTGGTTACTCGTGCACCCGCAAGCGGTGAAATAGGACTACTAGTCCTGTGGGACAACCAAGGCCTCAGTCGATCTGCTGATATCGATCTACAGTATAGCAATGAGTTTACAGTCTGTAAACTCCTTGAGTATATGTATCGCTCTGCCCTGGCTGGTATGGTTTTTAAGCACTCAGTAGAGTATAGTGAGGGTTTACCTCAGTCATGAATCGCTGAACAGATCTGTCCAAATATACTTTTGGCCACACGTATTTCTTATGTAGCATTGAGATACAAAAGAACAACCTAGGGCTGCATATTATTATTATATTAATACTGATATTTTTTCTTGATTGGGACTTATATTACTGGTAAAATATGATAAGTATCAAGTGTCCGAAAGTACGGACACATACTGTGAAGAAAATGAGATATTGCTTCTTCCCTATTGGAGATTTGGAATCTTCCAACTGGAACAGCCGAGGAATAAAAAATTAAGGATGTAAATAAGCATTGACAGACGCACATTAAGATGAAATATTGATGCAGATTGATGTATGACAAGTTATTTTCTTTATACATACGATTATAAGAATGAACTTCTTGCTATCACTGCCAACACTTCTGCGGGAACTGTATGTGCGGGTCAACTCTCACCCTACTGTGCTGTAGCGCTTATAACCAATACACTGCATGCTGTAGCATTCAGAATGCTAAGAATGCGACTCTTTTTGAGCGCACTAATTATAACGTTTGCGGCAGAATAGTCGTATATAAATATGTTTCAGGAATTGAGTCTAAGATAATATTATTGCGATAGACCCCTAGCATATTCCGAACAAGTGTGTGGGTTACTTGGTCATGCAGCGCAAGGGTTATAGGTTTAGCTAATTTCTCTTCAGTTGGCAAACTTGACTTAGAGAACACTTCTTGAACGTTAAAAGGATATAATAAGGAAAAATAGTATGCCTGCCTATTCTTTCACACTATCAGTTCAGTTTTGCTTTATACTAAAGTTTCCCCAGCAAAACAATCCCAGCACACAATCTCAGTATCTCGCACACGGCTGTTTAACACCTTTTTATGGTTCTGCGTGTTGGTAAACACAGTCCACGTGTGTCTGTTTACCATTGCAAGGCCATGCACGTGACCGGAGGCCCGAATTTGAACCTCAACACGTGATGTTTTAGCCAGCGGGAACATGTATTATATTTTTTTCGGCCAAGTCAGTCGAGGCATCTCCTGATTGACACGTGCTATGGCTCCGCGATGCACACGGTCCCACGCGCTGTGTTTATGTTGACACCTGTGATCGCGCCCGATACAATGTTTTAAACCCTCCTTTACGGAGGATTCAAGGCAACATTTTGGCAGGTACAGATTTACTTTCAAGGGAAGAAGTAATTTTTCGTGTTAATTCAAAATGCTTTATAGGTGATTGGGCCCCTTTAACAAAGGTTAAATATTACCTCCGCTTGAAGGATATGTGCATGCTTTCATACCCGTTGCTGTGTATGTGTTTGTTCACAACAGAACTCACGCAGTCATAAACGGTATCGTATATGATATTTTCTCGGCACATCGGGAATGGGCCAATGAAGAAATCATTAGATAACTCATGATTCGGATCCAGTATGGACTTCCAGGAATGTTCACAAATGTGCGGTCACATATACAGTCACATATTTGGCTCAATTGACATGGGAATATGGGCCGAAAGATTGAACGCAAACACTTGTTGGGGAGCTTATATGCAACCAACGTACCTCTGAATATGGGCCAATAAGTGAATGACAACACGGATTGCGGAGTACCCCACATTAAGCACCGCCCACATGGCGGAGGCCTGCATTCCTGAAAATTCATATTTCTGATTGCTTCTATAAATACACAAACTGAGTTATTGGCTTGACGTTTCTTTCGCCCAATGAATGGTCTTCTTACAAAATAAAAATATCCTTTATTGACTAAATGGTTTTGACTATGTTTTCTCATAATCTATACGAGTTACAGCAAATTTGACAAAAATTAAATTATAATACCAGGTTCCCAATATTTCGATGGCAAAATAATGGAATTCATGATGTGAAAAGTTATTAGATGAAGATGATTCAGCATATTTCACTTAAGAACCGTTTCTGTTGGACATAGGAAGCTAACTCTTTGACCGACGTGCCATTTACAATGCAAGCATGCAGGGGTGCAGTGACAAGTTTGATAGAGATATCTCTGACTGTTTTTAATGCTATGTAAATTGCAAAAATGCAACGTCATCATGTTCACCTCATACGTAAAAATTCAAGATGGAACGATCAAATTTCAATTCTGTTCTTTTGAACTTTTGTTATAACTAGAATATTATCAGTTTTTTATTAGCATCAGCAACCTCTATCGGATAGGCTACGTCACTCCCGTCAGTTATAATTTGCAGGTCGTTTCTACTCAAAATGAACTTCTTTCGGTCAGGCCGGCACTATGAAAATACTTGCTGGGACGGGAATATACTTGTCGCAACTGTCAAACTGCAAAGCCGAAATTTGTTACATTTCAAGTAAAGTCTGTTTAAATTCCACATGCGCATGCATGATTACATAATATTACTTCAAGTTTCAGTAAAGTCCTTACCACAAAACACCGAGTGCTTAGATAATTTGCCTTGAAACAAATATTATCCAACATACTTGAACATACCCTCTTTACTACATTTAAACCTACTCCACTGTTGTAGTTAGACACTCCGGTGCATTATGGGTCGTAGGTTTAAATGCCCATAAACCCTAAAACCAGCAGAGTCGTATACTCTGCGCAGTGTGTTATCCTCCTGCTGACCCAAGCGTTCGTTTTTTAACTCTTAAGGATTTAGCCAGTGCGGAGCCTGTAGCATATGTAGAAGGGCCCCTAATGAAATAAATACATATAAACAAACATAAATACATAAACCATTGTCAGATAATATGAAAAATGTCAAAATCTTCACTAACAGATTCACTCACATGAAGGTGTTAGTAACAAAATTGCAATTAAAAAAAAACTTTTTCTAGATATAGCATGCAAATTTGTTGTGAATACAATATGAAAATTACATGCTGAACATCATGGCAAATGTTGATTGTTATGAATCTTGACAAAGTCCCGTTTCTCCACTGCACTAGGTTATCATGAGTGAAAAAGTAATTTCTACATTGTGGAAGAACATGCATGTCTAACAAAGAATTCTACTATTATCTTAATGACATTAGCGGACTGGGCCATCTTAAATGATTAATAAAAAATGGCCTTTTCTCAAATTATCGGGCATTGAGTTCGAGCCCCTGAGAACGCGTTACTAGGAGTTAATAATTGTGTCCTTTGCTACTATAGCTAAATCCGGATACTGACTCTAATTGGGAAAAAAAGTTCGTTACAACGTTAAAGTGCAGTGCGAAATTTGGTAATGACATCTGTATTACATTTTAATAATATTGTTATGAAGACAAATTGTTCAAGGGAAAACATTGGGCCGATCCCGGATTCGAACCAATGTTGGTGGCGGACAAGTCCGGCGTACCAACCGCTTCGCTTGCAAAGGAAACTTCTTGCTATAGTCTCGCTGTGTCACCCCGTAACACATCCCCTGTTGAGAGCGCTCTGCTATCAGAACAAGACTAATTATCCCAGGAGTCACACTTTGGTGAGCTATTCCCTGGGCCACAAAGTTTAACGTCACGTTGGACGAGACCTCTTTATGTTACGAAGAAAAATTATTCAGGGGAAAATATCGGGCCGATCCGGGATTCGAACCCATGTCGGTAGCGCATTAGTCCGTAAGCTTCACTAGCGAGATAGTTCGGTCCGCTTTTATGTCACCCCGTAACAATATGCAAATTACGTAAGCGTGACCTCACCATTTCCAGCCCATGCATCTGTGAACAATTTAATTAAATTTTTAACAGAACTATACTTCCCTCCAAATTATTAGAGATAGACAAAAGAAAAGGTAGATCAGTGTAATTACCCAACAATGGAGAATCGATGTGTGTGTGTGGGGGGGGGGGGGGGCATTATCCGCACTCCCCGCATTCTAGGCCGGTATACGCGGAGATCAGTAACTTTCTTATGACAGCTGCAGGAAGTCTTTTTTTGTTACAGGTTCAAAATTCTGTGTAGTTCGAAGTTTATAAAAGGTGACATTTTTCTCCTTCAGATAAAACTAACAGGAAAAAATCAGTCAAAGCGTATTTAAAGGAGAATCATATTTTGTGATTCTTACCCAAAAATGTATAAATTTGTCAGGCAAAACAAGCAATATCAAAATCGGCCAAGAAATATAGACGAAGAAGCATTTTGTAAAAAGAAAATTTCATGATTAAAAAATTATAAATTTTTTTTTAGATTTTTCTGAGGGAATTCCTAACCCTATCGTAAAAGAAACCAAGCAGAAGCAGTATTTTCTTTTATTTTCTAAGAATTATAGTAGAGGTTTCAAATGCAATACCTAGGCCCTATCAGGTAAAACATAACAAAAAAATCAAAATCGGTCTTTATAGAAGGAGAAGAAGTATTTTGAAAATTGTGGTCGTACGCAGTATCGCCATGACACAAGCTCATCGGTCTACAGGTGATGTAGTCGAGTCTGCACCATCCGGGTCTTGAGTGCAAGTCCGAGTCAAGGCCACTCGAGTCCGAGTCCTTGAGGTTCGAGTCCAAGTTCTCCTTCTTCGCGTCCCAGTATTTGAAACTTAGGTCAAAGTCCGAGTCCGATACAAATCTTATTAAAATCAATTTAAAAAGGATATTTGAGACAAACATTAAGTTTTTATTTAGCCCCCTCTACTCAATTGAATGTTTTATTATGTTCAGCCCCTGATGCAAAGCTTAAACGTGGCATGTATAGTCTCATTTTATAATATTCTGTGTTCACACAGGAGCATCTTTATATTAAATGTGGAAGAGTTTTCTTTTCCATTGGACTCAGCACAAGATGGACTGAATCGGGTTGAACTGTCGCGTCCGTGCCTCCGAGTCCGAATACAAGTCCGAGTCAAGGACCCCGAGTCCGAGTCCCGAGTCCTCAAAGGGACATAATCAAGCCCAATATTATGCCTATTCTTTTACACCGTTAGTTCAGTTTTCCTTTTTAGAAATGTTTCCCCAGCTATAACTATCCTAGCACATGCAGTCTCAGTACTTCATATACGGCTGTTTAACATCTAGTTATGGCTCTGTGTGTTGGTAAACACAGCTAGTCCATGTACGTGTGTCTGCATGTTTACCATAATATGAACAAATGATCGGAGGTCCGATTTTGAGCAGGAGCACCCCGTGTTTCAGGCAGCGGGAAAATGTATTACATTATTATGGCCAATTCAGTCAGGACATATCCTGATTGACACGTGTTTTGGTCCACAGTCCACACGGCCCCAAGCGCTGTGTTTATGTTGACACCTGTGATCGCGCCCGATTCACTGTTTTTAACACTCGTTTACAAGAGTAAGCAAACGGTTTCAAGGCAATATTTTGGCAGGCACCGATTTATTTGAAAGGGAAGTAGATATTTTTCCGCGTTAATTTAACATGTTTTGTTGTTTTTATTGGGCCCCTTTAAAAAGAACTCGAGTCCGGACTTCTAGATCTACATTACTTCTGCCGAGAACCAGCCTCAGCCTAGATCTTCAATATTCTTGTAACATACATATAATATTCATGAACAAAAAGCCATAGCATTAATGAAAATTAAGAAAAAAAATCATTTATTAAAGACAATTTGATTTACTAATTATTTGTATGACAGTGATGGCCGGAACAAGTGAAGGGGGGGGGGGGGTCCCTTTGAGCCGAAGCAACCTATTTTTAAGGTTTTAAACCAAATTTTGTGACCTAGACCCCCTCCTCTGGATCACAGGATCCTTTTTAGGTTACCTTTTAATCTTCCCGGGTTGAACCCTCCCCTAAATCCTGTATGGAATCCATGCATGATTTACTATTATTAACTCTAATTGTCTTATGTGAAATTCATTATATTTCATATGGAGGTAGATCGTTCACAGTAAAAATTGATAGAGTATAAACATGGTCAATTTTTCATACTTAAAAATTTTCTTTCATTTTAAAATTTTCACTGGCAGATATTTATGTCTGGAATTAGGGAAAACAGTTTCACCGCACCAGTATTGAATAAAGCACATGCATGGGACCAGTAGTCCCATTTCATCGCACCAAACTGCATCTTCAGAGTTCGCTGTCACACCTAGCGCGACCTGGTGGCGAAAGTTAAAACTATGTTCATTTGTGTTCACAAACATGGAGGAAGCGGTGACACACCTCCCACTGTTGGCCAAATGTCCAAAAATCAAAGTGTCACAGGTGAGGTCTGTTATCATGTCCTGTGATTGTTGTCGGTCCATAAAGAGTGGATCAACGGAAAATGTTTGATCTTATTGTCTACAATGTCTTGTCCACATGCAGTACACGTTACCAGTTACTGTACTAAAGTCTGTGGTTGGTTTCATATTCGCGAGGTCACTATTTCGCGATTTTCACCTTTTTTCACAATTTTAGTGTTTGATCGCGAGGGGTTCCATTTTCGGGATCTCTCTATTACGAAACAAATACACAGAGTATAACCATTAATATATCAATTAATTCTATCCAATACTGTGGGTAGGCCTCAAATCTTAAATATACAGGGATCTTGGCAATGGTTTGATTGATCCCCCTGAAATTGAGCATGTGTATACATTTTAGGTTGCTTTCTTGTTCAAATGACAGGTGGTGCCACCTACAATCATCTTTACATGGCAGACATCCATGCTGATATGCAACAAATCTCACTCTCTTTCCTCTCGCCACTAAATCCATGCCTCGAGCACTTCACCTCAATCAGTCTGGTTTTGGCGGATACACATAGTCACTTGTCGACCACCCATAATCTAGCTATTAATAATATCAATCTATAAGCTTTCAGCTCGCCTTCGACAAAGTGACCTCTTATTTATGATCAATTTATTTTCATGATAAATCACTTTCCTGAATATTGCTCCTTGTGTATAGCAAGACAACCACAGTATATATTGTGGCACTGAAGAAAAACGTTTAAATTTGGACTTTTATTATCATTAATAATTATTGTATTTTATACTAATATGATCTGTATGCAATTAATGATATTACTTAAGAGGCCTGTAAATAAAAAATAATCCCTTGAACCTAAAAATAGGCCAGGAAGGCACTGATCTCATGCAACACAGCTTACACAGGCTGTTTGTTTTGTTTATACCCATGTGTGTATAATGTGGGGGGTGGGGGGGGCCCGAGGGGGGGGGGGGGTGGGCAGCCAAAATAATCCAGATACATTCAACAAGGACATCTTGCAACAAGTCAATCAGATTCCAGCCTCATCAAATATGGCACCAACCACCTTTGGTTACACAGTATTTTGTTTATTGACAGCTTGTAGATAAACAAACTTGTACATCCATCACAGAGACATTGTAATAACCTTTCTTAGATGGAACGACCCTCAGTTCTTGAACATGCATGCAGAGTAAGCCAGAAATCACATATGTACATTCTTTACATGAGCCAGGTGTCTGTAAGGAGAATAGCTTACTTTAATAATATGGATCTAAGTCTTGCTGTACTATGTATGGTACGACTAGAGAATATATAGTCTTCATTTAAACCAAGGCAAATGTGAGTCTCATAATTTGGTGTTTCCTTAAAAATTCAGTCTGAAATTACATAAAATTCCCTGTATGGATTTTGCCCACACCTTAAGTACATTTATTACAGGAGGAGGGGTCCAGGAATCCTGTTTTAGGACTAGCTCAAAGTGGTCTTTATAGACAGGTGGTCTTATTAGATAGTTTGTCTTTCAGACTGGTTCCACTGTAATAACATACGTTATATATTTATAACAGAAAACAAACTTGTTCTCATAAACTAATACTGTGAAAATATTGCAACACATCTTGCAATATGCAAGGTTCCACATACTACAATATATTGCAATACAAAAATTACAGGCAATACCTAGGTTGTGTTTGAGAGTACCTGGGTCATTCACTGGGCTCTGGTGATGATCCTTTGTCTGCTGACTGTCCTGGTGACCTGAAGTTTGTAGTTATCCCGAGGCAGCGGAAATCTTGCACTTCTTAAGAAGCCACTGATTTTACCGCTGTTTGGTACGACCCCTTATAATAGACTTAGACACCAGTTGGCGGGTCCATGTCTGCTGAAAAACATTGTGCATTGGTTGTGACTAGCAGCTAAATAAATGCCAGTTAACAAACACTTGACTGAGTGCGCTGCTTTGATGACAGGATTATAGTTTGTTTTAAAACTGTGCAAGCATTTGTGGCATTCTTGGCTGTTATTATAAATAGGCAAACATTGATTATCTGGACCACAAATGAACATGTCCAGATAATAAATTCCATGTTGTATCAGTTGTGTGTCACATTTCAGGAACTGTTTACACTCGGTCAAGGGATAAACTGGGCGCAGCCATATTTGCTATAAATCTTGTGACCCTTTCAGCCAATCAAAGAGGATGTTACTTCCAGCACCGTTTCATCTGATTGGTCCCTCAAACAGTGAATCCCTCTCATATAGGGACCAAGTAAACCAGGCCAAAACAAACTGTGCTTATGATGTAGGTAGGGGATCATCTCAGATGGATGCTGTTCAGATAGACGCCTTTGTATCAGCTGGGCGCCGTTCATTTGGACGCTATTAAAATGGATGCTGTTTATATAGACACCGTTAAATCATAGACTTCAACGCATGCTGAGCGTGCCCATGCACTCTTTATTAAGATGCCTAAGTATGCATCAAAAGCCATATTTTGTTTGGTATTATATGTTCTTTACGTGTTTAAATCGTTTCAGATAGTGGTCATCGTATTATAAACACCATCATCTGCATGCTTCCTTCAGAAAGACGCTTAATTACAAATATGCATCAAAAGCCATATTTTGTTTTGTATTATATTTTCTTTACGGCCATATTGTGGCCATTGTATTATAGATGCCATGTGCCATCTTCTGCATGCACTTTCAGAAAGATGCCCATTCCTTCATTGCAACTTACTTTTTGGAACTGATCAGTTTATGAAAGATTCACAAATTCCAATGGGCAATCAACTAAAGAACAGACGATAACAGTAAATTATTTGGATCATGAAATGACAGTGTTTTTTTTCACAGTTTGTCCACCGAGTGATAGACGGAGCATGTCATTTAGCTGGACCAGAATATGACAACTACTCAGACCTGTGGACTCTTGAGGAATGGTGGAATGTTAATCACTCACTGAAGTCTCTCATCAAATGTAGTAACAGTGTAGATGATGAACAGGTCAGTACTCTTAGTATGATGAACAGAACATGAACTTTAGAATATTATATCTGTAGTATACTTTAATTTCTTTATGCCATGTTAATTGATCATGAAAGTTATTATTATGGTAAAACATGAAAGAAACAAGGTTTTGAATACAAAAAAACTACAGCTAAGTTAATAGTTTGAAGCAGCAGTTATATCAGGCCTTCATATATGGCTGATGCTAAAACTCCCAGGCCAGCCAGTTTATAAACAATGCCTATGAGTCATGTTTTCATGGCTAGCCTCAAACATACTCAGTAAAGTGCAATTCAGTGACACACATAAGGTGGTTGCAATGATGTTGGTGTATGTGTATTGTACCAAGAGCTCTATGGTCATCTTTTTATTCTGATATGAGGTCATCTTACATTGATATCCATATTTGATCCAAAGACAGCAGTCCCATTAATGACAGCTGAACATATACTAATTTGGGCTTTGTCAGACTTCCAGTATGATATTGTTTAACAAAGATTACTAGGGATGATTCATTTTAATAAACCAGAAGTACTGTAAATTCTCCATTTTAAGCCATGGCTTATGTTAGAAAACAAGTGTTGTAAAACCTTCAAATTTTTTATTGAAATCACGCTGCGGCTTTAATAGGATGATTCTCTGGTTGAAGTCATCGTGGTATGGATGTGTGTAGGCGGTAATGTAGATCTGACGATCATCCTCCAGAGGAGAGAGACCAAAAGGCTGATTTGAGTGAACTATATTCTAGATCTGATGTATAAAATTAACTGATAAATTTTGTCATTCTAGAACTGTATAATCATAATTGATCCACTGCGATATTGTGTGGTAGTAGACCTGATTATATACTAATGTATTCCAGCTGATGAAATGGCTTGATGGTGTGCCCTCAGAGTTACAAACCAGTGTAGTAGAAGCAATAAAAGTAAGAAAGGACAACATCAGGCGTAGCCTTGTAACCAGTACGTGTGCCATATCTAATGTTCAACTGCAGGATGTGGACTGGAAGGTCAAGGTTAGTACCATATTGTTTGAATCATACATGTCATGTATGTTTTAAAATTATATATAAGTTATGGTTATATGTTAAGTTATATGGTTTGTATATTTATGTGGTACCTGCCAGTTATTGTTGATGTAAGTGTTCTCTTATTGAGTAAAAACGTGATCAGCCACCTTATTAATTCCTGGTGTTAGACTTGTGTCCTTGTCTTGTCATCATCACAATATTTTATGAATGAGAAAAAAGTGTTCTATATAACTAATTATTTCTTTTGTTCAAGATCAATCAGCACACCAAATTTCATTACTGTAAATTTCTAAGAAAATTGGCTTTTGTATGAATGCTTTGTATTGAGGAGCTGCTGTCTAATATGCTTTCTTACTTATGGTTTTGCCCTTCACTGAAAGAATACAGGTGCCAGTGACCTAAATTCAATTCTCCTAGGAGATCTCATCCAAATTTTAGCGAACCTGTGATCTTTTGCTATGGTGTGGCGTCGTCCGTTGTCTGTCGTCTGTATGTTAACCCATACTATCTTGAAAATGGCAAGTGTTAGCATCACAAACTTTTATGCAAAAAATAAGTCATCTAAAAAACTCAATCGGATTTTGCTTATTTTTTGGCTATTTGCATTTTCCTAGATTTTATAGGGAAAAAGGTAAAACAGCTTTAAAATTTTTCTTCTCCGAAACTGTTCAGCCAAATTGTCCAATATTTCACAGATATGATTCCTAGAACAATCTCTCTCAATTTTGTTCGAATGGTTTAAGTTCGGTGATTTTTGGCTGAGTTACAGGAAGTTGAACTTAGTCATCTGTCCAAAAAAGCATACTAAAATTACAGTCTCAGAAACGGCTGGAGCTATCATCACCAAATTTAATGCCAATGTTGGTCACATGAGTCATATCTGAAATTGAGGTGTTGCCATCAGTGAGATGTATCTGTATTATAATTTGGCATTTAGTATGCATCTGTAGTAATTTTTAGAGAACCTGTGAGCTAAAAGGATGGTGTGGCGGTGTCTGTCATCCGTCCATTGTACATTAACCCATACTATCTCGAAAACGACTGGAGCTAGCATCATGAAATTTAATGAAAAAAATTAGCCATATGAAAAACTGTGCATTTTCTAAGATTTTATAGAGAAATCTTCATCTCAAGTCAAGCCAAATTGTTCAATGTTTCACAGAAATAATCTTTTATACCATCTCTCTAAAGTTTGTTCAAATGGTTCAAGTTCGGTGAATTTTGGCTCAGTTACAGGAAGTTGAACTTAGTCATCTGTCCAAAAAAGCATACTAAAATTACAATCTCAGAAACGGCCAGAGCTATCATCACCAAATTTTATGCCAGTGTTGGTCACATGAGTCATATATGAAATTCAGGTATTGGTGGCACCACCTGCATTGACTTGTTTTTGTACGGGGGTCATTGATCATCTGTACATTAACCCATAATTTCTCAGGAAAAGCAGGAGCTACCATCCCCAGATTTTATTCAATAATCTGTCACATATCAAATGTTGTGGGATTCAGCTTATTTTTTTTGCTATCTGCAGTTACTTAGATTTTATAGGGAAAAAGCTGAAAAACCTTTAAAAGTCTTCTTTTTGTAAACGGTCCAGCCAAATTGTTCAATATTTTACAGAAATGATCCCAGAGGCAAGCCCTCTCAAGTTTGTTCAAATGGTTTGCATTTGATAAATTTTAGTTGAGTTACACGAATTTGAACTTAGTCATTTGGCCAAGTAAGCATACTGACATAGTAATCTCAGAAATGACAGAAGCTAGCATTACCAAGTATTGTGCAGATGTTGGTCACATGAGTCATATCTGAAATTGAAGTTGCAGATTTCATGGTGCCACCTACATTGACCTGTTTTTTATGGGCAAAAACCTCATAATTTTATCCTCTTTCAGCTTAAAATGTTTATGATGAAACTGTCAAGTTGAATCATACAATTTTTTAAAAGAATTATCATAGGGCATGGTTCTTTCAATCATATCAGAATAGAGTTTGTTGATTTTTGGTTGATGTATATATATGTATATATCTCTTATAGCTTTGTTGAATACAACACTGGTGGTGCCAGGTACAATTATTTTTTGTGTTGTGTGCACCCATGCCAGAATTTCAGCAGTGATGTTTGTGTAATTGTTTCTTATTTAAAATGTTTAGTATTGCATTGTTCATATACATAAAAAGTAATGGTCCTGCATTGAAGCATTATACCTGGTGTATTTCCCTATGCACAGGTTCGCATTAGGCCTGTAGGCCTTGTTTTTTCATTTTCAACAGAACTTCCTGGTTCCAGCTGATGAAATGTTTACCATGAATATAGGCCTCAGCATGCATTTATATTGGAGTGGTAAGCGTAACTAGAATAGTGATTCAAGCAATACTTGGAACTGAACTTTAACAGCCACCAATTCTGTTGCATTGATATTGTGGTAAACAGCTGTAATCTTAACATTAGGCTATGAATGATGAATTAACACCAAAAAATACATGTGAATTCAAAGACCATCTCTATAGTAGCATGTCATATCCTGTATCATGTACAAGTTGGCTATGGTCCATTAACCTCTTCAAGCCATGTATTCATTCAAGTGGTCAGAAATTCAACAGACCTGCAGAGGGATCTACCAATATGATGAGTTGAAAAAATGAAATTTTTTTCACACATGATAGTTGTTAGAAAATATACTGAAAAAGCTAACAATTGGTCAGGTTTATGTCAAGTGACAGCGTACTGTAAGGCCACAAGGGGTTTGTAAAAAATGACAATACTTGTATTATTTGTTCTTCATTGAGCGTTACAGTCGTTGCAAAATGTAAGGGCACTTTGATGCTGGTAATGTCAGAAGGCCATATAAATTGAGCTAATGAGATATTTGCCCTGCTAAGGGGGTAGGCTAATGGTTGTTATATGTCATTCTGAGAAACTCAAATAAAAATATAAAAAATGAAGAATTTCTGAAAGTTCATCAGTTACAGATCAGATAGCCTGCTGAATTTTACCAAATAATCTGTCTGTCGATTTGCAATGATTTGATCAAAATTTAATTGTATACCAAAAATTAGAACAAAATCTGTTAAAATTTTTTAAATATTGGCAAAAATATAAAATTGGTACCTTAAATTTTGCCAAAGTTTGACCATGGCCCCTTTTTTTCCTGTAAGTACTGTGGATTTAATTTTCACAGCATGTTTTTGTCAGCATTTTGTCTGTTAACACCAAAAATTTGAAACCAGTTGATCAAAAACTGTAGATTTTATTCAAGTTTTCAAGCACCATGTCACATCAAGTTTACATCAAGCTGGTGTTATGCAGTTTGCTAGAGCTCAGCTCCCCAGCTTCAGCTCTAAGTTCCTTAAATTTAGCATACAGTTAGATGTCTCCAAAAGCCCCTACCATGCCAAGAATTTGATCACTAGGACTTGATTCCTTCGAAATATTTATGAAAAACTTCATTTTTCCATTAAAAACCCATTGTTCCACTGTAAGACTGCCTAATATCAAAACCACTGATCTGACTTTGATCATATATAATATACATATTTTTCTATACATTCGCTATGCACATGCCAGAAATGATGTCAGTATTGCGTAATTGTTTTAAGTTATGGGCCCAAACATAATGCACTTTTTAAAAAATCAAGAAATATATTTTCTCCCTTAATAAGAGGATTGCTGAAGCTAGAGATTTTTTGTCAGGGATGTAACATTATTTAACCAAGATTCAATTGAATACCAAAAATTAGTTCTGAATTTTTCAAATTTTATAAGTTATTAGTATAAATATAAAATTAGTACCTCAAATTTTGCCCAACTTTGACCATGGCACGTTTGTTTCCTGAGAGCACTATTGATATAATTTTCATATTATGCACACATAAGGATTTCATCTTTATAGTTTAGAAAGCTGAAAGAAACTGGCGAAATATTGTAGCTTTTATTAATGTTTTTATGAGACCATGTCAGACCCAGGCTTGATCCAGCCCCTCTTCAGTCACCTGTATGTTGACCTTGTCGACCTTTCATCATATTATGCATGCTTGAGCAGAGCATACACTGGGGCAGCCAGGCACATAATGCCCAGCCACAGTTGATCCAGGTGTCCAACCCAACTCATCTAGTAGTTGTTTTGAAAAACAAAATATCAATAAACAATTAATAATTTTGTATTGTTTTTTTTATAACAAATTAAAGAAAAATTTATAGAAAAGGAATTTGTTAGTTGATGAGTAACAGAAAATTAACTTGCAGTTACTGATGATGTATGAATCTTGTATGGATGGATAGAATGTCAATGTCAATGTTATTCCAAATAACACCATGCAGTCACCTATGGTATTTTTCAGTGAAATTTTAATGATAAAAAAAATAAATCATATTATTCATTACTAATCATTAGGGATCATATGAAGGAAATTAATGATAGACAAAGATGCAGTTGATAATATTAATCTAGATTCCTACTGTGTCTAGTGTGTCGATTGATGTGAAAGTAGTCCAAAGTGAATATATTACATTTATTTTTTTTTAACATAAATAAAAGCCATAAAACCAGGTACTAATGATCATTATTTAAATTTGTGAATTTCGTATATTCTGGATTCTCAACATCATTGTTTGGCTAAAACTGAATAAATACTAGACATGGTGTGAATGCTTTGCAAATCTATTTGAATACGAATATGAATATGTACTGCATTAAAAAATTTTATTGCATAAGAATGGGAATTCAGGTAAAAATGAAAGTATTTGAATACCAGTGCAGATACTTTCAAAATGTATTCATGAATACATTCATGAATATATTCTATAATATTATTTCAATAATCATTTCAGTTATATTTTATTTTAAAAAATCTTATGATTTTCTTATTATTTTATTAATAAAAATTATATTGGCACAATATCTGTTATTAAATTTTAATTAATAGTTGAACTCTTTTTTTATATGTGCTGCTTATAAGTTATATGGCCAAGTCAAAATCTGTGTGACAATAGCACTCCATTTGTTAATAAAATAAATGAAATCAGTCCTCTTCCCTGTCTCCAAAGATACTATAAAAATCATACATAAGCTAAACACCAACAACTCATAATAAAGCTTATATTTATTACCACACAAAACAAGCATGTGCCTCTTTCCCAAATCATACTTTTATCATATATAACAGCTGAGCGCCGTGACCCATGGGTCCCTTGTTGATTATTGCCCTGTGAATGGACAGTCTGATGGACAGACAACAGACAAAAAGACAAAAAAAAAAAAAAAATACCAGTATGCAGACAACAGTTGCCCATAACTAATCCATGATATATCAGCATATCAGTCATAGGGGACATTGGTGTCATAGTCATGCATGACTCTGCATTAAAATGAAGGAATAGTGTTTCACTTTTTTAAACCAGTGTATGATCAATGCATCAATAGGACCCAGTTTGGAGGCTTCTTAAATGAAGTACATGGTTTGGTTTAATAAACAGTATGATCAACCAATGATGAACTTAATCTTTAAATACACTCCACATAACAATTTCTTCATCATAGATAATTCAGGTTTCTCTGATAAAGTTTGTCTTACAAAACAGGCATACTGGTATATAAGTACTCTTTACTATGTCAGTGGTAGAACCTGTTTGTATTTATCACAGAAATTATATTTATTATTAAAGTTTAAAGATGTAAATAATGTTAGCACCTTGGCCGGGCATGAATAATTCTACTTCTGTGGTGTTTACATTTTGTGTATTTTCTTCAGATTGCTATGTCCAGTGACAAACTAGGTACGATACAGGAGCCTCTGGCCTCAGTTGATCTGAGCATCACAAAAGACTGTGGACCAGACCTGGTGACAGTTGAATGTAATAAACAAGAGCTACATATGATCTTGACTTCACTAGAAGCAGCAAACAGGGTCAGTAGAGATTTTTACCTTCTTGATACAATGTAAGATTTAGGTGATGAATTTCATTTTATGTTTGTATGCCATTATTTTAGAAAGGAAAGATTACAGTATAGGTCTCCTGATATCCTGTTAGGAATTTTACAGGTATCAGATGAATGAAAGATGTATGAGTTATTTAATACAAGGAACTTATCGGTAGCTGTTTTGCTGCATGAGACTGCACCCGGATTAACCATAATCTCTGACCTGCCGTCAAGTACTAGACATTATCAGATATTGATTAATAAGGCTAGCCCATAATATACATTATGAACAATATTTGTGTTAGGTTTTCATTAGTTTGTTCAGTGTATCATGTAATAAATATATCAAAATTATTACTTAAAGGCCCTGGAAAAAATCTTGAGTAAATTGGTATTGCACCTAAACTTATGCCAATTAAGGGTCTTGAAAATTAACTGTATCAGGGGTTTTGAGGCACCCTAAATTCCAACCCTATCACAATCAGCAGTCGAGCTAGAGCACTTTAAGGGAGAGGAAGAGATTAATGTATGAGTAGAAATTTTATTGAAAAAAGAATTCAATAAAAAAATTGAATGCAATATTTGAATACAATTATTATGATATGTGTTGTGCACTTTTGTTCTTTCTTACAGGCATTGCAGAGTGTCAGCTAAGTCACATCAGCTAAGTCTGCAGAGAACCCATTTGTTATAAACCCTTCATCAGGCAGTCAGCATGGATAGCAGGATGGCTAGCAGTCAGAGACAATCACTGAAGTTACTGTATTCTCATGTGTAGACTGACAGCGGATGCTTACCATTCCAAATTGATGCCTTTATTAATTATATATATATACATATATACAAACATACATATGATGATGGTGCAGTGTCATTGCATGATAATGAAAATCTGAAAACCTTGCAGCCCAACAGCATTTTAAAAAATATGTACTGACTTGACTTTCTGTATATAAATATATTAAAGATCGATTATCTTCAGCACTTTCATATTAATTTATGACACCAACTATCATAATTATTTCTATACAGTATTATGATACAATGTATAGTTACCTTTAAAACTCTGCTTCTGGCTGTAATAGAGGAATGGCCTTAATACAGGCTGTGTGCAAGAGTGCATTGGTTTAGAAAATTAGTTAAAGACAAATTTATTAATTAAAAGAATTTTATTTATTTGTATATCATATATATTCTACTTTGTTTCCCATGATGTCCTATGTAAATTTAGTATAAAATTTAATATGAACAGTCCAGACTGTACAGATGGGTGACTAAGTAAATATGTTGGATAAGAAGATATCGGATTATGTATGAAACCAGATTATAGCATGTTGACTGACATGATGTGGGTGAATTTGATTAGCTCTGATGGCTTATTCTTAAGCTAAATTTATGCAAATGCTGTATGTGGAAATTGACATGAAGTATGTAGAAAAGATTTTTATCTCCAGTTAATTTATCATTAAACATTTATTTGGCCAGTGGTACCCGGTATATGGAATGAGACTAGCGGTACTGTGGTATTCTCAGTGGAACAGGCACGGAATAGGGACCACAGGATCTAGTTAATACTTAATTGACCTACAGATGCAACATGATTCAGCTGGATTTGACAACACCAGTCGCATAACACAAGGTTTACTACCCTCCTAAAAATGCTCCTTTCCAACATATACTGCATATCACATACCATGCCTACTAAATGTAAATTTACAAAATATGAAACGTTCACACATGTATGAGATCATTGATATTTCAGCATCATCCATGAATTTGCTTTTCATATTTGGAAGTCTGTTTTAAAGATTTCTTTAGGAGTGACGAAGCAGTGCAGTCTAAGGATTAAGTGACTTTAGACATCAGCTGTGTGTTAGGCAATACTTGTACATATTAGGAATGGGAGATATCCAGTGGTACATCCATTTTCATGACAACCATGTTGACTGGTGACTAGCCATGACAACATGACACTCAGGCCTTCGGAAATAAACTGATAGGGCCTGGAGTCATGATGGCAGTCACAACAGAACGCCCATTCTAAGGGTCGGATCAAAATATTTACTGTCTGGTATTATTTGGCATCACAGGCTTATAAAGTCGTATTATATGTGCTTAATATCGAAGAAGAAATGTTGTTACACAAAAATAATTACATTTTACCTCCTTTCATCACTGTGGCACCGATTCACGTGAAGCGGTACTTCTCATTCAAAACTAAAGGTGTCATGGCGCGGTCGTGTATGTAAACTTGGAAGTCGGAAGCCGGAAGCCGGAAACCAAGGAATGTCTTATAAATAAAGCAGTTTAAAGCATGTACAAAATGCTAACGCTTCAATACCATTTTGTTTTTTCCCCGATAGAATAAGATCTTTATTATCATTCTGTGAAGAATAATAGTGATCCATTCTTTAATCTGAAAGTTATGGATGATTTTGTGCTCGGATGCCATCTCGGATTTCAGGCAGAAGTGCTGGGATGTGATCCAATGTGTATAACTCGGAAGTCACAGAGACGCACTGGTTAACTTGTGGTCAGTTAAGAGCCACAGCCCAAATGCAGTTTCATTATAATTATAGCTGCATGCAAATATTAAAATTGCTTATGCATGATTCTGCTTTTAATGAGTGTATAATACAATACATGATACATAATCGAAAAACTATAACTTCTTAATTTTTTTATTTGTTAATTTAATATATATATATATATATATATATATATATATATATATATATATACATATGTGTGGGTTTATTTTCACGTATTATTTCGTATTCACGTATATTTCACCCCATCTAGAGTTTTGTTTTTGTTAAAGATATATATTTACATGGGGAGGGTATGGGAAGGGATTAATTTTTAAAATATGCAATGTAAAGAGGACATTTTGAGGCACCTTAAACAAATGATTATGAGGATTTTCTGTTCCGCAACTATTCTCCTACATGTTTTTGAACAATATATTCAAACCTGATGTTGTTGGGCTTTAATATTTATATTTCTATAAAATTACGGTATAAACTGGAAAGTCCAAATATTCAAAAGTTCGTTACATGTTAATGTCAATAATGAAACGCGCGTCTATACATTTAAAACTTTCAAAATGTCACTATTTAAAGGTAGTACTCGTTGTCAAATAATTAATATGTTTAAATCTTATGACAATCATTGCATTTGACCGACTTTTGTGATCTGTGAGCGCCTAGGCTCGGGCAGCAGAGCACGTTGCGTGAGTCTGAGTATCAGCCGAGGAGGCGTGAGATTTTTCACGGTCGATCCCACCCCCAGCTCAGCTCTGTGGGGAGACCGTGCATGACTCGCACGGTAATGCGATAAGGGGGGGGGGGGGGGATTCCTCAATATATTAGTTTATATTTGGATGCTCTCATAGTGGAGTAAATCACAAACTTATGAATTGGAAAGTAAAAATAATGAAATTGCTGGGGAATAAAAAAAAGTAATCTAAAAAAGAAAGGAAAATTAATTACGAAATAATTGGAAAATAACTCGGTAAAATGAGAGATTTTACGTCTGAACGGGCTTGCGCCCTCTATGGATGCACCACTGAATAATAAATATGTTATAATAAACCCTAATACGGCATTAAAATAGTAATAAATTACGATGTCATTCAAAATAAAAACAGTAATATATTTCCCATACGTTGAACAAATATGAAAATTTAATATATTTTGATCCTTATAAAAATCTTTATCTGAATATTCCGTGTATACTGACTATTTTTATTTGATTCTTATATTTTTATCCTCAGAAAACAAAATTAACCGGACTGTAGTCGGAATTCTCGATACAGTAGTACCGTGCGCTTTCGGACATCCTTCTCTCCGAAAAAAATAGTTGCTGGTACCAGGTTCTTATTTAAAAAGAATGTGTTATATCTGTAAAATTTGCTTTGTAACAATTTATTTTTTAACATTTACTGAACTTTCCCCCAACATAAAATACGTAACAGCGTAAAATATTGATGAGTTAATATAATCTTGTTTTACAAATGAAATAAAATATCAATATAATATATTATAAAAAAACAGCATCATGAATGTTAAAAAACAGATTGAGTTTATGAAATATATGTCATATTGAAATTATTGAAAATGCTTGACAAGTTTGCTGACGATATGATGACCAGTGCATTAGCCAATACTGGCTTCCGAGTTTTACACATCTGGACCATAATCGGGCATTTCCGAGAAAAAAAAATAGTCTATAACTTCGGATGGATAACTTTGATTTTTGCATTATGAAAGAAAAAACCTTATTTTATCAATAAACATAAAATGGTACTTTCCATTGATGTAGTAGCATTTTAATTATGCTTCGATCATTGCTTTATTTTAAAAAATCCTTGCTTCCGACTTCCGACTTCCGAGTTTTACACATAGCCGTTTGGGAATCCCCTACCGGAAGTTATGGTTCTCCCGCTGACAGACGTGGAGACGAGTTTTTCGAGTAAAAGTAGCCTCGGTATTAAAAACTGCTGCACGAATACACGTAAGTCAACCGTGGATGTAATAATTATTATTTTCGCCAACAGAATAACGTCACTTTTTGTCTTAACTCAGGAAAATGACAGCTCGAGAAGTAGATGAAAATGAAAAATTAGTGTCAGAAATGGCGTGCACATCTGCACGTACTAGAATTGATGCGAACCCAATAGCTTGTACTGTCACCCCATCGTCTTCAGTAATATCTAAAATCGACGTTTGGGGTGACAAGCTGTCGCTAACTGGTGACATAAACTAAGAGATGGCAGTATTCATGTGTTCTGTTGTACATACATACATACAACACTTCTTGTGTTATTAGACTCATTTTTTGTCAATAAGTAACTAGAACAATTTTTACAAAATAATTGTGTCAGATGTTTAAGTATCATAGTGAATGTCTACCTATATAAACATCTCTCATTCACTATCTAATGATGGAATTGGTGAGAAGTGTAGGTTCAATGAAGTGGAAGTTACCTGAATAGGCTAGAACTGAGATTTGTGCATTAATTTATATATAATAATAAATAACTATATTTAAATATTTTCTTTTTTTTGTGCACTGCTGCCTAGGGCCAATTTACAGAAAGGCTGAAGTTTCCCACACCACCATTTACCATAAGTTTTGATTTTTTTCTCCGTTTCTTGTTTTGAAACTATTTCAAAACATTAAACCTTTGGAAAAGTCCCTAAAAGTCCTCAAATTAGAAGTTTTATCAACTTAACTATCTACATATATTAAAAAAAATGGATAGGCTAATACAGGTAGGGTTCACCTGAGGAAAACTAACTGTCCACTGAAACAATATGATGAGGACAGTTTTTTTTTCAGCAGGGTTCTGCTGCCACCACTGCTGCCCCATTCAATTCCAAAGAATTTCTCTGAAACCACTGGAGAGAATTATACAAAATGTGGCACAGTCACATGGGAACAGTTTTCCAACAAGAGTAGTGTCTCGTGCATGGCATCAATCTGTGCATCTATGATCTCTCAGGAGTGGTTCGATATATAAGCCTGAAGTTTTGAAGATCCATCCATCATGGAAAGCTTTCTTGTGAATAAGACTGTGGTGCCATCTACAATCACATTTTTGTAGAATACATCTTGCGCCTATCTCAGGAGTGGTTTGCAATACTGGCCTGAAAGTTTGCATGTCCATTGAACCCGCTTACACAAGACTGGTGGTGCCAACTTCTACTGTTTTGCATGATATCCATCTGGGCATATATTTTTGGTGAAAATCACGCAAATCTCAGGAGTGGTTTAACATAATCAGTCTGAAAGTTTACATGTAGATAGATCTTGGATAGCCCCATAGTGGATAAGATTACCCCTAAGGCGTATCCAGGAGACACTTAAGTGAGACTGGTGGTGCCGCCTATAACTTCTTTTTGCGAACCTGTGAGCTTCTGCGATGGTGTGGAGTTGTCCGTTGTCCTTTGTCCGTAAACCCATTCTATCTAAAAAAAAACTGCAGGAGCTAGCATCACCAAATTTTATGCAAAAAATCTGTCATCTAAAAAATTGTTTTGTTATCTGCATTTACTTAGATTTTACAGGGGAAAAGGGGATCACCCTAAACGCGGGTCCGTGCGCGGGTCCGCGCACGGACCCGCGCTCAGACAGCGCGGAACTCATCTCCCTAAACGCGGACCTACGCGGACCAGTACCCTTCCTCAATATATGCTTTTTGTTTTGATTATTAGTAAATAAAGTAGATTTTTAACGAAAGCTGTGTTTATAACAGTTCTCGATGACTCGTATTGGTCTTTTATATAATTTTTTTATTATTATAAAATGTATATTTGATAACTATAACATTTAATCAACGTCTTTTTGACTAAGTTTATTTTCATCTAGACGTTCGAGTCAGAACTACATAAGCATAACAAAAACAAGAAAAAAAAAAATAACAATACATTTTGATCATCGTTTCATTCTGTTTATTAACATTGAACGAAATCATTTCAATAGTCATAATTCACAAACAAGAGGCAGACACACATGAATACATAAATATACATAAATCTCACAGAAAAGTAGGTATGACTGTCACAGTTATTATATTCAAGCACTTGCAAAGATCTAGAACTTACAGAATAATTATAAATTTACTTTAAAATTTTTGAATACATAAAAGATGCACTTTACACTAAAGACCAACAGAATCATGATAACATCCTTACATAAATATGCAAGTATCATGTGCATATAATTCATCACAGCTGATAAATATTTGCTAGTAAAAAAATCAATATTATATGAAGTTGATAAGCTAAGTACATTTGTAAAATGTGAACCTAAAATTATTATACAGTAAAACATTATATACTATATTATGGTCCTCCCTGTAACATAATCTCCTAACCACTTAACCTAAGAAATAAATCTGACTGAAGAAATTAGATCGAAATGAAGTCTCTACACTTAACATATATCTAAATGATTTAGGTCTACACCAATCATATATATATCATTGTAGTCTACCTATATATACCAAGCAAATTGGGTCGACATTGATTTAAAAATGCGACCACGTATCGTAAACATGATCCAAATCATTTCAAGCATTGTGCACAGTATTTCCTCTTTCCAAAAGTTGTCACTTTTTTGCATGATTTGTGGGACCAGTTTGTGCAACCATAATTGTCGCATGTAGTCATGTTTTCTACACAATCTGGATACCCACACTGACAATTAATGTTCACAGTGACACGGTATGATTTGAAGCTGGTTGGCCTAGAACCTTTTCTTTTAGGAAAACATTCCATTTTCCCTTGCTCTAAACAATAAACTAAGTGACTCCTAAGCATATCTTGATCAAAAATAGAATTTGTTTTTCCGATTTGTATTCCATTAAACTTTGTGAAGCAAAATTCAACGGTATTTGCAATAGCAAAGAGACCACAGTCTATCATATATCTCTGTTGGTTAAGTATAGGTATGATGCATTCAATTTTCTTTTTGCCAAATCCATAGATCATAGCGATCTGTATTTGTAAACCAGTTGTGAGTTCCCCCCTGGTCAGGCTGTCCATAACGTACACTGGGCCATCTTTCTCACGCTGGAACGTCATCACCCAGTGATAATTGCCAGTGTGCTGAATTTGAACGGTCGGCGCTGTCCTTGATTCAAGTTTTTCGCCAGCGCCATTTACCCATTTTTTTTATGTTGCATCTAAGGTAGGGGCTATCACTGTAGACTGGAACCCATTAATATCTCTAAACTCATCGATCAACAATTTCTGTACAGCGTGAATGTGTTGGTCACTGAGAGCGTCCGATTTGTGTTCAATGACAGCCTTATGCTTTTTATTTAAACCATCTACCCATTTTGTCAAGGACAGGCGGCGTTTTTTACCCTTTGTGGTTTGCGGTTTGTTTTCTATATTGGCCTCTGACCTTGACTCCGATTTCCCAGATTCTGATTCCGACTGTTTTTCCGTTTCTAATGGACTCTTGTTTACGTTATTCAGGATCTGACCGACACTTTGATCAGTGTCTGATTGCAAATTTGGTAAATCATCTGAGCCCATGTCCAATTTTCTTCGTTTAGCACCTGAATTGGATAATCTGAATTGCACTTTCTTTGAGCTACTTTTCATCTTTCTGGCACAGTGAACCCTGATAGATACATTTACAGTTGGGGTTAACATAGGGGAAACAATGGGAGAACCAGAAACAGGGTTTGCACTTGCAGGTGAGACTGGAGACTCTGGAATATTAATTGAAGAAGAAGTTGGACCTGGAGTAGAGGTGTATGGTTCAGTGACCAGCACTGAGTCCGGAGCTGGATCTACAATTGTTGTGTCTGGGTCATAATCCAGAATTCTCGGTTTTTTCCTACCCCATGTTTTGTCAACCCTTTTTCTTCGATTTTTTCTGAGCTGTTTCAAAGACAGCTTTTTGCCCTTCCCCTCTGCTTCCATGCCAATCACCATTCTGGCTGCCATTATGTGGTGGCATGTCGCAGTTGACCCACACCCACAAGTCTCTTTTGGAAAGAGAGTAACAGCATATGGCTTGGCACTAGACCCCTTTACCATAAAGCAAGTCATGTCATGAACAAATGTTATGCGTTTTTGTTCTACGACACATTTCGCTAATGACAGCTGTGATTTCCTCTCCCTGTTTTTGGTTTCCAATTCCCCCTCTATTTTAGTTGCATCTTGCGCATCACCATGGTCTTTATTTTCTACCCCTCCGAATTCAGCATCTCTAACAAGCGCTACAATTTTGTCAGGGCTACAGACTGTATCCGACCAAACGCACAGTTCTGGGTCTTTCTTAGCAAAGTTGAATTCCTCCCTCAGTACATAGTTTCCCGAATCACAAAACCCCCTGAGTATTTCATTCATATAGAAATTTTGTAAATGGTAGAATGAGAGGACCGCGCAATCTACTGGCATTTCCTGCCACTCGTTGAACAATTTGATGACCTTGTTAAATGATTCAGAACTGTTGTTTGTGACCCCCGAGAAAGCATTGTACAGTCCCCAACGCTCTACCACCCATTTTGCTGCCGATTCCAGTATATCATCCCTCAGGTGATTTTCATAGTAGTCTAACATTGATTTTGACCATTTTTGAGAATACCTGGCTAATTTCTCCTCATACTGGGCCAAATTTTCACTTTTCATCAAGTTTTCAACATCCCTGGCATAAATGCCTATATCAACATTGCCCCCCTCTTTGGCTCGCAACCAAACTGACATGTCAGTGGTCAGATGATTCCAGCAGTAGAGTATGTGTGCTTTAGTCAAAGTGCTTTTGATCGCACTTGTGATGCCTGCTTCCCGGTCAACTATGATGGGGAACGGTTTTTTGCTTAGGACGGGGATATTTTCTTGGACACAGCTGAACAGTTTGTTATGCATCTTTTTGAATTTGCGATCATGAACCATGAATGCCAAAGGAATAGTGGGCGTTGTGTCTTGAGGACTTGTTTTGAACATGGGGTGTTGAAAAGAGAGTACCGAAACATAAAAGTCACCCAGGTTGAATGTGGTGTCATAGGCTAGAGCGAGAGATTTTGCCTCAATTTGGAGTAAATCATTCAGCTGTTCAGCGATCTCATCAAGAATCACAATACATGTAAACTCTGGCCACAAATCAATAACTTTAACATATTTGTCTAGATGCATGGACAACTCATACAAATGGTTCACATCATCTGTGCCTAGCCTATTCTTTGCGTCTACGTTTTCCTTAGCACGCTGAGCTTGTTTCAGGTTTCTACAATTGGCGATGCCATGCCTAGAGCCAACATTTGTGCCGGTAACAGAATTCTTGTATGTTTTGATTGGTTTTTGGTATGTGGCCCGCTTTTTCAGAGAATTAATTACCGAAGGATAGGTTCTCTTGTGAGGTGTAGAATTGGTTTTGCTTTTCGCATGTTGCATAGGTTCGGCAACTGTGGCATCACCAATGTAGTGCACTAAAACAATATGAGGGTTTTCATCCAGAGTATATGCATATTTTTGAAATTCAGAATTAACCCCAGTACTTGTCCGTATCACAAAGTATGTCTTACGCATGTAGGGATTCTTTTTTGGAAATGATCTGTTGCTGTTGTTTCTCCACATGAGCCTATCACACCTCCAGTCGTCTACCTTTTCTTTGTTGTTCATAGAGTTGTACAGATAAACCTGCCCTCCCTGTGGTGCCACTGGTGCCTCAGTGCAACACAATTCCAGATTTGGGTAACCTGTGGAGACAATTAGTTCTGTTGATTTAATGTGATTTTATTTTTAATCTTGAAGTTAAGAATAATTACAAATTGATAAGTATATATATATATATATATATATATATATATATATATATATATAATTAGAATAGGTGAAAATTATGATTATTTCTAATCTTGAAAAATTTACGTGCCGTTACAGGTTATTTCTATATTATTATTTCTAAAACAGCTGGTTGATATGATTGCTTTGAATTGATGAGGAAGAAATTGTTACAAAAAAATGAGTAAATAATTCTAAGTTGGTTCACAATTTTAAAAGGCATGATCATTTATCCCTAAATTTTTGCTCATCCCATTATGGACAGGTGATTGAAAAATATATTTTTTATAAATTTGCAAATAATAATTTTTTTTATTTGTAAATCCGACAGTGAAAAAAGGCCGGACGGACTATGACTATATATAGCTCAGATGACTTATAGTCAGCTGAGCTAAACATTAAGCTACCCCGGGGTTAATGTGAAATAAAAATAATATACTTTTCATAAAATATCGATATTTATCCAGGCAACGATCTACTTCGTGGACGTAGTTCGTGCATATAACTCTACTCCTGGCCCGTCTCTGAATATGTTGAAAAGATGCATGGATGGATAGCAGCTAAATCCTCATAACATTTATAGAATTTACAAAAAAAAAATACTTACGAAGGATTTCTTCGGCTTCCTCCAAAGCTAGAGGTCCGTCTCTGGTGTCGTAGACAGGAGCGTCGCCTGGCATGCCGCCACCTGTCTGAAGCAATGGTTGGTCATCCTCCAGGTCTTCACTCGACGATGGTGTAACTTCTGTTGGAGCAAAGTTGGATCTTTGTAGCCACGCTGTCCATCTTTGTATGTGTGTTGATATGAACTGTGCACCTATAGTGACAAGCTGCGTCATATAAAACTATACATAAGAAGGGGTTGTAGATACATTACATTTCAGTCAAACAACCAGAATAAAATAAAACAAAATCTGAGCATAATATGGATTAATGTTACGCGACTATCACTTTACATTTACATCAGACAACCAGAATAAAATATAATTTTCACTTAATTTTAATGTACACTTATCCACTCCATTAAATTAACATCCCTCTATTCGCTTTACTGCAACGTATAATGCTATACGCCCCTGTATTACGATCTTCATAATCAGTATATTCCGATAAATAGTTAATGAAGAAATACGGTATACAGAATATACATCATACAGGTTCAGATATTCAACAGGTTTAGATAACAAATATAAATCTAAAATCTATACTCACTTCCATGATGGATCTGGCGGTCATCTCGGCAGCCGTTCGTCAAGTCTGAACCCATGTCGATGACCATCAGTTTTATAGGGATTTTCAGGAATTGCTCAAATGCAGTGATGTTCTAACCTTGTGCTTGATATCAAAAAGAAACTGCAGATGAGACGAAAAGCCCATTTGTCGCGGATACTTTGTTCTTACGGTGTATCTTATTTCATAAAGAAACTTCAAAGAAGATAAAAAAAATGTTTGGGCATGGGCCCTTCCTCCTGTGTAGTCCTCTCATTAACTGCTCATCACGGAAATGATTGTTTGCTCAATAAATGTACTATGAAGAAACCATGACGAGCTAATAGACCTTATCCGGAACTCCCTCTGAGCTGACCACAGGCCTGCAGATGGCACAAACAGCTATAGTGCCTCGTGGCCAGAGGTTGTGATCGATGCACCGCAGTAGGCTGGACAGGGCTGTGTGTATAATCTAGGGTTCCTATCATATAGATTTATCTATAATTGACCACGGATAATGAGAATTAAATACTCTCATCCGGACCACAATGTCTGCTTCTGAAGCCACACATGGAAACAGTGTCGGTGGGCTTTATTGACGTCCCAAATTCAGATCTCAGAAGAAATAAATTAGTTGTGGATTTGCCAATCACCTCCTGAATATGAACAAGATATATATATATATATATATATATATATATATATATATATATATATATATATATAGAGAGAGAGAGAGAGAGAGAGAGAGAGAGAGAGAGAGAGAGAGAGAGAGAGGGAGATCATGTGTATATCACTGCTAACTTTTAGCTCAATTTTCTTTTATCTTTTAATTATGTACGTATTATTTGGAATTATGAGCTTGCGTTTTTGACAAAATATCTATTATATCTTTTAAACATAATGATTTAGATTAACTGCTCAACACGCAGAGCTTTGAATACTGGATTTCGAACGATAATTATAATAATAATAATAATAATAATAATAATAACAACAACTATTATATAATAATTTATTATTAAATTTTTATTAAATCACTCCTAAAGGTTATGATACCGTTTGAATTGAAAAGGTTATTATGCTCAATATTGAGTATGATTATAATGAATTAATGAATACAATCTATTTCATTGGTTTCAGGGAAACAGAGTACATGTACGGCTAAGACAGTAAACTTTATAGAGCACGACATCCAAGTAAGGGTTTGCTACAGAAAAAAAAATTGTGATTACATTTTTTTTTAATGTACTTTAACTCCGCATTCGTTAATAGGGACATGTACAAAAGGCACGACATTTGTTGAATATCAAATATTATTCAGAAATAATCAAAACAAAAAGCATATATTGAGGAAGGGCACTGGTCCGCGTAGGTCCGCGTTTAGGGAGATGAGTTCCGCGCTGAGCGCGGGTCCGTGCCCGCGTTTAGGGTGATCCCGGGGAAAAGCTACAAAACCTTTAAAAATCTTCTTCTCCAAAACTCCTCGCCAAATTGTCCAATATTTCACAAAAATGATCCCAGGAACGATTTCTCTCATTTTTTTTCGAATGGTGCCAGTTCGTTGATTTTTGGCTGAGTGACAGGAAGCTGAACTTAATGGTCATTTGGTTAAGTAAGCATAATGACCTTTTTTTGTACGGGGGTCATCAGTTATCAGTACATTAACCCATCATTTCTCAGAAACAGTAGAAGCTAGCATCCCCAGATTTTATGCAAAATTTAGTTGCATATCAAATGTTGTGACATTGAGCTTTTTGTGGCGATACCTTACATTTTATGGGGGAAAAGCTTAATAACTTTGAAAATCTTCTCCGAAATCATTCAGCCCAAATTTTCAATATTTCACAGAAATTATCCCAGAGATGAGTTGTCTCAAGCTGGTTCAAATGGTTTGGGTTCGATGAATTTTGTTCGAATGAAAGGAAATTGAACTTAGTCATTTTACTAAGTTGCATGCTTACATAACAAAAGCTGGTCACATGATTCATATTTGAAATTGAGGTTTCCGTGGCGCCACTAGATGGACCTGTTTTTTTACGGGCAAAAACATGGTACTTTTAGCTTCTTTCAGGTTGAATTGTTTAATGATAAAACTGTCATGATGAATGTTTTAATTTTTCACAAGAATTATCTTAGGGTACCTAGGGTAGGGTTCTTTCAATTGTGTAAGAAACGATTGGGTTTATTGATTTTTGGTAGATTCATGGAAAGCGAAAGTAGGCCATGTGGCTATAAATAAGCCTATTTCAAATTGAGGGCTGCAAAATTCTTCCTCTACAAAACTTTTGTTTAAACTTCTGTAACATTGCACAGAATTATTCATAGGTTGCTGGTTATTCATAGGTGTTCAAGTTTACTTAAATGATTTTTGACATAATTACTGGACCTTTAACAATAAAAGAACTGACATACTTTGGTCAACAAAGCTAGTAAAGTTATTGTATTAACAAGCTTATCTCTTTGGGTATATAAGCAGAGCTGTACAGGCAACATAAAAAAATTGCGTTCATATCCAGTTCGTGTAAGACAATACCATGAAAAAAATTATGTTTTCTGATTTTGCTTTCAATAGACATCTGTTATCATTCTGAACATTTTAATAAAAACAATATTTTGAATATGCAGCTTGAAAAAAAGCATTGTAGCCAAAGTCTTTTAGTATGTTTTAACAGATTTGGCAACATAGTAGGGTAGAAATGGAATAAGCATGTATTAACAGATTTTGCAACATAGTGTAGTAGAAATGGAATAAGTAACTTGCCCATGGACCTGGTACCCGTCATAGGAACCCCCCCCCCCCCAGCTTTATGCCGGACGACTTGAAGCCTACGTATATAGAAACCGGAAGCCCTGTCTTTGAGCCACGTGAAGCCCATGTCTATGCTTGGAGCTGCCTGCTGGTCGTGTTGAGAGCCTATTAGTGAGATCTCAAGGTGAGACACTAATCTACACGATGGCAAGATTTTGTCTGTATCTATAAATAGTTTGGCAGACTGCCAACTATTTTAGACTTAGCTGCAGGCCGAGTTTCAGTCTAGAGCTATTTACAGCTGTTTGCAAACTGCCAACAGATTTTACAACAGGTCAAGAGTTCAATCAGTACAGCAAGGTACAGGCGCCACCCACAATAAGTTTTGCATAGTGTATGTTCCTGCTTATTTTGCAGGAGTGGTCTGACATATCAGCCTGAAATTTTGCATCTTTATACATCTCACATAGTTTTGTTGTATACAAGACTCGTGGTGCCAACTACAATTGTTTTTGGGTTTCTTGCATCTGTGTACTTATAGAGCCCAAGGGTGGTTTGAAGTATCTGCCTGATATTTTGCATGTCTATACATCGACGAGGGCTTTCTCGTTCACAAGACTGGTTGCGCCACCTATAAACATTTTGTGTTGTGTGCATCCATGCCAGTATTTCAGGATTGACGTTTGTGTTATTGGTGCTTATAGTCGGGTTCAAAATGTTTAGTACTTGCACTGAAATATCAACAAACATAGTGTGATTTGAATCATGGTCACAGTTACTAACTCTGCACAGGCACGGCAATAATAATATACATTTTCATACTCATGAGGCAAACTGGGAGGGAAATTTGCTGGCTGTATAAGATATGTAACAGCCATGCAGGGAGAGGGATATGCCTTACCTTTATTATTTTTAGTTGATTCAAATATTTTGTCAGTACTGTTTTTTTTTTTTTTTTTTTTTTAGGAATAATTCATTTGCAGGGACCTATTATTTTAGAAAGACTGGTGGGCTGACCTGGATCAGGAGGACTTAGGTTACAATATTTTCTCTCCGTCACTGGTATCTGACTCAGGAAATTACCATTCTGTGAATGTCGTGTCGTGAAATCTAGTATCCCTTGTCACCCAAGAGGGATATAAGGCAGTGCGGACAAGGTAAGGGAGAGCTGGACAGCTCCGATCTGTATGTATGTAGGCCGCTTTTGATCCAGTTAAATGCCTCGGCCAAGTCAAAGAACTGATGCCGATATGGGATCGTCATAACGGGGTTATCAACGTCTGTTCACGCAGACATCAGCCGCTGATAGATCATTTCAGACCACTTTACGTCGTACAACAATGTATGAGGCTCTTAGTCATAAGAATTTTTCATTTGTGGTACCGAATTCCTAGGTGCCCATAGGTGTGTTTATAGCCGCGCCAAGAGTGAGGTCATTGATCAAGTAGAGGTGGCTGCGCGCGTGGTGATAGATCTGTGACTGGAGAGGATTGGCTCCTGCCCTATTTATTTATAACATTCAGTTATTTGTAAGAGTATCTCTTCACTCTGGTTGGTATTTACGGATAGCACATGTATAGCAGTCCAGGTCTACACAGCACTGATAGTAGTGAAACATAAGGGCGTCTCATACAATTTTGGGTCTGAGAATATGTTACGGTGAAAAAGGCCAAGGCTAAGTTCTAAGGTCTTTCAAAACACTATATTTTTTTAGTATAATAGGAGTAAGACATGTACAGGCAGAAGCGGATCCAGGGGGGGGGGGGGGAGGTCCAGTGGGTCCGGACCCCCCCTTTTTCATCAGAAACAACGTTTTTTTAAGGGCTTCAGACAAAATTTTGCTGCCTGGACCCCCCCTTTTTTAGACCTGAGGACCTTTTTTTAGGGTTTTCATTTGTCCTCCTGGGTTGGACCCCCCCCCTTTTCCTAAATCCTGGATCCGCCCCTGACAGGCTAGCCATACGAATGTGACAATGCCATGGGTGATTCTGGCACCTTATATGCACATGATGACAGGTATGTCGGTCGAAAGGGATAAAAATGGTCATGAGAATTCATTCACTGCTGATAGGAACACAGTAAAAAATCACTTTGTTTATTTACAATGACATAGAGGAACATATACACAGCCATTCACCTTTACAGAAGGCTCGAAACTGATAGGAGCCATGTGGCATTTTTTTTTTAATATTTAATAAAAATCTGTGTCAAAGCAAATAAAATACTTATAATAAAATACGACATGACAGAGGGCCTGCCAGCTGTCTGCAATGGACGATATTACTATTAAGTTTGCATTTAATATGGTAACAAGTCTGTACCATAATAACGCTACAAGAAGACGCCTGCATTTATCACACAGCGGTCGCATTCCATATACGTGGCCCATTTCATTTCGATATAAAATGGAAACGGAATGCGACAGCTGAGTGAGGAGTGCAGAAGACGCCATGGCAAAACCTGCACACATTTAAAACTGCAGAACGAGATAGAGCAAACACTAAACGAGTGTTTTAGCAAGCATAAATACACAGAAACAGTACTAACATTATAAAATCATGTGAACTGTAATCAAAACACCGGTATAAACAGGTCTCTTCATTGCCGACAGCCAAGGTTGGCAGAACAGAACCACTTAAACCTGCTTGCTTATCTATAATGTCTTTCCAAAACTTAGGTATCCATAATATGTTAACCTCTGTACCTGAATACTACATATATACAACATATTTAATCTTACTTCACTTAATTAATATGATTAAAGCGCACCCTATTGTTTGGTTTTTTACCCAAACAGTGTACACTTTGTAACATGTGGAGCAATATGTTAACCCTTGTACTACTGAATGTCTCCCGTTTTTATCTTACAAATAAAATTTCTACAATAAAGAATGACCTTTTCAACATGGATTTCTTTGTAGATGAATTTAAACGAATAGAAATGTAGCATATATGCTGTGAAACCATGGTGTATTATGCTAAATAATTAATATTATCTTTGATACATTTTTTTATTTATGTAGTACAATATCATGGTGTCTCCGCTGCTCTGACGGACTTCAGTGACGGACTGGCTTGTACGTGTCAGAGCGCCCCGAATGGCTGCCGGCTTCCACGTTGTATCCTGTAGACCAGAACTTGGGCGGGGTATGCGGGCGGGCATCCGTCTCATAAGCTTGAATTATTAAAAAAAAAACACATTACCACAATTTTTGTGTGTGAAAAAAAAGTCATACATGTTGATCAATAAATGTTCTCAGACGGTTCCCTGATAGGCCAGTCATGAAAACATCCGCATGTGAAGATATTTTATTTTAAATAATTTTTGTTGTTAGAAGTAAACGCTACCGTTTTGTAATATTTTGTTTAAGGAGGAACATCTACAGAATTTCTTTAAGGTTTCTGACTATGTGACGGGGTAGTAGCAAACACAATAAATGTACAAAAAACCGGCAGAAATTTGTTTCAACCCGTCAGCTTGGGCTTTTCTGGCACCCAGTGAAATGCTTAACATGAGGAAGACATAACATGTGTATATGCTATTTAAGTGTATATAGGTATTAATCAGGAGTGACACGCGGAAGGCCTGAGAGAAAACGGAGAGAATATATGCATGAGAACGTAAAGTCTAGCATACGTTTATTGTCTCATTATTTATAAAACTTTATTCAACATAGACAGTATTGAGTTCATAGTAAGCAGTTTATTCTTTGCATGCATAGAATTTATTGAAACAAGTAGGACCTAATTAATAAAGGTCTGCACATTACATAAAGCACGTTTTCTGTGACGTTAGATGCTGAAGGTTAGATTCTTATACAAACAATACAAATAACCCTGGGAGCATTTGTCTGAATAGAATCGAAATGGCTAGGACATTTCGCTAAACATTCATATCCATGGTAAGCAGGCGTATTTCATGATGGGCTTAGGCTTTTTAAACTGGTTCTATCCTTCTGGGGCATTCTTCTGTACACCAATAAACCAAAGAAAATTGACGTTTTGTTTCATTGCAACTTGACTGTATGTAATGAAATTTCGAACATTAAATGCTCACCCCATCCGGATGACTTGCGGATTGGTTGGTGGCGCCACCTATAGACCGCCCCGAGAACGAAGCAGATCAGAATGACCACGACGACGACGACGGCAATGATGATCAAACCACTCTGACTCAGTGGAGCGTCACAGCGGTCACCTCCGTGACCTGAGTTACACCTGGAATCAAACAATCATTTTCATGAAAGAGACTTTTTAAAACCAAAGATAAAGATAGGGCGCCAAAGATAAATCAGTCACGTATCCATCCTGCTTGCAATAACCACACTCCATGTTTGCTTGTGGCCGCTTGAATACGCCACATTTTAAATCACTTGGCAGTTAAATAGATTTTGATAAATTATGATGAATATAATACCAGAGCATTCTTTAAATACATAAATATACCTGTAAGTATGTATGTATGTATGTATATAATGCTTTGGCAATTGATCAGAGACTAGCTATAATTGATTTTCTAATTACATATACTTGACGAATGTATATAGTTCATATTTTTTGGTGAGTGTAAAGTTATCATATAACTTTAAATACTAAATTTATGTCATAATGTAAAAAAAATGTATGTCAAAGCCACGTTTCTAGCTCCCATGTAAACAGCTGCCTATTTGCTAATTTTACTGGTCCACCAGTAAAACAAACTTGGAATACGGAAATATACATTATTAAAAAAATACATTATTTATCAACATATGAATATTATTTTTCATGGAACAGTTTCTAATTCTTATCCCATGTTTTACAATGTTTAGTCCGAATATTCACCCGTTAGGTCGGTGAATATATGAAAGATATATAACATTCATGAAAATTAAAACGTTACATCACTCCTATGTGTTTAAGTTTATTCCATAAGATATACAGCGTATTATTTTCAAGTTATAGGAACAGCCTCAATAACGAGATACCATGACAGTCGCCCACAGGATGGTGATGGTTCAACATGTATAGAAATGAATATATGATATATACTCACTGACAGTGTGGTACGTCGTCATCCCCGATCTTACAGGTCCCGTACACACAGTACTCCTGTTCCACCATCCAGTCACAGGCGTTCTCGATCTCCACTGTAGATTAAAATTAACAGGAATATATCAAAATCTGGTTTTCTTCGAACTTTTCATTTAAAGGTGTTTTAATACATGCCCGATGCTCATTGATTTCTGGCGATTATTGTTTCAAACGTATATATGTTCACACATGCAGTTGGACATTAAAAAGGATATGGGACTATTTGCTGAAACACATCTTGACAGAACTAAAATATTACATCAGATGCATTTGCAATGTGATATAACGTCTGCCATGGGCAGCCAGCCTCTCTGACAGGTACATTTTTTGGAGGATATTTTTATAATATGCAACCATAACCAAATTTAAGTGTATTTCTGTTTGTTTGTGACCACTGACTTTGACCTTTGTTAGTGGGGTTGAAACAATGTAGAAATGTATATTCTCATGTGTCGATTTCACTGCATGACAGGTACTAAAATATGTTGCATGATGGTTTTAGTTTAATTCTAAATAATTAGGACTGTGTCAGTGTATGTAAATTTGCCAGATTTCAGTGGGTACTCCACGGCGGAATAGCTATATGTCGAATATACTGTATAACAGCTGCAAATCTCAATTTCTACATGTACAATAAAGGTGGTGTAGTGACAGGACCATCTACTTCATCCGCAATGGAACTTCATTTATCGTCTAATAAAAAATGAGCTGCATTTACCCCAACACATTTCCGTATACATTAAAACCTTTGGTCACTTCTTATGACGTGTTATAATCAAACTTCCCGATTAACTTTTCAACGTCACATGCTTTACTGGATTTTGTTCCATTTTCATATGTCATATACTACACAAGTCGCCATTCAAAGAAGTAAACCCATTTTCATGGCCATATCAATTACATCTGTATGAATTTCACTCTCGCTCAGTATAAATGTATAAGTATTGGTTATAGCCCTGTAAAATGATATCCTGTTAAGCCCAAAACAGACTAACGCGCGCGCCACGCGAAAAATTCAAAACACTGACGCGGCTACAACGCGCACAACACGCGTCAGATTGGATGGTATTAACCAAGCACCAATTGTATTTTTTTTTTGTTTATCTTTGTAAAAAAAAGTAATTTCGATAATCAGCGTTGGATTACTTGTATACAAATACAAATCTTTTATGACCTGTTCTAAATATGACAGAACGCAGTCACTATTCTTAACGATATTTATATATTTGTGTTGTTTGTTTCATGTTTTCTATCCAGATACAAATCAATAATTATAGTTCAATGAAATATAACAAACGTTTCACCCGCAGTTTTATACAGAATCTGAGTGCTGGGGAGGGAAACCCTCTATTTAGTTATGTCAGCGCGCGTCACGCGTCAAAAATCGCTCCAGCAGCGATGGCCGACGCTTGATGCTTGACGCGCGCGTGACGCGCGCGTTAGTCTGTTTTGTTATTGATAAATAGAGTCAACGACTTTTTCCAGATTTGACGCTTGTCGCGTGACGCTTGACGCGCGCGTGACGCGCGCGTGACGCGCGCGTGAGTGTGTTTTGGGCTTTAGGCATCAAATGCGGTTTTACGAGGCGTGTGTCATACATGGTAATCGCAAGGCGAAAAAGGTACATGATACTTAATATTTCACCGGGCTATATAACTGATTTGTCCCACATGCCCCGCCTCAAGGTGAAGATCATTTCTGCATGTCACCTATTTTGTTGTAATACTCCGCTTAATAATAAAGCCCAAACTTTATTGGTCTAGCTTTCGCTTAACTGAATATACGCGGCGTAGTATATATAGATATCGCCGAATAAAAGGCAAAGAATGATTTCAACACTTACACTGCTTGCAGAGTAAAATGGAAAAAAAAAATCAAATTTGATGTTAATGGGAGGGAAACTATGGGGGCCTCAAATAGGAATATCAGATTCCCTATATTTGAATGACTATAGGAACTTCAGATAAATATTGTGTTTATGAATGACAACAGAACATGCTTATAATATTTTTCAACCGATATGCTTGAAACCGCCTCCTGATCAGAATTGATTATTTGCCAGTGCCAGGTCTTTGCTCAGAGAGCTGGCTGCTGGCAGTAATACATTGTAACAAGTTTACCCCAGGTGCTGCTGGCTTGAGTTGACTTTAGGAGAGCACGGGGCAGATACTTTTTTGCAGCTTATCACCACTGATCTGTTCTTATCAAACAATAAGTAAAGTGAATAACGCTGCCGATGTGTATTTTACCTATGCTTCGAGAAAAAAAAAATTTAGATTTTTTAGCTGAGATATCATTTCATTATCTTTATTCTCAAACTATCTCCCAGGCCTCTCGCCGAGCGTATGATTTAGGCCTACAATAATTTACCAAAGTCTCCCGCTTAGCTGTGAACAGTCAGATGGAGTTACCATGCTAATCAGGACGAACCACGTGTATCCGTTATTTTAAAAATGCCATGCAAGTTGAGTATAACTTGAGTTGCATGACACTTAGGGGTGATGCAAGTTAATTTAAATGTACAGTTAGAACCAAGGAAAATACGCCACATGTGGGACAAAAGAAATATTTCATACCAAATGAGTCTGTGTCAGGATCCTTTGCCTCCACGGAGATAATGCCCACGTTCTCGTCACCAAGGGTTACCATGTCAGTTTCATTTGAACCACGTGACCGAATAAGAGCGGCGATGTGGGACTTCTGGGCGTCGTTCTTCGCTGCCTCAAACAGTAAACGGTACTCGACCAGAACGCTGGACTGACTGGAAAGAAAAAAAAAAGGAATAATAGTAATAATAATAATAATAATCGGTACTGCGCAAGAAATTAAGCTTTACTGTATGTAGCGAGAAAAATAAAACAAGGTACTCCATCGTTTTGTACCAAGAAAAATTACCTGGACCTTTTTGTTACAATTAGATATAAAAAATAAAAGGTGGTCCACCAGAACACCGGCTTTTTTTGTTAACAAAAAAATACAAACGGTGCTCAATCAGAGCGCCAGACCTTTAAATAATAAAAATAAATGAATAAATAACAGGCACTTCCCGGAGCTTTGGACCTTTAATGTAACAGATAAATAAATTAATAAATGTACTCCACCAGATCACTGGACCTTTCTGATTATTTTTTTTTCATTGTATGCTATCCAAGACTGGTTTTCGTCATGGTCGAATGATTACTAAATATTTCTTATGTTTTGTATTCTTTATATATTAAACATAAGAACAAGGAGTTCAGAGAAGCACTTTATAGTCAATGTACATAAACAGGTTATACTGGGTTGTTTGTCGTAATGTTCTTGTTTATTTGTAACTGTTTTTAATTGAACTGTACTTACCTTATTCTGTTAATTACAGTGCCTGCCAGCCCAACATCCTTGTAAACCCGATTGAACTATCAGGAGGAAAGAAACATGAATTAAACAATTCAATCTTTCAACAATATTGTAAGTCATCTCGTTCATCAGGGACATGTATAGGAACCTGCAAGTCAGCAAGAAAGATCCGTTTTTTATATAAGCAAATAAAAAAAGTTTGTTGTTTATATATTCAGAAAATACATGGTTAATCGAGACACTAATTCTACATCTATCACACATATCGAGAAAAAAGCATGCAAATGTTAATTGTTAAAACTTGAGAATAATCTGTTGTTTAACAGGGTTATCATTACAATTATCAATACCTGTATCTTGTTTTATACATTTGATTGCGGGGATTGGGGCTGTTCTTAAACAAAGACCTTATTTTAGACATATCTTATGCATGATAGGGGTTTTGGGGTCGAGACCCCCCCCCCCCCCCCCCCCCGCGCTCTTAACAAACGACCTTTTTCAGAAATTTTTATGCATGACACCAGTTGACCCCTCCCTACAAAAAATCATGTATCCGCGCCTGTTACATGCATTTTTTACAAGGGTTAGTGCATACAACAAATGTCACCTGCATGATAAACATGGCTGAGCATATGCTGAATGGCACTCATCTCGAAGACACGAGTACGAACCCTCCCCCCACACACAAAACACATTCACTCATACATTGAATCATTAAATGTTGGCATAGGAATTATTTTTTGGGTAATTAATAAAAAATGAGACAGAGGATCTTAACTCAGGCGTTATACCGATTTGATATACATCTTGCTTACCATTAACTATATATTAAGGGTTTATCAATACTCAAATAATCTACGAAATTTACTCTCTTATTTTATTACATAGCATTAACTTTATATTGGTTTCCTAATTATCAATATCCATTGTTAAATCTGCATTAGACTGCACAGTGATGGCATAACCGCCGATTAGGAGGTTGTAATGGTGCTAATCTGCGGTAGATTTGGCCTTGTTCAGGCTAATACCTGCATTTTTTATTATATTTTTCAGATTTTTAAATTGAAAGCCGCTGGGCGGACAAATCCATCTCTGGTCTGAGGCCAGTGTTAATGGATTAGTATAAAGTTTTACGATTATTGACATACCAGTTCGAGGAGCAGGTTCACCAGACGCCGGTACGCCTCCTTAGTTATATCAGCATAATCAGGATCCCAATCTTTTTGTAGATTGAGCTTTATGGTCAAATCGTCCGCTGTGAAAATACATATGCTCATAGTAATACTATGTCAAAAATATGAAAATAAGTTGCGTGTCTGTGGAACTTTTTATAGTCTAACCACATATATGCAAACCCGTATTATTCATCTGACACTCGTGCATGGTGACGACAATCAAAAGGCCCAAGTTTCAGAACAATCCATGTACGAATTGATGGGAAAATGACACAACTATTATTATTTGACGGTTTAGAAAAATATGTAAGTAAATATGAATTAAAGAAATGAAAAAAAAACATAGCTGGTGGACCTAGTCTTGTGAACAGATAGAACTATTCTTATACATTTCACGAATAAAGCAAGTACTATTTCAGTCTATGAATTCCAAATGCTGAGAAAAAGTATAGAAATTAAGCAGTCTCAAAATACAATTAAAAATGAATATAATGGAAAAACACAGGTGGCGCTAAATGTGTTTTTTAATTGATAAAATAAGCACGGAAAGCCCTATAGGACACTATATAAATCTACGGGTGAGAAACGGACACCATAGCTGAAGTTTGACACTCTCAAACAAATTTTGAAATTCTTAACACGGCAAATGATGCACATTATTCCATTATATATCACTTATGTCTAATATCAAGTTTACAAGGACATTTCTAAATCACTTTACCGGAATTTAAGTTTAAGTTGCTATATCCAGCAGTTAGGATTTGTGCTGAAATCATCTGAAATTTGTCAACTATAAATGTGGGAAAAGGAATGCGAGAGTACAATGCCAAAGCTGCGGTCGCATTCTATTCCTGTAATTCATTTCATTTCGACACTGAAATGGATTACATGAACGGAATGCGACCGTATGGAGTGTACACCCTGCCTTAAGTTCAGTTAATTCCACTTTGACCCTTGTAATTTCTGGATAGCTTATGATAACCGGAACCAAGAAACGTTTAAGTCGGAGGTCAACATGTGTATGTGAAGAGTTATAGGTATATATGTGAATACCCCAGACCACTTACCATGTTGTGGTAGCTGAGTAGTTGACAGGGTAGTTGATGGGACGGTTGTTGTTGAGGTGGTTTCCACTTTGCTTGAAGTGACGGCAGCAGCGGTGGTTACTTGAACCAGTGTCTGACAGTTAGTACCCGTCCAGCCTTCTTTACAGATACATCCTTCCACCTTGTCACAGCTCTCCATTCCAGCCGGATCACATGAACACTGACTGGCGCAGTTCTCTCCATAGTATGGTTCTTGGCACTCTAGTTAAAATAAGTTTTAAAAATATTTCACAAAAGCGAATCTTTTTTATATTTTGAGAAATTGAGATTATTTCTTTCTTGTTCTATAAATGAAACTTCTGCCGCGTTTAAGGTCTCTGAACTTCTTCATTAGCATGCGTGTACGAGCACTCTTTCAGTTTTTTTCCTGAATACTTTACAAAAAAAATGGTATTGGGCAACTTGACCTGCACATAATCTTAAAGCTGAGAAGTATGGCTTTTAAGATATTATTCTTATCAAGAGTTTAAAATGTTATAATCAATTTAAGATATTTGACTACTGATTCAAGCATACTTGTTACATATGCAGACTATTTTCGGGGGATCATGTTAAATTAAAGGTAAAACGCCAAAGACTGTTAAATTTGTTGTGTTACTTCTCAAAATCATGATTTCATATGGAATTTTAGTATGAAATATAAAAAGAAACTATTTTTTTCTTTTGATTCTCATTAATCAAAGGTTTCCTATTTAGGATACAAAAATAAAAAATAAATATACACAATTTAGAACATATGTTTAAACTCCTTAAAGTTGAAATGGAACATTTTGAAAGACACATTACTGAGGTCTATTGAATTAAAGATAAGTACACATGTATGTAAATCTTGTTTAAGTGTTTTATAATATTTAAAAATGCAACCGGTTTTGGAAAATCACGAAATTTCTATATACCATTTGTTGAGAATATTTTAGCTTTCAGAATATGAACATGTCAAGCGGTCCTAAATCGAAAGTTCAGGCAATGCTGAGGAAAAACTGAAACAATGAGTAAACAGACACCTGTGACATTTCTGAGATGTTAAACACAATCAGAACGTAGCTCAGTGTACAAAACCTTCTATTATAGTGAATTACTTTGCTGCTGTGCAACGGTTTTGAAAATATCAAGTAATGTTTTAATATATATAATTATATTTTATTTCGTTCTCACGCGGTAGTATCGCGATATTGTCGCGTGGCGACGCGATACCATCGCATGGGAAGAGAAAAAAAAAATTCAGGTGTTAAAAACGAGCCACCGTACAAAATATTTGTCGTGTGGACATATAAAAGTCCAAATGTCACAAACATTTGTTTTCGTCACATATATTTTAAACATTACTTGATATTTTCAAAACCTTAGTTTTGTCTATACAATATTGACGTAAAGAGCTCACCAACGCATGTTCGTTTGTCTTGTCCAAGTTGGAAGCCGGGGGAACAAGTGCAGTCATAGCCACCCGGCGTGTTTGAGCAGTTCTGGTTACAAGAGTGTCCAACCTTGCATTCGTCAATATCTGAAATACGGCAAACCTGCCTTTGTATTTCAAACGCCAATCTAGTTTAAGCTACCAATGACCAAAACGGAGGAGGGGAAATAAATTATATTAAAAATTTAGTCAACTATGTTATGCGTTTTTTTTTTAAAATAATTAATGTAAAATTAAGTCAATTTCGATTCAAGTGCACGATTAGAAGCCAGATGGCCCCTGCTTAATTTTAACAAAACTGGGTTTCTAAAACATATTATCTTGACCTTAATCCTGGCGCTTGAACCTATCAAAAATATGATTAAAAGATATATAGTTATATATAAATAGAGTGATTTACTATGTACACATATATGACTACTCCGGTTTGAAACAAAGGTTCTCAAGCGAATGTGCTATTATAAAGATTATGCGCATTGGACTATACTATATAAATCGTCCAAAATGCCCGGGTCAGCTGACCCTGCACCGTTTGGTGGCAAGTGTGAATAGATTATAAAGATTATGCGCATTGGACTATACTATATAAATCGTCCAAAATGCACGGGTCAGCTGACCCTGCACCGTTTTCACAAGCTGAATGTCGAGTTATGAATATCAGGAAAAGGCACTTCGATACTTTTAGAATTAGAGATATAACTAAATATTATCTTTAGTTGTAGATAAACACGAACATTCAGTAATATTCGTCGCAGATAGGCCTTACTAGATGAGTTTACTTTTTTTAATATTTTTTGTTGTTGGAGGTGACCGCCTTTTAATGCTAGCTTAACTAATTATATGTACACCTGCAGATTTCATTCCGATTTCGGACTACGTGACAGGGCAGTATCACACGCTTCCTCTCATTTGATATCCTGGCGTTAACCAGGCCCGTTGACTACTGCACCTGCGGGCCCTGGGCTGGTAATCATACCACCGAGGACCCCCGAAAGGCGCACTCGTTTGTGAGTGAAACACGGCCGTGAGGCACGACCTTCCCATTAAGACTGTAGAGCGCTCACCCTGGGTGGGTTCCGACCGTGAAAAACCTCGAACTCACGATCTCCCTGCTTTGAGATCTGCGCTCTACCCCTGAGCTACAGAAGCCGGTAGTTGAGTTTACTGAGGTTTCTTTAGATGAATGGATCTCGGGAAGTACGAGAATGAATGGCCACGCCTTGGTAAAATCATGGTTATAAGTAAGGACGGTCAATTACAGCTACAGACTACAGTGTTTCGTGCATGACACTTTCACTATACAGTGTGTGGCTTTTAGAATGATATCGTTTCATTTAACATGCTGTGCGGGATACTTACCTCTACAGTGTGTAGCATTTAAGAGCTCATATCCACTTCTGCACGTGCAAGCAAAATCAGTACCATTGCTGGTACATATGTGTTCACACTCCAGGTCGCAGGTAGTGTTGCCTGTAAAGTTATTGATTACAGATTAGTAAGGTGAACCCATGTTCCCAAGAAGGTTATCTAACCGTTTTTACATCGTTCATCGTTCCTTTTGTTTAAGAACGGAATGTGATGAAATCTTTTGATATTACATGAGTAGTTGCAATTTTTTATATATTTTATTACAAAAGTGCATATTTTACCTTCAAAAACCCGAAACGGATTAGCTAAAGTAACGAGTTTATTCTTTTGTTTACCTCCTCTGTGATTGAACTCTACATGTCGGCCTAAACTGTGGTCGTTTAGTTCCACCAACACGACCGCCTTTTGTTATATTCTAACATCAATCTTTTATTGTTAACAAAACATAGTACATCTTGAGAAATTATAGCAGACCCAAGTATGATGACACCTAACAACTCTGGACTGTGCAATGAACTAATATAATGGAAGAGACACTGGTGATACTTGGCACAAGTGTGCCATGAGCATTAGACTTGAAGCTACAGATTAATATCTAAAAAATCAATCAATAAATAATCTGGACACTGCATTTTTCAAATTAATAGACTTTAAGCCAAAGAAAGAGTAGCTGGTTCTCAATATCGGTAAATTTCAACAGAAAATCAAAATATGACCACCATCATGATTTTTATGCAAAGGGGGGGGGGGATAGCAAAATTTACTGATAAAGCAACTCTTTGGTCTTTCATATTCATACTTGTCTCCTACTTGTAAATTTCTCCTTGCTTTGGCCTAATAGTTAAACACGCCCTTATATGTCAGTATTTATATCTGATGGACTACCTTTCTTTAGTTTCTGGTTTAGGATAGTCGGGAGTAAAATGACGCCTTCATTAAAAGCTAACGGAAAAGAGGCCGCACTGAACATTTTCCAGGTGTATGCATTTTACTTAACGCTGTATGTTATTAAACTTTCGTTATCAGTGGACTATAAAAAAAATTTAAGTATAAAATAAAAGGCTAAACTTTAAGAGCTGTGTCCACGGTAGTTTTTAGGCAAGGGATTTTACAGTTTGCGGATCTACGTACATTTGAAGTATGACGTCTACATAGTCTGGATACATCATGGCTCATGTTACAGACCTTTACTTGGTAATAAGGATTAAGCAATGTATCTTACAACCTGACCTAAATAATTAAAGCAGGCTTACTCCAGTGAAAGCTGTATACTCATATTTACTCGTGAACACAAGTTTCAAAATTTGAAATATTATACAAAAAAGTTATTAACCTACCTTGCATGACACACTTGTTATCATCCGCGAGGGTGTAGGAAGGATAACAGGAACAGTTGTAACTCCCTTGAGTGTCTGTACATATGTGTTGACATGTGTCACTTCTTTCTTCACATTCATCGATATCTGTAAGAAAGCAGATCTTGCAGTGTTAAAGAATGATTTGTTATCTAAAAAGCAAAGTAAAGACATTTGATATCTAAATTAATTCAAGAATATCTTGACTGCTTTGGCTATAAGATCAAGGTCTTAGAAAAGTGGTCTATTACAGATGCGTTGCCTCAAACCAAAATGCTGGACCTTGCAGATTCAAGAACTACATATGCTCTCAAAAGCCCAGGAGCCGACTCCGCACTTACTGTGCCATTATATATGGTGGCTTATTGACTTATACTGATGGATACTTAAGTACCAAAGGTGCCCTATAGGCTTAAGACCTTGCACTTTTCCAGAATCCTCATGCATTACCGATGAACTCTGGGAAATTTCTAGCTTAGTGTGGAGAGCGATAAAGTTACCTTACATTCCAGCATAAAAATGTGAAGCGGAATGTCCTTAGCAGTCATTCAAGCACATGGGTAGCAATCTACCAGTAGGTCCCTTAAGGACTTCTTGAAGCAAGTAGTAAATCCGTTACATGCCCTATTTTTACAAAGTCACCTGCTAAGAGAATGCCAGCTGCGGTGTTTATTTTAATCATGCTGACCAAAGGAGACAGCAATGTTCTTGTACAATGAGACCTCCTGCATTGTTTGTACTTCCTCTTATTCATGCTGACTAATGGAGACAGGTCAAAACGGTGGCATAGTCCAAGCACGAAGGGAACACCATCAAGGTTTCTACCCTCTTTTCTCACATGGACTAAAGGGAGACACATTAAGGATACCACCTTCATGGTTTCTACTTCATTTTTACTTATTCCAATTAAGGGAGACACATGAGAGGCGGTATAGGCATAGTCCCAGCACGAAGGGAACACCATCATGGTTTCTAGTTCTTTTGACTTAGCGGACAAAGGAAGGCGGCATGGTCCCAGCACGAAGGGAACACCATCATGGTTTCTAGTTCTTCTGACTTAGCGGACAAAGGAATGCGGCATGGTCCCAGCGCGAAGGGAACACCATCATGGTTTCTAGTTCTTTGACTTAGCGGACAAAGGAAGGCGGCATGGTCCCAGCACGAAGGGAACACCATCATGGTTTCTAGTTCTTTGACTTAGCGGACAAAGGAAGGCTGCATGGTCCCAGCACGAAGGAAACACCATCATGGTTTCTAGTTCTTTCGACTTAGCGGACAAAGGAAGGCGGCATGGTCCCAGCACGAAGGGAACACGATCATGTTTTCTACTTCTTCTTACTCACGCCGGCACATCGAGGAGGAGACATATTCATAGCATGATGAGACCACCATCATAATTTCTATTTCCTTCTCGTAACGTGTTCTCGGCAGGAGGGGGTCGTTGCGATGGATTCAGAGAGTATATATATATTCAGAATGTCGTGTTACCCCACTGAGTCCTCAAATGTGGAACTATAGGACTAACAGTCACCGTGATCGTCAGCAAGGTACACAGAGACACGTCACGACCTGATGTAGGCATAAGCGCCCGCAGTGGGTGTTGCAGGAAACAACCAAGAAAATTCCTGCCACTCCATTACAGCCTTGAGTTCTATACTTATTTAGGAATACTTTGCTACTTGCATAATTTCTGAGTATCACACCATAAACTGCAAATGCAGATAATTGTGTTACACGGGACTTTCACCTTCAAATGCATACTGACATGGTGCTTACAGTTCTACATCTTAATATTGTTATTATGATCTGTAGCTTTAAGATGAGTAACGATAGCTTTATTAAGAATTAGGTCTACTCTATTATTATGAGTAATGTTAAAATGGAGTGCAGCAAACTTACTTTCACATTTGCCATTGACCATGCGGTACCCGTCAAAGCAGGAACAGCGGTAGGAGCCGCGATTGTTCTCACACTTCTGATGGCATGGCTTCGTAGTGTTACACTCATTTATATCTAAAATCCAAAACATTTGTACTTACTCTTTTATATATGCAAAAAAAATACCTCCACAGCCACTGGTGTATAAAAAATACATACACTTATTATAAAATTAGTATCATTTGTTTATTATATGAACTTAAAACAGGTATAAAGGTTCTTTATATTTCAATCGGTTCCATGATATTAACCACTGTTATAATAATATTTTCTCCGTTGTCCTGCTCCTCATACAGCCACAAAGCCGTGGTTTAAAGGAATACCTCACCTGCGTATACCTGAGATGAATATAATTAACCTTACCTACACAAACCGAGTCCACCTCTTCGAAACCCTCGCCACAGTCACACTTATATGTTCGAGTATAGTTTCCTGTCGCCAGCTCGTCGGGAGTTAATCGAGTACAGTTGGTGCCCATCTCATCGCAAGGATTATCTGCACAGCCATCTATGAGGTTTTCACATTCCTCCCCTAAATGATATCAGCCCAACAAGTTATGTTAACATGAATTAGTTTATTTATTAAATTGTCATGTACAATAATACAAAAAAAAGATACAAATAGACTTCTTATAACTGTCATATGACAGTCACGGAACTCCACCTTACGATCCCCTTGAGCACCCCCTACTCCCATCCTCGATTTTCCACTCATACTTTATTCATGACTATCACTATATTTCGGTAAAACAAATGAAATTTGGTTGTTCCTTCATGAGTTTTCATTGATGAGCTGAAAATGCAGATGTCAAATTTTCGTAATTTGCAAATGATTAAAAAGCTAGTAAAGATATCGCTGCTAGACTTGCAACTTCGCTCCTCCATTGTTACAGACACTTGTCTGTAAGTTTTAACTTTTAAGGTCAAATGTTTCATTCGAAAATGTAGCGTAAGTGAAAAGTGCTGAGTCACCTATCTCATATGGTTCCACATGAGTGATTTCAAATCAATACCCGCAGAAATGTTGGGAATAAAATATTTTAGTAAGGACTTGATCCATTTGTCTTTACACCTCATAGATAAGAAGAAAATTGACATTGAAAATCTGGAAAACTGCACTTTTGACCCCTGTGACCTAGAAAAATAGATCAAGGTCACTGAATCTGGGTAAAATTTATTGGACCATAATGAGGTACATCCTGGGTAAGTATCAATGAAATCGGACGAAAAAAAGTGGCAGAAAAATGAAAAAAGAAGACGATGACGAAGAATTAAGGAGAAATAAGTACTTTTCTCGGGTTAAATAATGAATGTGATTAAAGGGATGAACCCTCCAAGGCCGACATACTTCTCAATACGCCTCTGGACACGCCACACGACACAGATGACGTCCAGTGTGTCGCGATGCCCTAATGTGTCGTGGCAGTGGGCCAGGTCACACGACATGACGTAGAGAAGCACACGACACGAGGAGAGTGTCGGCTTTGGATCGCGGCTGCGCGACACAATCAAACATGTTCGATCTTGTCGTGCAATTGAACAAGCCGACGCAATTCGACACGGGTCGTGCGGTGGAGTTTGATGAGCGACACACTTTACACACTACACGAAATGCTAGGCGACGAAAGCAAAGAAAGCTTCCTGTCAATTCACGGCAAACTCCGTATTGTGAACCTCATGTGTGTCGCGAGTGTGCATGTCGGTCAACTGGGTTTCTACTTTGGCTGCGCGACACTGTTAAAAAAAATGGTCTGAAACCCTTAAAAAGGTTGCGGCGACGGAAAAGGGAGGTGGGATCCGGTCCCCCATAACTCCGGATTAGCTTCTGCTTACATATCTAAGCGTTTTATCAATGTTTTACACTACATATCCTGTCGAGTAAAATAAAAATGACTTTAATTCTATATAAGGACCCCCCCCACACACACACACCAGTAAACCACATAAGCAAACACCTTGGGTGTATTTTTAAAATATAACAACATGACCAGAACGAATATAGATTAAAGGAGTGTTGTTACCGGTTTTAAGGAAATAATAACACTGAAGAAGTTACCTTCATATCCGAAGTTACAGTCACATTCGACTTCCCCAAAAGTAGAGATGTTAGCCGTGAATGTCACCAGGCTGAAGTCGCACTCCCCCCGCGTGGGACCCCCGCAACCACCGCACAGGTGGATCGTGGAGTCCACGGAACTGGAAGCGTTGCGCGTGTCTGTGGCTGTGAAACTTTTAAAAACAATACAACTCTGTTTACGAATGTACCTATGTAAAAATTCCTGTATACATACATAGGCTAGGTAAAATATGAAATAACCACATCTGCATACCAATGTTAATAAAAAAAAATGTCTGGCATCACTGACATTTTATTGGATCGGATTTTGTGTAATTACATAAATTCATTTTCAGTATTTTTATTTAAGCCATTTCCCATAATGTCTTGTGCTCACAGGCAAATTTCCTTAAATGTTATGGCATTTCATGAAATGGCTGCTTTCACAGATTGACGGTTACATATATATATATACAGTAGAACGCCTGCTAACGGCCACGCCTCAATAACGGCCAATACGTCTATACCGGTCAGCTTTTCCGTTCCCGAATTTTCGGTGGTTATATTTCATAATCATTTTGTTGTCAATTACGGTCACTCCTCTATTCCGTATTACTGCCGGGTCTCTCGGTCCCGCAGGCCGGGAAACGCCTCAATTGCGGTCAGGGGCAGTGACTCCGTGACATGAGCTCAACAAATCGAGCGGCCACTTCTGACCTCAATATCATTACACAAGTGTCCGCTCTCACATATTCCTGTCTGTTAATGATTGCCTGGAAAAAGGTAACCACTCGACCGTGACTGAGTTGTTGGACACGTAGCCAGCGTCGCACTACCCCATTCAGCCTTATTAGTATGCACAATAGTAAGGCATGTGTTCCCACCTGCGTGAATGTTTGGGAAAAGATCTTAATCAGGGTGTTTGTCATTTAATTAACGAATGACAACCAGCGGGTCCCGATGATTATGTCATCAGAAAAACGTTAGGCTAACTGTGGATCTTTAAACTTTCTTGAATGTCCTTGTTAACACGTACATCAAACGAAACAGTGCAGCAAACATCGCATAATTTACTCATACATGAATAATTATGAATGCAAAATAAATATTGTTACATGTATTTAATGTTACACATAATCTGTCCCAATCACTTTGACGTGATTGTAAAAATTTTATTTTTTTACTGATAACAGTTATTATACTAATACTCTGTATATACGTTTATTTTGTTGATTGTAATAAGGATTTGAACTTAGTTTTGTGTTAACTTTTTAAGCCCCCTATACTGGTCAAGTCCTGTATAACGGTCACTCCTGTATTAAGGCCACTTTCATCCAGTCCCAATGGTGACCGTAATACAGGCGTTCTTCTGTATGTATATATATATATATATATATATATATATATATATATATATATATATATACATTCACACCATCAAACACGGCTGAACAGAATAGAAGAATACCTTATATATACAGGTGTCATGTCAACTGGGCGCCATGTAAACGAACCAGTGGTAAAATTCAGGTTGTAACTGTCCACGTCGATATTAGTGTCAATGTCGATGGTGACATTGTCGCCGTCCACATCACTGTAGGTCACCTGAAGTGACACCGTCTCGTTGACTGTCGCATTTATTGTCTCCATGGAAACACTGATTTCAGGGGGGTTGTTGCCTGCAAAAAAAAACACATTTTAAATATCAGTCAGTGATGACGGTGATGCAGAGTTCGTGAAATACTGTACGTGTCATTTTTGTTCGCGAGGGTTTCAAATTCGCCATATTCGCAACAGGAATATTATCGCGAAAATAAAACCTCTGTGAATAAGAGTTTCCTCTATCGAAGGCAAAAGAATAGTATAAATAATAATAATCTTGTATAATATTCGTTAATGAAAGATTACTGTTATAAATTATACCCTATTTTTCAAATTATCTGCCAGTAATGAACCTTATTTCCTACTCGCTTGATGTTCAACTGGACATTAGCTGATACGATTTTGCACATATATAATATACTATAAGTAATTCACATAATAATGGATATACTGTGTTTTTATGGTCAGATTGAAAAAAAAAGGATTCATGAAACAATAAAAAGGGAACAAATCGCGAAATTTTAACCTGACGAATATGAAGGCAGCCACAGCAATACAGACCAATCACAGGACTTAATTCCTTTCAAATGACCGACAAAAAAACTCTTGAATCAGACCTGATCATCGAAAAAAAAATTAACATAAATTCCCTGGTTGTTTTCAAAGAGTATTCAGAAGGTTATATGGACCAAGTTGCCAGTGAAGTCAGATCTATATTAGCCGTGACAACCCGACTCAGGTATACAATCGGATAATTAGGCTGGTAAGCCTACTCGAGTCATGATACAAGTGATATCGAGGAATGTTTCGCAGTGGTCTTGCATCAGGTTGCATTCATAATGTGGTAAACGGCCCATAATCTCAATATTAAACTAAGAATTATGAATAAACACAATAGTATACATGTCAGCTTACAACCCAAACTGATATGGACACGGGTCGTTTCCTGAATCGCCTGCAAGCTATACGCGCTCTGAAACCCGTGCGAGCCATGCTTGTGTTCTTGTGGTCATTAATTCAATAAGTATGCCGAGAGGTTTACAAATGAGCTGGGTTAAAACGGACTTTTCTCGCTCATATTTGAAAAATGCCAACGATTGGTCTGGTTTATGTTGATTGACAGTGTACCTGTAGGTAATGAAACGTTGTCAGAAATGACGAAAATATTTGCATCTTCATGTAATGCGTTCCTCAGACTTAGATGTAATGACACTGGCGCCAGTGATCTGACCGTAATGACAGAGGGACGATATAACGCTAGATGTATATATTCATCACTTAAACCATCCAGTAGGCTACAATTTGAATAAGTAGGTTTTTGGAATAATAATAATAATAATAATAATAATATATATTTTTTTATTTTAGAGAGACTAAAACTGCTCTCACATGCTTTACACACAATGCAATGCATATAACAATAACCATGGTTATACGGTCTAATATTTGCATGGCAATAAAAGTAATAAAAGTAGAATGTTCATGTGTATCTAAGAATCTATTTATTTAAAAAAAACCCAGAAGATATTAAAAATCATACACAAGCAAATACTTATGTTAAGAGATGTGTTTTCAACTGCTTCTTCAAACAAACGAGTGTCAATAGAGATAATTTAAATGCTGAGGTATTTAAATTTGTTTCATAATCTCAGTTCTGAATAATCAAAAGCTCATTCCATGGCCAAGGATAACTTTGTGAAAGGTACTAAAATAAATGTATTCCGCTAGTGGTGATGAGGAACCACTGCAAAGCCTTTTATGACATGTAAAACTTGATAACAATATTCAGTATGTATATTTTGCAACCTAGTTCTTCTAAAACTTGTGGCCAAGTGATATGACGTTGGTCATGGGTTGGTAACCTCACTTTGATAATTATATCTTTTAGCATATTTATGACACTAAACAACCAATCAGGAGCTTTAAAGTTTAGTTGTTTGTGCATATTTCCAGTGATCTTGACCTTCATAAATAGGGTTGATATGTTGTAAAACATTATTTAAATATTTTGCAAGGTATGGCTTAAATTTCATTATAATTAATTAGGCCAATGCTTCATTCTTTCATTGCAGAATATTGACTGGAATTAACCTGTTAGTTTATGAAAATATTGTAAATTTCATTGGGCACTCCAAACGTACGTGGAACAGACTATAGGCCCTACCAGTTGATTTATGACTAGCTGAACTATGAGACCATACGGGAATAGAGAGAACGATAAGCTCATTAATATAAACATAAAATACAAAGCAAATATAAAAATAAATGAAAATATGAAGGATAAAATATTACTGCGCAGTTGGTCCATTTCCACAAATTCTTCATCCTCCCTCTTGGTCTCTCCGGCGAAGGTTTTGTCGTTGGTGGCGCAATAGTCAAATATACAGGCTCTGTTTTTGTCGCAGAATGCTTGGGCCTCGGTCTCCTTCTCAGGGGTGTCACACGGATTAAAGGATGGCACGTAACTTTGGTCGTTGAAATCGGCCCAAGACTTTCCGGGCGGGTACCAAAACATGGACGAAGAGTTGTCTGTTGCCCCTATGAAAATATATTTGAACACAGTGTAAATCTTTGTGGAATTGTTTATTAGAAATATGAAGAATTGTGAAATTACTGATGTGAACCTTTCATACTTTATTAAGTATAAATAACTGAGTAATCATTTATCGAGTCTATTTCCAGTTGTCGGAACTTGTTAGGTTTTAGAGTCAAGTGTAATGGTTTATTTTGTGGGGCGCAATGGTTAGGGCGCTACGACTCTGCTGTTTAGGGATTATGGGCTTCAGAATCTGACCACCACAATGCACCGCGGCTTCTACATACTCAAGCGGTGCTGGTGATGATGTGGTGAATGGTAATGTAGTCCGTTCAGATATGTTTGTTTAGAACTGCTTCAAGGCAAGTTACATAATTTTTTGGTGTTTTGTGGTCAAGAGTTCACGGAACAAGTAACATTTTGTAAGCATGCGTATATATGTGAAATATAAGTAGAAGTTGTTTGACAGAAATGTAACTACTTGTCTCAACTGTCAAACTTTAAAATCAAAATTTGTTACATTTCTGTCAAACAATTTATATTTATATTTCACAAACACCAAAAAAGTCCAAACCATCCCACACTGCCGAACTGGAAGAGATTCGTTTCGAGTAGAAAGGACATCTGGCAGAAGTGTGGGTACTGGTCATGGGCGGCAGTCAATTTGTAGAATGGATAACCGTATTGCGACTATGTAAACGTGTGTTAGTATATGAATGAACAGACCCGACGACCAGGAAGGCAAAGTGTGAAGTCGAATGAGACTCACGGAGTGATATAAGTCTGTAAACCATCTCTTTTTATAAGGCTTTAAGGATTTATTTTTTTTTAAATAGCCGGAAAGAACAGGGTACATATCATTGATTTATATAGCAGAATTCGTGGTTAATTTGAAACACCTTAAAAGCACGTTACAAGTCTCTTTTACATGTGAATATGTTCACAAGTTCAAAGGTGCGTCACATGTCATTCTAAAATATTTAAATTTTTTAAACGAAAAGCTATTTATATCTGGATTTCGTTTCAATGACATGCAGTTGAGGATGTCAGTATCTCCAAACTACACGATCTGATTTCAATATTAAACTTGAATACGGAAAGTCGAAAAGCGACTACGTGTATCCGCCGCAACCAGAGTGGGACGGGTGAAGTGAGGCATGGATTGAGTGGTAAGGGGAAATAGAGAGAGGTGTGTTGCATATTAGCAAGGACGTCTGCAGCCGAAATGTGTATGTAGGTGGCGCCATCTGCCACAAAATCGAGAAAGTTATCCAAGTTGTATACAATTGCAAAATTTTAAGCAGATAAGTTAAACCACTGCCGAGATATGAGTGATTTTATCCCAAGGCAGACAAACAAATGGATGCTGTGCAAAAATGGTTGCAGCTGGCACCACCAGTTTTGCGTATGATAAAGAGCTAAGTGAGATCTATATACATGCAAAATTTTAGGAGAATACGTCAAACCAGTTCTGAGATATAAACCTTGAGGTCTGCAGCCTGAACGTGAAAGTAGGTGGCGCCACCTGCCAAACAAATTGAGAAAGCTATCCAAGATGTATATATACATGCAAAATTTTAGGCAGATCAGTCAAACCATTGCCGAGATATAAGCCTGGATGTCAGCAGCCTGAATGTGAATGTGGGTGGCGCCACCATCATAAAATCAAGAAAGTTATCCAGGATGAATACAGGTGGATAAGTCCATTCACTGCAGAGATATGAGTGATTTTATCCCAAGGCAGATGAACAGATGGACGCTGTGCAAAAATGGTTGCAGGTGGCGCCACCATTTTCTATGTATGTTATAAAGCTATCCAAGGGCTACATTTGTGCTTTTGTTTCCTGATTGGTCAAACGAGCCCGAAGATATGTGGGTTAATGTGTCAAAACAGACGCACAGATGGACGCACTGGAGAGAGGAAAGGTTAGAGGTCAACGCAAGATATTTTGGCATCAGTTCACATGTGACCCGATAATCGTGTAAAGTTTCGAAAAAATCCTCATGGGTCTTAGAGTACCATTCCGCGGCGGCGGCGGCGGCGGAACCCGGTCAAAAACAGTATCCGCAAAATGTTTGTTTTAGCGGATACAATTAGGTAAATTTTAAAATTGAGCATAATTCTCACAAAGCTGCCCGAACTGATGGAAAATTGTTTCTTCAGAGGAGTTTGAGGGTATAGATGTTCCATCCGGGGTTGTCAGGTCATCTTCGGGGTTCATATTGAACACCCCCAGCAGCCCTCGCGTTGAACCGTCGGCCCCCTCCTCAGGAGCGCTGGTCTCAATAATCAGCGATTTAACTCCCACTTTTATGTTGAAGGCCCAACCTGAAACACATATATGCACATAAAATTATTAAAATTCTATGTTATGATATTCTTAATTGTGAAACTAGATCTAAGGCAAGAGGGAAAATATCAGTGCCGAAAATGAAAAAAAAGAGTTATTAAAGATAGCTTTTCATATAGACGCCCATCTCTATATGGAACATTTGCGTAAGCAAGATAAAATAATTATCAACAAAGGGCCAAAGCTTTCCATTTCATGCCTTAGATTTTGTTATAATTTAATGATGGTTTTACTAATCAAATGTCTTTACAATATATAATCTGAATATGATGTTTTTTTCTATTAATGTTTCCATTGAAATTAATCTGATACATACCTTATACGTGATCATATACTTAGCTTACTCGGTGATACTGACTTTCTTGACGGATTTAAATTATTAAAATATGCCAGGATAACTTGCTGATTTGTTACTGTATATAATATTTGTATTCAATATTCAACATAAAGTATTTGTATTCAAGTATAATATGTTTGTGCATTGTAAGTTTTTTTTTCATTTCCTGTAACATCACGTCTTATTGTATATAGAAAGGCCCCTGTGGAAGAGCAAGAAATGGAAAATTACCTATATAAATCTGACCGAAACTTATAGGTGATCACATGTACATGAGTATAATAATGTATATTTAAAAAAAAAAAATTAAGCTGATATATATAGGCAATATCTTGATTACTGCGTTCTGATTCGAATTATAGTTAAGCATTTCATTTCCAACAACTTGATATTAACTACTGATCAAAATTATTATTTTGGTCTTGGTTGTCATATAATAAGTTGTTTTTTTATGTTCGCAAAAATTTCTAAATTAGCTGATTTAGGACACAGAAAGATATCGAGATATTGTGTCGAGATCTCGGGACAAGATTTCACAAAATAGACAGAAAAATTTGTCCAGTTCTCGAGATGAAGTTTTTTTTCTGTCTTAAACTAGCCCCCATAAGTTTCGCATTAAAACTTCAATTTACCTTTGTTTAAGTTTAAACACGACGCAATATCAACACAAGTTAACAGTTACTTGGAAATTTTAGATAAGAGCTTATTTAGTGTTACGGGGTGACATAAAAGAAAATTACCGCCACCTAGTTCACCAAAAGTGTGACTCCTGGATAGTCTTGTTCTGATTGCAGAACGTGTTTTACGGGTGATATAAAAGCGGACCGAACTGTCTCGTTAGTGAAGCTTGCCAGTGCTTTTCTAGCGAAGCTGTTGGAACACCGGACAAGTGCGCCATCGACATGGGTTCGAATCCCAGAACGGCCCAATTTTACCCTGAACAATTTGTCTTCGTAACATTAGAAACATTTTTGTTGATCGCACAAAGTCTTGGGCATACATGTATTTGTGCACATGCTTATTAAATATCACCTGGGCTCGCTTAAGGCAAGGGTATGAAATGTGCAAATAAATCTCGCAAGTTTCAGTGTCACATCTGGTGACGAGAGCGACCGGGGAATGAAATATGCAAATTGAACTTGTAAGTTTCAGTGTCACATCTGGTGACGACAGCGACCGGGGACTGAAATGTGCAAATTGAACTTGTAAGTTTCAGTGTCACAGAGCAGCCTCACAGGTAGCTTATATATATGTTTTCCATAAAGAAATGTGTTTAATATAAGTAACGTTAAATTTTGAATGTAATAACGGCTCATTTTATTAACTTTTATTCAAATGTTGATAATAAAAATGGTATATTCTGTAAATATTTGAAGTTAATAATATCTGCCATAATGTATTCAATAGTCAATGCGCAAATTTGACGTGTAGGTACTTGAATGGTGAGATCGAGAAAATGGAAACCCTCACGAAAAAAAAATCAGAAAACCGAGTAATCCTGAAAATTTACCCTGGTAAATTATTAAGCCAACCAAAGTGCATCATTTGCTGTGGGTGTTTAGAGCCCCATTCACATCACGTCAACCAGCTCCTATACCGAGTTGTTTTTTGGCCAAGATGTGGACTTTTCGGGCAAGCTTCGACCGGACATTGTTAACTCGGAGCCTCGTCAGTATATAACAGCTCGTTGGGGAGCTCGTCGCTCTTTAGCGCGGAGTTAAAAGCGACCAGTACTTGCTGGAAATTCGGCGAAAGTTTTGTTCGGTAGCAGCTCGGACCCCAGTGAGCACCGCTCGGGGAACTTTCGGATCGTCCGAAGTGCCCGCGTTTTAGGCTAATAAAATTCCATGGACCTCGGACGATACCAGAACGATGTTCGGAGGAGGCTCGGACATGCTTTGAAACGATCGGGCCCCTTCACATTTCAGGTGCAGAAAAAATCTTTGGACTCGGCCGGGCTCGATACAAATGAGACCGCAATCTATAACAAATGACCCATGGGTCATGACGCTCAGCTGACTGGGAAGAGATTCGCAAAAGGAAATTTTATCATCTGAATGGTAGTATATACTCATTCAACTGAAGCATCAAACAGATTAACCAACAGGCCAAGATTGTGTCTGTATTTATATATCTCAAAAATAGAGTAAAAATGCGTAAACTTTGAAAAAAATACAGGTGGCTCCATCAGTCTGCAGAAACTAATAAAAACACTTAATGGTCAATATCCATGCAAAGAATCATAGTGATCTCTGCATTAGTTGTTCAGATACTTCAGCTTTTGTATCAAATTGTCCATTATTCTGAGGGATACTTCGGAGTCCTATAGCTTGAAGGATATGGGAAACAGAGACCTAATTTCAGGTTTCCACAGACACTTTGGTGGGCCTCCTTGCATGACAAGAATGAAGATTCTAGGTCTAGTTGTTACGATTTGTAAACTGTTGACAGATAACCACATCTTTAAAGGTCTCAAAAATAGAGGAAAAAAATTGTAAAAATTTGAAAAAATACAGGTGGTGCCACCAGTCTGCAGGAACTGATGGAACACCTCTTGATCAATATGTTTGTCAAAAATCATGACCATCAGTGTTGTAGTTAATGAGATACTGAAGTTTTTGTATGAAATTTTCCATTATTCTGGGGGGGGGGGGGGGTAATTGTGAGACCCACAGCTCAAAGGATATGGGTAACAGAGACTGTATTTCAGGTTTCCACGGAGACTTTTCATAGGTCTCACCCTGTTTAAAGAATGAAGATTCTAGGTCCAGTCCTTACGATTTGTGCCCTGTTGACAGATGTTCACATTTTTAAAGGTCTCAAAAATAGAGAAAACAATTCGTAAAAAAATAAACAAATACAGGTGGCGCCACCAGTCTGCAGAAACTGACGAAACATCTCATGATCAATATGTATGCCAAAAATCATGACCATCAGTGATGTAGTTTAGGAGATATTGAAGTTTTAGTATGAAATTTCTGTTTATTCTGGGGGGGACTTTGGGGCCCCATTGCTCAAAGGATATGGGTAACAGAGTCCTAATTTCTGGTTTCCATGGAGACTTTTCATAGGTCTCTCACTGTGTCAGGAATGAAGATTCTAGGTCCAGTCTGTACGATTTGTGCCCTGTTAACAGATGTTCACATTTTTTAAGGTCTCAAAAATAGAGAAAAAAATCGTTAAAAATTGAAAAATACAGGTGGCACCACCAGTCTGCAGAAACTGATGGAACATCTCATAATTGATAAGTATGCCAAAAATCATTACCAGCAGTGATGTAGTTAATGAGATATTGAAGTTTTTGTATGAAATTTTTGACTATTCTGGGGGGAGCTCGAAGGATATGGGTAACAGAGACCTTATTTCTGGTTTCCAAGGAGATTTTTTATCGACCTCTCAGAATGTCAAGTTACAAGATTTACAAGATTCTAGGTCCAGCGGTTACGATTTGTGCCTAGTTAACGGACAGACGGACAGACGGACAGACAGACGACGGACAAAGAGAGATCTCTATAGCTCAGCATGACTGAAAGTAAGCTGAGCTAAAAATCGTGGATTTTTTAATAGGTAAGGATCAAGTTGCTCTGCGAATTAAAAAAAAAATCAACGGAGCTCTGTCGGTTATACGCCTAGGCTGTAACAGGGGTTACCTGATGAGAAGACCACTGACAGCTGGGATGGCCCGTTCTTGCTGACCCACGCAAAAGAGAACTCCCGCTCCTCCTCGCTCACATCATCCATGAAGTCAGACTTGTTGTGGTTTACGTACAGCTCCAAACCTGCAACGTGGTTAAATTGTCAAAATCAAATCTTAAACCACGGTACATTGGATGGATTCGACGCTTAATCAGTCTTTGAGGAACTGATGCCAAGGACAACAAAAATACATGTTCACGGTGGCTCTCTGACCGTCTTATTGTTTGTGAGTATACTTACACATTAACAGTCATTGTAACTACAGATGTGTGTGGTCGGTTGACTTTATGAATAAGGCAGCAAGGATCCCCTAATAAACTTACATGTGCTGCACACAGTTTCACGCTTCACTTAAACAGATTTACCTAGTCAGCTGTTTAAACACTGATTATACCTATGATTAGGGGGACCTCTCCCCGGGGACAAAGGAATTCCCTTGACCACGGTGTTATATGATAAAGTCTATATATTGTGGAGAACCTCCAAAATTTAATCTATCGATTTTTATTTGAAATATTAGCCCTCCACAAAATTAGATTAAAATTCGTTCAAGACTGTGTGACAGACCAACATTCAACCAACTTACCAACCAATCAAGGGGGAAGCATGCTTTCGTCACCTGTCGGAGGTATAATTATATGAGGTGTCAAGATAAGGAGTCAGCTTAGTAGTTGGGCTAAAGAATGAAGAATGTTACTTACCATTTAGTGTGGCGTTAAGCTGCACCTGGAAAGTGTCTGTATTATTGTCTTTCATACAGAAAGCTGTGAACACCGTGCCGTAGGACACTTCCACGCCCTTGTAGGTAAATTTTGCGGTCCTTGCTTGGACTTCCAGGCCCTCGCCGGTCACTGAGGTTTGTTTTATCAGGATGTATTCTCCAATCCCA